>OX424507.1:7458961-9858961 GCA_949152395.1 Agrochola litura
ACTAAACAGTACCTACTCAATAAATTATTTTATGTGCCCGGAAAATTTTCAGTTTCACATTGCGAAAATCGTGAAAGGAAACGTCCTTTCACGATTTTCGCAATGTGAAACTGAAAATTTACACACATTATACTACAACGCATATTGTTCAACGGAACAATATGCGTTGTAGTATAATGTGGCGAGCACAATGGCGGCCGGCAGTGAACATCGGAAGTGAAGCTCCAGTGCAGCAGTGCAGCGTGTGTGAGCGGTAACATACTCGTAGGTGAATATGGACTATATTAATAATAGAGCAGTATTTTGTAGACACCGATCTTGGGTCGATTAGTCGACGAATTAATGATCATCCATGTTGTCAGTTTGTATGATATTTTCAGTTTTTATTGTTATTAGGCTCAGAACAAATAATAAAACAAGACATAGCGCTGTCAACAGTGACGCGAAGCTGGTTTCGTAAACATGTGTGCACTTAGAGAGGTGTAGTTTGATTGTAAATGTGTGCGTGTGAGCGTGAATGCACAGAGCGGAGGTTTAGTTTTGGCATGCTTCACTGTATTGGTCGCAGCGCTATCTCTTGGTTTTTTATTTATTCTGAGGTGTTAGGTATGTAGCCTGTTACTGATTGTGGTTTCGTAAGAAGGCTTTTCAATGGTAGTTTTTTCACATTTACAAAGAATTCTGTTTAATTCTCCAATCAACCACATTGTTTGCACCAAGTTAAACAATTCCAAATCCAATAGAACAACAGAAGATAAGTGCTTTGTAACCAATTCAAAATCCTCCACACTAATCCAACTTGTAATGAGCGAGACCACATCGAACAACACACCAACTAACAAATTGTTGAAGTTTCATCCCTTTACCCGCCCCTATGAATAATAAGTACCTTATTTATTTATTCCGCGTCCGTGTTTCTGTAACTGTTTGAAAAGCGATAAGCAAAATGTGAATACCTTGACTTAGCATTGTGTTATTAAATATCTCGGGAGTCCGAGACAGAATTGTTGATTATAAATTGCGAAAGAATTATTATTCAAGAGCATTTCAGCGCGAATGGGTGAATTATTTCATGCCAATGGATGATGAAGTCAGAAACTTTTGAAAACATTTTGAAACGTTTTGAAATACTGACAGAATTTGTTGATTTTAATTAGCTTTTCCTTAGTCTGAAATTATGGACGAAAACTTTAAATTTTCAATATTTTCAGGTACTAGTATCTACTAAAACAAAGTTATTTTGACAGCCTAAAACTATTTATTTTTGAAACAAAGATATTTATTTAAAATGGGGAATCTCTCTGGGGGAATATAAGGGTACAGCATCTACTTGTGTAAACATGTTAATCCGGTCCGTTCACCGGTCGTTGTACATAATTACTTGCTAATCACTGGCGGATGTTCCGGTTCACCTTCGCCCCACAGGCTGTGACTTCCCAGCTAACGTTAACAGGGTAGCTGCCAAAATGTATTATAATTTAGTCCGTATTATTTTCTTAGTAATTTTAGAATCTTATGAATTTAGAATGTATTTTGGCTATACAATTTTATATTATCCCAGAAGCTAGCATAATTATGCAAAAACACAAATTTCGAATTACAGTATTTACATTGATACATGGCAGTTTAAGATGAGGGATTTCAAAACAAAGTCTATTAAAAGTCTACGCTCATAAACTAACGCTACATATTCATATTTTCAAAGAACATCTACTCAAAAGTCTATAAAGAACTCATATGTTCATATTCCATTTACGTTTTATTACTTTAGAATTTTACTTTGTGAATAAACAGAAATATCTCGACAAGATTCTTGACATGAGGGGACTGTCGTGGCAAACTACGAAATCTAAACTCGTATATAATCATAAAGTTGAGTTAAATGTTAGCTCGTAATAATAATAGTTAATTTATCTTTGTCTCCTTTTAGATAAATACAGCTTTTCACTGTCACACGAGTCTTAAAGGAAAATGTTCACATTTAAGATAAGAGAAACTTATAACATGATTCTGCCAGAATAAACAGAAACCAAAAGGTATAGTTATAAACGAAAATCGAAGCATTATGTGAAAATAAATAAGTGGCTAACTAAAGCGTTTTCAGTCGACTTTACAAGGGTGACGTCACGTCAGTATAGATGTCGGCACCACGCTGCTTATTTAGGGCGGATAAGAGTTTTTGCGACAAAATATTAGAAAATTCAGTTTTATTGAAAAACTTTGTAAATTATTATAAACTGCAGACAAAAAATAAACTTATGTTTTATGTTACATGAAATAAATGAGGTTTTCTCTCTACAAACAGAACATTTTTGTTTGTAGTGAGGATTCTTCATTTATTTCAGGTAACTGAATGCAAACAATATATTATATTGTTTGCAACTACGTATTCTAGCATAACGATTATTCATGCTTTTATCTAAATTCGCCAGTTTCTCTCGTTCCATTCATTGGTTCATTTGTTAATATGATTTACTGTAAATAGGTAGTGGTTTTACAATTCATTTGAATTGTATTTTTTTCTGCGTTCTTCATAGTTCAGTTCTTTGATCAATATGGATCGTCTGAGTGTTCCCAACACTTAAAAACGAAATTCCTTCTACATCTTATGTTTTGATTGACTTGTGTTTTATTACATTGCCAGATGAATAAAACGCATTTCGCGCACCGAATTTATCATTTCATATCATACGCAATAATGGAATACCTGAGCTTATTCACCTGACAGTCTTAAAGCTGAGGCAGATACATCAATTTGTGTGACAATTGTTCTCCGCAAATGGGAAGTAATGGATGACTCAATCATCCATTACTTCCCATCTAAATTAGTCATACATTTTCATCAGTTATCTTTCTGTCTTATAAACTTTAAACAAGAATTCATTGAATTTTGATCCTAAAAAGTTAAAAAGTATATTCATTCAAAATTATGACTTGTTATTTATCATTTAAAACAATCGCCACATTACACTTTATCTATCAACTATTACAATAATACGTGACTGAATTTACATAATAATATAGAGAAAGCCTCCAAAAAAGTGAGAGTGAGAAAGAATGTTTTCTTAAAAAAATAAAATGTGTGGGCAAACAGAAACCTAAAATAGAATGTAATGGAGCATTTATTTCAATCTATATCTAGTGTGTGACGCATCACCAACCTTTCCACTCAGTCGGCTCCCTCGGGGCGGCGCCGGACGAGCAAGCGTGTGAACATAGATTTACATTAATACTCTCGCTAATCTAGCGACAAAAGAGAACGTGGAAACAAATGCTCGTGTGAACTCAAGTTTATTAAAAGGTTTTCAAGCTAAGGAAGGCAGGTGAAAATAGGTAGATAAAAATAACAAAAATCCCATTTCTTGCGTTTCAATTTCGAATTGGACCCCTGCTAATCACGAAATGCATATAACCGTGAACGTTCCTTACAATCGCATATTATATATTAACGGGCAACAGTAAAGGCCTTTGACACGCGCACTTTTAATCATTCTCGTCGAATTGAATGTCCAGCCCAGTCCGGTATGTGAGTGAAAAATTTACATTATGACAATGCAACCAGTAAATCATACGACAATGTATTGAGACTGACGGTAAAATGAACAAAATGGTTCCTTTTTAAAATAATCGTGATTTAAAAAAATGCGAGTTACTGAATCACTTGTGATGAAAGTAATTTCTCGTGAAGTCCTCCATCACTGACTTTTTTCCAGTTCGAATAGGGATGATGACTAAAAAAATTTTTTTTTCCGTCTTGTAGATATTTACAAAATTTTGGAAACATAAATTTTCTTTTTTTACGTTGTCAAAAGATTACGGCGATACATTGAGTTAAAATGTGCCGTGACGTCACTTGTATGTAGATTTTATACTTACTTGTGACGTAGTGACCCCCACTCTCCAACTTTAATGCGTTTTATCTAAGTCATTTTTTATTAATATGATAAAGCAAAAAATACGTGTCTAATATTTTTTTATTATCTGACTGACGGACTAAATAGAATTTCTTTTTTTTGACCCAGGCATCATGCCTATTGTGTCATTTTAATGTATTTCCATGTATATGTATAAGCATCGAGGGAAACTTTCTTGTTTATTAAAGGATTTTGGTCTATCCGATAGGAAGCGGTACTATATTGTAATATATAATATTGGTTATCTGGAAGACAAAGCTGAAACCCCTACACTAGTCGCTATTCTCTCTTGATACAAAAAGACAAACAAATTTTATTTACACATACATTTACATGTCAAAAGGATATCTTTATTTCAAAAGTCGTTACACTACGTTATAAGGCTTTTCCATTCAGCTTATAAATATAAATAGAAATGGCACTTATCTTTCAGAGTATTTTATGAATATAGTTTCTGAAAATCTATGCTTGAAAAATTTCAATTATTTACCCTAACAGTAAGAAATAACAAGATCAGACATGTTATTATAAACATGTAAATAAACGTGGGAGGCCTTCTAATGCTACATCTTCCGGTACACGGTCGCCACTCCTAAACCTTTCGGCCCCATCGGCCATCTGTTTTGCGAGCAATGTGCCCTGCCCATTGCCACATAAGTAAACACAAATAATATGTATGTTTTACAACGTTTTCCTGTTTTTCGTTTCACGGTTTCGTGTTTTATTATGGCAATAAATCTAACATAATATTATTACTTTAAGGGGAACAAGAAATAAACATATTGGCGGTAAGACAGTGAAAATAATGTTAGCTGCATCCCTGGGGTACGATTAAACGTCAAGTTGAACATTAATTTACACTAACTTAAACCGCAAACTCGTATACGTCAATCAAGTTAAATCATTCGTTAGCTGATCAGCCAATCAAAACCTAATAACCACCAGTAACTGACTTAGTTCATGTAATAAGTAGCAAATGATTTAAGCTCTTCATTAATCTGAGCGGCCGGCGCAGGAAATACTAATCTGTGGATATTGGGGAGTCAAGTCGTTTTTGAGGTCAAGGATTTGAATAATATTTTAGATGTCGTCCATAACTAGGCATTGTTTGTGAATCTTTATATATTTTCGACTTATTCGTCTTTTCAAAGAAATGTATCCCGAAGGATTAGAACGTAAGTAACAGAGTGCAATCGCTGATTTGGTTATGGGAACCTAACTGGTACTTCCTTGTAAACTGATAATTATTAAAGTCAATATTAGGTAGTAGTACAGTTATCGGCGGTAAGTACGCAGGTACAGTAAGCGCTCAAAAGTGCATGAGCACGCTAAGAGTCGTATTGCTGTGAACACGCGGTATAGTCCGTACATTTGTATGTGTAAACAGTCAGACGTCTGTGGTGTGAGTGCCGTACACACACCACAGAGAACGCAGTTTTGAACTACACACTATCGTATCGTCACGGTTCGCGGGCGCCGCACTTATATTTCCATAACTTTTGTTAGCACGCATCATACTCGTACGCGTGACCTTGGCCAGTGTATCGCATTGCTAAAATTCGAAAGTAAATTATATGTGCAGATAGCAGAAGGCGTTAAGCGTTGGTCTTAGATTCAAGATGGCTAAGGTTCTAATCTCGTAAATCACAGCGCTGTTTTTACAAATATTATTATTTTTGTTTGCAATAATAATATTTTTAAATATCCTGCCTATTTATTAATGTTGTTATTGCAATAAAGGGTTTAGAATAAAAAATGCGTGAAATGTTATAGTAAAAAATAAATAATATTTATTCGTTATGTTTATTTTACTTAAGTATAGTTATCAAACTGCTACAATTATTTATCATTACTTCACCTGAATAATATGTGAAATAGATGTCTAGAAACTTAGAAGCAATTTGTATTATTTTGACATATTTAAATTTTGAAATGTTTTAAATTTTAAATGGATTTTTTTGCACCATAAATATAAAGCTTTGATCATGGTCTAAGTAATTAAGCAACAAATAAGAATATTAGACTACTTAAAATGTAAAAAAATCTACTGACAAAATTGTTGATTTTAAGGTTAAAGGCAGTTGTTCATATTAATTATTTTAAACTTTATTTGGCTTTAGTAAATATTGGTTGGTATTGAGGTTATAGCTTAAGTATTCATTTTCTTTACGAAAAGAAGATTGAAACTAAACCTCAAATTTTAATCCTAAAATAATACTATTACTAAAATAATATTAAACAATTTCGGTATTTCTGCAAGAAATACGACAAACACCCTATTGAAACGTGCTTAAAAAATTCGTTACCATAAATTCATGCAATAACGAATCTGTTGTTTATTAAGTTGGTACGGTCAATATTTTAAGGTCAAAAACGGTTTTCTAGCTGGTCTTCAGTGATGCAAGCCTTCAGAGTGCACGGCGAACGGTTCATAATGACGTGTTTTTAATAATTCAGCAAAATATCTCGTTGGTATGAAACCATTTGTTTCATTCACCATTTGACGTCGCTGCTACTCGATAATAAGCCCCTTCCTCATATCTCTTAACCGACACAGTATTTCTCTAGAACAAAGAAAAACATTGTTTTTATTACACATAATACCTAATTATTTATTATTCACTAATCGAATTAAACCTCACAATGAATTTAAAACTTTAAAGGCATCTTCTGTCTCAACAATACCTCTGTTCTATCAACAATACCCTTGATTAAGATTTATGTTTAGTAAAATATGAAATATATAAATGATAACACTCACACTTAGTCCGGTTTTATTAGATATTCACTTCACTTTTACGCAGCGCAATAATATTCTCTGATCTGATCTGATCTCTTCAATATATTTTATGCCTGCTTTTTGATAATAATAACCACTACACTGCGCTAAATGCTCGTCACCAATATTATCACGGCACGAACCAACAAAGTTCTATTAATTGAATACTTGTAACAAACTGCATCTACCCCACAGAAATCGAAATAATTTACTTAGTTTTTTGTGGTCTACCTGCTAAACTTTAATATTTATGTGAACAAGACGAATGAAACTAAAAACGAATGATGATTATCGAACTAGTCATTGGTTGCAAACAAAGTGAGTGTGTGTGTGTAATGTGCGTGTCTACAGTATTGTAACAACTTATAGAAGAAGGTCGTAAGTCAAACCGAAGCGTCAGTCTATTGCTTTGTGAGATTGCTTATGGACTTTTGGTCGGTACTGTACGAGTAACTTGCATGTGAGCAATTGTTAATTGTATCGCAGTAGTGCCTAGATTCTTAGGTAACTTCGCTGAAAGTAATATAAAGGAAACTAATTTATGGAATGAGAAGTAAGTCTAGTTCATAGAACTAACCTACAAACAGCTCTGTTGTTGTATCGTCGAACTTTTTATTTACCTACTTTTCTTATTTTGCATCTTTACAGGTATCAGTAATAGTAGGAAAAGTTAGGTTAGGTTTACCAACAGTCCCGAGAAAGGGTACCTCCTGCTATCTAATTGCATAACACATTTTCGGTAATGATTAAGACTAATCTGTATCATTTGACAGTTCAACAACATTCATTGCGTTATTTACGTTGTTGCGCAGATTTTTTTTCGAATTTATGAATGAAAAAATGAAAATGATTCAGATTGTGATTGATGCAATTAGGGGCCTGCTATGGCCTTCGAAAGAGACTTTGATGCGGTTTTCACAAACATTTAGAGAATGTCTTCCGAAAGGTTTATGTGTATAATAAATTAATATTAAACTTACTTAAAATGAAGAAACTTCAATGTTTTATCAAGTCTTAAGATCTTAAGAACCACGCGCTGTAGGGGCGGGTCGCTAGTTAAAAATTAAACGGGGTCAATTTAAGGAAATTTAATTTCTTAGTACACGATGACATGTTGACGCTGGGCTCACATTGTTTCAGTTTAGATATTTCCATTGTATTTTAGGAAGAAAAGCGTGTGGCGTATCGTGCAAAGAAATACATTTCAAGTAGATAAGGGTTCGGCAAACAATAAAGTCTCTCAGATAATATTGGTCACCAATTTAATTACAGCGGACAGGCTTTTACCTAATTAAATTCTCTTGTTTCTTGGACACAATCACGTTAACCAGGAAATGAAAAAGAAAATAACTGATTCATTTTCCGAGTATTACAGAGCAATTTTCCTGTACAGCGGAATATAAATTCGTTTATTTGGTCACAAGTGAAATCTTTTCAGGTATACAAAGTAATCTGTAGAAATGTCTTTTTTGGGGATAATGGGAGAATATGGTAATTTTAGTGTTATGGTAGTATTTGTTGACATGATTTGTTTAAATAAAATCTCTTAGTGACATGTTTTTACATTGTAAGTAGTAGTAACCATCCCACAGAATTTCCCCAATCATGTCTGACTTAAGTACCAACAAGTTATCAGTTTTCCGCTAATTATTATCTATTATACTCGAATCTCATCAACGTTCTCGATATCAAAGCTTACTCAGTTAGCTTAAGTTATACAATCAATGTAGGTCAAATCGGATGGAACAGTTTCACCACTGACACGAATTTAATTGACTAACCGCGGCAAGCCACTCGCAAATTATCCAAATTGTCATGACGGGGTTTTCATAGAGGGACAGATTTATGGAGAACTATAAGTTGTTAAGGTAATGTCAGTATTTATCTACCCATTAGTATTTTACTTTTCCCATACCAGACATTTTTAGGTAAAATCACTAAATATGAAACAGCCTTAAAGCTTATTGAGTGAAGCCTAAAGCTCGCTCACAAAGCTGTTTCCATACGATTAAGTTTCAAGTCTTTATATGTTTGCTTTGCTATACTTCGTTTTTGAAACACCAAATCCTTTTCATGCCTATATCGATCTTATTCGGACATACTGCGAAAGCTTTCGTAGCATTTTCCATTCTCCCGGGAAATTTCCGCCTAACAACGCAAGCAGAATTGTGTTCTAAATAAAAAACCGGCCAAGTGCGTGTCGGACTACGCACAATGAAGGGTTCCGTAGTTGAGATGAATTTATTTATCCCAAGAACAAACTTAACATTGTAGTTGAAAAACATGTTCTCCCATGCATTCCAACTGCAAATCATCGCTCGGCATCCAATACCGCGACTGTGACATTTTTTTTTAAATTGCAGGGTCACTTATTTGAACGTGTAGAATGAAATAAAACAAAAATCAGATTTTCGTAAAAAAATTCACATTCGCGGTATTAAAATAATAATAATACCTTTAAACGAGCAATTCTTGTATATACCTATGTATATATAATCTGAATCTCGGAAACGGCTCCAAGAATTTTTATTAAATTTAGTATGCAGGGGGTTTCAGGAGCGATAAATCGATCTAGCTAGGTTTCATTTTTAGAAAACGTCGTTCAAAAAAAAATTATCATCCAGATATTTTTCTTTATTCAAGTAACAAGGACTCATTGCGTTAGTAAACTTATGAACTATGTTAACTTATTTTACGAGGTCACTTAGAAAGTTTTGCGACTAACAGTTTTTGTCTATAGAATACTGGCTGGTTTTGATGTCAATTAAAACGATGACTATTTATTACAAAAAAACATAACATTCCAAATTCGAAATTCCCTCCACATTTTTTTACGAGCAAAATCAAAATACTCTGTCTTACTGAAAACTGGATTTATAACGAGAACATTTTCGCGTGATGATTTTGTACGATTTCAGATGTCGACTAAAACCAGAAGAATCGTTTGAAAGACTTCAATTGGTGTTCATAGAAAAAAGGCCTTCTAAAGAGACTGTTTTTCGCTGGTTCAACAAATTTATGGGTGGTCTAGTAATTTTGGAAGACAAAGAAAGAAGTGGCCGCCCTATGACGGTTGTTGAAAAAGTGCTGGCTGTGAAAAATTTAATTCAAGAGAATAGGCGAATTACATATGAAGAGGTTCAGCATACACCGTGAAATTTGAATCACAGTTTTGCTAGAACAAACGTTGTTCAGACCATGGTCTACTACCATTCTACAGCATCCAATAAAAAAAAATGGATAGAATGGTAGTAGCCCATGGTCTGAATAAAGTTTGTTCTAGCAAAACTGTGATTCAAATTTCACGGTGTATACTGCCGATTGGATCGGGAAGTGTGCATGAAATTCTACACAGGCATCTACGGTTATGGAAGATAGTTTCACGCTGGTACCGTAAAATCTAACGCAGGGTCAGAAGGAGGTTCGGGTAGAATGGTGCCGAGACATGATAGCAAAATTGGTAGCAGGCTCGTCTCGGCGCGTTTAAGATATCATTACGGGTGATGAATCTTGGATTTATCAATATGATCCAGAAATGAAGCATCAGTCGACCGTGTGGCTGTTTCAAAATGAACCAACGCCTACCAAAGTGAAGCGAGCCAGAAGTGCAGGCAAAATGTTGATCGCAAGTTTTCTTTTTTTTCTACCAGGTTATCTGGTGTCAATACCCTGACGAGATCAAAGAAGCATCAATGCTGAATGGTATGTTACCAAATGTTTGCCAGAAGTTTTTACTACTGCAAGTAGCAAGCGACCGAACACTGGCCTCCGTGGGCTACTGCTTCACCACGACAACGCGCTGGCTCACTCGGCGCTCAAAACAAAGGACTTTCTGGACAGCACACAGGTCAAATTTATAGGTCATCCTCCTTACAGTCCCGATTTGGCTCCGTGCGACTTTTTCTTGTTCCCCAAAATAAAAAATCAACTCAAAGGAAAACAGTTTTCATCACCTGAAGATGCACTGGGTGCATTTGAGAAGGAGATTGGAGAGGTGTCTGATGCGGACTGGAAAATGTGTTATGAAAATTTGTTTAGACGTATAAAACTGTGTATGCCAATGGAGAGTTCTTTCAAAAGATATAATAAAAAAATATATAACCTGTAGTATATTTTTTTCTAGTATCACAAAACTTTCTGAGTGCCCCACGTAATCTAGTTTAAATTTATTTCACCCCATGAGAGACGGCACTGCAGTGATTGATGTACATGCAATCCAGACTGCTAACGATATTGTTGGAGCTGGCCCGTACTCTGCGTACCAAGGATGCACACCTCATTCGCATCGTTGCGTAAAAGCAATTAATATGTGCGTCCGCGAATATTCCCGATGCGCTACAAAAACGGGGCAGCACCGACCTATTGGAGTTATACATCAAACCATGTGTTTTGGCATACTGCTCACATTTGGCGACCAATTACTTTCTGAGACCACAGATTGACGCGCTCAGAAGCACCATATCATCTGCATAGCTAATATTATTTACACAAATACCATCTATATAGCAACCCATTCTGGTGCTGCTGAGCTCGCCAATCCTGCCTCACCCCGCATTCCAACCTGTATGGCTTGGAAAAAGTTCCAGCCCATCGTACACTATTGATCTGGTTACCATACCACTATTTAAATATGTTTATAAGCTCCGTTGGCAACCTATCCTTCTCCATCTTTCTCCACAATACGTCATAAGCAACCTCATCAGAAACCTTGAATAAATCGATGAACCTAACATAAATCGGCGTCCCACGCTGTGTATAGTAAGTATGTGATAGTATGCTGCAGTTTCTGTTGACAAACCACGCCGAAACCCGAATTGGTTGTCATGAACATTTACAGTTTTATTTATTTGTGTATAAAGCAGACGGTCAAACACTCTTGATATTTTGATATTATAGTAGCTAGAGAGATGGGCCTTTTGGATGCCGAGCGACGAAATGTAAGTTTTTACGCACAATATTGAGAGATTTACCATGTTATTTTAAAACCATAGACTTCTTATAGGTTTTCCTGTAATCTATGAGTAAAGAGCCACACTATGTACTTTTTTCAAAATTTTTGGTCCAGTAGTTTCGGAGATAAGGGGGGGGAATGGTCAATTTTCATTGAATTTATCAAATATCTTTAAAAGTATTTATTTTAAAATTATATAAAAAATATATTTAAGATCCTCGCAACAAGCCCTTTCATTTGATATGTCACACGGTACTGTTAGCAAAACTTTTTTTTTAAATTTTCTTGTTTGCGCCCCAAAAGTGACACTTATATTCAAAATTAAATTATTTACGTTACACATTCGTGTTTGGGTCACAAAAATACACATGGGTACCAAATTTCAACTTAATCGGTCTATTAGATTCGGAGTAAATTGGCTGTGACAGACGGACAGACAGACAGACAGACAGACAGACACACGAGTGATCCTATAAGGGTTCCGTTTTTTCCTTTTGAGGTACGGAACCCTAAAAAATTAAACGAATTTTATACTAAAACACATCTGCTTTAAAGTCAACATCTGTATTGAATTTCAAATACACTGAACAACATTTCGAATGAAATAGAAACCCGTGCAGCGTGCAAATTGACATACCTACCGATAGTTGTTACAAAGTTAATTTAATTTAAAAAAAAACGTATGTAAAAATCTATAACAGGATAAACAATTTCCATTGAATTTGATTTTTTTTCGCAGTTGAATTAAAACAATTGTATAAAAACTAGCGAGCTTTATAGTAGTCGCATGTGATGTGTAACATTTGTGATCTCACCTTGTTAATGACCAATACTAAAGGGGCATTGTCAAGATCGAAATCGAGCTACTCAAAGCCTTTAAGAACAGAAGTAATGCGTTGTGTGGAAAGCAAAATAAAACAGCTGGAAGCTACTTTTGAATTGTGAGTCATGAAGAAGTAAAAATGTTCCTAAAACTTCGTCATAAACTAAGTACCTACTTAAACGAAGACGACATTGTGGTGGATAAGATCTTTGAACCGACTGCAGTAGCCAATATTGTAGCTTGACTCATTGAAATGTGTGCTCTTCGTGTAACAAATAAAGCTCATTTTATGATGGGAGTGTAGTCTGTTGGGACAGCTGAATAATCGATTTCCCGGATGACATCTATTGAAAGGGTAGGCTTTACAATGCCGCGTGCCAGTATTGATGAATGTTATCGAACAACCATCAGAGTAATGGATAGTATTTATTTCTACAGTATTAGTCAAATTATGCTGTTTTTTTAACCTTGGCTAACCCCACACTATGAATTTCTCCTGTATTGTGTCCTGTCTTTGCAATATCTCCTATTTTGCAAACCATTTGTTAGATTTAAGTTCAATGAGATTGATCTCGATGCTAAACCTCTACAGCGTCATCGACTATCTAATTTAATTTTCCAGCAATTTATTGCGAAAAGGTTTATATGCGTTGAAGGATAACAAAACGTACTGGACAACTTTTTAGTGCAATGTTAATTGTCTGGTTTTGCAAACATTATGCTTATTGCACTTAGCGGTGCCCAAATTATATTAAATAAAACCCATACTCACCTGAACCTAACTTGACCTTACTCTATTTCCCTTGAGTAATGCTGTAATATTTAAAATTCTTAGGGGGATTATAGATGTTCCTGATCTGCATAATGAAATCTGCAAACTATTTGTCCCAGACAATTACTGTCGTGGCAGGAAACACCGCTTACTGGCTGTTCCAACTTGCCGTACTGTTGCACACTCCGAGTCACCTATTCCTCGGACATTAGCCGCTATTAACGCTCTCCTGAACTCAAACATAGATCTTGATATGTTTGCGAATGAATGGAAGATGATACTGTCAGAATGTTTGAATTTTTGTGAAAAGAATGCATGATTGTGTTAAATAAATTATATGTTTAAGTAGTGTAACTGGCTTCGGACGTTCTATTTAAAATAAAATAAATAATAAATGGGCTACGTAACATTATGGACCTCGGTGTAACATTTCATTCCACTAAACTGACGAATTCGAAGACTTGCGGCACGTATTATGTTTTCTGATATCATAATAACATCACGCCTTATTGCCCCTTTAGGGGCATGAGGAACAGGGTGTTAAGTTCACTCTTCCTCTATAGAAAAGGGAGGATCCCCCGACCAGACGGGTGTCGTGTCTGGCGGACAATTGCCCAATGATTGACGTTGGGGAAGTTATATGTATGGTGTTCGCGCGGTAAACTCTAATTGCGCGATGCAGGATTTATCTGACGTTGGGATTTTTTGTGACGTCTGATCTTTGATGCGTTGTTCGCATGTGGCAATGTAGATGCCACCAGAACCCGAAGGGTTAAGCAGAGGTGTACCCATAGCACTTAGTAGGTACACCCACATTTCAACAGTTATGTTTAAGTCCCAATAGGGGGTGAGCCATTTGCCATCAACCGGGTACAAATCCAGACTCCGGGCCGGTACTGAGAAATTCTTAATGGAAAAACCCAATATCAGTTTGCCCGACCTGGGAATTGAACCCAGGACCTCATGCTCAGCAGTAGCGCTTGCAACCAGTAGACCAACGAGGTAGTTTTCTGATATCGCTGAACATATTTATGAACAAAAATTATTTTATTACTTAAACAACCCTTTTCGGATTCCTTAATCGTCTTTGGGGAAATAGCCTATGTGTGGAACCGGAGACGTATTGATTATATTTTCTTACATAGGTAGTTTTTTCCTACAACATGTTTTATTGGTAAAAATATTAGTCATCATTTTATTGACATCAATAATGCTGAGCGTCTGTCGTGATAATCGACCGCAATTCTTATTCTACCTCCATTTACAAACAAGAACAGGATATTATATTTCAACCCTTTTTCACAAGGTATTGAAGTAAAAGCTGATAAGTTTTTATTTATAAGTTATTACCTAAAATGTCAATTTCGTGATATTTCCAGACTCACTTCAAGCAGCGTTGATGATCAAATTCGAAATCGTATTCGTTCGTGAAATTTTCTTTGCCAACGCTGCTACACTTGCCATTTTCTTTGAATTTGATTTGAAACTTAGAACGAAAATGTTAGTGTTTCCAAATTCTGATCATATGTTACTGAAAGTCGCAAGTCTGATTTATTTTTGTGAAGGACGGAATTCAATTTCATCAGCTCTTGTGATTAAAAGGATCTAGATCTCTGTAAGACATCTGAACGACACGTTAACGTTAGCACAATACTCAGATTCTGTTGACTAACAATAATGGACTTGTATTTTGTTTCGTTTATTTTCTTAAGTTCGGACGGTGTATTAATAATATACAGTTTTACTACCTGATACAGGATGGAATGTAAAAATTAATAATACACAATCAAGCTTGCAAACAATATTTATTATAACACATACCTAACCCGCGTTTTCTTTAACTAAATCAACTCAGTATTTGTGATATTAAATAATGACGTCTTCTTCGTTTCATAAACGTTTTAAACTAATTTAATATTAATAATAAAAAATAAACAATGGGCTTGATGTTTCAAAGTATTGATTCAAAACAGGGAATTAAATCTCATATACCTACCCGTAAACATCGTAAAAGAAAAGTAACCTAACCTAACCTAACCAAGTCAATATCATTCATTTACATAATTATGGAACCAGGGCATTCGCATAGGGCACGCCACAATTGCGGCGATAAGTCCCCTCTTTGAAGAGTGGCTAGAGAGGTGCCACGGCGTCCTCACCTTCCGTCTGACGCAGATCCTCACCGGACACGGTTGTTTCGGGAGGTTCCGGTTCGGGATAAGGCGGGAGGAAACTCCCGGGTGTCACCATTGTGTGGAACGCCCGGAGGTCACGATGGAACTTACGATGGAGGTCTGCCTGACTTGGGCGGAGCACCGCCGTGTCCTCGTGGAGCCGATCAGCGGCGGTGATCTCTCGCGACCGGCCCTGGTCCAAACCATGGTACGGAGCGAGAAGGCATGACAGGCCTTCACCTCCTTCTACGAAGCAGTAATGCTCGCGAAGGAGGAGGCAGAACGCATGAGGGAGAGGCAAATTTCGCGCCCTCACGCCCCTAACCGCCACAGGAGACGCCTGGGCGTCGGTAATCGCAGGCTGATTACTGGCTACCACTGGCGCGCGCTTGCGGACGGTAAGCAATGGGTAGCTCGCCGTCCGATAAGGACCAGGGCCGGGTCGACGGCGCGTTGTGTTCCACGCGCGCCTCGAAGAGATGTCAGCAGAACTGGCGGGGTCCGCTAGGGCCGATGCCTGCCGGGGTCGCGGGAAAGTCCGAAAGGGTTACCGTGGCCCCTGGCAACATACAGGTAACTGAAGGAACACGGGTGGGTTTTAGTCAGTAGGAGTCTGACACGCACTCCCGCTACGCTCAAAGCGGGATAAGTTATTTGATAATTTCCCACCGAAAAAAAAGGGCATCCGCATAATACATTATTATATCTACGAATCAGCATTCTTTGTCTCTTTTTAAAACAAGCAAATTAAACTAGTTTAAAAGAGATAGCAACATTTTAAATTCATATTTTCTTTCAAAGAGTTGAATATATGGAGAATTTCAATTGAAATGAAAATATGTAAAATTGATTTCTTTTGTGGACCACCGCTTAATTCTTATGTTCATAACTTGTAAGCAATGCAACTGGTGACTACACCAAATGATCATTCTCATTCTTCTTTAGCGTACATAGCTGTATGAGCATTATAAAGGCAAACTTTTAACCTCTCGAATGCCGTAATTACAGACACAATTAAAAAACCATTGTGTCTCGTGTAGATCTACGTTCCGGCATACCAAGGGTTAAATAGCGCTTATAACCTTAATTTCAAATTCTCCTTGTCTTACTTACAAATAGCTCTTTCCAGGAAATACATCTAAATTAAAATGTCGCTTTTCCAGAAAACTTCGCAATTAAAACTAGCTTGAAACTGAAAATGCATTTTTTTCCAGTAACGGATTTCGTAACATAATTTATGTTTCTTTGAAATGGAATGAAACGGTCATTATCATCTTCTGCAACATGTTGTCAAACACTACTCTTACGAGCAGTCGTGTATATAAAATTACGCTAAGTAATAAGTAGGTAGCTGCAGTGTTGATTCGTTGAGATAACTTAAAGTTAGTTCCATGAAATACTAAAATATATGATCAAACGAACTTCCAAGTGAAGTTCGATCATTATTATGATGAGTTGCTTCATTTGAAGATATGATAATAACAATGTAGTTTCCCTACTTGCTTGGTAACCTCGCACATATTTTAAAGAGTTTTAAAACTATAAAGTGATTTATTTCCGGTCTGTCCGCCTCCGTGTCACACTTTGACGTTAGCTCATTTTTTTTTAGAGTCCAGTAATGTTATATGATACAAAACTTTCTCTGTATTAGGGGATCGTCAAGCGTCAGGGGAGGTGGGTGATCATATCTTCAAATGAAGCAACTCATCATAATAATGATCGAACTTCACTTGGAAGTTCGTTTGATCATATATTATAATTCGTTGCTTCATTTTTCAGATATGATAATAACAATGTAGATGTTAAGAGTTAGAAAGTTTTGGGATGAAATAATAAACAATAATGTTGTTAACATTATAGTTTTATTTATCGACCAATCAGCCTTACAGTAATTAATGATTATATTTCCGTAATGGTATAATTACCTATTTCGAATTAATCACATTTAACTTAACATAAAGAAACAATTCTCTAAAGTGTTATATTGTAAATACAATCATTTAAATAAATAGTCACATTGAACTTCTTACGATAAGCAAACGGATCTAGCAAATTCACCTTCGTTTATAATGCACCTATTATAAAAACGAGCAAATGAGTTAGATGAACTAGTCCACCCTGCGGTTTTGCGAATGGTTTCTATATTAACCCCGGCCAAGCTCGCGGCCGAAGTGGACGCGTGCCGTGTGCTGTGCACGCCGAATACGCTGATATCGACGCCGCTTTCTGACAGCACTTGTTTTATCCATCTGCTGATACTTTGTGTGGTAGCAGGTTTGTGTGGCCGTTTGTACGTTAACAACAGATTATTTGCACTCTCAGGTCTTATGTTTTTAGTAATAGAAATATAATCTGAGAGAACTGTAGCAGGCTGGACAAATACACGTATTTTCCCTGAAATATGGCAGGAACAGGACCGGCTGGTCTCTACCAGGTGCGGATGTTTTTATGATGTCAGTTATAACTATTTTTATGCCGCTATCCGAAAAATGTATGTTCTCGAGTTTAATCAAGGAAAGCGTCTGTACCCTATGAGCTGTACAAATTGCTAATAGGATCACAAGTTTTTTAGTGATTCTTTCGAGTGATAGCTTACTATTAGGGAACCATGTTGAGATAAAGTTTAACACTAATTGGGGATTCCAGGTGGTGGAGTACTTGGGTCTTATGGGTCTTAATTTATACGCACCTTTAAGGAGGCGCTTTATAGATTCGTCTGAACCAATATTATTACCTATAAAGGCTGACAAAGCAGAACGATGGGAATTTAAACTGCCATATGCACAACCGCTATTAAATTGTGACGCTAAGAATGAGAGTAAGGACGATTTTGAAGGGTCAAATACATTAATCTGATTAGTGATACAATATTGCCACCAAAGCTTAAGTGAAGTATTGTATTGCTGAATTGTGCTGTTAGAAAAGGATGATAGCATCAGTGTAGCAGAGTCTGCACAGGCACCCCGTCGACTGAAAGCCTGCCTGAGAGCCTCGCGACACCCAGGGTAAGGTTCTTGTGCAAGGGGTGGCACTCCCTGAAATGAGATTGCAAGAGGTTTTTATTGGGGTTTAAATAAATAATGTCGGAGACTATAAGGTTTTGCAATAGTGGGTACCATGGTTGTGATGGCCAGTTGGGATATATTAATATGCCGTATGCATTGTCGTCGATAATTTTTCTAAGACATTTTAATATTAGGGAAAATGGTGGAAAAGCGTAGAAGTAATAGGTATGCCAGTCTGCCGTGAATGCATCTACGGAAACTGCGTCAGGATCTTGTTTCCATGAAATGAATCTGGTACACTTCGCATTATCACGAGACGCAAATAAGTCTATTTCAGGGTGGCCAAATTTTTTTACAATTTCTTGGAATGCTTCATCGGAAAGTGACCATTCAGTATCCGGATTAACAATTCTTGACGCAGCGTCTGCCTGGTTTTCTTTGGTATTCACGTATGATGCATATACCCAAAGGTTACGCTGCTCACACCATTTCCAAAAAGACCTAGTCAAGTCATTTAAGTGGGGGTATTGAATACCCCCCATACGATTCACATAACTGATCGCAGTAGTGTTGTCCATGCGAAGTAATATTGCACAGTTGGTTACATCGCTAGCGAATGACTTCAAACCCAAAAAGGCTGCCAGCAGCTCTAGGTAGTTAATATGACATGCTTTTTCTGATGACTTCCATTTACCATATACTTGAGCGTTCTTACAGACAGAACCCCAACCTGACCTCGACGCATCGGTATAGATTTCGATGTCAAAGTTTGGCTGCCGCATAAAATTGCGCGTTGTATCAATATTTGACAACCACCAGTACAAATCTTCTAGTATAATACTAGGAAGCTTAATTTTGACTTCATAATCATTATTATGCTCAAGTAACGCTAGAAACTTCTGTCGCTCTAAGGTTTTAGTGTAAATCCAGGCGTATTTAACGGCTGGGCAAGCGGCAACTAGTATACCGATTAGACGAGCTAATTCGCGGATGGAACATGGCTGTAATCTTGTAAACTTGGTAACCAACTCTGCAATGTTTCGTCGCTTATCAACTGGTAATTCTATGTTAAGGGTTCTTGTATCATAACAAAATCCTAAATACTTGCAGGATTGTCGTGGTTTTAACATACTTTTATCGTAATTGACAACAAATCCTAGAAACTCGAGTAGTTTCAATGTTTGGCTTACGTTATTAAGACACTTCTTGTAAGTATTTCCAATACATAAAATATCGTCTAAATAACATACTGACTGAAAACCACGGTGTCTGAGGTAAGTCATAACTTCCTTCATAAGCTTAGTAAATACTCGTGGGGCTACGGATAAACCAAACGGCATGCAATTAAAGCCATATGTAACAGTTTTTAGCGAATTATTAGGCTGAAATTGAAATTTTAAATATTAACGGTCAGAAGGCCTAATGGCTAAAAGGAAATACGCATCTTTCAAGTCGATGGTGGCCAGATATCCATCACGTGGTATCAATTTGCATGCTGTCCGGTAATCCTCCATTTTAAAATGTTCATTCTTGATCATTTTGTTTAAGGGTTTTAAATTTAATATAAAGCGTTTATCGCCGTTAGGCTTCAAAGTGAGGAATATTTTAGATATAAATTGATCTGTGGTCACATTACACTCTGAGATAGCTCCTAATGATTTTAATTTGTTAATGGCTTCCAGCATATCTGATTTCTCAGTATTTGATAGGTTATTTTTAGGTATTACCGATTGATTTACAGGCATATGAAAAGGTATAGGATAACCATTTTTTAACCAATCAAGAATAACATTGTTGTTAGTTATTTTTAACCATCGGTCATAAAAGTGGGTAAGCCTACCCGCATGTACCTGTATTAACGAAGAGGAGCCCGAGGTTTGTCCTGCGCCGCAGGGCGTTGTGACGGCTGCGCTGGCGACGACGTGTACGGACGGCGATTCCCTGCCGTCGTCGGCCTTCTGTATGCACCCCGCCCCCCCCTGTTCGCCGGGTATCGAGGAGGCGGGTTCCAGTTTCCCTGGTAGGACTGACGGGTACTAGGCTGTTGAGGCGGTTTCGAAACCTTCGCAGTCTTTTTTATAGAAAGGCCTTGTTTTTCAATGGCCTTAGCGGCTTTAATTTTTTCTGATAGGGACGAGCCAAACAGCGACTCGTCTCGTTCGGACTCGTTAGTGATATTTAAGAAGGCCTTGTCTAAACTAGGAGTGATTAATTTCACTCGAGCCTGCGTTGCCATGTGGTGCGAATCACACAGTAAGCGGCAACCATTGCTCAAATGTTTCATAGCTTGAACCTTATTATCGCTCTTTAGAAGCAGATCCATGCCTCTGTTGATGGCGGTGATACCCGTGCCTAACTGTTGTTGAGACGCTGTAAGTGTCTTGTCGCGATTACGAACCATATCCGGTACCGCCGCCGAGATTTCTGCATTTAATTTGGGCGCTTGCAGGAGCTTACAATTGTCTGGTACAAGGTACTCTTCCAGTAGATTGTATTTATTTTCTTTAGACATTCCTTTCCTTAATAAAGGAAGCCATAATTGCGATAGATTGCCGTGAATGCTGTCGCCATAGTCAGGCGAGTCGGACGTGGATTCACCGAGTGCAGACAGTAGATCAGGGTCTAACTCAGATTCTACACTGCCAGTGGTTTCCTCTTGAGGGCAGGGTTCCGCTTGACCAACGTGTTGGTCAGGGTTATTACCGGATTCCGGTTCCGCGTCTTGCAATATATTGGGCGGCACGGATATTGGCTCCGTAAAGGTTTCATTGTTATTGCCTAGGGCCACCTCAAGCTCTTCGTTACCTAAAATTACGATTTGCAATTAAGGTTGTGAAGATAAACATTTTGAGGGTAGTGTAAAAATTAAATTGAATAAATATTTTGCACGTTAACGATACATCTGTTTTAGATTGTACGTATTTTCTGTGCTAGTTTGTCATCGTTGAAGACTCGCAGTCAACCCCGATGCAATATTATTTTTTAAATTTCATAATTTAGTTTTGAAAAATGTCAACTCGCAGTCAATCCCAGAGCATTTACAAAACTGATAATTTCACTATTCACTTTTAGATCATCAAATATTTAATGCATTTTTGCTTACCTTCATCTTCCGACGATGATAATTGTAACGGTTTTATTCTTCGTCTATGTCTTTCTTTTTCTTCGATCTTACGAATTTTCCTATTATAGTGATCAATTTTTGATTGCGCGCTTCTTTTTGACATATTGCTCGAAGGGCGCGTGCGATAGTTACCGCGCACGAAAAAGGAATGAGCTAACGTCAAAGTGTGACACGGAGGCGGACAGACCGGAAATAAATCACTTTATAGTTTTAAAACTCTTTAAAATATGTGCGAGGTTACCAAGCAAGTAGGGAAACTACATTGTTATTATCATATTTGAAAAATGAAGCAACGAATTATAATAAGAATATTTAATGGAATTGCATTTATAAATAATATTATGAATGCCGTATAGTTGAAACTTGGAGAAGTGAACTATTTATTTTTCAGTTTTGCAAAATAATCAAGTATCTTGAGATTTTTCTTTCAATAAATTCTAAGCCTCCCTGTAAAGAGCAAAGTTTATAATACCTTCTAGCGCACAAAATGCGTAGCCCTTGAACTTACTGTCTCATTACTTATCACAAGTTACAACTTTTTCAAACTGGGACACGGGAAAGTACTGTTGCGGAATTTCAGCACAATTGTAACAAAAATACGAGTTGGGTGAAGTAGTTATTAAATAAGTTATTTCCTCTTTTGTTTTGCCCTAAGGTATAAGATACGCAATTTTTTTCCAGGCAATTGGCGCCCTAAGAGTTATCAATATTTGCAGACAGTTGTGATTCGTTGTCTATGTCTTGTTACTGTGTTTTCAATGAGTAACTAGTCTATCTTATTACTACGCGCAAAAAGTTTAATTAAGTTAACGTTCCTATTTAGTCATATTTAGTCCACCAGAATCGTGAATCTTTAAGATTTAATTACGTTAAAGTTACGAAAACAAACTATTTTTCATAAAACCGACAATTTTTGTATTTTCTAGATCATTTTATTTCTATCTACAAGCAAACTGCCGCAGTGAATGCGTTGTTTCATTTAATGTTTTTTTATTTGTGTATTTTCCTGGATCATACCGCTATAAATTGAACTGCAAAATAAACCGTAGCTTCAATGAAATCTGAAGCAGAATATTTCCACTTCTGGAAATTGAATCAAATCAACAATTTGTGGATTCATATTCAAATTACCAGTCAACTGTACGTTTTTATTATTTCATTTGTGTTTTAACAAATCCGTCGCGAGAAATTTAAATGAATAATGTCTTTATTATTTGCCACCTCGACGTCTGCCTTCGTTACTTTGACTCGTAATATTTTGTTTCGTCATTCATGATTTTGCTTTTCTTTTCCTTGTCAGAGTTATGCCAGTTTTCAAGTTTATTTTTGCATAATTTGATATTAAAATATATTTTGGCTTGATATACCTATTACCAGCTGTGATAAGGTTTGTTTTTTGAGTTTCGTCGAGTAAACTACACTGTAACGAGAATATGTGAATGAAGAAATATTTGATTTGATCGCGAATTCTTTGATAAAAAAGCAAATTTAATAAAAAAACAAAAAACCCGATTGCAAAATCACATAACTGAAAATAGAAAACAAGTACCTATTGAACTTTGTTTTTTAAATAATTTGCTTTATTTCAAGCTTTTTAGTCTTGTTTATAATATATATGGAATTTACTCATTAACCGATCAAGGACCGCGGGCGGTCCGCGCCGTGACAGATTTACGACCGCACTTAAAATAAACAATTACTCTGGTTTCATTGTAACGTCTCAAGTAGTATTGTTTATGTTTTTTGCTACTCGAATAGATTAGGCTTACATTTCAAATGGTTACAGTCTTTGTAAGCAATGTTCGCTTATCTTTATTACCCGTTTTTGTTACGAGTTCTATTGTTCTATGTGATAACGATTTCTGATAAAACTAGCGTACCAATTCACACGAAATTTTGCAGGGTACATTATGGATAGTTATGTTATCTAACAAAAGCGTTTTTAGAGACAAACATTGAAAATAAAAAATGCAAAAAATTTAGAATTTTTAAGATCTAGAATTTCTAGTGCTTACGTAATTTTCTCCGTTTCAAAAAAATATTTTTTTGCCGTATTTAGGCGAAAAAACATGCTAAAATTATTAGAAATCTAATAATTTGTATAAAAAATGGGACTTACACATAAAATATCGACGATCACACACCAAAATACCACAAAATCACAGCACGGTCACTTTTTCATTCAAATGTTTGTTTACACTTTTTGTTTGGGTCAAAATAGGTATAACATGATGTTATTTAGTGCGAATATTATCTAAAACGATGTAATATTTACTTCAAAATGAAAATATCACCACTTTCCGTCGATTTACACACAAAAACCATTAAAAAACGAATTATTACAGCGAACGCGCGCGTCCCGGGAGTGACGTTTGACTGACATTTTACCGCGCGGGAACGTGATTTTCAATTTTTTTTTTAAATGTTGCCTATTAATATTTTTGCTTTTAGTCGATTTATTTGACAAGAATATTTATCCGACCATAGACTGAAAAATTCACAGACAATAATAGCCATTACAGCGAGTACAAATAGAGTTGTAAGCCGCGTGGGTACTTGGACGCACCGGTGCGTCCGTGGTCCTTTAGCGGTAGCGTTTATTTGATACCAATATTGTTGTAAATATTTTTTTTTAAACCTTCCCCTCCCCCTTTTTTTTGTATTTGCAGATGCAATATATAACTACTTTATAGCCTATGTTACTCCCACAATTAAGACAAATCTAATGACACCTATTAGGTTAAAATCCAGGATTAAAATCAATCAAACTGTTGAGGCTACAGAGCGTTTTAAAGAAATAAACACTCCCGAAAAACATTACTGTTGTTAATCTGAAGAATCACGTTCCTAAATAAATACTGTGGAAATAGCAAAATGAAAAACTTATTAAACGTTGTACAATGGTTGCTATTCAAACTTCAAATAACGAGTACAGAATTTAAATTTCGAATATATTTTTATCGACATTACAAATGACATTTAAAACCTAACAAAAAGTATCTTAGCAAGTAGGTTTTACAACAATTACCCTCCTTCTGGAGCAGGCAAAGATATGGCACGAATAACTATATTTTTTGTATCACATCCAACTAAACTTATTTTTTAATAATTTTACGTTTAAACCATTCTTGGTGCATGAATGGTATGTTATAGGTACGTTATCCATTCATTTCAAAACCAATAGTTAAAGTGTCAGTCAAGTTTTTAGAGCCCATTAGCGTATTGTCACATACGCTCGTAACTTGTAACTTTCTAGCAAATTAATTGTCCTTGTCGGAACTGGAAAAACTTTAACATTGTACTTAACTTAATACATTACCGGATAATAAATTACGTTCAGAACCTTTACGGTCGAATAAAAGGCACTATAATGGTGAGCCCCTCAATTTTCCGGCTGGTAGTCTTGATATTTTCGATGCACCGATTCACGTTACCGTACATTTCTGGCATTAAGAGACCAATTACTTAACTAATAATATCACAATAAGTTCCTATTAATCTCAGTCTCAAGTGTACTTCCCTAGGACGCGAGCCAAGATAAATGATATGCTCTACAAAATACCTACTCCATCAGGTTTTATAAAACAAGTTAAAAAAAACTAGGTACTGCTTTTTATTCTTAAGAAGATTGAAATAATTTAAATTTTCCGCATCATGTTCCATCTGGTTGTTTTAGTAACCAACAAGCTTGGTGAATCTTGAAGAAGTATTATACTGTGGTGATTAACAACAACATTCTTGTTTCAGGTAACATGTCTACACTTTTGGACAAGACGCTCCCAGTATAGGTAAACAGGTAACAGGGTTCGAATTGGCAGTGAGATCAACTAAAGATGAAACTAAAAGCGCTTCGAAAATGGTCACAGTTTGGATCTGTGATACTTATGTTCAAACAGTGCTGTGGTGAGGGTGACGTATCGGTCAATAATCCTTTACCTAAAAAATACCTACATCATAAATTATATATAATGTTACCATGTTATAATTAGTTTTTATAGGAAGACGCAGAATTTGCATCGCCCAAATTATTATAAAGACTATTTTAATAAATCGTAGACGCATGTTGTAGTTATATGGTTTGGTTTATTGTTACAGCTGCTCGAGGGTCCCTACATTCTAATCTTAATATTTAACACATGCTACTTACTATGAATGAATATTATGATAAAAGAATAATTCAAGAGAGCAGTTTATTTGCTTACAAATTAATGTAATTAATTCCGCACAGTTAAACGTTTTGTAGCAAATAATTTTTTTAAATGAAATATTTTTCTCAAAATCCGGTGAGTCTACACAGATTGCTTTATGAACTTTTCTGACTATATGGATTGTCGAATCGGTAGTGTAGTCTATATATAGATAGTCTTTATAGGTAGTTTCTAATTAGTCTTCATAGAAATACTAATAATAGAAACCATCTAAAACTAAGATAAAACTACCCAGAAGCCCATTAAACATAACATTACGTAAAGAAAACACTTTATTCCAAGAACCAAGAAGGTATTAACGAATGAAGACAGTGTTTTGCTATAGTAAACTTGTTGTTGCATAATGCATGTCTTGATACTTTAGAGTTTTATCCAGGTTTTCAAACAATCTGTGTTCTGGGAATTATCAAACGACTCAGCACTCGACCGGGCGAAGATAGAACGGAAAAATGTTCGCAAGTTTTTGTGAAGCTGATTGTTTTAAAATGTCCTTTCGATTATTTTTAGCATATTAGATTACATAAGAACAGATAAGAAGTAGTTTCACATTGAAGTATAACTATTGTCAAAATATTGAGACACCCTTTTGGATGCGATATAATTATTATGTTTGTACTACGACAGCGTAGCTCACGTAGCGGCCGCGTAGACGTACTACGCCGTAGCGACGGTTCACAACATAAAATATGTAAGTTCTCAATTAAACTATAATTTACAACATTAACATAAACACTAAGTCAGCACATGAGCCTATTAACTCGTCAGTCCGACCCAGCGGCTCGTTACTTAATGTTTCAAATTCTTACCCTTTAATTATGATTCTAGTAGGTACTGTGTGTACTCCTTTGAGGGAATTCCTGTTATTAAACATGGTACTGTGTCTTAGTAGTACGTTTTTATGTGATACATTATTCAAGATGTTAAGAGCATTGGCTGCTCTGAAACTAACTTACCCGGACCTGACTATAGAAAGAAAACTACATGGGCCTCGACATGAATCACGACACAAACACTTTATTTAGCTTAAGTGCTTATAAACAAGCTTTTATGCTGACCATACTTGAGTAGCTGAAAGTTTAAAACATGTAGTTATAAAAGCTATTCCGTGGCAAGTGTCGTCTCTTTGATCTCCGGCTGCCTCGAGCGACTCAGCGTCGTTCACATTCGCGTCACTGAGACGCGGCACAAACTGTACCTGGAAAAACACAGGACAACTTTAGAAAAAAATAGTATATTGTATAACCTATGTGGGTGTACTAAAGGTACACCTCTGCGCAATCCTTCGGGGAAACAAGGCGTGATGTTATGTTTATGTCTCTTAACTTATTTAATTAAAGAAACTTTGAAAACTTTACAATATTCTAACATTTAATCACGACATCCAGTTACGCTATATGTTAATTCTAACTCAGTTATGAAAAACTTTGAGCTGTAATCAGGTTACAGGCTCGCTCCGTATTGAGAATTACGGTCAGTTCTCATATTTAATGTGTGGCGACATCTACATCGCCACATGTGAACTACTCATCAAAGACTTGCCGTCACACAAAATCGTGACGTTACACATAATCCTGCATCGCGCAGTTAGAGTTTACCGCGCGAGTGACATATATATAACTTTCCGAATTCAACCGTTGGGCAGTTGCCCGCCAGACACGACACCCGTCTGGTCGTAGGATCCTCCCTTTTCTATAGAGGATGGTGAACTTTACACCCTGTTCCTCATACCTCTAAAATATAAAGCTCCGCCGGTATGTCTGTTTCTTTAGGTACTTTCATTTCTTAATTGGTGAGTCTTTGATTGGTTTTCGGTGATTTGGCGAGTCGTTGAAGAACAGTTAAGTTTTATATCTGCATAAATGATAGTCATTAGCGTGATGTTTTAGATTTATTTAATAGAGAATCATGTTACTGTAGGAGCTTAATGTTTACCTTTTCCACACTCCCTAACGTCAACTATATTTCATCGTACAGGATATTCCTCTTCGCCCTGTGTCGGTTCATGGACGATAAATTATTTGCAAGCAAAGTCACAAATACCTCGGTTATAAACTTTTCAGTTCGTGAGAATTTGCTGTGGACTTTTAACTAAGCACATTAATTAAATGCAACGCACAAATAAATCCATCAAATAGAATCAAATTAAAGAGAGTATTGTTAAAGTCATTAAAAAATGGGGCAAGAAGCATCTATGAAATTATAAACAACTCTTCAACCAATTTTTTTTAGGGTAACGACCCGTTAATGAAAGTACCCTCGTCTCCTAATTGCTCTGAGAGCATATAAAAACAAATAATCGTGAATCATTCTCGGCTTAAATAGTGAGAAAAGAACTAGTTTATTATATCTTGAACATTATTTTTTCCACAAAAGACTCTGTCGAGTGGTCTACACTGCGGTACAGTTAATTGCTACTTAATAATTCTGTCAGAACACGATTTATTACAAGCAACTATTACAGTACACTAAAGTTATAATCATGAAATAAAGTCTAATAAACGAGATGATTCACAACAGTATGAATATAATGTGCGGGAATGTGTTGTGTTATACTCGTAAAATGCCTGATTATGAATTCTCGTATAAACCATCAACAAGATTTGGTATAATAGGATAATATTTCTCATAGTTATCTGGCTGTATAGTGAACATTACTGTAATTTATTCGTTCTCTACAAAAATATTGAGACATTAATAATTCTAAGTTATATTTTGCTATGCAAATTGCACGCAACAGTTTTTAACATCGCGACCTCAAAGAAATATAACCTCATCCATAAAATAACAACTGCTTTGATTTTTCTGGCCGAAAATAAGTTCGTAAATATACCAAGAAAGTGTATCATAAAAATATATATTGACAATTTCAACACTACATCTTTTTCCGGAGCCAGTATGACACTCTATTTCTATTAGTGTAAATTTCGCGATGTTGCTTGGCAAGGCAAGGCATGATGTAATGTATATTGACAGTTTCAACACTTACTTCATCTTTTTCCGGAGCCGGTATGTCACTGTTCTAAGAGTAAGTTTCACGATATTTTAGATTTTTGACATAATCATAACAATTATTTCTTTGGAAGGATATAATTACTGTACCTAAACTGCCATTCAAAATTTAGTTGAAGATTAATGACTTCAGCTACCTGTTTCAACTGTTTGAACTGTACACTGTAACATTTTCATTGATTTATCTTAAGATAATTAATTGATTCAGGCGTGACCTTGCGGAAATCCATTATAAAATACAATAGACGTGGATATATTTAGTAACCTGTTCGACTTAGCTATTTCTAAAGAGCCATAAAAAACTCCTGAAAGAAATCGACACGTGTTTCACCTCTAAACGAGGCATCCTCAGGATGATGATGGACTTGTTGCGAACTCGAACACGGCGTGTTGCCACACCGAGCGCTGAGTGCAGACTGAGCCTTATCGCCCGTCAAACCCACTTATATAGTGTCGCCGTTATCAGTGCGACCGTTATTAGTGCGATAAGGGGCGAACAATCGCAGCAAAGGTGACCTTGGCATACTCGTATTTAATTCGTTCAACAGTGTAATGTTTCCTGTATTATTTTTGACAATTTCTAAACTGTCTAGTACTGACATTCTGAAACCTTTATCACATGTGTGTAAAATTTCGAAAGTGTTATTATTATTTAACGAATGACCTGTATCTATTAAGTGTTGTGCAAAATGGGATTTTTCTGGATTTTTATTCCTGTACGCTGCAATATGTTCCTTATATCTTGTCTGAAAATTACGACCAGTTTGACCTATGTAAATACCATTAAAATCATCGCAATGTAACTTGTATACATCTGATTTTTTGTGGTTTTCTAATCGATCTTTTCCGTTACAAATCTGTCTTAATAAATTATTTGTTTTGAAAGCTACCCTTAATCCATTTCGAAACAATGTTTTTGAAACCCTATCACTAATTGACCCTAAGTATGTATCTTACTATCTATCATAAGTTACTGATAAGAAATGAACTGTAACTTAATTTGTTTTATCTGATATCAGGATTTAACAAATCAAATTACCGCAAATTATTACGCGAACTTCAAAGTGGAATGAACTTGGTCTAATACTAGAATGCCGCAGTGACGTACATCGACCGGCATATGGTACTTTAGATCGTGCCACTGTATTTCAGTTTTAGCCGAATGTCATGTTGTCATAAGGGTGTTTTAGGAACATGCTCGTCTACCTTTCCAAGAAACAACTTAGATAACGATAGAAATAATTGCAATATTTTTGCTCTACAATAAACCGCCCTCATGATGTCATGTGCACTCAGCAGTACTGAGCTTATCTGTAACTACTACTGAGAGGCTTATCTCTGTTGCTAGATAATCTCCTGTCCCATCTCAGGTCATTAGGACCCTGCAGTTCGCAGGACATTCCTTATACAGCTGATGTTGCGCGTTGTCATTTACCTGTAATAAATATATACCTCAAATCAATCTTATACTTAGCAACAGAAATATCATTTATCCTATTTGTAAGTAATTTACACAACCTAGAACAAAATACTCAGCTATTAAACAAGATGTACAAGAAAAATCCAGTTAGAATTTTTATCTTAACCAAAAAGGGATACAAATTAAGAACTGTCATAGGTACCTACTGAAATTCTACCACTTTCGGGCTGTTAGTGTTCGTCTCATAAATAATTCTGTTAACCTATGCCTATATGGTGTCAGTAGCCTTGGTACAGATAGTATTTAAATGTATTATCCTTATGGAAAAAATCTCTATGTTGTTAAAATAATAAAATAGAATTGTAGCCAGTCACAACTAGAATGGGAGACTTCTTTCTGAATGGGAGGGAATGTTGATTACGACAAAATAGTTCAACGAGCTTCGGAGAAATGCTTGTAATAAACTTGTTACTTATAATGAAGCTTTTTTCGCGAATATTGGAGAAGTGAACGAACCTTAAAGGTTACGTACGGTACGGGTTTATAAACTCTAGTGGCAACTACTTACATAGAAGTGTATTCGAGTGAATAAGCTTTTACTCCATAGCGCTGAACAACAAAGCTCCCCAGACACAGATATTCTCAAACTAAAATGTAGAAAATTCACACGAGAAGTTTCATAAAACAGTTTATAATAAGCAATTTTCAGGTAGTAGGATTGCATCGTGTGTCCCTGAGGCAACATTGTAGTTTGACTACATACTTTGTGTCCGTATGAATTGAGGAGCCATGTCTCATATTTAAACGCGGGTACTACCAATATTTAATAGTAAATTAGGCGATTTTGTAGCCCCGATCCTGGAATTTGTAGTAAAACACTTTAAAAGATACACGACTTTTAAGGTGGCTCCTCAATTCAGACGTCTGAATTGAGGTGCCATCTTACAACTCTAAAACTAGCTTCAGGTACTTTCCACCGAGTTGGGTTCAGGAATCATCAAAACTATCGATTTTATACGGTTTTGGCCGTAAAACGATGTGACATGGTTTTGGTCGTGGGCTCTCGTAACACACTAGATTGTTAAGGAATGTTTATTTTGTTAATATCTTTTGAAATACTGAATGTACAAGATGTTGGATTACGCCAATAATTAGTAGAAATTTCTACTAAATATTGGTGCTATTGTTATCCGATTTGATTAACTACTTTAGTAGCTATCGTACATATATTTTCAGTAGACCGTCAGGATTGAGGAGCCACATAAAATGTGCTGTATTAGGGAAATTATGTAGTTATTCCATTTTATTTGTATACTACAAATTTGAACGTATTTACTACTAAATTATACTAAAAGCATGTTGTAATTGGTTGATTACTTTCCGAGAAACAGCCCGGTGAAATTTATGGATTTTTGTGAAAAATCAAAACATTGTAGCTATCTCAAATTCAGCCGTACAAAACCCATTTTTTTTGTAAAGATTACGCATAAGTACTACTAAATCTTACCAAATTTTCAAAAATATCCGTCGGCTAGTTTTAGAGTTGTAAGGTGGCACCTCAATCTGACGTCTGAATTGAGGAGCCACCTTAAAAGTCGTGTATCTTTTAAAGTGTTTTACTACAAATTCCAGGATCGCGCCTACAAAATCGCCTAATTTACTACTAAATATTGGTAGTACTCGCGTTTAAATTTGAGACATGGCTCCTCAATCCATACGGACACCATACTTTTACCTTTATCTTTTTCCATAGTTAAGCTACGTTGATGGTGTGGAATAGTAGATTGTTATACAAAGGTCGAAAGGAATCAATTAACATACGAGGTACCTATTTAGACGCCCGAGCGCAGCGAGGCCGGCTATAATCCGAGTAGGAATTGATAACTTTCACCCGTGTTAAACACTCTACTTTTCATTTCGAATTTAAGGAAAGTAAAAATTGTAGTTTTTTTTCTAAAATATTTAATGATAATAATAACATAAGTATTCTAGTACATAATAGTCTGTTTTAAATTTGGAACACACCGCGTCACCACCGCGCGGGACGTCCTGCTTATAGGTATTTTTTTTTTCACACTGGCTGTTAATGCACTGACAAGACTGCAACTTTTTTTTTAAACGATATTTTTCTATAAGGGGAGTATTGCACAATCATAAAAATTTAATTGAATAAAATTGAGAATTGAGAACTAAATTGTAAAATAGACATATTATGGGTAATTTGTGAGCTTCGTAGATAGGTATAAGATATAATATGATAGTGTAATATCCCCCTAAGGGGGATATACCCATAATAAATGTCTATTTTACAATTTCATTATATCTTTGATCATAGATTTGATAGTGTAATACCCCCTTAGTAAAAATTTTCGTAGCCGACTACTTAACCAAATTTAGTTCTATTTTTGAAATTCATTCCCGCCCTGAAGAGGGAAGCAGCCTCTTCCACCCGCTACTCGGATCTCTAAATAAGGAAAGAAAAAAAAATAAGAAAAGAAAGCCGCCCATTATATGTTTTGTAGAGTAGTAAATTTTTTCGGTTTCTTGGCCGCTTGGACCACGTGTGCGATTCGTATCGGTTTTTCTACCACTGGTCGTGGTCGTGGTTCGTGGCCGTCTAGTGCGCCAAATCTCTTTCTTATACCAGGACTTAAGGCATGCCATTTCGGCCGCATCAAACTCTGAATTATTTATCGTTTCGACCAGGCCTGCACGGCAGTATAATAGATTTTTGTGTATTTTAATATAAAGTCAATCTGTTTTTTTTTCATTATGTTCTGTACTTACTTAATCTCTTCAAATAACTACTTACCTGTATTAAAACATGCGCTGGGACGTATGTTCTTATAATTACTAAATGGGTTCACCTCTGGGTAATTATGCCTTCCATCCGCACACTTAAGACCTCATAATTAAAGACCGTTTGCCCACACCACACAACCCACAGAATCTTATATGCGCTGAGTGCTCAACGTATTATTATTAATTTATTCCTCACTAGCTGACTCAACAGACGTGGTCATGTCCAAAATTAAAAACCCCATAGAAAAATGACGTTCACTTTTTCCCGAATTTGAACATTTTCCGGGAAAATTTCTCAAATTTTCTTTCCGTGAAAACCTAATTTAGCATTTCATTTTTATTATATTATAAATATAGATTTACTAATCTGGGAAGGGGAACGTCAATATACCTCTAAACAAGGCTACTTTGTGTTTAAAACGTAGCCTTGTTAACATGCTTTCTTGTTTTTGTAGTTTCACGCAACAACATAATTTCCTCAAACGAGGTTAGTCAGCATTAAATATTAACATGCGAACTCAGCTTGAGTTCTTTACGTTCCTCCGCAATGAGAACCCAATCAAATAATGGTAGGGAAGTAAAACAAAAAACCATAGACTCACAAATCAATTACCATTCTTATTGATAGCATATTAAACTCAGAAAATCTGTATAAAACTTATTAGTAGAATATAAATGAAATATCTCAATTCTATCTGCTGCTCGGCCGCGGATCGTGACTGTTGTGTATCATGTAGAACAAATGCACCTCTCAATAACTTTGTCTGACTTTACTGAAATGACTGAAGAGTTAATTAATTGATTCAGGCGTGACCTTGCGGAAATCCATTATAAAATACAATAGACGTGGATATATTTAGTAACTTGTTCCGCTTAGCTATTTCTAAAGAGCCATAAAAAACTCCTGAAAGAAATCGACACGTGTTTCACCTCTCAACGAGGCATCCTCAGGATGACGATGGACTTGTTGCGAACTCGAACACGGCGTGTTGCCACACCAAGCGCTGAGTGCAGACCTGAGCTGGCTGAGTTGTATTCGAAAGTATGTACACGGCTTTATTTGAACGAGAAGTGAGGCTAAAATGAGTTTGCGTGAAAAAAAAAAACTGGCTGGATAGAGCGTGTTCGATTTTCAAATGTACAAAATAAATTATTCATTTTTCATTTGTTTATGTGACTCAGGTCACTAGAAAGTTTAATTTTGTTAATTTTTTGAATACATTAATTTATTGTTATCCACGTTGTCGTAGTGTTTTAAAATGAGGCCGGGAAAATTTTATAAAAAGTAAAATAGGAATAAGTAACAAAGGAGGCGTCTAACGATCAGGTATGCTAATTATTATAACTTCTTTGATCAATAATAAAATTGCACTGATTATGAATTTGCATTGATGTTTTAGAAACCTGAGACTATTTTTCACGCGATTATTGTTTGTAAATAGGCGGTATGAGTGAACAACTGAACAAATTAACATTGTGTGTCTGCAATGTTGTCACTTTTCGGATGATAGTGCACTCGCCTGGCTGCTAGCCAAACCAGCACGCTAGTATGTTGCAGTGCTGACTTGAGAGGTTCGTGAGAGAACTGGGAATGTATTCAATCTTTCACTAGCTTAGCGAGTCTTAGCTTAATGAGTGTTATGGCGCGGGTTTTAGGTTCTTTCTGTGTAAAATAAAAATGAGAGCTGTTTACAAAACACTGAAGTCGGATATTTTTATTGACATAAGTACTGTTAACATTACGTTTTCGCATGAATACGTAAACGGATATTATAAATATCAAACATTAGCAATGTCGGAAATCTAATATTTTAATACCGTGCGCCAATAACATCGGAGATGACAAACGCTACTCAAAACATAGAAAATTGAATAACATGAAAAATATTAAAGATAGACACCAAGTTTATCTGAAAGATTAATTGTACTATTCCAGCAGGTCGCTAAAGTCGTGATTTTGTTTTCAGGTCCAAACTCGAGTGCTAGTTGTGGAGCTAAACCTAAACAGACTCGAGGGTACACAGCTCAGGGCGCTGGGTACGAGTTCAACGTGACGTATGAGGTGCGAGGAGCAGCGCAGTGACCTGGACCCACTTCATGCAGCGCCATCGACTGTAGACTGCTAGGGAACTGCAACGCCGGGCGAGATTATTAGTGAGCAAGAATGAGAAATATACACTACACAATACATAAACAAAATTATCGATTCAATGAGGATTCAATTGCGCACCCGCAATGGAATCAAGCAATAACATAAGCAAGCCTAACACTTCCCTTCAACACATTACATTTTACAACCCCTTAAAATCTTACAATTGCGATTAAATGAAAGGAGTGAATGGGTCGCTTTATATTCTAAAAGGCATTCCTGTTCACTTTGAGCGATACGTGGTCACTTTAGATAATATTTGAGTCCGGTGCGGTCCGGTGGTTATCTTTAATGTACACAAGCGGAAATTTAGAAGCGATAGATGGACTCCCGAGTGATACGATAGAAACGAAATCCTAGATAAATAATATGAACTGATTCATTTTGTAATTAGATTTTATTCCCAAACCAGAGTGAAATCCTGAATGTAAAATGTCTGTTTAAAACGAAATGTTAAATAACATTTGCACTTTGTCGGTTGAAGGCGGGAAATAAATCCTTAATTTAACGCTTGCATTCCCCGAGATATGCAAATTCAATTTTGCTGACAGTTGGAGTGGGAAAAATAAATCAAAGTGAAGTGCGAAGATCTTCATTTTCGATTAAAGGAATAACTTTCGGCAAGCCACCGCGTATTCTCGTGTAAGTCTCTAAGGGAGAGGCATTATAATATCATAACATACATAACACTACGCTTGTATTCCCCAAAGGGTTACATAGATGTATACCTATAGTACACCCATATTTCATCAGTTGTGTTTAAGTCCCATGTAATAGGGGGCGAGCCTATTGCCATCAACCGGGCGCAAATCCAGACTCCGGGCTGATAATGAGAAATTTCAGATGCAAAAACTCAATTACACTTTGCACAATCTTGAAATCGTTGCCAGGATCTCATGCTCAGCAGTAGAGCTTGCAACCACTAGACCAACGAGGCAGTCATTATATTATTAATTGTGTTATTATTAAAGTACTCGCGTTATTTGAAGTTGTCAGGCCTATTTGTCTAACGATAAAGGTCGTTCTCTGAACCCACAACTTGGTTTCTGTTCTATTTGTAGCTCTTTCTATTAATGATGTGGTTTTCGTATTGTCCTCTGTTTTAAATTGCTTACTAAAATCACATAGGCATCTTAGTAGGTACCATGTAAGTACAAAAGTAGAAAACCACTCCTTTAATAGCACTGTCCAAATGTTTATGTGTGTATTATGTATGTATGCCGAGCACTAATTAAGTGCCCAACTTTGTAGAAGTACCGAAATCTAGTCGCAGTTGGACAGTTGAGACTTAACGCTCAATTAGAGCGCGCTGGAGGCGCTTGAAATAAATCTCTTAATTGTTCACTAAGCCAGCTGCTTTTAAACACCAACATTCACACTAAAACATGAACATAAACGTTCTTTTAATAGGCATAATTTGTTTAGACTATTAAAAGGCGCCTGTATCTACTTATATCAATTGTGTCGAAGATCTACAAGGTGGGCCAAAAGAAATCACCCTATTGGAAGATGCTCTCATTTTTGCAAATGGTCGCCAATATCAAATCTGTTTTGACATTTGTGGACTAGACAGATGCAGAATACAAGTGCACAAGCCATGGAGCGATACACTCCCCAAGAACGCGGAATAATCGTGTCTATTTTTTTGCGTAACAATTCGTCTGTGGTATTGGCGCAGCGCGAATTCCGTCGCCGATTCCCCGGCCGACCGACACCGACTGCGCAAACACTGCGCCGTTTGGCCACCAACCTTGAAGAGTATGGGACCACATGACGTTGCCAAGAGTGGCCGGCCCCGGAGCGCCCGTTCTGCCGAGAATATCGCCGCTGTTGCCGAGGATGTCGAGCTGTCGCCGGAAACATCGACCAGACGCCGTGCCACGCAATTAGCCATCAGCCGGACGTCCCTAAGGCGAATTTTGGTCAAAGACCTGCGCATGTTCCCGTACAAAGCATCAGCTGCTGCCTGCCAACCGCCAAACGCGCGTAACTTACGCCCAAGCCATCCTCAATCTCGAGGAAGAAGTGGACGATTTTTCGACCAAAATCATAATGAGCGATGAGGTTCATTTCCACCTCAGCGGGTACGTGAACAAGCAAAACTATAGCTTCTGGGGCACCGAAAATCCACGAGTGATGCACGAGGAGCCATTACACCCGCTCAAAGTGACTGCATGGTGCGCTGTTCACGCTGGAGGAGCCATCGGGCCATTTTTTTTCGAGAATGCCGCTGGCTAAACGACAACAGTGGACGGTGCGCGCTATAGGGCCATGTTGACCGAGTTTTTTCTGCCGCAATTGGACGAATTAGGACTGAGGGACATGTGGTTCCAACAGGACGGAGCAACGGCACACACTGCGGGAGCCACAACCGATATTCTGAAGGCAGCGTTCCCGGGTTGCCTCATCTCTCGTTTTGGCGATTTGCACTGGCCCGCAAGATCGCTAGATTTAAGCGCTCCAGACTTTTTTTTGTTGGGGTTTTTTTGAAGTCCCGTGTTAACGTGAACAAGCCCGAGACTCTGGAAGCCCTCAAGGACAACATTCGACACGAGTACGAGAACCTGTCGCCCGAAGTTCTCGCCGAAGTGATGAAAAATGCCATAAAACGAGCCCGTATGGCAATCAATTGTGACGGCGCCTATTTGGCCGATATAATCTTCTCGACTTGACCACTAAAATTCTAAAGGTTCAAATAAATATAATCAAAAAACAGAATCGAAGTATTTCATTTAGAAAAAAAAAAGAGAGCCAAACAACATCGGATGACTTCTTTTGGCTCACCTTGTACTTTCGTTCTCGTTTTCGTTCGAATCCTCGTTGGTCTAGTGGTCGCAAGCGCTACTGTTGAGCATGAGGTCTTGGGTTCGATTCCCGAGTCGGGCAAAGTGTTATTGGGTTTTTCTATCTGAAATTTCTCAGTAGCAGCCTGGAGTTTCGATTTGTGCCCGGTTGATGGCAATAGGCTCGCCCCCTATTACATGGGACTTAAACATAACTAGCGAAATGTGGGTGTACCTGCTAGAGGGACACCTCTGCCCAACCCTTCGGGGAAACAAGGCGTGATGTTACGTTTATGTGAATCCCAAATGTCTCAAGTTTTAGTACTTTACCCTACAGGCATAATTTTGTGGAAATATCGTTGGTTTGTTAGTCAGTCTGCTGGTAAGTATGATTTGTAATAGCACAAGGAATGTTGTTGTGCTAGTGGAACTAATATAAATCACCTGTGCACTAGAGCATCTTATGATTGTGTCAGCAAACGGGGTTTGCGTGGTTGAACTTATTATTTGAATAATTTTCACTGCAAAATTCTTATTTGCCATCGATACGCTAAAAAGAAGATTAAATGTTGTTGTTTCGAAAATATTCATTCAACATCATAAAAACATTAAACACTATACAGTACACTTCTGCCTAACCTTTCGGGCGATACTGGCGTAATGTTTCAGTATACAATGCATCGTTAATATAAAATTGGAAATATTAGATTGCTAAAGTTAGAATCGGAGAAAATTCTAACTTTGTGACAATATTTTTGAAGGAAAAACATCTAATCCCAGACAAATACAGTCGGAACTAGTAGTACAAACAAACAAAAATACATATTTCTCGCGTTGCCGGATCCCCGAGAGTGTACTTCATTATTGGGAAAAGGGTGTTAGATTAACAGCTCGGCCTTACTCTTGCTCGCTTATAGTTAGTATTCCTTGGAAACTATTTATATTGATTGATTGTTATAAGTACACTAGCCCCTCGCCGAGCTTCACCTATGGATAACCATCAACATCACAATTATTTATCAAAATGTTTTTTTTTTTTTTTTTTTTTTTTTTTTTTTTTTTTTTTTTTTCGGTATGGCATCTCACAGTTGGTTTAGAAAAACCATGGCTGTTTAACCGGTCAATCCTGTGGCTGCCTCAAGCTACTACACTCAAAGCCTCCAGCCAGGGCACATATATAAAACTAAGCTAAAAAGCTTAGGATGAACGCGCACTAAGGGCACCCCCTGCGGGGTTCGAGCCTCGGCTTAGGGCGTTATCCGGAGGGAGGACATCAAAAGATGGGACGGGCTGGATCAAGAGGTTTTGATCATTATTATTAATCGGGGAATTTAAAGCTACGTGCACAGCTGCAACAACTGCTGGCACCTCGTTTTCGAGCAAGTGTCGGGGGGGAGTATCATTTACTCGGGGGCGCGGCGGTCGGGAACGCAAAGGACCTCGGCGGCGAGGTCGGAATGACGGGAGGCGTCTGTGTTTGTACACTGTGCTTGTTTCCCTATTGCTCTCCTGGAGGAGGGTTATGGGGTCATCGGGGTCTACTAGAATATGCCTTGGACGGCGAACTTTACTGATTCTACTCGGGACATAACTGGCGGCCTCGACAACCAGAGGGTTGCGATGTTTGGCCGCGGACTCAAAGAAACGCTTTGAAAGGCGTTTAAGAAACTGGTGGATTGTGGGAATCTTTAGGTCGAGGTGGAGAGCCTCGTTCCTGACGAACCATGGGGAACCTGTCGCCCTACGAAGGAATCTATTCTGCACCGTTTGCAGCCTATGTATATGACGGGGTTTTGCATGAGCAAAGACGGCACCCGCATAGGTCATGATAGGTCGAATGCACGCCGTGTAAACGCGCAATTTGCACCTAAGTGACAATTTGCTACGTGCATTCACCATGAAGAAGAGTCTACCGAGAGCGAAAGCGGCTCGCGAACGAACCATCTTTATGTGCTCTGCGAAGGTCAAATGATGATCGAGAACGACACCGAGATATTTGGCTCGCTTCTCCCAAGGGATCGGCTTACCGAACATGGTGATCGGTCGGGGGAGGGGGTATCTGAGCCTTTTACGCGGTTTCGTGAAGAGAACCGCTTGGCTTTTATCTGGATTTACTTCTATCCGCCACTTTGTAAACCATGCGGCCAGTCTGTCGACTGCGCGTTGGAGAGTGAGGCGAATAGAGTCAGGGGATCTAGATTTGCAATAGATGGCAGTGTCGTCTGCGAACAGACCCAACTGCGAACTACGGCAACCTTTAGGGATGTCGCTAGTGTATAGCGTGAATATGAGGGGGGACACCACAGAGCCCTGAGGGACACCTGCGCGGATGGGACGGGGAGTGGATAGCGCTCCTTCGATGCGATAGCGGAAGACGCGATTCGATAAAAAGTCTCGTAAGATGAGCACGAGACGATCTGGCACACCGAGTTGGTACAGCTTGTATATTAAGCCGTTGTGCCAGACTTTATCGAACGCTTTCGCTACGTCGAAGAATACTGCACCGGTCATAGAACCGTGCTGGAAGCCAGCACTTATGAATTCTACGATCCGGTGGGCCTGGTGCACGCTAGAGTGCTCAGTTCGAAAGCCGAACTGTTCGTTGGGGATGAGGCCCTTGGTCTCGGCGAAGTCTCTGAGGCGCTTATAAATAAGCCTCTCATAGATTTTTCCGAGAACCTTGAGCAAACTAATGGGACGGTAACTGGTAGGCTCGGTTTTGGGCTTGCCGGGCTTAGGGATACCGATGACGGTGGCTTCTTTCCACGACTGTGGGAAGATATTGTTGCTTAAGGCACCATTGAAGATGGTGGTCAAAAGCATTATTAGGTGGGCGGGGAATAGTTGGACCACCCTATTGGTGATACCATCTGAACCGGGGGCTTTACGGGCTTTAAGACCTTTGATGATGTCGTGCACCTCGTCCGGGAGGACGGGGGGCAGCGGACAGTCAGGGTCATCAACGGGAGGGAGGGAGGCTCTACGTTCGACTTCCGCGTCGACCTTTGACAGGTGAGCTTGGTCTACTGGTAGGGAACTGGGAGTGCATTGGGCCTCGAGGCTGTCTGCGAGGCATTCAGCCTTTTCGGCATCGTCGAATGCAATGGTTTTATCGGGACGGGTCAGGGGGGGCATACCGGAAGATTGGGGAGACCTGAGTTTCCTCTGGAGCTCCCAGAAGGCCTGATGGTTTGGCTCTAGTTCGCCGAGTAACTTTCCCCAGCTCGCGTCCCGCAGCTCCGCTATACGTTTCTTTACAGATCTCTGTAAATAGCGCATATGGGCTTTGTTGGCGTTACAGGGAAAGCTATCGTACGCACGTATGGCCGCGTTCTTCTCAGTCAGTAATGCACGCACATCGTCCGGCAAGCGCCAGCGACGGTCGTCCGTCGCTGGCACTTCCCTTGAACAGTCGTTCAGGATGGATTGTACGTGATCAGTGAGTGAGTCGATCGCGGCCGTGGTGTCGGCGACAGAGTCAAAGAGATCGGGGATAGAATCTAACTGAGGGGACGTGTTGGATTTCAGCTGTGTGCTTACTTTCTTCCAGTCCGTGATCCTCTTAGTGATAGGGGGGGCGTTCGGGTCGGGGAGACCTATGCGGGGGTCTAGTCTCATGACTACCGGGCGGTGATCAGAGTCGAGCTCTTGTACCGTTTCTATTGATTCTAACTTTAGGTTGACGTTCTTAAGGAGCGCCACATCTAAGATATCGGGGGTATAATTGGGATTGATGAGAGAGTAATGAGTGGGAGTCATCGAAGCGATGACGTCAAAAGTCAGGGAATTAGAGAGGTCGAACAGGTGTTGACCTCTGGGGTTGGTTACCGAACTATTCCAAGAGGGATGTTTGGCATTAAAATCGCCCGCTATGATGAGCGAGTTACTCATAGCGAGTAGGATCGAGAGATCGTTTGAGAGGGATTGATAGTGCCCCGGGGCGTTATCGGGGGGATTATAAGCCGATACGAGAGTGATCGACTCGTGACCTGACATACCTAGGCGACAGGCGGAAACTTCTAATACCGAGAGGGGAGGAGGGTCTAATGGGATGCAGTGAAGCTGCTTTTTATAATATATAAGGGTGCCACCCTTGTGACAACGAGACCTGTCATTGCGAACAATCCGGTAGTTGGCAAGTGACGGGTCTCGATTGCAGGGCTTTAGGAACGTCTCTTGGATTAAGAGAACGTCGATATCGTGATCGCGGAGGAAGAGCCCTATCTCTGCCCTTTGGGTTGCTAAGCCATTGGCGTTAAAGAAGCCTATTGTTAGGGATCGGGGTTTGAGCCTAGCTAACACCGTATTATCCATTGAAGGTTTTAGGTGTGATAGCTAGGCTATCTAGGACTTGCGTAATATCCGGATACGCATTATAAATAGACTGTATCTGAGGGATATTGCCTTGAGCGGAGATGATTAGGTTGGCCATTGCCTTTGCGCGCGGGGAGACAAATGCCATATAGGTCGAGGTAATGATATTGAATGAATCAAGACCTTGGCGCTGCGCGGTCACGGGACCGGCAGTCGGGGGACGCGGGGCTTGAGGAGCGGGAGCGGGCGCGGGTTTAGCGAGGGGCGCAGCGGGCGCAGCGGGCGCGGGGGGCGCAGAGTGCGCGGGGGGCGCTGAGGGCGCGGGTGGCGCGGTGCCACGGAAGCGGGGGTCCCTAAGGTTGAGGAGGGGGCGGGGGGGCGGGGGAAATGACCGTAAGAGGGCACCAAGGCAGGGAAAGACTGCTGGTGGTGGAGATAGTTCCACGGACTAGGCCTCTGAGGGCTTAGTCGTTGGGGCATAAGGGCGGAGGGGATCCTGTAGGAGGATGAGGAGGGAGTTTCCCTTTGCTGGCGAGCGCCGGAGCGCTTCCCCAGCTTGGGAGAAGATGCCTTAGGGGCTTTAGAGCAACCCCGGTAGTTAGCCGGGTGGCCCTCTTTGCCGCATAAAACGCAGCTGGGAGGTACGGTACAGAGGGTACGGTCTTTGGGTCGCGAACAGTCGGAAGTGCTATGCTCGCCCAGGCACTTTACGCATCTGGGTGTAGCATGGCAATTCCGCTGGGAATGGCCGTATAGCTGGCAACGGTGGCATTGTCCGACAATGCCACTCTTTTGGGGTTTCTCAATCTCGAACCCTGTGAGATGACACAGGGAGCGAATTTGGAAAATCGGGTGATGGCCCTCAACGGGCGGGCATATAACTAGGACCATGTCGTAGAGGTCACCGCCTCTAGAGCGGTGCATGCGATGGACCTCGTCTACCGGGACGTTTTGCGACTGAAGGTCGGCAAGAATATCGGATGGGAGGATCTCCCTGGGGATGCGTTTTATTACGACGCGGACTTGTTTTTCTTCCGGGAGGGAGTAGGTGTGGTATGACACACCTCTCGCTCTCAGGAGACGGGTTAGTTCCCTATAATCGCGCGATGTAGGGACAAGGATTTTAATACCCTGTTGGGTGTTTCGGGCCGAGGTGAAGTCGATCTTGTGATCGACGCACCATTTGGAAATGTCCGTCCACTTCCCTTTGTCCTGAATGAACAAGGGGGGTGGAGGGGCAATCTTTCTCGCGGGGGGCGCGGGGGAATCCTTCGCGGAGGATGACGCGGTCGGGGGGGCTACGGGAGCGGGGGGCGCGGGGGTATCCTTCGCGGAGGATGACGACGACGCGATCGGAGGGGCAGTAGAGGTAGAAGGGACGGGGGCGGGGGCGGGGGGGGCTACGGTAGCGCGAGTCGCGGCTGTAGCGCGTTTGCCGGATTTAATAGTGATGGTGGACGAAGAGGAGTCAGAGTCCTCTACCGCGGCGACCTTACTGGCCTGCGCGGAGATCTGCTTCCTGTTCTTCCTCTTTCTCGCCTTTCCTTGGACGGCTGTGAAGCCGTCTTCGGAAAGGGAGGAAGAGGTAGAAGAGGCGGCAGCGGACCTTTCCTCGTCTTCTTCCTCTGAGTTATGAGAGTACGGGGTGGGGGGGCGCTTTGAAGAAGCGGGGGCGGGGAGGGGGGCGTCGGTGTCCATTGACACTGACGGAGGGGGGGAGGGAGATCGGGGTGAATCTATATTTGGGGTATCTAAAGCATCACTGAAGGTAGTGATGCTGGAGTCAGAGTGACTCTTAATTTGGTCTAAGACCTTGTCTACTTGGTCCCCATATTGACCTTTAAGAGAGGGTTCCTTATGGAAGAATAGGTCAATCAGCTGTACGAGCAGCTTGATTACATTTTCGTAATCTGGCTGTTTAGCCATTATTGGGGGGGGGGGGGGGGGGGAATGCCTATATAATCCTATCTCCCCGGTGGGTATGCCGGGGATGTGTAACAATCCCTCCCTGTCGGGTAAAGACAGGGAGGATAAGTGCCTATCGGTGAGCCCTAAGCTTGCTTTGGCCCGTTGCCTATCTTAATGTGCAACGGGGTCCTATCCAGTCTAGTGCGCCGGGTGTAGACACACCCGATCGACACAGGGTGTGTAGCTGTGAAGGGAATACTGTCACCACGTGTTGACTAGGAGATCCCCCAAGGCCAAACACTGGGACCCGGCCAATTCACTGCTTCACCCTGAAGGGGGTCAGCGGGTGTGTTGGGTCAACACCCCACTCGGCTTCGTTGGCACCGTATGGTATCCACCGAGTGACCATGAAACTGTGGTTTTACCCAGAAGGGGCCTAGTGAAGCTACACACACGTATTTTCTGTTATAGAAATAAGATAGCCTTGAAAAAGGCCTTTTTTGTGGATCTTTGCCCGATCGAATAACGATCGGAGATCGGAAGTAGTCGGGAGACTACGAGAATCGTTACGTAAACGCAACGGAATATGACTCAAGAACACTGAGTCATGAACGGGAGAGCGCAAGCACACAACCGTCCGTGACCAGTGCCGAGCGTCGAGTGCATCAAAATGAAAATCTCTTTTAGATTTATACTGACGAGCAAGATAAAAAGCCACTTGCAAAGTGCCAAAAAAATATAAATGTCTCCTGAACCACACAAACTAGGTACATGAAGGAAAAAAAAACTTAAAAACAGTTTTATATGTACCTTTTATTTATTTATTTATTTATTTAAACTTCTCACACACAAAAAGGTACAAAGGCGGACTTAATGCCATAGGCATTCTCTACCAGTCAACCAAGGGTGGTGAAGAGATAAGATGGCAGGTGCTCTGTTTGAGAGGAACAAAGAAAAAATTAATAAAAATATATCATTAGAAATAAAACGTAGGAACAACAGTACATAAATAGGTTATAACTTGCGCTATTAAATGCACTTGAATGTTGTTTTTTACTTCAAGAAGTTATCTTGCGTGGTTCCGGAAATATTTCATGATAAGTTAGCGGCTTTACATTGGGTAGGATTTTCTTCGTCCTATAAATGAATGAAAACACGAAAATACGAAAATACCACGAAAATGTAAAAGAACTAAAACTGTAACAGTATCATTTCGGAAAACTAAACTTTAAGTAACATTTCTAATATAAAATAAATGTTATTCGCTCTTATCTTTAATGTTATAGTACCGAGAATGGTTTTCAGCTCCGTAAAGTCAATTCTGTTTAATTACGCAGTCACTAAATAAAGTTAAATGAGCCATTGAAGATGTAGCGTTAAATGAAATCGCTTGATTATATATATTATGCAGATAAATGAACGTGGGTAATTATTAAATAGGTACCTAAACAATAGGCTAGTTAACCGTTTTTGAGAAACCGATTAGTAACGCTCCTTGTGGTCTATTTCTTTAAATATAAATATTTCAGGAAAATAACAACATTAATTTCAAATCAACAACAAAATATTTTTTTCATTTTCATAACGCAATTTAATTGTTATTGTCAAAACCATAGATATTGGTACATCTATGGTCAGAACAGCATTCTGATAATTATGGCGGCAGAAGTGACTTAAACGGACTTGTACTCTTCATTCTCAAACTATGGTTTTAAACTTAGTAGGTGCTTTTAAGTTATGTCGTCGAAGTTTAACGCTGCACAGATGTACTAAAATAATTGACGAGGAACAATTGTATAAGTTTCACAAGAAATATTTTGCTACAGATAACAAACAGTATAATGATGTTGCTGGTCAAATAATCTCCGCTATTATGTTATTTCACTTAGGTATTATGTAGGGGTTCACTGTATTTAAATGTCGCAGCTTCAGTTTATCAGTACGGACGGCATTGTATGTGCGGTACTTATCTATTTCCGCCAATACTATTTCTCTTGCGATTCTAATAACAACAATCTGGAGATGATTGGATTGTGGGTGGATTGTTATTGTGTAACCTAGGACCCTGCCGGAAATTAAGAGACAATACATGTACGGTGGGCTGCATCATTTGGGTACCCTAGTTGTATTAAAATTTTAATATAACTGGGGTACCCAATTGATGCAGCCCACCGTACATAGGTACACATTATCTTAATCCATATGAATACCTTCGTTACATAATAGAGAGAAATAGGTATGAACTCAAAATATTTATATGATAAATTGAGAACAATGTTTCTTAGGGCAATATTTTGGTCGCCGGGGCTTAACTCCGATGCCGCAAGAAGTCGCGGCACAGCGGACAGAGCTCCGGCGGGATCTCATGGCGGAATGGAGAGTGCGATTGTCGCAACCCAGCGCTGGGCACGCCACAATTGCGGCGATAAGACCCCTCTTTGAGGAGTGGCTAGAGAGGCGCCACGGCGTCCTCACCTTCCGCCTGACGCAGGTACTCACCGGACACGGCTGTTTCGGGAGGTACCTGTTCAGGATAAAGCGGGAGGAAACGCCCGGGTGTCGTCACTGTGTGGATCGCCCGGAGGACACGGTGGAGCATACGGTGGAGGTCTGCCCGGCTTGGGCAGGGCATCGCCGTGTCCTCGTGGATGCGATCGGCGGCGGTGATCTCTCGCGTCCGGCCCTGATTCGGGCCATGCTACGGAGCGAGAGGAAATGGGAGGCCGTCACCTCTTTCTGCGAAGCAGTAATGCTCGCGAAGGAGGAGACGGAGCGCGTGAGGGAGAGGCAAATTTCGCGCCCTCGCGCCCCTAACCGCCGCAGCAGGAGACGCCCTGGGCGTCGAGAATCGCAGGAAGATTTCCGGCCACCGTAGGCGCGGGCTTGCGGACGGTGAGCAATGGGTAGCTCGCTGTCCGATAAGGACCAAGCCCGGGTCGACGGCGCGTTGTGTTCCACGCGCGCCTCAAAGAGATGTCAGCAGAATTGACGGGGTCCGCTAGGGCCAATGCCTGCCGGGGGTTCGAAGAAAACCGATGGGGAAATCGTGGCCCCCCACAACATGGCATAGGAAGGAACACGGGTGGGTTTTAGTCAGTAAGAGTCTGACACGCCCTCCCGCTCCACCCAGAGCGGGAGAAGTTATTTGATAATTTCCCACACAAAAAAAAAAAAAAAGGGCAATATTTTGGTTCGTAAATAAGCTTTGTATATTTGTCTAGGCTGTTTATCTAGGCAGAAAATTGCGTGTTAGTCGATATCCTGCGGTGATTATAGGAACAATGTGAAGCGAAAATATGTTTTTCCTTTATTCAACGAGACATTATTATAATGAGACGAGTCTTATGTTGAGGTCATTCATGAATACAAATTCTACCAAATAATGATTTTCTTGGCTTCTGCCAGATTGTAGTTCATTGTTGGATCTTACCTACTACGTTAACACACAACATTAGCCTAATGATCTATTTGTGGTGTTCAACAAGCTCATGCTCTGCAATCGAAATATAATTTCGATTGCAGTTTGTTTCTAAATGAATATCTATTGGTAGACAGTGGTCTATCGAGAAAATTTTATTGGTCGTCTGTCATCGACAGTCGTACTCATAAACTGCGCCAATGATTCGTTCATCCATGTCCCGTACACTGCCGCAAACTGCAATTGAAATTATATTTTGACCTGTACTTAAACGAAACAATTAAATCCTTACAAATGCAGAATGAGCAGGTTGAATTTATAGCAAATAACCGGCTATAAATTTAACGTAATTCTAGGAAATAGGTCTCAAAAAACGAATTACATTATACATACCTAATGCGTACAAAAGGAAATCTCATTTTATAGTAATGTATGCCACAGGCGAAACTCCAACACACGTAGCAGTAGTTAATTTTAGAAAATTACACATTGTTTGAATGGACACAACCCCTTTGGGATGGTATTGTTCAGAATTTCTCCTATTTTGTACTGTGTTGTACAAAAGTGAACCGAAAGTGAACAGAATAAATGACTTCAAAACAGTATAACATCTGAAATCTGATATTACTTGTTGAGATTAATGTTAACCATCACCAACTGGTTATTGTCTAATAATATGATAAGTTTTGTCCTTACTTACTTACCTATTTATTATGCATTTCCCGGACTGTTTAGACAGTTGCAATCGCGAATTGGTACATCATTTGACATTATGCCATTAGAACGATTTTGCATATAAGTTAATCAAAACATATTCCCAAAACCAAAGATTATTTCCATTCCAAATGGTAAAGGATTCATTACGCATGCCTAGGAGCTATTCATCTCGTCGGCCACAAGGAGTTACGTAATGAAAATAGAGAGTACAAGACGAGATTGGTGCAGAAGAGCTCGGACCGTAGCTTTCAGGCAACGGAATACATTATGTATTGAGTGTTAAGTGCTGCTCCTTGCGAGGAACTTGTAAACGTTATTTATGTCGTCGCCATCTATGAAGTACAAGTAAAAGTGGTACTTATCATGTATTACTAGGCTACTGAGCATAAATACCTACCTGCATACGACAGCATGAAATTTATGTAAGGAAGAAATAAAATAAAAACGTCACTAGGGAAAACTTTGCATTTTATCGTACTGATTAGAATACATAAAATATTAATAATTTTATGTGGTTTACGTTTCAATCGCTCAGCTTAAAATGGATTCATTAGAAAATATTTCGTATTATTAAAGAACATAATAGTTATTGGTTTATTTTCTTTAAATCCTTAAAATAAAAAACTTGATCTTACTTGGAATCTAAATGAAAGCAGAAACAATATAATATTTCAAATTCTGAGAGGTAAGATGATGTTTGAAGTAAATATTAATATTATCCATAGAAAAGCCAATGACTATAAGGTGCCCGTTTTTTTTTGTAAAGGAGTATATAATTTTGTTATCATTTCATAAGGTCAAGTCCTATTTGTACATTCAAGACGTTAACACAGATCCTCTTACTTCATGTGACCCTACGGTTTATGTCGACGGTTGACGGGTCGAGCACCCAGAGCGCTGGCTCTCACCGGTATTCACGGTAACCAGTAAAGATTAACCTGTGTTCGTTGGTAAGCTTTTAAGGATTAAACTAGTAAACACCGTATGCGGCGTTTTTGAAGCTTGCTTGACTATGTACCTAAAGAAATACACGAGGGACGAGTAGGGATGTTAAACCAAATAATTTCAGTGAGTGATTTTTCCTGGCTCGTTTGTTATTATAAATATTGTAGGTAAATAAAATATGTTTCAGAAAACAAATATGTTTCGCCAGTTGACTTTCCGAAACATATTTTCACGAAATAAAATCTCAATTTTCTGCGCATTGTTGTTTTCAGCTATCCATAAATGGAAACCCAATATTTTTCAAATGCGTGATGTCCCCATACTACAAAATATTCCTTAAAACTTGCATAGAATGAAGCGCTGACGACATTGTAACTTTCTTAAGGAAGTTGTAATAGTGTCAGCGAACAGTTAAAATACTTTTGTTTAGCGCTACACAAACTTCAATAACGACTTCAACAACACTTCAACTCTTACAAAGGACATTTTCTCTATAATGTGTCGTGAGAACAACACTGTTAAACGTTGTTACAGGAGCCTGTTTGTCCACTCACTCTATATCAGCGCGGCACTACTGTAGTAAATAATTAGGTAGGTACTGCTTTTTATTTCTTAAAATCTAGAACGCTATGCTGGCGACCATTACAAAATGCACTGTAAAGTCAGCTCGACGAAGTTTTTGTATGGCAAAACTTTTAATTATCGATTTTCGAAAATAACTTGTGCTAGTTTCACTAACTAGACTTTCAGAACACGTTATTAAATAATCTTCCTATTTTGTAGTTAAAGTTAGCCTTTTAATTATTCTGTGCAGTGTAGTTTGTGGCAGTTATAGAGTGAATGTTGTGTTAATTGTTTCAATCTACGGCTCTGTAAAATTCATTACTTTGTACTTTAAAGTGCTCATCGATGCACCAAAGTTCCAGTGTACCTACAGCCCAAGCGTATTACAGACCGCTCGTCATCACAGCGGTGTATTTTATCGTGGTCACACAACCGCTGTGACATCACATAGCGGATGGGAAGGACGCCAAGCGCGTATTATTTATACTTACTACAAAAGCACGTGGTTTGATATAAGTACTATTACGCGTAAAATTTACTATTGTAAACAAAGAATTTATGATATTATTACCTAATGTAAATTATATCACGCTTGTTAAATTATATATCTTACAAAACTGACGGAATTGGTCAATTCAGTTATAAATAATGTCTGTATTTCTCTCGTCACGTACATACGGCTACACATCAAGCTATAAATTTCCAGTTTATGCTGATCTCGCATTGCATATGATTTCTGTACAATGCGAGGTCAACTTATACTGGAAATGTATAGCTTGATGTGTAGCCGTGTGTACAACGCATACTCAGAACAATAGCTTGTGACTTATCTATGGTGACAGATGACACACGACCATATTACACGGTCACCGAGTGCTGGGTAAGCAAAATGTGCGCTGTTTATATCCTGTTACAGGTACACGATGGCCATAAATGGAACTGGTCCAGTGTTTGTACTGGTAACAATGTTTTAGTTGAAATTAATATTTTTGTATTTTGGTACAAAAATATTTATTTCAACTAAAACATTGTTTTATACATAAATTGAGGCAGTCCCAGTAAGTTACAATAAATAGTATTTGTGTCGGTGCTGTCTCACTCTTCCTTTAAGTGGTAGCTTTATAATGATGAGGTTAAATAGAGTTTATAGAAAAATAGAAAAATAAAAATAAATTAAACATTAATTTAGCAGCTCTCGGTGTATCCGGTGTGTGTGTGGGTGTAACATTTTATTTTTATTTATTTTTAGCTTATTCCAGTGTCATATTTGTTTTTTTACTTCGTCCACGTGGAAGCTTTCTGTGCTGAAATATGAACTGCATATTATGGTATAAATTTACTAGATTTATAGCTAGGTGCAAACATTTATAACCTGAAATACTGCGTCAGGTAGTCGCATTGCTCTGGAAGCTTCGAAGTAAAGAGGTCACATATTTTAACAGCTGTGCTGCCGGGGAGTTTGTTGCGTTACTTCTTTTTCCCAGCTAAAGCACTAGGAAGTGGTGAAGGGTGGGCGTTTTGGGGGACTGTCTTATGTAATTTTGACGTTCGAAAAGTCCTGGTTCTCAGCCTAGTTTGAATAAATGCCTTTTGAATTTGAATTTACCTCCAGTAAATTACAGAAGTGCCAAAATTACCGTAAAATGGTCCGTGAAATGACAAGTTCAAGTTCAAGTTATTTATTTCATAACAAAAATACATTTGTGTCGAAATGTCTGCACAGTAAGTACACAAAAAAAACAACATAAACATTACAATTATTTACAATACAAGCATCCTCGTCCCTCACCCATCATAGAAGTTAGAACGTCTATCGAATTATTAACATCATCGCATGCATGTATAACAAAGTCAAAAAACATTCGGTACACATATTAATTTTAGTTTAATTTAATACTAGTTTTAAGCAACCATACTATTTTAATCAAAAGAAGATAAAATAGTTTCTTCTGTTATCTGGTGGGTTTTCTTTGTATTTGCAAAAAATTGCAAAAGTTCCATGGAAACTTCGCATCTCTGAGTAACTTGGTAATAATAAGATTGAGTCTACACAAGCGTAAATCAAACAAAATGTTAAATTAAGTAATCCAAAATTTATCAATCAGAATCCACAAAAAGTTCCAAGAACAATAAGGGACGTTATTGTTAAATTATTTCAGTGACATTTAAGAAGTTCGGCTGACTTTCATAATACTTCAGGGAAAGTAAGAATAGCCTAAGTTTAGTTCTACGGGTCACTATAAGTTACAGTGAAGGTTGTGAGTGAATGTATATACTTTATAATAATTTCGTCATCATCAAACATTGAATGTCGTAGAAAATAGTTACGTAGTTCAGGAATTTTGAACTTGACAATCATAGGTTTTTGGAGAATATTAAATCATCGGCAGTATGTCGCAGTCCTGTGTCCCAGCAGTGGGAACATAAGTTGATTACGCTATGCTTTGTCACAGTCCTTCATCGTTTTAGAACATTCTGCCTAAGCCCACATTCATTCGTCGCAGTCGATTATAGCTGTTATCGAAAGCATTTACTATTTAAATTAACCCCAATTCGGAAGCGTGAACAGTTCCCACTAGGTTACTCAAGGTGTTCAGGGTTTATTTGTATTATTCAACTCGACTACAGCATTCAGTGAGGTATGCACCTCGAGATAAGTTTAGCATTGTACAGTTTGTTAGTAGTTGTAATTTGTTGTTTTATTTACTTGTTTACATTATAACAAATACCTAATAGTTTTAGAAAATATTTTGCCTAGTCTTCTTCAATATGTCGATAACGAAGTTATATGATTTAAAAAAAATTGCGTTTGTATCAGCACTGGGATCAATCAATCAGATTAGGACCTAGTATGACTGATGAAATAACTGGATTTGTGCAGGAAAATCCTTTCTGCTTTTGAATCTACGTTTGAAATGCAAACTAGAGAATCGCCAATCATCGTTCAATTCGTTTTAATTTTTAAAGTAAATAAAAGCTGAGCAAACAGGGGCTTATCGCGAAAATACGAAATATAAAAAAAAATACACAAACTCAGGTAAGTTTAATTATTTCATTTGGCACAACGGACCACAATATCCATAATCAAGATTTGGCGCGGTCTTTATTCCGAGGTATATATTTTCTCGAAACAAAATTAAGGCTGTAATACCTACCTACACGCGCCTCGCCACGCCTTCGTCAAGCCACACCGTCTGGAGAATCACACATAACATAACATAACATCACGCCTTGTTTCCCCGAAGGGTTGTGCAGAGGTGTCCCTGTAGCAGGTACAACCACATTTCGCCAGTTATGTTTAAGTCCTATGTAATAGGGGGCGAGAATATTGCCATCAAGCGGGAACAAATCCAGACTCAGGGCTGCTACTGAGAAATTTCAGATAGAAAAACCCAATAACACTTTGCCCGACCTGGAAATCGAACCCAGGACCTCATACTCAGCAGTAGCGCTTGCAACCACTAGACCAACGAGGCAGTCTGTCTGTCAGTCTGGAGAATCGTGTCCTACTAATTGATTAATAGAAATGAACTTTGTCGTGTTTACGTCGTACTAAACTAAATAGAAGGTGGATTTACAAATACATTAGATATTCGTGATAAATTCTTGAAGTAATTGCTTCGTTATTTTAGAGGTGGAACTGAATGTGTAATCTGGGAGTATCCTACTAGTTTTATGATTCGTCAATCGTAATATGCGGCTACAGTATTTGTTGTGGCAAGTAATTTTCTTTCAAGTCGTTTATGACACAATACTGTTTACCTCTCCAACACAACTCACCACAAAAGAAATATATAAGAGGCGAAATGTGTACCTGCGTGCCTCCGTCGTCTCAGATTCCTATTTTATTTTTCAAGAAACATTAAGAGCCCATGCACACGACGTTTATTTTACGCGCTGTCAGCGCGCGTATACGCGCAGCAAACATAAATAGTGTTGATTTTTCAAGGCAGAAAACGCGCAGTTAACGCCCGTTTCATGGAACACGCGTATAATAACGCCGTGTTCTTAGGCCCTTAGTCTCTCAGGTCTCAGTACAGCTTCTACAACACTTATCTACGCTTCCGTTTGACAATCCACTCAACTGATGGCAAAGCTATCTTTGCCATCAGTTGAGCAAAGTTAATCCGGTCCTTTAGATAAATTACTAAAGGACCCTATGGTAATTATACATTTATGTAATTCGTATAGTGTACATAATAAAGAGTATTCTATTCTAATGGCTCTATGTCATGTACCAATCAATTTCATGGACATGGACACAAAGAGTAAATATTAATGTATGAATCCGGGCCTTGAGACAAAGCTAGTCAGTTTTCAAATAATATATTAGAGCTTGTCCCGTACTCAACTGGTATCGCTCCAGTCTGTGGCTTCAGTTGAAAATATTAAACTGAACGTCTGGCACGCGTACAACATATAATTAGGTATATATCTAATGCCATGTCCAGCTTAAGAAAAGTAGAATTTTAATGTAATTTTCTATAGCGGTGACTTATATCATTCATCATAATAATATATCTTCTTTATATAAAAATGAATCGTAATTCTGTAAAGTTTTCAAAGCCACCGAAAGTATGCACGCAGTAGAAACTAGACTTTAGATTTCTTAAAGACTCGAGGAATCGCTTAGAACACGTTTCTAACTAATTTAAGTGCAGGTCTGACTAGAACAGTTCATAAGTATTCAAGAAGTCGTGGACCATTGTCTTAAACTTTGAGTGTATAAAACATGTATGAAAATAGGTATATGATATACTAGCTTCTGCCCGCGACTTCATCCGCGAGCCAAAAACCTACCTCAAGAATGGGCTATGCAATGCAAAAATATTTTTTCAAATCCGACTGGTAGTTCCAGAGATTACCCCTACATACAAACTTACAAACAAACAAACAAGTTTACCTGTTTATAATATTATTATAAGTATAGATAATTAAGTCAAGATAGAAACTGCGTAGGTAAATCATCTTAAATAACCAGTTAATGCTGGTTTATGTTCCCTGTATTACAAACAGGTGGAGTCATTTAAACTCTATAGGACTAGTTAAATTTTTTAATTACTTGCACATTCCCTCACCGGTAAAGCTTCGTGTTCAACTAGGTCACACAAGTAAAAGTGGGTAAACTAGCGGCATGCAGCAGGTTAACATGCGGCAAAAGCGGCTGTTGTCAAGTCAACAACCGCGAAAATGTACAAAGTGGATCACTGTTTTGGTTACCGAATGAAAAGGAATGTTTGTAAACTATTGCATTGAATCAGGTTTTATGACACTAAGTCTCACGCGAATAAAATACTAGAATATTTGTCATAAAAAAATTGTTTTCCATCAACATAGGCGCGCAGAAATTCGATTAATAAAACCATTTATGGGGAAGTATTGTGAGGTGATGTTACTGAACTCTGAAATGAATTGTGTACCTCATGTCAATATTTCAATCTGCCACATATTGAGTAGAAATTGGCTGGTTTTCGTGAGGCACCTAATTAATTTGAACACTGTAAGGATAGTATTGTTGTTTTACTGCCAGGTTATACCTAAAATGGTGTTTAAAAAATTATAATTAACTTCATAGTGAATGGAAGGATTATCAATACTTATTCCTTCTCTGTCCATGCAGTAAGATTATGGAACTCACTTCCGCCTAGCATTCGTGATTTAGAAACTGTTTCTCAATTCAAATATGGAGTAAAAGAGCATTACCCTCTCAACTGTATTTTATACCTATAGTATGTTTGTTGATATATTTAAGCTTTATGTATTTATTTAAGTATATGTTAATTTCTACGTTTATATGTGTAGGTATATTTTAATATTTTAGTTTAAGACTTCGCATATCCATATTTTCTCTTCTTGTTCTCACACACTATTGTCTACATTTCTTTCTCATTTCTCCTTTTGCAGGTTTGCTGGAAGAAATTTCTTAAGAAATAAGCAGTTCCTTTGTACTCTAAATTATATGTCGTTTTTCTATGTATTTTCTGTGTACATAAATAACAAAATAAATAAATGATTATTTCCTTCACAGTTATAGCAAAAACCAACTTTAAAAACAAGTTTATTACTTACAAGTTCATTTCAATCTAATTTCACTGTCAAAAAATATTAAGACAACCGAGCCAACAAAAACCTTAGTTCAGTTAAACTGCGGCAATTTGTGCAAAACTAAAACGAGACAGTTGGAGTACCACGGAAGGTAACACGTCAAAACGCCTAAAGTCGACTGCTGCTAACGACGGGTACTAATCGTCATTCGTTTGTAGCGAGACAATCCTGAAAGAAGGCATTTACAATGTTCTTTTTACTACCCATGACGACTCGGGACGTCTCTGCGCCATTAATAACAGACAAGGGACAGGCTCCGACTTCTAGACGAATGACAGTGAACACTTCATTATTATCAACGAAGATGAGAATTTCAGTTTTTTTCATAATTTAAAAACAAGCAAATTATTTTATCATTACTGGTATGGTACATAATTATGGTAGCATAAATAACTACAAGTAAACTTCATAACGCATAACAGTTTTATGTTCCTCTGTCATGCTGTCGATATCGCCGACTCTTATCGTTATTGTCGTTATCGTCTCTTTTTACGAAACTTAGATAGTTCTGCGGTTAAACAAGGCATCCCTATAGTTTCTTCCAGCCCGTCCTATCCTTGATGTCCTCCCTCCGGTTGACGCCCTAAGCCGAGGTTTATACCCCACAGGGGGTGCCCTTAGCGAGCGTTCACCTAGTTTTAATTAGCATAGTTGAATAACCCCTGGCTGGAGGTTTTAAGTGAACAACAGAGACAACAACGAGATGCCAAACATAAAAAAAAAAAAATAGTTTCAATAAGTCCGTCTGTCGGCCTATCCGTGGTTTAACTCTGAGACCTACTGCGCGCGTAAGATGACCACCATAGAAACGGGTTTTGTCGACGGAAGAATTGAATCTGTCATTTTGTCTATTCTTCGGTCGACAAAACCCGTTTCTATGGCGGTCATGCTACGCGTACTGGTAATTAAAAGCTGTAATTTGGTATGGTTATGAATGTGTGATATGTGTTAAAGCAGGTATTTCAGCTAATAAAAGATGGGGCGTCACGCCTCGCCGATAAAACTTCAAACGTTATGATATTTAATTAAGCCTTATAAGTATGTATGTGGCTTATGGATGACATTTTACCACTTAGACCAGCCATTAAGTGCAGTGATAATTTCGAAGGTTTAATGAGCTGGTTGTAAATCTCATCAACACATCAGGCAATAAATTGTGCGAATAGTTATAAATATGCAGTAAAAATACGCAGCCACTTTACTCTCAATATTTCAAAACAGTTTGCTGACGACGGGTTACAACAAATGATCTACTTTTTCTCTTAGAAGATTTGTTTTAGAATTTATGACACATTTGGATAAAATAGACCCTGTTGAAACCACTCACGTAACGGAAACTTCATAAGCTAGTGAACTGTGACAGTTTAACTTTTGGCTTCAGGGTTTTGTAGATATCCTTTATGTTTGGATAACTTGCTATATCATGAAACCTTGGTCGGTAAGAAGGTAAATTTAAATCCCTTTATATCATTGAATAAAATAGCCTATTTGAGTAACTACAATGAATTGCAACATTAATACTGTAAAGTTAATCTAGTGTAGCTACGACGTAGCCGACGGGATGACGTTATCGCTATGCCTGCTACGCTATTAAAGTTTTGAAGTGTATTAAATATGTCAATTTTGTCTGTGTGAAAATCAATTAAAGCAAAAAGTTTTTTTTTTTTTTAGGTTGTGTATCTCGTAGTTGACCTCTGAGATCAAGACTACTTAACCGGGCTTTCCTGTGGGTGCCTTAAGCTACTACACTTAAAACCTCCAGCCAGGGGTTATTCAACTATGCCAATTAAAACTAGGTGAACGCTCGTTAAGGGCACCTCCTGTGGGTTACGAACCTCGGCTTAGGGCGTCAACCGGAGGGAGGACATCAAGGATGGGGCAGGCTGGAAAAGCAAGCAGTCTCTGCACCATTCTGTACCACTCATTCTGAATTTGAACATGTTTTTAGGATTCCGTACCTGAAAAGGAAAAAAACGGAACCCTTATAGGATCACTCGTGTGTCTGTCTGTCTGTCCGTCTATCGCAGCCAATTTGCTTCGAATCGAATGGACCGATAAATTTGAAAGGTACGCATATATTTCTGTGATACAAACACGGACGTTTAACGTAAATAAATGAATTTTGAATATGGTGGTCACTTTTAGGGAGCAAATAAGAAAATCTAGTTTTGCAAACTGTACCTTGTGACATATCAAATGAAAGGTCTTGTTGCGAGAAACTCAATTTTTGGCATCAGACGGGAGTCTCCTGGATACACTCCAAGAGTCTAACACTATTTGCTCTGCGAAGGGTCCATCTGACCCACATAAATAGCAACGATTAATATAGATTTGATATTTATACACAATGCATAACAGAAATTGTTCAGGTTATTATGATTATTTGATTGGTTTCTTGTACAAAAACATAATTTTTTGAATAACTTGCTCACATAACATCACGCCTATAGGTATTCCCTGAAGGGTAGGGCAGAAATGTAACGGTTAGCCAAAAAGATCAATTATTGCTGTATATAGTAAACTACTAAACAAGCTTGCTTCCGTTGAGGGACGTTTGTTTTCAATATTCTTTTCATTTAGGTAATTATCTCGATCACTCACCAAAGTGTAATTATTCCTTTTAAGATGCTTAACATTATACTGTCGCTCAAATAACCTTTCAGACAATAACTTAGTTTTATAGGAGTCGCAGTAAAAATGGTAATAACGCTCTGTGTAACTGGCTTCCGTCTTTGACAAGTGTCCATAGTTGCAGAGCAATAGGACGAAGGGCAATAACACGGACAGTTGCACTGGTATGTATGGGTCGTTATCAAATCGTCTTGAGTAGCTTTAATGTAAGATATTTTTAACCGAATGACTGGATTTTGTAAATTAAGAGTTTGACATTTAATATGCAACGAAGAGAGGGTCGTGGCTAAATAATAATAACCGCACAGGACTTTCGAAGGTTAAGATACGGTTGCCATGGTTGGTTCGTGGATGGGTGACCATCCATTACGTATCGAGCCCCCATCGTGCCTAACATAGTTGCGAAAAGGCTAGGCAGATTGATGTGATTAAGATGTTAATGACTCCTGTAAAAAAATATGGACGTGTCTCAGTCTCACACAGTTGTCACGAGTTTATAAAAATCAAACTACAACTTATACATGCAAATTAGGCACATTTGTATGTGTTCCAATAATGAAAGCATTCTTAATTCAGTATAGTTCGTTTAACTTGTAAAAACAAACTGTAAAGATTTCAGTGACCTTTGTGGAATTTGTAAAGTTGAGCTTTGCAGAAAACCTTTCTTCTTTATCTTTTCTCGTACCATTGTGAAGTCCTATAAAACTGTAACATTGACGAAAACTTGTTATCAGTTTGTAACATTGTATGACAGTAGAAACGTCGCATAAAAAAAGTTTGTGAAACGACAAATATTTTCATAATAAAAACAATACTTTTACATCGCAAAGAATAACAGGACCCGTTGAATAATTTAACATATTGTTTGACCTCGACAATGGTTCTCATCGAATTTGGTATTTACGTTAGACAATAAAATATCGTTATTGGAATAAAAAAGGCTTTTGTGGCTTCGAGTAATAAATACGAAATAAAAGTTGGAACCTTTTTATTCTGACATTTGAATTGTGAACACGCTGATTTAGATGAAAAGGAAATTGTACTTTTGGAGTCCTAAAAATACAAAACAGCCAAGTAGCTACGACGAACGTGGATGTAGCGCTCGCCGCCCGCTCCCGCGGCGCCGCTCCTTTCACTAGCTCGCGCGCTTTTGGTTACAGTTCTAACCTAACCTAACACATTTAGTTGGGGTATCCTAGCTTAGTTACTGCGACCAATTTGGCTCGCGTGTGGTTGATCACAATTCTAACCTAACCTGTTTGGTCGGAGTACCCTAGCGTAGTTACCGCGACCAAATGTGAGAAAAGGCTAGAGAGTTAAAAAAGATGCTAATTTATTTCAAAAAGTGTGCACCATTAGAAAGAAGCCCAAAACATTTTTAGGACATCAATTAAATGTTACCAGTAAATAATGTTCATATCAAATTGTAAATGGCTGCGTGTGATAAACTGTCACATACAGTCAACCGCACAGCAGTGGTAACACTAGCACTACGAAATTCACCCTTAAAATAACAACTAAAACTATTTTTAATAAGAAAATGCTTTATAGTTTAAATAAATGTTTAAACGATATAAAATTAAAAATCCGGAGTCACACCGTGTAACACAAATCGAACAGATTACGTGTGAATCCGGATTTTTAATTTGTCTGTCTGTGACGTCTTGTTTATATTAAACAACAACAGAATAACTGAACTGAAGTACAATTGAATTGATTGGCTTTAAGAAGCACATTTTATTTGGGTTTAAATGCCGACTCAGGCTTACTGAAATATACATAGCGAACGTCTTTATGTTCTTGTATTGTAATTTAAGTATTAACTTACGTTGGAATTATCAAATTATATAAAAGACATTTACAATTAAGCCAACGATGAATTTACATTTCTAGGTCATTTTAGAAAAATGCGTGTGAAATAGGTAAAGTTCGTCGTATTTCCGCGACGGGTGTTAAAACCGGGTAATATGGTAATATCGCGCTTCACGCTGTTTGTATTTCCTGTGCGTGTTCCAAATTAAATATTTTTCTTTCTTTCTTTCTTCAGCCGCGTGTGATTACTTTACGAGATTTATGCATATGAAATGAGATTTACGTACGTTTGCTGCGTCTTAAACAATGGAGGCTGCGATGGTCAGACTTAGATATTGGCATATATTTGATGTATGCTCGTGGAAAATATCTACTTAAGTATATTCTGTAAAATTTTAATTCATCCATGGGCGAGGCGTGTTATTTTCAAGATGAAAACATCTTTACTCAAAAATGCATGTAATGTGGTCATTATTTTGACAACCTTGTTTGAGCAACGTCGACCTTGCCGATCTGTTTCAAGGAGCGGCCGGCAAAGTTTTGCTGGTCGCTCTAACAGGCCGGCAAAACATTGCCGGCCGCTATTTTGACGTTTCAACGTTTTAAAAAATCAAATGCAAAAAGGTTTTATTTAAAACACAGCTGTTTGTATTTATAGAGATAGGTACAAAAAGATTTTATTCCATATTTGGCTGTATAGTTCCAACTACCATTGTTAAAAAAAAAAAAAACATAGAAGTAACGAAAGCGCGGTTCAGTGAAAATTTTATTTTTATTTAGTGACTTTTTTGCTAAAAATGAGCTCTGAAAGCGAAAATTCTTCCGATTCAATGTGTTTAACACCGCCAGACATTAAAGATGAAGCTAAATTAGTGGTTGAAAATTTAATACCGCGAAACTCAAAGGAAAAATATAAGCTTGCATATGAAAAATTTGTGCAGTGGAAAATCAGTAGGAAATCTAAATCTTTATCCGAAAATGTTTTTCTTGCGTATTTCAATGATCTTTCCAACAAAATGAAGGTACTTGCATTTTTGAGTAAAGCACTATACAAGCCTTGGCCCACTATGACTGCTTCGCTGGTCACGCTATGATTGCCTCGAGCTAGCCTAGCTACGCTCTAGGCCTTCCAGCTTGGCCATCATTGCAGCCCTTGCTGTCCTCGCTGTAAAGGCCTTGACCTACGGTCTCGGCCTTTATCTCAGCTCGTCCATCAAGTGCTGCACGCTGACCGCGCTGTGTCGGCCTGGAGCTGCGCTACGCTGCGCTGTCGGCCATCATCAGCGCGACCAGCAAAGTAGTCATTTTAGACCGCGGCAGTAATGTACTATAACTGTTTTCATATCAATTTAATTGTATGATTTTGTAAAAAATGTGTCTACTAAATGTGTAATGCTACACAGCCTTAAAAATGTAGCCAAACGCTTTTGTTGTAAGTAGGTATTCATTTTCTTGGCCCAAGTGAATAAGTGATCAAACTTTATTAAGTAATATGACAAAAACCAAGACAAGAAATTAATGTTACCTAATGGTATTTTTCTGAGGCCAAATGAATAATTTTTTTGTAAGACAACGTTGCTGCTTAAGTATTTGATTGGAAGATCCAGTTTTATGTTTTAGGTATAAATATTGTCAGGGCAAAAAGTTTTAAAGACTTTTCTTTACAGAAAAAAAGGAAGTTACTTAAAATTTTAATGGCGAAACAAAGATAATATTATCATGACAAAGTTTTTTCGATTGAATACGAGGCTTTTGGCTACTTTTGTATTGTGTGTATTTTAAGTCTAGTTTTTTAAAAAGTGCGTTTTTTTTTGTGCAGAATAAACAAGTTTTCTTTCTGAACGGACATTGTCAACCTTCAGACAACTTGAAGAAAAATTCCTGTATTTTGTTTTGTGGATAGTCATAATATTATTTTCATCCAAATATTTTCCTTATCTCATCGAGAAAAGAAAGAGTTTCTCACGAGACATTAACCAAAATTCGTAAGAGTATTTGTCTTCGTTGTTCATCGTATTATAAATTGTATTCGGATAAGCGAGCTTTTAGGGTTTTTTTTTTGGTGGGAAATATCAAATAACTTCTCCTGCTCTGGCCGGAGCGGGAGGGCATATCAGACTCTTACTGATTAAAACCCACCCGTGTTCCTTCAGTTACCTGTATGTTGCCAGGGGCCACGGTATCCTTTTCGGACTTTCCCGCGACCCCGGCAGGCAACGGTTCTAGCGAACCCCGTCAGTTGTGCTGATATCTCTTTGAGGCGTGCGTGGAACACAATGCTCCGTTGACCCGGGCCTGGTCCTTATCGGACGGCGAGCTGCCCATTGCTCATCGTCCGTACCCTACGGTGACCGGGAATCGGCCTGGGATTCCCGGCGCCCAGGGTGTTCCCTGCAGCGGCTAGGGGTGTGAGTGCGCAAACTTTGACTGAAAAACTCTCCCTCAAGCGTTCTGCCTCCCCTTCGCGAGCATTACTGCTTCGCAGAAGGAGGTTACGGCTTCCCATGCCCTCTTGCTCCGTACCATGGCCTGGACCAGGGCCGGAAGCGAGAGGTCACCGCCGCCGATCATCGAATTTTTAGGGCTGCCGTCACAAAATGTCTCCCAAAGATGATAACATCAAATTTCACAGAGTTACGAAGTGCCGTTGTTCATGTTCTAATACCATCACTAAATATTATTGTCGGTGTATTAGCTATGGCTACCACACCGACCGTTTATATTTTTTAATCTGTTTTTTATTTTATCTTTTAACAATCCCACTTCGCTATAAAAAGTACTGCTATGTAAGGGTGTCAGTAAGTTCCGAAAATCGTTATTCTTGGTAATTTTTCTTCATTTAATTATTCAGGCGTCGTTTGATATGCTGATCATTTCTAAGCCCTTCGTTGTTTTTCTAGGGTACCGTATCTGAAAAGGAAAAACGGAACCCTTAACGGATCACTTCGTTATCCATCTGTCTGCCAAGACCCTTTTTCTCTGAAACGCGTAGAGGTATCAAGTTGAAATTGGATATCAAATACCTACTTAGATTTTTGGTCCCTTGGAGCTGTTAAAAGTCAACCTTTTAAATTAATGAGTCGCACTTGACCGTTTTTTTAGCACCTTGGAATTTTATCATTAGCGCTAGTCGGGGCGGACATGATTTATTGACTGGCAGCAAGTGGAAGTTGGAAATTCTTCTGTTTTAGCGCGTATTCAGGTGATTGCTTTACGATTATTACTAGATCTTGGTGTTTTGATGTTCTTAAAGTTTAGGTATGTAATGGTCTCATAAAGAAAGTTATTATGTTCCGCGCAGTTTAATGTACATATCTGTTACTAACCGGCTCACCAGCCTGACCCACATCTCAAAAAGCCTGCACTTAATTAAGTTTATAGCTGTAATACTATCATCACATGTGACATATAATACGAGACGTGAGCACATAACACGCATACTCACTAGCTTGCGCTAGATAAGGCATTCTCTACTTACCCATATATCTAAACGCTAACTCCCAACGAGGTGCTGTACAGGAAACGAGTCACATCTGCATACATATTCTCTATTTATAGCGTTTCCGATTTGTGAGAAATACGTGCAAAATCTGCTTAGCGCGTGATAAATTGGACGCTCTTATGCTGTATGTATTGTGCATGTGCTGTCACCGGCATTGCTAAGATATTACGTGGGGTACTTACTCGCTACAAAAAATAGGAGACTAAACGTCGTAAACGACGTAAATAAGGCATCAGAATAGGTGTAGCAGGGATTGTAATAGATTCACGGGTGCTTGTGTTGGTAGGGCGTAGTTTAGGGATACAGGTCGTTGACTTGTTCCAGGAAAAAAGTGTTTGAAAGATTTGGTTGCTATGTAATTTCTAACCTGAGGAAATGAGATATAAATATTAAACATTCTGCTGACAATGTTAAAACAGCTTCATGCTTTTCTTACATCGTTGAAGGCTACATTATCTTTACTTTGAGAGGAAAAGCGAACACCTCATACTAATATTTCCTGTTATCTTCTAAACGAATCTGAATCTGAATCTGAATCTTCATTTGTGTAAATATTTCTCCAACAAGGTTTTCATTTCAACAAAGCCATAAAAACTTCGTTATCTTTCAACTCATTACAGATTTAAATGGCTATCATAAATCTACCAAGTAGTTGCTTGTCTTCTTTGATTATATCTCTCTCTTCATTTTGCTACCCAGCGGCTAACGAGATCTACCTAATGGGAGGGCGCTCGCAATATAGTCCTAAATAACTGAATAATACTTGTAGTTGGGAATTTGTGAATACTTTAGGACTTGATGACAACCCTGCGGCCTGTACGAGCTATTATATGTCTGTTTTAGTTAAAGCAATGGCACAAAAAAGGTAATCGGAGGGGCAACCGGATGGCGAGTGGTAATTTGGGCATTGAAGTGATACCGAACCCCCCGTACCGTCCGAATGGACCCCAAATGGACGGGTGGAGATATGGGGGATGGGGGCCTAACATTTTTTTTTTACATGCTATTCAAAATTAAAGCTCTATTGTATGTTTCAATGCCATCCGATTGCCACCAACCCTCCAACATCGTTATAATTGAAATAATGTGCATAATTCTTGAAACTCCTTACCGATGATTTATCACCGAAAATGAGGGTTAATTTTATCAAAGCCAGAGGGCACTGATATACACAAATTTTTTGCACATAATAGAGCTTAAAACATTGAAAGCCATGTCAAAAAAAAAATGTTGGGGCCCATCCCCCATATCTCCGCCCTCATCCATTGGGGTCCATTGGGACGGTGTTCGGTATCACTTCAACACCCAGATTACCTACTACTCGCCATACCGTTGCCTCTCCGATAAAATGTTACGTGCCATTGCCTTAAATAATAAGGGTGTAGTTGTGGGTTAGGCGCGTCCTTTAGGTTTGTCTTTACGTTCGTATCTCTGTTTATATCAGAAGTACAGTTACTTTTATATACTATTTTCACTTTTGAGTACCTAATGACTTTACATTATTTTTTCAACCGACTATGGCGAAGGAAAAAGGAGGGTTATGATTTTGAACGGTATGTATATTTGTATGTACGTATATATGTATGTTCATCTGTTCCCTCATAAGTTCTAAACTACTCATCATATTTTGAAAAATGAGATATCGTTGGAAGCGTCTTAATCGTCCGCTGGTTATAGGCTATGTGACATCGTGTGGTGTGTCGTGTGTGTGTGGCGGTGAATATGGCACCCTCTAAAGGACATAAAAGTATTGAACTAAAAATAAAAAAAAATATGATGCCATGTTGGGTATCAATAATTAAACATTCAAAAATATATCTATTATAACCCCAAAATAATTTAAATAAACATAAAAGTTATAAACTAAAACCCAAGTACGACAAAAAAGTGAACTAAAAGGCATATACAAGACATCACAGACAGACGAATTAAAGCTCAAGCTCCGGAGTCACACGTAATCTGTTCGATTTATGTCCTAAAACTCGGGTGACTTCGGATTTTTTATTTGTTGAGTTTTTTTCTGTACCAGTTGGTGTATGACTTAATCTAAACTATTCTAAACAAACTATTGAAGGGATTTTGTGACATGTTAATTAAAGTTTCTAAACAGTTTTGTTTTATATCTGTATTAATTTCGGGTCATTTGCATACTCTTTGGTCAAGCTTAGCGTTGGGAAATATCAGATCAGATAACGTATTCATTATAAATAAATCAGTGGTAGGGTTTAGCAGAAACCTAGTTTTGTAAGGATAACCATTTTATTTAGCTATCTAAAACTTTTTCATTTCGAACTTCATTTATTTTAATGCTTATTTTCAGTCCCGCATGTTATATTAACGGTGCAAATATTAAAAGACGTTTAAATGTTTATTACTTTGCGGTACATTTTTAATTAACTATAAAGTTTGGTATCCTAAATAAACCACTACTTGGTAAGTTAATGGGTGAACTATGAATATTCATGTGTAACTTTAAGAATATCAAATGGATTCAGTATACCAATAACGCTTTTGTTCAGTTGTAAATGTTTACTAGTCAGTTATAAAGTGCAGTTTAAAGATAAATCAAATCTCGGATAACACTGTGATATTTGTAATATTTTTTACAGTAAAATTGAAGCTACCCAAAGAAAGAAATATTGTTTATTGGATATTTGAAGATAGGAAAGTCACACTCGTACAAAAGAACTAAACGGATTTTTACAACGGAATGTTTAGACGACAGTTCATACAACTATCTCTTCTATTATAATCAGAAAACAACTGACAGCAAACCAACAAACTTTTTATTATCACACGGAGGTTTAGGTAACTGCGTGATACATAAAACCCGAACCCGTATATCCTAAACTCAAAACACAAGCGAAACATTTTTATTGGCATATAACTTCATGTTACTAGTCATAAATATCGCGGTCTGTAACATCGACTGTTTACAACGGCTCTCCTAGATGACGTCACTGATCAGTAGCGCTGGTAAACATGAACACCCTGTGAGGGAACAGTTTCAAATATGGCGCCGTATTTGTGTTTCGATCTTGATTTGAATTTCGATGACTTGCTTCGTCAATATAGTAAAAGAAGAGAACAGCACCCTCATTACATAACACAGTTTTAATCACTATCCGAGAAGGGAAGGTGCCGAGATGGGACTAAGTAAACCTTACGTGGAACTTCAATGTGCAAGACTGTGCGTTTGATATTTCGCAGTTAAAAGTTTTCAAAGCAAATAGGTGACCATTAGCAGGTAGGTAGGCATCAGTATAAATGAATGTATTGAATAAATTAATAACTTGTTATAATGGTCCCGTTTATATGAGGGCGTTTTTAGCACTTTACTCCGTTTCTGCTAGACTGGTTATAACAGCACATTACCTTTTTTTTTAGGTGATTCTTTCATAATACCTGCTAAACGAGCGAGTTGTAATGGGGTACGTTGTTTTGTAATGATTGTAATATTGGGTGTAATATTTAAGCACATTTGTATGGTTATGTAACGTAGGCATATTTGTATAATTGTCTAGAAGCTTAGAGCTATATTTTATACTGATATTTTAAATGAGTTCTATTGACAATTCATCTGAAAAATAACGTCAAAAGAGTCACCAATAAGCCAAGAAAAAGGCAAAGGAATCAACAGAATAAAGAATAGAATAGAATAGAATTCTTCTTTATTGGAGTAACCAAGACTCAACAAGATTCAGCCGCTATCCGGACAAAAATGGCAAAAATAATTCAATCCTAAAACTAAAGACGTAATTGTTAAAGATGTGGTCATTTTCTACCGACAACAATATTAATTTTTGTTTATTATGCTTGTCGTTACGGGTCGTCAGAAGCCCGAAAATCTGACAACCAGTCTTACCAAGGAGTATCGTATTACCCGATTACTGGGTTGTGGAAGTCAGATAGGCAGTCGCTCCAAGTAAAATACTGGTATTCAGCTGCATCCAGTTAGAATAGAAGCCGACCCCAACATAGTTGGGAAAAGGCTAGGCAGATTTTTTTATTTTAAATGAGTACTATGTACATAGGATGTCTATGAAAGTGAATTAACTAAACTGGTATTATGAATACATATTATAAAAATCCTTTACCGATATAATCGCACATTTATAATCAATCACCCTTCGACAGGGCTATAATACATTATGTATAGTTCATTGGATTCTTTCTCGTTAGCGTGTCACGCTCTCGTGTGACACCATCGTCGACGAGTGTTGCCAGTAATTAACTACACAACTCTGTAACATGGCGTTGAATCAACAGACGAACACTTCAATACACCTTCACGTTGACTTTGTTTTTATTATAATAATTTCAAAGTTTGATTAGTGGCCGCGTAATTAAAAGTATCTGATAATTAATCAGTTTTTAATATACAGAATTATTTAATTTGCAGTAACTCCATGTTAAACGTTTCAGAGAGGCTGGAATCCTCTCGATCCCATAACAGAAATTATGTAAAATGTAATTAGTCGTCACTGTCCTGTTCAACACAGTTCAGAGTAGACCTTACCAAAGGTCATGTCCAGCATGAATATGAGACATTACGACTAATGTGTTGAACTTTCTATCTACGAATAACAAAAGCTTTAGTGAAAATAGCATCTAGATCAAGGCGTATCTAAGCTGACGAGGATAAGTCAGTCACTATATCTAAGCGTTGTTTTTACTGTGGGATAATATGTCTCGCTGAACTACGGAAAACATTTAGAAAGACTTCGTCCATTTCTCGTAAAGCTGTGTCGTAAACAATTGAGGCGGTCATTCTTTGCTATACAATATTGTTGCAGTTGGATTGCTAGCTGCAATACATTAGAAGTTTGAACATACAATCGGAGTTACTTTCATCCGTGTTTATTGTCCACATTTACTCCTGCTGTTTAAAGGCTTGTGCAGACCAGCGCGACACGCGACGCGACACAAAGGCACCGCTCGTCGCGCGACGGGCGGTGCCTTTGTGTCGCGTCACGTGGCGCGCTGTTCTGCACAAGACTTAATTTATTCGTTTTTCATACAAACGATACCTACTTTTTAGTAGTAAACGGTCGCCACATTTTGTTACAAATTAAACTACTTATGAAATGACCTGAATAAAAAGTTAGTGTTGTACCGGACGGGCGTGATCGCCGGACGCGAAATCGGGAAGGTTGTAAGGCTATCCCAGTCCAAGCGGCGCTGACGTCCTGCACCAATAGTTCAAGGTATCTTCAATACTCACTGCGATATATCACTCTTGAAGGAACACGAGTTTACAACTTTCATCAAAATTGTAATTTTGATTTCATTTTATCTGCTAGATAGCACTATCAATAGCTATACTTTTTACATATTTGAGTTAGTATAGTGACTGCTCGAAATATAAATTGTTTTGTTTCGCATTATTGCGACATGAAATTTTTCCTATTTATAGGTGGCGCATATTGTGTGTAAAAAAGTGTAAAATATGGGTACCTACGTAAATAGGAACATTTTCCAATAAAACTCATTTCTGACGACGCATTGGTGCGCACATCATCGATTCTACATGATATATGTTATTATTAAACATTTAGAAGGAGAAATTATATTTCCTATATACTTAAGCTAAGTTAATATTAGTGATTTTATATAAGCTAAATTATTGATGACGCATCATCGCGAACACCTATATACTTAAGCTAAGTTAAAATTACTGATTTTATACAAGCTAAATTGCCGGGGACGCATCGTCGCGAACAAGTGTATAACAGCGAAGTGAAAAGTTGCGAGCTTATCACATTGACCCGTTTACGTCGCTACACTTGACTACGGTATTTGCTACCACTTCACTTGATTACCGCAACTTGTACAAATCTTAAGGGGTTCATTAGTTTCTTGCCCTACGCTTTGGAATGGAAATTGGAAACGAAATCTAAATATCCGAATGACTTTTGACTATTTTATGTCCACAATATCAGTTTGCGTTAACTTTAAAACAAAACTCCTTTCATAGTTAATGAGTATCATCAACTTTCATTTGTTCAAATCCTTTAATCTCTTCCTGAAAAATTGCGTCTGAAAAACAGTGTTATCTTTGTTCCGAAGTTTTGTCGTTCTCATAAATTAACTTTGTTGAACAAGTATTATGCTTTTCTCTCGGTCTCAATTAGCAGTAGGTATTATTAGGTGGTCATTACTAAATTACTGTAATTCAAGTCTAGCTAGGAGTAATATAATCTAAGCTCAATAAGTTCCTAGTTATGTATAAAGAACTGAAACCTTCAGACATTTCAGTAAAATTTGACAGAACTAGGTCTTCACAAATGATACAATACGCCGTACTTTGAATACGCCTGCTGCGTTTCTATTTAATTTTCAAAGAGGTATTTTAAATGGACCGTAGCAATCCTTGGGATCTAATTAGACAACGCGGAATAAAGTTTAAGTCTGATTTCCTTCAAGTTGTGCCTGCTTTACTTTAGAAAGAGCACAAATTGGTCACCCCGGTCCTCTATAAATTTAATTGTATCAATTGTGCAAAAGTTTCAGTTTTTAGTACATTTTTAATAGAGCAACGATCTCACAGCAAAATCAAAGACACAATAATTTTGTGTTTCATACAAGTATATAAACATCATAATATTTACATACCATCATAATTTACTAAACGAGATACATTTTCACACCTTAACATACAAATGATTTACTTCTCATTTTCTCCATCAGAAACTGAACCTTAAACAAATACAAATACTTAAACAAATACTTCAAACTCGATAACCCTGACAACCTGCTGAACACACCACCATACTAACCAATCAGTGATGTCGTTAAGAGAACTGTCTTGTACGTGACAAAACGATTATTGCTACCATTTTTTCTAGCCGCTATTGAACTACATTGTTCACATGAAAAACAATGAAGCGTGCGAGTTAACAGCGTTGTTTCCTGTACAGTGTTTTATTATTGGGATGGTGATGTCATGTGTACCACTTAATAAGTTCTCTTTTTTCATAGTATAATAAAAACTATCCTATCTCTAAAATAACTAATTTAATGCTGAATATAATTATTTAACTTCAAAATAGATGCTATTCTCCAAATGAATCTTAAAGTCGCTACCCCAATATCATAATCTAAAACTGTTTAATAAAACTACATATTTACAATATTTCAGGGATAAAGAAATAATATGTTTGGTGCCTTTATCACCTGTCGATAAATATCATCCGGCCCTCTGTATCGACGTGGACTTTGCAGAGTACACTTATTTAACTCCCGCTCCCTTTACTCGTTACCTTTACGGTAAAGCTGACTTTGCTGCCATTATCAGGGAAATAGCAGCTTTAGACTGGACGAGCGTATTTTTTGACATGTCGCTTAATGACGCCGTTAAATACTTTTATACGACTATAGCCGACATTCAAAATAAGTTTGTACCAACTAAGATAGTTTCTCACAGCTCATACCCTATTTGGTACTCCCCGGCACTTAAACACTTGATTAAAGAGAAGGCTAAATATCTCCGTAAATTTAAGACGTATGGCAGACTTTCAGACGAGGCGACCTTTAAACATTTACGTGAGCCGGTAAATAAACTTGAAGCGGATTGTTACACCAACTACAGAAGCCTCCATCGAAAGAAATCCTAAACGCTTTTGGAGCTTTGTGAAGCAGCGATCTAAGTCCAATGCAATACCCAGTTTCCTCAAGTATGGTGATGTGACGATTTCTTCTCCCGAGTCTATTTGTAATGCATTTTCTTCCCACTTCTATTCTACTTTTCTTGATCCTACCAGTGTTGCGTCTACTAATTACTGTCCTCCCCAAGTTGTAAATAATAGTATACCCTCGGATATTCACTCAATTGAGATTGATCTAAATGTTATAGTTAAGCTAATTAGTAAAATTGATCCATCAGAATCTGCTGGTCCGGACCACTTATCACCTAATTTACTGATTGGGTGTGCTAAAACCATAGCCTTACCAGTATCATTACTGTTTACTAAATCGCTCTCTAATTGTTCTGTTCCCCAAATGTGGAAGTCGGCCTTTATAACTCCGGTGCATAAAAAAGGGCACAAAAATGAAATAGTTAATTACAGACCTATTTCTAAACTGTGCATATTAGCTAAAGTTTTTGAAAGGGTTGTCTATGACCAAGTTTACGCATCGCTCAGTCAGTCTTTCAGCCCTTCTCAGTACGGGTTTCTTAAGGGTCGTTCAACTGCATCTAACCTGGCTTTGCTCAATGACTTTCTAACAGATAAAATGGACAATGGGGCACAAGTCGATGTCGTTTACACTGATTACAGTAAGGCTTTTGATAGAATTGACCACAATATCCTTAAAACAAAGCTTTTTAACAATGGTATCAGAGGAGATCTACTTCGTTGGTTTACTTCATACCTTGAAAACAGATCTCAAGCTGTCGTTATCAGTAACTACATGTCGAGCTGGGTTTCAGCTCCTAGTGGTGTTCCTCAAGGTTCCTTGATGAGTCCATTACTTTTTATCATTTATGTAAGCGACATCGACTCATGTTTCCAAAACTCAAATTTGCTTTGTTTTGCTGATGACATGAAGATATTTTCTGCATTATCATCAGACGACGACATGGATGCTCTCCAATCTGACCTGGCGCGGTTGGATGATTATTGCCTGACTAATAAACTAGATTTAAACCCTATTAAATGTTCAGTAATCTCCTTTAGCAGAAAACGCGTCCCTCTCCCTACAACTTATAAAATTAAAGGGCAGCTATTGCACAGATGCGACGGCGTACGCGACCTGGGCGTTTTTCAAGATTCTAAACTTTTATTTAACGTACACATTGAGCAAATAGTGGCCAAAGCTTCGAAGTCACTGGATTTAGTTATGAGACTCGCAGGGTGCTTCAAGAGAGCCAAAACCTTTAAGATTCTGGATTGCTCTTTTGTGAGAAGTCATCTGGAATATGCGTCACAAATCTGGAACCCGTGTTATGGCAAGTACATTGATCGTATTGAGAATATACAAAAAAGATTTATTCGTTTTCTATGTTTCCGGCTGCGTATACCATACCATTCTGATAATTACAAAAATCTTTGCAAGAAATTTCATTTACAGCCACTCATAAATCGTCGTCGACTAGCAGATTGCACTTTCCTTTTAAAAATTATCTCTAATGAGATTGACTGCCCTGATCTCCTACATAAACTACGTTTCAATGTTCCTCAGAGATCAGTTAGATTTAATCCGCCTATCTCCATTCCTTTAACCTCTTCTAACTACAGGCAAAACTCATACACGGTGCGAGCGAGTAAGGACTTTAATATTCTTTGTAAAGAGTTCTCATTTGACCCATTTATAACCAAAACCTATTCTGCACGCGCTCGGCTGAACGCTGACTTTTTCAAAAGTGCATAGTGCTTATTGTACCTTATACTCGTATACAATAATATGTATTCTTAATCTTTTTATGGTGCTTGTTAGTCATCCTAAGATTTCTACTACTTTTTCTGTTTTTACCCTTGAGAACCTGTAATTGGCTCTATGTTTCTTAAACAACTGTTATCCATTTGTTATAGCTGTTGGTTCTCCTATTAATAAATAAACAAATAAATAAATATGAAACACCAAGATATTTGTCAGTCATTTATATTTCTTTGCCAACATCAAATTCAATATTCTACACCATACCATCACATCTCCTATTCCCCACATTATATAACATTTCATTTCACAATCAAATCAGTATTCTAATATTTACCATAAAACTAATAGGTTACCTTAATTTACAGTAGATCTCCAACCAATACTATGATGCCAATCTATCTTTTTACCGAGACAGCCACTAAGCACGTCTTACCGTCACGAGCGCCCAACCTAGAAGGCCACATCGAATCTTTCGGTGCTGCCAGTATAATAAATTGAAACCTAACAATATTAGGGTATTAGTCTGCATCAATCTACAGGCTAAACTCACTCTGGATTATCACCAACGTTGCAGTGTTGTCAAAGGAAACTTTTTCAACATCAAAGGCGATCCGGTAGTGCGCTTTCTAATTGCCAATTTCAATTATCCAGGTAATGACTTACCCGGTGGAATTGTATATAAATTGGCAATTTGCGAAATGATTAGATCCCTCAACAGAGAATACAGTTAGTATTCCATTTTGTACAATATCGAATGAAACACACGCATCTGTATCTATAATCCCGACGATTGTTGGCAAAAGAAATGTTGGGTGAGACGCTTATAGTTTGGATTCTATTTACAATTAGCTGACCTGAATTTTTGACCTGAAATATTCACGACTAGCTGCTTCCAGTGCCTTCACCCGCGTGGACTCTAATTCAATTTCTTTTTCTAAAATAAAAGGAGCCTAAGTTACTCCTTATAACATCAGCCATCTGCCAGTGCAAGTCCTGTCAAAATCAGTCCACCCGTTTCGGAGATTAGCCGGAATAAACAGACAGACAAAATAAAACTAAAAAATGTTATAAGTACCGTATAATACTTTCATCTGCATTTAGTAAAAAGCTGTTAATTTGAAATTACAAACAGACACTTCAATCATATTTATTTGTATAGATTGTTTAGATAGGTAAGTTTGAATCGCCGACCCGTCTTGAGCAAGCTAGGTGATCAATGCCCATACCTTTTCTTTATGGGGTGAGGCGTTTACCCTGCAGTGGGACAATAATACGCTAGTGTTATTATTTATTATTATATCAATATCTACGGGTTTCACGTAGCACAAATCACAATTTCATTTATGTATAAATTGACGTAGATTCAGTGTGATTACACCCTGACGCTAACATTTATCAGTATCATAAATTCCTATTACTATTATATCCACTACATTTACCTGAGCTACTATATCATATAGAACACCTACATATTCAATTTATAACTAAACCAAACTATTCAGCGTTCTCTTGTACAATATATTCGGTGTTCGTCCAGATAACCGAGATACCTGTAAGAGGCTGAGCATTGCGCAGACAAGGTTAGCTCTCACCACAATGTTAAATTATTGAAGAGTATTCGTTATCCACAAGGATTACTAAGATCAAGAGAACTCCTGTGTATATGGCAGAATATCCAGAGTTTACAATTACAAACTTACGTAATCTGAGTTAACAATGATTTATGTTACACCGCCGTGTCGGGAGCAACGCTTGATATGTACGAGGCGCGGGCGAGGCACGGATCCAAAATTTCACGAACATCCCTCCTAACTTATACATAATATTATAAATGTGAAAGTGAGTTTGTTTGTTACGCTTTCACGCTAAAACAGTGAAACGGATTTGAATAAAATTTGGCAAATGGGTGGACCATGAACTGATACTTTTTATCCCGATATTCCCACGGGATCGAGATTTATGCGGGTGAAACCGCAGGCGCAGCTAGTTTTATATAAACCAGTTCATGCTGCTCCGTGCAGCATCCGTGTCCTGTCCGAATTTTGGTCCCTACAAATTGATAGTCTGGCTTAATCAATCCTAATGATGACTGAGTTTCATTTTGATGAATAATTTTTTTATGAGTTGAGTAGGGTAATTTTTTGTGTAAATGCTTTTTACTCCGACTCCGGTGAAGCAAAAAGGAGGGTTATGATTTTGCCCGGTATGTATGTATGTTCATCTGTTAGCTCATAACTTCTAAACTGCCGACCATAATTTTACAAATGAACTATCATTGAAAGCGTCTTGATTGTCCACTTGATTGTCCGCTGGCTATGTGGCGTCACATTAAATGCAATATGGCGCCCTCTAGAGGACATAAAGTCACGAGCTAAAAAAAATAATGATTGTGCCATGTTGGGTATCAAATGAAAGGGCTTGGCGAGCACATTGTAAATATGTATAAACATCATATTGTCTAGGTAAATAAATATGTTAAAATTATTAAAAACAAGCAAAAGTTAGACTGTGCTACGTTCGGCGCGGCTGTAAAATTAATACTTATTTTACAATAAAATCCAAACAAAAAAATAAATAAAGCTGCTTTGCAAATACTTTATCACGAAGTTATAACCCCAAAATAATTTAAATAAAAAGTAAGTTCAAAAACGAAAACCCGACTACTGAAAAATCACGCTCTAAAAAGTATGAAACAAGAAAATATTTCAGATAGAAATCAAGACTTAGGTACAAAAATGGTCAAGGCCTGTACACCTACAAAATTATAATGGCATGATGCGACCACGGCTTTACCTTGCCGTTTCCATTCTGACCTCGTTAATAGTATCGAGAGTCAAGGCAGAAAAATCAGGAATAGGGAGTAAATCATTTAGGGAGGCGGAATTTCCTTATTATCAACTTGGTAGAACTGATTTTAGGTTGTGTTTTAGGGTCACAAATGATTGGCAATCATTTTCATTTTGAAAGAGTCTAAAATTTACTTTATGATGAATGAATCAATTCATTTACCTACTCCATTTTCAAAATCGATGTAACCAATCTGATGTCATCACAAAACTGCATCGTGTTACTTTACTATAACAGAATAGAATAGAATTATCTTTATTCAAGTATCATATGACTCACAAATGACATAAACAACACATACACAACAACAACACTTACAACTATATTTAAAAAAAAAAAAACTGACACAAATAGTAGTGTATCACCGCTGTGACAACCCATGTGAGATGGCACAACAGCGACCCACGAAAACACAGTCTAGGCGACTTGAAATCATGCTTGATATTGTTGGTTGGTTCTGTTGAATGATTTTATACTTTTCCATTGAGAAATTCACATCTGAGGAAACCTTAGTTTGTTTTCCGGTATCGATGTAAAATCAACTTATCTGATTGAAAACCTTCATCATCAGAGAGCTTATTCGTGTCTAGATAAGATTTCGAGAAGAATTCTCCAATAAAACGCGAAAATCCAGACAAGAAATCACATATTCTTTCACTGTTTGGTTGTACGATAGTCATGTCTGTAGTATTGTGTTCTGATACTGTCTGTGTGATATCTGAAAACATCACCCTCATGTTTATGTTGATATACGCAGACGCACGTGTTCGGGACTTGCGTGACATGAGACCCAAAGTAGTGCTTGCCGCGCAGTGCTTTATAGTATAATACTATGGTTAACTGCTGCACTTAGGTCACTTTTGTGCTTGCTTTTACCAAAACAGATGCAGATTGAAAAACCTAACAATGCGTAAACTTCAAAACATATTATATTTTTTTTTTTGAAATTCAAAAGATTAAGCACAATGACCACGAATGCTGATTCATTCATTAATTGTCATCTCTACTCATTCTAAGGTATTACTCCCTCATATCCGTTGTAGCTTTTTCACACATTTCGCGTGCAACTTTTATGAAGACATATTGCGACCCGCCATGACTTCCCGCGGTAATGTTTTTTCTCAAAGGACAAGTCGTATCCAAGTCTGAGTGAGAATAATGTCCCTCGAAAAATAGGGAATAAACATGTAATTTTTTTTTCACTTAATCAATAACCCAAAAAAAATAAGTCATTTTCGAAGACGACGCGTTTCGAGTTTGCGTTCCGTTCCGCCAAAAAAAAACAAAATCAATCTGCCGAGCGTTTTCCCAACTATGTTGGGATCGGCTTCCAGTCTAACCAGATGCTGTTAAATACCAGTATTTTACATGAAGTGACTGTCTATCTGACCTCCACAATCGTTTCTGAGTAACACGATACCCATTGGTAAGACTGGTTGTCAGATTTTTGGTTTTCTGACTACCCGTAACGAGTGTCTCAGATCTACGAATGACAGCCGGGACCAACGGCTTAACGTACTTTCCGAGGCACGGAGGGGTCTCGATATGTAATTGATGTTCACCTATCCACGAACCGACCCCAGCAAGCGTAACTTAACTTTCGATTGTCGTGGCTAAATAGTGACAGACGCTATTTAGCCACTACCCACCAAAAACATGCAACGTAAAAATAAGTACCTACCTAATGCATAAAAATGTAAAAAATGCAATTTGTTTCATGACTCCTATAATTGTATAGGAGTCATGAAACAAATTGCATTTTTTACATTTTTAATTACTCGTTCCCTACTAATATTGTTTCTTTCAAAACAAGGCTTATTAACATTTTCTATAGCAGCTTTAGTAAGCAATAATCTTGTGAAAACATCTAGAAATACAAGTAATAACATGCTCAAAGCTCGCAGTAGAATCAACAAACTTCACAGTTTTATTAAAACTACTTTTTGAACAAAACTTCAATAAAACAAAACTTCTTTAATTAACTGTGGATAATAATACGGATACGGATACTTTAAAAATACGTTCAATCCTCCAAACAGATTTTCGTGCTTCGAGTTACGTTGCTAAAGATAATATTGTGCTCAAGTTTCAGCTTCAAACTGACAACGAATGCGTCTATACGTCTCTGGGACTGTTTCTGATTGTTGATAAAATACATGAAACCCTAATAACCAAAGAGTCTGACTCATAAAACTGTCTTTCGAGATTTTAGGTAATCTTTTGTTTTGTTGTCCACAATTTTTTTGCATTTTGCTGAGTAGATATGTACCTATTTCTCTCTTCCTCGTACGTAAGAAGGTACCTACCTACTTGATTTGGTGTTATCTTCATAGAATATTTTACGTAGAAAACTGCTGATTTCCTGTTTTCTTGTTTTGTTCTCAGGACACAGAAACTGATAAAAAAGTGTTACATACGCAAGATGTTCATCGTTTATTTTTACCAAAAAGAGTGCGTTTCTAGGCAATACTAAAAACGAGAGTGTGAGCGTTCACTGCGAAAGCAAGAGCAACAAATAATAGAGGGAATATCTTCGGCCTTCGACGGATACGATCAGAATTCCCGTAAGCTGGAAAAAAAACACTGGCAGTGCCATTAGCACATTTTGGTAAAATGTGGTAACTTCCGAAATCCATATAAAAACAACTTAAGGCGCAATAGCTCAAGAGGGAACCACTTTAGAACAAATCCCTAACATATAAATATTGTTCAAGGTAATCACAAAATTAGGAAGGTAAGGAAAAGCTCTCATAAAACTTGTACTTAAATGACGTTTTCTGGCAATCTAATATCGCTCCACGGACCTCTGAACTTCGGCACCTTGCCAAATTAATTTGATCTCTTCATGATCTTGTACGACGTACGTTAGAGCTCACTTAAAAGTTAATAAGTATCTTTAAAATAAGAACCGATATCATCATATTAAACTTTATCAGCTAAGAACAATGTTAAGGGTTAGAGGATTTTGAATGGACAAATGAGGCGGACATTAATCACGAAGTGGAAAGTTAAAGGTTAGAGTAACGCAAGGGACCCAAATGACTTCATTTGGGTCCGTCCTCTTTCCTTTAACTTTTTCCTCTACTGTAACTAATATGATAGTTTTGTTTTAGAGACGTTTAGTAGTTTGAAAGGGAGGTTGCCCTGAAATGAGACAATATTGGCTAATAATTATTATATGGAACAACAAAGGTAGTAAACGCCAACCGCGTGACTAATTGCCTCCGTACGGAACTCTTCTATTGAAAACTTCACCTGCGCAATGCTTTGTTTATAATAAGCGAGCCTGTGTGAGAACAACATGAGAGTGAAGTTACTAACTTTGTGGACCGGTCTGTCGGTTTGCTGTTAGAGGCCGAGGAAATGAATTAAAAAAATACTTAGAGCGTAACTGTTTGCAAACCCATTTTTCTTCTAAGCAATGCGAACGTATTAAACTATCGTGCAAACCATAATAATATAATCTGACTCTTGTTCGTGTGAAATGAACCTAACACAACTTGATTTAGGAAAAAGTTTAAAGTAAAATCAGGACTTTCAGCATTATCTGAAATGAGAATTATCAGACTCAATCGTTAACCTAAGGAACGTAAAAATGGGTTATTTGATCCAGCAAACAGGCAATCTGTTTCTGTATAAACGGACCTAGGGAATAATTGGTTTATACAATACTTTTAGTAAGAGAAAATGAGTCGATTTGTGGAATAGAACATTTTACAAAAACACATGTCATGCTACGTTTGTTTGTTACCAAATAAATTTACTATTTCTTTTAGAATGAGAGTTAACGATGTAACTATCTAATACGTAAAACACTCATTAAAATAACATTATGTATGTTTTATAAGCTCATCATCTGCCTAACCTTGTCCCAACCATGTTGAGGTGGGCTTTTAGTCTTACCGGATGCAGCTGAATACCAGTATTTTATATGGAGTGACTGCCTATCTGACCTCCACAACCCAGTCTTCTTCTTTTCGTGTGGTTAGTGAATAACCTGGTGTCAGAGTTTTAAAGCCGCCCATGGGCCTCTGACTTGGCTTACCCAGTTACTGGATAACACGATACCCCTTAGCAAGACTAGTTGTTAGACTTTCAGGCTTCTGACTAGGTAGGTACCCAAAATCCAACTTTTATTTACTTATAATATTATAAACGTGAAAGTTTGTGTGGGTGGATGGATGGATGGATGTTGGTTACTCTTTCACGCAAAAACTACTGAACGGATTTTAATGAAACTTTACAGTTATATAGCTTAAACATCAGAATAACACAGATTATATGATCATGCGTCAAAAGAGTAACAAATATCCATCTATCTTACAAACTTTCGCATTTATAATATTAAGTAGGATTATTGGCGATTTATAAATCTGCTTGATTCTGACTGTACATGTGACACCGACGAAAAATATAATTGTCCAGGTTTAGCTTTTTTTGTTCTGTTAGTTCACGGCTTTGAATATCGGCCTCTATTTTCTTCCACTTTATCTTATTGCAAACTCAAACTCAAACTCAAAGCATTTATTTCAATTAAACCATTTACAGGCACTTTTGAATTGTCAAGGAATCGGTCAGTCAGGAATAGGTATGAAGCTAGTTGCCCATTCCAAAGCGTAGTAGGTACCTATGGAGAAGAACGGGCAAGAAACTCCACGGACACTCTTTTAAATAAAAAATTGTTACAAAATATTGGTTACATCATTCATGTTGAAATTATACATGTGAGAACAATGTAGAAAGACGTGCACGTTAGAAGCGTCCGTAATAAAAAGATAAAACAAAGAACAATTCAAAAAATAAAAATAAAAATAAGCCCTGGCAGCTAAGAGATGACCAGTCCCAACTGACGGCGCCCGTTCACGAACATGACGCATAGATTAGCACCATTCAGCTCAACCATTTTGAAGGGAGCTAAATGATCCAACACACGCGCCACCATCAGCGAAAAATTTGAGTGAGCATTCTTCATTATTCATTGCTTTTATTTATTCATGTACCAGCTGAATATTTTTACTTATTTATCGCTTACTTTTGCAGGATTTTGTGATATTTGCGCTGAAACGAAGAATAATGTCGAGGTTGGGAATTATATTTTAGTTGTAAAAAATACACAGCGATTGGAAACTTCAATACAATTTATGCGCTCCAAATATTTCCATACTTAGTATTTATTCCCTTTAGAAAAGTCATAATCCAAGAAACATAACAGACAACATAGCCAAATGTCTGGAACCCAATTATTTATTTATTTATGTTAACACAAATACTTACTTTCCCCGAAGCGATTTCTTTTTTGTGTCTCCTTTAGACAGACTGTAACAAGCTCTTACAAATTAAATTGACCCTGAAATACAAGAACAATTTTTCCTCCAGATTTTATTTTCAAACGAGATAATTTCTTATTACTTACTTAGTTTACCGTTTCCATTTTTTGTATTGTTGCGTGTGACAGGAGTCGTGCGGCCGAGACCTTCGTCAGTTGATCGGTGAGGTACCGACCGTGAGATAAGCAGTTGTTGGACGAAAGTGAGGTTAAACTTAAAATGATTAAAGTTTCGACGGATTAGTTGGCAATGAAGTATTTTGGAAATGTAGCAGAAGTTAAGATTTTAGAAAATCTATGCTGCGAAAGATTTGTGAATAACGTTAAACTTAAATAATATGTAAGTAACAATTTTTTTTTTTTTGTTTTTATTCCTTTTCCCAACGTATTAAAATCATCACTTAACGCATTGATGGACACTAAACGCCCTCAGGCGTAATAACATTTAAACTTTTATTGTGCCTCGTTCAGTGTCCTTTAACCGATTAAACTTGTTACCTAGGTACTTCGATAAAAACAAACAATGTTTATTTTTTTATTGTTAAAAATTGTTGTCTTTTTCAATTAAAGTTTCTGGTAATAAGATTGCTCGGTTAATCTGGGAGCGATCTTTGACCGCTAGCACCTTTATTTTATGTAAAATGTTTGCTTAAATAAAACATTTTCATTACAATTACTTTTTGTAATGAAAATGTTTTATTTCAGCAAAATATAGCCAGCCGGAGGGAGTTACACGTAATCTGTACGATTTATGTTTTAATTATATGACTTCGTGTGACTCCGGCTATTTTGAAATAATTCGATATCCATGTCATAGTTGGTTTTAAGTTTTAACGTTCTTTTTTATAATTGTTATTGTAAGATGTATGTAACATGGAGTTATAAAATTTAATTAAAAATTAAAACCCCTGCAGAAAATAAAAGCGAACATTTAAAAGTTAAAAATCATCAGTTCATCGTGTTGCCACCATTGCATTGTATGTAGATTAAATACCGATCCAATCGAATCCAAACACAATATAAACATATGCAAATTTTTTTTCAATATCAGACCAATAATTCCACAATCTTGCATAGTTATATAGCTTACGTGGGTGTTTAAAATTTTAGGTCACACACATGTTTGAAAGTAAAGTAAATACCCATTATGCATCTAAGATCCCTACCGCAGCCAACACAAAAGAGCTGATGACCTTGAAACGGCTGAACGGATTTTGATAAAACATGTCTAAGAAACATCGCTAGAAAACCTTCTTTCAAATAAAAAACCGCATTCAAATTGGTTCACCTGTTTAAGAGCTTGTGTTCCACAGACAGACACACAGACCGACAGATAAACACATACATATAGCTGTCAAACTTATAGCATTCCCCTTTTTGTTGCGTCGGGGTTAAAAACTATTCTTTATCTTTTTTCTACACGTTAGAAAAAAAAAAAAGCGATAAAATAAAAGAATTCATATGAAGTTATTTTCCACACACAGTAGTATTGTGAAGCTAACTGCTATATCACCGTTTCGTTTCATTTAGCTGTGCCGAGCGTTAGAGGGCGAAATAGTATCGAAATTTTATTTCGATTGAAGAAGGAAATTGAGTAAAAAAACGATAAAAACCCTTTTTGGTGTGTGGACATGGATTGTTTATCGAAAAAAAAAATACTTTTAGAAAAAAACTTAATTCAACTTTAGCTACATTGAAACAAGTAAAATCGTTTATTTGCGTCAGGTACCCACTAAAATGTTTTATTAAACCGAGAATGTTTTTATCCATCAGAACAGTTTAACATTAACATGTCAGAGCAAGCTGCCCTGCCAATCCATTTGACTGATTGTTGAATATCCCCCATAACAACACATCTATCGGATCCCCACAATATGATGTGAATATTCAACTGTTTCATGGAAAAAATAAAACCTTCATTGTTAATTTTACTTGCGCTTTTTCCATGTCATCAATTCAGCTGTCGTTTGGTGGAACTGACATTTATATACCCAATGAAACGTAAGGCAGGTTCACAGCTACGCTTCAGCAACGTCGTAACAGTTCAATTATTTTATTGAAAGTTGAAAATCACTTTTGATTTTAATCGCTAATAAAGCGATTAAAATCAAAAGTGATTTCAGAATATTGTACCTATTAAGTCACATAAAATTAAGTGATTTAATATTCAGAATGCTCATGTCATAATACATAATGACCCTTCAACCTTATAATCTTGGCTCATTTGTGAGGGAAAGCCACTAAAATCAGAAACTACCATTCAATAATGTATTTCGGAATAAAGTTACAACAGAGGAATACGCCTCGAAATACTATCGACATGATTGGAACCACTTAATATGACGATGACCTTTTTGATATATAACAGATCGTATCATCGTTATATTTCACTATTTTTATCTAAGAAACACCTTTGCGATCAATAAGTCTAGCAACTCGAATAACCTGCATTTTCAGCGAACATCATCTAGTTTCATCAGCCAAGTTTAAAGGTAGGGAAAAGTGTTGTAAGGATTTTCTATCTGGAATAGTCTGAATATTTATCCGGCACTCGGAATCATAAATTCGTAAAAATGTTACAGGGGATTTTATGGGATACATTTTATGGGATTTTATTTATATATTTTATTAAGTGCTTCAAGTGGAGCTTTTAGCCAAAAATTATGGAAACAGTGTTATTTCATAATAGGTTAAGAAAACTAATGATTCCATTTATGAATTAACAATGAATTATTTAGAGTATATAATATAGGTATTCATAATTTCATATCGAGATTGTCTACAACAACAAAATATGTTTTTAAATCTTAAATATACTTATTTCTCTTTGAAGATATCAGATGATTATTTTCTTTCATTCCATGTAACATCTGTGTCGGTCTTATGACCTATAAATAGCAAAGGTAAGTCGTACTGTCTGGAAACATTGACTTTCAGGATTTTTGCCTCAGAACCACAAATGCGTTACTTTGATACTTGTAGATAGGTAATCTTCTAAGAAGGCTTTGGTCCTCCGAGTAAATTAATTGTTTTGTTCGTCATTGAAAAACCACAAAATAGCATAATAATACCTATTGTATATAATGTATTCTTTCATCTCTACCCATCCAAAAAAACCTAAAGTTCTTTCTATAACAAAGGATGTACCTACATCTAAGTACGTCCATATATCTCAACGCACTAATTGAAAAGGGTACTCACAGCGTGCGCGTGAAAAATGATACGCCTTTAGTGAGATACACTCCTCGATGAGGATATCCGATAGCATCATTGAGGATCACATGAGATCTACGGATATGATGTGGTTGAATAGTACTATCGTAAAAATAGCGATGGTGTTAAAAAGTCTCGCAATGTTATAAAGAATGTTGAGAGAAACGCACGACAGGAGGCGCTGATCGGATCTCCATCTTTTGTAAAATTAATGAAAAGCATAAACAAGCTTTTTCATTCACACAGGTCTTATAAATACTTCTTAAAACAATTTAATACCTTATTGGGTCTTCGAAATACCACAGTTAGCCGGATAGCTGGCTTGTTTTGCTGAAAAAATGATCAGCCCTTTAATAGTAGTTTATGAAACTGTTGCATAATGAGGGGTATTAAAACATGAGTGAGTGTTTAAAAACTGGGCTGTAGGAAAAAAATCCCACGAAATTCAGTACAACTGCACTTATGAATGTCGCCTGCACCAGCACATCACCGCTTATGCGCTACAGTGGGTGCTGCTGTCCCCCGTTTAAACGTTCCATTACATTGATGGAAACTCCTTGGTGGTATATCTTCTTGGATTTGCTTGAATATTAAAACTACATTTAGGTCTTAAAAATTATTATCAGTGGACAGAAAATAAAATGAAAACCATCCTCAAAATTTAAAACAAAACTTAACTTCGATTAACAGGACCTACATTTCAAAATTCAAGCTTGGCACCAAAAATACTTGTTACCGATTTTACTGTATTCATAGATACTCAAATCAAACATTCAACTCAAACCTTCCTTCCTAATTTAAAAATTTAAAATATTTATTTCAAGCGAAGACATTTATAGGGTTATAGTAACATTGTCAGTAAAACTTAGTGTTAGTAAACAACATGATACGGTGATACAGAAACTGACAGCAGTGAATTACATGGGCAGTCCACTCTGTCAGCAATCATTTTCAGAACCCTGTTAGGGCTGGCCACCCTCGAGCCACCATCGATGCCGTGCTCTTAAATACGTGGGTTTGAAATTCAGACCCTATGGTTCGTGAATAAATTCTCAGAATAGACACAGGTTCGAAATACTTATAGGTATTACCTGTATTACATTTCAAAAAGCATTTATTTAGTACCTTTCTCACTTTTCAATAACAAACACCCTCAAATACAGAGCACTTAGGAAATGGATTCTCCTAATTTCTTTGCTGTACTAAAACGTTTACTATTTTTCTCTCAACTACCCAATTACGTACGACAGTGTATGTACCGCGCGATTGGTATGACATGTACCTACCCTCGTCATGGAAACCACAACCGCGCTTTATTTATGGTGTAATTGACCAGACAGTTCGCCATTGTGTGATTGAATAGTGGGAATAAGGTTTTACTCACGTGACTATTGTGGTTAGATTACAGGATATAATGGCAAAGAAATAAGTGTATTGTTGCTGTTATTGTGCGTAGTACCTTCGTAGTCTTTAAATGTCTGTAAAAGTAGATAAATAGGATGTCTAATTGAGGTTTCCAAGTTAATAAAATGTTTTCTTTTCTATTTTAATTTAGCTTATTCATTTCTTTTCTTCTAATAGAAAAGTTAATTAAGAAAAAGGCCCTCTCTCATAGCTCTAATTAGATTTCGCAATGCAGTGGGCTAATATACTGAGGCAAGCGGAATCCAGATCTCAGAATCAAAACTGAATACTACTCCCGACTTGGCAAATAAAGCAGTCCCATTCATTCAGTTCATTCGGTTCAGTAAATAAAGCGGTTCGTTTTATTCCTCTAACTAGGCGATATTATTTGAGTAATACTTAGGCACAAAGGTCCACCTTTTCTAAGCCATTTCGATTTTATAATTGCAGACAAAATCGTTTTTTTTTATTTACCCTTATCATGGAAAATTTAATATTTACTGGACTACGCTTTAGAAAATAAATTAGTTAGTCGACGGAAAAACAATTGATTAGTTAGCGATGAATTAGGATATACTTTGTTGTACAGATCGGAGGAAAGAATATGTGTAAATAACGAAGATTTTGGTAGGTGTTAGCACATAATATTTTCTCTCTTCTAAAATATATTTCTAATACATAATTGTAACCCTTCCAATTCTCAGAAATGTAACTTTTTTGTGTGGCTGCACAAACACAGTAAATGTTAATGTCATGTCTGTTTATCATTACTCTAATCGCATGCAGCATCTACTGTACAAACACTGTGAGCTCGTACCAACATGTAATGCCTGAAGCAACACAAACATACTTGTATTCGGAAATATTATTATATCACAACTCCTCACTGAATACGAATGTTGTTTCTGTTGTGAAAAGTCATGTATGACGCTGATACTGACGCTGTGTCTGAATAAATTGTAATTTTCAAATTTTGGAGAACGTACTGTAAGTTTTTTATGGGTTTTCAGTTGCAAATTAAATGAAAATGTGTATTAACAAAAACGAATATTGTATGTTTTATTAAAATAAAACATACAATATTCTGACAATAAGCAAAAACATAAATTCCTAATTACAGTTTGCATGTTTCACAAGGCTTCCATAGCCTGAAAAGGGCTACGGTACATACCCGTTTAAAAGCAATATTTTCTCGAAAGTCGAGAAAGAAATCAAGTTCACGTTCAGTACAATTTACATTTTATTACTTTAGAATATTGCTATGTTAGACATGAGGGGACTCTCGTAACAAACTACGAAATCTTAAGTCGTATTAAGCATAAAGTTGTGCAAAATATTAGCTCGTGATGAAAATAGTTCGTTTATCTATGTCTCCTTTTAGTTAAATACAGCTTTTCACTGTCGCACGAGTCTTAAAGAAAATATTCACGTTTGAGTCAAGAGGAGCTTAACATGTGACTGCCACTGCCAGAATAAATATAATGAAAAGGAATAGTAATAAACGCAAAGCGTAGCATTATGTGAAAATATACATTTTAACGTCTAACTGGAGCGTTTCAATCGACATTGTAGGCGTGATGTCACATGATGTATGTCGTCATACACAGATGTCGGCACTACGTTGCTTATTACGACCGTTTGACTAGATAAGAATATGTACAGTCACGAGCATAAGTACAGTAAGCGCTCAAAAGTGCATGAGCACGCTAAGAGTCATATTGCTGTGAACACGCGGTATAGTCCGTACATTTGTATGTGTAAACAGTCAGACGTCTGTGGTGTGAGTGCCGTACACACACCACAGAGAACGCAGTTTTGAACTACACACTATCGTATCGTCACGGTTCGCGGGCGCCGCACTTATATTTCCATAACTTTTGTTAGCACGCATCATACTCGTACGCGTGACCTTGGCCAGTGTATCCCATTGCTAAAATTCGAAAATAAATTATATGTGCAGATAGCAGAAGGCGTTAAGCGTTGGTCTTAGATTCAAGATGGCTAAGGTTCTAATCTCGTAAATCACAGCGCTGTTTTTGCAAATATTATTATTTTTGTTTGCAATAATAATATTTTTAAATATCCTGCCTATTTATTAATGTTGTTATTGCAATAAAGGGTTTAGAATAAAAAATGCGTGATATGTTATAATAAAAAATAAATAATATTTATTCGTTATGTTTATTTTACTTAAGTTTAGTTATCAAACTGCTACAATTATTTATCATTACTTCACCTGAATAATATGTGAAATAGATGTCTAGAAACTTAGAAGCAATTTATATTATTTTGACATATTTAAATTTTGAAATGTTTTAAATTTTAAATGGATTTTTTTGCACCATAAATATAAAGCTTTGATCATGGTCTAAGTAATTAAGCAATAAATAAGAATATTAGACTACTTAAAATGTAAAAAAATCTACTGACAAAATTGTTGATTTTAAGGTTAAAGGCAGTTGTTCATATTAATTATTTTAAACTTTATTTGGCTTTAGTAAATATTGGTTGGTATTGAGGTTATAGCTTAAGTATTCATTTTCTTTACGAAAAGAAGATTGAAACTAAACCTCAAATTTTAATCCTAAAATAATATTAAACAATTTCGGTATATCTGCAAGAAATACGACAAACACCCTATTGAAACGTGCTTAAAAAATTCGTTACCATAAATTCATGCAATAACGAATAAAGATTATATAAAAATTTATTAAGTTGGTACGGTCAATATTTTAAGGTCAAAAACGGTTTTCTAGCTGGTCTTCAGTGATGCAAGCCTTCAGAGTGCACGGCGAACGGTTCATAATGACGTGTTTTTAATAATTCAGCAAAATATCTCGTTGGTATGAAACCATTTGTTTCATTCACCATTTGACGTCGCTGCTACTCGATAATAAGCCCCTTCCTCATATCTCTTAACCGTCACAGTATTTCTCTAGAACAAAGAAAAACATTGTTTTTATTACACATAATACCTAATTATTTATTATTCACTAATCGAATTAAACCTCACAATGAATTTAAAACTTTAAAGGCATCTTCTGTCTCAACAATACCTCTGTTCTATCAACAATACCCTTGATTAAGATTTAGGTATGTTTAGTAAAATATGAAAATAATATATAAATGATAACACTCACACTTAGTCCGGTTTTATTAGATATTCACTTCACTTTTACGCAGCGCAATAATATTCTCTGATCTGATCTGATCTCTTCAATATATTTTATGCCTGCTTTTTGATAATAATAACCACAACACTGCGCTAAATGCTCGTCACCAATATTATCACGGCACGAACCAACAAAGTTCTATTAATTGAATACTTGTAACAAACTGCATCTACCCCACAGAAATCGAAATAATTTACTTAGTTTTTTGTGGTCTACCTGCTAAACTTTAATATTTATGTGAACAAGACGAATGAAACTAAAAACGAATGATGATTATTGAACTAGTCATTGGTTGCAGACAAAGTGAGTGTGTGTGTGTAATGTGCGTGTCTACAGTATTGTAACAACTTATAGAAGAAGGTCGTAAGTCAAACCGAAGCGTCAGTCTATTGCTTTGTGAGATTGCTCATGGACTTTTGGTCGGTACTGTACCTTACAATTACCCAAAATTCAAAAACTAACTTTGAGAAAATAGTATGATTATTTCATAATAGAAAGAAAAAGAAAGAAAGAAAAATTGTTTATTCTGCACAAAATAAACGCACATTACACAAAAAAATACATAAATCATAAAATATAATATCCTACATTCACCAAAAGCCAAAAGCCTCGTATTCAGGTTCGAAAAGTGATAATAAGTTCAAAAAATGTTGTCTATTGCTTATGTCAAGGCCAGATACCAAAGACAATTTACAATTTTGTTTGCATTATATAATGAAAACAACAAACATTCAAAACATAAACAAAATGCCGATTGCTGAGTGGAATAGTAGACATTTTTCTGTAACAAGTAAACAACAATAACAAGAACAATTAATCTGTGCGTCGTATCTGTGCAAGAATAGGTCATGCTCAGCGAAATGCCGCAACTTCGGACGAACCTACGGTTACGGCGCTGATTTTCAGCAAAAACCTCGCGAATGACGTAATGACGTCCCCATAAGTGTAATAATAATAGTATGGTTTCGACAATACTACGTTCGTAATACCATAAAATATCTATCAAAACTTTGGGATATACTTAATCGCCTTTGAATCTTGCGTAAGTATAAGGTATGCTCGTGACTGTACGCCAAAACGTTTGAAAATCCAGTATTAGTGAAGAAGCTTGTAAATACAAAGTTTGTAAACTGCAGGTGAACATCCAAGGGAAATGGGAATTTAGTGAGGAACCCTTATTTATTTCCGTTAACATTTAAACATTTATGTTTGTACCCACTCCCGCATAATTTATTACCTATTCATGTTTTTGTCTAAACTCCCCAGTTCCATTCGTTCCATCCATTCGTTCATTTGTCATTATGATTTGCTGCAAACAGTTTTTTTTACGATGCGATTAATTTGTCTTTAAGGCATAAATGCATATGCATCATGCTGGGTGACAATCGTACTCCGCAATATTGGATCCATTTCCATCTTTTACGGTTACTCGTTTTCACCTTTTATTCTTCTGCAACGTTGGGCAAGAATGCAGTGTAGAACAGTGCAGTACTTTATTACACGAACAAATTGATTGAATGTTTCTCTATTTTTACAAGAGTGTGTAATGTCTGTTTATTAAATTATAGAAACAAATATCTAAGTGACATTAAGATCATTTATGTTACTAAGAGCTGCCAACTTTTAGAACAAAATGTAAATAAATTCACAGTTTTCTGCGTTAACCACAAATATAACGTCTGCAACATACCTACGTATGAATCGAATGAAATGAAATTAACGTAAGTATGTGCAAACAGAAACTTCAGATATAATTTAATAGACCATAATTAAACTATCAAACAAGTTTTCCACTCACTCGTTTTTTACAATTAATAGTCTCGCTGGCGACGAAAGAGAATATGGAAGTAAATGATCGTATGAACTCAAGTTTATTAAAGATTTTCAAGCTAAGAAACGACATCATTGTATCTACTTAAGTTGGTAGAAATTAAAGAAAATAAAAATACTTAACAATATTTTCAAAACTATACAAAATAAAAAGCCAAAAAAATCGACTTAACAAAAACATTTAACGTGTTCTAAACTCCGCTAGAATCTGTGCTAATAACAAAATGCAAAAAACCGTGAACCTTCCATACAATCACAGATGTCTCGGGCAGCAGTCGAAACCTTTCACACGCGCGCACTTTCAATCATTCACGTCGAATTGAATGTCCAGCCTCCAGCCCGATTTGAGCGAAAAATTGCCGTTATGAACGATGCAACCAGTAAAGGATATGACAATTTATTCCGATAGACGTTCAAATATGCAAAATTGTAAATACTTAGTTCCCATTTGATACCATCGTGAATAAAAGTAAAGGCGAGTTATTAAATAAGTTGTGGCGGTTTCTTGCGGCATCTTCCATCACAACTTAACTAAGTTGACATGAAATTAGAGCCTCTAATGGCCAAGTTTCTAGTAGCAACATTGTTATATTCTTTTTTATTGTAAGTCCAGTGACCAGATGTATCATGAGATTTACATCGTGGCGACATTTTTATGTGAAAGCAGCGTGTCTTGGTAGAAGCTTCCTAGAAAATGGTATTCCTTTTAGCATACAAATTAAAATATTTTTTTAAGTTTTTACGCTACAGGAATACTTATTTCGGACTTAACGATGGAATGTGAACTTTAGTGAAAAAAGACTTGTTAAATATGTGCTTTTCTTATTTTTAAAGCTTTGTACCCAAAGTGTGCCAACAACGGGCCAGGCCCGTTACTAAGCCCGTACTAAGGTCATTAGTAGTAACACTTGCACTACAAAAATCTTCCTTCTGCTACGAAAGAAAGGCGCTGTTTATATCAAATAGTTATCATCAATGATGTGCGGTTGTCCGTAAAAAATAAAAATGTAATAATTTAATTTTTTATTCATAATTTGTTTAATTTTTGTTTTTTGATCGTATGTTTTTCAACGTTTCTATTTTAAATTGACGAATAAAAAGCAAAATCCAAATTAATAAACTTAATTTTATTGTCACAAATATCCATCATAATTTATTTTGCTAAAAAGGACCATAATGTTGTCGAAGACATTTTCATTAACATTATCGTAAGTACACCCGCAGTAAACTCTGGACCGATTTACATTAATTTCTGGCATTACAGTAACAATAGCTTATTTTACGATATCAAAGTAAGTTCCAACAGTAAGTAAAACTTTAAGTACATCTCAGACACAACTTCTCAAACATAATCATGGACACACTCGAGGCGCGATAAGCAGTCAATCAGAAGGTATAAAATGCTCATACATACAAATAGCTTACATTCAGAGGAACCGCTTTTTGTGATAAAAGCGGCGGCTGCTTGCTGAATCAGTCTCTTTGACAAGTTAGAATAAAACGAACGGCTATTTACTTTATATCTAATAGGTAGGTATACTATGAGTTTCTATAATAATTATAATTTCATATTAATTGTTTTTACTGTACTTATCTAGACACGCGATAGCGTGTCGAGCCAAGTTCCAGGCAAGACACGGCTGCAGTGTGTTATATTACACGAACCATTTGGAGCCACTTTTGACCCCTTTATAACTCAAAATCTATGTAACATTAGCACATGAAATTTGGTTTATTTATTAAAACCCCTTAGATTAACTAGAACTCCAAATTTCATAAATAAAGCTCAAACGGTTATTGAGATATTAACGTCTAAAAATCGGCATTTTTATCAACTACATAGCCATGGTCATCAAAAACCTTTAATCCACTTCCGGATGACCTATAAAGTTGAAAGGAGATTTCTCGAAAGCAGGCCCACGGTATGGTACTGTGTCAAAGCTTATTTATCAAAAATTATGTCGTATTTTTTTCAAGTTAAGTCGTTTTTTTTTTAATTTCTTTCTGCTAGCATTAGAGAACCTAATTAATATTTATTTGGTTGACTAATTGTAATTTTGTACATCCGCCATTCAATCCTAACCTGAATGTTGCCAAATGACAGACTATTCCAAGCAAATAATTTGTAATCGATTGAAAAATCGATTCTAACCCACATGGAGTACGTGGAGTATCCACTACACGAGTATGTTTCAAATGCTCTATTGTTCTATGTTTCTAATTATACTCAAATACTGTAAAATTATGATTTTACAATAATTAAAATATTATCTGGTCTGAATATACTCAAAAACTTAAAAGTGTTTCGAGACAGTAATGTTATTTTATAAACTAATCACCAGTGATTGGAGTAGGTAGATTGATTTGGTGTCAATGAACTGGCACGTATATATTAGTATGGATATGCCTCCGGGATTCCGGGATTTTGAAATTATTAAGATTTTTTTAAGGAATTTCAAATGTTGTGATGTGTAAAATAAAGAATACATCAATATGAATAAGAAATATTTAACCCTTTTGCTGTCTTTTTAATAGTATATAGGTGATCGGACTCCAAGAAAAGGATAGGTATACTGTAAACAATATAATAATTTAATATATTTTAAATGTTTATCTATCGCATTCTATAAATTTCTAATGTAGTAGTTTAAAAATCCTTACTTTAACAATATTTGATTAAATCCCGTAAGTACCAAAATGAAATCCCGGAAAAAAGGCTTATCCATGTTATGATTTCTATGACTATTCATGATGCGAGTACCTACGTAAAATCAATCTACCTACTCCGATCACTGCTAATCAGCCAATCGATTTCGTCAATCGATTACCAAAATAATTAAACCTGGTAACATTGACACCATGCATAATGTCAAACTGTCAAAAAAATATCTGTCAGATCAATGGCATTGTTGGCTGTTGATTTGAATTTATTTTTCCGTATTTACTTTATAGTTAAATTACGTTACGATTTAATACTGTTAATTTAAATTGAAGCCAGACGAACTATTGCTTATCTTTCCATGGCCCTGGGTAAGTTTAATAAGTTCTTTAAATATTTGTTGTAAACACCCGTTCACCTTTCACTATTTTAGCGTATTGTATAACCTCATTGATTTTAGCAGCCTATTAGTAGAAGGCCATGTTCAGTCAGGGGTACGTCGCGCGTCGTCAGCTGTAAATTTCTATAGTATGATGTAATTATATTACATAAGTAAATACACTGATTTTTTTTACCTTTTTCAGGTATGACGATGACATGTGTTATTGCAAGACTTGAAATATTATTGATTATATTATCTACAACTCTATCCCAAGTATTACTTGCTCATGGAAATCTAAGCATATTATGTTTTGCATGTGGCATGTCAATTGCAAGTCACAGAAGTCATCAGTAGTGCTATTCTGTAACCATCTCACCGTGTTATCTTAGGTGAAGTGAGCGTGGAGTGAGCTGTCAGTTGCTAAGGATTGACACTATTGGCAGCTCACTTCACCTAAGTTATCACGGTGAGATTTTTACAGAATAGCACTACAGGTTAGTGTTTTTAAAATGGCAGAATTATTATGAGTGATATAATTACTAAACAAAAGTAAATAAACAACAATAAGAAGTACTTTCTTACTTTCTAGGTCATACATTTGGATAAAATTTGTTATGCTTATTGAGAGAGGCTGCTACCAGAGATGTTTATAGGCAAGCAAGTGATGATAAAAACAGAGCCACCCTAGAGTTTAAGAGATTTACCCTTAGGTCAAAACAATAATCTGGTTAGGGCCAGAATCAAATCGTGACGTGTGAGCAGCAGGACTTGGTGTACATAATTATTGATAAGTGAGCAAAATAGGACAAATCGTTTAAGAGATCATCATTGCTTATTACTGTTTCGTGGGAAAGCGTACACCTACCACCTACTGTACCTACGCTGCTTTCATACCATGACTAAGTTATGAGAATGAAGCTGAAGCCGTTTTAAATTCTATGAGAAATAAAATGTTTTTAGTATTTATTGTTGTGTTATTTGTTAGAGTAAACCTTCCTATAGAAGCGCTGAAAATGCTGCTACCAATAAGATTATTCATCTTTAATTAAGAGAGTTGGCTAAAATAATGTTTATGCCATTAAATGTTTCATATTTAGCGCGCAAGATTATTAATTTACCTTTATAAAATTGCAAGTCTGTAAATGCAACAATCGCCATTTTGATGACAGTCGAGGTCGAGGCTAAAAAACATAAAAATTGGGGATTTCGAACATCCAAACTCCACCACAAGGACAGTGACTATTACAACATTTAATTATTTGACAAATTCATCTATTGTTCTAGTTAAATAAGTAGTGGTAATGAAGTTTTTTATTATCAAAAGTCGAAGTTTCGCGCCAATCGTGCGTGTTTACATTTTAACTTTTCACAATTAACACTCATACACATGTAGATATGATTTAAAATGTGACAAATATGATTAAAAATATTATAAGCAACTAGAAAATGCCCAGATCTTAACGTATTATACGAACACACGTTCAATAACACGTAATATTCATTACTACTACTCAATTTGTGTTAAAAATCGCCGATCATTGTTTTTTTTTTATTGTAATGATGTGCGAAAACGATTATGCCAAACGTTTTTTTTTTTTTCAATTTTGATTGTCTTGATTAATTTAGGTATATGTCGAATGTCTGAAATCTATACTTGAAAATTTAAATAAAATTGTTTTAAGCATTAAATACAATAAGCATTGTTTAAAATAATTATTTATACTTTTCTAGTGTAATTTTAATCGTTTTTAGGACATTCAATATAAAACGAGTCAACAGACAGGACGTGGATAGATACTTACCTCATTTATTGAATTTCGCGCCGAATTGTTTCTACATTTGAATTCGGAACGTTGTTCAAAATTATTTTTAATTTATTGGACAATTATTTAATGTGGATTTTATTTTTGATAGTTTGCTACAGAATGCCTAGTATACATTTTTTAGGTAGGCAAGAAAATTTTGTTCGGGAATGATGTTAAATTAATTCTATAAATTAGGTAGGTATTCCGCAAACACTTTTAAATGACGTCTATATTTTTTGTTAGTTGTATGACTTTGGTAGGATTTTATTTTTGATAGTTTGCTACAGAATGCCTAGTATACATTTTTTAGGTAGGCAAGAAAATTTTGTTCGGGAATGATGTTAAATTAATTCTATAAATTAGGTAGGTATTCCGCAAACACTTTTAAATGACGTCTATATTTTTTGTTAGTTGTATGACTTTGGTAGGATTTTATTTTTGATAGTTTGCTACAGAATGCCTAGTATACATTTTTTAGGTAGGCAAGAAAATTTTGTTCGGGAATGATGTTAAATTAATTCTATAAATTAGGTAGGTATTCCGCAAACACTTTTAAATGACGTCTATATTTTTTGTTAGTTGTATGAGTTTGGTAGTATTTGTTTTTAATAGGATAATCTTACTCGAGTAATAGAAATTGCTTTTTTTTTGAGGTAGTTTCAAAATGAATTTTAAAAAACTGCCCAAGTGTATGTTGGACTACGCACAGTGAAGGGTTCCGTAATTGGGATGAATATTTACGCATAAACATTGCATAGTATCAATTTTATCGACTGCAAAAATAAGTTTGTGTTTCTCGAAAAAACTATAAAAAACAAAGTTAATTCTGCGGTTGTAACCGAAAATAAACTGTATCTCAAAAACTATTGACGTCAAAAGCAAAGTCACTTAGAAACATCTTTAACATTTTAATTATGAGATCCAACAATACACGCTTTATATGCATAGATTTTTTTCATCTCTCGGTTATATGTAGGTATGGAGAATGCCACCCCCACTATTATGTTTATCGTAATTTCACTACACCATTGTTTAACGGTGCTAAAAATACACCTTTTTTAAAATTTTCTTTATTTAAAATGGCTGTATGACATCCGGACACACGGACAGACGAACTTGACGAAATTAAGAGGTCCGTTTTTTTTACGGATTTTGATTATCAAGTTTACAATCGGCATGCAATTGATGTCTATGAGAATTGATCTACAATATTATTATTATTTGGAATAGCCGCCATCTTAAAATCCAGAATTTCCATCTAATTCGATATCAGCACTATCTCCCGAAAATGACAGTTAGTTAAAAACTGCCACTTGCTCACTTCAGATGGCGCTGATATCCAGCGTCTTATAATTTGACAGCTAACTATACATTTTTGATTCGAATGCTAAAAGTTGATGTAAATTCCTGAATTTCATGACTGAATTCAAAACACCCCGTCGAGTCAACTGATGTGTCACGTGTCAAAATCTTGGTCCTTAATGTTAGGCGGTAGTGAATTCATTTCATTCATTCTCTGATCTCAAAAAACGTTGTTACAAACCTCAGGTTGGTATGATCAAGGTAGTTTGTAGGTTGGTACTGTGCTTGAGACGTTTTTGAATTGATAGATCGTATGATTATTGTTTTAGGGACTATTGTCGTTTAATATAGTAAATAGTTATGGAACTTTGTTCCTGACGGGGCTCCCCGACTGCACAAGTTTTTTTAAATAATAATACTTACCGCGCCGGCTCAGCGACCTGACATCATTGCGGACAATTGTAACAATTGTTACGAAAGAAATACCTACATTCTTACACAATATTGCTACGCATATTTGCAAAAAGAATTTTATAGATCACGTTTGATTGACAAATAATAATAATTTCTTTACAAAAAGTAATGATATCCCATCAAAAACATAAATGTGAAAATGGCAGCCAAGTTCAATAAATATGGTTGTCGACTTCGCCGACAAAAGAATTGAGATCTAAATGGGTGCCAAGTTCTGTAGATAATCCTGAAATTTATTAATAAGAACATACAACTTTCTAAAATAAAATTAAAACACAAATTCTTGTTTTTTCTGCTATAACAATGTTTGCTATTTAAAAATATAACTTCTTAAATTTGAACAGTCGAATTATTTACACAAAGCACTTAGGATAAATTGAACCTCAAGATTTGACTTGGCTAGTTTTTACCAGCAAGCTGAAATTTTAGAGGAGGAAGATATTTTGACCTTACAGTTACAATAAGACACAGTATCTTGCGCATAATATAAATATGCCTAGGCAGACAGTCAAAGCTGTAAACAGTTATAATAAGAAACAGTAACTTGCGCATAACATAAAGAACAAAGATATCATCATTTTATTTTATTTATTGGACTCACCAACAATTGAGTATACCGATACAAAGATATGAGATACATCCAATAAACTTATAGACTAGAGTACCAATTTCTTACCGGTCACATCATGAATGACTTATTTGATGTTGAGTGCCTACTTAAAATTAAATAATAATAATTAAATATGCCTAGGTAGACAGTCAAAGCTGTAAAGTCGATGAAAAAAATAGCATCCAACTGTTAGCCGCTTAATGCATGCACACTAGAAAAGTAAAATTACAGCACAATGACGTGGCGCGAGTGTAAGACGTAGCTGTAACGCACACCGGCATAAAAAAGTTACTCTGTTTGTTTTAGTTCTTTTGCACCACGACACTGTAGACAAATATAAAATCAAATATAAAGTTGTAAGATAACTTGTATGTAAAAACTAGCCAAGTCAAATCTTGAGCTTCAATTTATCCTAAGTGCTTTGTGTAAATAATTCGACTGTTCAAATTTAAGAAGTTATATTTTTAAATAGCAAACATTGTTATAGCAGAAAAAACAAGAATTTGTGTTTTAATTTTATTTTAGAAAGTTGTATGTTCTTATAAATAAATTTCAGGATTATCTATAGAACTTGGCACCCATTTAGATCTCAATTCTTTTGTCGGCGAAGTCGACAACCATATTTATTGAACTTGGCTGCCATTTTCACATTTATGTTTTTGATGGGATTACTTTTACACAGCAAAAGAGATAGATTTTGTTCTGAAAAATCGTTTGCGGTTTTTTCATAATAGTAAAGCTGATTATGGGTACCTACCTATTACCTCAGTACAATGCTCCATGACCTCAGTACAGTTTTCGAAAGAATGGATCTTAAAATGAACATTGCCAAACAAAGGTCATGTAACCGACTTAGCCCGAAGAATTGTCATACTTAAGTGGCAGAGCACATGTGAAAGGCACTAGAGTGGCGACCTCGTACTAGAAGGCGAAGCGTTGGAAGGCCATCCACAATGTCTTGTCAAGGTCGTCGATGACCTTGTGAAGGCCGCAGGAATTCGCTGGAAGCGAGAAGCACAGAACGATCGATGTGGCGACGCTTGGTCCCGCCTAAGTCCAGCAGTCTTTCTGCTAAAATTATGATAATGATGATGAAGAATATTGCAGGCCAATAAAATACCTGTAAAGGGCTTTGAAAACATTCACAGTTTGCACCTGCAAAATATTGATCAATAATACCATAAACCTTTTTATTTATTTACTAGCTGACCCTGCAAAAGTTGTTTTGCCTTATAAATGCTTGGGGTGCACCATCTTTATCATTTATTACCTACCCTACCTACCCTACCTACCCTACCTACCCTACCTACCCTACCTACCCTACCTACCCTACCTACCCTACCAACCCTACCTACCCTACCTACCCTACCTACCCTGCCTACCCTACCTACCCTGCCTACCCTACCTACCCTGCCTACCCTACCTACCCTGCCTACCCTACCTACCCTGCCTACCCTACCTACCCTGCCTACCCTACCTACCCTGCCTACCCTACCTACCCTGCCTACCCTACCTACCCTGCCTACCCTACCTACCCTGCCTACCCTACCTACCCTACCTAACCTACCTACCCTACCTACCCTACCTACCCTACCTACCCTACCTACCCTCCCTACCCTATCTACCCTATCTACCCTACCTACCTTGTTTTGCCTTATAAATGCTTGGGGTGCACCATCTTTATCATTTTCAACCCCGTTAGGGGATAAATTTCAATAAAATATGAAACACGTGTTCCATCAATTCTGTTAAAAAAGGTTTATGCAAAATTTGAAGTAGATTGGACCAAGGAATCACGTTGTTCCATACAAACTTTGCCCTCCTTTTTCACCTCCTTAGGGGTAGAATTTCGGAAAATTCTTTCTTTTCGAATGCTTACGTCATACAAAAAACACACCCTCCAAGTTTCTGGTCTCTACAATCAGCGGTTTAGGCTGTGCGTTCCGGTATCACCGGATGCCGACCTACCTCTGTCGTGTGGTCGAGGCCTATCTGACGGACAGGGCCGTCATCTACCCCGGTCACCAAGGAGAGTGGAACCGGCAAGAGATGTCGTGCGGTGTCCCACAGGGTTCGGTCCTGGGGCCGCATCTGTGGGACATCGGATACGACTGGGTGCTGCGCGCCGACCTCCCTAGCGGCGTCAGCGTCGTTTGTTACGCTGACGACACGCTGGTCCTGGCGCAGGGGAGGTCGTACCAGGCGGCGGCGGCGGCGGCGGGAGGAAACACCCGGGTGTCACCATTGTGTGGATCGGCCTGAGGACACGGTGGAGCATACGGTGGACGTCTGCCCGGCTTGGGCGGAGCAACGCCGTGTCCTCGTAGAGGCGATCGGCGGCGGTGATCTCTCGCGTCCGGCCCTGGTTCAGGCCATGGTACGGAGCGAGAGGAAATGGCAGGCCATCACCTCCTTCTGCGAAGCGGTAATGCTCGCGAAGGAGGAGGCGGAACGCGTGAGGGAGAGGCAAATTTCGCGCCCTCACGCCCCTAACCGCCGCAGGAGGAGACACCCGGGGCGGGAATCGCGAGCCGATTTCCGGCCACCGTAGGCGCGGGCTTGCGGACGGTGAGCAATGGGTAGCTCGCCGTTCGATAAGGACCAAGCCCAGGTCGACGGCGCGTTGTGTTCCACGCGCGCCTCAAAGAGATGTCAGCAGAATTGACGGGGTCCGCTAGGGCCAATGCCTGCCGGGGGTTCGAAGAAAACCTATAGGGAAATCGTGGCCCCCGGCAATAGGGGCAACCGAAGGAACACGGGTGGGTTTTAGTCAGTAAGAGTCTGACACGCCCTCCCGCTCCGCCCAGAGCGGAGAAGTTATTTGAAAATTTCCCACCCAAAAAAAAAAAAAAAAAGGCTGTGCGTTGATCCGTCAGTCAGTCATTTAGAGGACAAAGCATTTTATATGTATAGATAGATTAAAAAAAACAACTTATACTAACAGTTTGCACCACCCATACAAATTATAGGTCAATATTTATTAGTTTCTGCCTACCCCCATGGGAAGAAGGCGTGAGTTTATGTATGTATGTATGTATTTATTAGTAAACCTCATAAAACAGTCAAGAAAATACATAATTATGTTACCATGTAACAATTTAGGTTCACATAATGCCCTAATAAAACAGCCCATTCATCCAACTTATTATAAAACGAACATAAAAAGTCATCATTTTGTCACATCTTTAACGCCTCGCTATGAATAATTCTACTCCTCTCAGGTACATAAATTGTTTTCCGGAAGACATAACTTACCGACAGAACTCCCCCCTGGTTCCTCGCTTGTAACATTCACTTCCTCACGACGTTACTTTGTTTTTCAGCGTGTAGTGGTAACCATATCATTTGGTTTAAATAGGTTTTTATTTTTATTATTTTATTAATCCTATAAATTGTTTTTTTTTTTTTGTGAATGTGAGCATGTTGTAGGCTTAACAGACTGTAGATTTGTAGACAATTTTCTATTTTATTAAGTACTAACAGGCCTACACTGTCCTCCCATACCTATGAACACTGTAATTTGAAAACGTTGTAAAAGCCATTTATTTTTAAAAGAGTAACCGTGGAGTTTCTTGCCAGCTCTTCTCCATAAGAAACGACCAACTGAAACCGTGCACCTAGCTTCTGACGTGTCATAAGTGCCCATGTAGGTTTATGTGAAATAAAATTTATTTTGTTTTTGATTTTCAGTTTACTTATTTTTGCGGTACATTTTATGAAGCTTCAGAAAGATGACGCATAGATTGTAAATCGTCTAAATCAAAGGCTGTTATTATAAATCGTGGTCGCGTGTTTTAGTTAGTTGATTTAGTTCACTGTTGCAGCTGCTTGAATGTCCTTCTTTGTTAGGTATCATATATATCATATAGTATATATATGGCAGTATCGAAAAACCATAATGTTGACCATAATAGTGTTACTATTTAGATTCAACATTCTTTAAAATATTTACACACTTGTCAAACCATCGAATGATTTTCTCTCGAATTTAATGTTTGTGTCAAAACTGATTAAATTTATATTTTATTAGTATGAAAATAACATTTTCGAAACTTTTTTTTCATACTTCCTAAAAAAATATAAAAAAATTACAATGTTTTTACACATGTTTTTGTCGGCTCGTGAATATAAAGCATGTTCAAAACCTGTCCAAATTGAAATGAACATTTTTTACACACTCAGGCGTACTGCACACATGCATTAAAACCTCATTTTATACAGTCCACTAATTTAGCTGAGAAGTTTTTATATGTCTATAGTTTTAACTTATGTCATGTACTCTGTTCTGCTGTCAGATTATTAGATCTCTTCAAATTAAATATTCTTCGAGTAAAGACGTGAAACAGTTTTTTATTCACCTCACAAATAGAAATAGACCCTTAATTTGCCCTAAACATATGGTCCATATCGAGCCGGATTTATTGAGAGTGTGCATCAGGGCAGTGGGGTCTAGCGTGGTCACTGTGAGAACAAGATTTTTCTGAGCGGATTATGTTTGCTAACATAGAGCGGTACAACAAATCATTAGCAAAATAATCATTCAAATCTTTTCTATTTCGTGAGGATTTCTGAGTTTTTACGTCTAAACATATTCTAAATTACATTCGAGAAAAATGGAGGTGCTTCTAAAGTATCAAAAAGAGTTACTGGAGAACTTGAGGAGAGCGGAGAAAAACTATCAGAAAACACCTAAAGAACGGATCAAAAAACCCTATTTAGAGACCAGATTGGACAATTTGGAGCAGTTATGGACAGACTTCAAAGATGGTCATAAATCAATCACTGGCAAGGCAACCATGAAGGAAAAGCAAGATACATATTTCACTGAAGATATGTACGAGGAGTTCGAGGAATCGTATGTATCATACAAAACTTCGTTGAAAGAAGCCCTGCAGCCCTTTTATGAGTCATCGAGTGGAACATCGTCCGTGACACCGAAGTCAAGTACGAGTGCTGGACACGTTGGTAGTGAGTGTGAGGTCAGGTTACCACAAATACAGTTGCCTACATTTAGTGGTAAATATGTGGAGTGGCAAACATTCTATGACATGTTTAGTTCACTAATTCACAACAATAAGCATTTGTCTCCAGTACAGAAACTGCATTATTTAAAAAGTAACGTGTCAGGTGAACCGGAATGTTTGTTACGTAATTTTACAACCACAGATGCTAATTACGACGAAGCTTGGAAACAACTAGTTAGACGTTATGATAACAAGCGATTTAATTGTAATACACTTATAAAAACCTTGGTTACGCAAAAACCAATTGTGACCGAATCTGCTAGTGCTATTAGACTTTTATTAGATACAACATCAACTTGTTTACAATCTTTGCGTAATATGGGGATTAATATTGATAACTGGGACTTGTTTATTATTTATTTAGTAGTTTCTAAATTAGATCCTGAATCGATGAAGCAGTGGGAATGTCAACTATGTGTGATTAATGACGATTTACCTTCGTGGTTTCAATTATCCGAGTTCTTAGAATCACGATTTAGGTCGTTGGAGATGATGGATGCAAACAAGGTACGTACACTAGTTAAGTCTACTAATTCAAAGTCAAAGTCTTTTTATGGTTCCGTAGATAATAATAAAGGTAATTCCAACGTTACTAAGTGTGTCAAGTGTAAAGGTGAACACTTTTTATTCCAGTGCAAAGAATTTAGTCAACTTAGTGTAAAAGATAGGCAAGATTTCATTCAAAAAAGTAACTTATGTTTTAATTGTTTCTCTCCATCTCATCCAGTTATGAAATGTCGGAATTCAGTGAGTTGTAAGCGATGTGGACGGAGGCACCATTCATTACTTCATTTTGAGAAAGAGGTGAGCAGCACAGCAAAGAGTGAGGACGTTGTGGTGCAGAATGAGTCAGACAAAACTGTGAGTGCTATTTCAACTAATTTTTCGAATAGAGGATTAGAATCGAGTCAAGTTTTATTAGCTACTGTGTCTGTTTGGGCATACAATGAGCACGGTTACAAACAACAATTGAGGGGATTATTGGATCAAGGATCGCAAGCGTCTTTTATCAGCGAGTCAGTTGTACAATTACTTGGACTTTCACGAAAAAATGTTAGTGGTACGGTTTCTGGTATAGGTAACGGTGACCACACAAGCGTTAAGCACATGGTTTCTCTACGAGTGGGTTCGCGTTGTAGCCCAGAGGTTTCAATCCAAGTAAATGCTTATGTTTTGCGAACTGTAACATCATTTCTTCCTTCAACTGAGTTACGCACACCGAATTGGCTTCAGTTAGATAAATTATCGCTAGCCGATCCAGGTTATGCCACACCAGGGAAAATTGATATTCTTCTTGGAGCAGAAGTTTATAGTGAGATTTTATTGAATGGTATTATACGTCACAATAAAATATTGGCACAAAACACTACCTTTGGTTGGGTATTATCAGGGAGGGTGTCAAGAGATTCAACTTCAGCTGATGGCAGAGTTATCAACATGCATTTACACTTAAGTGGAGAAGAGCTACTTAAGAAATTTTGGGAGATGGAAAATGAACCAAACTTGATACAGAAGAAGATGACAATAACAGAACAACGATGTGAAGAATTTTATGACAAGACAACTAAACGAGATGAGGAAGGAAGATTCGTTGTTAGACTACCGTTTGACAAAGAAGATCCAGAGTGTCAATATGGAAAATCAGTACTTATAGCAACAAGAAGATGGGAGTTTTTAGAGAAGAGACTACAGAGGAATCCTACTTTACATACGGAATATAACAAAGTTTTACAGGAATATATTGAGATGAGTCACATGACACCTGTAGAAGAGGCCGATGTAGGCAATCCCAAGGCAGTTTATCTTCCACACCATGCGGTGGTGAGAGAGGATAGGGACACCACGAAAGTACGTGTAGTTTTTGATGGTTCGTGTAAAGGAGTTAACAACTTTTCACTAAATGATAATCTCATGGTTGGTCCTAAGTTACAACAAGACTTGAGGCACATCTTGATGAGGTGGAGAAATCATAAGATCTGTATAGTTTCAGATATTGTCAAGATGTTCAGGATGGTGAAAGTAAATAGTGAGGATACAGATTTTCAAAGAATTGTATGGAGACCAAGAACAAACGAGCCATTAAGACATTTTAAAATGCTGCGAGTGACCTTCGGTACTGCGTGCGCTCCATATTTGGCAGTTAAAACCCTTCAAAGGTTAGCCGACGATCACCAGGCACAGTTTCCTGTATCCTCCACTATAACCCATAGAGATTTCTATATGGATGACCTTCTCACAGGTTGTGACACTCTGGAAGAAGCCATTCACATTTATACAGAAATGAACAAATTGATGAGGTGTGGTGGGTTTGAGCTGCAAAAATGGAGTAGCAATAATCAAGAGTTATTGACACACATAGAAGGAGACAGTCATACTAGCAACGACATAATGAGAATCAAAACATCTACGGTCATGAAAGTGCTTGGTTTAGTATGGCATAGAAAAATGGATTCTTTTCATTACACAATTAATTTACCAGAATCAAAAGAACCAATAACTAAACGGCAGGTGTTATCAGATGTGGCCCGGCTGTACGACCCGTTAGGATGGATTGCCCCCGTGGTAATCACTGCGAAAATATTCATTCAAAGACTGTGGAAGTCGAAGCTTGATTGGGATGATGTACTGACTACAGATTTAATGGATGAATGGCTGCAGTTTAGAACGAGTTTGATACATTTAAGAAAAATAAATATACCACGGTGGTATAATTTCAGTCCAGGATCAAAAGTCGAGTTACATGCCTTTGCTGATGCTTCAAAAGTAGGATATGGTGCTGCTGTTTACATTCGTATCATCAATCAAGACGATGAAATTAGCGTGAGTTTGGTATCAGCAAAAAGCAAGGTTTCCCCTATTGAGAAGGAGGTATCAATACCAAGGCTAGAACTGTGCGGTGCGGTTCTAGCAGCAAAGCTGATATTTGAGGTAGCACAAATAATGCACATACCAAAGGAGAACCTATATGCTTGGTCCGATTCTACAATAGTTTTGGCTTGGCTAAGAGGAGGGTCTAGTCGCTGGACTACCTTTGTAAGTAATCGTGTGTCTGAGATTCTCAACATTTTTGATCACAGGCAATGGAGACATGTTACTACTGACATGAATCCAGCTGATTGTGTTTCAAGAGGCTTGACTACACAAAATTTACTTGAACATTCTTTGTGGTGGTCAGGACCTTCTTGGCTTTCTCATATTTTAGAGTTTGACAACCCTGACATTCAAGATACACATGAAGAAGAAAGATCAACATCTTTAACTGCTGTACCTGTATTAAAAGATGAATTTATTTGGACTATGTTTTCGTCACTATCCAGAACATTAAAAGTTATATCTTACTGGAGAAGAGTTTCACACAATTTAAGATTACCAAAACAGGAACGCAAACAATATTCAAATATAATTACACCTACAGAAATGGAAGAAAGTTTAGTAATTTGCATAAAACAGGTTCAAGAAGAGAATTTCAGTGAAGAAATAAAGCAGGTAAAGATGAAGAAATCTGTCCCCAAGAAAAGTCAGCTCCGCACTCTTTGCCCTATTTTTGATGGAAAAGGGATACTAAGAGTAGGCGGACGCATTGACGAGTCAGAAGTTTAATATGATACCAAGCATCCCATAGTTTTGCCTGCTAAGAGCCATCTTACCAAGCTTATAATTAGTGATGCACATATTAAAACCTTTCATGGCGGACCACAAGCTATGTTGTGTTATCTTAAAACAAAATATTGGATATTACGAGCAAAAGACAGAGTTAAATCTCACTACAGATCGTGTATTAAGTGTTTGAGATATTCTAAGACAAAAACTAACCAACTAATGGGTCAAATTCCAGAAGTAAGATTGAAACCAACCAGAGCTTTCAAATCATCTGGCTGTGATTACATGGGGCCTATTAGTATTAGATTGTCATCTGGAAGAGGAGCCAAATCTTACAAAGGATATGTTTGTTTATTTATTTGTATGGTTACCCGAGCCATACATTTAGAAGTGGTTACTGATATGACGTCAAAAGCTTTCATTGCTGCCTTCAAGCGATTCACAGCACGACGAGGTCACTGTCAAGATTTATTTAGTGACAATGGCACTAACTTTGTTGGTGCCAACAAACAGCTTCGCGATATGTTTGATTGTGCTAAGTCAACAGTGCCACGTGAGATTGAGGAATTATTGAGTTTGGAACACACAACATGGCATTTTATACCTCCACACGCACCTAACTTCGGAGGTCTATGGGAGGCCGGAGTCCGTAGCGTTAAAACACATTTACATAAAGTAATCGGAGATAGCACACTCACTTATGAGGAGTTGTCCACTGTTTTAGCACAGGTTGAGGCTTGTCTTAATTCGCGACCAATCACAGTAATGAGTGATGACCCTAATGAGCCTCAGGCTTTGACACCTGGCCATTTCCTCATAGGTGAGCCACTGATAAGTATTCCCGATGAAGATAATTCGAATAGTAATGTTGTAGGTCTGGATAGATGGAGATTAACTCAAAAAATGGTAAATATGTTTTGGAAGAGGTGGTATAAAGAGTATTTAGTTAATCTTAATCAACGTTATAAATGGAATACTAAAAGGTCTGAGCCTGAAGTAGGTGATGTCGTCATTTTAAAGGATGATAATATTCCACCTGCTAAATGGATTCTAGGGAAAATAACAAAAAAATACTTAGGGCCTGACAATATTGCACGTGTTGTATCTATTAAATGTAAGAATGGTGAATTTAAACGTCCTGTTAATAAAATATGTGTTTTGCCTAAATGAATATATTTTTTTTTCTGTTGTGAACTATATTAAACCTATCTATTTATAAGGGTATGTGTTGATACTACCGGTTATCAGATATTAGTTATACAACAGTTAGTAATTGTTTTACAAGTTTATTTAGTTTACTAACCATGTGCATTTTATCATTTTGTTGTTTTATTAATAATTATTAGTAAAACTCCACCTAGTATGTATTGTTCATAAAATAGTAGCATTTAATACCTAATTTGCTATACTTAAGTTAAATTAGAACCTTGTATTTTGGTTTTCACATAGTATCACGGTGGGCGGTTAAGTTTCTTTTGTTTCATTGAATTTTGCATTGAGTTTTGTTATGATTTTTATGAGCAGCATGTATTTGGATAGGTGTATTAATAATTCATGTCCCTACTTGTATTTTTAATAAATATGTAGGCATGTAAGTACATTATTTTCTTATGTAAGATTTTTTTCTTGCGAATGCCTGAATATTATCAGCTTATTTGTATAAAGGTTATGTTAAAGTACTGCGTCCTTTGGTAGGCGGTATGTCCAAATTGAAATGAACATTTTTTACACACTCAGGCGTACTGCACACATGCATTAAAACCTCATTTTATACAGTCCACTAATTTAGCTGAGAAGTTTTTATATGTCTATAGTTTTAACTTATGTCATGTACTCTGTTCTGCTGTCAGATTATTAGATCTCTTCAAATTAAATATTCTTCGAGTAAAGACGTGAAACAGTTTTTTATTCACCTCACAAATAGAAATAGACCCTTAATTTGCCCTAAACAAAACCCAAAGTGGTCACTTTAATTGTCAACGATCCCTTTACTTTTATTATTCCTACTAACAACTTCCCAGACCACAGTTCAATAGCTGTGAATTATTTGATAAAAAAAATTGATTTAGGGTTTTGTTTGGCTAAAACAAAGTACATAGGTAAATTAATGAAAATCTCCGTCGTCTGATTAGTTTAGGAAAAGCAGTTGTAAAAAATCAGCAATGCAGCAAATGGGTTTATAAAACAGATTACACAATATAAGGTTTTCCTCTTTATGTAATTTCGGAGAATCTAAACGGATTTCTTTATGAACTTTCTTAGTCTCACGATCTAGGAATGACAAATATTGATTCTTATCTATGTATTCGCTTAAAACTTAAACTTAAAACCTAAATTACTCTCCAAAAGCTAAATCGCTGTTATTCCAAAAAGCAGGAAGGTATAAAAGTGCATGAAGAAATCGTTTTGAAAAAGTAACTTGCGTTGTTGCATAATGCATGTCTTGAGACTCTGAGAGTTTTATCCGGATTTTCAAACGAATAGTGCTCTGGGATTTATCAAACGACGCAGCACTCGACCCAGCGATGAATGGAAAAATAAAGTAAGCAAGATTTTTAAAAGCTGATTTTGGTAAGATGTTTTTTTCCGCTCTTTTAAACATCTATTCGGATATCAGAATCTTGTTAAAGAACATTAACAAGTTCAATAAAAAACTAATTGTCGATATATTCTAATTGTCGAAATACTGAATCACCCTTGGCTACGACATATTTGTGCTACGATAGCGTAGCTCACGTAGCGGCCGCGTAACCTTGCTACGCCGTAGCAACGGTTCAGAACATAAATGTAAGTTCTCATTTTAACTACATAATTTACTACAATAACATAAATACCTACTAAGTCAGCTCGTGAGCCTATTAACACGTCAGTCCAACCGTCGCGTCGGCGCGGCACTTAATGTTTCAAATACTCAGCTTTTAATTATGTAGGCACACAGTATCATGTGTTATTAAACATGCTCGACCACTATAATAGTATATTGTGATGCATTATTTAAGATTTTAAGAGCATAGGCCGCTCTGAAACTTATCTGACCTGACTACTTCGATAAAAAGACTACACATAGGTTGAATCACGACACAAACACTCTTTATCGTCCTTTGTACTGACCTCAAGTGCTTACAAACTAGCATTTATGTTTACCATACTTAAGTAGCTCAAAGTTAAAAGTACTCGTATGAAGTTGTAAAAGCTATTCCGTGGCGAGTGTCGTCTCTTTGATCTCCGGCCACCTCGAGCGACTCAGAGCCGCTCACACTCCCGTCGCTGAGACGTGGCACAAACTGCACCAGGTGGAACACACGGGAGTGTATAAGCTTTAGCTAAAAGTAGTATATATTAACGAAATTGCTTCTAAAACTTAAAACTTTAAAATAAGCCTCATAAAAAATATAATACTACTAACATTGAAAACTTTATAAAATTCTAATATTTAGCCGCATCTCGTTACGCTAAATGCTAATTATTTTCTAACTTAGATAAGAAACACGTTGAGTAGTATAGTGAGGTCATCACCTCCGTATTGAAGCATCAAGGTTTGTTCTGTGACTTCATGAAAGTTGCTATTACTGCTAAGCTGTAATTACTGTTTCTTTAGTGTATTCACTTCTTAATTGGTGCGTCTTTTCTTTGTGGATGGTCGTGTCTTTGAAGAACAGCAACATTTTATATGAACTCGTACATAACCTTGTGTTGACCATAAGTACATTTTAGATCTATTTTGTAAGACTTGTATGACATGGTATTATTATACAGCCTTTTTTATTTTTACCCTGACTGTAACACTCCCCAACCCACAATTCAGCGTACCTAAAACATATAAGCTTCAGAATATTTTCCTTCAGCAGTTTACGAGTACATGAACGATAAATTATTTGCGAGCGATGTCACGAATACATCAGTTGTACAGGCTCTAATATTCGTGAGAATTTGCTATGGACTTAACAAGTAAGTACTTACTGCATTTAAACTGAACTGAATTTTTGTTGTTATTATGAAACATTCGGAACGTCAAGTTCAAAGTTGTTCTGGCTCAATAAAACCTAAAGTTGACCTCTCTTTGTTCCATCTCGTGAATCATATAAAACGCACAAAGAAACTTATCAAATACAGTCAAATTAAGGAGAGTATTGTCAAAGTCTGTGTGACTTTCACAATACTCTCCTTAATTTCAGTTTAAAAATGGAGCAAGAAGTACCTATCTGTGAAATTATGAACAACTCTTCAATCAAGTGGTTTTTTTTTTGTTTAAGCTCTATAGTATAAATGTGATAATAGCAAATCAATGTTTTTTTTAGTTTTGACTCATAAATAAAAGCAATTTATATCCTAATTGCTCTGAAAGTTCATAAAACAAACAAACATTCATGTTAAGCGAACGATCGTGAATCGTTTTCGGCTTTCATTGTGAGAAAATAACTAGTTATTACCTATATTTTGAACATTATTTTGGTACAAAAGGGTCTCTCGCTCGAGTGTTCCGTACTGCGGTATAGTTTCTACATTATTATTCTGTCAGAACACGATTTATTACAATACACTAAATATAGTTACGAAATAAAGTCTAATAAATAAGATGGCTCACAATAGTAGGTATAATGTGCGGTAACCGTACGGGTTGTGAAATGTAACGTGTGAATCAGTTAAATAGCCTGATAATGAACTCTCGTATTTGTGACAATAAACAAAACTATAATTCCTCAAATTCATTACAGAGATACATTTGTCTAACGAAGTAACTTATAGAAATTTTACGATTATATATTTTGTAAATATTATCTTGTGTAAAAATCAATTAGTAAACCTCTACCTAACCCTTCGGGGAATACAAGCGTGATGTTATGTTGTGTTAATAATTTTGTAAATATTTTTTTCCTATTCACATTGCATGCAACACTTTCCAACATCGCGACATTAAGCAAAAAACCTCATCTAAAAAAAACAGCTATGGCTTTTATGGCCTTAATTAAACAAGTTCAAAAAATATAGCATGGAAGTGTATCGGTATATCACTTTATTTCCTATAGTGTAAGTTTCACGATTTTTTTGGTTTTGTGACATGATCTTAATCATTCTTTGGAAGGACATAATTACTATATATAAATATTATACGCAGCGCTGTTTACAACCGGCCAAGTGCGTGTCGGACCACGCACAATGATGGTTTCATAGTTGGGATAAATTTATCCCAAGAACAAACTTAACGCTGTAGTTGAAAGACATGTTCGCCCATACATACCGACTGCAAATGTAAGTTTGTGCGCACATTATTGAGGGATTTACCAAGTTATTTTAATGCCATAGACTACTAACTTTATATAATATTTTTATTTTATTTGGCTCAGTAATTTCGGAGATAATAGGAACCTTAATAAATTAAGGCCTCCAGCCTGGCCGTAAAATTTATAAACTAAGTGATTATGTAGTCGCTAAGTTTATAAATTTTAAGGCTAATGGCGTGTTTTTTCGTTCAGTAATAAAATATTGTGTTAAGGCATCACAACGTTGTCTAAAAAAAGTCTACGTTTGTGGAAACCTGCAACCTATACTACGTAATGTTGTATTACTAGAAAGAATAAGGGGAGGTTCACAACAGTTCACCATCAATGTTGTTTGTAGAATATTATTAGTAGAATATTAAAACGCCCTCTATTATTTGCGGGTACTGGTAATCAACAGATGGCGAGTTAATGGAAATTCCCTTCGCGAACAACCTTTGAGTTAATTCAATAAGTTTTGGGTCCCAACTTAATTAAGCAAGTACCCTTAAAACACTTTCCTGTTTTATGTATTCTGTAATGCGATCTTAAAAGGCATTGACAGATTGTCGTGTTTTGCTACTTGTTACGGAAATAGAAAAAAAATTCCAGCAAAAGGGAATATCTAATGAAAAGTTTAACTTTGTAGAAGGAAATCTCTACGAAGTTAAAAGTGGAATGAATTTGGTTTGATACTAGAATACCGCAGTGACATATATCCACATCCTGGGTACGATACCTTAGACCGTAGTACTGTATTTCAGTTTTAGCTAAATGGCATGTTTTCTTCTTGTGTGTTTTACCTGGAAACTCTGTTTGTCTACCTTTGCAAATAACAAATTACGATAGAAATTAATTACAATGTTCTTCCTATACAAGGAACTGCCCGCATGATGTCGTGTGCATTCAGCAGTACGAAGCTTATCTCTAATTACTACTGAGATATTGTTTCTGTTGCTAGGTAATCTTCTGTCCTATTTCGGATCATTAGGACCTCGCTGTTCGCAAGACTATTATACAGCCGACGTTGCACGTTGTTGGGCATTTACCTGTAGTAAAATAAATATCTCACCGCGTTTATTATTATTACTATGTTTAAGAAATACATGGCATAATAACCAACCTTTTGTTGTCTCCCAACAACGAAAAATCTAATTCGTGTGCAAAAAGAGGATGCAAACTGTGATATTAAAATCCTATCGCTTTTGGGCTTTTAGTGTCCGTCTCTTGAATACTAATTCTGGAAACGACACGTGTATCTACACGGTAGGTACAAGCAGACTCTTGGTACAGATAAAATTCACATTTATTTCCCGGCTGGTATTAAATGCCTTTGCTGTTGAAAATCTAGCGTTAGTGTAGAATTTTTTTTGAGTGTAAATAAATCTGTACTGGCTCAATGACACTGGCAGTTTAGAGGAAAGTGAAATTTACTATACTCGCGTATCATATTTTAGTATTTTACCGGTAAAAAGTGGGTTGTGGTCATGACATATGGTTCGTTTTAAAGTGAACCGAGATGTTTTTGAGCCTTAAAGGATAAAGCTTTCTATACTAGCATCAGGTTAGTATTCCGCTATATTTTTGTTGAATTTTAGAAATGGCCACCCTCTATCTTAATGGCTGTTCTTGAGCGATAATAAAAAAATAATTTTAGCCAATTACCAAAAGAACTATCTTTCTAAATGGGAGGAACGTCAATTACGAGCAAGCATCCCTAGCAGCTTCGGAAAAATGTTTGTAATAAACTTGTTACTTTTATTGAAGCCTTTTTCGTTAACGGTGTTTAGTGAACGACACTAAAAGGGAACAACCAATACGGACATATAAACTAGAGTCAAATCTATTTGGGTAAATAAGCTCCAAACTGCTCAACAAAAAAGGTAACACAGAATGATATTTTCAAAATAACAATTTACAATGATGTTAAATATTCACACGAGAAGTTTCATGAAACAGATAAAAAAATAAATTTCAGAGTGTATTGCATCAATTTCCTTAATGGTACGTTATTGTATTAGTGTACCTATAGTTAAGTTTATCGGCATCAAACAGCGTCTATCAGCACTAGTACAGTCTTGAATACTGAAGATTTTTGGTCATGTGTCCAGGCGGAATAATGACTCCATAGAGCGTCTAGTGGTGCAGGGCAGCGTGGCAGGTATAATAGGCCATGCGGGAGGTCGCCGATGAGGTGGACCGATCACATAAAATCCGCGGTTGGAAGCCCTATTAATGAATGCGCCAGACTGTCATGTAACAGAACCAGATGGAGGGAGATCATGAGGCGGGCAAAGACTACACCTGCGATTGGACACAGTTCATTGTGACCACGACCGCTCTGTCAAGAACGAAACGAAGTAGAAGAAGAAATTAAGTTTATTAATTTTTTTTAACAGTTGAACTATTTTGGTAATATTTATAAACGATGCCACAGAAACTCATCATACGGTTACTAACCCCTCAAAATATAAAACAATAAGTAACCGTTTCACTAAGGAGTTTAATATATATTCTTAAAAAGTATAGAAACAATCCAATAACTGAATGACATCCTCGCCAATAATGACGATATAGCCATACAAAGAAAAGAAAAGAAAAACTTAATGGCATTTCAATATTTTTTGTGAGCATGTGGCAAGTTACTTAATGCAAATCTAAAAAGGTCACACCTTTAAACCTTTTAAAATGGTTTCAACGTTTGTCTGGCTAAGATGTATCGCCAATCTGAAAGCACTATAGTATTTGATTTAAGGCTTGTTGTACACGGCGTATTGCGCAATGAAGATGATGAAGTGCACGGATAAATAAATTATATTTGTTGGAACGTGAGTCTAGCAACGTTTAAAACAGGTTTTTGTTCGCTTCGAAAGATATTACATGCGTCTGTCTCATTTGTTTGTCAGTTTCTTTTTGTTTTGTTGTTTTGCAATTTTATTTGATTTCACACAATGTATTGGAATATTTGTTATTATTATTACACTAATTTATTTTAAGTATTTAAGTATAGATACATAAACTCACATTGCTGTATAAAACTGATTTACATCCATCACCTCACACTTTAGATCCAGTTGAAAACCAGCGTCAGGCATTACTGGGCCTATTTGGTGCAGCCACGAGGCACACGTTTTCCTGATGCTACGTGTGGTCACTGCGACGAACTTGTTGCGGCGACCCGCCCCAGTGTGCCCCAGGCCGCAACTTATACCAGGGCTGGAGGTATTCCGCTTCAAAAGCATCGATGTCTGGGTAAATTATGTTTATCGTTTTGAGTTTGACCGGACCTACAGTTAATGGGACAATATTTTGTTTATAAATTTATTCGTTACACTTAAAACCTCATAATTATAGACATCTTTACACCACACAACTCTACTGAATTTTGTATGCGCTGAGTGCTCAGCGAAATATTCCTCATTTACTAACCTCAGGGGAATGGCAATGTGTTCCTATGTGTCTGGAAACAAGGCTACTTTGTAAAGAGGTAGATTGACGCCAACTAAATTTCCACCAACAAGGTTAGTCAGCATTAAATATTAACAAGAGAACCCAGCTTGAGTTCTTTACGTTCCTCCGTAATGCGAATCCAATCTAAATGTATGGATAGGTACTGAAGTAAAGGAAGATTCCTTAGACTAACGAATGAAGTACCTACCATTATTATTAATAGTTTGATAAGCTCAGCGAACGAGTAAGTTCTGTGTAAAACTTATTACTCTCTACTTACTAAATTAATTATCTTAATTCCATCTGCTACTCGGACGCGGATCGTGACTGTTGTGTATAATGTAGAACTTATGCAGCTTTCAATAACTTCACCCGTACCTATTTTCTGAAATGACTGGCCATCATCAGTTGTATTCGAAAGTGTGTACAGGGCTTTATTTGAACGAGAAATGAGGCAAAATGTCGCGTGCAAAAAAATCTGGCTTGATAGAACGTGTTCGATTTTCAAAATTTCGTATTATCATTCATTTGTTTTTGGTGGTCGCTCACTCACTAGAACGCTTTATTTTGTTTGATAATGTTAATTTATTGTTTGCTATTAATGCTTTGTTCAGTGCTAAGGTTTAGTGATAATGTTATAAAATGACTCCGGGAAAGACATTTTATAAAAAGAAAAATACGATAGTGTAACAAAGGAGGCGTTAAACGGTCAGGTATGCTAAACATTCCTTTCTTTAAATTACGTCTTTGATCAATAATTCTATTGATTATGAATTTGCATTGATATTTTAGAGATCTTGTGTTTTTCATGCGTTTATTGTTTGTATATGCCGCCCGCCCGTATGGGTGGACAAATTAACCTTATGTGTCTGTAATGTTATCACTTGTTCGGATAACAGTGCACTCGCCTGGCAGGTAGTCAAACTACGGGTTTATACAACCAGCACGCTAGTTGAAGTGCTATCTTGAGAGTCTCGAGACAGAACTGCTAATGTACCTACTCAATCTTTCACTAGCATACCAAGTCGACGAATTGGAGTTGTAGAGATTTCGTGTAGATTTGTAGAGAAGTTTTTGAAGTGATTTTACAGTTCTTGTTTTTCGACAAGACCACGTAATATTCAAATTCTTGCAACTAATGTCATTATTTTAATCTTTACTAGTCTTATAACTCTTACGATCACTGGTCATCAAAATCGGCTAACTTCACAATCGCAGAGCTCAATGATAGTAGCAATAATTTCATGAAAATTCGCGTTGCCCGAAAGCTAACGTTCCAAAATTGTATGATCATGGATTTAAAAGTGCTGTGGAAATTGCTTGCCACTGAGAACTTATTAATATTGCAGCACACTCGTATAAAAAAAACTCAATTTTATTGCTCACAAATAAAAAGCAAAAATATCAACACAACTTTTTGCAATTTAAATGTAAGTCCAGCTCGTAGGAAATACGAAAAAAATACAATTCGGTACAAATTATGTAATATGATCTATATTCTAAAGAAATTTTAAACTTGTTTATTTCCACCTAATTGTGTCGTGTTAACCGGTCTGGTCACATTATTTTGCTTAAGTTATTAAAAAGCTACTAGTTAGCAAAAGGGGATAACAGAAATAATTTAATTTTCTTCGTCTGGTGATTTGCCAATTCTTATTTATCATCGTAGTGTAGACGAGTAAATTCATAAAATAAAAATTTACATTGGTAATAAAGATTGAGTGAACTAATGATCCCCTGTTTGCCATCGTTTCGACCTCTATCTTTTTAAGACTGCCATTCAGTTGATGTTGTCCGCATAACCGTAGTTATTTTTAAAGTTTTACGGTAACAAATATTTACTCCAATAATAAAATATAAATAATTGCAGAGCAACCAATACAACAAGAAATTGTGTAGTAAACACTTTTTTTTTCTTTTGGACAGTTATCTTTTTTATTTCCCGAGACAAAGTCAAATCTGTATGTTTACCTACGGTCAAGGTAAAGCCGTGGTCGCGTGCCTGTGTACTATGTGGGTGCCAGGAACATCAAAAAAATTACAATGGAGAAGTTTTTAAGGGAGGAACAGTTCGTGACTTGTAAACCAAAGTACGCAATAGTATGCAAACTTCTGTGTGTATTTACATTCATCGATAAATCCAGGAACGGTGGTGAATACAATTAGCACCTACCTGCTATGTAATCATAATCTAAATGTTGTATTTTTATAGCATCAGCACGATTTGAAACAAGACTGGAAGTAGTGGATCAAGGACGTGTAAACACTTTTTTGAAGAAATCATAAAACAGGTACTTATTGAGAAATAAACCCACAGAATAATTATATTCCTGAGGAAAAAAATTAAAACAACTATATTTCTTCTTTCAGTTAACAAGCCATATAAGGGCGTAAAACATTAACATTAGAAGATGAAATAGAACTTATTCTTACCGTAAGGTTAGTTTCTGTTCACTATAATTAGCTTAAATGAAAGACGTAACCATTCGAACTTACTAATACTTCATAAAATCATAAACAGTTCCATTGATGCACAATTAATAAACTATTTTAACTTTAGGCCTAGCCAACGTAGTAAGCGTCATCATCGTATTTTTGTATTACCTACATCGACCTTGAATACTACGTTTAATAGCCCTCTTACATGTATGACAAGGCAATATAATGCAAGGTCCAACTTGACGGATTACCCAATTGATATTTTCTTCATGACTTTCGCTTCATACAGACGCTCCCTATTTAAAAAGTGTGATGAGTGTCCGTCTATCTAGCTCAAATTGTTTTGTTTGTAGTATTGTAGATTTATGTCTACTAGACACACTTTATATTCTTTTACTTTGTCTCTAATTTTCTTATGTTGAATGTCATGTATACCTGTCATTTGCATGGTTACTGAAATGTACATTTTAGATGTTATTTAATTTGAATTGTAAGTGACTGTTGTTGGTGCGCTTATGATAAATAAATAAATATTTCGTGGTTTTTACTGAATTTTCCAATATCGTAAGCCTAAAAGTAGGTATATATTTTTAGAGGATGAAAAAATATAATGGGATAGACGCGACAGTGACCCTTGCCACGGAATACAGAAGCAATACTATTTCAGTGAAAAGTCGTGATCACGTTTTCAAAATCATGTATAGAGCCCATATGATGGTTTTTGAAATCAGCCTGCATTGGTCTATGTTAAGAAAGTGCTCTTTTACGCCTCACTTTTCCTCTTAAGAGTACTACATAATAATATTAATTGGGATTTTATTATTATTAAAACGGGAATGTGGTACATGCCAAGGCACGCCGGAGTTCAGTACCTACAAGGCATTGACATTCTTGAAATAGCGCGGTAAGCTTAATTGAAAAAGTTTGTGGAGATGTCTTCATTTTTGTCTTCTAGGCAACTATAATGCCCGTTTATGTATGCCTTGAAACAGACGGCTGCACCACTGAATACTGTATAATAATGCGTATAAAATACACAAAAAAGAATAAACATTCGAAACGCATGATACTTATTATCATGCATTTTGAATGTTTATTCTTTTTTTTGTAATATAATAATTAAAAGGAATCAGGACAGATCTCAAGTATTTACCAACCAATAAAATAGTCAGTCAGTTCCTCAATGTACTTGTGAATATGAACGTGAGTTTAAAAATAACTAGACAGAGGAATAACTTTATTTTAGAGCACACCACTCCTTCACGAGAAATATTTCTGTTTGAAAGCATGTTAAAAAATTACACGGTTGCTGGTATCAAAACGCATTTGTAACGCTTAACATAAATGTCCCGATCCTCATCAAAAGAGCGATGCTTTTTATTCCAGCTACGTCATTACGAAAGCTATGACTTTTTAAGCAGATATTTGAATTTCAACTTCACAGAAATAGTATTAAAGTCGAATATCTTCAAAATGGATCTATCTAGAATGAAATTAGTTTCAACAATGATGAATGTGAAGAGGTGCACGGTCCACCTCGATTCGTATCATAAAAGTTTTATAGCAGTACCCATTGACGCCAGTCTCTGGTGTAAACGAGATTTGAATGCTTGTTTACTAGGTCAAGTAATGTCTATTGATGGTGAGGACAGGACACTGTCCCGAGGCCCAGTTTCTGAGAGACTAGTTACTGAATGTAAGCCGTCAAAAGGTATGACCTCAAAAGCCTTTTCCAGCTGTTAAACAGAATCTCTGCTCTATAAACTATACAATGGAGAGGCCAGATTTTGGTATTTAATCTTTCAAATGAATGAATAAATTAATATCATATTGTCAGTAGGCAAATAAATAAAACGGAGAAATGAAGAGGAATAAGTTGCTGTAAAATCTCACGTTACATTTTACGAGTCCTTAAAATCTTATAAGTGAGTGGGTCGTTTTATGTTTTAAAAGGAATCCTGTTCACTCTGGTGGTCATTCGAGTGCGATGCGCGCTCGGAAACGGTCGCGCATCACTCTTCGCTACGAATTATTAATTCGCGCTTAGCGTGGCATTAGCCGTCGCCATCATGGGTTTCGAAAAACTCATAGTAAACGAGCTCCTGGCGTTCCTGCAACATCAACTGGTCGTCATGGACGAAGTTAGCCTCATGCAGATCTGCACCTCGAGCTACTCCGAAGATGAGATACGCAGTGCAAAGACGACGCTGTACACATCGCTCGACTTAGCCGACCGAATGCCGTCCTGCAGGAGGGATGAAAAGGGAGAGAGGAGTCTCCAAGACATGTTTCGGGTGTTTAAGGAGACTGACCCTGACGACGTGCCGTCCTTTGTGGCAAAGGAGCTGCGGAAGCTGCCCCCCGTTACATTTGACCACGTCGACGTCACCAGGTTGCTGAAGGATATTGTTACCCTGAAGGCAAGCCTGGCCGAGATGAAGTTTAAGCTGGATGCGTCTCAAAACACCATCAGTGAGTTACGTGCCGATATGGTTGACTTACGCAATACTGTAGCGGTATGTAGGTCACCTGAGTTCGCATCAAAGGTGAACTCTCGTCGTGGTGCAAACAACGCGTCGCTGTCTAGTTTCGAGTCAGCGAAATTGGACTCGTCACCGGCCGCTGTCACTGCAAGCGATGCAATTCCGCGCCCCGCCGATTCCGCCTCTACCGCAGTAAGGGTGACGTCACAAGTTAGCACGTTAACACCTCGCCGTGCTTACTCAGCAGCAGCTGCACAACCTCCCATGCAAAAGGAGCAGCAACAGAAGAAAGTTTTTGCTAAAAATGCAAAATCAAAGAGCCGCAATGTACCAGCTCCCGGTATCTTGTCCTTAGCCCTTAAGAAAGGGCAGCCAGACAAGGAAGGCTTCGTGACGGTGGAATCCAAGCGAAGGAAGCCCACTTGCCGTTATCAATGTGGTACTGCTCTAGCGGGACCAAATATGTTGCTGCGTGCTGCTACACCGTCGACGCAGCTGTACGTATCCCGTCTGCATCACTCCACGATGACTGAAGACATCGTGGAATACATCAGAACCAAGACCAAGTGGACCTTGAGAGTGGAGAAGTTGGAGTCACGCCATAACATAAACTTCAAGTCGTTTGTGGTGCGGGTTCCAACTCAGTACCTAGAAAGAGAAACCTTCATGAAAGAAGAGTTTTGGCCGAAAGGTGTGGCGTACCGACGATTTCGTGAAAGGTTACGCGACACCACGCAGCGCAACACGACGCCGACACAGTCATCACTTCGTGTACAATAGTTATTTGTTATTAAAATTTAAAAAAATATGTATGTTTAGGTTAAGGTATTTATTTATGGGCCTGCGTCGCCTGAATTAAATGGATTATTATTATTATTTAAACGTCTTTGACATTTCTCGGGACCCAGGGGTCCCGGACCTTTGGAAGACTTACGAGGGGCCGAAGCCAACTCGCAGAGGCCCGTTAAACGTTTTTAATGAAATGAGGTACCAACCGACGATTATCCCTGTTCGCACTATTCAAGTGCAGCCAAGGACAACCCCCGGTTGGTGTAGGACTATTGTAAGTTAAGGAAACAAAGATTTAGGACTATGGGTTTGGGTTGCTAAAGTGGACTGGTCACCTGGAACTATGGAAGGACTATGGCCCCTGCCTGATCTATGTTTTATATGCACACGGATAAAATGGCAGGGGGTGACTTGCACACTCAATAATGGGCCCCCGAAAACGGTCGCTAGCACATAGTGTCGTAGCGACAAGGGGGCAACACGTCCTGAGTAGCTTATGAGTAAAAGTTGCAATCACCAATGAGATTAATCACGATTCACGAATATTGTCTGAACAAGTAACAGGCTGAATGATAAAGTCGACGGAGCCCGACACAATAGAAAAAAAAGTGAAAAATATAAAACGCGCGAAATGCATTCCGCCTTCGTTCGTAAATGTTTAACTAAAAACGGATTATAGGTTTTTAAAAAAGCGGCCAAGTGCGAGTCGGACTCGCCCATGAAGGGTTCCGTAGCAGCAAGTAACATTGAATGAAAGGTAAATTGCGGTTTTTAGTTTTATCATTCTCTTATTTTAGAAGTTACAGGGGGGGGGGACACATTTTACCACTTTGGAAGTGTCTCTCGCTCAAACTATTCAGTTTAGAGAAAAAATATATATTAGAAACCTCAATATCATTTTTAAAGACCTATCCGTAGATACCCCACACGTATGGGTATGATGAAAAAATGTTTTTTGAGTTTCAGTTCTAAGTGTGGGGAACCCCAAAATTATTTGTTTTTTTTCTATTTTTGTGTAAAAATCTTAATGCGGTTCACAGAATACATCTACTTACCAAGTTTCAATAGCATAGCTCTTATAGTTTCGGCAAAAGTGGCTGTGACATACGGACGGACAGACAGACAGACGGACAGACAGACAGATATGACGAATCTAAAAGGGTTCCGTTTTTTGCCATTTGGCAACGGAACCCTAAAAATGAGTGTGTCTTCCTCTAGTAGTGAGAATGATATAAATAAACGTAGGTACTATTCCTATTCATAAGTTGCACTTACTTATTTTCTCTTACAGGGTGATAAAAAGTAGTGTCCAACTCGGGAGCAACACTTTTTTAAGCTCGAGTGACGTACTTTGAATGCCTCGCTGCGCTCAGGATTCTACTAAATACTCTAACATTTAAATAGTTGTTTGCTGCCGAGGCAAAAAATTTACTATTAAAGTTTTACAATTTAGTCTTTATTGTCGAATTTGTCGATTTGTATTTTATTGGAGCAGAATTATTTTTCCTCTTTCCACGAATTCAGCAATTGAGAAATCTGATGTGAAAAGATTTACGTAGGCTTACCTTCCTTACCGTACCTTCCTTATTCTTTTCCTTAGTATTGAAATCAGAATTATTATCTTGTGAAGCTATGCCAGCTATTCTTTTATGAGACAATAACGTTCTACATTGTAAATATTTTCGCACTCGTATATATTTTTTTCTTCTTTAACCATAGGTTGCGTGAAAAGACTAAACAAAATTCGATCTTTGATCCTATTTTATATAGCTCGTTAGATGTGATTAATAGTTGCTAGTCCGTGTAATAAAATTGCAGCAAAGATTGTTGAGTGGTAAACATTTCTTACCGTAATGAAATTAAATGATGTAGGATTTTCTTTGTTGAAAAAGTCGTGTCTCTAAATCTCGTGTAAGCCCTGGATAATGATAATGTTACTGTACCGTCTGAGAGGCTTTGTAAATGGGTCAATCACTTATTAAGATGCCTTGATCTCAAGCTTTGTTGAAAATTTACACGTAATCTGAAATATTTTCGAGAACTTAGTACTCGCAACCGGTGTGAAAGAAATAAGAACGAAAGAAAATACATTTATTTAGCACAGACAAAAAGGCACACTACACAAACATAATTATAACACAAGTAAAAAATAAAATAAAAGGAAACAATAAAAAAAGTGTGAAATAATAATTTAACAGGAAAATGTACCTCGCGGCTGCGCCAAATAGGCCCAGTTCAGCAAAAATGCCTGACAACTAGTGCCTGCCGTTGGTTTTTACCTGGACCTGAAGTGTGAAGTGATGGATGTAAATCAGCGTGCGTATGTATCCAGATGTATGAACGTTAACGAAGCAAAAGGAGTATGTAAGGATCGTAGCAGGTGGCGTTCTGTAGTTTCTGCCTACCCCTGTGGGAAGAAGGCGAGAGTTTATGTATGTATGTTTCAAGACCTTACCTAACTACTCACTTGTCGTGCAACTAAGTGAGTACCTATTTCTGTTTAGGCAATGATCATCATCATCTTCCTGCCCTTGTCCCATGTTACTTGGGGTCAGCGCAACACATTTCCTTTTTCCATTCTCCCCTCCTCTTTCATATAATTCCTCACACAATCCATCCTTCTTTCTTTGGCCTTCCTCTTCCACTCAATCCATCAACATTTATATTTATTCATCACTCTTTTAGTCACATTATGTTTTCTCTCTCCTCATTACACGCTCATGCCAGGCCAAACGATTTCCTTAAAAAAATTCTGTCACTGGCGCCACTTTTAAACTTCCCCTTATATACTCATTTCTTACTTTATCCATTTTCGTCACTCCACACATCCATCTCAACATTTTCATCTCCGCTACATGCAATCTTTTTTCATCCGTCTTCTTCACAATGATCTTCTTGTTTAGACAATGATCGATTATTTATAATTGTACGAGGTACCATAATAAGCTGTCATTCAGTTCCTACCTTTGACCCACGTCAGCACGGCACCTAACAGGTAGGTAAACACATTATGTTAAACCTGAAGAACTGATACTAAAACGTCCCATTAGTGTCTGGTGTGATTGGCGTGTGTATGTGAGATGCGTGTGAAGTGTTTGCACGTTATAAGTTATAGATCTCGGGAGAGTAGTAATGATGTTGGACATTGGTTCACGTGCGTGTCCCTGAGGACAGACGTGATCGGTTTACGTGACAAAACTCGCTTGCGAGTGACGAGCGAACGAGTGGTGGATTAAAGTATGTGTATACAAACGTGACCGTATCGAGACTAACCCTTACGCTTAACTAATGTTTACGCTCGGTTCTCTACGGAAACAAAGCAAAGCATTGTTTAGTCATTTGCTTTTATCACTATAGTCTTCTATAGAACAAATTATATTAACTGTAGTGGTAACATTTATTTGTCAGTCCGTAATTACGCGGGATTATCTCGGCTCACCATCTCTCCATAGACGTGAAGTGAAATTGAATTATTTTAAAATTTTGCCACTGGGCTGTTCTAAACCAATGTTGTCTATCTGGCTTTGGGAGTCGGAAAAGTTGTCGTGTAGTACTTCTTGAAGGAAACTTGATGAAACTGAAAACTTTTTTGCTCCGATAAAATAAAAACACTTTTGTACTTTACCAAGTTAGAATTTATTAGACATAACTTTCAGATACCTAGAATAATTTTCCAGGATATCTAACTTTTCTTGTTTGTTCTTGACCATGGCCTTTACCTTGACCATTTTTGTACTTATGTCTTAATTTCTGTCTGAAATATTTTCTTGTTTCGTACTTTTTAGATCACTTTTATTTTTTCTGAAGTCGGGTTACAGTTTTGTAAACTTATTTTAAACTTTCCATTTTAACTCTTGATAGACGTTACGACAACGTAAATAAGAGTAATACAGTAGGTCAGTAGTCTATTTACTCTTGACTTGACGACACTAGTGTCAGTGGTACCAAAATATAAATATTTCATTGTACTTATTTTTCTTCTTAAGAGTGGCATTATAAATTGTTACTATTTAGTTATTAAGATTTGATTGAACTGCGCGTTGGTATCATTTTAATCATGTTTACGCAATTTAAACATTAATAATCATGTTAGTGTGACGAGCGCTTTATGTTAAAAGAACAATGATCGCTTCAAGTGTCAGCGCGTTAAGTTGCGGGCGCTAAGTGCCGGTACGCATGCGGGAGGAAAAACTTAACCTGATTTCCACTTTACAGCATCAAATCAACGCTTCAGTACCGCGGCGACTGTCGTAGTGAGTGGACGTGTGACTGTGTCGCTTGTTCTCGTGATCGCGAGTCTGAATACGATGTCGAGTGTGGTGGGTAAATAAAAGTGCAAATAGTGAGTGTTACACTGGGATTTTGTTTCTTCAGCAGAAGTTAACATCACGTACGATTAAAATGTGAGTGTGATTCAATGTAGCAAATATGATTGATATTTATGATTTAAATGCTGTAATGAATAACTAATCCTTTTTAAATTCGTTAAGGTTTTATTTAAATGGATCGAGTTTTATATAGGTGTTCCATTTATTTAGAAACAATATTGCGGTCAGTGGGTCGTCTTAGGGGCGGATTTCTTATAAACCAATTTGTGCGATATTGTCATATAAAGTCAGGAATTAAATGTGGGTCGAAAAGGGAAAATTAAATGTGGGTCAAAGTTTGTGAAGTGAAAGCGGATCTAATCCTTACTTACCAACACTGGCAATAATATTCTATAAGTTGATGCTTTATGGTCATACTAAATAAGTGCCTTTTTACTTTTAGATACCTATATAACAAGTCTTGTCACCAACTGGTAGACTAGTATCTGTTTGAGGTAAGTCTCTCATAAATAAAATGTATCCGTGTATAAATAACTGCAGTTTTCCATTGAGCTCGTTAAATAATTCAAGGAGTACGTTAGGATCGTAACAGGTGGCGTTCTGTAGTTTCTGCCTACCCCCATAAGAAGAAGACGTGAGTTTGTGTGTCTGTATGAGTACGTTCAATATGAGGAAGAAACTTCAAGGCTTCCTGTACATGACACCGGAGCCGCACCGGCGCCAGACCGTATGTTTCGTTGGCAATGTTTTGCTGAACTGTGATCGTTGCTATACTATTTAACTCGGCATCAAGGCGTGAGTTTATGTATGTATGTAACTTTCGAAATGTGGGTTTTCTGTATTGTTTACTGAGTTTGTTACCTATATATACCTACACCTCTGCTTATCCTAATGGACAATACTGGCATGATGTTTTGTACTATGTTGTGTTGTCTTAATTTAAAATTTAAAACAGTCTATTCCGTAAGGTTGGGTTGCTCAAGTAGAAACCAAACAAAATTCTAACTTTAAGACATTACACAATATTTTTGTAGGAAATAATGAAGGTTAGTCTAGTCTAATACATTCGGGGCATATGGTACTTACAAACAAATACACATTCCCATGTTTTCGGTTTCCCAGGCGTATACCATATTAGTGGGGAAAGGGTGTTAGATTAACAGGTCAACCCTGCTCTCACACGTTTATAGTTATTAATCCCTAAGAAACTACGTACCTAGCGGTCCCAACAGACGTTGTCCGGCCCGAACGCAGCGCCACCTACCGGGAATCCAATTGTGAATCTAAACCATCCAGATACACACAGCTGGACAAATTTAATTAAAATTGGTCTAGTCGTTTAGGAAAAGTTCAGTAACATACATACAAAAAGAAGAATTTTCTATGTCGCAGACAATTTGTATAATTCCACTTTTTACAAACGGCGCCGTCTGTTTAAAATCGATCGATCAAGAAATATGTCGCAGGCAAAATGTAAATTGCCTTGTCACAGTTGTCACTTTAAATGCCACAACATTTTTGATGGACAATTCAAACGCCATTATGAGTAATTGAGTATGTTAAGTTACGTAATGAGGAATCCATTTCAGAGAAATAAACATAATTTTCTATCAGGTTGCTACTAAAAATCCAATAAAACATTTTCCTCTTCCCGTATTTAGTAATAGAATCTACGCGGTTACCTGAAGTTTGACCTCGACATACATAAAAGACGTTAGGACACCTCCATTTTCTCGAGTCACTACGAACTAATTTCCTTTGACATTTACTCACGACAACACAAAGGTTAACTACAGTCTAGACAGACTTACGTGGCAGGACAACTTGACCTTACGTGATGACTGATCCTATTTGAAACTTTCTTAAGGAAGCTATAACACGTAAATATATACGAACTAACACCATAACAGTATCATTTCGGAAAACTTAACTTTTAGCAACATAATCTTAAGAGTGTTTGCTCTTATCTTTATGTTATAGTACTGAGAATGGTTTTCAGCTTCGTCAAGTAAATTCTGTTTAATCATGCAGTAATTACATAAAATGAAATGAGCCGTTGAAATCGCAGCGTTAAAGGAAATTGTTTTCATTAGCTCTGGAACAATTCGAGTTCGTTACTATGCTAAATGAAAGTGGTTATATATTATAGGTACCTACCTACACAATTATTTGATCGTAAACGTTAAGTATTTCCACGTATTGCTGATGACATGATTGTATTTGTATGATAGTTATGACATTAGTATCGTGTTGTTTACGAGTGGTCTACAAGGTTCTTCAGAATATAAAAGAGTTCGTTCAGTGCACTGCTTTTAATTGTTGCAAACACGTGTTTCAGTATTATTTATAAATATAACAGTGGCCTTTGCTTTGACCGGGGTTTATTGTTTTGTGTTATAATGTAGGTGTATGCGGCACGCGTAGAACACTTTTAGTAAATAGTATCGCAAACAATTGCTGGATATAGACTTCTTCCCGAAATGAGTTCTTGTTCGCAGTGAACATGCTGCAAGTAGTTAACGCTCTCTGTTTTTCGAAAACTCCACGAGTCCTCAACATTTGTCCAAAGTAAAAGCAAACTACTAAGTACCTTATCTTTACTGTGCTGTCTTCTCATTATACTGTTTCGTGGTGGTAAGTAAAGTTTGTTGCCTACGAGCTACGTCAGCGTTTCCTCTCGGAGTTTTGCCAACAAGGGTAACATTCCAAACTTTTCACTGAATGTAATTTGAGCACCCAGCCTCAAAAAGATGTAGACTAAAGACAAGATTGAATTCATTTGACTGTCTACAATTTATACTAATATTAATTAAATATAAAATAATTCATACTAATACTATCAATGCATTTTGCTGAGCAACGACCTGTTCTTGCACAGATGCGACGCGTAGCTTAATTTTTCTTGTCATTGGTTACAAAAGTAAGTTAAGTCTGCAATCGGCATTTTGTTTTTGTTTTGATTGTTTATTTGTTATCATTTGCCAATGTCGCAAACACATAGGAATTTTGTCTTTGGTCCCTGGCCCAGACATCAAGCAATAAACAAAATTGACAAATTTTTATTGGTTTCATACGAGGCTTTTGGTTACTTTATGTGCGTATTTTATGTGGTGTATGTCATTCCTGTAATATGCATTATGTTTGTCTACATTGTGTGGGTGAATAAAATTAGTTTCAGAAAGCCAGTTCGCGTGTTTTATCAATACCAAATAGCAATTTTTTTGATGTTTAGGTAGTTTCCAGCTATTAATAAATGGGAAAACCCAATCCATTTCAGACGTGTGATGTCCCCAGATTATTCTGAAAATTATTTCAATGGACTTACACAGTACGAAGCACTAACAATATTATGACTTTAATTTTCAAAAAACTTGCAATAGTGTCAGTGAACAGTTTTAAAATGCTTTTGTATACCGTTACACCTTAGTGTCTCCACAGCGTTTTCTTATTGAACGATAAACTTCAACAACGGCTGCCTTGTGCTTGTTCACTTCAACTCTTACAAAGGACTCGTTTCTCTATGATGTGCCGTGAGAACAACACTGCTAAATGTTGTTAATGGAGCCTGTTTGTACCTACACTCACTTTATTAGGCAGCGCGGCACTACTGTAGAAAATAGTTACAGCCTTTTCGCCTCTTTTTTATTTTTCTCCTTTGAGGACTTAATGCAAATCTGCGTCAAGGAGGCGGCCATTGCAAAATGCACTACAAAGTTATCCCAACGAAGTGTCTTTGTGGAAAACTTTTAACTATCGATTTTCGAAAATGTTTTGCGCTTGTTTCGAAAACGGGCTATCAACACGTAAAATAGTGGATTAGTTTGTAGTCAAAGTTGGCCTAATAATATTTGTATAATTATGGCAGTTCGTGACAGTTTCAGGAGTAAATGTTGTCATTATTTTCCTCCTATTGCTATCTCATGTTCCTAGGGGTCGGCGCAACACGTTTTTTACTTTAACTCGGTCATCCTGACATTCATCACGTTAGGAGTTAAAGCACGGTTGAGTTTTTACTTTCATCGGTGTTAATAGTTATGAGTGAAGACTTTTTTACATAAGAAATGCTAGCATTACATATCTACTCATAATATTATTTTGTTCTGGTTTAAAATAAACAATGTTCTATCTTTCTATTCGATCTAAAACGTTCTCACTACTTATTTTATTTTTATTTGTGTAAAAAGCGAAAAATAAAACAAATCTCACTGCCATACGACTTGAAATTAATTAAATTTAGTGCGGCTGCTAATCAGTTGCTAATTAATAATTTACGTTGAGTATTAAGTATGCGCTACCTATCTTCTTTACCAGTTTTGGAAGCTAGTGCTTCATTTAACTTTTTACTAGACACAACTGCGGTGACGTCACATTGCAGATTGGACGGACGCCAAGCGCGTATTAATAGGTGTAGCGATACTACAAAAGCACGTGGTTTTGATTTACTATTGTTTTAAACAAATAGTGAATGTAAATAATGCAAATTAGATCACACTTGTTAAATTATATATCTTAAAAAAACTGACGAAAATAGGTCAACCCAGTTTTAAATATGGTATACGAAATTTTTACGGTCATAATTATTATTTGATTAGGTTAATCTCAACGATAACAATAATACTTATAACAATAACATCTTAAAGATTAAAATTAATCAGATTTGCTGTATTTTTCTTAATTAATGAGCTGCATGTATGCACACATGGTATCAGGAGTTCTGATCTCTATTATTTTAGACGTTCGCAAATCGCAATCGCAAATGCAAAGATAACAATTTTACTATCCAAAGTGCTTCATTTGCTAAAGAAAAGATAGAAGAAAAATACGTACCGAACTCTGAGTAATTAGTTGTGTCCACATTAGCGACAATAAATTTGAGTACGAAGTATTTATCAACCTGAAAACATACACAATGTAACAAAGTTTCATGAAAAAATTAGAGACATTATTGGTAAAACATTTAAGTGACATTTAAGAAGTTCGGCTGACTTTCATAATACTTTCGTGAAATCTGTCAGAAAAGCCCGACTTAGGTGTTATCAAACTTATTATTAATTTCCAACAATAAATATTTCATCAAAGTAATTTCAGACATAGGTAATATTTATACAACCTTAGTGAACTTCAATAATGTTTAGAGGACAATGAATCATCGATGGTATAGGTAAATCAGTCCATTGAATAACAAAAGCTTAATTTAAAGAATCCGGAATAGGTAGTTTGTTCTGTGCTTATAGTGATCGAAAGCTTTCTAACTGCTTGAATAAATAAAATAAAATTCATTTATTTCTGGTAACTGGGCCCATAGAAGTCAATTTACAAAACATATCACACTAATAATATAATATAAGTAATAGAGTAAAATAATAGTAACAAAATTCATAATAAATGACAAAAATTCAAAATAAAATAAGATACCATTACAATAAAAATTATACAACTAAAATAATACATACAAAGACACACACAAGGATTAATAATGCAGTCCAGCCTGTCAGCAATCATCGCCAGGACTGTGTTGGAGCTGGCCCGTACTCTGCGCACCAAAGACATGCTCCGCCTGTGTGTCGTGTAAAAAGTCGCGTAAAAATAGGCGGTATGCGCCTCCGCGAACATACCCGAGGTGCTGCAGAACCGAGGAAGCCCCATCACAATCCTAAACGCATTATTGTAGAGAACGCGTAGGTCGCTCTAGCACTTCTTTGTGTAATGAGCCCACAGGCTGCAGGTATACAGGGATGTACAATACGCTCTAAATAGTGTCACCTTCATCCTCCCTGAACACCTAGCAAACCTGCGGGCTATCATGTTGGTTCATATTGAGAGCAACCTCCACTCTCTCTTTATATCCTCATTATCATTTAGGTCAGGCGTAAGAATATGTCCCAAATACTTAAATTTATTCACCCTCTCCAAAGGTGTCCCGTTCAGTTTAACTGACGGAACATTCTGGGGACTCACTGCACCGACTTCAAAAACCATGAACTGGCTTTTTGCCACATTATATCGCAAACCATGATCACGAGCATAGTTTTCACATACCTTTAACAACCTTCTCAGACCACATACCGACGCACTCAGCAACACCATGTCGTCCGCATAACTAAGATTATTCACAGACACTTCATCAATATGGCAGCCGACTTGGCAGTTGCTGAGTGCGACGATCAGATCATTCATGAACACGTTGAAAAGTGTAGGAGGAAAGAGATCATTCACAAACTCTCACGCAGATCATAGAAGAACGTTAATCGACGTTTTGAAACATTAGTGTTAAACACACATTTGTCAACTGTGAACTATCTAGGTAAAAGTTTGGAGACGAGAGCTTTAGCTGTAATCGGGAACGGTTTAGTGACTTAAGGGTTAAAAACTACAGTTGCGCATCGAGGATTTGCACAGCAGTTAATATATCCAAAGTAGTAATAGTACTTTTATGAATTGTATTTTCTGCCTTAGCATTTGGCACAATTTTTTGAACCGACTTCAAAAAAAGGAGGAGGTTACTCAATTCGACCGTATATATACATCTTTTTATGTGCGTTCGCGGATAACTTCGTCGTTTATGTACCGATTTTGATGATTTTTTTTTGTTGGCAAGTAGATATCTTAAAGGTGGTACCATGATAAGGAAACCAGGATTTGATGATGGCATCTCCGAGAAATCGAGGGAACTCTTCAAATATTATAACCACACTTAAAGCAATTTGGGTATTTTTTATAGTAACTCGTGCAGTCGCTCTCGAAAAGCATCATTTGGTGAAGTGGAACTGATGATGAAGACCACAGATGGCCACTGGAACTTCTCAATAGTCAATACTAAGTATTTCACGGGTTGCGATTCGATTACTTTAATATGGTTGCCAAGTAATTTATGCTCGTTACAATGCATATAGAGAAGTGGAGCTGATGGTAAAGTACCAGGAGAACTCCTCAAAGATTAACGTCCCTGCATCGGGAAAAGGAATATTTTGTGAAAGGTGATGAGCTGTTGACATTAGGCTATTTTTAACTTAGATAAATTAGAATCTGACCCACTAAAAAGCGAAAAATAATATATATTTATGCAAAATTACAACAAAAATAAAAACTTTTTACAAAAAAAAAAAACCTACTTGTTTTTTTTTTTGTGTCGGTGTCTTTGGTTTAGTATTTTCGTTATTGGCCACCGACTTCCGAAATTTCTGTAATTTTTGACTTTGTAGTGTTTTTTGGAAGTCGGTTGTTTTTTTTTTGTAAAAAGTTTTTATTTTTGTTGTAATTTTGCATTATATATTATTTAGACAAAAGTTGCTGACATAATTAATTTTATTAGAGTAAAATTCTATCCAGACCTTTTAATAAGTACACCTCTTTATGCTACGCCTTATAATTACATTCCCGACTTTCAATCGCAGTTTTAACACCACGTGTATGCTCGATTTCTATGTAGTCCTATTTATATTCGATCAATACAAAAGAATCGCACTGAAAAAGCTTAGCACTGAGCGAGAACTTCTATCAATTCTATTTGACGCTTCTCGACTGTCACGCTTAAACTGTTATAGTACAAACATAAACTCACGCCTTCTTCCCATCGGGGTAGGTAGAAACTACAGAACGTCACCTGCTACGATCCTTACATACTCCTTTTGCCTCGTTTACGTCCATACATCTGGTCATATATGCACGCCGGTTGCGAGTACTATGCACCTGGCCTTTCTGAAGAACATCACCAATAAGGTCAGTATAAGTCCTCCTAGGGCGTTCCCGCCAAGTCTTTCCCTTAACTGTTACACTGCTATAACTGCGTCACTGTTAGAGTATTTTAATAATATTGCCAAATTCGTTGAAACTCACCTCTTCGCTTCACTATTTAAGTTAACTTCAATTCGGAAGCGTGAACTTAGCCCTCTAGATGACTCAAAGTGTTCAGGGTTTATTTGTTCTGTTCAACTCGACTACAGCATTTAGTTTGGTGCACCTCGAGATAAATTATCTACATAAGCTCGCTAGCTTTACACAGTGTGTTAAAAGTTGGTTTCAATTTATTGTTTTATTTACTTGTTTACTTTGAAAGTATGTGTACAGCAAATATCTACCTTCAATGCTTTTAGAAAACATTTTAACAAAGCTAATAATCAGTTTTCTTTGTGACGATAACTTTTGAAGTACCTCGAAAACGAGGAAAACTAGAACAAGCGTGGTGATCAATGCTCGTGCCTTCTCTGTGTGAGAGAAGCCTTCGCTTTGCAGTGGGACAAGAATAGGCTTATATCATATTATATGATATGAAAAAAGAGAACCTTTGAACCAACCGGATCTTTTCGTGAAAATATGAAATACGTGCATACCTAAAAATTAAAACACGAACTCAGTTATAATTATTTAATTTTGTACCACCGACGAAAATGTTCATAACCAAGACTTGGTGCGGTCATTACTCCGAGGTATCTAATTTTCTCGAAACAAAATTAAGGTCGTTTATACCTACACGCGTCTCGCCGCGTTTTCGTCAAGCCATACCGTCTGACAATCGTCTTCTTCTAATGAATAAATTAAATTAACCTTGTCGTGTTCATGTCGTACTATTTAACGTGGATTTACTAATTAATGGATTTTCGTAAAACTGAATTCCTGATGTTAGAGTTTGTGTAAAATCTTGAGGCTATAATATGTATATTATTACGTCCAGTAATATTTTGATATGTATGACTAGCAAACCATAGAAGTGGTACCTATTAGTAGGTACCCAAATGAAGTAGGTATTTTGGTAAATAGTAAGACTAACTTACCAAAGAAGAAGGCAATTAGTTCAGAATGTCATTTAATTATTGATTTTGAACAAAGAGGGACAACTGAAAGAAAAAGTAAAAAAAAAAGAAAGCAAAGTACAATTTCTCGTCTTTAACGAGACGATACTGCACCTCCGAGGCAGCAGAACGTTCATTGAAGTGGGGAAGTTTAATTCACTGCTTCCATTTGTTCATTAAAATAATTGTGTACTTTAATTTTCTATCGGAACTTAAACCGAAACGGAACTTTGAGCTCCGTGCAATCCTACTATTGCACGGAGCTCAATGTATCGTAGCTCAAGGCATCGATCGTTTTCCAGTTCTTTTAGCGTCGTTATTATGTAATAGAAGGATTAGGCATCTCCTGATTTAAAATTGTAGAGCACTCGGTCGAGTAATCCCGCCAGGTAGATTTAACTATTAGTTATTTATTTAGTTATTTATTAATTTGTGTGTGTCTATGGGTGTTATTTTTACCTGAAATAAATGAATTTATTTATTTATTTATTTAACTGGTTCAAGTTTCAAATTGAGTTTAATGCAAATTATATTCAGATTGATTACAAGCTTTATGGTCCTTTGAAAGGTTGAAGACATTGGTGGTGGTTGAGCGGTTTCCGCTTCACATTTCATTAAATGAATGAAAAAGCAATGAAATAACCAATACCTAAATACCTTAAATCACTTAAAAGCAACTGTTTGATTGAATACTATTATCACAACATAACATCACGCCTTTATTCCCCGATAGGGTTAGGCAGAGGTGTACCTGTAGTGTACACCCACATTTCGCCAGTTATGCTTAAGTCCCAATAATAGGGGGCGAGCCTATTGTTATCAATCGGGAACAAATCCAGACTCCGGGCTGCTACTGAGAAATTAGTATTAAAACACATAACATAACATCACGCCTTGTTTCCCCGAAGGGTTGGGCAGAGGTGTCCCTGTAGCAGGTACACCCACATTTCGCCAGTTATGTTTAAGTCCCATGTAATAGGGGGCGAGCCTATTGCCATCAACCGGGCACAAATCCAGACTCCGAGCTGCTACTGAGAAATTTCAGATAGAAAAACCCAATAACACTTTGCCCGACCCGGGAATCGAACCCAGGACCTCATGCTCAGCAGTAGCGCTTGCGACCACTAGACCAACGAGGCAGTAAAAAAAATAGCAAAAATAGCAAATTAGTATTACTACCTAGGTATACTATTATTATTACTATTAAATTGGAGCCAGTGTTTTGAACAAGAATTTACGTTGAAGTCAATTACGTAAACAAATGGATTTGCGGTTAACTCACAGGTCTTCAATTTTATACAATTTACAACTGCCACCGCAAAACGAAAAATTATAGTAGGTAATGCATTAAACTGAAACACTACGTAATGCTGATATGTGAGGCGTTGAACTAAAATGTTATTTGGTGTCCGACTAATCCTAGCGCATTAGAAAAGTTTTTCGAGCATAATGGATGCAAATCCTCTTTTCAATTCCTGTTAAGAGCTTTGCTCATTTAAATATGAAACGAGAAATTTTTACTGTTCTGTGTTAAATATTAATAGTTTTACATTTGATATTCCCGGAAGAGTTCGTTATGATGATTATGAATCTCCAGTCTCCAAAATTCCCAATTTTAAGCAAGATCTTTTGCTAATCAAATGCCAATGCTAAATGGCAGGCTAATTGACAATGATCTTGCCTACCAAGAGCAAAGGAAGGTGGTTACAGACGAGTTCGGCCGCAGTTTTCTATTTCGACCCCGATTTTATTGCCAATTTTATTTTTTGTCCGTGACCCAAACAATACGGAACAAAGGAAATGAAATTAAGGCTTTGTTTATGGCTCAACTGTTGTTCTATTGTTTATTTCCGAAAAAAACACTTACGTTATAATAAATTATAATCCCTCATACCGTTCCTAAAAGTGTGCCGGTAGGTAAATACATACCCACTTACTTGTTCAACAATAGAGCTTGTGTGTGTGCTCACAGTAGTATTATTTTACATAGATTTTTATTCATGTATTAATTTTAACTAAAGTTTTTAATAATTGATAACAATGTAGCCTAATAGACTAATAATCACTTTAACTCAAACTTATTATTTTACGTGTTAAAGTTATAAATTATAACTAAGAATCGGATCAATTTGCAATTTTATACAATTCCTTAGCACTTTCTTAGGGTCTGATAATTGATAAAAACTTTTTTCATGTGTTACATATAAAATTACATAGAATTGATGTGTCACAATATTTATTTTCATAATCAAGACTTATAGCGATGTGGGAACATTTAAAGACGCTACGCTTGACATGTGGGCGAAACACAATTTGTCTATATACTTGTATATATTATTATATTAGCAACTAGATTTTTATAATAATATTCCTAACACAGGCTTGTAAAAAAATACGATAACTTGACCATATTTTTGTCTATAATTATTACACACAGAATTTCACACATTTCTGCGAATATTAATGATAAAAAATAATAAAAAGTTATTACTTAGCCATAAGCCCACCGAATGAATCAAAATAACGTCATAAAATATTCTTCAACTAGTTAGCACTAATAAAAGCAAACCAAGTTCAATAAGAGTACTCGGGAATCGTCCACATTCAATGTACAGCAAAAATTAAAGCTCTAAGTCACTGCAGGTTTCCAATTTCCATCCATTTCCTTCAACATGGTGGCGACGGAGCCCGGAGCCGGAGGTTCGGATCCTGAACTCAACTAACGAGAACCTTTAATTTGCATTCTTTGTACTTATGGTTCCAGTTGACGTTTCATTTCGTTCTTGGACTTTTTGTATTAATTTTGTGATTCGGTTTTATAGATCAAAATTATTTTATATTTTGAATTCTTGAAATCGGCGTTCCAAGAGGCGTTATTTGTACCTTTATTTTTTGTGACCCAGGTTTTCTCTCAGCCTCATATTTTATTTTCACAAAACACACTTAAATACGCATTCGTTAACATCTCGTCTGAGTGAAAAATACTCTTTCAAAAGGAAAACTTGGAGGCTTTAAGTTTTTTTTGGACTGGAAAATGCCAAAGCAAAAAATAATGGCTTGTATCCCTTTCATCTATGAATGGAATTTTGAAAAAAGACCGCTTTAACATCGAATTGTGTAGCTACTTCGGAAACTAGCAACAAATCCATGGGAAACCCGAGTAGAAACCGACCTTGTGTGAGAATATTGGCTAATGCCCAAAAACAAAAAGTTGTCCACTTTTTGTGCTTCGCGCGGGTTAGGTTTCAGATACTACTGAAAAACTATTTCAGTATGGTAACGGAATGTTAGTGGTCGGTTACCATTTAAGAGATTTTCACACTTTTTGTGACCTACATCCGTTGTTCTTTTTATTGCAACTTTACATCGTTTTTCTAAACCAGAATTAAATTATGTTGGCACTGGGAAATATTGTAGGATATTAGAAATAGTTTTATTTCCGTGTACCAATTATTTTCGTAGAAACACAAAGAGTTAAATATTAATTTATTTAATTTATTTGTCCAGGCATTAAGACACAGCTATTCTCGGTTTGTTAATGGCTGACTTAAAATATTACGAGTTCAAGCTCGACCCGTACTCAACTAGCATCGTTCCAGTCTGTGGCTTCAGTTAAAAATGTTGAACTGGAATAAAAAAAATAATCACATCTTACATTTTGAAAAATTTGTTATTAAAGTGCTACTTTTATCACGTAGTTCTACTTCAAGCGCCTTATCCCTCAACAACTATATATACTTTCGCATATATTTCCCCAGGGTTTCAGCTAACTAGTTTCAAAGGCTTTTTGTAAAGTTTTGAAAGCAACCAAAAGTATGCACGCAATAGAAACGAGACTTTAGATTTCTCAAAGATTCGCGGAGTCGCTAAGAGCAGTTTCTAAGTAACTCAAGTGCAGTTTTAACTGGTGCAATCTTGAAGTTCACGAAGTCGCGGACAGCTTTCTCAATATTCATGTCTATCAAAAGTTTTGATAGACCCGAATATTAAAAATGAATCTTGAATCAAGACCCTCTCATTTTACCGCTATCCAATATTTTGGCAGTTGAAAAAGTGGTGCAAGAACTTTGATTCAGCCTAACGGTGCCAATTTGTGACCAATTGTGCACAAATTGGCACTGATGCAGTTTTATTATTTTTATGACAGCGAGGGCAATACGCCAAAACGGCAAAACAGTTGAAAATTATGTCACCAGTAAAAAAGTCCTGTGAGAAGCCCTTTTTATCGGCTAGTATTATCCAGGACGTCTCTCAGACAAAAGACCGCTTGACTCTCCCGGGCAATACTGAGCGCTTAGGTATTTTCGATGAAGAAGTGAATTCGAGTTTTATCTTATTTAATTTAATTTTTTGTTTAAGTACAAGATTTTCCTTACTATTTATTTTTTAAAATGTGACCACTTGAAAACAATCATTTGTGCATGACGGAATCTTCACCCCACAAATGTCTACTTTCATAAAACATTTTGGAGCTGCAATCACTGACCACTGGAATAGGCCCAAGAGCTTAGTGACGGGTTGGCTAAGATCAAGAATCATCATCTCAATAATCCGTGCCACCAGCATGTGCATTCGCGGCACTTAAACCAATAGCCAAGTTATTCGACTTCGACGATGGAGCAGTCCTACCTAGACAAGACTGATGTACATGTGGCCGACGAACTGAGAAGACGTCGATTGCAATAAATCGCGATAGGAAAATGAGCTTGTGTTATGTTATCTTATGGTCTGAATTTCTGATGATGTAAATAAACTAATAATTTGTGCATAAACTTCTAAAAACTGGTATTATAGAATAGTGTTATAATAAAAATAGTGAAGTATAGAATATTATTTATGTGCTCCTGTAGGTCGTAAAATCTGATTTCACATTCTAGATATAGGTATTTTTTATGATAAGACCTTAATTTTTGATAGAACTATAAAATATTTAGAAGGTTTACCTTTCTGATTCAGTCATAATCCAGATATAGCTGGATTAGCGATAACCTGTAAAGGTTTTAGTATCATAAGTATTCTGTTTCAATACAACGAAACTGTTAAACTTATTGTTTACCAGTTTCTTTTATACAGGATTTTGTTGGATTACGTCTGGCTTTAGCGTTAAACCATCAAGTCGTTGAGATTCAAACAATAAGCCATATTCATGATCCAATGTGTTTTCTTAGTCTAATAGAAAATTTCCAACGAATTATAATACTCAAGGGCGAATATTTATACATGGCTTAACTTCAAAGAAACCTCAGCTACAAGAAGTTCTAGGTTTCAGCATATCGATTTTGCCTATAAATATTGAACTTTAAATTTAGTGATCCTAGAACATGACATGTTTAGTAAAAAATGTCTTTAAATAATTTTAAAGTACATACCTAGGTAGTACTCTGTCGCAGATTTTTTTAACATAATTCCGCAGCCCCACATACTGGTTTCGGGTGTTAAAGAGTTGTAATGCGGTACGTAAGTCAACATAGCTTGAATAAGCTGGCTGATGATATAATTGACAGTGAATCAGGCGATAAATTGTGTGAATGACTGCGCATGCGTAGCGCTCACATCGACGTTCATTAGTTACAACCGCACCGGGTTCTGTTGTATTCGTTTAGGAAATCTTTCTCTTTTTCTTTAGAATAAGATCAAGGGTACCTAATTTTTTATAGAAAATGTGATGCTCCACTTTTCCCTGTGTGCCGTGTAACTAACTAAAAATAATAATCACCTATGTATTTTGCTCATTATTCCTTGAAAATATGGTATTGCTAGAATCACAAAATGTATTTCTATAAGGATATAAAAGTTGGAATACGCTTTGAAACTATAATTAAATAAAAAAATTGAACCTCAATATTTCAACTATTTACTCTGGTATGTAAGCAGTGTCTCAGATATTTAGATGAAGTGAAGCTTACGTAATATCTTCAGCAATACTACTTAGCTTAGCTTTTAGTAACAATCTATTTGCTTTAAGTAGATATCGGGTTGATAATTTTAAGACATAATTCTAGCATTTTCATTTTGTAATGATTGCGTTCTTTTCACGTTTCAGGAGAATTTAATATCACATCATCTATCAAAGCGGTTGAAAGAAAATGGAAAATTACCTCATAAAGATTTTACATAACGTAATTTATTACATCGGGTTGTTACACTGACTTCGGGGTCAAACTAATACAACCACTATATTTCATGACAGCATCACGACCAGTAGAGGAACGTTAAAAATTAAGAACAGTGGACTAATACTAGTTATGAATATGCAAAATTTCTATAGAATACAACGAAACTATCGACTGATATCGATAAACAAAGGAAAAGCGAAATTACGCAACCAGTTTTGACTCTATGCCTCCTAAAACAGTTTGGTCGTGACGGCTTACAACGATCTACTTTTCCTGCTCAAAGATTTCTCTAAGAATTAATGATATTGTTGAATAAAACAGTACCTGTCCGGACCACTCACGCAACGGGAACTTTAGAAAGTCGTAAACTATGACAGTTTAATTTCTAGCTTCAGGGTTTTGTAGAGATAACCTTTGTGCTTGAATGAATAAATTGATACTTGGACGATAAGAGAATGTCCCTTTATAAAAATAAATGAATAGCCGTCGTTGTAGTTAGATAACAAAATAAAAACTAAATGCTTTGTGAAGCTTAAAGGACTACACAGTTGCTACGTCGTAGCCGACATGATGACGTCACGGCTACGACCGCTACGCTGTTAAAACTTTGGTGTAAACGTCTATTTTGACTGTAGCAAAACGTTTAATCAGTAGTCTCTTACGTATCAAAAAAAAAAAATAGAGAAATATCCAGAACTGATTTATTGGTTTCTGGATTGGGCTGTACGTGAGTGTTACTCATGTAATTTATTTCACATTTAGTATTTCTTTTATTTTACTTTATCGTTTCTATGAGCTCTGCAAATACGAAATACAATTTAATATGTATTTGAAGGGGCTTTTATTGACTTGGCAAAGTCAATAAAAGCCAAAAAGTTATTCTACCGAAATGTTATCACGTTTAGTTTTTAGAAGTACTTAGGTATAATAAAATAGAAGTGCTCTCTTTATGTGTGTTGCTATTGGGCCTGTATACCTATGTATTGTTTTCGTATCGTGTCTTCGTCTCAAAGTGTGTCTAAAGGATCGCCCACTTCTATCGTAGGGACAGAACACATTTATTTTTTATTTATGGAGTAACATATACTTTAAGACATGCTAAAAATAATTTATTTATATTAATTTTACACTACAATTTTTATGATTTTTAAGTTGTTAGTAAGTAGTAATTCGAGCTTTAGCTCATTAAAATGGTACTAGAGTTTATGTTTATATAACATTTTGTTTTCTTTTTGTTCCAGGTAAGCAACAGAATTGTCAGTGTATACAAGTTACAACTGATGTGAGATCGCAATTAAAATAGTTGTGTCAAATAGGCAAAGATCATAAATGAAACAAACGTTTTGACACTAACTCATTGTTAGTGTCAAAACGTTTGTTTCATTTATGAAACAAACGTTGCAGAAAGAAATGTTCTTATCTTTATTTCGAACCAGTAACATTTACTATGCGCGACATTAACACCTAAAGACTCAATTAACTTAGCACTCTACTCACCCCGCGCGTGAAACAGCGTGCACATAACAATTACGCTGTGAATATTACTCTCACAGTCAAACATTTTTTGCTTCGGTCTGAGCTTTATGTAGGCTTTGGCAACGGACGGGAGTCTCATGGACCCACTCCAAGAATCGTAAACTAAGTATTCTGCGAGGGGTCTCACTGACCTACATAAACAGCAACGAATAAAAGGTAGGTATAGTTTTTATATTTGTAAACAATGTGTAACAGAAGTTTTCGGATTACTGTGTGGGTTCGGGTTCACATATTAATGTAGTTTCCTGAAACCCTTATTATTTGATCGGCGCAAAGGTTTTCTTGTTCCAAACATGTTTATCTTTATTGGTGAGATAATAATCTGATGTGATGTGAAACAACTACCACTCTAGAGTGACATTTGTTACAATATTCTTTTCTTTTAGGTAATTAGTTCGAGCGCTCATCACTTTCAAAGTGTAATTATTCTTTATAAGATACTTAACATTATCCTGTCTTTCAAAGAACCTTTCGGGCGATTAGTTTTATAGGAGTCGCAGTAAAAATTGTTACGGCACTCTTAGTGACCAGCTTCCGTCTTTGGCAACTGTCCAAAGTTGTGTGGGCAATAATACGGCCAGTGGCAGTAGGATATAGTAGGTGTCATTATCAAAAGCAATAATCTTGAGTTGGTTTCAAATAGGATATTTTTTTAATAAAATTACTGGATTTTATTAATTAGGGAGTTGAAATTTAATATGATAAAGATTTCAAGAGAGTTAATTTCTCCTGTAAAAATATGGACTTGTTCTCGGTCTCGTCAATTCAGTCTCGTTTTTGTATTATCAGGAGTTTTTATTAAAACTTAAAAATCATTAGGTATATTAGTAAAGTGGAATAAAAGAAAAATAAAACCGACAACTACAATAATATTCGCACAAAATTAGTTCTATGGTTTCCAATAATTATAGCATTCGAAATTCAGCAGGTATGCGTAGTTCGTTTAACTTTTAAAAATAATCTGTACAGTTTGCAGTGTCCTTTACGGAATTTATAAAGCTAAGTTTTGCTAAAAACCTTTCTTCTATGTATACGTAATATTATGCAGGGTTGTCATGCAAAACTGTAATTTGTTATCATTTTCTAATATTGTATGAAAGCTCGTACATGCTCAACTACGCGGGGTACAAAAAATACATTTAATTATTATATTCGTTTTGCAAAATGAAAATTTTTGCTTTAAAATAGTATCTACTTTTTGAAACAAATTAAACCTTTGTGCGTTTAACATTACAGACAAATGTTATCAGGACCTGCTGAATAATTTAATAGATTGTTTGATTCGAACAATGGATTTTGTTAGGTCTTGTATTTATTTTAGACAATACACGATCATAATTGGAATAAAAAAGCTTTTGTGGAGTTACGTCGTCCACCCAATCACTTTAAGTGATGAATATACCGCGATATTAGAGATAGAATCTTTTTAGGGTTCCGCAGTAAAAAAACGAACCCTTATAGTTTAGCCAAGTCCATCTGTCTGACTGTCCGTGGTTTAACTCGGAAGCCCTTGCTTGAAAAAACTGTAACTTGACATGGTTATTAATATTTTTTGGTACCTCCCATGCAGGTAAAGCCGGGATAATAATTTTTTGATAACAACAGACGACTATTTTATTTGATTTTATTTGATATATGATTATTGTTCGATTGGTCTTTAAAACATATTGGGAGTATGATAACCCCCTTACTAGCTAAACCATTGTTTTTTTGATACGTGAAAAGTATTCACGAATAGTAATATATTTACTGAAGTAAGGAAAACTCTAAGTCTAAACTCTAACTCTAAGTTAACTCTCTCTACTCTAACAACTCTAGCTCATAATTGTCAACCAACCTATAAAATGTACTTGGATAAGTAACAATTTCATAGGAAATGAGTTAAAACCATAACTTTATAGTGTCATTGTGTAATGTAAAAAGTAAACATATTATGATACATACTTTACGCTTTCCTGTGCGGTGTAAGCAGGGAGGATCAAGCGACACATGTGTGGTAAATAACCTACACCCTTATGTGTCGCTGAATCAAAATGTTTTTATAAATAAATGAAAACATTTTGATGTTTCCAAGTGATATTGCTATTTTAGTCAATAGTTTGTGGATATGTTTTCCGGTCACAACCGCAGAAAAAAGTGTGTGTCTCATATATAAAACATTTGAAAAGACACCTCTGCCTAACCCTTCGGGGATTACAGGCGTAATGTTATGTTATGTGATTTTAAGAGTAACAGTGGAGTTTCTTGCCCAGTATTCTCCATATGAAAACTACCATTTGGAAGGGGTGAAATTTTGACGTTCAAAAGTGCGTTTTATGTGCCTAATAAATTATTTGACTTTGACATAGTTTAAAAAAAAATACTATGAAATACAAACAAATTTTTGCAGTAGATAAAAATTAAACTGTGCATGCGTAAATATTCATCCCAACTACAGAACACTGTGTATGGTCCCATGCGCACTTGGCCGGTGTGTTTAATCCGACATTTTTGAATGATTGAATTGTGGACACACTGAATTTGATTAAAGGGAAATTAAAAAGGACTACGAATTTTATTTGCTATCTGTAAATGAGAGACGATTCTGTATTTGATGTTAATTAACAAATTGTCAGGTTTTATTTCGGTTACAATAAAGTACTGAATTTCATACTCATCTACCTTATTTTAATAATTTTTTACTAGTCATTGTACACAATCTTTATTTATTTAATCATAGTATTTACAGGGACACCTCTGCCCAACCCTTCGGGGAAACAAGGCGTGATGTTATGTTATGTATGTTGTGTATTTACATAATTTATTATACGATAGCAAACTTAAAATTTTAACTAATTATAATTCAATATGTAACTGTAGCGATAATAATTAATTTAGTGTATCAATGTTTGACGTTAATGACAGACGAATTTTATTCGAAAGTAGCGTAGAAAGTCAATAATTTATACAACAAGAGAAGTTTATAAAAAATAACTCTAATTTCATTTATCAACTGCGGAACCCGAGTAGCGTTTCTCAACAGCCAACGCGTATAAAAATGTCTCTTACACATTCCATTTTTTATTTGCCGTAAATGCTCCTGGAGAAATAAATCCTCATACGTGACTAAATATTTAAAAAAAACTATTAAACCATATTTATATTAGTATTCCATGTTGTTGCAATAAGAGGCTGCAAGGGCTACCATGGAATGTGACGTGGAAAAATTGACACTCGATAATTCGGTTGTGCACTTACCTGTTGCCGTGTAGCTTACGTACCTAATCACAATTTCAGTGTTTAAGAAAAGTAACTAAATTATACACTACATAAATGAGTAGGTACTAACCTCTACAGGATAGAAGTACCAATACAAATGGTTTTGGAAATCTTCCTCCATGTTATTCATGTTAATAGTCTTTCCGGAGAAAATATTATAGGCAGATAGTATATGATAAGGTATTGAAAAAAAAAACTCTTCTCAAACTTGCTTGGATTTTCGAGCATTATTTTGACAACCTTCTTCGAGATAAATCGAAATTGCTCTAATGGCCGAATTCATGCGAGCGTCCTGCCGGCAATGTTTGTATAAAAATCCTTAACTGTCGTATGTAGCGGCCAAATAAATTACTATGAAAACTCATGTAACTGTCGTGTTATTATAAAAAAATGGAACGAACTTTTTACTTCAACACATGCCAACCAAAGAAGTAACTTATCAAAGATTTTATTAAAATTTCGATTTGACTTGCAAATAGAGCTGTTTAAGGTGGATCTGCAGTTGTACACCGCGAAATTCAAATTTTCTTACGTTTTTTGCAATTTGCAGGTCAATATCAGGATTCACGACTATAGCAGATATATTATGTATTTACATAATTATAATCCTTAGAATCATAAATACATCTGTCTAGAATAGCTTTGTTCCGTTAGAGCAAATCTCTTATAGAAAAGTTCTTCGTCCATCAATGCTTCTGTTGCAGGCCGCGACAGTAATGTACTATATCAGGCATCCCTTGTATGTGTGCTCACGGGTTACGCTCGCTTTTCATCACTAGTGATTCGTGAAATTGACTGAATGGAAGTTGCCTATACATGCGATGTTCCGGCTTGAATCATTAAGCGAATGTCTAACTATTTGGCAAATAACTATTAAATTCGCTATTGTGAATATGCAGCACCGGCTTGGTATTTTTCTTTTCCATTCGCCTTACATCATAAACGGTACCCAATGTACGGTAGCACCTGCCAAAGCCAATATTTCTCTGTCACTCGCAGACAAAACAAAAAGGTCTTGAGGATCAATAAATCGATTCTCTTCCTCTCGTTCAATAACAGTTGCTCATAAATAATGTTCAGTAGTTGTAACTAGCAGCGTGTGATAAACTTTCACGTACATGTATCAAGTGTGTCAGTTCTTACGTAGAGAGGATACTTTACGTGTTCATAAAAAGGACATTATTGTGTAGCGAGGTGTTTATGGACAGACTGTACTTTGCAGGTAACGACTGCGTCACTGGAGATTATATTATGTCTCTAGCGTCGAGTATACTCCAGTCTTTATATAGATACGAAAAGACGTGAAAATTGTGTTGATATCAGCATTTAAGTAGTACCTAATTATATTTTTATTCTTCTTTGTAAACTTCTTTGAAGTTACGATTTCTTTCACGAGACCTACGATAGACTCTACTTCTGAAATTATAAACCTCCTTGTTAAATCCAATTAATCATTTTAATGGAATAAGAAAGGGATTAAGTTGAAAACGAGCAATCAATTAAATAAAATGATTGTGTTTAAAAGAGGAGAATCATTCAATTAAATTGAAGAAATGGTTTTGAAAGGCACATTTATTTCCGTTTCAATGCTGAGTAGGACTTGAAAACTTAGATCTCCTTTAATTAATAAGCCAGGTTTTCACTAATAGGCACTTGTACGTGTTATTTATTGTTCGACACATTTCCACAATTTGGTAATACGGTAATATCGCGCTTCAGCCGATGCAACGCAAACAATTGCGAGATTTATGCAGATTAACCAGTATTTACCCACTTTAGCGGCGTCGTTAAGGTTAAGGCGTTCAAATTTGATGTAAGTTATTGGAAAATGGAAAAAACCAGTACATTCTTTGGAACTTCGTAAAATGAGAAAATTTATAAGTCCTACGCTATTGTTTTCATCTTTTCTTGTTAACGTATTCAAAATCTTTACGTAGGTATATGTGATTCTTTGAAGTAGCTAATACAATGAACTAGCAACTTAATTATATTTAGGTTTAGGCACATAATCAAAAAGTAACGCCTAGTTATTCAAATTCATTCATCAGATGGCCAACACGCCTAAGGCGTATTTTTGTCACGGTGATTTTTTTTTTATCAACTTAGTGGCTTGTAAGGAGCCTTGAGTGATTTTATAGCAATTAGTTTAATGGTTTTATAAAAAAATGGCCATCAAACATCTTTTTTGCGAAGGTCTCCCCTGGGCTTGTCAACACGGTTAATTGCTCAGATTATGGTAATTCGGTATAAAAATGTTAGTAAACTTTTTTTCTGTAGGTAAGTATTATTTTTCTTGGTCCTAGTGTTTATGTAACCTTAAGTTAGTAATTTATGAAGACCCATTTGACAAGATGTTATCTAATGCTGTTTTTCTTCTGAAGACATATTTTTTAGGGTTCTGTACCTCAAAAGGAAAAAACGGAACCCTTATAGGATCACTCGTGTGTCTGTCTGTCTGTCCGTCTGTCACAGCCGATTTTCTCCGAATATAATGGACCGATTAAGTTGAAATTTGGCTAAGTGTGCCAAATTTCAACTTAATCGGTTCATTATATTCGGAGAAAATTTGCTGAAAAAATTGGCAGTACCTATTTCTGTGACCCAAACACGGACGTGTAACGTAAATGAATCAATTTTAAGTATGGCGGTCACTTTTGGGGGGTAAATAAGAAAATTAAAAACGAAAGTTTTGCAAACAGTACCGTGTGACATATCAAATGAAAGGACTTCTTGCGAGGATCTCAAATGTGTTTTTATATAATTTTTAAAATAAATACTTTTAAAGATATTTTAGAAAATCGATGAAAATTGACCCTTATCTCCGAAACTGCTTGGCCATTTTTTAAAAAAATATGTAGTATTGATCTTTGCTCATAGATTACAGGAAAACTTATAAGAAGTCTATGGTTTCAAAATAACATAGTAAATCATCCATATTGTGCGTACAAACTTACATATTTTGCAGTTGGAATGTATTTCAACTACAATGTTAAGTTTGTATTTGAGATAAGTTCATCCCAACTGCGGAACCCTTCATTGTGCGTAGTTCGACATGCACTTGGCCGTTTTTTTTTTTGTAAGAATACGTTACTACTAAGGTATTTGCTTGGAATTTAATATTTTGAAAGAAGAAGGAAAGAAAATACATTTATTTAGCATAGACCAAAAAAGCACAATATAATTAACAGCAGATAAAAAAAATAAAAAAATCAAACAAAAAGTATAAGAAATTAGCAGGGGAGTGTGCCTCACGGCTGATTTTGATGATGGGACATAACGCTTCGCGGAATATTTAATGATGATCATTTAGGCTTTTGTCTAATGTAGATTATATTAATACTTGACAGGGTTACTAAAAGTTTTAAAGACTTTTCTATGCTCCATTTTTCATATAAAAAAATTGAAGTTACCTGTAGGTAACTTCAATTTTTTTATATGAAAAATAAAACTGTAGTTTTAACAGCGAGAACACGATATATTATTAGGATCACGTGAGTAACTTTGTCAAACTTTTAGACCCTTTATGAAAATTCATCTCCATTTTTAGGGTTCCGTACCTATACAGGAAAAAACGGAACCCTTATAGAATCAGTCGTGTGTCTGACTGTCTGTTCGTCTGTCACAGCCAATTTGCTCCGAATCTAATGGACCGATTAAGTTGAAATTTGGTACACATATGTATTTCTGTGACCCAAATACGGACGTGTAACGTTAATAAATGAATTTTTGATGTGGGGGTCACTATTGGGGGCAAACAAGAAAATTTAAAAAAAGTTTTGCGAACTGTACCGTGTGATATAATCAAATTATGAAAGGGCTTATTGCGAAGATTTTCAATACATTTTTTTTATAATTTTGAAATAAATACTTTCAAAGATATTTAAGAAAATAGATGAAAATTTATCGTTCCCCCATTATCTCCGAAATTACGGAGCCAAAAATTTTGAAAAAAATACAGAGTATAGTTTTACGCTTATAAATTACAGGAAAATCTAAAAGAAGTCTATGGTCTTAAAATAACTTGATAAATCACTCAATATTGTGCGTTTCGAAAGTTTAAAAAGGATCGCTCGGATGACAATTGGGCCTTGTTTAAGGCTGCTAGGAATCGATGTAACCTGATGATACGCAACGCTAAACGCCGCCACATCCTAAATAATATCACTTCTTCTTCTCCTGCCGATATTTGGAAGTTCCTTGAAACTCTGGGCATCGGCAAATCGCGACATTCGGACCTTCCTAGCACAATTGGTTTGGATGATCTAAATCGCCATTTCTCGACTGTTCCCACTCTAGATAGCCTAACCAAATGTCAAACCCTCGACTACCTTGCTGGTCTGACGCGTCCCAATATTAACCCCTTTGTTTTCACCCCAGTCGACCCGGGAGAGATCAAAAAGATAATCCTTTCCATTAAATCCAAAGCTGTGGGCTGTGATAATATCAGCCGCCATATGATCGTGGCGGCTCTTGATCAACTCCTTCCTGCAATCTCCCACATCATAAACTTTTCCCTTTACACTGGTGTTTTCCCTTCCCTGTGGCGTAAAGCCCTTGTGCGGCCCTTGCCTAAGATACCCAATTCCTCTCTTCCTAGTCACTTTCGCCCAATATCCATCCTTCCCTTTCTATCTAAGGTGCTCGAGGCCTGTGTTCATAAACAATTCTCCCACTTTATTCACCGCAACTCCCTCATCAGTCCATTTCAATCCGGTTTCAGGCCTGGGCACAGTACCGTTTCAGCTCTCCTTAAAGTGACTGACGATATAAGGCGGGGAATGGATGACACTAAAGTTACTGTCTTAGTGTTAATTGACTTCTCCAATGCTTTTAATACCGTCAGTCACGAAGTCCTTTTATCCATCCTTTCCTATCTTATGGTCTCTCGGGACGTATTGGAATGGTTTTCCTCTTATCTTCAGGGGCGTCAGCAGTCTGTTCGTGCTGGAGACTCTTCGTCGGGTTGGTGTGATCTTGCAGCTGGCGTCCCTCAAGGCGGTATACTATCTCCTCTTTTGTTCTCCATTTTTATTAATCTCATTACCACTGAACTTCGCACTGCGTATCATCTTTATGCTGACGATTTGCAGCTTTACTGCCAGGCTAGTGTGGATAACATATCCGATGCGACTGAGGAGCTAAACCGGGATTTAGGTGTGGTTAAAAGCTGGTCTGATCGTTTTGGGTTGGCGGTTAATCCTACCAAATGTCAGGCTATCATTGTAGGGAGCACTCATAGTATGCGGAAGCTGAATGGCTTAACTGTGCCACCTGTAATGTTTGACAACTCAGTCATCCCGTTTAGCTCCGATGTTAAGGACCTCGGCCTGCATGTGGACACATGTCTTGACTGGCGAAAGCAGGTCACGACTGTAAGTAAAAAAGTCACCGGAACGCTGCGGTCGCTTTATCGGTTGAAAAACCTTCTCCCATCACACATTAAGGCAATGCTTGTACAGTCCCTAATCTTTCCCATAATAGACTATGGTGATGTGTGTTACTATGACCTGAATGCAGATCTCCTCAATAAACTTGACCGCCTTCTAAATAACTGTATTCGATTCGTCTTCAATCTTCGTAAGTATGATCATGTGTCTGCGCATCGATTGCTTTTAAAATGGTTACCCATACGTCAGCGTAGAGAGTTGAGGGCTCTGTCTATGTTGTATTCTATACTCGACAAACCCACTTCTCCTTCTTACCTCACTTCCCATGTTCAATACCTATGCTCTGCCCATAATAAAAATCTTCGTTCTACCAACAATCGTCTACTACGTTGTCCGTCTCACCGCTCCGGTTTTATTCACTCTTCTTTCTTTGTCCAGGCGGTATTTCTTTGGAATGCGCTCCCTCTGAACATCAGGATGGCAACCAGTCGGTTATCTTTCAAAGTGAAAGCACGTGAACATATTCGTGAAAAGTTGGCAGAATCTTTGCAGCGCTGATTTGCTGGATTAGTTTTCTCCTCTACCTATCGTTATTTCTCCTGACAAAGTTTAATTGGTTTATATGTATGTATTTATGTATCTATGTATTAGTATGTATTCATTTTCAAGTTATCTGTCATTTATGTTGCACCTGCCATGTTTTGTCTCTGCATCACCCTAAGGTTGACTGGTAGAAAATGCCTCAGGCATTAAGTCCGCCTTTGTACAGTATTTTTTTTACTTGTGCATAAAGTTTTAATAAATAAATAAATAAATAAATAAAAACTTACATTTGCAGTTGGAATGTATTAGGGAACATGTTTTTCAACTACAATGTTAAGTTTGTTCGTGGGATAAATTTATCCCAACTACGGAACCCTTTATTGTGCGTGGTCCAACACGCACTTGGCCAGTTTTTTTGGGGTCGGTTTTAATATTTTCAACAAAATATCTTCTTTCAGTCAAGATATATTTACCAAAATACATGATATTATTATCGCATCTCTTCGTATCCCGAAAACGTCTCCCGAAGGTGTCATTTAATTTCACATAAGTGCTACCAAGTGCCGGTGGTTTTCAAGTTTTAATATTTTATTTAAAAATATGTTATATTTCCGACGAGTAGAGAACACCTTTCAACAATGACGCTTTGTAAAAGTAGAATCACTATCTTATTGTGTATTATTTTTTTATTAATTATTAAAGATTAATCGCAGACAAGCAGCAATCCCACAGATTACTTCTTGGTGAAGATTGCAGGGCAACACGCAAAGTTTGTTTATCATGTAACGTAGTACTACCAACTGATATCTTGCAACTATGCGTAGGTTGATGAAATTGATATTGAGAAATTAGGTTCCGATCAGAGTCTGAAGCAATTCAGACTTACTGACTGAAGCAATTTTATTTTCTTTTATAGATTAATCTGGAATTTTATAATTATTATTGTCGCGAAACGGAGTTATCTGGCAGCTAATGTTTGCAATTCTTAAATTTTTGACCTGGGGACAGGTACCTACCTATCTTTTACCTAAGGCGCTTTAGTATTTTCTTTTAGTTCGATGAAACTTGATCTCAATGAACTTAAATATGCACACAAACCCCTTTGATATAGCTCACATAGTGTTGTGTATGCTTAGGAGTAATCTAAAAAAAATTACCTAACGGCCACCTAACTCCTAGTGCTTTGTGTACTTTCAGCGCAGTCCACGCATTACTGTGCGGTCTATTACCGGCTCACAACACAATGACTAACCCACTTCTCTCAGAAGATGAAGTGAAGGCTGCTGATGCACGTCATAGCGTTTATAGCCGCAATACTTTTACACGTGACGACGTGTTAGGTGGTTAGGTGGCCGTTAGGTAATTTTTTTTAGATTACTCCTAAGCATACACAACACTATGTGAGCTATATCAAAGGGGTTTGTGTGCATATTTAAGTTCATTGAGATCAAGTTTCATCGAACTAAAAGAAAATACTAAAGCGCCTTAGGTAAAAGATAGGTAGGTACCTGTCCCCAGGTCAAAAATTTAAGAATTGCAAACATTAGCTGCCAGATAACTCCGTTTCGCGACAATAATAATTATACGTGGGCACATAACACGCATACTCACTATCTTGCACATGATAAGGCAATATCTGCTTACTCATTTAAACGACATTACTCTCACTGAGGCACTGTACAGGAAGTGAGTCACATCTGTATAGAAATTTTCAATTTACAGTCTTTCCGTCGATTTGTGAGAAATACATGCAATATCTGCTAAGCGCGTGATAAATTGATTTTTTTATGCTGAATGTCTTGAGCATGTGCTGCCATCTGTCAAAGTAATGCCGTGTTTTATTGTTATAAAAACATTACGGAGGGAATTATTTATTTAACATGGCTGGAAGTTTAGTAAGTTGGAGGCGTCGTTTTTTACATGTAGATAATTGATTGCTTAAATTTACAGATATAACGTCTGTGTCCAAGTACGAGTATGATATAAACAGCACCCCTTAACATATCTCAACTAAATTATAATAAGGATAAATAGGTAGAACGTTGAGAGCGAGAACGATGGGCGTCGTGGTTAAGTAATAAAGAATTATGCCTGTTTTTAATGCAAAATCATTAAATAGTACATTATTGCAAAGGCCGGGAAATAGGCAATTGCAGGTCGAGTATGAGTTTGAAGGCCGAGCCGTAGGCGAGGACTTCACTAATATGAGACAGGCAATTGCCATTTTCGCCGAGGCACATATAGTGCTTTTCTCAAAAGAATGCAGGGAAATAAAAGTAATTAAATTTCCATAATTTTTCAAGTTAATGCCGTTTTTAACATGAACTGTACATTTCAGCATGGAATAAATTGCCCATAATGTAGATGGCTTTTTAGTTTTAGTAATCTCATTAAAATACGCCAAAAATACACAGTTTGTAGAAAATGTTCACTTTGTTTTCGTTTTTCCAAATCATAAAATTTTCATATACTTTCATGTATTTTTCTTTTGACTTCGCTGGAAGCAGGTTTTCCATTGCTAATTTGGCTTCTGATCTTAAATCTGGTGGAGTACAATCAATCTCCATTTCACTCTCTGAACCGTTGGAACTTATTTTAATTATCTATTATATAAGTAAATAACAAATCAAGACGAATTTTCAGCTTTGCCGCCAATTTTCTATTTATCATCTGCCGAAAGGCAAATGCATTTAAGGCTTTACAGCCACGTGAACGCAATTTGTACTAAGCAAAGAGAACTTTGGTGTGCCAAGAATGATAAAAGAGATCCAATCAAAAAGTATTTAATAACCCCAGCACGCCATTTCATACAACATTGCTGGAGCGTTGTAATGTTCCAAATTCAAAAAACGCGCTTGCAATGGATTTGATTTTCTTTGACCGTAAATTCAATACTTCACGTGTTCTTTTTTCGAAAATAATAACAATATTTTCATGCATGTTTGAGAACAATATATTAATTAATTCGTGTTTCGTACAAACGATAAGAGGCGCATCACATTTATCACGCATGACTAGGATAAAAAGTTTGTAGGTATAACAGTAAAGTGAAAACTTAAGCTTATCACAATGACCCGTTCACGTAACTACACTTGAGTGCAACGATATTGACCTACCACTTCACGTAGTTCGTTATGTAATGTGGGTGGAGGCCTAACCTTAAACAAATGCAATACCTACGTAAATCTACGTCTTGATGATATAAACGAAAAAGGAATGCGAGTTTGCATGTTTTGAAGTTTAAAAATTAGAATGTGACTATAAACCTATGAAATATTTGTCGCAAATCTCAGCGCCTGCCAACTAAAACGTAACCACTAAATACTCAAGCTATAAACACAAACATCGCTTGCAGCTTGACTTTCGAGAATGTTCAGTAAAAGAGTGAGTGCTCGTCACAAGCGACATTTCCTCTCAAGTGACGCGAGACTTGATAAAGTTGATAAACATTCCTTCACTTACTATTTAATTCCCAGCCTCTCTTCTGTTGCCGCAATTTATAAAAACGCGTCCGCAATTTGTTCCAGTGACGTAATTCCTGAATTTTTCACGAGATTTTCTTGGCTTTGCAAAGTAAATAAAGATGTTTATTTACTCCTGAGCTGCTTAAGATGACGCTTCAGATAATATTTTAAGAATTTACATTCACAAAAAGCAAATTCAACGTTCAGCCACGAGGACTGAAATATTGTGTTGATATATAATTTTGTTTAGATTCCTCACGGAATTGTTTTTGCGTTATACTCGTACAATGGCCATGTTTCATGTGTTTATCTTTATGAAGAGCTGTTCTACTTTATTTAACGGTGAGTACAAATTAATGGTCGCAGTTAGATACCTTATTATACAACTGCCAGCTTTACACCAAATTAGGTACTTTGTATCGTCGTTAAATGTTTATCTAAACGCCAATAAACTGCCATGTTATCAGCTTTTAGGTACTGCAAAAAATGCGCGTGACAATTCTTCAAGGACAAACACACGCGGTTTACCGCGATGTAATCTGACACGGGTTGACCTCGCACACAAAAACTGCTGTAGCTTCGTTTCTTTTGCGTTTTTTTACAATCTGTGAACTGATTCGAGTGTTTGAATAATGGGGGCCACTTATGATAATATCCATAACACTCATACGTTTAGTTATTATTATAAACATCCTATTGAAAATAGAGAACTGGGCGTAAGCCGACTTGTTAATGTATTATGTTAGTTTCTGGCAAAAGTAATGAATCAATTTACGCAAAATTTTGGTCATAATATCATGAATACTCAAGTAATCCAATTATTTTTTTTTTCTTATTAGTCTTATGTACAATATTTCCATAATATTCCAACTCAAACTTCATAGTACGCGGTGCTGTAATTTTGAATCGCGTAGTTCAATTCGTGATATTGGAAACGATCATACGAGTTATAATGAGCATTATAATGTATTAAATCTTTCTAGGATATTACCTATACCTTCTTCGACTAATTGCTATCCATGAATCGTAAAAATATGCTACGATAATTGGTAAAATACCAAGATGACCTTGACGGGTCATTTTATCCGGAAATTTATTTATTCTACTTAGAATCTTATTTAAAAGTAAACAAGAATGTAGTGGTTTATCAATTTCTGTACACACATTCCTTGTTTATAACCCCTGTAATTAATTCACTTATAGTTACAAAACAAATCTAATATTATTTCATAATAATTCGGCATAATAATTTGATACATTTTACCTACACATCAAAATGCTTCGAAAAATCTTTGAAAAATTGATAAAAATGTATGAATACGCTTCAAATGCATGAAATAATTAATTAGAATTAGTTTTTGCATAGATAATTACCATTTATAGACACAAATTCATTGAAAACAGTCAACAATAATAAATTTATATGGCAAATGTGTAAGACGAAATAACCTAAAACTGTATTGGCTTGAAAATCATTTTTTCTATATTGTTTTACGCAAACGATTAGCCACATACTTACACAATCCACTATTGTTTCATTATTCATGTACTTACCTAAGTTTTATTCGAAAAATCCATCACAATAACTCTCAATAAATAAAAAACCGGTACTAAATCACGACTATAAACCACAGAGTATCAATGTAAAAAAGGACGCGTTCATATTTTTTTTTACAGTGTTGAGCACAAAGTTTTTAGCATCTTTTATTGTCTATGGCTTACAAATATTTTTGCCAGTGTAGGAAAAATATTAGAAATCGACTAAGTTCCGTACTTTACGCAAAAATAATATTTTAATGGTGTAGCCTATTGGCAACGCGTGCCGTCGCCTGGAGGGGTCTTCGGTGCTTGACGGAATGACGCAGAAACCGACCCCTCCGGGCGACCGCAGTCCTTAAAAGGTAACTCGTCAGTGGTGCCAACTGGTGAACACAAAAACGATAGCCCCCGGTCCTAGTTATGTATCTCTCTTCTTGGTTGCGTACTTCATCACTAGGTGGTGTCCCTGAAAGGCCTTCGTGGCTTTATGTATGATGTTTTTCCACTTCGTTCGATTCTCTACTTCTCTCAGGGCGGTCGCAATAGAGAGTCCAGTGAGGGTGGTTACTTGGTCTGACCAGCGGTTAGGTAACTGGCCGCGAGGTCTTTTCTCATCTACCTTGCCCATCACGCTAGCTTAAGCTATGTATAAAGAACTAGAAACCTTCAGATATTTCAGTAAAGTTTGACTGAACTGTAAATCTTTACAAACGACACAATATGCCGCCGTACCTACTTTGAATACGCCTGCCGCGTTTCCGTTTAATTTGTAAAGAGGTATTTTAAATACCTACAAATGGACCGTAGCGATCCTTGCGATATAATAGACAATGCAGAATAAAGTTTTATTCTGTTTTCCGTTATGCTATGCTACCTACCTGATTTATTTACTTTGGAAAGAGAAGAACGTGGGTCAAGGCTTTTCTTTTCAATGAATTGCATCCATTAACCAAAACTTTCAGTTTGCAGTACATTTAACTAGAACAATATTAGTACGAATACAATTGTTATTCATTTAAATATTATATTGAATGTTTTAGAAATATATATTATAATACTAGTTCACTGAGAGCAGCGAAATCAAACATATCTTATTACATCAATCTTCTATAATAATAAAGCTTAGTTAAGTACAACATACTAGACACACCATCAAATTAGCCACACAGTTATGCCGTTTCTTTTAATTGCTAAATGGGTCTGCTCTTGTCCTCGATCTCGCCTGATGGAAAGCTGATGAGATCTACTATGAAACGAGCGTGTCCATATTACAAGAATTGTTTTATACGAGTTATGGGTACGTAACAAAACGATTATTGCTAACATTCTCTCTAGCCGCTATTATCCTACAGCCTACACAGTATTCGTATACATGAGTCACATTAAAGCGAGTGAGTTGACAGCGATAAGTAGTTTCCTGTATGATGTTTTGTTTGAACGGTAGCACCGTTCCGTGCGTAAAATAATTGATTTCTCTCTTTTTCCTGGGAAATTAGGGTTCTTTCTTTTCAGCATCGATGGACACTATGGACAGGGTGGACTAAAAATAACTTGACCCTCAAAATTTCAGTGTTATCAATAGAAACACTTTGTCATTGTCAACATCAAAGGCGATCGGTTCTGTGGTGCGCTTTCTAATTGCTTAATGTATGACTTGTCTGAAATTCAATCCTAACTAATATTATAAATGCGAAAATGAGTTTGTTTGTTTGTTTTTTCACGCTAAAACGGCTGAACGGATTTAGATGAAATTTTGCACATTGGTAGATCGTGACCTGGGTTAGGACAGGATATTTTATATCCCGGTAGTACGTTTCCGTGGGATAATTTTTGACCTCCAAATGGGCGAAAAAATAATATCGTACCAAATCAGTTCGTTCAATTAACCAAGCTTTTGTTGTCAAAATTTTATGTTTGACAAAACTTTTGCTTCGTTAACATTAAAGGGTTTAGAGTAGACAAAAATTTGAGCACGCACAATTATAGCCTCGGCGATTAAAGAAACTACCCCGAGGGATGCGGACGAGGTCGTAATTTTTACAAACAACTTAAGTCCACCACTTCTGACCCAGTCATGGTAATAAAGTTACGAAGGAGAGAAGAGTTTGTCAAAAGGGTTTTCTTTCGGAACTTTTGGTTTTAGCATAAATACTACATTTGTAACTAACTTAAACCATTTTTAAGGAGACTGAAAACATTGCCCTCTTCACCTATTATCCAAAGAATCTACAATGTAAACTTCCAAAAAGTTCACTGACATTTAGAAACACACAGCTGCTATAAGCTTATCTCCATGCCACAGTCCGGTGTCGTCCGTAGTGAGGCTGTACACTATAAACGAGCTTCATAACTGAACTCTCATTCGATTTGTTAACGTTCAGTTACTTGAAAGCAAGTTTCGCCAACTCGCCTGACCGACTTCCCGATAATACCAGATATGTACCTACGAGAACTTGACCCAAGTCCAAGTTAATGTGGGATATTTCATACATATTTTTAATAAGTTGGCTCCTGAAATCTGATATATCATTTGCTTTTACTGGGACAGTTCCTAGATGATTCTGAAGATATATTATTCCACTTGAACACTGCGACTACGGTTATTACTTTTGCTCAGCTATAGGCTTTATGGAATAATAAGTACTACTACTTTTTTTCTAGTAAAATACAGTATGTCATACTGTACATATTTTATTGGGAAATTAATTAATATAATTTTTAAAAATTGCTCGTTAGAATAACTTTTTTATAATGTAGTACTACACAATCATTTGTATTCTCTACCACCAACCCATTAGCTTAGTTTTATTCAATTTGTAACCTCTATGTAGAAATATTCACTATCACGAATTTACAACAAAAGGGACTAAGTATTTTGTGTAAACTCAAATATTCTGTATGGTTGGATCTTCATCATTACCATAATAAAGCGGTTTTATTCGTGAGTACAAATTTATGTATTAAGTAGGGATAAAATTCATGGACAACAAACGTTAAATGCGATTTCTTTACTTAAAGACCGCATAAAAAAAACAGAACAAAACATTTGTGTTTAAATAAAAAACTAGCGGTGAAAAATATAATAAAAAGTTAAGATTTAGAAGCACACGTTAAAACATAAAATTTAGGTCAGAAATCTTAACTGTCAACAAAGTCGTAGGTCTTCTTATTTACAGACACCATATTTTGCAAGACAAAGAGCAAGTTCAAGGTAACTGTTGACAGCCATTCTCCCCGAGGTGGCTTAATTAAAAGCCGAAGTTCTCCGACAACATCTGACCCTGATTTATTAGCTTGGTACGCGCAATATCAAGCGAATTAATTTACTGTAGAACGATTCGATATAGGTTATAAATAACTTAGCGGTACTATATATGTGTATTAACATTTCAGTCAAGTTCGTTTATAACTTCATTAGACATAGACGTGACTTTATTAGATTTAATTCAAAATTACTTAATTTCAATTCGGTAACCTATAATAGAACTTGTGAGGCTACAAAACCAGTACTGACCTTAATGGTAACTATTGTTAAATAGTAAAAACCCAGACTAAAACAACCAAATTAAACCCAACCCCTCAACTAAATTATGTCCGTTGTACGCGATAATTTCTGATTTATTGTTTATATTTGACTGTAGAGTTTTATGATAGTTGATAATATAATCTGGCCTTGTAGTAGACAACCAGCTGAAAAACACAAAAAAAAAAATACTTAGACAAATATTTTTCGAGCAAGTTTATACATTTCACTCTTCCAAAAGTTGCCTTTTTGTCCACATGCAGGCTTATGTTGACCTCCGCAACCACTAAGTCCCTAAAATGACTAAAGCATTTTACAAAAGATACTGGAATCCTAATGTGTTTGTTGTTTCCTGTTTATTAAATAGAAAGTCACATATCCTCGCGTTCCATTTATTTATTAAATAGCATCTCGCTGACGTTCTCTTTGCACTGACACCATTAGTGTTCACTCAATAATAGATTTCAGTGGAGAACACAATTTTACTATTATAAAAATACCAACTTTCAAATTGTGTGTGCTTTAGAAATTGTATGTATGCATTTGTTCACATTTGATACTTAGGTATAAAAATGTATAGTTAGTGTTTTGTTGAGAGTGAGGGTACAGAGAGTGCACCTGTGTCTGCGCACACACTTGTGCACTATAACATCTCCCGCGCCGAAGGCTAGTCTCCGTTGAGATTGGCGCCTTGGCCGAAATACTGTCTGGAGGACATGTATAATATATTTGCATAATATTATGCTGTCCACCGCATTAATTTTCCGGATATTTGAGCATCCTAATTGAGAGGGACCGACCCTTATTTGAATAATTTTCTCTAGCCCGCGGTTTAGTTCAGCATCTCTGTGATTTACTTAGTTCTGTGTGTTTAGGACCAAACTCTTGTTTCTCATATACCTACTCGTACTATGTTTTAAAAAGGCCAGAAAAGTGTTATCTTCTTTAACATAAAAGTAGTGATCAAGAAACGATTAAATATTTTTTCTTAAGTTTTTATTTTTAATGGAGTTTCGTTAATGTAATACTACAGCTACAGTAAAGTATTTCCATAGACAGACAGTTTGTTACTTGCAGGAATAAAATAATCATGAAATAATTTGATAAAATTTGACAATTAAATTCAATCACTTCAAAGAATATCTACTGCTCCGACGCGGATCTATTATAACATTTATAACATAATATCACGCTTGTATTTTCTGAAGGGTTAGGCAAAGGTGTATATCCCACCTACATTTCGTCAGTTATGTTTAAGTCCCATGTAATAGGGCGAGCCTATTACTCTATTGCGCTTTTATAACCATGTTTATTATTGCTATCATTGTTTACTATTCTCTGTAACACCACAAGCCACAGCATCATGCCAACACAGTGGTAAGCAACATTAATTACTTAATCATTATCATTATAATTAAACTTGCAGATCTGTTTTCATAAGTAAACAGGGCAAAGTGAGAGAGTGTGTTCAGAGTGTGTTTGAACTACTAAGAAGATCTGGAGAACTTAACTCCAACTAGCAGCAGCCAGTTGTGCAGATAGAATCAACATAGAGATTCAATATAAACAGGTCGATAATGTCCAACAATAGATCAGGCAACTTAATATACACTGTGTTTGAATCACAGTTTTGCTTGAACAAACGTTGTTCAGACCATGGTCTACTACCATTCTAAAGTATCAAATTATGTTATCAAAACATACTAAACTAGGCATTCTCAAATAAGTCTTATGTTACTCTTAACGTGTTCAAACATTAACCGTAACATCATAGTACTCATCGCGGTAGCGATATGACATTCAAAAGAGTTATGATGAGTCCACGTGGACTACAAGGATGTCCGGCCAATGCGGGCCGTTTGCAAATAAATCATAAGCCAAATGACATGCAATCGCGCGAAATTTCATTCCACCCATTTCTTTTGTTGACTGCCGCGGGCCGCTCGCGCCGCCCTGACGGTAGCCAGCCAGTCTTCCGACATCTCTCGAGCGGGCCATGCGTATGCATCCGATGTACTTACCTTACAGGCACGTATCGCGCGTTTTTTTGTGAAAATGAGTTCTAACTGTTTGAATGTGGAATGGTGTTGGATATGATGCGTTTGGCGTGCAATTTTGTACTTACATTCTGAACTGTGATGTAAGAAAGTAACTAAGTAGGTAAGTAAAACTACTTTGATACGCAAGTGCCGCAGTGTCTGTGTTGTAGGGAGTAACGATAATCTCGACATTTTAAACTTGGTCTTTTATCAAAAAACTTTTTTTTTTTATTGGATGTAGAATTATAGTAGACCATGGTCTGAACAACGTTTGTTCTAGCAAAACTGTGATTCAAATTTCACGGTGTAAAAACAAATAAGAAAATAGAATATTGATTTCAGAATTTCAATTTTCCACAATTAAAATATTTTAGACACACAATTTTAAACACAAAAGCGAGTACTTGCTCAGTAAAGGGATGATACAGGCTAACAGTAACCGTAACAATATTTTAGTGGAAAGTTGCATAAAACGCCTCAGTAAACATAATAATCGATTTGACCCTAACAACGTTACAACAATTTAAATCTTTCCAAAACGCTAATTCTGGAAAGGTGTAATTCATTCATTCATCACTTAGCATGTTTCGATAAAGACATCCGCAGTCCGTATTAATAAACGCTCCCGCTGTGCGTTCAAGCGAGTGTTTCATTATCGGCTAATCGTGTACAAGTTGCGGGTAGTCGTAAATCTGAGTCATGGTCGATGAGATTCTGTGTTCGTGTCGCAGGTTTTGTTTCAGGCTTTATGTATTCTAATTTCTAATTGGTTCTGGAATATTTATATGTCGAATATTTATTAATATTGAATTTATTCTAATCGTAACAGAGTTATCCTATAAATAAATAGTTTGTTAAATATTTTGCATTGCAGCCGATTACGACGTATGTACAGTAAGCGTTCAAAAGTGCATAAGCACGCTAAGAGTCGTATTGCTGTGAACACGCGGTGTAGTCCGTACATTTGTATGTCTAAACAGTCAGACGTCTGCTGTGTGTGTGCCGTACACACACCACAGAGAACGCAGTTTTGCACTACACGCTGTCGTATCGTCACGGTTCGCGGGCGCCGCACTTTTTAAACAAAAATATTTGTTAGACACGCATTATACGCGTGACCTTGACCAGTGTATGGCATTGCTAAAATTCGAACGTATATTATATGTGCAGATAGCAGAAGGCGTTAAGCGTTGGTCCTAGATTCAAGATGGCTAAGGTTCTAATCTCGTAAATCACAACGCTGTTTTTGCAAATATTATTATTTTTGTTTAAAATAATAATATTTTTTAAATATTGCTGCCTTTTTATTAATGTTGTTATTGCAATAAAGGGTCTAGAATAAAAAATGCGTGACATAATATGTGATAATAAAATTAAAATAAATATTTATTCGTTATATTTATTTTACTTACGTATACTTAGTTAACAAACTGCTACAATTATTTATCATTACTTCAGCTGAATAAGATGTGAAATTGATGTCTAGAAACTTAGAAGCAATATGTATTATTTTGACATATTTAAATTTTGAAATGTTTTAAATTTTAAATGGATTTTTTCACCATAGGTATAAAGCTTTGATCATGGTCTAAGTAATTAAGCAATAAATAAGAATATTAGACTACTTAAAATGTAAAAAAAAATAACTGACAAAATATTTGATTTTAAGGTTAAGTATAGGCAGTTTCGTTTACATTAATTATTTTAAATTTTATTTGGCTTTAGTAAATATTGGTTGGTATTGAGGTTATAGCTTAAGTATTCATTTTCTTTACGAAAAGAAGATTGAAACTAAACCTCAAATTTTAATCCTAAAATAATAATATTACTAAAATAATATTAAACATTTTCGGTCTATCTGCAAGAAATACGACAAACACCATTTTGAAACGTGCTTAAAAAAATCGTTAGCATAAATTCATGCATAACGAATCTGTTGTTTATTAAGTTGGTATGATCAATATTTTAAAGTCAAAAACGGTTTTCTAGCTGGTCTTCAGTGATGCAAGCCTTCAGAGTGCACGGCGAACGGTTCATAATGACTTGTTTAATAATTCAGCAAAATATCTCGTTGGTATGAAACCATTTGTTTCATATTCATTCACCATTTGACGTCGCTGCACCTCGATAATAAGCCTCTTCCTCATATCTCTTAACCCTCACAGTATTTCTCTAGAACAAAGAATAATATTGTATTTATTACACATAATACCTAATTATTTATCATTCACTAATCGAATTAAACCTCATAATGAATTTAAAACTTTAAAGGCATCTTTTGTCTCAACAATACCTCTGTTCTATCAACAATACCTTTGATTAAGATTTATGTTTAGTAAAATATGAAAAATACCGAGCTGATTGGTATACCGGGGAAACGGCAGGCGGTATATGTTGCTGAGCAGCTGTCTTTTACCTCTAAAAAGCTATTTTACTTAGCACGAGAATTTGCGAAGGAAAATGCCTATTCGTTCTGTTGGGTAAGCAATGGAAACATTTTCCTTCGTAAACAATCGGGCGATAAGCAGTTATTGATAAGTACAGAAAAATGTCTTCAAGAGCTCACCAGCAAGTGACTAGTTGAACCTAAGCCCGGTCATTACTTAGAAACCCTTGGCTATTTATTGTATCTGTATCACTTTTTAATTAATCTGTTAACTTCAACTGCAATCTTCATACTATGTTATAATTTTTACACTAACCAACACATCTCAAACATAATAAATCCAATTTACACACTAAAAATTTACATAAACACACACATACATACCTATTTCACCTGCCACTACATTATATACACAGAAAAGCAATGCTGTTATTTTCTAGCACCAAGGCAATCTATCTCAATGTTTCTCTTCTTGTTCTTTATTAAAAAGCATCAATGGCTAACATAAATAATATAAATCAGGACCTTGATACTCTAAATCTTGAAAACTCTTTCTCTTGTGACCCCTCTGAGTGTATTAAATATATAAAAACAGCCGACAGTAGTATAAAATTATTGCACTTGAATATTCGTAGCGTTAATAAAAATTTTGATAGTCTTCTGGCGTTGATGTGTTTAGTTAATATTGATTTTGATCTCATTGTTTTGACTGAGTGTTGGCTGAGTAAAGTGATTAACCTCCCAGTTATAAACGGATACCAGTTGCACTCAACAAAAAACATTTCAAACCAGAATGATGGGGTTATAACCTTCACCAAAATTGGGCTAAATGTCAAGGTATGGGAACCTAACATTATGTATGCAAATAGTCTTGTATGTCAAATTGATAATAAGCTTACTGTGGTAGCAATATATCGCTCTCCATCGAATAACACCAAAGATCACTTCGACAGCTTTCTGTCTAGTTTAAATAATATCTATGATAAATTGTCAAACTTCCCCAATATCTCTACTGTGGGCGATCTTAATATTGACATAAAACTAGGCAATAGGAATGACCGTGCGCTAGAATACCTAATTCTAAACGCGTCCCATGGACTAGTACCAACCCACCTCCTTCCAACTAGAATGGAAAATTGCCTAGATCACGTCTTATTAAAAACAAAATCAGTGGCCACCACTTTGGTATTGGAGTCACATATTACTGACCACAAACCGATTATTTTATCGATTTCAAATACAAATCCGACACGAAACAAAAGTCTCACTATATCTCGATTAAATCATGAAGCAGTTAAGACAGAGCTAGAAAGTACGGACTTTTCAGATATCTACAACATCAAAGACGCAAATACTGCTATGAGTTCGCTAATTACAAGGATATCAACAGCAATAACTAAACATACAAAATACATCAATGTACCTAGAAAACAAAGAACAATTAAACCGTGGATAACTCCGGGACTTCTAAAATGTATCAAGCACCGAGATAAGCTGCACGTAAAATCTAAGAAGTCTCCTAACAATTTAATACTACGTGTTACCTATACGCGTTATAGGAATTACTGTAATATGCTACTGCGTAAATTAAAGAGGACTTATGAGAAGAGTGAGCTAGAAAAATCTAGGAATAATCCTAAAGCATTGTGGAAAACTATTAAGGAAATAACCAATACAGGTAAAATATGCTCTAGTCCTGTTGAACTGCTCAAAATATGCGACAGTCCTGCATCTTCCCTCAACAACGTCTGCTCTTTCTTTAGCAATATAGGCAAAAATATGGCTGCAAAAATAATTAACGACCCATCTAAAGGGCAATTAAACCGCGAGACCATTCGAGATGGTAATAACATAACTCTGAACCCGCCTGTCAATTCACTTGCTATACAAAAAGTTGACGAATGTGATATAGACACTATTATATTACAGATGCGCCATGACTGTGCCGTAGGCTGGGATGGAATATCTTCCTCACTTCTTAAGTCATGTCGTCATATACTTGTATCGCCGATAACATACATCTGCAATCTCTGCATTGAGACAGGAGTTTTTCCAGATTCTCTGAAGAGAGCCATAGTCCACCCAATTTTTAAGGGTGGGAACAGAGGCTGTGTCGATAATTATAGGCCGATATCAGTACTGTCGTCGCTCTCTAAAATTCTCGAGAAGATTCTTAATCAAAATCTTAGAAGCTTTCTCGATAAATACAATATTATAGCGGACAATCAGTACGGCTTCCGGTCAGGAGTCTCCACTGAAGATGCAGTTTTGGATCTAACTCAATCTATTGCCAAGACTCTGGACAGTAGAAAAAAGTGCCTTGGTATATTTTTGGACCTGTCAAAAGCCTTCGACACAGTTTCTGTTCCCAAACTAATATCCAAGTTGGAGTTTTTGGGTGTACGTGGTATAGCTTTGGAAATCTTCAAAGATTACCTGAGGAATCGCACTCAACTCGTAAAGATTGGCTCTAGTTTCAGTGATGAAGAGTTTGTGCAGTACGGTGTCCCCCAGGGAAGCATTCTAGGCCCCACCCTTTTTCAAATTTACATAGATGACCTTTGTAGAATGTCAATACCAGCCTGTAAAATCTATGCGTATGCAGATGACACAGCGATTCTGGTTGATGGGCCCTCATGGGAGGATGTGAAACGAAAGGCCGAATTTGCAATGTCTTCAATCATGAACTGGCTTGACCTTAACTTGCTGACATTAAACCTAAAAAAGACGTATTACATACCATTTGCGATCCGGTCCAACTCCAAACCTCCCATTAGTTTCACAATAATGGCTCACTCATGCCAGAATCAGCTAGTCTCGTGTTCATGCCCTCCCATTCCCAGAGCAAACAGTGTCAAATACTTGGGTGTGCATATAGACGATGGACTAAAATGGGACAAACAACTAGATACCTTAACTTCTCGAACACTTCGTCTTATTCATATTTTCAAATCTCTCCGAGAATCCGCCAGTTTTGACATTCTAAAAATGGTGTACTTGAGTCTATGCCAGTCTATTATTAGTTACTGTATAACTGTATGGGGTGGAGCCGCGAAGACCTATCTTATGAGAGCAGAAAGGTCCCAAAGGGCTGTACTTAAAGTTATGTTAAGGAAACCCTACAGATACCCTACAGCACAACTTTACGCTGATTGCAAAGTGCTAACGGTACGGCAGCTGTTTATCCTCCAATCTGTCCTGAGGATACATGCCCGCTTACCTCCATCTAATCCAAGAAAGCGTACATATGTTCCCCCAGGTGTACAGTACAAAACCTCATTTGCAAGACGTCAATACTATGTCTTAAGCCATCATGTTTTCAAAAGAATACAGAAAGAACTAGACATAATAGACCTAAATAAATTTAATGTCAAATCAAAAACCTCTGAGTGGCTCAAACAACAGGACTATATTAAAACAGAGTCTTTACTAGCATCATATTTCGCTTGACATAATACTCACACTCACACTCACACACACATAAACATTTTACACTCTCCCTTTCCCGTCTCACAAACACACGCACCTCAATACTCTCACATATTTGATTAATATTAATATTCATTTGTACTGGTAGATCATCACACCTTCACTCTTGTATACTTAGTTTTATAAATTTAAATTTTGGCCGAGCACTGTCTCTTAAGATACAGGTTTCCTAGTTTAAGAGACAGGGTTCATTATTTCCTGTATGCATATACTTTTTTATTTTTGTAATCCTAAATCTGTACACAAGTTATGTTTTTATGCTCTCTGTACTCTGTCGCATTGTAATGAACTGTGTCTGTGTGTATTATTTATTGGGATAAATAAACAATTTTATTATTATTATTATTATTAAATATTTAAATGATAATACTCACACTTAGTCCAGTTTCATATCTTGTGTAAATAACATTCACTTTTACGCAGCGCAGTAATATTTATCTCCCTTCAATATTTTTTGACTGCATTTTGAAAATAATAACCACAACACCGCTAATAGCTAAATATTCGTCACCAACATTATCTACGAACCAACAAAGTTCTATTAAGTGAATACTCGCTGTCTACCCCACAGAAATCGAAATAATTTACTTAGTTTTCTGTGGTCTACCTGCTAAACTTTAATATTTATGTGAACAAGACGAATGAAACAAACTAATGATTATCGAACTAGTCATTGGTTGCAGACAAAGTGAGTGTGTGTGTGTACTGTGCGTGTCTATAGTATTGTAAAAACTTATAGAAGAAGGTCGTAAGTCAAACCGAAGCGTCAATCTATTGCTTTGTGAGATTGCTTATGGACTTTTGGTCGGTACTGTACTGCGCTGACTTCAGTTCTTATACGAACACAAATCGATCATACCACTTTGAATATTTTGCACCTGATGCTGATGAGTTTTTAAATTCGGCTCACGATGTACTACCGTGGATAACGATCGCATGATACGCAGGTATACTAATTAATACAAGAAAGATTATGGAAGACAAGGGTGATTCGTTTTTGGGATTGGGTAATGCCAGGTCGTCTAAGTAATTAACCTGTCACTTGATCGATTTGAGTAGATTAGGATTTCTGTCTAGAGACGATAACATGCAAACGAAACTGCTATTTTATTATAAATCAGCTCGCCGTCCTATCTCGATAGATAAGCTTGTAGTAGATGCACACAGTCGTGTTGCTAACGTTTGGAATGCTTTGTATCTACCGCAGCGTTGAATCGAAGACATAGTTTACGAACTGATTTACATTAGTTTCGTTTAAATTCAAATTCAGGAGCTCAACAATGATAAAAGCTGAAGCTGAATAAATGTTCACTTTAGCTGTTGAAAACATTGACTGTATTCAGTTTAGTTTTACCTACCTAGATAGTTATCTATCTGCGCTTAGCAGCATGAAAGTCTAACTTAATTTCAAATTTATTAAATAACGGAACAAGGCTACTTTAAATTAAAATATTTATTCGATAAAATAATTTGATTTAAAATCCGCATTAGAATCCGTTGAGTAATTTAGATGAACAACGCGATTACACAGACGGACATGAAAAGCGATAAAAGATTAAATAAATCAATCAAACTACAGCCACAATTTTCTAAAAACACTCAAATACAATTTTGCCCAAACCTTTTTAATTTGCATTAAAAATACTGACTACAAGTGCTGACAAAAAAAGCCAAGATGCCATTAAGTTTTTGTTTTCATAATTTTTTCCTTTCTTAGTCTAATACGGCTATGGTACTATATTTTTTATGAAAATTTACCAATCTGATTTACATAAATATTTGTTTGAAATCTTTATATGTAAGTATACGACCATTGCAACGAATCATTAAAAAATACAATAAGAAATTTTCCTCTGCTATGAACTGCAGCTCAAGAGTTTTTGCGGTTCGATATCCCGTGTGTATCATAATAATGAGCCAATTCTATCCAACCGTAATCACAACGTTTACACAGTGATTTCTCTGTTTAATCGTACATTGTTAGAATTAAAGCTGAAAGGCGAATATAAAGCTGACAATAAAAAATGTTCGTAGCGCAGATCTGTCACACTGCGGATCGGATGACATACCATATTCAAAATTCAAAAGTCATTTATTCAAACTAGGCTGAGAATCAACATTTTTCGAACGTCAAAATTACATAAGACAGTCCCCCAAAAACGCCCACCCTTCACCACTTCCTAGTGCCTTTAGCTGGGAAGAAGAAGTGGCGCAACAAACTCCCCAGCAACACAGCTGTCTGTTCAAGTTAGAAAAATGATTCTAGCAATAGTATGCAAAATAACTTACACTATGCAACACAAAACATAATTTAAATGATAAATTATTGGCCATATGTCAACTAGCACACGCCAATATACCAACCAAAAACATCGAGAATTTACTCAAGCAGAATTAAAAAAAATAAAAACTAAATGTAAACAGAACTAAATATCTAAATAAAAGCCTCCAGGTATAAAGGGCGTGCCCGCTTACATAAAGCTGTAATTGGAAGTTATAAATGATAAACTAGGACCATCGAGGTAAAATAAATGAACAGTTAATAATATGAATCGACTGTCTCACTCTGAAGCATTACCCAGCAGTTAGGGTAATCGCGTAAAATGATATACCTAAGTAACCTATCTTTTACATTTTTATGTTGTGAAAGCAAGGTAGGTAATAATTATTATGCATAGTATGATAGCAATATTATTATATGAAAAGCCTTAACTTTTCTTCTGTTGTAGCAAAAAAAAAAAGTTAATGAACACAACTTTGAACAGCTAGAAACGTATTTAATAACTAATTAATAGAATATGGAGCAAAACAAACAAAGTTAAATCTTTTCTTTCTTTCTAAATCAGAAATTAATTTTGCCTCTACAAGTGCTAATTCCAAATTTAGCAACTCTTTCGCGTTTTATCTCAAAGATCTTGTGAATTATGTTCCTTACTAATAACTTTCTTTCTATTTTCTTTTTTAAAGTTTGAAAGCTCTTAGAACTTATTTTCTGGTCATCCAAGCGGAATCGTAATACTTGCTATCTACATTTCCGGTTTTAGAAGACGTATCGTAAAAGCCAACTACTCGAATTTTACTCTAGTTTAGTTATGTAGGATCTTTTTTAAATAATAATATTTTGATATGTATTTAATCGCGTTTTTCACTATAAAAACTGACATAACGTTTTTTTTTTTTCAGGTATGTAATCTCAAATCAGAGTTTGGCAAATAGAATTGTAAAGGTAATCATTTAGACCATTAATAAACCTAATCAGGATGGAGTTCAACAATGCCTCAGATCACATGAACTAATTATGTTAATTAAGAATCAATTAAATGTCAGTGGTAAGTACTGTTCCTTTGAAAGTTGTAACGAGAACTTTATCAACTGTGACTCGGAGCCGCTTCTGTTAAATTGACTTTGTGTTTGAGTTTCTACTGAGAGTAACTAATGACGGAGCCCAACAAACACAAATCTTACAGCTTAGGTATTCAATATATAATTATTTTGATGAGAAGTTTTAGGTACTTACTTAGTTTTGTAGGTACCTACTCGAAACATGGGAACCATGTCTGTGGTTCACTTGGTGTTCGTAATATGTACTCAAATCGACATTGTTGATAAATCTTATCTCTAAGCTTTATGTACCTTGCACTAATAAAATAAATGTAAAAGTATTCTTGAGCCAGCGCTAATTAAATCTTAAATTATAATTAAATCTTCCATAGCAGCATTCCATGGAATACTGAGATTTTGGTTAAAATTAAAAAGTGATAATGTTATTTTATGGAAAAAAATGCTTCTTTTTTCATTTAAACGGTGAAAACTAAAAAGAAAAATAACTCACAACAACGTGTTTTATACTTAAAAGAAAATTTCGCTTTCCCCACATTACATGAGACACCTTATTATTTTAATATTCTTTTAAAATTGTTTTTACAAATTTTCAATACATTTGGGTATTTTTTTTGCATTTAGTGAACTAACGTTTTCCTAAATCTCTACATAACCTTTGTTTAAGTTGGAGTCGGCTTCAGGTCCAACCGGATGCACCTGTATACCAGTATTTTACATGGAGCGACTGCCTATCTGACCTCCACAACTCCGTTGCTGGGTAACACGATACCCTTTGGTAAGACTCAGTCAGACGTTTACCCAAATGTGCAGTAATAGTAGATTATTCACTTAGGGGATAAAGCAGTGTCTTTATGTCGCTGGCGCTATTTTGCGCAGTGAGGGAGCTGTGGTTAAGACTAGAATCCCGAGTGCAGCGAAGGTAAAGTAGTGATGCGAAAAGTAGAGTATTCTTCTCGGGGCAAAGGATGTCTTCGTCTTGGGCGAGTTTGAAACCCTCGCTGCACTAGAATCCTTCGTTACGGTCGGAATTCAATTTAGCACCCGTGACAAAAGACGCAACTTTAGCCCCTCAGTAAATAATCTACTATTACACAAATATTCCTCAGCCATAGTTCAGTAACACAACTTTATCCTTACTCAGTACACTGAAGTCACTGATAACGACTACACAGGAGCATTCGTCTTCACATCGGCTTTGGTTCACTGCCACGTGATAGATCGCCGTCGTTTGGATACATTACAGCCCACGAATGTATGTACAGTTGACTTGCCAAACAATACAATGTGGATGTAGCGAACTATGTGATAATAATGTTCAAAGGTTCTCAGTTCCACTCAGAGATTAAAGTTCAATTGTTATCAAACAAAAATTCTTATTCGCAGGAAAACAGTCTCCCTTTGATTCTGCGAAGTATCCATTTCTGAAAGGTGATCTCAATTCACATGAAACTTACGATTCCCTCAACCCATTATTATGGGTACCGGATACACAAACAGAAATCTACAACATTAAAAATAATTTGCTGATGGTTAGCAGAAAATATGATAAGAATTACAACTAAGTCTAAAAGCATCAAGTTGAGTTTGAATTTCCATCTTCAACTATTTCTAAGTTTTATTAATTTCACTGACATCTACTCACCAATATTTTTAAATATAATGGTATGTCAAACTATGCGAAAAAGGTATACTTAGTTAACTTAGCAAGCGATCCTCATCAATCCTTTCTTTCAATATTATAGTTTGCACAAGTAAATTATAACTGCTGCTACATAGCGATGGTAAAGTTAAAACAAACTGCAGTAAAGGATCAATATTGATGATTTATCGTTTCTGTGGATAATATTTTACGATCCTTCGACGCATAGATAAGAAAAGCTGTGCTGCGAATATTTATGAGAAGGTTGTTGGCCAATTTTCCAGCAAACATTTTCAAGGATGACGGTACGTTAAATTTTAGGAGAGGATTATCCGTTTCCCGCAACCAATCAGCGGGTAATGCATCCCACATGTTCAGTGTTTAGTCAGATTAACTCCATTCATTTACATAACTATCAGCGAGTGATGCTCGATTGTTGATCGTAACAATTAACATTGGTACAAGATTCTGTTTACCAAAACAGTAGATTGTTTTGTAAAACAAAACTCGTGGAATGAAACTCAGATGCGAGTCATGCTGGTCACGTATCAAGTAGCGATGTTCGTGATCATAATTACCGCATTATTCAGTTAGGATGAAAACAACTATCCATATTGATCAAGTGTCTTCCCCTTAACATAAAGTAAAAAGAAAGATGTTATTGGATGATTTCTTAATTTTATAGGTACTTAGCAGTTTAAGTTATATTTAAATTATTTATTAGCTAATAGGCTAGATTGTAATGTGAATACACCTATAACCAGTTGTGAAACTTCATGAAAAGAAAAGAAAAAGGTATATAATATAATAAGTTAGAATTTACTATATTTCAGATTGATTTGATGCTGTTAGTAAACCTTTTCAAGCTTATTTGTGTAACTTACCAAGATATATTAAATTCAAATCTGCTTCAAATTGCTGTTTGTTACATGAAAGAGATAATACGAAGACATTTTAGAACTTCCCTATATTATGGCAATTGGTACTTTTATGACCTAACATGTCTGGTGCAATCTGCTAGGTATTTTTAAAACAGTTTAAAACTGCTATAAAACTACTACTGCTATGTATTACTCGCTGGTTTCAGCGAAAACGCTGAAGATAGATAGTGACGGATTGTGAAAAATGCAAACTGAAAAGAATAACGAAAAGCTAAATCGCCTGAAAATAGCAAATGCAAGTAGATAGAAAAGAAGAAATTAGCCTCTGTTATGTTTTAACTTTTCCTTCATTAAAATATTTAGATGACGTACCTACAATTATTATTGTGTTCTCAAAGCACGGTATTCACTACTCCACCATTTAAATTTAAAATAATTCCCTGAAAATCTAAAATTTCCCGCAGTTTTTAACAGATCGGAAAATTTTAAAAATAAGTACTGATTTACTTAAGCCTCATAACTCAGCATATTTGCAAGTTCTGAATAAAAAACTACCTACTGCAATATCAGCTAATATGTCTTATAATATATCAGCTAAGTTTCTCGCACACACGAGTCACCGTAGTAGCTATGTGACACATTTGTCACACCAGACACCTATTTAATCTTCACGTGATTTTTGGAATGATAATTTATATAGCACTATAATTTGAATAATTATTGTGTTAAAGTTCTTATTAATTATTATGGCAAAGGGACGCTTGTCAGACTAATAAAGAACATATTGCTTTTTCATCGTACATATTGCTCTATATTCAACTGATACAAACTCTCATTTTTAGCATGGAGCCAGAACTTTATGCAGTATTTGAATTGAAATCTCTATCATCCATGTAAAATAAATTTCACAAAATGTCTTCTCTGTAACAACATATTTTTCTAAAGATGATTTTTAAAAGGCTTTTCATTAATAAAGATCGCTGACAGTGTGTTTTTTTTTTGCGTAGTTGCGGTTATCTTCTGACGTTAACATTTATCAGCACCATGCACACATTTTAATTACTAGGCACTGTATTTACCTGAGCTACTAGCTCATGCAAAACACCTTCATATACAAATAACTATACCAAACTATTAAGCGTTCTCTTGTACAATATATTTGTTGTGTAACACAACGCACCGTCGACCCGGGCCTGGTCCTTATCGGACGGCGAGCTACCCATTGCTCGCCGTCTGCAAGCCCGCGCCTACGGTGGCCGGAAATCGGCCTGCGTTTCCCGACGCCCAGGGCGTCTCCTCTTGCGGTGGTTAGGAGGGTGAGGGCGTGAAATTTGCCTCTCCCTCACGCGTTCCGCCTCCTCCTTCGCGAGCATTACCGCTTCGCAGAAGAAGGTGACGGCCTCCCATTTCCTCTCGCTCCGTATCATTGCCTGAACCAGGGCCTAAACTTATAGCTAAACTAGGTAATAAGTTTAAGCCTAAACTAAGCTTAAAACTTATAGAGTACATGACCCTGTTAGGGCGCAGCAAGTATTTTTAACTTATAACCAGGTTAAATATTTGGAAGTTAACATTATATGGAAATGCTTCATTCGATCATTAAAGTCCTAGGTGTTCAATGTTAACATTCTTTCATCAGATAGAAAATCATTCCATACTTCACACATATCAACTGCAGCCCCCATAACGGACTTCCATGTTATCAAAACCTTGAATGCACACCACCATTAACCTTACATGTCCACACATCTGTTAGCAACATAAATGTTGAATTGACAAACTTCTTATTTGAAAAAAAAAACTGGTTCGTAACTAAAATAAGCCAAGCGGAGCGAAGCAAAAAGTGCGAAGAAGTCGATATAAAGAAAATTAAGTATTGATGCGTGAATTGACGCTTCGAGTGCCTAAAGGCGATTTGTGAGCGTAACTGCCCGTAAAAAAGATTTACGAGGCTTCTTGAAACGATTTGAAAATTTAGCAGATTACCCTGTCTTCTTTTGACTCTGCATAATCTGAGGACATTTTGGTTACAAAATTTTATAAGCGACTTACGTGATCTTGAGTTTGGGTTGTATCCTAATATCGCGCTACTAGGTATACATATTATATTCTAGATAAATGCTTTTAGCCATAAAATAAACATATATTTTTACCCAACTACGGTAAAGCCAAAGAAGGGTTTTGATTTAATGATTTAACAGTCTATGTATGTATGTATGTTCCATCATAATTCCTAAACTCCTCGTCGTATTTTGACAAACGAGGTATCGTTGGAAGCAGCGTATTGTTCTGCGGGTTATAGGCTATATGATAACACATAAAATCCAACATGGTGGCTAATAGCGAAAGTAAAGTGATACGGAAAAACGATTTTTTTCGATTTTCGTATTGTCGGAGTCACATGTCATTACGTCATGTAATTAAGGCTTTAATCGTGCAGATTACGTGTGACTCCAGTTAGCGCAAGAATGTTAACTTATTTTCTTTTTCGAGCCACAAGAAGATGGAAATGAAAAAGGCAATAATAGATTTCCAGAAACAGGAAAAATGCAGGAAAACGAAAGCACTTATAAATGTATTCCTAAGGGGTTTTCAACATGACCAGGCGATATGTACGGTAACAAATCACACAACGTACGGTTACGGTACCAATGTGGCCGAGTTAGATCAAGCGGCCGCGATCCGAACATTGTTTTATTGAAACTTTCGCCGCATTAGGAGAATAGAGGTTATCCCTTCAACTGATGTTAATGTATACCTAAAAACAACAATCACTACTTTCATAATTATGCAGGGGTACTATTGAAGTGCACTCGGATAGAAGTAGAACGAATCATTTTATGTCTGTAGGGATGTGAACAGAGAGAAAATGTGATGGGGTTATAGAGGCATGAGGAACAGGGTGTTAAGTACACTCATTCTCCTTAGAAAAGGGTGGATCCTTCGACCAGACGGGTGTCGTGTCTGGTGGGCAACTGCCCATCGATTAATATATAATATGCTGATCGTACAGTAAACGCTGATTGCGCGTTGCAGGATTTCGCGTGACTTCAGTGTGATGCGTAGTTCCCATGTGGCGATGTAGACCGAGTTAACTGAAATTATAAGTACGAACAATGGAGTGAGTTTTTGCTTTTAAACAAAATGGTGGGTAAGATAAGTACTTAGTGGATTTTGTATTTTATTTTCGTCAAAACCAGGGCTTGAAACTAAACGAAACTTTTACTAAAACAATAGGGGTTTATCATACTCTACAACTATCGATAAAATACAACGACAAACTTATCAAACAAAACTAAAGTATTTTCTGCTGAATTTCTGACAATAAGCCGCTCTGTATTGATTTTACAGAAAGATATAGAATCTTTTGTTTTAAGAAACTTGTACTTAAACCCACAGCTCCTCAAATCATTTGAAATTGTTTCAATTTACAAAGAAAAACCATTTGTGTTGGAATACCTACGTTTAGCTAAATATCTTTTGATTCCAATCGAAGAATGAAAAGTGAATTTCATTACGATAAACTAGCTTGCTAAAACGAAAGCTTATAACATCAAATCAACAACAGAATACCGAAATAACTTATTGATCACTTTACTCATCATCTCAATTTATGTTCCAGGAAGAATTCGAGGGGAATCGTATATTTTTATAGGTTAAAGAAAAATGGGTTCCGCAATCAATTATGTTTGTTTGTGAAGTGGACGATATTGAGCTATTTGCTGTGTCAGTATAGTAAAGAAATGGAAATTGATCGGTAGAATTACATAAATTCACTGTAACCGTAATAATGATCGCGAAAGAATTGTTACGTTTAGCAATCACTGTAATATTAACAAATTTAGACATACCTATATTAAATACTAGTTGCACCCCGCGGTTTCACCCGCGTGAATCTCGATCTTGTGGAAATACCGAGATAAAAAGTATCCTATGTGTTAATCTAGATTATAAACTATCTGTGTGCCATATTTCAACCAAATCCGTTCGGAAGTTTTTGTGTGAAAGAGCAACAAACATCCATCCATCCTCACAAACTTTCACGTTTATAATATTAGCAGGATTAAATAGAAGGTCTTCTTCAGCAAACTTTCCTAAATTAATACTGGGTATTAAATTTGGGAAGATTACTTAAGTACCTACGTACTGTTACATCCCTACTTTGCACTAGTAAATGCTACACTAATGCCTAGTCAGCACCGGCCCTTCTAGAACATCTTTGCTCACCAGCAACCAGCCAGTTCGGATTTGGCATTAAATGAGTTGGGACGTATACCGAGTTTTCCCCAATATTGTCGAAATATTCTAGGAAGTTAAAACCCTTTTTTTAAAGAGTTCGGAGTTTTCCTTTCTAACAGTACGTAATTTTTCGAATCGACAAACAAAGTTCTAATAATCAAACTGCAGAACAAAAACGGACTTATCTACGCGACGGAGCGTAGGTATTGTTTCTGTTTCCAACCATATTAGCTTTTTGCCGAGCACAAATTCCAACTCCAGGCTGATTGATAGTGAGAATTTTCCGATATAAAAATTACAGTAAACCATGTAAGTAGGATATCAAAGGTTCATACCTTACGGATTCCGTTATTCTTAATTTCAAACTAATTCCTAATAACTAATTTCTTAATTTCTAAACGCGTGCGCGGCTCCCGCTCCCGACCCGCTTCGCGCCCGACCCGCTCCGCGTCCGACCCGCTCCGCGCCCGACCCGCGCACGCGTATCGTGTGCTGACATCCGTAAATTATAGTACAAGGAATTACAATCTACACAAGCCCGCTGTACTGCTGTCCAGACCCGCACCCGACACGCACCCGCCTTGTGTGTTTGTTGAGCTTAATAATACTAAAACCATGTCAATTAACCGTAATAATTCACAACTGTTCGTTATTTTAAAGCGTCAAAAGTTTTTTAATAGCGAAATTATAATCTATACACTTATTGCCAGCGATTTGATTAAAAGGTTTAATGAAACTGTTTACGTCTAGTCTATGGTAATGACAAAATCTTTGAGTTTTTTATTTATAGCAATTTAATGTGTATATTCACAACTATAAAACACCAAAAATCATTGATGTACCTACATTCAATTCGATAACTATGCCGACGTCCATACAAAATTTGGCCATGGCCTTTAGATTTTCGCGATAACTTGTAAGTAACAAAATTCATCTTAATTTTCATATTTATTTATTTTTCGGAATTTTCCCTTTATTTGTGCTGTAAGACCTTGCTTTTTGCCAAATTTCGTGATTCTAGGTCAACGGGAACTACCATATAGGTTTTCGACCCAAACCTATACGGTACTTCCGGTTGACCTAGAATTGCCAATTTTGGTTAAAAGCAAATTCTTTTTTTTGGGTGGGAAATTATCAAATAACTTCTCCCGCTCTGGGCAAAGCAAGGTCTTACAGCACAAGTAAAGGGAAAATTCCGAAAAATAAAAAAGTTAGAAATTAAGGAAAATTTTGGTACTTACAAGTTTTCGCGAAAATCTAAATTTGCCCATATCTTTTTATCGTGTTGATTCAGGACCTTGATTTTTATACACCTAATAGAAACTATAGATCTGGTATAAATTTCAACTTGCTAGGTCCAGTGTTCCTGAGAAAATCGGTGGTGACACACGGACAGACAGACAAGAGAGTGTTCATAAAAGGGTTCCGTTTTTTACCTTTTGAGGTACGGAACCCTAAAAAACTTCGTCAAACGTCACGGATGGTCCTAATAAAAACACTTTCGATCCTCTAAATAGATTTTCAGATCCAATTACTACAACAGTCCAAGTTTATTCGCATAACGTCGCTGAGACAAATGTGGTTAAGTTTTTGCTTCAAACTGCCAAAAAATGTATTTATACATCTCGGAGAATGTTTCTGAATGTTTACAAAATTCCACCAACCTTGGCGTTATCACTCTCTTTCTGGTACCTAACTATTTGCTTTGGTTTTATCTTTGTAAGATATTTTATGTAAAACATTGTTGACATCCTGTTTACTCATTTTATTGTATGTCTACGGGAAAGAGAATAAATTGAAACTGTGCCAGCTTTTTAAGATGAAGGAAGAGTAGTACCTAGCTTAGATAACTAGCTAAATATCTTGATCATGCAACGAATGATTAAAATTCCTGAAATGCAACATCGAAACACGGCTTTGTATATTCTTGGAACGTAATGAAATTCTTCGTCTGTCATACCAGTTGAAAATATTTCACGTTCACCGCAGCGCAACCACGACCAGTTGGAACCGTGCACCTTCTGACGTTTCATAAGTGCCCATGTAGGTTTACATGACAATTTTTTTTTTGCAGTGTGTAGTGCCGCAGCCAACGTAACGCCGCAATATATCACGGTTTTAGAAACTGCGCATTTGTATTAATATCTCTTCCGCTCATTACAGACTTTATAGTTGTGGTAGAGAATTATTAAGATGTTTAATCGATTTATTTTAAGGTATTTCTAAAATAGAACTTTAATAAACTAACGAGCTGAAAAAAACACCAGCAATGAATTTCATTAGCACATTTTCTTACAATTTGGTACGGCTACACATCAAGCTATATATGTCCAGTTTATACTGATCTCGCATCGTATAAGATTTCTGCAGCTTATACTGGAAATGTATAGTTTGATGTGTAGCCGTGTGTACCTTTAGTTATCGATATTAAAAACATAAGGCGTAATCACACAAAATTAAACCACTTTAGAACAAATTCATACAATATTTTCCAAGGATTAATAAAGGTTTGAATGAAGGAACTCCCACAAACATGAACTGTTACGTTTTCAGCCAATTTAAAATCGCTTCACAGAAATCAAAGCTTCGTCACCTCGCCAAATTAATTTGATCTTTTTATAATCTTGTACTTTGAAACTGACATAAAGTTTATATAATAAAAAGACGAACCGAAGTCGTCTTTTAAAACTTACCACCTTAGATTGATGACGAGGGTCAATGAATTGGATTAAAGGATTTAAAAAAAACAAATGAGGCGGACATTTATCACGAAGTAGACAGTTAAAGTACCGCAAGGGACATCTAATAAATGATTTTATTTTAGTCTCTATCCTTTTCCCATTTATTTTTTTAACAAAAGTAAACAATACCTTTTTTTTGGACACGTTCAGTCTTGCAATTTCAAATACATAAAAAGAAGGAAGCTATAGCGGGATGACATCAATAGGTATCTTATCCTTCATATTATAAAACTAGCTTCTGCCCGCGACTTCGTCCGCGTGGAATAGTTACTTTCGGTGTATTTATTTGGACAATATCATGTTTATAAAAACACCAATAAAAGGATTAATATCATGTTTATAAAAACACCTTCGCAAATAATGCATTTTTTTAGAACAAATTTGGTTAGCATAAAAAGGTTTTAGTGAATCAACTTTCAAAGATTGACATATGCTGTTGTGGACTTTTTTTTAGTACTTTTAAAGGGGAACAGTTCTGTCATACATGATTTTTGCGAAACTTTAACCGTTTACGCAGCGCACGCAGCGGAAGCTCGCGGAAGAGGAAAAAAAAAACCCGATTTTGTAACATTCTTCATAGGTGCTCGGCTCCTATTGGTCCTAGCGTAATAATATATAGCCTTCCTCGATAAATGGGCTATCTAACACTGAATGAATTTTTTAAATCGGATCAGGAATTCCTGAGATTAGCGCATTCAAGCAAACAAGATGAACAAATACCGTAGAACATAAATTTGTTGTATCTTTTGCGCACGCCAGTAAAGCTCTAGTCGGCACGATTTTTTCCAACTTCTTCAACAATAATCATCATATTTCAACCAATTTACACAAAACCGCAATGAATTATACACTAACCGGACACCTTTCGCTTGAATCACTCCGTCCATTGGTGAAAACCGTTTTTGAATTTATCGCGTTCAGACAGGCAGGCTTTGTTTTATAATAAATATGTAAGGATAAGGATGTAATCCCGGTACTGCCTGGTAGTACGTTCCCGTGGTATATTTTCCGCGGGTAAAAGCTAGTTTAAAAATAAATAAAACATTAAATTAGTATTGTGTGTCTTGTTGCAGGCTCATGATGCGGCGCCTGCTCAGCATCACTCTCCTCAGCATCGCCGCAGAGCATGCACTCGCGCAGCAGCGCGACAGGGAGCACCAGGGACCACAACCCTGCGGCGGACACTTGAAGGCTCCCGTGGGCACCATAACGACACCAAACTTCCCCAACCCTTTCCCCGTTCCGATAAAGTGTAAATGGATAATAGAACACGACATAGTGAATGGGACTATATCGATATACTTTACTCAGCAGTACACTACCAGTGGGTTGACGTTCACTGAGTACATGTACTATGACGAGTCTTACAAGTTGGGCGAGAGGAGAGCGCTCACCGTCACCGATGAGAACATCACCAGGATCAAGTGGCTTCAGGTATGATTCCTTTTCCTCGCATCAATTTAATCTTTATGTGGAACTATTTGTGTACTTCCCCATCAATGACCGGTTTGGGCAACTAATTTTTACCACTGGGAATAATATTATTGCGTTGCTTGTCGGTGCTCAGTCTAGGTTCTCAGAATTTATATTTGGAATTGAAAGCTTCTACTCGTATGACATTTCAAAAGCACTTGCATCATGTTTATAAATACACCCAGGTTCTAAATCTAAAGTATGTAAATTTTATGTTTAATGCTGTTTGTACTCGTACGTTTATAATGTAAGGGAAGAGCGGAGCCTTCAACTACAGGCATTTTCTATGCTTAAATGGAGACTCCTCGACATGCAATGTAAGCCAAATGGTTATATGAAATAAACTTATTTTATTTATTTATTTATTTATTTATTTAATGCTTTGGGACATACTACTATACCAATAATTGTAAGACATCTCATAATGTCAAAGCAATAGATATCAACTTACCTATACAGAGAAGTTTTATGAAAATGTGGCCGTTATTGTAGCATATTGTGGTGTCTTACGACTTACACGTGAACAAAGTCGCGTGCAGAAGCTAGTATTAAAGGGGCGGGGCCTCGTCAAGTTCGTTTCTGATGGCCGACTCTGGCACCGCGCGCGCTTATTGGTCAAATCAAATAGCGCGCGCTTCCCCGGCTTCCTGTTACTTCCGTCTCTTTTCACGAAATCACTCCCACAGATTGTTGGAAAGCAACAGCAAAGATTTGCAGGAAAGCGAGAGGAATGATGTTACACATCAATAACTTTGTTTTATTGCTATTCACATAGCAAAATTTATCGAAATGGAAGTTCAAAGAAAAACTTCTATAAGGTTACTTTTGTTTAACTTTGCATAATGACGTTACCTAAATATACCTATTTTTGCGATTTTAGAATGTAATGAACTGGTAGAGTTAATAAACTTTAAAGACTTTGAAATATCATTGATTATACTTACAATTTATGTGCATTGGATATAATAAAGCATTAAGTAGAAAACCTTTCCATTAATTACCAACTTAGGATGGAAACAAATAGTATAACTTTATTCAATAAATATTCAACCAATTTACGTGGCTTTGCCACACACGAAGCAGAAATCTGAAAGAAGAAACTGCAGCTGAAATAGACTGGGAGCTCACCGAGCCCTACGTAAAGTTATTGAAAAACGTCGGGTTTTAGGCAAATCAAATATTGACCGTGGGAATTTCCTGGTGTATCGCATATCGCATGCATGCTGGATGGCAAACGGGATATCCAACATAAGCTTTTTAGTTTTTGGTATTCAATATTGCAAATCAATTTTGAGTATCATTACAGTGTCATACATTAAATTTATAGTGGCCTTGTGAATCAATCTGTGTAATTGAAAGTAAATCACATCTTTTTCGGAGTCAGCTCGTTTTATTTATTTATTTATTAGCTGACACGACCGATGTTGTCCTGTCCAAATTTCAATAATTCATAGAAAATGCACATAAATATAGTTTGTCAATAATATTTATTGTAACAACGTGATACGCACAATGAGTATGTTACGAATCATTTTCCTTATTTTTGTTAGTATATTCCTACGAGCCGGATTTTCTTTAGCTTAAGTAAATCAAGCCACGGCTTTGTGCGGAACAAGAGCGATTATAATATGCATGATTTTCTTGTTAGAATTAAAATGTTAAATTTAAATGCCTACTTAAAGTTCTAGATTCAATACAGTTTTATTCCTTGAAATCTTTTCGGCCTATAAAGACTTATAATAAGTTTGTGAAACTTGTAAATAACTTACCTCACAATCATGTTTCTTTCTCATATCTAACACCTTTAAACGAGCAATTCTTGTATTTATTATAATCTGAATCTCGGAAACTGCTCCAAAGATTTTTATGAAATTTTGTAGGTATGCAGGGGGTTTCGGGGGTGATAAATCAATCTAGCTAGGTTTCATTTTTAGAAAACGTTGTTCAAAAAAAATGTTTCCATACATTTTATTCCTATATTGCAAAAAATATCGTTAAACGACAACACTTGATTGCCTCTTAACGGAACTCTTCTCTTGTAAACTTGACCCGATCATTCCTTTGTCTGTAACAAGTGGGCGAGAGTAAGAACAACACAATGATGGAGAAGTTACTAACACTGTAGCTTGACAGCTATAGCTGTTAGAGGCTGAGGAAATGAGCTACAAACTAACTTATAAAGCATAAAGTACTGCTTAGAAACATATTTCTTGGAAGCAATGTGAAAAGCTACAATGAAAAACATATTACAATCTGACCCTTGTTCGTGTGAAATTAACACACTTATCGTGATTGGTAAAAAGCGTTAAAGCAAAATCAGTAGTATTTACAGAATTACTTAGAATCAGACTGAAACGTTAACGGCACAAAGGCCTTTAAAAAAATACGTCAATGTTGTTGTACCACTAGCTTCATCTTTCTGACACAAACTCAAAGCATTTTTTCATGTCAAAGGCCAACCCCTTCACATGAAATAAATGCTTTCAGTTTGAGTTTGTACCGTGTCGCTGAAAAACCGACAAAATAGCAAGATTGGCATCCAGTTAGTACAGTGTGTGATGTGAAGGCACTTAGTCCTGTGGTATTGGTTAACACTTCCGATTTTAGGTAAAATGTTTCAGGTTAGATTATGATGTTCCAATGTTTACATACGACAAGCTACACGAATGACGTCAGTACGTAGGCAGGTCGCGGGTGCTCACACAACTTTCTCTGCTCAACTCTACAAAAGAAGAAAGTTTCGATTGGCGTTATTTACTGTGTTTGTGGAGAACTCAACAAACATTACCAAGTAATTAACCTTTTAAAGTATTTATTCAATGGCTCGAGTTTTTCTAATGTTATGTTTATCTTCTGTATCATTTGGTAGCAGCACAAGAACAGTTAGTTCTCAGCTAGGCATGACACGGTGAATTCGCTGACCAAAATCCTCAAATAATTTAAAACGTGTTAGTTTTGTACTAAAATGTCAGTACGGACACCGGTGTATAATTGCTCTCACGCTCATACCAGAATCCTATTTTGTAGTTATTGGAATCTAATACCGAGGGATGAAAAATGTCCTAAAAATACACGCGGGCGCGAGTAATACAGCCTTTTTACTTTACCGAGACTAAAGTGTTTGCAAAAAGTTCTCGGAAACAGAGCCTGGTGACAATAGAGTCAAGTACAATACCGACGCGGAACGCATAGTCCAGGTTTAGCTGCTTTTTGTTCTGTTAGTTCACGGCTTTGAAAATCGGCTTCCGTTTGCTCCCACTTGATCTTACTGCTATTGTTTATTCAGGTACCAGCTGAATATTTTATTTACCGTTGGCTTTTGCAGGATTCTGGGGTACTTTTGGTAATCCAAAAATAATAAGGTCAGAATGTTATGTTTTAGCCGTAATAAATTCACACAACAATTCGAAACCTCAATACAATATGCGCTCATATTAAACATTTTCTTACGTTAAAATCATATTCCACGAAATGAAACAGAATAAAACAGACTTCTACAATCTCTTACAAATTGAATTGAGCCTGAAGTACAAACACGATTTTTCCTCCAGATTCTTATTTCCAAACGAGACATATTTCATTACTTAGCTATCCGTTTCAGTTTTTTGTATTTTTGCGTATGACGGGCACAGGGGTCGAGCGGACCTTCGTCAGTTGACCAGTGAGATACTGACCGTGAGGGAAGTAAATGTTGGAAAAAAGTGGGATCAAACATAAAATGGTTGAAGTTTCCACGGTTTAGTTTGCAATTATAATGATGCGGAAATAACAGCAAAATTAATTATCTAGCTGCCAGTAACTTACAAAGTGATAAAATACAATATAGAACAGATTAGAATCTGATATTTTCGTAATTTTTAGGTCAATGAAGGGATTCAGAAATAAATCTGCTATTTTATGCGACGGGCATTATTTATCAATGTATATCGTAATCGTTATCGTCGTAATTCTATATAACTTTTTCCAAGATATAGGACTTACCGTCGATAAAATGTAACAAAGTTAAATAATGTTGCTACATCGTTGTGTAACACATTTTGTGACCCTTTTTACTCGACTACGGCAAAGCCAAAAGGAAGACCTATGCCTTGGTTTCTGTCTAAAATATTTTCTTGTTTCGTACTTTTGAGATCACTTTTATTTTTCCGAAGTCCGGTTATAGTTTTTTAAACTTAGTTTTTATTCAATAAAATGTTTGGTAAAAAGATTGCCTGGGTAATCCAAAAGCTTTTGACCGTTTACCCGTATCGTTTTTTATTTTAAGCACAATATTTGCTGAAATGAAACGGTTTAATGGAATAAGAACCTCAAGTTTGTTATTAGGAACCTTTTTCTCTGCGTGGGCTTTGTATGAGTATTAAAGAGCCGTGTTTTATTATTTTTTATTATAAGATGTAACATGAAAGTACACGATTCTTTCTCGTGTTGTTTTTCGAGGAAGATCGTAGCACATAGATATGTTTATCCTATTTTATCTTTCCGATTTCCTTATGTGAGTAAATAAACAACTCTGATAACAAAAGAAAAAATAGGTAATTTTCCGCACTCAAAGCCCATTTATTCTAAATTTTACAGTACAAATTGTGCGCACATAACATTCTACAGCCACACTCGTCAACGGTTTTACTAGAATATACTATAAGTATATTCTAGTCTGCACTGAATGAAATCGTTATATTTATTTCAATAGAAAAAGTTTATTCAATAAGCTTACTTTTTGCGACAAAAACCTCTTAGTGTTTAATTTAATTTGCGAAGCATGATTTGTTTATCGAAATTATCGTAATTCTGGATTTTTTGGTGTTTTCAATTCAACTTTAAATAAGTGATTGAAACAGGTAAAATCTTAAATTTGTGCTTTATTAAAAATATTTCTATACAGAAAAAACAACAAACAACATGGCGGTCGTTTAACATTAACATTTTAGAGTAAGCTGTCCTGCGAATCCATTTGACTGGCAGTTGGCACACTACTCAATCACCAAAATATAATGTGATTGTTTCATGAAAAAAATCAAACCTTAATTTATTTGATTGCTACAATGCCGGAAAATTAATATTAGGTACTCGCACATTTTCCATGAAAATGTTAATCCTGCTGTTGGTCAGTGGAACTGACAATTGAATGCGCAATGAAACGTGAGGCAGGTTCACAGCTACGCTTCAGCTGCGTTGTGCACGCTAGCTAGTAATAATAAAACAAAAACTCTGAAAAGTATGTTCTGAACCTCCATATTTCTACATAAAAAGGGTTCCAATTAACAAATTATCATGTTCATCGTGAAAACCATTAATTAAAAAACCTCATCGCTTACAAAGCACCATGCACCGGTACATCATAAAGCAGCTGGACAGTGGACAAACATATTTATTACAGTTCTGTGGGCGTAATTATTTTATTGAATGACGACTACAAATCAAATGTATAGATTCATACTAGCTTTTGCCCGCGACTTCGTCCGCGTAGAAGTCGAAAATGGTTCTAATATGATTTTAAATTGGTTTTTTACTTTTTTACGTTATTAATTTTGTTATAACATATAAATTATTATGTTCAAATGTTTGAATACTTATAAAATATAACAATCTGTATCTGGATTTAAAGGTTAAATAAACATGAAAATAAAAAAAAAACTCGCAGAAACCGCCATAAGTAGAGTGTTGTTGTAACCAAGTTGTAACATATCCAATGTACACTCTTCTTTTGTGCCATGATTGTTGCCATGACGGTCATGAGACATAACAGTCACATGACATAATTTTTTTACGAATATCCATTGAGCGTTCTTGTGTGCCGTATAACAAATAAGAAAGCGTACGGAAAAGGCATGCGCCATCCCCCACTATTGGTACAATAGTAAGGTTTATTAATTTCCTATTAATATTAATTGTTAACAAACTCAGCTCCCATTTAAAAAATATACACAGACAAATGTAACACAAAGAATCTTATTTAATTATTCCAATTTGCTTTTTGTTTTTAAGTGAGTTCAACCTTTTTTGAATAAAATCGGATTGAGTTTTCAAACATGTGTCAAAATAAAATGTAATTTAAATCAATAGCACTAAGGAGTATTGATATCAACTTCGAAGCAAATCACCGCCAAAATAACTTTCTACCCCTTTTTAACCCCGTTAGGGGATAAATTTCAATAAATACGAAACACGTCTTCCATCAATTCTGTTAAAAAAGGTTTATGCAAAATTTGAAGTAGATTGAACCAAGGAATTACGTTGTCCGATACAAACTTTACACCCCTTTTTCACCCCCTTAGGGGTAGAATTTCTGAAAATTCTTTCTTATCGGATGCCTACGTCGCACCTCCAAATTTCAGGTCTCTACGATCAGCGGTTTAGGCTGTGCGTTGATCCGTCAGTCAGTCATTCAGGACAAAGCATTTTATATGTATAGATAGATATATGAACTGCAAAGTTAAGTTTTTTCTTCAATCTGAGATCAAAAATTCATAGGTCGTGTCTTGAAGTAACATTTAGTCTGTATTTCATTAGGTACTCTATTAAAAGTTCTTTTTCAATTGAAAAGTTAAGTTTGTCCTTCAATCCAGATTTGGAAATTCGGGCAGCCGAGCAAGCACAGCTTTGAGACGGAACCCCCAGGGCGCAAGTCCTACTCACACTTGTCCGGTTTAAAAAAAAACAGTTATACAATGCCGGCCATGGGTGTGCCCGCCTGTATTTTTCTGAATATTTATAAAAAAAATATCGAAAAATAACTTTACTACTACTTTATTTACCTTGATTTTTATTTCTTTATATATTTGTACACGTGTACTATACTTATATTATTTTTACTTGAATGCAAAATTTAGCGAATGAACAACTTCAATGCAAAACTTCATCGCCCTTTTCAGACGCTTGTGGGTTGAAATAAAAAAAAAATGATTTACGTTGTGTTAGTTTCCAAACATAAGTCGAAATATTAGTAATTTTAACTAAAAATTCAAGAACTTTAATTAAAAACAAAATTTCATCCCCTTTTCAAGAGAGTTTCAATCCCCATCCATTCCAATCATAAGCCAAGATAGTAAATTTAGTGATTTTTCTTCGAAAATTAAGGACTTTTCAACTTCATCCCCCTTTTTAACCCTTCGAGGGTGGAATTATCAATAACGCTGAGACACGTGTAAATTCATTTTCAATCGTCAGTCTAAATACAAAATTTGAAGATCCTAACTTCAAAACTGATGGACTTTCATATAAACTCTTCCGTCCCCTATTTTACCCCTTTAGGGGTGGAATTCCCAAAAATCCTTTCTTAGTGGATATTTACTCTTCACAAAAAACACACCCTCCAAGTTTCATGTCTCTAGGACCAGCAGTTTGGGCTGTGTGCTGATATATCACCCAGTCAGTCAGTCAGTTTACCATTTTATATATATAGATAGATAGATTAACAGCTATCCTACCACTGCAGGGTCATCGCTTATTATTATTACAATATAATATACCATGTCTTTTGATGGATAGTGGGAATAAATAAATTTAACCATAATTGGAAGTAAATAATTGTACACATATTTTCAAATTAGTTATTTTTATTTGAAATTGAAGTTGTGTAGGTACATACAACTTACTAAGGTAGTAATATTTTATTAGAGTTACATAAATTATTACCACTTAGGTACTTAATGTAAAATCATCATCCTAATCACACCTCGTAACTAAGTTATAATTATTATGATGGCGCTTTTAAACGTAGGTAAATACCTACCATTTATAAAGCTTCGGCCAAACCTAAGCGACCACAACGCGGGAGGCGGGAAGTAAAGCGGGAGCGTCTACCGCGCGGCGGACGCTGCTCGTGTTATTATATGGCGCCTTGCACACTGTCTTTACTAGAATGCCATAAGTTGGCAAGAACAGCAACATACTTCATGTAAGCACACAAAAATAGCATAATATTGTGTATTCTGAGTTCTATCACCCCTTTCCCATCGAAATAAACTATAAGTTCTTTCGTTAACTAACAATATACCTATATATAACTCCTTATATCACTAAGCACTAATTGAAAGAGGCGCACATGGCGTGTCTGTGAAAAATACTACGCTTTCGTGAGACACCTCGAGAAAGATACCCGATAAGGAATCACTGAAGATTACATGACATCTAGGATATGAAGTGATAGATACTTAATGTTGTTGTTAAAAAGTCTCGCAACGTTATAAAGAATAGATACTACTGTGGTTGTACGAGTAGCATAAAAACAAAACGGTCTGAAATTACCTCGAAAATACAAATCTTCGTAGTCCTGTCACCCACATGAGATCGGATACGAAACTAGAGTACAAAACACAAAAGAAGATTCCCTGAAAAAACGGTGATCGTGATACACACATTGTATAAATACGCGGGTTGAATAAGAACGTTTGCTTACCAGCCGACGGTGAGGAATAGAAACGAATGGAGAACGTTGTGAGAGATGATTATTGTGGTGGGGGGAGATCTAGATGAGCAGACATTTTTGCAAAATTAATGAAAATTAAAGTTTTCTTCAACTGTCGTAAATTAATTATGGCGTCAGTGAATTTCACATATTTTTTTCCCAGACATCAGTAAAGCTTTTACATTTAGGTCATAAAAAAAGCTTATTAAAACATTTATAGGTACCTATTTGGGTCTTCAAAAATACCAATACAAAACTGGCTTGCATTGCAAAAAAAACGAGGATCAACAATTCGAGGATTCAAAAAAAAACAAGGATGTTGAACAGAGCGCTATCATTCGAGTATCCACTTCATTACAAACTAAACAATTCCGATGCCAACGGATATTGTGGTTAAAATAAATTATATTGCGTAGGTACATACATTATTTTGCTGACAGAATTCAGATGAGGGTCATCTGAATTCTGTCAGCAAAATAATGTATGTTTACATCTCAAAATAAATAAAGGGAACAAAGATATGACACTCACAAGTTACAAGCAATATTTGAACACTAAACAACGTCAGCATACAGATAAACAGAGCAATCATCATAACTTCTTACAGGTTTAATGGTATTTTCATTGTTTCAGGTACGTGATGTAACATTATACTACGCGTATAGTGGAGGTAACAAGCAACCTACACAATCAATAATTGTAACTACTGCATAAAAAAAAAGAAGAATACGCTTCGGAAGATTATAAGTCTCGCGTATCTTGTGATACAGTGCAACGTCACATGTGAAGCTCTATTGTGATATTTAGTATTTGGTCTGTGCTCTGCGGTTTGCTAGTTTTTTCATAGAAACCCAATCGCAATATGCTTGATTTATTGCATATATATTCGTAATGAAATGAAGACTAGAGTTTACATTACCGAATAACTTCGATAAACGGGACTTGAATCGCAAATTCCTAGCTTACTATACAAATGCTGTAAAATAATAGTGACTGTTGTGGTTTCCCAAACTTTAACAAAATGATTGGTTGCAGTTCAAGCCACTTTTATAAAAGTCACCCAACCTAACCAAAAGAAACCGTTAATTGCTCGACTGAATATTACATTAACCACGCCAGTTTTTTCCAAGTCAACTAAAAGCAACAAGTGTAAGCAGGCAATAGCATGTATTTTAAAGAAGCCTCTCAGAAAAGCGAGTTAGCTAAAAGACAAAAAGCAAGCGCTCTATCTCGAATTTACATTTAATTTTTTCTAATTATATTTCTAACAATGTAGGTCGAGCTCCGAATTGGCTCTGATTTTATTAAGATCTTCCACTATAGAACAGTACCCCATTATAAATGCCGTGTCTGGTGTTGTAACGTAACGTTTACGTCTTAGGAGGTAAAAGTTGGTTACGAGTTAAATTAAAATTAGATTTAGAGTAGCTAAGATTTAAAGTTAAGGGCCGGCTTCTCAAGACGTGGGATGTTCGGGATAGGCGGGGTCAGGCTGATAGATGAATAGGCCGGCGCGGAGGCAGGTAGGCAGGTAGGCAGGTAGAGGAGCCGGGCTGCAGCGTCAGGCGTCTAGCGGCGAGTCCTGTCGAACGGAGAGGAAGGTGTGAGTGACAGTTAGATAGCGGAGGCACTCCGTGGTACCTCACGCTAGTGGGAGGTCTGTGTTAATGTCGGCAGGCTCTGTTGGTGTCGCTTGACGTCGCGCCGACTGGCGACGCAGCGCTTGGCGTCGCGCCGCTTGGTGTCAGAGAGTGTCGGGGCCTCTCTTGGAGGGTGGCGTCGATTAGCGGCACGTCTCTTGGCGTCGGAGGCCTCTTGTGCCGCTGTATACGTGTGTCGCCTTGCGTTACGCGGCTGGAAGGGTGTAGCACAGGAGCTTATGAAATGATAAACAAGAGTTCTGACACACTCAAGGTTTATTTTGTTTTTCACACACTCAATTAATTAGACAAAGATTCAGTATTAAAATTAGCTTTGTTTTAGAACTAGGCTCTAGGGCTTCGAAAACACGGCCTCTTTCAGACCAAAAACTCCTAGCCCTCAACTTAAACTCTCCCTGCAAACTCTGACCCAACTCTGACCCCAAACTCTGATTCTAGACTGAAAAATTTGAAGCCCGTTTCTATCGTTCTGTGCCATTTTTTTAAACGTTTTCAAAGATATATCAAGCGATAGATGGCCAGCACGAATACAAACGGTTTACAGAGAGGGAAGTCTACAGGTGTTCTTATTTCTAGGGTCAGTGTATACATCGGCTTTATGAAAGGTTTGGAAAACTATAAAGTGTACTTGTCCATGGTGTGTTATGTCTATGGTATAGAAAAATAAATTGGACAGATGACAGTTTAATTTGAAAATGTCAGAATATAAATCATTCTAAGATTTTTTACAAAGACGAAAATTAGTAATATAAAATAAATTATAGATGCTAAGATGATCAAAGAATAATTAAAAGTACACTTTTCAGAGGTAACAATGTTTGCGTTTTTTATTATAAAAGGTGAGTTCTGTGTGTCATAGGATTTTAATATGTTGTAAATAGATAGTATAAAACATATAAATAAATTAGATTAGGTGGCGCGGCAGAATGCCACAGTGTAGCAATTAGACTGTTCATATTTACAGAGTTAATTAAGGGTCCTAAACTCTTTGGTCTTTTATCTGTACGGTACACTTAACTAACTATACCCAACGCCGCCTCTGTATTGGAGCTTCTTTCTAATGTGAACTTAATGTTAAGTGTGCAAATGATTAATGGAGGCTTTTTCTCGTGACTTAGGCTATTTGTTCAAATTAGTTCTTCAAACAAATAAAAATAAAGGTACGTTCACTTCTTTCCGTTCATTTGTTAGCTATGAGTATTGAGTATTGAATATGAACTTGTCAGCACTTTGTCTGCTGTAGGCGTCACAACAATTAATCAAAACGCGAGTTTCACTTTCATTGCCCTGAAGTGTCGGCATCGAGGACGCGTCCGGAGTAAATGTGAAATTTATTCAAGGGGAAACCACTACTACAACTAAGTTTAGCAATTTATTGCTCAAACACGTGCATGGTCCCGGTATTTGTGTACTTATGAGCAGGACTAAAGCAAAATAGCCGAGTGGCTATTTTGCCAAGACAAATTAAAAATACTTAGGTATAAAATAAAATAAAATAATGTCTAAGAGTAACTACGTGATATTTCCAAACCTTTTGTGGAACAGAAACAAAAAAAAATCTAAAGAAAAACACCATAAAGTTACCTCTACTTTTCACGCATTTTCGATTTGTACATAATTTGCTAATGCCTAATAAAATTTTGATGACTAATTTATTTTCGTAAATAATATATCACATTGTAGGAAAAAAACTGTGAAAAATCCCATACCTACTAAAATTATGTCCAAAACCCCAAAAAGTCACATTGAAATAATGTGTGATACTATTGAAATAAAACCGTGAGTGGTCTACATTGATTTGAGCCGATTCCGTGGTTTTGCGTAACACGAAAGTTTCAGTTCATGATTCGACGCCCACATAACATTTTTGTGGCTTTATTTCTTTCAAAGTAGGTTTTACGTAATTTTTTGACCGTAAAGGGGTACTTTTAGTATTAAATATAAGCAACATTTGATAAGAGTACAAAAGGAAACCAGTTTCTAAACTCACCCTGGGACTGCACGCAGTTGGGATTGGTGACCTTAGGCAGAGTCCTATTTCCTAGCAGCACGATTTTGCTCAATCGCTTTGTTTTGCTTGGTAACTGAATCTCTTTCTTCCGATTTACACAACAGAACACAGTCAGTCAGAACACAATGACACTTTATAATTATTATTTATTTGCACCACTTTCTTGCCATGTTTTATATTATTCACTCACTGCTTTATTTATATTAATACCTCTTGTAAAGAGTGGTATTTAAATTCTTTGATCAATATTATATCATTTCTTTATTTACTCTAAATATACTTTGCACAGATAAATTGACAGCCGATTGCATCCACAGAGTACTTAATGCATCGCAGAGTATATAATACAGATACATCCATGTATGGTGACAAGCGAAGGAACGGGCGCAGGACGCCCGTTCCTTCGCTTGTCACCATACATGGACAAGTGTTGTTGGAACGTCGTGTCGGGAGTGCGTCGATTTATATATTTTTTAATTTATGCAATGATTTTGATTTTTTATATTATTATTGTCATTGTTTTATTTTGTAATCCCCTAGTGGGATTTATATGTCCGTAGGAGATCACAGCGGGCCCTATCAGAATACCAGCGCTGCGGTATTTATTTATTTTTAAATATCGCAGCATCATGCTGAGATAGGAGCCTTTTTGGCCTCGCACAGGTCGTTATTAACTTTGTTTGTTAGTTTAAAATGCTCCTTTTTATATTTGTTATTTTTTTTTTTTATTACTGTTTTATATTTCCTGTGCGTGTCCCAAATAAAATATTCTTTCTTAAAAGTCTAACTGAAACAAAAAACTTTTTTACAAAAAACCAAAGACACCGAATTCCGAAATGTTATTTTTCACTTTGTAGTGTTTTTTTGGAAGTCAGTTGTTTTTTTTTTGGAAAAAAGTTTTTATTTCTCGCTTTTTAGTGGTAATTTATCAAAGTTACAATAGCCTAATGTCAACTGCTCATCACCTTTCACAAAATATTGCTTTTCCCGATGCAGGGACGTTAATCTTTGAGGAGTTCTCCTGGTACTTTACCATAAGCTCCACTTCTCCATATGCATTGTAACGAGCATAAATTACTTGGCAACCATATTAAAGTAATCGAATCGCAACCCGTGGAATGCTTAGTATTGACTATTGAGAAGTTCCGGTGGCCATCTGTGGTCTTCATCGTCAGTTCCGCTTCAACAAATGATGCTTTTCGAGAGCAACTGCACGAGTAGCTATAAAAATACCCAAATTGCCATAGGTGTGGTTATAATATTTGAAGAGTTCCCTCGATTTCTCTGGGATGCCATCATCAAATCCTAGTTTCCTTATCATGATACCACCCTTGAGATATCTCCTTTCCAACAAAAAAAGAATCATCAAAATCGGTTCATAAACGACGAAGTTATCCGCGAACACACATAAAAATATAAATATACGGTCGAATTGAGTAACCTACTCCTTTTTTGAAGTCGGTTGATAAAAATAAACATTATGATTTAGGTACTTCACATACTAAGTAGATATTCAACTTGAATTAGAATGCTAATATTGTTACTCCTACATTAACGACGCTCATTATCGTACATTTCCTCGTAAACAGGAGGAACAGCATTCTCTAATAATTAAAATTACCATTAATTTGCTTTAATGATTAAAACCGTATATTAGGCACATAATTAAAAAGGTATCAACATAATATTTGCAATGAAGACAATGAGGCTGACTTTTAATTTGATAGTACATGTTTTCATATTTTCAGACAGTATTTTATACATTTACCGTTCGCTGTGCTAAAAAGTTTTCGAATACCCGTATCAAAATCAATCTGCCTAGCCTTTTCCCAACTATGTCGGGGTCGGCATCCAGTCTAAATGGATGCAGCTGAATACCAGTATTTAACATGGAGCGACTGCCTATCTGACCTCCACAACTCAGTAACTGGGTAATACGATACCTCTTGGTAAGACTGGTTGTCCGGCTTTCGGGCTTCTGACGACCCGTAACGACTGTCAAAGATCCACGAGTGACAGCCAAGACCAACGGCTTAACGTGCTTTCCGAGGCACGGAGGAGTGTCGGTATGTAAAGATGGTCACCCATCCACGGACCAACCCCGGCAAGTGTAGCTTAACCTGTCGGATCGACCCGTGCGGTTGTTATTACTTAGCCACGAGCTCCTCCGAATACCCGTATCATGGTAATTTAATATTTACTCGGCAACGCTTTGATAAAAATGGAGGCTTATAAATATTTCACTAAAATAATCGGACAAGTGCGAGTAGCACCCTGAGGCTTCCGTCAAATACCTGTGCCGTGCTGCCCACAGCTGCACTCATATGACACGGCCTGTGAATTTCCAATTCCGGATTCAAGCCGGAATTGGAAATTCACAGGCCGTGTGACAAACTTAAGAGCCCATACTACCTCAGCTCAAATTCACTTTTTATCTCGCTCGCACCATACTGCTCGCGGACTGAGTGAGAACGAGACGGAGTGGGGTGCTAGCGGCTCCGAGGCGCAAATAATTTAGGTAATTGCTTTTTACGGCGAAAATAATGGTAATTTAAAAAAAATAAAAAACATAGTCGCTGCTTCATAGTTAGTTCAGTTATTATGCAAAGTTTCATGATCTAATTTGAAGTATTTTTTGAATACCAGCGACTTTGGATTTTTTTTCTATCGAGAAAATTGTATGGAATCGTATTTTCGTCTTACATAGTACTTAACATGAATCCTTAACTTTAACATATATTTATTTCAAAATGAATGCTGCAGTATTTTCGATATAACGGAGGATCATGCTAAGCCATTTGAGGTGAAGTTTAAGAACAAAAAATGTAGAGCGAGGATTGACTTGAATGAAATAAAGACTAAATAAGATAGCGTTGTCTGAGCATACCGTCAGCATAGTCCTATCATTGTAGGCTATTACGGTATCTACAGTTATACGGAGAGAGGAGATTAAAAGCGAGAGCTTGATGAATTGCTAGCACTTGACGGAGAAACAATTGATGAGGTGGCGATGAGTCGCATATACTTTGTTGTACGGATCGAAGAAAAGAATAAGTGTAATTAACGCAGACTATTGTAGGTTCATATCTCTATGCGCTATTCAAACCTTTCCAAGTCTCCGCCATAGACATATAATGTCTATTTACATTAAAAGTAATTTAAATCATACTCTACAAACTCTGTAAGCTCCTACTACCATGGCATGTAGTGCCTGCGGCAACACAAACATACTTGCGTACGGAAATATTAAAACACGACTCCTCACTGAATACCAATGTTGTTTCTGTTGTTAAAAGTTATGCATAGGTATGTTATGCTGTTTTTCACAAGCAAATGCAATCTTACGTCTAGGAAAAAAAAACTATTTAAGCAAGACGTTTACTGAAAATGTGATAAGAATAAATAGAAATGCTCTCTGCAATCAAGACCGGTTCCTTGAATTTGTGATATATTCTCTCACCGACGTTCCTCCAGAACAAATACTCATCGTTACATAGCAATCACTGGCGGTCAGTTATGTGCAAAATTACCTCACGGATCACTGTGTATTGTATCATCTTAAATTGAAAGGATTTGATATATAAAATTCTATAGTTATTTTGAAGTTGTTATTTCAACCCAAGTATTTCATACAAAATGTCTTGTACAAGGTACTTACAGTAAACTAGAGATGGCCGGAAAAAAAATCACTACGAAAAATTTTGAAGGGCTGTCGTACAATATGCGTTGTATTATGTGGCGAGCATGATGGCAGCCAGCAGCAGGAGCTAATATCGGAAGTGAGACTCCAGTGCAGAGTGTGTGACTGCAAATACAGACGAATATGAACTGTATTCCCCCCCACATGCGACCTGCGTCGTTTTCTGGGTCAATTTATAGTTACAGAAGTTGTTTTTGATTTTTATGTCGCCCATGCCAAATAATAATGTGAAAGTGTGTGCTAAAAGTTATTATTTATTATTTCAATGAACTGTACACAAAAATATCAAGTCATGTATTGTTGTTGAAATAGTTTTCTTTGTCCCACGGAAAATATTTCTCAACGAAATAACAAACATAAAAACATTGAAGTCTAGCAGAAACTTTTAACTAGTTGTTCAACATCCACCACACTGATCCAACTGCTGAGATAGGAGCCTTTTGGCCTCGTACAGGACTTTCTGCTTTTATTTTAATCGTTTTTATTTTTTATTGTTTTTTATTTATTTATATTTTAATGAGTGTGTTTTAGTTTAGTTTGTGATTTCCTGTGCGAGTCTCAATAAATACTTTTTATTTCTTTCTTTTAACTTGTAATGAGCGAGACCACATGGAACTGCACACAAACAAATAAATTGGTAACGTTTCTCCCCTTCACTCCGACAAAAAACTACTAAGCTTGTTTCGCACCGCGCCGTCTCACATAACATACCTAATTTTACAATTATGTAGGTAGACATTAACGCCTGTTTTCACAAACACTAGGTGACACCTAATTGAATGCCTACATAAAAGCGCGCTGTAGGATTTTTAACTTTAATTCTTCATAATTATTTATTCCGCGTCCGTTTTCAAACAGTTACAGAAAACTGTTTGTAAAACGAAAAGGAAAATAAAAATATCTCGACTTAGCATTGTATAATAAAATATCTCGGAGTCAGAGACAGAATTGTTGATTATAAAGTTCGACAGAATTAGTATTCAAGAGCATTTCAGCGCGAATGGTTGGATTTTATCAAGTCAATGGAGGATGAAATCGGATACTGACGATGTTTTGAAATACTGGTGGAATTTGTTGAGTTTAATTAACTTTTGTTAGACTTTTTAAAAAAAAAAAAAAAAAAAAAAAACTTTTGTTAGCCTGAAATTACGAAAACTTTTGAAATTTTCAAAACAATCTTAGTATTAAAACAATATTGATTTCTGTTACACAATTATGTTTTAAACTAAGATATTTTTACTGAAAATGTAGGAAATAATCGTAAATTATTTCCTCATTTTCAGTAAATATCGTAGTTTGATTTCAGGGTTCAGCATCCACGTGTGTGTTTATGTTAATCCGGTCCGTTCGCCGGTCGTTGTAGATAATTACCGGCTAATCACCGGCGGATATTCCACGCAAAAATGATTTCGAATTCAAATTAAAAATATTTTATTTCACATAAACCTACAAGGGCACTTATAAAACGTCACAAGCTAGGTACACGTTTCCAATTGGTCGCTAAATAATAAAATGTTGGAATCCTATAATTCAAATTTCATTGATATTGATATATTTGCATGCTCGAAAAATAAATTTAAATCTAAATTTATCTAAATTGAATCTTATTATTATTATTTATTTATTGCTTAATTTAAATAAATTAAATTGTTTCTTATTTAATTTGGTTTTGTAGCTATAGCTGGCTTTATGTAACGTATTTATTTATTTCAAAATAATTGTTGATTCTGGTAATGCTCGTCTAGTGGCAACCACTGATCTTTAAATATATTTTACTTGCGGATAATGTAGTGGACTGCAACATTGTTACTAAAAGTTCTGTTAAGCATTATCATATATGTTGTAGTTGTTTATTATCCCTTAATAAATAAAATAAAAAATAAAATAAAAGCTGAGACGCTCCTAGTCAGTGAATGGTCGTTATTGAATCAATGTAAGTCTGAATTGGATTGAAAATTTAACTTCGTTACGAATTAAACTAACCAACTGTGCCGAACCGAACGCAAATTATGCGAAATTGTCGTACAGAGTCGTCACAGAGTAGAGTTATAGAGAACTGTAGACTATAAATTAAGGGGAAATGCTAGTACTAATCTATACATTTGTATTCTACTATTACTGTAGGTACTGAAACATACATTTTAGGTTAGATATCGATACACAAAACGACCAAAAAAAGCCTTTAAGCTTACCCACAAAGCCATTTCCGTACGATTTTGTTTCAATTCTTTATAGGTCTGCATTGCAATAAGATCCTCTCTTGAAGCGATCTTATTCGGACAAACCGTAAGAAGGCTTTTTCTAACCTATCCCATTCTGCCGGAACTTTTCCACCAGACTACTAGGGAAAATTGTGTTCTCTGAACAGAAATAAAATTTTAAAACGAATTCGATATTGAAACACATCTGCCTATAGAACTGATAAATAAAGGCAACATCTGTGTGCTGAATTTCAAATACACTGCACAACATTTCACGTATTTAAATAGCAAGTGAAATAGAAACCCGCGTAGCGTGCAAATTGACAAACCAGTACAACAATAGGTAAAAACAAGATGAAAATAATAACAAAAAATTCAAAAATCTTTTACAGGACTAACAATTTCAAATACAAATCACTGTAACTGCTTTTAATTATCATTAACTTTTATTACGCAGTTAAATATATTTTTTACAGCATAAAAATAATGTTTTAAATATGTTTCTGTTTTATTTTCAAACAAATTCCTTCTCGCAGCAGGAAAAGCTTGTGTAGTTGGACATCGGACGACGAAGCTATTGACAAAAGTTCAGAGACGACATCCTTCCGTCATTAATATGAACATATTCCCGGAAGGCCGCACTGCTTGGAATAAGCAATTATCATAAACCATCCTAAATGTAATGGTTAAAAGAGAGCAGTCGAGCGTTCATGAGACACAAGCGATTCAGTCCAGAAAATAACACACAGAAGCCATAAAAAATAAAAGAGGAGAGTTCTACGATTATCCAGTTCCATCATCGGTTTTTTTAACTTTAGATAATGTACCACTAAAGCCCCAAGCATTGAGTCCGCGGTGAATTTTGCCGTGTCTGTCAAGCGGACTCATTGATACTTTCCTCTATGGTCTGCGTGTTCCGCGTCGAACAAAAACGCGCCAAATTGCCTGTCAAAACTATATCTTCCTGTTCTAAATTATGGCATATAACATCACATGGGGATAAATACGATATTAATATTACTAAAGTTATACAATAATCGTTATACTGAATGAAACAATAGACATCAGAAAAATAAAAAAATATATTAAAACAGTTCAAACAATAAAACATAACTGGCGTTTGTTCAGGAATGTCTCAGATATTGTCATCGAAGTACAAACTTCGTCGTGACAGTCGACAACGCTGATAAAGAGCTTTAGCATCAAGGTTTCTGTGCCTATAGATAATGTAAGTAGCCCTAGTTACAGAGGCAAGATTTATCAGAGGACACTTGGACATAACCGATTCTATTGTACCGCTTGAAGTTATGACATTAACTGGTTTGGTCTGCACTAAACCATTAAATAACGTTACTGTTTTACCCACGAATTGGTTTTCCTCCATTAAGTTTCGCATGAAGGGTCTAATAGAGGATATCCCATCGTTAAACTATTGAAATCAGATGCCATTCCGTTGTTTCGATCTAAACTGGATCACCAAAATTCGGCAATATTACAATATCATGATCTAATCTGACACAGCTACTGTATACATGAATACTATCCATTACTCTGACGGTTGTTCGATAACATTCATCAATAGCGCGGTAGTGTAAAGCCCACCCTTTCAATAGATGTCATCAGAGCAATCGATTGTTCAGCTGTCCCAACAGGCTTCACTAGCACTCCTATCGTAAAATGAGCTTTATTCGTCACACTTAGAGCATATATTTCAATGAGTCAAGCTGCAATATTGGCTACTGGCAGTCCGTTCAAAGCTCTTATCCACCACAATGACGTCTTCGTTTTATGTAGGTTCTTAATATTTGACGAAAAACTTGGCGCATTTTCTTCGTGGCTCAGTTAATTTAAAAGTAGGTGGTTCTTGTTTATTTATTTTGTGTCAAACAAAACACAGCTTTTTGTAGGTTCGAGCAGTTTTCGTAACAGTGTGCATACAAGACATAAAGATAAAACTTTTTTCCTAACAATTTTCAGTTCACTGTTACCGCCACCGGCTGACAGTACCCTTGTATATCCATACAGTCTAACAAGCTTCAGAATGTTTGAAGCGAGACACTGTGACGAAATGCACCAACTGAACTTACTTAATAACGTTGTTTGAACACCAATATAATTTCCGCAATACAAGCATTTGCCTGAATCCTAGTGCAATGATAATTGGTTGGTTTTACAAATATTATGCTTGTCGCACTTAAGAACGGTGTTGAAATTACCTATGGTACTTAATCAGATTAACTACAACCTTCCTGGAATGAATACTGTAGAAACATAATATGGCAGTTGCAGACAATCACCTTTAGGTACTCTAAATCGACTTGCTTTATGTTGATTTCCAATTTAATTGCTTTATTAAATATAAATTCTTATTCGTGTCGTTTTTAGTATAAAACAATTAATTTAAAAAAAAGCCCTACAGTAATATTCGCATAATATGATGTGTAACATCTTGGCTGACGTATATATGATAAGTATGAACAATATTCATCATCATCATCATCTTCATCATCACCGAGCGCGCTCATTGGTCAAATCAAATAACGTGCGCTTCCCCGGCTTCCTGTTACACATTGCCGTCCCTTTTCACGAAATCACTCCCACAAATTGCAGGATCCCACGGATTGCAGATTACAGGAAAACTAGAGGAAAGATGTTACTCCTATATACAGATTACTCAGTGATCTAGCTAGGAGAGCAGCGATTCACCCAACAATTAATTGTACCTACACCATGTAATTAATAATGTATGTAATGTACATCACTAACGAAATTCCGATTTTTTTTGTTTTTTTCCCAGAAACTAAACCAGGCATTAAGTATTATATTCCCGAAAAGATCGTAAAAACCGGTCAAGAGTGAGTCGGGCTCGCGCACCGAGAGTTCCGTACCATTTTAAATTTGCATGAAATAATAGGACTGAATTGCTGGTTGGGCGCGTTATTCTATAACCACGCAACAGATTTTTCACGCAGAGAATTTATTCTGGAAGGTTTTTGTGTATAATACGTTAATATTAAAGTTACATTTAACTAAGAAATCTCGATTTTTTCAAGTCGTAAAAACCGTGCGAAGCTGGAGCGGGTCGTTAGTCTAGTATAAGAGTCAGAATATTTAAATATTGACCTATGTATAGCTTCTAATGTTTTTAAATATTAAGGCTTATGGTGAAATAAATAAATTATTAATGTTTAATTGTAAAAGCAAAACTTTAAAATACTGCTTCTAACAAACCCTCCTTTACACCGGTCTTACTTACAAATAGCTCTTTTCGTGTAATACATCTAAATTAAAATATCGTCTTTCAAGAAAACTTTGCAATTTAAACTAGCTGGAAACTGAAAACGCAATTTACTTCAGTTACGGAAAATGTCGACTGGTCGTTATCAACGTCCGCAACATGGTTTTAAAAATATTACTCTTTTAAGTATTCGTGTGCTTACAATCATTGCGTTAAGTAATCGGTAGGTATGTAAGTGGGTAGTTGCAGTGGTGATTCTTGAGATAAGTTAAAGTTAGTCAAGTAATTTATGAATGCCGTACAATTGAAATTTGGAGGAGCGAACTATTCAATATTATTAAATCTTTCAGTTTTTTTTTTTGAGTATTCCAAGGGGGCGGCACCCTAGGGTTCCGATGGGCAAATCGGAACCCTATTACTAAGCGTCCGCTGTCTGTCCATCAGTCCGTTCGTCTGTCTGTCAGTGGGCTGTATCTCATGAGCCGTAATAGGTAGACTGTTGAAATTTACACAGACTGTGTATTTATATTATCGCTTTAACAACCAATAATAAAATAAACAAGGAAAATTTTGATTTTGAAAAAAAATCTTACTGGGAATGTGGAGTGTCATTGTCTAGAACTCATCGAGTAGAGTAGGTATATACAAATATTATTTTTATCTTGAAATATGAAGAAATGAGGGGGCCGTAAAAGTCGTCAGTCTTAGATCACTTTTGTACGAGCTCTATCGCAACAACTAAACAAGTTAGGAATTTGAAACTTCTGCAAATGCAAAAAATAACTTTGTAATTCACAGTATCATTATGATATACAACTTTGTCTCTGCAATTCATTCTTCGTTTAGTATTTTAATTTATTCGCTAAATATTGTACGGTGGCACGGAACCCTTACTCACACTTAGCCGGTTTTTTTAAACCTGATTGATTTATTTCTATTTAATTAGCCTTTATTGTCCCATTGCAGGGCAAAGACCTCCCACTCCCTTTTCCACACAACTCTGTCCATTGCTAGTATCGGCCAGTCCTTTCGGAAGCTCGTCTCGCCATCTTCGTCTCGGCCTGCCGCGATGTCGTCTTGCGTTTAGTGGGACCCAATGAGTAGTTCTTTTAGCCCATTTGTCATCTGACATGCGACAGACATGTCCGGCCCAGTCCCACTTAAGCTTAGCGGCTTTCTGGGTAACGTCCGTGACCTTGGTTTTGGCACGCAGTGTTGTGATTTATTTACCTTGGGGTTATTCTTTTAATTCTAAACCTCCTTGTAAAGAGCAAAATTTATAATAACTTCTAGCGGACAAAATGCGTAGCCCTTGAACTTACTGTCTCATTGTATTGTCACGTGTAAAAGTGTTTGCACAAACCTACTTACAGAAATAAAATCATTTATCATTAATCATTACTTATCACAAGTTAACATTTTTTCAACAAACTGGGACTCGGAACTGGAAAAGTACTGACCCGGAATTTCAGCACAAATGTAGCAAAAATAGAAGTTGGGTGAAATAGTTATTATTAAATAAGTTATTTCATCCTTTTGCTTACCCTAAGATATAAGGATACGCGAATTGTTTCTAGGCAATAGGCCACGAGTTATCAATATTTACAGACAGTTGTGGTTCGTATGTCTATGTGCTGTTACTGTGTTTTTTCAATGGGGATAAAAACTGCCATTTGCTCACTTCAGATGTCGCTATCATTGTCCGTCTTTAAATTTGACAGCTAGCTGTCAATATCCATACATTTTTTGTAAACAATCAACTTATTTTACGCCTAATTAAATAATATGCCCCCTTGCGCAGCTGTTGACTGCAAAAATCCGGGGACCCATGTATTCCCCAAAGATCTTAAAAGAAGAAAAGTGTGAGAGAGAGCTCTCCGAAGAAAAAATTGGAAACCAAATAATTCGTCGAGGTTATGTACTATATTTTAAACCTGAAGACTTCTATCAGACGAATGCGTATACAGGTGATGCTCTTTTTCATAATACAGTGAACTTAAGTGTGTTTTCATTATAGGCATTTGTGGATATTTATTTATATACATTATACTAAGGTTCTGTTGTTAAGATTATCTTTTAATTAACCAAAATACTCGTATGTCTAAGTAGCAAGCATCTATGCAGCATTCGCTTTATTGCATTGTATTTAATATCTTCATACCAAACTACCTACTGCCTAATATTAACACATATCCTGCACTGAATCCTACCGTAAGGACTGGCCCGCAGCGACTGTGGACAAACCTGTGTGGAAAAGGAAATGGGAGGCCTTTGCCTAGCTGTGGGACTTTATGGGCTAAATAGATAAATATATCTTCCACTCATCATATTTGTATTTAATGTTTCGCACATAGATAAGTAGATCATAAATCCTTTTTGTCTGTTCTAGGTGATGAAAATATATACAAAAGGCTCAGGAAGACTGCTGTACCCTCTATTTTTTCTTTTACTAAAGTCAAACCAGTCCACCCCTTAGCTGAAGACAGAGCAAATATACTGTTACAGAGAAATGAGAAAAAACAATGTTTTGATACATATAGTGATCAAATTGCTGGACCTATCCATGTTCAAACCCGTGATAGTTATGAAGAGCCATATAAAGACGAGGAATTTACAATGTTTAACGAAATATAAATTTTTCCTAGCACACCATTGGAGCCAGATGATGGGCCAGAGCGGGACCAACACATTGTATCATCAAGGCATACTCAAGTGAATTGTGTGTACATTTATGGATCTATAAAGAACTGTAGAAACAATGACAGTATCATTGCTTTCGACACAGGTTTTGAAACCTATCAAAAGTTCTATTTTGTGTGTTCGACTTAAGTGTAATGGCTCACAAAATAAAGTATTATGGAAGTCATGTGAAGAATATTACTATTGAAAATGTTATTTGTTTCAATGTAATTTAATTTTTAATTTATTATTTAATGTAAACCAAATATTTGATCCTAGTTTATTGCATTATTGCTTTGTTTTTACATAATTCTAAATCAGCCATTATTAGAAATTAATTGCAGTCATAAAAATGTTAAATTCAAATATAGTGCATGTGGTGTTAGCTTTAAGTAATTGTTGCACTTATAAATGTATATCGTGTAGTTTTAAAAGAATTGTACTTCATGTGTGAACAATTGTAGGCTAACCTATTAATTAATAAATAAATAAATAAGTCAACGCGTTCACATTGAACGTTTGTTATGTTTGACAAAACATCACAATTTTGTGCCCCTCGCATCAAAGATATTTTTTGTTTGTCTTATGTGCTGTAACTTTAGGGAATGTATTATGTAATATTCATTGTGTATAAGGAGATAAATAAAACATTGTATATAATATTAATTTGGTTTTATTACAGTATCATAGTATTTATCGTAAATTGCTGGTTGGAGATACTCAGTATAAAATGATGTTGTTTGAACATCAATAATTTTTCTGTGCATACTTTATGCATAGGTAATTGTAATCTTTGTACATACTATATTCTCAATACCATGGAGGACTGTGAAGATATGTTTACAGTGTGCTTCCAAGCCACTTCCAGCTGCACATTCACAATGACTTTCACATATCATACCAGTCTTATTCATTAATCTTTTCATTTGTGCCTTGCATTGTGCATGAAAATAAGCATGGTTACGATCATTAGCTTGATCAAGCTCCTATTTTCATAGAGGATTTTCACTTTAGGAGATATTTGAAACCTGAAATAATATTAACATTAAATTAAGTATATTACACGTTTTTTTTATAGTTGAACTCACAAAGGAAGTAGTGAATGCATCATAAGTTGATAACTGTATGAAAACTTACCTTTCAGCAAACGTTTGAATGTGGGTTTTAGATAGCGCTGGAAGATCAGTGCTAGAATTGACATCCCTGAACTTTTCCAGGGCAGGAATGTTAGGGTTATCATCCTCAAGCACTTATTCAACTCCGATCAAGTTATTCCCGTCGTATGCCTCCAGTCTTCAACAAAAAAAGGAGTTTTAAATAATGTAAACAAAACAATCTATCAAATTTAAAATGGTCATTATTTATTTACCTTTCCACTAAAGCTGCTTTTTTACACGTGGTAGACGCATCTCTTTTACATAACTCCGCTTTTAGTTGTACTACACTCCAAATCGCATACATTTTTGTCTAGTTTTCGATATACGATATCGACACAACAGTGAAAACATAAACAACAATGGCGGACTAAAGACGCACAACCGTGCTGCCATCTGCTATGAGCTTTCAGTTTTTAACCCCATTAGAATTAGTCTATCATGTAGCTACCATAAGTACTCGGGCCCTATCAGAATACCAGTGCTGCGACATTTATTTTTAAATATCGCAGTATCATGCTGAGATATGAGCCTTCTGGCTTCGTACAGGACTTTATGCTTTTATTTTAATTTTACTTTGTTTGTTTATTGTTTTTTATTTTATTTATGTTTTTATGGTGATTTCCTGTGCGAGTTTCAATAAATACTTTTTTTTTATTTCTTTCTTTCTACTATAACACCAGCTACGCTCCAAAAGTTTAATTAAGGTAACGTTTCTATTGAGTTCACCAGTATCGTGAATCTCTAAGATTTAATTACGTATTAAACGAGGGTACGAGAAAAAAAAGGTTGTTTTTCTGCTAACTTTTCCATAAAACTTTCAGTTTTTTCATATTTTTTCGATCATGGTTTTTCTTCCTTCAAACAAACTGCTATAGTAAACGCATCCTTTCGTTTCATATTTTTAGATTTCTCCGTATATTGGATCATACCGTTGTAAATTGAGCTTTTAACTGTAGCTACAATTACATCTAAAGCAGAATATTTCCATCACTGGAAATTTAATAAAAACAACATCCGTTTTATTATTTCATTTCATTTGCTTTTTAACAAGTCCGTCGCGAGACGTTTAAATGAATAATGTTTTTATTATTTGCCACCTCGACGTCTGCCTCGTTACTTTTGATTGTAATATTTTATTACGTTATTCATGTCTTTGCTTTTCTTTTCCTTGACAGAGTCACACTAGGTATCAACTTTATTCATGCATAATTTGATATTAAATATTTTGCTTGGCAAACTAGTAACCAGCTTGCAAACGATTTGTTTTTGAGTGACGTCGAGCAAACTACGTTGGAACGAAAATATCTAAATTAAGATATTTTAAAAAAGAAATATTTCATAGATATGGCACGAATAACTATTTTATACATAATAACTCATCGTATTTATTTTTTAATGGATTAAATATAGTCATTTATATAACTATGTTTTATCTGTTCATTTCAAAACCGATTGAGTGTTAGTACTATTACACTAGTCACGTTTTTAGACCTATTAGCGAATGGTTACATACGCACGATATATTCTTTAACGACGTAGGTAGCTTGTTTTACCAAATTAATTGTCGGAACTAGAAAAACGTTAACAATGTTCTGAACTTAATACATTACAGGATAATAAATTACTTAGAACGGTTACGGTCGAATATAAGCACTATAATGGTGAGCCTCTCAATTTTCCGGCTGGTAGTCTTGATATTTTCCTCAAAGTACCCTGACATGTTTATGATAAAGGAGCCATGAAAATCTTGAACTTACAGCCTTTGACAAGAAAATAAAGGGAATGAAACGTCAAAAATAATTGGTATAACTTAAAATCTTTCGAGCGAGTGAATTTTTAAATAAACATATCAGGTTTTTTTTATTTATTTTCAGCATCTTTTCTAAAAGCAAGCTATGAATACTAAATTCACCGAAACATCGGTAAGCCGAAACTCGTGTTGCAATATACAATGCCGCCCATGGGCATGTGACCACGCCCAAGCTAATTTTCGATAATTTTTCATGAATATTCAGAAAAATACGGACGGTCACATGCCCATGGGCGACATTGTATTGCGTAATTTTAACTTAGCCTACATGCAGAGATTTAAAAACTTAGAGTACGTTTGTGTGGCTCGTTCACATCCTTGCTTATTACAGCTCCTTCCTCTTCCCCTATGAATTACGAATGGAAAATAATATATACTATAATGTTGAACTTTTAAAATAATAAGTAATGTCTATTTAACTTCCGGTTCACCTATACTGCAGTGCATGTGCCTGGAGATTAATAATACTCCATTGAATCTTATGTAATGCACAGCAGCTGTCTACCGAAATACCTACTTACGGCATATTTTAGAATGATGACATGATAAAGTTACCCAACTACAAGAAAACAAGTCTACCCAGCAACCCCATCTAGTAAGTATGTATGTTTGTGTATTATAAGATTATAATCTATTTATGTACTTGTGTATTTTATAACTTATATTCCAGCAAATTTATTTAAATATACATAATGCTATCGTAATTTTTTTATGATTATTAGATAATAATCATAAAAAATTTACGATGATGAGATGGCAGGTGCTCTAATTGAGAGGAGATCCTCTCAATTAGAGCACCTGCCATCTTATCTCTTCACCCTTGGTTGACTGGTAGAGAATGCCTAAGGAAGTGAGTCTACCTTTGTACCTTGTTGTGTGCGAGAAGCATAAATAAATAAAAGCAATACCATTTAGTGCAAAACTTTTTACATAAACATTATCGTACCTACCTCCTACACATGCAAAAATAAAATAAAAAAATACAAAATCACAGCGTGTACAATACACACACACACACAATATAAGTAGGTATCAATCAATAAAAATAATTCACACTAATTTTTTAACTGTGTAACTAATTAGTATTGTTGCGGAAAATCGTTCGTATTGTTATCATTAAGGTTAAGTTATTCTAAAAACAGATGCTTTTAGAATAACAACAACAACATGCGGTCAACATCGTGTGTATTTTGAAACCTAACTAACTTTATCTACTCTCATAGCGTAATATTCGAATTATAAACTTCAAAACGAACTCGTTTCAAACAATATAAACTTATATTGACATACTTTATAAACACAATACCGAAATTTAAAAATAGAATCATATTATAACACTTTCTCTAACAAAATAATGCTACAAAACAATTTTTTTCTATTACGATACAGGGCTAATCCAAGAAGTTAATATCACCAAGGAGTTTTCATAAATTTTTGTAATGGAACAATTAAGTGGGGTACGTAAAAAAAAAAGTACCATGTTCACTATGTTCAGTTCAGTTTTGCTTTTCAAAACGATTTCGACTAGTTGGTCTCGACACTCTCGACTCAGTCTCAAGTCTAGTTCCCTACGGCGCGAGCTAAGATAAATGATATTGACTTCAAGTAGCGCTCTACAACAAACTCCGTGAGACTCTTTTAAAACAAGTTTAAAACTGCTTCCATTTATATTTACGAAACTGAAAATGATTTAACTTTGACGTAAAAAGTTTTGGTTTGAACTAGTTATTTTAAGAACTGACATACTTCGTGAACCTCAGATTGGGGATTAACAATAACAAATATGGCTAATATTGGACACTATTCCTACCACAACTGCTCCCAGTTCACTGGTAACAGGGTTTGAATTGACAACAAGATTAACAAATGTTCAAAATAGAAGTGCTTTGAAAATGGTAATAGTTGCACCTGCTGTCTAACTTATGTTCAAATTGTTTCGGCGAAGTATTCATCATTAATCCCTTACCTACATAATTATATACCTTTCACAACCATCAGGAAAAGACGTCATTATAACCATGTTATAACTCAGGTTAACAAGAGCTCTCCATAATATATACTCTGATAAAAACATAGCCCATCATTATGTCCTACTTTTCATAAAGCAAACATAAAAATCCATCATTTCGTGATATCTTTAAACCTAGGTATGCATAATTCTGGTTTTGAAGAATACATAACTGACCGTCAGGACTCACTGGTTCCTCGCCTGTAACATTTACTTCCTGAAGAAGTTACTTTGTTTTCCAATTTATTTATTTTTGCAGTAAATTTAATGGAGCTTTAGGTGGAGTACGCAGAATGAAAATCGTATAAATGAAAGGCTGTTATAATAAATTGAAGATGCCACGCGCGTCTTCTATTTATTCAGTTGTAGTTAGATGGTGTAGTTTTCTCTTACAGGTGCTTGAGAGTTCTTACATTTTTATCAAGATGATTGACCCGAACTACTACTACTGAACTACTCACAACACACACATTACAACGACTGAATGCGTTTTAAATCGCTCACAAATGAAATTAAATGTGCATAGAAATAGGGTTGCGGGGAAGTCCGAACGGGATACTGTGGCCCCCGGCAACATGGCAACTGAAGGAACACGGGTGGGTTTTAGTCAGTAAGAGTCTGCCCTCCCGTTCCACGTAGAGCGGGAGAAGTTATTTTACAAATTCCCATCCAAAAAAAAAGGGTGCATAAAAACCCAGAAAGAAATTAAATTCGGGTACGATTTTTTTTTTATTGTCTCGTAGGTCTTGTGTAAGTCTTGTCATGAAAAATCAAATTTATGATCGGTTATTTTACTTTGGTCCCCCTCTTAAGTCCGCAATATTAAACGTTCTTTAGCAAAAATATTTTTTCAAAGAAAATGTTTTCTCAGTTGTGAAATTTCGGTGAGTCTAAATGGGTTCCTATTCTGACGATTGAAGAACAATGTTGTTTTTTTTTACTTCCAAACAATTTTATCTAGAGACTATACCTAACCCTTTCTTCGATCTTTTAAGAAATACTCAACGGAAACTACGTGATTGTTTTCAAACTTTATAAAATATTAAAAAGCACCTGCCCTGTATTCCAAGAAGCCCTTGGTAAAATAGAATATTACCTACAAAGAAAACGATTTATTACAGAATCAAGAAAGTATATACATACAATTTTTGTTAAAACAAACTTCTTGTTCGTCGTGCTCAATGCATGTCTTGAGATTTGAGATTTTTATCTGGAATTTCAAACAATCTGTGCTCTGGGAATTACCGAACGACTCAGCACTCGACTAGGCGACGATAGAATGGAAAAACGTTCGCAAGTTTTTTTAAACCTGGTTGTTTCAAGTTGTTTTATCAACAATTAGATTTAATCTAAATAGTTAAGAAATTAAATGTTAAACTATTGATGAAACATTGAGTCACTTTTGGCTACGATATGTTTGTGCTACGATAGCGTAGCTCACGTAGCGGCTGCGTAGGCGTACTACGCCGTAGCGACGCGCGGTTAAGAACATAACGCACCCTTAGAAATATAAGGGCACAACTCGAAATATTGAGGTTTTGAGTTTTTGTGTAAGATGGGGTCAATATCAACTGTTCTATCGTTCTTGGCTTTCACAGAAAGAGAAAAATGACAATATTAAAGCGAATACTGTAACTGTGTCTCTTTCACACCACCCTCTCCGTGGTAGAACAGTTGATATTAAGCTCATCTAACACAAAAACTCAAAACCTCAATATTTCGAGTTGTGCCCTTATATTTCTAAGGGTGCGATAAAATAATGTAAGTACTCGTTCACACTATGATTTACAACATAAACATACCCTACAGTAATACATTATTTAGGATGTTAAGAGCATTGGCTGCTCTAAAACTTATCTGGACCTGACTATGGATGTCGAAAAGAAGACTACATGACCATGAATCATGATACAAATGCTCTATTTATCTTCCCCTTGCACTGTTCTCAAGTGCACACAGCAAGTAGCTCAAAGTTGGAAACATGTAGTTATAAAAGCTATTCCGTGGCGAGTGTCGTCTCTTTGATCTCGGTCGCCTCGAGCGACTCAGAGCCGCTCACACTCGCGTCACTGAGACGTGGCACAAACTGTATCAAATGGGACACACGGGAGTGTATAAGCTTTAGCTAAAAGTAGTACATATTACGTAAATTGGTTCTTTAATAAACTTTGAAATCAGGCTAACAAGCCTCCTCAAAAATAGTATAATACTAACACTTAAACCTTTACAAAATACTAACATTTTGCCACATCTCGTCATGCTCAATGCTAATTCTAACTTAGATAAGAAAATGTTGAGCAGTATAATGAGGTCACGACCTCGCTTCGCATTGAAGCAACAAGGTCTACCGAGTTACTGTTTCTTTAGAAACATTCATTTGTTAGATGGTGCTAGTCTTTGAAGAACAGTTAAGTTTTACTGCTTCATAACCTTTTGGCTATCATAAGCGTGATATTTAAGATCAATTTTGTGGGTCATATAAGACACTGTATGAGTAAACAGCTTCATCTAATCTAATACTTTTAAACGAGCAATTCTTGTATATATGTATATAAAATATAATCTGAATCTAGGAAACGGCTCCAACGATTTTCATGAGATTTAGTATGCAGGGAGTTTCGGGGGCGATAAATTGATCTAGCTAGGTTTTATTTTAAGAAAACGTCGTTCATAAAAAAGCCGAGCAGTGCTCAGTCATCCAGATATTGTTTTATTTACATGAACTCTGATCACACTCAGCAACGTCACCGACATTGCATCGTGCATAAAACACAAGCTTTAGGATATTTTCCTTCACCAGTGAACATGAACGATAAATTATTTGCAAGCGAAGTCACAAATACCTCGGTTATAAACTTGGGTCTGAAATTCGTGAGAATTTGCTGAAGAATTAACAAATACGCTTTTTAGTTATTGTTTTAAGTTCGAAACGGCAACTTTAAATTCAAAGTTCTGGCGTCTGTTTTGCCATGAAACCACCTCATCAACAATTTGATCACTCTTTGTTCCATCACGTGAATTAAATAAAGCGCACAAAGAAATCAATCAAATAGAACCGAATTGTGGAGATTGTTTATTATCAAAGTCGGAATTTGTTCAATTCAGGAACTCAAAATGGGGCAAGAAGTATCTGTGAAATTGATTTGGAAGCAACTAACTTTTGATCAATCCTCATTTTTTAAACACAAATAAAAATAACATACAGCTTTAGGTATTGTGAATTCGTTACATACAGAAGTACACAGCACTAGCAGATAAATTATAATTAAAAGCCGTATTCGTCATTGATGTAAATCGATGGTATTCGTTAGTTGAATTGCATAAGTTACAAAATAAACCGAAAATGAGTTATGTTTACATATGCGGTGAGTAATACAGAAATATTTAACAAATAACAAAAAAAATTTGGAAAAGGCTGGAAAGGAAGTGGATACAATTATTAATATGCGACTAGTGTTGCACAGGAAGTTCGAGACTCGGAGCTGGTTAAAAGTGTCGCGGGGAATTGACGGTAAGGTTCGTGTTTACGTATAACTAATGCTAGGTGTAACAAATGTAAATAAAAGCTCCATTATCACGCAATTTCTCTGAAAGCATATAAAACACACTCAGGCAAGGGAACGATCTGTATCAGTATCGGCTTCCATAGTGAGAGAATAACTAGTTTATTATATCTTGAACATTTTTTGTACACAAGGGTCTCTCGAGTGTTCCGCACTGCGGTATATAGGTTGCTACATAATAATTCTGTCAGAACACTATTTATTACAAACAACTATTACTAAAGATAATCGCGAAATTTATTGTAATAAACTTCATTGTTGACAACAGTATGAACATAATTTGTGAGAACAGTAGGTGTTGTACATTTATTATGTGTTATGTCAGTTCATGTATGGTCTTAACGTTCATAGAATAAACTATCTGCAACAGGCACGTCTAGAATATTATAATCCAGATTTTACACGTCAGCAGCTTCTTTCCGCTAGTCAAAGAGAAGTTTTGATGTTCAAAACACCCAAATTCGAAAAATTTCTAAACGTTTGAATAAAACAATAGCATTGTCCATGCTGTGTGTTACTTTCGACAGAAGTTTATCCAGCGTCCGCGCGTCGCTGAGAGTAACATGCATTATTCACCGTGTGCCGCACCATTCCCACCATAGTCTCTTATAGCTCATCTGAACTCGCTTATGCCTCATCTACACAGTAGAAACGCTTTACATTTCTTGTTTTACCTCCTCGCACGCTATTTACTTGTGCAGTTCCGTTTGACCGTCCCATCGAATCGGATTTGAATGCAGTGCAGGTTTTTTGTTAGTAATAGCTTACGAGAAATTGAAAATGAGGCGACTGATAATTTCAACTTAAATATAGTAAAAGCACTGAGTAAAGTAGACTGACATTTTCTGTCCATCCATGTATCATTTTTAAGATTCTGGGTCAAAAGAAAAATCTCATTGTTGTCGTAGTTACAGAGGGACAACCGTCCCGTCGATCAGCCATCTTGAATCTAAGACCAACGCTTAACGCCTTCTGCTATCTGCACTTACAATTTACGTTCGAATTTTAGCAATGCGATACACTGGCCAAGGTCACGCGTATGATGCGTGCTAACAAAAGTGATGGAAATATAAGTGCGGCGCCCGCGAACCGTGACGATACGACAGTGTGTGTTCTCTGTGGTGTGTGTACGGCACTCACACCACAGACGTCTGACTGTTTACACACACAAATGTTATACTACACCGCGTGTTCCCAGCAATACGACTCTTAGCGTGCTTATGCACTTTTGAGCGCTTACTGTACATCCACCTGGGTATGATACTTCAGATCGGGGTACTTTAGTTTAGTTTTAACTCAATGTCATGTTTTCATAAGTGTGTTTTGGCTGGTAACTTGTTAGTTAAGTAGTTATTCCCAAGTTACAAATTCCAACTTATAAAATTTATATATTTTTATTTGGACTATCCAATGCAAAACTTATTTTTCAAATCCGACTGTTAGTTCCAGAGATTTTCAGACATACAAATTTAGAAACAAACAAATTTTACCTCTTTTTAACATTATCTCGTTAATTTCTTTTATGTACAGTACCTACCGACCAAAAGTCCATAAACAATCTCACTAAGCAATAGACTGACGCTTCGGTTTGACTTACGACCTTCTTCTATAAATTGTAACAATACTATAGACACGCACAGTACACACACACACACACACTCACTTTGTCTGCAACCAATGACTAGTTCGATAATAATTCGTTTTTTGTTTCATTCGTCTTGTTCACATAAATATTAAAGTTTAGCAGGTAGACCACAAAACTCAAACTCAAACTCAAAACTCAAACTCAAAGCATTTATTTCAATTAAACCATTTACAGGCACTTTTGAATTGTCAAGGAATCGGTCAGTCAGAAATAGGTATGAAGCTAGTTGCCCATTCCAAAGCGTAGTAGGTACCTATGGAGAAGAACGGGCAAGAAACTCCACGGACACTCTTTTAAATAAAAAATTGTTACAAAATATTGGTTACATCATTCATGTTGAAATTATACATGTGAGAACAATGTAGAAAGACGTGCACGTTAAAAGCGTCCGTAATAAAAAGATAAAACAAAGAACAATTCAAAAAATAAAAATAAAAATAAGCCCTGGCAGCTAAGAGATGACCAGTCCCAACTGACGGCGCCCGTTCACGAACATGACGCATGGATTAGCACCATTCAGCTCAACCATTTTGAAGGGAGCTAAATGATCCAACACACGCGCCACCATCAGCGAAACATTTGAGTGAGCATGACATACTCACAGCCGCCAGGGCAGATTCAAGTCAATGCAAGACATATTACCCGGTAAATGGTAACTCTTTAGTACATAGTACTCACACCTGTGCTATGCAATTATATAATACAATGGAGATTGAGTTTATACAATGCAAAGATAGTCATACAATCTTCAGCAGCTCCAACAGTATTTGCAAATGTTAATCAATTAGTTGTGGAGCAGGACCAGCATTGAGCCAAGCATTTTTATCAGCGATGTAATCCCCCAACGTATAATATGCCTGCCTGCATAGTGTACGTTTTATACAAGATTTGAATTTCGTCTCATTCAGTTGAAGTATGTGGGGAGGAATTTTATTGTAACATTTTAAACAGTATCCCATAAAAGATGAATCTACTTTAGCCAGTCTGAAACCTGGTTGAACTAATAGGTCCCTATTTCTTGTACTATAATTATGTCTATCACCTCTTTTGCTAAAAAGATGTAAATTCTTTCTTACGTACATGATGTTTTCATAGATATATTGACAAGGTACCGTCATGATGTTAATATCCTTAAACAGTTTCCTTAGAGAATCGCGCCTGCGGAGATAATATATGGCTCTGATCGCTCTTTTCTGCAGAATAAAAATAGACTCGATGTCTGCAGCCCGTCCCCACAGTAAAATACCGTAAGACATGATACTATGAAAGTAGCTAAAATAGACTAGCCTCGCGGTATCTACATCAGTAAATTGACGGATTTTTCTGACAGCATATGCTGCTGAACTTAGCCGTCCTGCAAGAGATGTTAAATGAGGACCCCATTGCAGCCTTGAGTCGAGCGTTATCCCTAGGAAAACAGTTTTGTCGACAAATTCTAGTTTCTCTTGATTCAATACTATCTCACAATCACTACTTTTGACATTTGGTAAAGAAAATTTTATGCACTTCGTTTTTTTTCCATTTAATACTAAATTATTAGCAGTGAACCAATTTTGGACCTGCAGTAGGGCGTTATTTACGTCGTTAAAATTTGTAGCACGTCTATCTACCTTAAAAATTAAAGAAGTATCGTCAGCAAATAACACCATTTGTGGTTGATTTTTTAATAAATGGAGTAGATCATTTATATACACTAAGAAGAGGAATGGACCCAATATCGAGCCTTGTGGCACACCTATTTTTACTTTTAAACCTAGTGAATTGATACCGTTTATTTGAACTTGCTGTTGTCTATCATTTAAATAAGATTTTACTAAATTGAGTGCAAGTTTTCCAAGTCCGTAATGCTCAAGTTTCAAGAGTAAGGTTTCGTGATCGACGCAATCAAATGCTTTGGAGAGGTCACAAAAGATCCCTATGGCGTCTTGAGCCTCTTCCCACGCGTTAAAAATGTGTCTTAATAGGGTTACACCGGCGTCGGTCGTACAACGTCCTTTGGTGAATCCATACTGTTGATCGTGAAGGATTTTATTTGTGTTAAAATGATTGAGCATTTGATTAAGCATTACCTTTTCAAACACCTTGCTGAATACCGGCAACACGGATACGGGTCTATAATTATTGGTGTCTTTACTGTCCCCGGATTTGAAAAGTGGTATTACCTTACTGTATTTCATTAAATCCGGGAAGACTCCTTGATCCACACACAAATTAAATATTAAAGCTAAGTAAGGCGCTATGGTCTCAATTATGGAGGTACAGACTTTAATGGACATCCCCCAAAGATCTTCGGTCAATTTGATCTTGATTTGTTTAAAAGCTTTTATTACTGTTATGGGGTTAATATGCTTAAAGTTAAATTCAATCGGGCATGCTGAAACGTTGGCCCTTACTAAATCAAAAGAGAGCGAGGGCGAGGAATTTAAGGTTTCAGTAGTTTTAAGTGGGATACTGGTAAAGAAATTTACAAATTCTTGAGCAACTTCTTTGCTATTGCAAATGAGACCACCACATGACTTCTTCAGTGTATAATCAGAATTATGCTTTTTGTTTCTGTTCGTTTCATTATTGATAATTTTCCAAACTGTCTGTATTTTATTGTCTGCTGATTTAACCTTGTTGCTAATGTATAAGGCTTTAGCTGCCTTACAAGTGTTCTTAAAAGTTCTAGAGTAAGTAGCAACATACTTATTAAAAGTTTCCGTGTTAATATAAGGCTTAAGGCCATACAGCTCGAAAAGTCTATCCCTACTTTTCCTGAGTCCTGTAGTTGCCCAGTCACTAAATAAAAACTTAGGGCTGATAGTTTTAGTGTTCTTCTTAAAACAATTATTGAACTCGGATTGGACTAACGAAAAGAATTCTTTATACAAAATATTAACATTGTTCATTGTAAGGACCTGATTACTTAACTTACAAATAAATTATTCGATTTCTCTTTCTTTCACAGAAAACTAAGTAAATTATTCGATTTCTGTAGGGTAGGCAGATACAGTTCGTTACGAGTATTCAATTAATAGAACTTTGTTGGCTCGTGGATAATATTGGTGACGAGTATTTAGAGCAGTGTTGTGGTTATTATTTTCAAAAAGCAGGCATAAAATATATTGAAGAGATCAGATCAGATCAGAGAATATTATTGCGCTGCGTAAAAGTGAAGTGAATATCTAATGAAACCGGACTAAGTGTGAGTGTTATCATTTATATATTTTATATTTTACTAAACATAAATCTTAATCAAGGGTATTGTTGATAGAACAGAGGCATTGTTGAGACAGAAGATGCCTTTAAAGTTTTAAATTCATTATGAGGTTTAATTCGATTAGTGAATAATAAATAATTAGGTATTATGTGTAATAAAAACAATGTTTTTCTTTGTTCTAGAGAAATACTGTGAGGGTTAAGAGATATGAGGAAGGGGCTTATTATCCAGGTGCAGCGACGTCAAATGGTGAATGAATATGAAACAAATGGTTTCATATCAACGAGATATTTTGCTGAATTATTAAAAACACGTCATTATGAACCGTTCGCCGTGCACTCTGAAGGCTTGCATCACTGAAGACTAGCTACAAAACCGTTTTTGACCTTAAAATATTGACCGTACCAACTTAATAAACAACAGATTCATTATTGCATGAATTTATGGTAACGAATTTTTTAAGCACGTTTCAATAGGGTGTTTGTTGTATTTCTTGCAGATAGACCGAAATTGTTTAATTAATATTATTTTAGTAATATTATTATTTTAGGATTAAAATTTGAGGTTTAGTTTCAATCTTCTTTTCGTAAAGAAAATGAATACTTAAGCTATAACCTCAATACCAACCAATATTTACTAAAGCCAAATCAAATTTAAAATAATACTTAACCTTAAAATCAACAATATTGTCAGTAGATTTTTTACATTTTAAGTAGTCTAATATTCTTATTTATTACTTAATTACTTCGAACATGATCAAAGCTTTATATATATGGTGAAAAAATCCGTTTAAAATTTAAAACATTTCAACATTTAAATATGTCAAAATAATACAAATTGCTTCTAAGTTTCTAGACATCTATTTCACATCTTATTCAGGTGAAGTAATGATAAATAATTGTAGTAGTTTGTTAACTATACTTAAGTAAAATAAATATAATGAATAAATATTATTTATTTTTTATTATCACATATCACGCATTTTTTATTCTAAACCCTTTATTGCAATAACAACATTAATAAATAGGCAGGAATATTTAAAAATATTATTATTGCAAACAAAAATATTTGCAAAAACAGCGCTGTGATTTACGAGATTAGAACCTTAGCCATCTTGAACCTAAGACCAACGCTTAACGTCTTCTGCTATCTGCACATATAATTTACTTTCGAATTTTAGCAATGCCATACACTGGCCAAGGTCACGCGTATGATGCATGCTAACAAAAGTGATGGAAATATAAGTGCGGCGCCCGCGAACCGTGACGATACGGCAGTGTGTAGTGCAAAACTGCGTTCTCTGTTGTGTGTGTACGGCACTCACACCACAGACGTCTGACTGTTTACACATACAAATGTACGGACTACACCGCGTGTTCACAGCAATACGACTCTTAGCGTGCTTATGCACTTTTGAGCGCTTACTGTACATATCGTTTACATTTTTAAATATTTTATAAAAATCATTTAAAAAAACATAAAATATGTAAAAAATAGTGGCCCATCGGCATCAGGAACAGGATCCAAGCTGCCGGTGGTCAGGGCTCTAGTGAGCGGAACCTCCTCACTATACATACCGTGTCTAGGAGTACTGCTTTCTGAATCAAGCCCATCACCCTGCCGCGCAATGAGAGCCTCCTGAGGTGTTAGTCGAAGCTCTCCGCTATTAGGCCATTAACCGTAACGATTATCAGTACAATGATTGCAGAGTCTACGGCCCACATGTCGACAACCTCGCGTGCTAAGTTAAGACACTTGTTTTTATATCTTTCTCAGCTTTCACAAGATTCTCGTCATGAGGGACAGTGATATCAACAATCATTACATGGCGCTCTCGTCGATCTATCACCACAATATCAGGCTTATTGGCTACAATAGTCCTGTCAGTGATGATAGATCGATCCCAGTACAATGTGGCGTGACCATTCTCGAAAACAGGGTCGAGCACATACCTGTAGTATGGTACTTTGGACTCCACAAGGTTGCACTGCAAGGCAAGTTGCTGGTGGATAATCCTAGCTACTAGATTGTGTCTGTGCAAGTACTCGCCGTTAGCAAGACAAGAACAACCAGAATATGAAGAACAACAAGAATACAATAATATTATTATGGTTTTTTATTTCATTTAAATACTTTTAAATTATATTTTTAAATATTAGAATAAAGAAAATATAAAGACATTTAAAAATATAAAAATCGGTATCGGGAACAGGGTCCAAGCTACAGGCAACAAATATTATTATTATTATATTATAAGTATAGACACTCACACGAGATGTTTCATGAAACAGTTTAGAAGAAGCAATTTTTAGGTACTATCGCAACGATTTCTTTAAGGGAACATTGAAACTTGACTGTTTTATTAAAATAAGTGAAATTCGAAACGAATCCGTCAACATTTCTTCATAATTAACTACTTACTATAACGTTGGGTATCCGAAAATGAGAGGAAAAGCAAAAAAGATAAACTTTCATTACATCAGACAATAAATCAGAAGCTAATGTCAGTAGTTCCTGTGCAAACTCTCGTAGTGTTTGAAGATTACTTTGGTTACCCCATAAAGTACCTTCAAGGGTTCTTCAGAAAACCTCACATTTTATTACGAAGACCTTTTTAAGGGTCTGAGTTCAGCATCGTCACTGTACCCTACTCAAGAGACGATGCATTGCATTATTAAAGATTGTGATTGTGACCCATGAACTATACTCGGTCATACTTCATCACTCCCAAGGTTAGTTTCTTTATAAAAACTGTCTCAACCTATTGTTTTAAAAATAAAAATTATGAAACCTTAATAAGGTTAAGTACAATCAAATACTTTATCTACTCTCATAGCGTAATATTCGAATTATGAACTTCAAAACGAGTTTATATTGACATACTTTATAAACAGAATACCGAAATTTAAAAATAGAATCATGTTATAACACTTTTTCTCTAACAAAATAGTACCATAAAACAATTTTTTTTCTATTACGATACAGCGCTAATCCAAGAAGTTAATATCACCAAAGAGTTTCCATCAACTTTTGGCGGGGGACAGCAGCACCCGCTGTAGCGCATGTGCGGTGATGTGCTGGTGCAGGCGACATTCATTTGTTTTGTAGTACCTACTTACTGAATTTCGTGGGATTTTAAAATTTATTCTTGATCTTTAACTTAGATTTTTTATTTAGTACTTGTTTCAGTCCCAATGTTTGAGAGTAGATAAAGTAGTGTATGAAACTGCACATAACTAGGTATTAAAACATTCGTGTGATACTATTAAAAGCCTCGCCTACGGCTCCGTTTTTAAACACACACTCATGTTTTAATACCCCTCATTATGCAACAGTTTCATAAACTACTATTATGCCATTCTGGCCAAATATGATGCAAAATCTGATAACCGGAGTCACACGTAATCTGTACGGTTGATGGCTTCATATTTTAGTAATGACGTGTGACTCCAGCTATAAAAAACGGATGTTATTTGGTTACGATGTCTTGTTTGTACCTTTTTTGTTAGCGTTTCTGTCATATTATTTTTAATTTAACTTTGGTCGCTGGTAGGTATTGTTATGTATGAACCAGAAATACACAGAACGCCAAATTAAAACTCTAAGGTTACCTGCTAAGATGTATAGCCTATCTGAAAGCCGTATCGTGTTCGGCTAAAGGACCGCATCTGTATTATGTGTCTACAGTAACTGCTCATCGTCTAGAATTACACAATATATGCACAAAATGCATCACACGATACCATATTTTTGAGATTCATATAATATTTGAACACACGCATTCGACCGCTGGAACCACGTACCTGAAGACGTAGCGTTGGAAGGCCTCCCACAAGATGGACCAATGATCTTGTGAAGGCCGCAGGAATCGCTGGTTGCGGAAAGCACAGAATCGGTCGAAGTGGCGGTGCTTGGAGGAGGCCTATGTCCAGCAGTGGATGTCTTTCGGCTGAAATGATGATGATGATTCGACCGCTGCACCGCGTCCGTTATTGTTCCGATCCCGGGAACGAGCACTTTCAGATAAATAAATATAATCTGAGACCAATATAAATGTAACAGTTATAATCTCAGAGTTATAAATATCATTACCGTTCTAATAGTAACAGCTAATAAAATAAGGTAAGAAAAGAATAGGTACTGCGTATGTACCTACCTACATAAACCCGGCCAGGTATTTAGTACAAGCAAAAGTTACTCAAAACCAGTGAGCTTAGTACCTAGTTACTCTGACCTTTCTTTTATGGCGACCTTTTGTCCTGAATTGAGTGTAACAAAGCAATCACAGCTGAAAATTTGTATATTTGGTAGTAAAACACAGGAAATATTTTAAGAAGAAAATCGTTTTTTATATATACAGGGTGTTAGGTACTAGGCAGACGGTTGAACATACGTAAATGGCGGATCCGTGGGGTCATCTGCTACGTGTTTAGGCCGAATAACAGTACCCAGGCTATACAGATTTTTAAAACATTTGTTTTTAAATTTTACCTATTCGTAATCCGTCGTTGCTCAAACTTCAAACATTTCATTTAAAAATAACAAAACTGGCAACATTTTTCATTTTATTTTCACCGTCTGCCTAACACTCTGTATAGTATTATTGAAAAAGATCAGTAGAAATGCCATATCAAAAAATCTGGCACATAAATCTCCTCACGCTATGTGCGATCACCGTGACGTACTTGTTGCAATATACCCGCAAACATGCCAGGGGTTGAGGCATTTCGCTTCAACTGCATCAATGTCTAGGTTAAATAGGTTTACTGGATTGACCATACATAGACCTACAGCGTAATGGCACAGTATAAATATGGATATTATACTATTATACCATATTAATTTAAACTGTGGTTATGGCTTAATGTTTTATTAAATAAAGTTAAACTGTGAAGACTACGGGCGAAAATGCTTCGTCATTTAAGTCGCTTCTTTTATACAAACTAAATCTCGTCGAATACCTCTTACCTATATTACGACGACTACTTACTTTAAATCGTGTGCTGGGATTATATTCTTATAATAATTAAACAGGTTTATCCCTGGGCAATTATGCCGGCCGTCCAACAGCACACTTAAACCGCCTCATAATTAAAGACAGTGTTTGCCCACACCACACAACTCACTGAACATTGTATGCGCTGAGTGCTCAGCGAATTATTTCTTATTTTCTAACCTCAAGGGAAGGCCAATGTGTACATATTACGTGCCCATCCTTACTAGTGCCTATAAACAAAACCACTTTGTAAAAAGGTAATTTCAAGCCAACTGAATTTACACCAACAAGGTCACACGAAAAGAAGAAGAAGACCAACAAGGCCATGACCATAATCAGCGTATAATTTTAACCATGAAATAATAGCCCACTGCTGAGACACAGGCCTCTTCGAGTGGGAATGGGCTGTAATCTACCACTCGAGCCCAGTACGTGTTGGTAGATATCAGGTCTTCGAATTTTTCTGTTCTAGGTCATACTGGTTACCTCACGTGAAATTATTTACACAAAGTAAAGCGCCAGCCTGGGTACGAACGCACGACCTACAACTCGTAAGTCGGGACCGTTACCACTGGGATAACAAAGATAGTCAGCATAAATTATTAACAAGGAAACAGAACTTGAGTTGCTTAGGACTCTCTGTAATGATTATCATCATCATCATCATTTCAGCCGAAAGACGTCCACTGCTGAACATAGGCCTCCCCCAAGCACCGCCACTTCGACCGATTCTGTGCTTTCCGCATCCAGCGGATTCCTGCGGCCTTCACAAGGTCATCGGTCCATCTTGTAGGAGGCCTTCCAACGCTACGTCTTCCGGTACGCGGTTGATTATAACCCAATTTAAATGTGTAGCTGTAGTTTCTTTAGGATTGAAGTTAAGGAAGATTTCTAAGACTAACGTATGAAGAGCCATTCACCCGGCTTTTGCGGAGCATCGCCGTGTCCTCGTGGAGGCGTTCGGCGGCGGTGATCTCTTGCATCCGGCCCTGATTCAGGCCATGGTACGGAGTGAGATAGGAGGCCATCACCTCCTTCTGCCAACCAGTAATGCATGCAAAGGAGGAGGCGGAACGCGTGAGGGAGAGGCAAATAATTTCGCGCCCTCTCGCCCCTAACCGCCACAGGAGACGCCCTGGGCGTTGGGAAACGCAGGCTGATTTCCGCCACCGTAGGCGCGGGCTTGCGGACGGTGAGTAATGGGTAGCTCGCTGTCCGATAAGGACCAGGCCCGAGTCGACGACGTGTTGTGTTTCACGCGCGCCTCAAAGAGATAGGTAATAGGTAATACGGGCTGGTATCCGCAACTCCACGTCAAAGCGCGTATTTTGCGTATGGGTGGGAAAATCTGTTATTCGATCCACCCCAGCTCCTCAAAGAAGGCCAGCAACGCCTTTGCTGCCTCAAAGAGATGTCAGCAGAACTAACGGGGTCCGCCAGGGTCGATGCCTGCCGGGGTTGCGAGGAAGTCCGAAAGGGATATCGTGGCTCCCGGCAATATGGCAACTGAAGGAAAACTGGTGGGTTTTAGTCAGTAAGAGTTTGACACGCCCTCCCGCTCCGCCCAGAGTGGGAGAAGATACTTGACAATAGCCCACGCAAAAAAAAAAAAGATAGCAACTCTGCAAATTTTCAAATTTTTCATCATGGTTATCGTTTTCATGGTTTTTGAGGGTGTTAAAGCCGATAGTGGAGTCAAAATGTAAATCCAAGATGGCAGCTCATATTTTTTTTTATCACTGTTATCGTTTTTACAGTTTTCGAGGGTGCTAAAGCCGATAGTGAGGTCAAAATGTAAATCCAAGAGGGCGGCATCGAAAATTTTAAAAATTTTCATCATGAATGTGTATCTTTTTCATAGTTTTCGAGAGTGCTTAAGCCGATAATGAGGTTAAAATGTAAATCCGAGATGGCAGCTGAGTAATTTTTGTTTTGTCATGCCTGTCGTTTTCATAGTTTTCGAGGGTGCTAAAGCCGATAATGAGGTCAAAATGTAAATCCAAGATGGCGGCTGCGAAAGTTTTCAAATTTTTCGTTATGGGTGTCGTTTTCATAGTTTTCGAAGGTTCTAAAGCCGATATGAGGTCAAAATGTAAATCCAAGATGGCGGCTGCAAAAAGTTTATTTTTGTTTTAAATCATACGTGAGAAAGAACTTTCCTCCTAATAGGGGTCCCTACACCGCACACTTTTTTAAAATTTTAAAATGACGCCTGTTAATTCATTTTACTAAACGAAAAATAGGAATAAGTATCGGAGGCGTATAACGATCAGTTAAGCTAAACATTATTATTTAAATTACGTCCTCAATCAATAATTCTACTAATTATTAATTTGCAATATTAAAAAAATCAGACTTATTTTAGGTTTTTCACGCGATTATTGTTTGTATATTGGTGGAAGGGGTGGAAAAAATTACCTTGTGTGTCTTTAATGTTGTTACTTTTTCGGACGACAGTGCACTTGTCTGGCAGCTAGCCAAACGTAGTTTTGGTTAAAGCAATGGCACTTAAAATTTTATCGGAGAAGCAACCGGATGGCGAGTGGTAATCTGGGTATTGAAGTGATACCAAACTGGATGGTATTGCTACACACAAATTTCTTGCACATAATAGAGCGTAAATATTGAATGCTACGCCAAAAAAAATATTTTAGGCCCCCATCCCCAATATTTCCGCCCATTTGGGGTCCATTCGGACGGTACCGGGAGTTTCGATATCACTTCAAAACCCAGATTACCACTCGCCATCTGGTTGCCTCCCCGATAAAGTTTTACATGCCATTGCCTTGAATATTTGGTTATATAATCGACACGTGGTTATACAATCGACACGCTAGTTGAAGTGCTGACCTATGACTTGAATCGAGATACCCACTTATTTCTCATTCTTCTGTAGGTACTTACGTAGGTACATGTACAAATAAGTTTTTTCGACCTAAGGATTATTGTGATTCATTGTAGGTATATAGTGCACATTTTGTCGGTTATGTTTACGACCACTTTAATTAGTTTTCATAATATCCACTCTGGAGTGAAAAAAATATAGGTAACTTAACAGTTAGGATATAATTTCAGTGTGGTCTGGACCACACTGAAATTATATCCTAACTGTTAAGTTACCTATATTTTTTTCTCGGTGCACAGTTTGTAACATTCATAGCGTCTGGCCGCTTTGCTCGCGCTAACGAGTCTGGTAAACTTTCATTTCAGCAAATGTGGAACGTTTTCATACCTTTTGTCTGCCTAGTTGTTTCGATTAGCGACCAACAACCTCATTAGTACTTACTTAGGTCATTTCATTTCTAATTTCAGTCGAAAATAATTATATTAGGTCGGTGTTATTTACATGAAAATTAAATAGTGGAATCTTTCAATCTCCCATTTGCTTCGCACTTTTTCATCGGGTCGTTAATGAGTTTGTCTCCTTAGCAAATTACGACTTAGAAAGTTTAAAATTGTCCCTTCCTGTCCGCTTGTATTAAAAAGCTCGATGATATTCATTATACAAAGAAGTCAACTCATACATCGCAATAAGTGACTTTTATTGCATACAACACCACCTTTCGTAATTTAAATGTAAATCTCGCTCATGGGAGAATTATGATATTTATAATTCGAGAAAATTATAAATGAGTTTTACTCCCAAAGAAATTGTAGCTACAATTGTATTGTATTGTAGCCACGACACAATTAAGTAGAAACAAACTAGCTAGTTTGTTTCTACTTAATAGGTTTTGTTCATTGGTCACAACTAAAACAAGTAAATAATTGAAAGGTTTTCACAACAGCATAAGAAAAAAAAAATACACAAACTATATATTTGGGAAAAGTCATTCTAGTTTTTGCATTCAGAGAAATTAAAGTTTATCTGAAGGTTTAGTGGCATTATTTCAGCAGGTTGCTAAAGTTGTAATTTTGTTTTCAGGTTCAGAGTCCAGTGCTAGTGGTGGAGCTAAACCTAAACAGACTAGAGGGCACACAGCTCAGGGCGCTGGGTCTGCTGTCCGTGTACGGGTTCAACGTGACGTATGAGGTGCGAGGAGCAGCGCAGTCACCGGGACCCACTTTATGCAGCGCCATCGAATGCAGACTGCTGGGGCACTGCTACGCCAGGCGGGATTATCAGTAAGTTGGGCACGAATTTAACGATCAAGAAACCATTTGCAATTTTCTTGATGTAATCATGGACCTTTTTGTAACCAACATACCTACCTAAGAACCTGCTATATAAATAACAGTTACAGGAAGTTATTATAATGTCATCCATATAGAGCACTTAGTCTATATGGAAAAACACGTATAATTGAAGTTAACTCAAAAAGTACCCAAGCAACGTTAAGAAAATTTATATGGAGCCACCTTGAGAGGCATACCCTTTCCGAAGAAAAAAATAACTTTGAAAATCCGTCTATATATAACGGAGTATGCCAAAAGATATATAAACATCCGAATTGAGAATCTCCTCCTTTTTTAGAAGTCGGTTATAAATAAACATGTCACAGTCTTAGTTGAAAACTCCATTAGTGAAGGCAAAAAAGCGTGGAAATTTAGTGCCAACGAGACCAAATCGGGTGCCAGAACTCAACTCAACTGACTGACAAAATATAGAGAACACAACATTCTCTGTTTACGAATTCTGGTGTGCACACCAAGAAACCGTGTATTATTTTTAAAATGCCGTGGCATACATTCCCACGCCAGTATTTGCAATATTTATTGCTAACTTCGCAATATTTTCCACATCGCAGGGAGTTTTACTGTTCGTGTTTCGAGGGTTACTCGGGAGCGGACTGCGGAGATGGTCCGCTGTGTCCGAGGACCTCCAACATGTGTAAGAATGGCGGCACCTGCAGGTGAGTGAACCCATGACCCTCCGGTTGGCACCGTTTGGTACATAATATTAACCCCTATGTTTCAACTGTCATATTTTAGTTAATGTTGTTCGCAGTTTAAGTATAAATTTTACTGTTAATATAATATTTTTTGGACACTACAATGTAACAACAAAGAAGGAAAATGTGTAGAAAACACATTTTCTTTTCTTTAGTACATACAGTTCCGGTTTTTTATTTCACGAGACGTAGTCACATCTGTATGTAAGGGTCACATTTAGCGTTTGAAACAATTCCGCTTTTTACGTCGTGTATCCTCAAAGTCGTTGGTTTTTTGTTCTGGAACAAAAAGGGGTTGGAATTAAAGTACCATAAACGTAGGTAACGTTGTTTCGTGGATTTCTAGCACATTTAACAATATGTACAGAAGTTTTGTAAATGTGTATTTCCTGTTAGAGGAGTAAATACTGTAGCCCAAACGTCGACTCGATCGAAAATGTTCATTAAACATCAACCGTTTGACGTAATTCGTTAAACCATAATATACAAGCTGTATGTATCGACAGACAGATGGGCCCGGCCGCCGTCAGCTGTCTCTGTGCGCCAGGCTACACGGGCGACCTGTGCGAAGCACAGCTAGCACCACCCGGTGAGAAATATTTCTATATTTTATAGCTTTTTTCTTTCTAAAAACAGCATTGTCTCCCTCAATGTGGGTTTATCACTATTTCTGTTTTCATTTGAAATAAAATTAAAGATTTACTATATAGAGTCTAATTTTGTAAGAAAGTCTTCCACGTTAATATCAATTATGAAAATTTTGATTCAGAGTGCGGTATAGAAGAATGTTCAGAAGTTTGTAAGGAAGGAACAGCTTGTGACTGTAACCCGAAGGATACAGACTTCTGTGAGTATTTATATTAATCGATAATCTTAAGAAGCGGGTGATACATTAATTTAAGTAGTGCCTGCTATATAACTATGTTTCTAAACGTTGTCCCCTCATCAAAAAACGCGGCGTATAGTTATGCCAAACTTAGCACAAGAAAAATTTATGGGATTGGGTAGGTAGGTAGGTAATCTGAAGGTTATAACTAAATCCCACATTTATTCATATGGGGATGTATGTTTATAGCATCAGCACGATTTGAAACAAGACTGGAAGTAGTGGATCAAGCAGATGTAAATATATCTCAAGAAGTTATCAAACAGGTATTTACAAATATTATATAATTAAATAATAGAATACTTAATTATATTCTAGAGGGAAAGTTAAATAATAACAACTGTCGTATTTCTTTCAGTTAACAAGTTATTTAAAGGCGTCAAACATTACATTAGAAGATGAAATAGAAGTTCTTAACATAAGGTAAGTTTCTGTTCTCTAAACACTGTTGCTGTATCTCGTAGTGGTGTGAACTGGTGTGTATCACTGTACATGTATGTACATATGTGTCAGTAAGGTGTCTGCGGGCGGTGCACGCGGGGTGTGGGTGCGCGTGTGGGGCGTGCGGCGTGACGCGGGTGCACTGCGCGCGGCACTGGCGCGCATGCGCACACACCACGTACGTCTGCGCACCGACACGCTGCACTTCTACATGCAGCCTGCGCTTAGCTTGCACGTGAGAACCTACCTATGCTTCTTTTATCTGTGATCGTAAAACCATCATTCGCTAGACGTCTTTTTGTAGAATCTTGAAATTTCGAACCCTTTATTACCGTTAAACTTCTTGTAACAAAATCTTCTAATAATAATTCGTTCACCAAGACTCACGACCATAACGACTGTGTCGACACCATCAATCTTAACGCAATGAAATCTACTAAAGAACAATCATGAGTGCTTCAGGGATTCTGGGAAATCTCAGCTTGATTAATTCCTAAATATCCATCAGCAGTTGATGAAAATAACGGCTTGAGCTTAATTCCCGAAACTAGATGGAGTTTCGGGGAAATGCCTTGTAGGAAAATTTTAATTGTTTTAACCGATTTTTCTACAACATTCCAATGATTCCAAATAATAATTCGGAACAATTTGTCTATCTGCTCTGTGTTCATACTTTCATGGGCTAAGTGAAATTAATTGCTCGGTATGAGAAAACCGGAGTAATAATAGGTTGGGGAAAAAGTTGCTTCGCATTTTTTAAGAAAATTCAAAACATTTTTTAATACAGTTTATTTACATTTAACTAAAGTATGTAGGTAACATTTTGTTCAATAACTTTTTGCCATCTTGTAGGTAGGGACATGATCCCATTGCTATAGAAATTTTGGGACTTTTGATCAAAATACCGCAACAAATGGTTTTGGCAGTCCTCTCGTGATGTTAACCTGACACTGCCTAAAGAATTCTGAAGAGACCGAAACAGGTGGAAATCTGAAGGTGCAAGGTCAGGACTATACGGCGGATGCATTAACACCTCCCAGCCCAACTCTCTTAATTTTTGCTGAGTGGCTAAAGATGTGTGAGGTCTAGCGTTATCATGATGAAAAACCACACCCCTTCTGTTGATTAATTCCGGCCGCTTTCTCTCAACTTCTTGCTTTAATCTCATCAGTTGTTCGCAGAAGAGTTCAGAATCGATGGTCCTGCCTGGTGGTAACAGCTCATAATGAATAATGCCCTTCCAATCCCACCACACACAGCATCACCTTGTTGCGAGTTAACCCGGGTTTCGCCACAGTCTGTGAAGCCTGACCGGCCTTTGACCACGACTTTTTTCACACGTTCTTGTCGTACGTGATCCACTTTTCATCACCAGTTATCAGCTTCTTCAAAAATGGTTCGGTTTCATTACGTCGTAATAAAGAATCACAAATGAGTACACGGTTCATTAGGTTTCTTTCAGTGAGCTCGTGAGGTACCCAAATATCGAGCTTTTTTGGGTACCCAGTTTTTTTCAAATGCGCCAAAACTGTTTTGTGGTCAATTCCCAGTTTTTCAGCTACGTCGTATCTACTGATATGCTAATCTTGCTCCACTTTTTCAAAAATGGCATCCATTCTATCCGTAGTAGGGCGACCAGAGCGACGTGCATCTTTGACATAAAAATTTCCGGATTGAAAACGCTTAAACCAAATTTATGCTACTCTCACAGACACTGCACTAGGTCCATAAACATCGCAAATTTTTTTCGCGGCTTGCGTTTCATTTTTACCTTTTTTGTAGTAAAATTTTAAAATGTATCGAATTTCTTCATTAGATTCACTCATCTTGACGGTACGAAAAACAAATGAAAATCACACATTTTCCTAATTTGAATTTGGAATTATGTTCTTGAAAATTTAAACTTTCAATGATACCAAAACCAGCCAGATACAAATATTATAGCCAAAGAGATTTTATTACAAGTTCATACATACTAAAATGCGAAAAGACTTTTTCCCCAACCAATATAAAACAAATTGACGACTCTCAAACTGTCTATTCATCGCCGCATTCTTTGCTATAATTCCATTTACTTACAGGAAAACTTATGCTTGGTCATTTTCAATTAAGTAACGTCCTTTTGCAGACTCTGGTTGTGAACCATCGTCCAGAAATATGGGAGGGATCAGAGTTCATACTGACATGTATGGCGTATGGATCTCTGAACATCGCCTTCACGTGGTACAAAGACGGTGTCAAGATAAACTTCAATGGTACTACGAGGTAAGTGAGGGTTTTTGAGTGAGTGTGTGAGACTGTATTTTCTAGTTTTTCGACAAACAAGCCTTAACAAACTTTCCAGGCTTGTAGATTTCGACATATCGGATGCTACCTAATAGCCTGGCGTCGAGACCGACGAGTGAGCGAGCCTGTGCAGTCCCGGCTCCTAACGAGCGCCCATCCAATTACCGACGACTGTTATTTAACCGCACCGATTAATCGGCTAACTTCCAACATGCTCGCTTCCTGATGGTTTCATTTCGTTTAGATTCATACAACGTGTTCCTTTAAAAAAAAACCTTAGAGTTATGGGACATCACCCATAACTCTAAGGTTTTTTATGCTTTAAGTAAAAATAGAACAAAGTCCTAGAACACGTGTTTCAAACGTAGGTACATAGTTTTGAAGATAACATAACACTAGACTCCCGATGTGTGTATCTAAGTTTCATTGATAAGTACAAGTAAATCATTTTGATTCAAACCGATCTTTCAAATTTAAAGCTAAGAAAATGCGATATCATAGATAGTCAGTATCAAATGTTTTTTTATTTTTTTTTATTTTACGTAAGGTTGTTTTACATAAATAATCGTGACTTTGTCGAATTATTTTGAATGAAGAATTAAAAAGAAAAAAAAAATTAATTGAATAATTATCATATGATGCCAGTTGATTGTTTGACGTGGTCTCATTTATACCATAGAATTATGGGGTATCAAAAGGAACACGTAACGCAATATGAAAATAAGTATGTATATTCATTTTACAGCAGAAGTGAAGAATTGAAAACGTTATTTAAAACAGACTGTAATTTTTTGCTACACATACTTGCAAAAACGAGTCGACTAAGTATTGATGCAAGATAACAGCGTTCTTTTCAGAGACATTTGGACCCGCACGGTGTCAGAAGACGCGCTCGGTCGTCGCATGTCAGTGCTAGGCCTATCAGAAGCGAAGAGGCCCGACAGCGGCAAGTGGTCCTGTGCAGCAGACGATGCTGGCAGGAGACGATGTAGAGCGCTGAGGCTGACGGTGCTGAGACCACCCGATATACGACTCGTGCCTTCCACAATCACTGTCAATAAGGTGAACCGATTAAGACCTCCCAAGTAGCACACAAGCTCTATAACAAGCCGTACACCGGCCGGTTAGAGGTTCTTAATAACGGCATAGCCTCCACAAGTAAGCTCTACAGTAGATGTACAAGCCGCTATACCGCCGCTGTATCCCCAAAAGAGGTACCGGTTTATCCGGCCCACGGTTCTACAATGTCGATACAATGGTCGTAAATATGTGTTAGTACGGAGATACAAAGGTGCTATGCGAGCGGTAGTGTACGCCTCATTATCTAAAATAAGCTCTTGTAGCGCGACTGTAGCGCTCGCATCTTATTTAGACACGTCTGTATCTCTGAATTAGAGTTTACAGATCTGTATTAGATATACAGTAGCGATATTTTGGGGAAATTAACAAAACATATTGAAATTTTAACAATGACGTCTAAGAAAGTGTATATAAGATAGTTTAGCTTTTTAGGTAGTTTCTTTAGAATCCTGGGTAAAAAAGTGACGTTTAGTTTGTTTTTATACATATTTACGATATAAATAAATCATAAAAAATCATGAGAATTACTTGTATTTAAAAACTATAATGACGTCTCGGTTACAACCGCCTTCAGAGTTTAGAAAGATAATTATTCCTGTACGCTGCAATGTGTTGAAAATTACGACCAGTTTGACCTATGTAAATACAGCGTACAGGAATAACTATCCAGAAAAATCCCATTTTGCACAACACTTAATAGATACAGGTCATTCGTTAAATAATAATAACACTTTCGAAATTTTACACACATGTGATAAAGGTTTCAGAATGTCAGTACTACAGAGTTTAGAAATTGTCAAAAATAATACCGGAAACATTACACTGTTGAACGAATTAAATACGAGTATGCCAAGGTCACCTTTGCTGCGATTGTTCGCCCCTTATCGCACTGATAACGGTCGCACTGATAACGGCGACACTATATAAGTGGGTTTCACGGGCGATAAGGCTCAGTCTGCACTCAGCGCTTGGTGTGGCAACACGCCGTGTTCGAGTTCGCAACAAGTCCATCGTCATCCTGAGGATGCCTCGTTGAGAGGTGAAACATGTGTCGATTTCTTTCAGGAGTTTTTTTATGGCTCTTTAGAAATAGCTAAGCGGAACAAGTTACTAAATGTATCCACGTCTATTGTATTTTCTTTTTTTTAATATTTATTCTGTCATTAAAATTAAGCATAGATTCCGTCATTTCGATATGTGCACATTATAAAGAATCACACTGCATGTATACAATCAATTCAATATTTACAAATAACATCTAATCTAATTATTTGAACCTTTAAATATGAAATAATTCATTGCACCTAAATACGAAAAAGTTTGTGAGCAGAGTATTATCCTTAATTTTTTTGCTTGTTGTTATCGGAGTGGATGCAGAGGCGCGGGGGCGCGGACAGTACGCGCGCGGGCTACGAGGAATCGGTGGCTGATGAGGCGGACACTTTTGTGTCACTTCAGCCGCTATATTGACGCTAGAAACGATAAGGCGTGGTTTTCTTGCCTTATTCAGCTATTTACGATACAGTTGCTGTGAAATTCACAACTATAACAACCTACGTGCTACTATAGAATTATAATTATCTGCTGTAGATACAGAGTTTCAAAGGCGTAAGCACTATTTAATATCTTAGACATTTAGAATTATGCAGTATACAACCTAAAGCGTTTGAAAGACTTATAACTCCATTTAAACACTTTTAACTATTAAAGCCCTCTTTAAGACTTAGCGGTGTTTTAAAAGGTATTTATAACTCCACTTTATATCAAATGCTTGTACAATAACTCTATAACACGCCTTTGTATCTCCATTGGGATTATATTTACTGTTGTACGGCTATTGTACCACATGCTTGTTAAAGAACGATTAAATACGCTACTGAACCACCTAAGTATTATAGTAAACCCCCTTGAACAGCTATTATAGCACATTCAGGTAGTAAACAAGTGATTTAAGCAGCTTTTGTGCTAGTTGGACTGTACCCTAATTGCGTAATACAACACAACCACAATCTTTTTCGATTTGAAACAGATTGCTGATCCATTGCTTCATAAGTTGGAAAAAAAAATCTGCTCAGCAACGTAAATAACGCAATGAATGTTGTTGAACTGTCAAAATGAAACAAATTAGGCAAAAGTGTTTACGAAAATAAGTTACGCAATTAGGATACAGTGGTATTATCTGGTGGTGGAATACATACTTTTACACAAAATAATAATAAATATTCTTAAGTTGTAGTAGCAATTAGTTGTAGTTAACAGTTGATATAAATGTGTGTCAGGGCGACAACGTAAGTATAACATGTCTGGCGGGAGCGGGGCGGGTGCACGGCGCGCTTGGGTTCAGTTGGGCGAGGGAGAGGACGCTGCTACCGATGGCGCCGGGCAGAGTGGTCTGGGAGGACCTGTACCCCGCGGGGAGCGTGCTCAAGCTTTACAATGTACAAGTAAGTTAACATAGTGCACTTCCACCCAAAAATATTTTGTTTCCTTTTGTTTTCCTACTATTCAACATGCCTTTTGGCGTTTTTTTTATTAGAAATCCAGCGAGTTTCGTTGTCAAGTATCGTCAGTGGCTGGCACTAACGCCAAAGGCGTGACTATGTGGGCTCTAGGAGCGGACGACGTAGCGTGTGAGAGTGACGCCTCCCATGGCTTGCGCTGGCCGAAGACTGCTCCCGGAGCACATGCGACAGTTTCCTGTCCATCTGGATACAGTGGGGAGACAACCAGGCAAGTGAAAAATACTAATTAAACTAAAAGAAATAGTCGAACAAAAGACAATAATTTATCATTTGTATGACATGTAGTGAAAGTTTTTATATCGGTAAATTACTTTCAGGTTCTGTGAGCCGAAATTCGGTCAACATGACGTCAAGTGGATGCTACCAGATTTCTCTGGTTGTGTTGCAGACTCACTCCGAGATATTTTTGAACAGGTGAAAGAAAACAACAGAATTAAGATGTTTTTGTATCTTCATTACAACCAGTTGAAATATATCTACATTATGTTGTTGTCAGTTCACTCTGATATCGCTGGGCTACTCTTGGCGCGCTGTGTCGCACGTGTTGCGGCAGTACGGCGCAGTGCTGCGCTCCCTGCCGACACACCCGGGCGAGGGCGAGCCTCCCCTCACACATGCAGCGCACATGCTGCGCTACCTCATGTCTGCTGCAGCTCAGCCAGCCGACAGGTACCACAGCGCGGAACATCTGCTGCAGATCTATGACCACCTGCTCACACATCCTGATGCTTTCCTGGATGAAGAGGTAAGGAGCTACTGAAATTTAAGATTAACTTGAAGCAAAGTCAAGTTTATATTAAGTTTAGAATGTTGTACTGATTGGCCATGCTATTTCTATTAGAAAATCTTCGATCTTCAAAACGCGGTAGTGGACACAGCGGGCATGAGGAGTGACTTCGACAAGCGCTATCACGAGTTCACAATCACAACGAAACCAGTACAAGACGACAACGCGGCGCACTTCGACCTTCAGCCAGCTCCAGTGGGGAGCGAGGAGTGGCTCGTGACGTCAGCAGGAGTGGAGCTGGCGGATAGAACTGGCAATGCTTCCGTGATCACCGTGCTGTATCATGATCTGGGAGCAAGGTTGCCGTCGTTGAGAAGATACGTCGAGTATAAGTAAGGATCCCCTATTTTTTACTATAGACAGTATTATAGTCCAACAGAATAATTTTGAGAGTTTATAATTTGCAATAAATATATAGGGTGTAAAAAAACACTGGTAAGTGAAAAATAACTTTAATTTCGGAAGCCGAAGTCTTTTGATCTTTATTTTAGTTTATTGCCACCTACTTCCGAAATTAAAGTAATTTTTGTGTAAGTTGGTTGTTTTCTTTTTGTATTTTTTTATTTTCACTCTTTAGTTATGGTACTTACCCCATACTAATTCGAAAACCCATGCTACAACAGCAACAGTGACGGAAGTATTATAACATCATTAAGATACACAAAATTGATTAAATACGTATTATCGAAGCTAACTCAAAAACTACTCCAGCAAGTTTAATAAATTTATATGGGACCACTGCGCAAGCAAGCAAGAAACTTTAAAATCGATCCACAATCCACGAAAATATCGATGAACATACGTTTAAAAAAATACATACAGCGGAACATAGTTAACCTCCTCCTTTTTGGAAGTCGGTTAAAAAGAGCCGTCATCTACGCATTCTATGCATCAAACTAAGTAACTTTCTGCAAAAATTATTGCTGGGAAAAGACTTTCATGTTTGGTGTGAAAATTCGCTGTTTACGACAGTGCGCAATGTAACGCACGCACAACATTGTGTTTATGGGTGCAGCGATCGTGGAAGTATTTAAAGTTAAGTACATTATAACATACAAAACACACACATATGCATACAAAACACACATGTGTCTGTGTGTTAGTACCTTTAAAATTTGTTTTCCTTTAAAAGAACGTTAAAAAAGTTGGAACTTCGACCTTTAATATCTTCGTAACTAGAAAGTTCCCAGATATGGTCCAGTATAAAAAAATAATATGTTAATTACGAGAAGAACAAGGTGACCCTCGGCTTCGTTAAGGGTAATTTTACATCCGTTACATTACACTACACCCTGCCCTCAGTACTCTCTACCTTTATGAATAATACCATGATTATGTATTAAGATTTTAAAGCAATTTATAAAATTGATTTTATTTAAGATTTTAACTTCCATTACAATTTCCTAGATTAACGTCTTTTGTTTAAGGTTTTTGGTGTTTCCAGTATTTTTGTTTAGTTTTGTTTTTCCATTGTTTTCATTTCCCTCCCGATACTTGTAGCGGCAACTGTTCTAGGTCCGGCCGCGCGACAGAGTACACAGTAGTATCACAACAGGTGCAGGTGTCTGTCAGCGGCGCGGGAGTTGATGCCACGCTCCCTCACACTGTCACACTGCTGTTCGCGCACTCCAAGAATTATAGCGCTGTTGGTGAGTAAGACACCAAACACAACGCTCGACAACGATGTCATCTAGAATGTACGCGTCGCTCGCTCATGTAGTTGTTCTGTGTCAGCACCTCAGCTCGCGTGTGGAGGCCGGTCGCGCTCGGCGCCGCGCGTGTGGAGCACGCAGGCGTGTGAGCTGCGCGTACCGGAGCGCACACACGTCGCGTGCCGATGTCGGGGACTGGCGACCATCGCACTCTTCATTGTGGACCGGGAGACATTTGTAAGAAATCTAAGAGAAATTATGTAATATGAGGCTACTTAATTCGATAACCACTCAAAAAATATTTTTTCAGACAGTTACAGATAATTACTTACGAGGCATCGTGAAGATCACAGTGAGCCTGGGGGGTGCGATGTGTCTTGTGGCGGCATCACTGCAGCTCCTCGGCCTCGTAGCTGGCAGTAAGACCAGACTGCCAGTGCTGCTCAAAGCTGCCACTGCGGGCTTTCACTCTGCAGCTATGTTGGCTCTACTTGAATGTGACTCGAGGCAGGTGAGTATTAATAATTTGAGTCCTGTGTAAATGCTTCAGACAATAAGTGAGAGAGGTGTTGTTATGTCGCGCAGGACGTTGCATGTCCGGGTGGCGTGGGCTGGGCGGTGGCGCTGTGCTGGATGGCGGGCTGCGCCGCGCTGTGTGCTGCGCCGCTGCTGCTGCACGCCGAGCTGGCTGCCACAGCCACGCGCGCGCCATCTGTCGGACTACTGTGCGGTACGTGGAGGTGCAGACGGCCGGTGTGCAGGAGGGCCGCGCGTGTCGCTGTATTCATGCTAACTGGTTGCAGGCGTGTGCACACTATGCTGGCTGACAGCTCGGCTGTGGGGCGGCGCACCGCTGCAGCTGGGTGCGGCCGCCAACGTCGTGTGTGCTGCAGGCCAAGCGCTACTAGCCGCGCTCGCGCTCGCACTCGCGCTCGCGCTCAGAGGGCGAGCACGCGAGCACAAGCCGGGGAGACAAGAGCACGTGCGCGTACGAGTAGTGCGGCACACGCTAGTGCTGCTGGTCACTACGTGCGCGACGCAAGCGGCCGGAGTGGCGTACGTGCAGCCCGCAGAGACCAGCATGCCGCACGTTGTAGTGCTGGCCGCCGCCGCGCTGGCTAATGTGAGTCAACTCAACGGTCGTAAGAATCAATGTCATTTAGACCAATAAACTCGACCAAAATCTCCTATGCTTGTCCAGGGTATAGCGATGCTGCTGTGCTACGTGATCATGGACGAGGAGTGTCTGCAGGCAGCGCGGCGCCTGCTCACGCTCTCCTCACACAGTGAGTGGCAGGACGCGCCCGAGGGAGACGCCTCACATAGTCGTGAGTGAGATTCTTCTTTTTGACATATATTTTGCCACGATTTCGATGTACTGTCAGCGTCACTATGTGGGGACCCCGCAATATTAAAATATTATACTGCTATATTATATTACATTGCTTTTTTTTAATATTCTAAAGAATACTAAAAAAAAATGGCTTGACGTGGATTCGAACCAACGTAGCTATTCAATATAACATAGCTATGTGTTATTCATGTTATTGTTATCCGGAAAATAAACTATTTCATTTCAATAGTTTTCACAAACAAACAAACTAGCTCGTTGCGATTGTGATGAATTTGTAATCTACAATCGTCCGTTTTACTCTATTATTTGGTCTCTGCAAGTCATTGATGGTTGTTTTAATTTGAGGATTATATTCATTGTATTAACCATTATTAAAGACTACGATTCTCATCAAATTTATTTGTATGAGTTATTTCAAATTATAAGAACATATATTGTTGTTTTGTACAAACAAAATGCTGATGGTTGTGATATTATATAGCAATGATTATTATTACATGCTTTAACTTTATTTACTTGTTATTCTTTTTTGCAATTGTTTTGTTATTCTTGCGAAATAAAGTAGGAAGAAGTACATACATTGAAAAACATTAATTTTGTGATGTCAAAAAGAAAACTAAGTTCTGGGAATAGAATCTCCATTAATATCCGCTTCCAGCAATCTTAAAAACCTCCGATCTTATCTGTTTAAGTTCTTCTATATTGTTGCTTCTCAATATACATATTATTATCAACAAACAAAAACAAATCGATGTCCTTAATAAAATGTTTTTGTAGAAATACAAAAAGGTGTGATGCAGTGCAGCTATGTCGGTTTTGAACTTGCTTGTCTTTTCCTGAGGTACCTAGTTGATGAAACTGTGTGTACCAGAACCTACAAAGAGCTCCACAATTGAATGGAATGATCTATCACTAGATACATATCTTCTGCTCTTAACTTATGTTTTCCCAGAACTTGCATTGTTGTCAACTCTTTTTCGTCTTTGATGATTAGTGATTGAGATTATTTGTTGTAATATTAGTCGAATGCACTGCAATGACTTCATTTAATTTACTACCAGCAATAACTTTTTATGCAAAGTTATTGCTGCAGGCTCTCGTTAGCTGCACGCTGAGGTGCAAGTTTGTTAATTTATTTCGACCGTCAAATTACAGAACTAACAACCCTGTTGCCTTAATTGGAGTTAAGTTTTCTTTAGGCTTGTTTCTCGTGATTGTTTAGAGGTGTGTACTTACTTCTAAGCTGTTGTCATCACATTGTTGTAGTATACATAAAGCAAGCTCGCGAGGTGGAGTGCTCCTCGTCTCATGTGTCGCCCGCTAGCACCTACTGGCAAGCGCCGACGTTAGAGAGCCCGAACATTATGTACAGGTGAGGACTGAGGTTCTATTTTACTATCACTTAGACGCCATCACGAAGTAGTTTCTATCAGGCCTGACTGGTTCTTTGTTGCTGCAGGCGTCAGTCGAGCGGCGCGTGTGTGGCGGACATAGTGCGTTGCGTGGAGTACAAGCACAAGCTGCAGTCACCGCGCACACACTCGCGCACACTGTGTGATGTTATACCCACAGGTAGCGTTATGTGAATTCTTCTTTAAGGTCAGGATTGTTTGTAATTTGAGAAAGTTTGAGTCATTTTACAGACCACTTCTGGTGACCTATAATTTGAGTTCTCAATGCTTTTTGGTTACTTGTAACGTACCTACCTAACTGAATAACGTTAACCTCTAGGCCCCCTACGTTACACTTGACATCATACAGCATAGTTAAACTGTGACTCCCACAGACGGCGACGGTGTGCACTCGCACACACAGTCGCACGTGTCTCGTGTGTGTGTGGAGCTGCGCGTGATGCCCGCGACACACGCACCACCACACGACACAGACACGCGCACCTACAGGGACATTACCGACACCCCCAAGGTAGAGCAAGTTCAAATAAACGTAAATTCACTAAAAATATCAACTGGAAATCTAATCTAATCATATCTAATTCCCAGGAGAGCTGTACGATCTGTAGTCAGTCGACGCCCGACGTGTCGGTTCGTCCGATCAAGAGCTGTCTCAAGAAGCACGCGCCGCAGTTGTCGAGTTGTAGCTCGCTGCCGTCCATCCACCGCGAGTGTGGCGACGAGCACAACCACTCACACATACAACTAGACAACATACACTCACACGACACAACCACTACTCACTCCACAAAAACACACACTGACAAAGTGCTGCACAAGATATCACATGACCTGGACTTCCTACTCAACAGGACGCCGAGCCGAGTCGCCGACCACTGCTCACAGCGCATAGAAGAAGCGCCCACTTAGTGTTTGTAGTTGTTAGTAAACTATAGTGACATGGATACAGGGATGTGATATGACAACTTTAGAGATAATAATGTACATAAAGTTTTATAGTAATTGTGTCGATGTCGATGTTATAAAATAATATTGTAATAATAATATATTTCCACAAAAACAACGAGCAAATTTTATACTTAGTTAAAAGAACAAAAAGAGTTAAGTAACATTAAACTGTTGTCAATCACACGATTCACACGATAGATCTGACCATTGTGAAATATTGCAAAAAAATATAATCATCATCATCAGTTCGAAAGCCTATGTCCAGCGATGATCTTTCGTACTGCCACGAACGTAGGCCTTCTCCAGTGTATGATTATTTTTAATTATATTTTTGTATATTTCGAAAATGTTGTTTTAATTAAATTATTCATTCATAATGGAGTAGGTACGCTGTAAATATATAAATATTGAGAAAATATTATTTTTAGGGTTCCGTACCTCATACGGAAAAAATGGATTAAAGGGTCAATTCGCTGTCCGTCTGTCAAAACTCTTTTTCTCAGGAACGTGTAGTGGTATCGAGTTAATTATTATCAAATAAGTAGATCTACGGTTCGTTGGAGCTTTAAAAAAACAAGCTTCTAAGTCAACGCACTAAAAAATACGGCCATTTTGCGACATATTTTAATACTCGCAAATAAATCAAGCCTTTATGGTACTTCCCGTTGACCTAGAATCATGAAATTTGGCAAGTTCTCACAGTTAAATTATATGAAAATGTCCGAAAATCGATAATTTGTAGTTTAATCACAATTTTTTTTTGTGGTTATTATGAACTTACATTTGCTATTGGAGAATAAATTGACTGTGAGGTAAACAGAGAACATTTTTTCAACTACAAAGATAAGTTTGTTCTTGAGATAAATTGATCCCAACTACGGAACACTTCATTGTGCATGTTTCGACACGCACTTGCCTGTTTTTATTTATTTGTGTAACAACAACGTTGTGATACTAACAATTTGCACAATAGCGATTGACGTGGTCCGGTAAAGTTTAAGAGACATAAAAATTTGCAAATACAATCATTTGTCTGTGGTGTTCGTTGTTAACATAATTTTCGTACGGCAGTCGTATTGATGTTTATCATAAATTAATGCAAATTGTAACAATTACGTGGAGTAATTAAAAAACAGACCGTTCTTTCACGTGAAATATCTGTGGGAAATAATATAAAATTACGCGGCTGTTGGTCTTCAACCGCATTTACCGCAATTAAAATGAATGCCGCGACGCTCGTCACAAGAGGAATGCTTTTATTGCGAATATCTTACTTGGTTCATTTCGGAAGCTATGACTTCTATGACTTTTAGCGCAGATATTTGATTTAGTTTCAGTTTAGTGAATGTAAGCCGTCCAAAGATATGACCTCAAAAACCTTTTCGACATGTCAGACAGAATATTTGCTCTATAAGTTAAACAAGGGTGATGCCAGATTTTGATATTTTAATCTTTCAAATGAATGAGAAAATAAATGTCATATTGTCAGTAGGCAAATAAGTAAAAGCAAGTAAAAGGGAGAAATGAAGAGTTAGTTGCTGTAAAAATTGTCACCACATTACATTTTACAAGCCTTCAGAATCTTACAATGGCGCTCAATTGAAAGGAGTGAGTGGGTCGTTTTATATTCTAAAAGGCATTCCTGTTCACTTTGAACGATACTTGGTCACTTTAGATAATATTTGAGTGCGGTTCGGTTATCCTTATGTACACATGCGGAAACTTGGAAGTGACAGATGAACTGCCGAACGATGCTACTAAAATTACATCCTAGATAAACAATATAATATGAGCTGATAATAATACCTATGAGGAGCAGGTGGTGGTCCAGTGGATACGGCCGTGACTTACGAGTTGTAGGTCGTAGCTTTAAGCCCAGACAGGTACTCTACTTTGTGTAAAATATTTCATAATTACTGCTCTCAAAAACGGTGAAGAAAAACCTCGTGAGGAAATCCAAGTCTTAGAACCAAACATTCGAAGACGTTACTTTCACCAACCCTCACTGGGCCTACGTAGTGGATGACGACCCTAATCCATCTCACACAGAGGAGGCCTATGTCCCAACAGCAGTGGGAACATTACAGGCTATGGATTATGTAGTACGTATTTTTTTTTCCTGATTGGACTCCCAAACCAAAATGAAATCTTGACTGTAAAACATTCAATTTAAAACGAAATGTTAATAATTAGCATTTTGTCGGTTGAATGCGGCAAATAAATCCTTAATTTAACACTCGCACTCCCCGAAGATATGCAAATTCAATTTTACTTATAGTTCGAGTAGGAAAAATAAATCGAAGCGAAGATCTTCGTTTTCGATTAAAACCTAACCTAATCCAGGTCATGGTGTAGTGTGTGCCAAATTTCATCCAAATCCGTTCATTTTTTTACGGCGGGCGGCCTAGCCCCTTTTTACTAAGATAATACAAAACTAGCACAAGCGCACCGTAGACTCAGTCTCTAGCAGAATACATTACTATCGAACCTGGTGAACGCCGAAGTGGTGGTTCGTCACTTCTCATTTCGTAAATCTGCCCCATTTAGAGGATGTGTTACAGCATTTAGCAGCTTAGCGTCCCAATAGCGTGTCTCGATAAATAGTGATGATTTAGTAATAGTCCTACAGAACGGACGGGGTGTTTTATCGAGATACGGTCCCTAGCGTTTTTTGAACGTCTACCAATTCAGTTTGGGGTACTTAGTGAAGCCTACCCCCTCTCCCGGAAATGTACGTCAACAAGCCTCACGCAAAGTATTCTGTGGCGAGACCTTTTTGGATACAGAAATCATCACTGACATTTGGTATGCAGATTGGCTTATAACCTGGTTCAGCTTTAAATGAACTGAAGATCAAGAGTCGTCAAAGGTCAGGAGCATTAGTGTTCAGTGTCAAGCATGGTGGAAGGCTTTCGCCATTTCCCTATAGGCAAAAGCAAGTGACTACTCTGCCAAGGGGTGGATTAGGATATGGACACGTAATACACGGGAATATAGCGTTAATTATAAACCACTATACTAAATATGAATTATTTCCCCATTCTGGAATAAACGGTCATTAATAGCTAGTCAGCCATATCACCTAACTGTTAACTATAATTAATTACAATACAAATCAACTTGCAAGAACAATCATAATGGTGAAGTTCAATGAATGTAGAAGTACAATATACATACTACTACTAAATATAACAGTAAATTAAAGTTGACACTTACCAATTCCTTAGAGATGATTAGATTACAACTCACAAAATACAACACGTACCAGCTTCGCCTCAGGCACTGTTCCTTAATCGCGACTCGTCTCCGACGCACCTCAAAACTAACTCTCGCTTAGTCTACGACGTCCTCTACCTAACATGGTCTTAAATTCACGATCAACTTAATAAATAATGCTCGGTCCTTTAAGATAGCCCACAGACATCACCTCTTGGTATTCACCAAGACTCCTAACTTAACTAGCCTGAACTATTACGTCAGTAACCTATCGCGACTCAAAACCAACGGCCCTGACTTTATTCCTTGGTCCCCTAAAAATCCTAAAAACACCACGTTTGGCCCATCTTCCCACACTTTTGCAGAATAGTTTTATGGCTGTTTTTGTACAATTTCTCAATTGTTTTAAAAACCGTTTGAATTATCGGAGCCCAACTTAATCGTTAACAGATGCTGGCATTGGTATTGTGAGTCGAGATTAGAAATTGGATATTTTACTATTTCTTTAGAATTCGGTGAAATATTACATTCGAGCTTTTCGTTATTTGTTTCCCATTAAATAGAGAATTTATGTGTTTCTAAGTTGACTTGAACCATGGGCTGGTTTTAAAATAGTTATAATATTTTGTTATTAAAATAGGAGCAAATGACACACAGTCACACTACAATAGTACTATAGACTGCAATATTACTGCCAATATCAACAAAATGAAGTGTCGTCATGATGTCTTAACTTACGGACCACGTTATCATTATAACCATAAAACGTATAACTTCTTCTTTATGTAGTACATTAAAGTGAATGTTTCCAACTATTTGCTGTGAAACTTGGACTTGAGTGAAATTAAAGTTATTACCATTGATGTAATAATATTGTAGGACTGCGCGAAGTATTATTTATAATTAGTTTGATTTGCGAACATACAAATTAATAATTGATCAGAGACGTATTTGTAGGTAGGTTATTACAAAGTAATAGCCAGTTTACTTATAATTCATTTTCACAATGCAAACTAGTATTCCAGACTCACTGTTCGTATTGTTCTAAGTCAATACTGAATTTGACAAAATGCGTGTTTGAAGTCCTGATGAATTTTTCAGGGTTAGGATAATCAAAACAATGACGAAGTTAAACTAAAGAAAAAAAATCCATAAACGCAGTAGCATTTGACTGTTTTCTGCAGTACATTCTGCATACGATTTACTTTTACTACTTATAGCTAGTGTACATCCACCCTTAACAAACGTCACATAAGGCCGCTATACTGTTAAGGGTGTGATAATACATAAAAATATATGATAAGTTAAAGGAAGTTGCTAAGACCTACAAGCCTAACAGTCCCTATGACTCTAAGCCCTATAAGCCCTACAGCCCTAACCTAACATATACCTAGTGTGATAGATAAACATATAAATAAGTTCAGGATGTCTGCACCAGGCGACCTAAGGTTACAGACGGATGGTAGACAGGATTTCCAGGTTCGGGAAGGGTACACTCACTGCCAGTCCCGCAGACTCACGAGACTGATCAGAGATGGTTCTGGCCACAGTGAGAGGTAATGAGACAAGAATATAAAATTAAAATCTGATTTATTTTCAATATTTTAGAGCTTATATACTACAATTACTTAACACACACTATTACATAACTTCTTAGTGTTCTATGCATGTGAGATGCAACCAAATCAATATTTTAACTGGGCCGCGCGTGAGCCGGGCCGAGTGCTGAGTCAATGTTAACCTCATTGTCCAAAGGTAACATTGAACAGCTAGATATATCTAATGTGGGTATGTAAAAGTAACGAAAGTAAGGTAGAAGGAAAAGTTTACGTGAATGTCTTTCCAATATGTGTTTGTTTTACGATTGTCTCTCAGTAATGAGACAAGTTCGGTAGTTATCGGCCATCCAAGTTCGTTAATAGTACGAGAGGTACTGCTCGATATCTGCGATGAATTTTATGCCGAATAAACATTACTTATAGTTGTTCATTATTCAATAATCATCAGAATGAAAGCCAGTTGCCACACCCAAGAGCAATCCAAAGTTACAGCATGTCTAAGTTGTAAAAAAAACTTCTATAAAGATTCGGAAGTCGGTTTAAAAGTGTTTTCATACAGCACCAAAATCTTATGGGATGATACATATATTTGGGATCATATTCAACCCAAAAAAAATAGTCAGCTGCTTGAAAGTGTGTGTGTAGAATATAATGTCAGTCGCGTAAATGAACATTATTTGCGATGGCACATCAAAGCTAAATTCGAAACTATGGGTAGTAGGCCACCGTGGTCTGGGTACGCCACAATTGCGGTGATAAGACCCCTCTTTGAGGAGTGGCTTGAGAGGCGCCACGGCGCCCTCACCTTCCGCCTGACGCAGGTCCTCACCGGACACGGCTGCTTCGAGAGGTTCCTGTTCAGGATAAGGCGGGAGGAAACGCCCGGGTGTCACCATTGTGTGGATCGCCCGGAGGACACAGTGGAGCATACGGTGGAGGTCTGCCCGGCTTGGGCGGGGCATTGCCGTGTCCTCGTGGAGGCGATCGGCGGCAGTGATCTCTCGCGTTCGGCCCTGGTTCAGGCCATGGTACGGAGCCAGAGGAAATGGCATGCCGTCATCTCCTTCTGCGAAGCGGTAATGCTCGCGAAGGAGGAGGCGAAACGCGTGAGGGAGAGGCAAATTTCGCACCCTCACGCCCCTAACCGCCGCAGGAGGAGACGCTCGGGGCGGGAATTACGAGCCGATTTCCGGCCACCGTAGGCGCGGGCCAATAAGGACCAAACCCGGGTTGACGGCGCGTTGTGTTCCATGCGCGTCTCAAAGAGATGTCAGCAGAATTGATGGGGTCCGCTAGGGCCAATGCCTGCCGGGGCTGCGAATATGGGCCGAAAGGGAAATCGTGGCCCCCGGTAACAGGGCAACCGAAGGAACACGGGTGGGTTTTAGTCAGTAAGAGTCTGACACGCCCTCCCGCTCCACCCAGAGCGGGAGAATTTATTTGATAATTTTCCACCCAAAAAAAAAAAGGCCACCGTGGTCGAAAGAACGATGACTTCAATTTTGAAGGAAAATAAAACTGCATTTTTTGTTTATCGAAAACACTTCTGATTGAGCTAAGACACAAAAATGTTTACAGCTTTGTTATGCCTTGACTTTGAACTCCCCCACTACTGGAGCAGCTGACGCTCATATCTGATAAGCACTAAGGGAAAACTGTTACTACTACTATTCGTAAGGTGTACTTATCAAAGAGTAGTCTAGTACCGGTATGAAATAACTTGTTCAAACTCGCTACAAAATGTTGTGTCTTAGAAATAAAAAAATTAAAGCCGACAGTTTGCGATTACAAGCTCTCAGTTAATTCAAACGAAATCGTGAGGGACACCATCTTTAACTTAACTTGTCTACAAATATTGAAAATCCAATTTCAATTTAGATGAAATGATAAGCTACATTCACATTAGTTTGATTAAGCTCTCATAGTTAGAATGATTTAAGGATTTGTGAATATATTCGCGTTTGCATGTCACTGTATGTGCCCCACGGCGTTATAAACAAATAGAATCCTAAAGTGCGGCCAGATTAAAAATAATTCGGTGTAGGTAAGTTTGTTGCCATCATAGTTACCGGTCAGAAATCTGAGCTTATGCAATCATTTCTATTTCTATTTAGTGGTATTCGATCTAAGTAGAATTGTATATAATTATTAGCACTCCATTCGTTTATAGCTCTGTGCTGCACACATATATAGTAACGCTGTTTTATTCAGTTGTGAGTCGTTCGCAGGATTTATGATTGCATAAATATTGGATAGCTAAGCCGTTTTTATTGAGGTTGGCTTTGTATTAGACTTCGTAGTAAATATTTATAAACCTCCGAATTGCAAATAACATTGACTTAGGTATTATTTAGACATTTAAGTATCTACCATACTATTAACAATAACATGTTATTCCTAACGCCAATTTATTTTTCCAAAAGATGTGGCAGTAACAACTCAATCTACATTATAACATTATCTTTCTATTCCATACAACACACAACATGGAATTAACGAATTTTCAAAATCAATGTAATCGCTTTGATTTGAACAAGAATCTCTATTTGTTTAGGCATTCATAATTGAACTAATCTGTGTATTCAAGTTGGATCGTCGATTTTGGTCAGTCCGCAAAACATTAATTTGGTTTATTGGTTACGATTGCAAATACGAACACAATTGCGTAAATTTTCAGTTAACCTTTCGAATCTATTCTGAACAAAACCACGGATACGTTCGTCGTTGATGGTTTGCTTCATCGTTTTATAATTAGTGCACAACTGTAACCAGTAAACGAATTTAACCAAAACCATAAGAATATATTCTATGCCTATAGACTCCTTTAGAATTTTGTATTATCATATTATCATCAAATAATTCCCATTTTGCTTTCCTAAAAATGTTATTGAACATATGATAATATCATAATATTATATGTTATCACATCAAAATATCATGACACAAACTAATTTCACATATTATATTAAATTAATTTGTGTCATGTGCAAAAGCTCTACAACGTTTCCACACAATAAGAGCTATTTACGGTGACAGATAACACCCGGCCGCATTACACGGTATCAATAAAATATAAATGGTCGGGTTTTGCAACGACATGCAAATTGTAGCTCGTTCACGTGACCATTATACACACTGAGTGCTGGGTAAGCAAAATGTGCGCATGATGGCCATAAACGGGACCAGTGTGACCTTTTTTTTTTTCTTTTTTTCGTCCACGTGTAAGCTTTACGGTACGTGTTATTTGCTGAAATATGAGCTGAATGTTAGTGGATATAAATTATTTTTAGGGGTAAACATATTTTAACCTAAAACTGAGTCAGGCCGTCACATCACTCTGGCAGTTTTGAAATTGCCGAAATAAAAAGGTCGCTTCATTAAACTCTAAACAAATTACAGAAGTGTTAAAATTACCGTGAAATGATTTGTGGAATGACGTGCTTTGGAGCTCCCAACATGACCGTACTTAACAGCGTGGCTTTGAACACGTTTACAGGTTTTAAATCCTGTTGATAGCTACATATCGCTCCATAAATACAAAAGCACCACAAGTCAAAATAAGCAAATTATACAGGAGCGGCATTTGCAAAAATAATTTGGATTATTTTATGATTTTTGTAAAAACTATGTGCATTACGTATACTTTTTTTGTATCAAAAGATGCGTAATTAAATAGCCTATTTTTCAATAAAGCAATCTTAACCATACCTCGAATGGACTCTGGCAAAAAATGCAAATAAGTTAGTTTTGTATATAGACTTTGACTTCGAGAACATTAAAATTTTAAAAATTAAACCACCATTATTAGGAAAATTTGAGTTTTATTTTCAGTTGTCAACCGCACAAAACGTAAATTTAAGAAAAAAATGGCACATACTAACTTACTACATAGTAAACTTGCTAAGGGAAAACAAATAGTTAAATCTTATCATGAGATCATCAATTAAGTCTAAAATTAATATTACCTATACTAGTAGGTAAGAGTAATAAATTTAAGTTAAAAACGAAACAAAACTTTTAAGCTATAAAAACAAAGATGCATAAAACTTTTGCAAAGAATTAACAAAACAAACATAAATTATTCTCACATTGAGCTAACGTTCACTGAAACCTTTTTGGACAAGTGATTAAATAAACAATAACTAAAAAATAACTACACTTTAATCATTAAATTTTTAAGCTATTATCATCAATGATATTTTAAGTAAAAAGACGTAGATAGGTTAGGTTACCTACCGTACATTCGTTCTTCAAAAACGGCATGTCACGCTATTAGATGACACGTGTAAGTAGGACAGCATGTCGTAATTATCGGGAGCGAAAAAGAGACAAGACGAAGAAAATGTGGCTAGTTAGCCAAATTTTGACGTTCCTCTTGCGAAGCGTGTATAACCTATCTACCTCTTTTTTTACTTAAAATATCATTGATAATCACGATCAAATCAGACTTTTTAAACAGAATAACACTTACTATTTTGTATTGTTTTACCATACCTAAAACGAAACTAGACTAATTTATACGTTACAAGACTTAAACCTATGTTTTGTAATGTGCCGGGTAGACACACCCTACATAAATACAATAAACATTGAGTTTCTTCTCTTAAAAGCTGTATTAGCTTACTTATCACAGGTGTGTGGAATGCAGTTCAATAATGAAAAATACCTAATATTAAGCTGTCTAAACTATAATGACTCGTATCTAAATAGTGTCTCGCAGTTAAATAAAACCTTTTCTACTATTTAAATGAAATATTAAAGCTAAGTTAATCAACTTGGTCCATAACGCAATAAAGTATTGAGTATTGAGTATTGAGTAACATTACGTTTCAGAAACAGAGGTAACTTTATCTTAAAATAGTATTAGCAGTTATGGTTTTATAAAATAAGGCACTTAAGGATTGAGACACCTTCAAAATTAACTATCTCCATGATCTACACTAATCACAACCGTATAAAGCACATAAAAGTGGTGTAAATAGTGTTCTTACAAAAATATTTTTATAAAACGTTTACTTAAAACTACAATGAGCGTAATACTCGTAAAAGTATTTAAAAAAAACTTAAACTAAAACATTAAAAATCTGTTCCGAACAGTAACTTATGTACCAATTTAGAGATTAGCATAAAAAGATTCATAAAATCTTGGCACTACGTTTTTTTGGATTAGCTTTAGAATGCCTTGCTTCTTTGCTTCAGGAACTGTAAGCTTTTCAGTGTAGAGTTGGTTTAGAGTCAAATTATTATCAGGCACTGTCTTCGACTTGGTGCGGCGTTTTCTCAACGTAGATACCGACCTGAACTCTTCCTCTTCGTAGGATGTTTTAAAGAAAAATATGCCATTGCTTACTTTATCCGCCTTCAGAATCTTTATATCGGTCCATTTGAATTTATTGCCATCGTCATCTATATTGTAGTTTCCAGTACACAGAGGTTTGAGGTCAAAAAAATTCTTATGTGTCAGTTCTTCAACAGTATAAGGCTTTCCAGTTTTCTTTGCTGTTTTAATTAGAGTGATATATTGGTCTGGAACGTAAATTGGAGATGATTTTAATGCTCTCTTAATGTAACGTTGGATGACAGAATGAACACAGTCTCCTTCGTTTTGGGTATGTCCTTTTATTAAGAACTTATGAGTAATACTATTGATGTTCGGTAATTCTTGAGTCGCATATTGGTACATTGCCAGCATGAATTTGTTTTTTTGCTGGCCACAGCAATTATCGCTATAGAAAGTGACATCACAAGGTTCCGTGGCATTATCATTCAATTTTCTGAGATACATTAGAACACAGGAGCCAATTTCATTAATACCTCGGGCGCCTTCTCCCTCATGCCATACAAAACAAGTTGTGTCCTTTGTACCGAGCTCAGTTATTGTGAAATTAAGTAGATTTAATTTAGACGTATAATAGAAATTAGACACATCACCTTGAGGACAAGGCATCACCGCTTGGAGGTCGTACACAGCCACTACGAAGGTATTACTCACAAGCTCTTTATCTCTATCTTTTTCAGCTCTAGCGAGAGTCTTTTGCTTCAAGTGCTCGTCGTATGTCTCTTGTAGTAACGATTTATCTTCAGCGTTTTGGTAAGCCATGCAATCTTCACATTGATCTTTCTTAGGCTGCCAGAAAGATAAGTTAAAATCATGTGTAAATATATTGTAGTATACTTGATATGAAACGTGTGGTGCACCCTCAGATTTACATTTGTCTACGTAATGTCGATGTAGTGCCGCGACTGTAAACCCGCCCTCAATATACTCCCGAGTCGATCGCGCCCTACAGTAATGACTTTCTATGCGGGGTATTGAATTGATGTGTGCTTTGACACCACCGGTCAGCTCTGAGTCTAGTGTCTTATGGTTGTTATGTTTTCCCCTGTTATCTTTAAGGTGTAGACCAGTTTCGGACTGCTTCTTGACAACGGTTCTGATCATGGTGTCTGAGATTCCAAGGGTATTCATGAAGAATACTTTACATACCCGAGTTTTTTTATTATTTCGTGTCAGAAAATATGCGTGATTGTAATTTTTGCGACTGCTACCTTCACGAACGTATCTATATTTTGGTTCTATCTTGGTCATGTGATCGTGAATAAACTGTCGTTGGATTTCCAGATCACCGCACTCCCAGAACTTTTCAAAGATATGTTTTCGTTCTTCAAACGTAAACTCTGTTGAACATTTTAATTTACATTTACCGAAACATACAGGACCCATTTTTTTGGCATCATAAACTTTCTTAGACTTTGACATAGAAGTATAGGACATACCTTTGTTTTTCAATAGCTTGCTCTGGTTTCGTTTCCATAAGAGGGGTTCTGATTTTCTTTTACGACATCTACTGCGCGATTCAACGTCAACACTAGGAGACTGCTCGCCGACGCTAGATGGGTGCTCATCAACGCTAAGTGGCTGATCATCAACTCTGGCAGATGGTGAATCAATATTAAATAACTCCTGGTTATCCACGGTTGATTGCGGAAAGTCTTGAATGTCAGGTAACTGTGCTTGTGGTTGTTGCTCTTCATCGGAATCTGACTGGGCTTTGCAGTTTTCAGAAAATGGATCTTCATACGTAGGATCTTTGACACTATCATCGGATGAGAAATCTTTGAGGTTATTTGTAGAACTGGAGCTACTTGAATAACTAGAACTAGAACTGCTGGAAGAGCTAGAAGATTCATCAGAGGAAGAGTCACTGTCTGAGTCTGTTTCTTGGATGACTAAAGATGGTTTATTGAATATTCTGTGTTTTGGAGGCGTTGCTCGAATGTCTTCGTTTTCTTCACCGGAGTTCAGAATATCTAAAGAAAACTGACTGTCCGGTAAAGAGTTAACGTCATCAGCATCATATTCATGATAAATACTATCTGTAGTCTGAATGTCACTTGAATCCATTTCACTAGGTCGTATTGTTGACGGAGATTGCTGTCCATCTCGAGGGGCATTTATAGGTGGTACCATGTTCAAAATACGGTGCGCTCTTGTTGTCATTCTGAAAAAAATAAAATAAGTACCTACCTGTATCAACCAATTTAATTTCTCGTAAATAGGCGTTATAATGTATCTATGTGGGTAAGTAAAATTTTATTGGTTTTAATAGCTCTTCTAAATTAATTTGTTTAACCCATAAGATTACTCCAAAAACTACAAAAACTTTCAGACAAAACAACATTAAAACTAAAAATTGCTTTTTAATGTAAAATAAAATCTATTTAGAGATCACTTTCAAATACAAAGACACCATATTTCGAAATATGTTACTTTAGCATAAAGAAATAAGAAAATAATTTTAAATATTTTTTGCAAAACTAACTTAATTCAAAATATGGTAGTATTGCATACAAAAATAAGAGAAAATATCAGATTAATAAATGCAAAACTAACCTATTTTGAAATTATGGTACTTTAGCATAAAGAAATAAGAAAATAATTCTAATTATTTTTTGCAAAACTAACATACTTCAAAATATGGTAGTATTGCATCCAAAAATAAGAGAACATATTAAATTTATAAATGCAAAACTAACCTATTTCGAAATATTGTACTATTGCACATAAAAATGATAAGATACTTACGTGAATGTGATCTGCAATACGAATATATTTTTGAATGTGGCACTTTTGAACATAGAATTTCACCTGTTTTATAGCAGTTTTTTGGAATGTGGTAGTTTTTCACAAAAAATGCGTGTGCTCGTGCCAAATGACTGTTGATAACTGACAATATGGTACTTTTGCGCGGAACTCAGTTACAGAAACGGTACAAAACAAAACTAACGTGTGTGCATGTACGGGTGTTTTTGATCACAAAACGACGGCTGTTTTAGCGAAACATTAAAGTTTCATCGTTTAAGATGCATTTTATGCAAAAAAATCATATTTGATATTTTTTGAAATGTGTGACTTTTGTATTTAAGGAACGTCGCTCCATAAATACAAAAGCACCACAAGTCAAAATAAGCAAATTATACAGGAGCGGCATTTGCAAAAATAATTTGGATTATTTTATGATTTTTGTAAAAACTATGTGCATTACGTATACTTTTTTTGTATCAAAAGATGCGTAATTAAATAGCCTATTTTTCAATAAAGCAATCTTAACCATACCTCGAATGGACTCTGGCAAAAAATGCAAATAAGTTAGTTTTGTATATAGACTTTGACTTCGAGAACATTAAAATTTTAAAAATTAAACCACCATTATTAGGAAAATTTGAGTTTTATTTTCAGTTGTCAACCGCACAAAACGTAAATTTAAGAAAAAAATGGCACATACTAACTTACTACATAGTAAACTTGCTAAGGGAAAACAAATAGTTAAATCTTATCATGAGATCATCAATTAAGTCTAAAATTAATATTACCTATACTAGTAGGTAAGAGTAATAAATTTAAGTTAAAAACGAAACAAAACTTTTAAGCTATAAAAACAAAGATGCATAAAACTTTTGCAAAGAATTAACAAAACAAACATAAATTATTCTCACATTGAGCTAACGTTCACTGAAACCTTTTTGGACAAGTGATTAAATAAACAATAACTAAAAAATAACTACACTTTAATCATTAAATTTTTAAGCTATTATCATCAATGATATTTTAAGTAAAAAGACGTAGATAGGTTAGGTTACCTACCGTACATTCGTTCTTCAAAAACGGCATGTCACGCTATTAGATGACACGTGTAAGTAGGACAGCATGTCGTAATTATCGGGAGCGAAAAAGAGACAAGACGAAGAAAATGTGGCTAGTTAGCCAAATTTTGACGTTCCTCTTGCGAAGCGTGTATAACCTATCTACCTCTTTTTTTACTTAAAATATCATTGATAATCACGATCAAATCAGACTTTTTAAACAGAATAACACTTACTATTTTGTATTGTTTTACCATACCTAAAACGAAACTAGACTAATTTATACGTTACAAGACTTAAACCTATGTTTTGTAATGTGCCGGGTAGACACACCCTACATAAATACAATAAACATTGAGTTTCTTCTCTTAAAAGCTGTATTAGCTTACTTATCACAGGTGTGTGGAATGCAGTTCAATAATGAAAAATACCTAATATTAAGCTGTCTAAACTATAATGACTCGTATCTAAATAGTGTCTCGCAGTTAAATAAAACCTTTTCTACTATTTAAATGAAATATTAAAGCTAAGTTAATCAACTTGGTCCATAACGCAATAAAGTATTGAGTATTGAGTATTGAGTAACATTACGTTTCAGAAACAGAGGTAACTTTATCTTAAAATAGTATTAGCAGTTATGGTTTTATAAAATAAGGCACTTAAGGATTGAGACACCTTCAAAATTAACTATCTCCATGATCTACACTAATCACAACCGTATAAAGCACATAAAAGTGGTGTAAATAGTGTTCTTACAAAAATATTTTTATAAAACGTTTACTTAAAACTACAATGAGCGTAATACTCGTAAAAGTATTTAAAAAAAACTTAAACTAAAACATTAAAAATCTGTTCCGAACAGTAACTTATGTACCAATTTAGAGATTAGCATAAAAAGATTCATAAAATCTTGGCACTACGTTTTTTTGGATTAGCTTTAGAATGCCTTGCTTCTTTGCTTCAGGAACTGTAAGCTTTTCAGTGTAGAGTTGGTTTAGAGTCAAATTATTATCAGGCACTGTCTTCGACTTGGTGCGGCGTTTTCTCAACGTAGATACCGACCTGAACTCTTCCTCTTCGTAGGATGTTTTAAAGAAAAATATGCCATTGCTTACTTTATCCGCCTTCAGAATCTTTATATCGGTCCATTTGAATTTATTGCCATCGTCATCTATATTGTAGTTTCCAGTACACAGAGGTTTGAGGTCAAAAAAATTCTTATGTGTCAGTTCTTCAACAGTATAAGGCTTTCCAGTTTTCTTTGCTGTTTTAATTAGAGTGATATATTGGTCTGGAACGTAAATTGGAGATGATTTTAATGCTCTCTTAATGTAACGTTGGATGACAGAATGAACACAGTCTCCTTCGTTTTGGGTATGTCCTTTTATTAAGAACTTATGAGTAATACTATTGATGTTCGGTAATTCTTGAGTCGCATATTGGTACATTGCCAGCATGAATTTGTTTTTTTGCTGGCCACAGCAATTATCGCTATAGAAAGTGACATCACAAGGTTCCGTGGCATTATCATTCAATTTTCTGAGATACATTAGAACACAGGAGCCAATTTCATTAATACCTCGGGCGCCTTCTCCCTCATGCCATACAAAACAAGTTGTGTCCTTTGTACCGAGCTCAGTTATTGTGAAATTAAGTAGATTTAATTTAGACGTATAATAGAAATTAGACACATCACCTTGAGGACAAGGCATCACCGCTTGGAGGTCGTACACAGCCACTACGAAGGTATTACTCACAAGCTCTTTATCTCTATCTTTTTCAGCTCTAGCGAGAGTCTTTTGCTTCAAGTGCTCGTCGTATGTCTCTTGTAGTAACGATTTATCTTCAGCGTTTTGGTAAGCCATGCAATCTTCACATTGATCTTTCTTAGGCTGCCAGAAAGATAAGTTAAAATCATGTGTAAATATATTGTAGTATACTTGATATGAAACGTGTGGTGCACCCTCAGATTTACATTTGTCTACGTAATGTCGATGTAGTGCCGCGACTGTAAACCCGCCCTCAATATACTCCCGAGTCGATCGCGCCCTACAGTAATGACTTTCTATGCGGGGTATTGAATTGATGTGTGCTTTGACACCACCGGTCAGCTCTGAGTCTAGTGTCTTATGGTTGTTATGTTTTCCCCTGTTATCTTTAAGGTGTAGACCAGTTTCGGACTGCTTCTTGACAACGGTTCTGATCATGGTGTCTGAGATTCCAAGGGTATTCATGAAGAATACTTTACATACCCGAGTTTTTTTATTATTTCGTGTCAGAAAATATGCGTGATTGTAATTTTTGCGACTGCTACCTTCACGAACGTATCTATATTTTGGTTCTATCTTGGTCATGTGATCGTGAATAAACTGTCGTTGGATTTCCAGATCACCGCACTCCCAGAACTTTTCAAAGATATGTTTTCGTTCTTCAAACGTAAACTCTGTTGAACATTTTAATTTACATTTACCGAAACATACAGGACCCATTTTTTTGGCATCATAAACTTTCTTAGACTTTGACATAGAAGTATAGGACATACCTTTGTTTTTCAATAGCTTGCTCTGGTTTCGTTTCCATAAGAGGGGTTCTGATTTTCTTTTACGACATCTACTGCGCGATTCAACGTCAACACTAGGAGACTGCTCGCCGACGCTAGATGGGTGCTCATCAACGCTAAGTGGCTGATCATCAACTCTGGCAGATGGTGAATCAATATTAAATAACTCCTGGTTATCCACGGTTGATTGCGGAAAGTCTTGAATGTCAGGTAACTGTGCTTGTGGTTGTTGCTCTTCATCGGAATCTGACTGGGCTTTGCAGTTTTCAGAAAATGGATCTTCATACGTAGGATCTTTGACACTATCATCGGATGAGAAATCTTTGAGGTTATTTGTAGAACTGGAGCTACTTGAATAACTAGAACTAGAACTGCTGGAAGAGCTAGAAGATTCATCAGAGGAAGAGTCACTGTCTGAGTCTGTTTCTTGGATGACTAAAGATGGTTTATTGAATATTCTGTGTTTTGGAGGCGTTGCTCGAATGTCTTCGTTTTCTTCACCGGAGTTCAGAATATCTAAAGAAAACTGACTGTCCGGTAAAGAGTTAACGTCATCAGCATCATATTCATGATAAATACTATCTGTAGTCTGAATGTCACTTGAATCCATTTCACTAGGTCGTATTGTTGACGGAGATTGCTGTCCATCTCGAGGGGCATTTATAGGTGGTACCATGTTCAAAATACGGTGCGCTCTTGTTGTCATTCTGAAAAAAATAAAATAAGTACCTACCTGTATCAACCAATTTAATTTCTCGTAAATAGGCGTTATAATGTATCTATGTGGGTAAGTAAAATTTTATTGGTTTTAATAGCTCTTCTAAATTAATTTGTTTAACCCATAAGATTACTCCAAAAACTACAAAAACTTTCAGACAAAACAACATTAAAACTAAAAATTGCTTTTTAATGTAAAATAAAATCTATTTAGAGATCACTTTCAAATACAAAGACACCATATTTCGAAATATGTTACTTTAGCATAAAGAAATAAGAAAATAATTTTAAATATTTTTTGCAAAACTAACTTAATTCAAAATATGGTAGTATTGCATACAAAAATAAGAGAAAATATCAGATTAATAAATGCAAAACTAACCTATTTTGAAATTATGGTACTTTAGCATAAAGAAATAAGAAAATAATTCTAATTATTTTTTGCAAAACTAACATACTTCAAAATATGGTAGTATTGCATCCAAAAATAAGAGAACATATTAAATTTATAAATGCAAAACTAACCTATTTCGAAATATTGTACTATTGCACATAAAAATGATAAGATACTTACGTGAATGTGATCTGCAATACGAATATATTTTTGAATGTGGCACTTTTGAACATAGAATTTCACCTGTTTTATAGCAGTTTTTTGGAATGTGGTAGTTTTTCACAAAAAATGCGTGTGCTCGTGCCAAATGACTGTTGATAACTGACAATATGGTACTTTTGCGCGGAACTCAGTTACAGAAACGGTACAAAACAAAACTAACGTGTGTGCATGTACGGGTGTTTTTGATCACAAAACGACGGCTGTTTTAGCGAAACATTAAAGTTTCATCGTTTAAGATGCATTTTATGCAAAAAAATCATATTTGATATTTTTTGAAATGTGTGACTTTTGTATTTAAGGAACGATATGTGATGATGAAAAGTTTAGTTAATATTTATAGTTGCTTCAGTTCAGTTAAGCTTTAAACAAAGATTCTTCGTCAAGAACATAGGTTTTTAGATCTAGACTAATACTTACTTTGTGTCAAGTCAGTGTCTAGGATCAAAAACAAAAAGTTTATAAACAACAACTTCTGTTATCTGCAGAGTTTTCTTTGTATTTGTTTGAAAAGTTCCTTGAAAAGTTCAAGTAACTCGTAACTTTATAAGCTTGAGTCTACACGAGCGCAAATCAAACGGAGCGTTAAATTTATTTGTCGCATGAAATACAATATTGCTGACTGAAGTACTCTATACAGTCGGTGCGCTATGATGGAGTCTAAGGACCGGAGGGCGAGGGCGCAGGAAACAACAGGATCGCCAGTCACCCTTTAGCCCTAGGAACTGTCACACGTTTATGAGACGCGTGCGCACACTGATTCATCCAAAGTTTTGTTATTTTATTTCTATTATGGACAAGATTAATCAGGACAATACTTGTCAATTGTGATTTGTAAACTTTATAAACTAAGTGTACATAAACTAAGTGTAAGAAGCTGTTATCATCTTTTGATTGCCCGAGATCCACAAACAGTCCACAATAATGTCAAAGGATGGAAGCACGACCCCTACATGTCCCGTGGCGACATAATCAATATTTATCAATCTGAATCTACGAAAAAGTTTCAAGGACAATGAGAGACGTTGTTGTTATTCAATTATTTCAGTGACTTTAAAGAAGTTCGGCTGACTTTCATAATTCTTCAGGGAAATCTGGTATAATAACCTAAGTTCAGTTATTTGGTTATGGTTATACTGCGCGGTCTTTACTCCGAGGTACCTAATTTTCTCGAAACATAATTAAGGCTGAAATACCTACACGCGCTTCGTCCTGCTTCGTCAAGCCACACCGTCTGAAGAATCGTCTGCTACTAATGAATAAATGAACTTAACCTTCGTCATGTCGTAGATACTTAATTAATGGATCTTCGTGACAAATTATTTAAGTATGTAATTGGTACGGTATTTTAGAGGCGAAACTGAATAATTAAAGTGGGATTTTCTGTAAAATCTTGCTGCTTTTATGATTCATCAAATCATAATCTGTGGCAACGTTATTAGTGTTGCAAGTAATTTTCATTCAAGCTGATTTGGAAACAATTGTGGTAATCGATTGGGAATAAATACTACTTAAAAAAAATACCAGCCTCTTAGGCCGCTCGCACTTTGGACACGAATTAGTATCGTACGTAAACGTATGAGCGTGCACTTTGGACGCGTTTTCGTATGAATTTTACTCGTGCGAACACATACGAACACGCACGAACAATCCAGGCCTTCCAAGTACTAAGGGAGCGCACAGACTGACTGCGAGTTAGTCGTACGTATACGTACGTATAGTTCCTATGTCCGAAAACAATCCGAACTTGTTGGGATTTTTCGTGCGTTTAATGCGATATCCCCGGAACACTACCTATTTGACGGAGAAAAACGTATTCAGTATTACGCACTCAATTCGTACCACCACGGTCGTACGTTTACGTAGTATACAAATTCGTGTCCAAAGTGCGACCGGCGTTATTTTCCCAGGGCAAAGGCAGAGCTTCATACAGTGAAGGCATTGATCGCCATACTTGCTCAAGAAGGGTTAGCGATTTCAGACTTCGGTTAATTTTAAGTCGAGAGGGGTAATTGCGTAACACAACATAAAATGGCAATCGATCGCAGTGCTTATCATTTATACAATTCACCCAAAAATATATTCAAAATTCAATATAAACATTTTTTTTTGGACAGGTGCCAAATGACAGGTTGCGTAAAGAAACGATCTTGACAAAACAGGAACAAGTGAATTCATACTAGCGCGGTTACATTTGCACACTCCGACCCAGATCTTTTTGCCAATCCTATAGAATTGCCTGTTCTTTATTTTTGTTGTATCGGCTCAATGTGTAGGCGTAGTTTTAGGCCAAGCACCGGAAAAAGGGGAATAAAATAGATTACTTTACTGTGGGTATCCCTTCCGAACAAATTTTCTATTATTTAATTTGTTATTCGTCTGTGATCTGTCAAGTTTTCTGTTCGGTTTGAATTAATACAACACAACAATTAAAGACTCGTATTTACCTGTGAATTTTGGAGGGTTGATTTACGCAAAGATCTTAACTGTTCAAAATAGAACCATTTCTCTTAAATAAATATCGTTTTTACCAAATGTTAATAATTTTTACCTACGAGTGACGGTAACACGGCGGCGTTTGGAGATCGACGCTACGCTTGATACGAGAGCGAAACGCAATTTGACTTACTTATTTTCACAGCGGTGGTTGTCATATTCAGAATTTCACACATTTTTGCGGAAATTAAATTATAAGAGAAGAACAATTAAGGGAAATTGATGTGGAAGTCCTTCAACGCGAAATACTTAGTTACACAACATAAATAGGAGAGTTACACTTTGCATATTGCTTGCAAACTTCGACGTTTTATAATTTATTACTATTGCGTAGTTTCATAAATAGAAAATGCATAGTAGGTATCATCTTTGCTTGCTAGTAATTCATAGTTTGATGATAAAACAAGGAGTTTGTCATATCTGCTAGTATTCATCAGTAACTTACCTATTTGCAGATTGGTACTGGCAGGTGTAATTAGTTCGTAAATCAGTTGCACTCCGATTCTGATGTCAACACACCATATTTGAATCAACTTATGAAATTAACGTTAGAGCATGCAACGTGAACAGCTGCCAAGTCCAACGACTCATCTATTTAGCTACGAATGCCGCGATCGCTCATTAGGGAACATTTTAACAGCTTTTTAATGAATGTATCCACAGTTTTATTGCAAACAATCTTTTATACCACCGCTCCCTCGTCTCATTCAGCGCATCTCTCAAAATATTCATAAAATATGCGGATCCACGGTAGAGGCCGCAGTGAAAAAATGCTTCACTAATTAAAATACTGAAAGTAATAATGTGGAGTAAGATAAGTGGGGTTAACGAAGTGTATGACGTATTACAATGCTATTGAAGTTGCTCATCCGTTTTTGTTTGATATTTTTTTAATGAAGGAAGGATTTAATCTAATGAGAAATTGGTTCGTTTGCGTTTATATTTTCAAAATAAAAATTCGTAGGAGGTCACTTGAAATGTTCCTTTTGCATTTTTAGACTGTAAAATAATTATATTAGAAATATTTTCCAACCAGCACTCCAAATAAAACAAACCGAGTACCTACTCGGAAAACATCCACATTCAATGTACAGCAAAAATTAAACCTCTTAAATCCTATAAAGATGTCGAAATACTAAATGACCCGGTGAACTTCATCATCATTTCAGCCGAAAGACGTCCACTGCTGGACATAGGCCTCCCTCAAGCACCGCCACTTCGACCGATTCTGTGCATTTCTTTTTGGTGCTTGTCATTTTTTGGGGGGTATGCCATAATCGCCACGCTCGGCAAGCGAGTTGGCGATCGCAGAATGGTGTTAAAGATGCATAGAGAACGCTGCTGCCCATTCTCTAGTAAGTCCCTTAGTCGCCTTTTACGACACCCATGGGAAGAAATAGAGTAGTGCTATTCTTTAAGTCCGGCACCACACGGACAACTTCAACCACAAGAGAAATGTTTGTAAACTATTACATTCCAGTATTATGGCACTACCAGTGGGTACCTATGTTAGTCTCACGGGAATTAAGAATTATATTAATTAATTAATCATAAATATCCTACTTCTCTTTCACGCAAAAACTATTAAACGGATTTGGATGAAATTTGGCACATGAGTAGGCCATTAACTGGAAAAGGACATTGGATACTTTTTATCCCGATTTCCTTCGGTCTCGAGAATTGCGCGGGTGAAACCGCGAGGCGCTGCTAGTAGGTACATAAAAATTAACACAATGTTATTATTTACCACTGATATATAGGTTGATAAGTCTTTTGATAAAACTATGGAAAACCGCATACATGGTCTTTGCTGCAAAAAACTTTCTTCTGTGGTTTTTTGTTTTCGTTATTTGCCACCGACATCCGAAATTTAAGTTATTTTTAATTTTGTAGTGATTTTTAGGAAGTCGGTTGTTTTTTTTTGTAAAAAAGTTTTTATTTCTCGCTTTTTAGTGGGTCAATTTGTAATTTATCTAAGTTAAATTAGCCTAATGCCAATTGCTCATCTCTTTTAACAAAATATTGTTTTTCCCGATGCAGGGACATTCATCGTTGAGGAGTTCTCCTGATACTTCACCATCAGCTCCACTTCTCCATATGCATTGTGACGAGCATAAATTGCATTGCAACCATATTAAAGTAATCGAATCGCAACCCGTGAAATATTTATTATTGAGTAGTTCCGGTGACTATTTGTGGTCTTCATCATCAGTTCCACTTAACCAAATGGTGCTTTTCAAGAGAAACTGCACGAGTTACTATAAAAATACCCAAATCGCTATAGGTTTGCCTATAATATTTGAAGAGTTCCCTCGATTTCTCTGGGATGCCATTAAAAAGAATCATTAAAATCAGTTCATAAATGACGAAGTTATCCGCGAACACACATAAAATATATATATATATATATATATTCGGTCGAATTGAGAAACCTCCTTTTTGAAGTCGGTTAAAAAACAAGAAAATTCTCATTCAAATCCAACTAACAATAAATAATGAAAAAATAACAAAATCAAACAGCGAAAGATATTTAGGTCTCATTTTAGATACAAAGTTAACTCCTCTGATAAAAGCGATACGCCGATTGTCTACTTGCATTCCTAAAAAAGTTCGCGCAATGATCTACAACTCTCTTGTTAGACCCCACATAGAATATGAGACCATATCTCTCATATTCTATGTGGGGTCTAACAAGAGAGTACGTAACGTAGAGTGAGCAACGGCAGCAAAATCTATCGTCCAAGAAATACAAGTTCTGCAAAATAAAACAATAAAACTCTTTATAACTATGACTACTTAACACCAACCACCATAATTTACAGTGATACAAAAATACTTAAAATTAACCAATTATACATACTTAAAACATGCACTCTAATACATAAAATCATAACACAAGGTACACATTCACAATTAAACTTTAAAAAGAAAACTTACACATACAACGCAAGACGACGAGACAAACTAGAATCGAGACCACCCAGAACTAACTATGGAAGAAAAAATATACTGTACGAGGGAGCAAAACTGTATAATGAACTACTTGATGATGTAACCAATGGTGACACCATATAAACATTTAAAAAACCCTAGAAGAGCACGTCAGAAAACAACACTAACAATACCGATTGTCACCTATTGTGAACACAGAGAATCGCAATTACCTTTATTTTTTTACCTTACTTTTCTCAATATGTTAAGTGAACTATAATGTTTTTTTTTTGAGAAATAAATGTCTCTAAACCGAAACCCAGTAACTAAAACCATCGTCGGGTTTGTGTGAGCTGTGAAATGTTAATTGAAAACTCATGTCAATATTTTAATCAGAGACGGAGTTAAAATAATTTGCAAGTTTTTGTATGGCATCAAATTAATTTTAACAATGTAAGTATATTGTTGTTTTAGAAATATTTTCGTTACTCATGGTACCTAAGAATTAATCTAAAAATAAACCGCAATTCGATCGAGATATTCCTTGAACCAATTTATGTGCTGTACGTGAGCGTAACTCGTGTATATTTATGATCTTTTTGATATTTCGTTTTCCTTTTAGGTCATCGTTTTCATGAGCTCTGATATAGAAGGGTATCAAATACGAAATACAATTTAATATGTATTGAAGGAGCTATGGAGTGAGCTATACTCAGAGTTTTTTATAAGGATAAAACAGAAATGGTAAAGAACCGGAGTTACCCAGATAGCTTGCAGAGTAAGCAAGCTGAAGTGGCAGTGGGCTGCCCAATTGGCCATGTTTGTGGTAGGACCGAAAGCCGGTGTAGCAGACGAGTCATGGAGTAGAGACTGCGTATCGACAAGCGAATTATGGGACGCCCCCCAGGCTAGATGGACCGACAACCTTAAAAAGGCAGCTGGGACAGACAGCATGCGGAAGGTGGAGGACAGGGTGCAGCCTGGGAGCCTATGTCCAGCAGTACACTGCCATAGCCTGAGTTGACTGATGTATTGAAGTTACTTTTATTGATTTGTCAAAGTCTTAGCACAGAATTATTTGATCAATACGAATAAGAAAAAATACAAAACCAATTCAAGTGTAGTCGTTATTCTATCGAAATAGTATTACATATCGTTTTTAGAAGTAGGTAGGTACTTATAATAAAAGTGAAGTGCTCTTTAATGAAGCGTGTTGTTATTTGGACCAGCATATTTTATTTCTATCGTGTTTTTCTCCGAGAGTGACTCTAATTGAACTCACATGATAGAGAGTGAACATAATATATATATTTTTCTAGTAACATTTATTTTTAGAGAAAGCAACACATATTTTTATATATTTTCTCGTCAATACAGACAGTAATTTTGATGGTACCTAATTAGGTTGTTACTAAGTAGTAAAATCGAGCTTTATTATCTTATTGAAGTGATACAAAGGTTATGTAGGTAGTTATTTATCATTTTGTTTCAGGTAAGAGGAAACACAACGTACACTATTTTAGTTACTGAGGTTAGACCACTGCAATTAAATTATCCATGTCAATCAGGTAAAAATCTTCCATTTCCACCTATTACCTAATCTAGCAAAGAATTTACAATTCGCTTGCCAGTAAACGAAATAAAGTTCTGACACTAAAACTGCTTTGAAAGCCATTAAAATTTAAAGACTCAATTAACATGATACTACTCACCCCGCACGTGAAATAGCATAATATACATACCAATTATGCTTTACTGTTTACTATTCTCACACTCCAACAATTTTTGCATCGGTCTGACAGTTTTATGAAGGCTTTAGCAACGGATGGGAGTCTCCTGGACACACTCCAAGAGTCGTAAACTTTATGTGTTCTGTGAGGGGTCCATCTGACCCACATAAACAGCGACGAATAATATTTACGTAGATTTGATATTTTGATACAATGTGTAACAGAAGTTTTTCGGATTATTGAGAGGGTTCGGGCTCTATTATTAATGTAGTTTCCAGAAACCCTTCCTATTTGACTATTTGATCACTGCAAAGGTTTTCTTGTTCCAAACGTGTTTTTGGAGTTTACTCCTTGAGAATCGATTTTATAAATGGCCCCCCTAGTATGGAAAGTTTATGAGGATTGAAATTTATACAAGCTTTAACTCAAAAGCGTTAGTTACGTTTTGGATTGTGTTTTATTTGTGGATTTAAATGAAAAAACGTATTACATATTTCACACTTCGATCTAGATATTCCGGCCGTGTATCGTATATCGTCTATTGTACGATTACTTGCACTTAACTGCATTCAATTAAATCGCAAAAACAAGTCTAAATTATGATTTAATGGTTGTTTCATTTGAGTTATATTTGTATAGTGGGTTTTTGTTTTTTATTTTTGTAAGAGATGCGTTTATTTACCCTCTTTGATTCAAAGACAATTGTATTTTAATGGTATAAAGGAACAGGGTGTAAAGTTCACTCATCCACCATAGAAAAGGGAGGATCCTCCGATCAGACGGGTGTTGTGTCCGGCGGGCAACTGCCCAACGGTTGAAGTAGGATAGTCTTATATGTCATTCATGCGGTAAACTCTAATTGCACGATGCAGGATTTGTGTGACGTCATGGCTTTTTGATGCGTAGTTCGTATGTGGTGGTGTAACCGCTACAGTATTAAGAAGTAAACTCCAATCGTCCGTCGGAGCCGACACACACACACTTTTTTTTCTATTGGTGAATAATTCTTGACAAGGTTCGTGATGGCTGCCTGTTGTAGGTAAACAACTGCCACTCTTGAGTGTCATTTGTTTTCAGTATTATTTTCTTTTAAGTAATTATTTCGATCACTCATCGCTTTCAAAGTGTAATCATTACTTTTATGAAGTTTAGATTATCCTGTCATTCAAAGACCCTTTTAGGCAATTATAGTTTAATAAAAATAGCAGTAAAAATTGTAACGACTCTATTAGAGACCGGCTTCCGTCTTTGGCAGGTCTCCAAAGTCGTGAGCGCAATAATACGGACAGTGGCATTGGGATGTTGGTGTCGTTATCAAAAGCAATTGTATTGAGTGGCTTTCATGATTATAATTTTAACCAAATGACTGGATTTTATTAATAAAAAGTTGACATTTAATATATGATGAAGATGTTAATCTCTTCTGTAAAAATATGGACTTGTTTAAGTCTCTTTTTGGTGTTGTCACGAGATTAAACTAAAATTATATAAATTAGCAAGATAAAGACTGACAACTACAATAATATTTATACATGCAAAATACGAAAGCTTTTATGTTTTCCAATAAAGAAAGCATTCACAATTCAGTATGCGTAGTTCATTAAATAAACTCTAAAGATTTCAGTATCCTTTACGGAATTTCTAAAGCTGAGCTTTGCCAAAAACCTTTCTTCTTTGTCTTTCCCTTATTATTGTGAAGTGATGTACGGTATCTTTTTTCGTTTTGTAACATTGTATGAATGCTGCAAACTTAAAGTACATTATCTGTTATACTTTGTAACAACGAATCCATTTTCACGCCTTCCCCGTCAAATATTTTTTGATATTCGGATAGCTCGTGACCTAAAGAGGTGGCATTAAGAAAATGAATAAAAAAATATAAAAATACACAAAATTTCACAGGTATTCTGGTAATATTACATTTGTTTTTTCGAAATGAAAATTTTTACATTCTTAATAGACGCGGGTTCTTAAATTATATCTCCTTTTTTAAACAAATTAAACCTTTGTGACTTTCACATCACAGAGAAAGAATCACTGGACTATCTGAATAATTTAACAGATTGTTTGATTCCGACAGTGGATTTCGTCGAGTCTGGTATTTATGTTAGACAATGCACGACCATTATTTGAATAAAAAGGCTTTTGTGTAGTCACGTCGTCCACACAAACGCTTCGAGTGATGAAATTCTAAATTAGAGATGGAATGTTTTTTATTCCGACATTTGAATGATAAAATTGTGGACACACTGATTGAGATGAAAAGGAAACAATATTTGGCTGTACTTACGATTTTTTATTCTATCTAAAAATCTGTATTTGATTTTCATTAACGAAGTGTCATATTTAATTTTGGTTGAAATAAATTATAAAATTTCATACCGGTCTACCTTATAAATGGTAATTCATTATGTCACTGTAAGTAGGGATTAGTTATTTACGCAACTGTTGTATAAAACACGAATGTAGGTTTATCACATGAGTGTTTTAATAACCAATTATATACATACAAGACAAGACTTTATCTACACCCATGATATGAATCCTCTATAAAAGGTTCTGAAACTATTGGGTGTTTGTAATTCAAGATCAAGAATAAAAATAATCCCACGAAATTCAGTACAAGTGCACGTATGAACGGCGTCTGCAGCAGCAAATGATCGTACATGCGTGCAGCGGGTGCTGCTGTACCCCGCTTAAACGTTGAAACGAGTTGCATAATGAAATTTAGTACAACATTATAACACTCATTTGGATGATATTATGGTTATTATGACACTGGCTGTTTTAATGTTGGCAATAAGCTAACTGTTTCTGAAACTTTTGTAGATGTTTTATAGCATGGGTGTAGATAAAATAATAAATGGTATGGTGATGTTGAACGTTAACGACAGACGACTTTTATTGGATGGTAGCGTAGAAAGTCAATAATTTAATACTAGAGAAGTTTGTCAAAAATAACACCATTTTCATTTTAAACCGACTACAAAAAAGGAGAAGGTTCTCAGTTCGTCGGGATATTTTTTTAATGTATGTTCCCCGATTACTCGAAGACGGCTGGACCGATTTGAAAAATTATTTTTTTGTTTGAAAGGGTATACTTTCAAGTTGATCCCATTGTCATTTGGTTACGATAATATGATGGGATCTTGGAGAAATCGAGGGAACTCTATAATATTATAGGCACATCTATAGCGATTTGGGTATTTTTGATGAGCAGTTGATATTAGGCTGTTGTAACTTAAATAAATTACAAACTAACCCACAAAAAAGTGAAAAAAATAATACTTTTTACAAAAAATACAACCGACTTCCAAACAACAAAGTGAAAAATAACTTTAATTTCGGAAGTCGGTGCCAAAAACTAAAATACTGACCCAAAGTATTTTTTTGTAAAAATGTTTTTATTTATAACGAAACCCGAGTAGGTGAGACCGAGGCTGGTTGCCTATAGGCAATTGAGGTAGGTAAACTAACTGGCAATCAGCAGTACGAGTTTTGCATCATCTAATGATACTTGAGGATGCATTTGACGCCCACATTTGTGCAAAACATGGTATCTCAGTCGCGCTCCATTTAAAAATATTTCTTACACATTCAAAATTAAACTTTTTAACCGTAAATGCTCCTGAAGAAATAAATGCTAATACGTGACTAAATTCATTAAAATAGTCATAAAATGTAATAATTATTGTTCTCTCATGTTGCTGCAGTATGAGGCTGCAGGGCTGCTTCGGTACGTGACGCGGAAAATTGTCATTCGATAATTTATTTGTGCAACTTACATGTTGCCATGTAAGATACCTACTTAATCATTAATTCTGTGTTTGAGAAAAGTACCTAAGTAAAATTACATATTACCTTAATTAAAAGTATGTTTTCATCGTCATGGTTTTGGCAATCTTTTTCCACGAAGATTATAGTAGTGATCTATCACAGGTCAATGTTAATGGCTGATAGTTTAGGATCAGATATCGAAAACATCTCCATCAGGCAGGCCTAGTATGTTTGTGCTCACGGTCGACTGATCTAAAATCTTTTCTAATACGGACTGCGCTCTCTTTTCATCGCTAGAGACCCGTGAAAAACGTCTAATTAATAATCGATACAAGTCATGTTCCGGTTCGACTAGCTTAGGCATTAGCCAATTAGTTAATTGGCTAATGCCTAAATTCGATTCACTAATATGAATATGCAGAACCGATGAATTGGTAATTAAAATTTTTTTCCTTCTTAAGTAGGTAAATGAACGTAGGTGAACTGTTTCTCTTATTCAATAACAATGTTGTTCATAAATGATGTTGTGGTAGTTGTAAATGGTTGCGGGTGATAAACTGTCACCTACATGTATCAAGTGTGTCAGTTTTTTACGTAGAGAGGATACTTTACGTGTTCATATAAAGGAGAAAGATATTGTGTAGCGAGGTGTTTATGTACAAGCAGTACTTTGTATCGTCCGCGTTGCTGTAGATATCAATTTGAAGTGTATCAGCTTTTACTTTGTGATTTAGGGTAAGAAATGTAAAATTTTATAAAATATAAAGTCTCATAATTTTTCATTTAATAAACTTTTTATGTTACAATTTTATTCACGAGCCTTACCTACTTGTTAGGTTAATAAACCTTTTAAGATCCATTAATCATTTTAATGGAATAAGTAAGCGATTACTTTGAAAACAGCGATTCAATGAAATAAAATAATCGTGTTTGAACAGAATCACTAAAAGAAATTGAAAAAAACCGGCCAAGTGCGTGTCGGACCACGCACAATGAAGGGTTCCGTAGTTGGGATGAATTTATCCCAAGAACAAACTTAACTTTGTAGTTGAAAAACATGTTCTCCCAAACATTCTATATGGGAGAACATGTTTTCGCAACCGCAAATGTAAGTTGGTCGATTATTACTCGTTAAGTTGGAAAGCCTACTTAGCTGTGATAGTTTTACTTAGCCGTGAATTTTTTCACATACCCAAAACCAACCATTACGCTTGACTCTAACAAAAATTAGCACTTTAAAGCTTAATATTTCGAAAACGGATCCCTAAATCCAAAAATGATCTGTGTAAACTCAATATATTTTTGAACGACCTTTCCAACGACACCCCACACAATGGGATTATTGAGAAATCATCCTCACTTTACGTCTAGGGGAGGTACCTGAAAAAAATATTTTTTTCATGATATGATTTTATTACTTTGTCGATGTGATTAATATGTATACCCATGCCAAATTACAGCTTTCTAGTACTAAGCGTCTCTGAGCTAAGCCGCAGACAGACAGACAGACAGACAGACAGACGGACAGATAGACAGACGGACATGACGAAACTATAAGGGTTCCATGTTTACTACGGAACACTAAAAAAGGGCTTTGAAAAGCACATTTTGTTCAGGGTTTTAATGCCGACTGGGAAGCTAGATCTAATTACTTAGGAATAAAATAGCGTAAGTACAGTTTTTTTTTGTGTTCTTGTATAGAGCTTAATGTTTTATCTTACTTACAACAAAATCCCAAAATTCTATAAAAGCAACGATCAATTTACATTTTCCGATCATTTTGGAAAAATGCGTGTTAAGGTAAAGTTCGACGTATTTCCGAGATGGGTGTTAAAAACTCGTTGGTAATACGGTAATATCGCGGTTCAGCCGACGCGACGCAAATACTTTACAAAATGTATGCATATTAAGTAAGTAAGTTTACGCATTTTCACTATCTTAGACAATGGAGGCTGTGATCGCCAGGAGATGTAGATATGGCATATATGCCCGCGTGATATCATTGTTATTATAAATTACACAGCCTATTTATGTTACTCAGTGATAATATAGCACTAAACTTATGAAAGAATTCAGTCAAGTTTCATCAGTTAAGTTTGAGTTTATTCATTACAAACAAAAATCCTTATCCTTATCCTTACATATTATAAAACAAAGTACCCCGCCGCGTCTGTCTGTCTGTCTGAACGCGATAAACTCAAAAACTACTGAACAGATTTTCAAACGGTTTTCACCAATGGACGGAGTGATTCATGCGCAAGGTTTTAGTGTATAATTAATTAAAGTTTTGTGTAAATTGGCTGAAATATGACGATTATTGATTTTGCCGACTGGGAGCTTTACTGGCGTGCGCTGCGTTAACCGAAAAAGGTACATCAAATTTATGTTCCACGATATTGTTCATCTTAAAAAGTTCAACAAAAAAGTTTGGAATGGCATATATCTATCTTCTAAGGATGACCCACAATAACCACTTTTATCTTTCAGAATTTGATAAAAATTTAACTGTTATTTCCGAAGGTTTTTTGACCGGTATAGTATTAATCCTTATCCAAAAAAATATGTTAGTTAAATTGGGTATTTAATTTAGATTCAAATATGCTGTAACATCATATGATTTAAATAAAAAGTTTAAAAGATATCACAGTTTCAAAATTACGCGGAGCAACGCGGGCGCAGCGGTAGGAGTCAATGACGTTTTCTTCTGTTATTAGGTATGAAATCTCGGTAGTACGTTCCCGTGGGATATTTTCCAACATCCACGCGGGCGAAGCCGCAGGCAAAAGCTACTACAAATATAAAAATACTTAACTTACTTACTTTATCTTTTCTTTTTATACTACTATTGTAGATGTATGTTTTATTTTATTAGTGTAATTATATGTTTGTGGAAAATAAGTACGTACCTATGTATATTCTGTACAAGTGTACATTCTTGCAATGAATGATTGTACAATGTTTTTTTACTTTTTATTCCTAAAGATTCTATGGCTTATTCCTCCCTTATGCAAAGTAGTAGAAAAGAGAAATATCGCCTACAAATCTAAATTCATTCAGGGTCTAAGATGAGGCGCACAACTTAATAGCTTGTATAAATGACCTGACTGTTTTCATAGCAAATAATTGTATCGTTTTATGAAAATGGGTCATCAAACACATTTTTTTTTGCGAAGGTCTCCCCTAGGCTTGTCAACACGGTTAACTGCTCAGATTATGGTAATTTAAATTTTTTTTTGGTTGATGGCAATAGGCTCGCCCCCTATTACATGGGACTTAAACATAACTGGCGAAATGTGGGTGTACCTGCTACAGGGACACCTCTGCCCAACCCTTCGGGGAAACAAGGCGTGATGTTCTATGATGGCAATTCTGTGTAAAATGTAGCTGAATGGTTTCCCATATTCTTTTTCTTAGCTCCAAAGGATTATGTGACAGTCTGTAAGGTTCTCCCAAACAGACAGAATTGTTTACTATTTACTTATAAGTTAGGTGGATATTTTATTAATTTTTATAATACAGTAGGGCTGCTAGTGCTTGTTTGCTGGGGCCATCGAAATCGTATTTGAATATATTAAACTAAGAGCTTCTATTCGTTAGAGAAAACTTGGAAGCTAGCTATTAATACATACATAAGTATAACGTCTGGATACCCATTATTATGATCGCGTGACTGAACAGACTGCGTGACTGTCAGATTTTGAACACTAACGTTATATTCATGACTGAATTTTGTGTAAGTAATCGTCTACAATAAAAATAAAAATTTAAACCCGAGAAAAGAACAGCTTTTCACGAGATATTAAACAAAAATAATAACGTTATGGTATCTCTTTGTTGTTCAATGTCTGTAACGTATCATAAAGTGCTATGTATGATAAAATAACTTTTATAGTTTTCCTCTTTCCCATCATGTCTCCCGGAGGTGTCATAGAATTTTATGTTAGAGCTCTTGCCGCTGATCCATTAGTATCACAAAAAGTTTACAAAAACAGCTATGGTCAAGGACATTAAGCCTCGTATCCACTAGGCAACAATTGACGCGCAACACGTGACGCCCAACATGTTCGGTAACGTTGCACAACAGCGCGCGACGTTGCCAGCTGACGCGCAATATGACGCGCAGCTTGATGTTTGTTTCCGTGCAACATGCAGTTGAGTATTAAATCCATGAACCACATGGAGATCACTGAATACGTTTTCTTTATTTTGTAAGTAATTTCTAACCCACTAACGTGTATTTTTTTCTTTTTGATGTATATTTTGATCAAATATAACCACCGCAGCTGAAATCAACACGAGTTCCTCTGGTGACATATTGTCAATGACTTGTATCATGCGTAACAGACAACGTTGCTAAAAAAAAGTACCGCGCTAACTGTCAACATGCTGTGCAACATATCGCGCGCCAAATGTTGCCTAGTGGATACGAGGCTTTACAGGTACGTTAAGCTTGTTTCAAGTCTCCTGAAATGTGAATTTATTAATCGTTGAAATGAACCACTTTCATATACAGCATGTATGAGAAAGGTTCTGTCTATGGGTGTGGTACAGACCATAAAACTGAATGACTTTGTCCATAGAACCAATATTATAATCGCGAAAAAAATGTCAACTGTCCTATACAAAATTTCAATACCTACTCGACCCAAATGTATGTTACGGCTAATTAGTCCCAATAGATTTTTGGCATATTGTAAAAACGACAAATGTAACACAAACAAGTATAATGATGTTTTGTTAAATAAGCCATTATTATGAAGAATTTTGGCAGAAAAATAAAAAGGTAAAATAACATGGTTTCTAGCTCTTGCTGATTTACGTGCCACAATAAATCCAAATCCCGGGTAGTACCTTCAGAAGATGCTCAGCTCACGACCTAAAATACGAGACTCGTAAATAATGAATCGGAACAAGTGTAAGATCGTGATATTCATACATCTACGTATACGTGTGTTTGTATTGTTAGGGAAACAAATATGACAATCAATTGAGAGTACCGATTACGTAACTTGTTACGTAAAAAGCGTAAAGTAAGCTATTCTACCTTTATAATTCTATAAAACCACCATAATAAAATCCAACGAAAAATATTAAATACATCTTCATGTTTTTCTTACAGTCTCAAAAGCTATATTAGCTTTTCTTGGAGAGGAATAACGAGTACCTCTTACTAACATTTCCTGTTATATTCGCTCTTCATTTGTGTAAATATTTCTCCAACAAGGTTTTCATTTCAACAAAGCTGTAAAAACTTCGTTATCTTCTAACTCATTACGGATTTCAATGGCTATCATAACTCTACCAAGTAGTTGCTTGTCTCCTTTAATAATCTCTTGATTTTGTTTACCAGCAGCTAACGAGACCTCAGTAATGGGAGGGCGCTCGCAATACTCGTAAACAACTGAATAACACTTAAAGTTGGGAATTTGTGAATATTTTAGGACTTGAGGACAACTCTGCGGCCTGTACCAGCTATTAAGTCGGCTTTAAACGTAAGGGTCAGCTAGGAATTTCTTTTATGGCGGTCACCAATTAAAACTTTGTTAAATTGTGATTTCTACCATTTTGTGGGACAGTCGCGCGATGTAGGGTTATCCTTACGATCGTATTTCTGTTAGATACAGAAGTAAACCTCTTCCCTTATATTATATTTGCTTTTGAGTAATGACTTCTTGCAGTTTACTCCTTAAGAATTGATTTTCATATAAGGCCCTCGGTATGGAAATTTTATGAAGAGTGAAAGTCCTTTCACTTTGAAATCATGTATTTATATACAGGGAGAGGTGGGTTTTTGTTTCAGATATGCGTTTATATATCCTCTTTCCCTATTGCAACTCCAGTCGTGCGTCGGAGCTGACACACACACACTCTTTTTTTCCTGTACCAGATGTTTACGGCTGAATCTCAATCAGTCTAGAGTCTAAACAAACTAATGAAGGGAGATTGATGTTTATCTTTGCAATATGGTTTTGGCTCATTCTGCTGAATTGCTTCCGGTAAAAAGGTCTGTTCACAATATTTGATGTCAGATGCTTATTGTCATTTCAACTATGCGTTAAAAACCGACCCTTTTCTTGTCAATAAGGTTAACTTTCTATACAAAACCGTCGGAAAACACTGCGGGAATACAATAAAAATTTCTAAAGAGTTTTGTTTTATCTCTCGATTAGTTCCGGTTTCTCTGCATATTCTTTGGTCAAGTCCAACGTAGGAAATTTTCCATTATAATTTAGATTCAATATAGATTCAACCTAAGTATTTATCAAAACTATTAATCTCACATAATTCAAATATTTACAAGCATTTAAAAGTTTGTTATTTTGTGGTATATTTTAAATTTACTACAAAGTTTAGTATCCTAAGCAAACCACAAATTTGGGCTACATGCGTATCCGTGGTTAGTTAATGGATGAACTGCGACCTTTCATGTATAAACTTTACAGTAAAATTGTTTGTTGATCGTTAGTTTATTGCGAGTATGAAATGGATTCTACTAATAACGCCTTTGTTTAGTTAAGTGTTTACAAGTCAATTAAAAAGTTCAGTTTAAAGATAAATAATTTTTTACATTATATACTTGTGGAAAATAGGTTTAGGAACAAATTAATAACGTGTCACGTAATGTGTAGTACTTTTCTCAAATAATGCGCGGAAATTTAAACTAAGTAAATTAATTATAAATTCCAGAATCAATGACGAACAACGATAATAATTTTTCTCGCACCATTATGTTCATTTGTTTCTTTTTTTGCAAGCCAAATCGAAATTTTAATAAACACTTTATATATTAACTCCTTGGTTGTCATGTGGCGAAGTAAAAAATTCGTTCCATTTTTAAATTACACGACAGATATGAGTTTTCATACTAACATTGCCGGCCGGCTGCCTACTGGCATGTATTTGACCAGTACAGCATTTTAAATTTATCTTGAAGAAGTTTGTCAAAATAATGCTAGAATTACCAAGAACGTTTAAGAAAAAAAAATTGCAAGAATAGAGACTACAAATATGAAAGAAACTGTCGCTGTGAACAGTCTTCATTTTTATAAATCGCTTCTCATATTTTATCTTATAAATTTATATTAGCTGGGACTGGTATTTATTTGTTGCTCAGTGACCATTCAACCAGCCCTATTATATGCGACTGCTATTTTATGCACGCATAAAACAATAACTTTGTTATAATGGCGACGTTTGAAAATATAATCGGAATGACTTTTATCAGTGTTTATAGTTCACATTTCTTCTGCTGTTTAATTTATTAGTTTTTCGTTCAAACTAAACATTTTAATAATAGACGGTCGCTTCTGCCTATGTTTTTGGTTCAAATTGCTTATGAAATGACCTGGATAAAAAGTTTGTAAAACAGCGAAGTGAAAAGTTGCGAACTTATCACACTGATCCGCTTACACTTGATAACCGCAGCTTGTGCATATAGTAAATGATTCATTAAATGGGTGAATACCTTTGTAAATTTTTATATAGGCACTCTTGTTGTCTTGTATTGCAGGCGGAAATCGGTCCTAGTTCATATTACAAAAATGTACTGCATCGATGTAGAAAGACATGATTACATAACCAAAAAACAATCTAAGTTATTAGAATAACTTTCAGCTCGGCAATTTTTTATATTGTGGTAACTACAGCGAAATATTTCTTAGTAAAGCTGAGCGCCTGCTAACTAGAACGTGACCACTGACTAGCTGTACAAGCCATAAATTCCAAAAACACAAACAGCACACACACAAACACTTGCAGCTTGAATTTGTACAATGCTCCGTAAAACAGTGAGTGTCGTCACACAGGACATTTCCTCTCAAGTGACAAGAAGCTTGATAAACATTCCTTTACTCCCAATAATTAAACTAATTTAAACAATAATTTAACTCCCAACCTCTAACCTTACGGGTAGAGGAAAAATTTTACAAAAACACGACCGTAATTTGTTCAAGCGACGTAATTCTTGAATTTTTCACGAGTTTTCTTTCGTTTTGAGAAGTAAACAAAGAAGTTTATTTACTCCAGAGCCACTTACGATGAAGCTTCAAAGAATGTTTTACGAATTTACAGTTACCAAAGGTAATTTCAACGTTCAACCACGAGAACTGAAATATTGCGTGGATTTTATTTTTTGCTGGATCAATCCCGGAATTGTTTTCCCCATTTACTTACTTGTATAATGTGACCACATTTCGTTTAAGTTGTTGATAATTTCACTTTGGTAGATACATTTTATAGCTTTTTATAGTTTTTAGATATGCTGTATCAACAGCACCCGGTCTTTATTGTTTGGAACCTGTTCTACGGTGAGCATGAATTTGTCGCGTACAAAATTATACAACTGGCAGCTTTACCTTTAATAGGTACTTAATTGCCGTCGTTAAAAGTTTATGTAAGCGCCAATTACTGCCAGTTTATTGTTATCAGCGAGATAAAGTTTATTCGATAAACAAGCGCCAAAAATATTAAGTCAGCACTCAATATAAACTTTATTTATTTTGTTTCATTTTGATGTTTATCTATAGAGTTATCAGTTTGTGCTTCTTTGCTTAAACATAATTCATTCCATACTTTTGCATATAATTAACTTAGAATTCCGGATTTTCTTAAGTTAAAAGATTATACCTACTCATGGATGGTTTCAGCATAATCTACTCACACCGTACATTCTGATACGGATTGTTTTAAAATACCAAATGACCAATAACCATAGCCATACCAATTTTAATGTATATCTGAATAATTTTCGATGCTTTTCTTTGCGATATCACTTTACATTCACTTTAAAAGAAAACTCCATTTATAGATAATGAGTACCATCAACTTGCATTTGTTCAAATCTTTTAAAATACCTTTTAATCTCTTTCTTGAAAAAGTTGCGTTTGAAAAACAGTTTTATCTTTGATCCAAAATTTGTTTTCCTCATGAATCAACTTAGTTGAAAAGAGTATTAAGTTTTCCTCTCGGTCCCAATTAGCAGTAGGTATTATTAGGGTTCGGGGCAACAGTTGTAGTAGGTAATTGGGTGTTTAAGTGACTTTTAATTTACGACACTTTCAGTTTTAATTTCGTTACGAGTTAAAAAGTTGCTGTTCCGCACGAGTAGATAGGTCTTCTTAGTAGGTAAAACGAGAGACTGAATTTGACATCGTTTATTTGTACTTGTACAAAGGCCATTTATTTGTACAAGGCACAAAAGTAGCATAACAACTCAAATTCCGAAACTTTCAGAATAATTAAAATATTCAGCTTTGGTTAGTTATGCAGGTTCCGTAACTACACATTGACAAAATTATTCTTTCAAAATTGAAAGCTACTTCCCAGCTGTTTCAAGCGATAATATAATCTAAGCCTCTAAGGCCCGTATTACAGAACCTCACTCAAAACTCAAGCATTACTTAAAACTCTTTTAAAGCCTTATGATTGGTTGAATTTAATTTTAAGTTTAAATCAGAATGCTGCTCACCTCTTGATTTAGTTAGTTCACTCAACTGATCAAATTCATTGTGTAAACCGATTAATCTATTGTTTGACCTTGTAATAAATTGTCATAGTTTGTGATTGAGCTCCGGCAATTGTTTGACCTACCCCGAGGGATGTGAACAAGGACGTAATATTTACAAATATGCTTAAAGTCCAGTAGATCTGACTCAATCATGGTAGGTACGAAGGGGAGAAAGGTCTATTTTAAAAAGATTTTATTCGGGAACTTAGTTTATGCAATTGCTACTTTGATTTTGATCCTTTAGAACCTAATTGTAGCACTTATCTTGTTTATTTTAGCTATTATCTAGAGAATCTTCAGTGTAAACTTCCAACAGGATCAGATATATATAGCACACATCAAACTGCTACAGCTCATCTCCACGCGACAGTCCGGGTCCGAAGTGAGACTGTACACTATCATGGTAGGTAATTAAGTTACGAAGGGGAGAAAGGTCTATTTTAAAAGATTTTATTCGGGAACTTAGTTTATGCAATTGCTACTTTGATTTTGATCCTTTAGAACCTAATTCTAGCACTTATCTTGTCTATTTTAGCTATTGGTGCCGATTCTCTTGTACACCGAACTAAACTAACTAAACTATCACTAAAATTCCTTGCTTTTGACTATGAGAATCTTAAAGCTATTCTGCAAAATAAATTCTCTAAATTTAAAAATAATTTTGACACATCTAAATCGAATTTGACAATCGCGACTCCACACGTGATACCTAACCACGTGATCTTTTTAGAGTTGGAGGCGCGCAGGGGGGGCAGCCTCGTCGTGTTTTGTATGGAATTTTTCACTTTTTGTATGGAAAATAAGAAAAATTATTACCTACATGTAGAGTGTTAGGGGTTTAAGGGTTTTATAAAGGGGGTCGAAATTTTCATTATTTTTGCGATTGGACACACCGTTTTCGAGATATAAGCAAAAGAAAAAAAAAAGATTCAGTACTGTTTTTGCATTTGAAGTCGAGGTGTTGGTGTGAATTTATAGTTCATGACAACCAATTTTATTCCACACGTTTTTAGTCGCGATTAAAAATAGTCAGATTTAGTTAGAAAATCTAAATTTTAGGTGAAAAACATCAAATTCAGAATAGCAAAAATGTTATTTTCACTAAACTAATATCTCGTTGCCATCTTAGTGCTGTCAAACTAAAATATAGTTAAGTTGTGTCACTTTAGTCTATTTCAGAATGGGAAATCGTCGTTTGACAGGAATAAACTAAATTTTGGTGATTTTTAGTTTAGTTTAGAGGCATTTGTGACAAGAGAATCGGCACCATTATCTAGATAATCTTCAGTGTAAACTTCCAACAGGATCAGACATATATAGCACACATCAAACTGCTACAGCTCATCATTGGGTCCGAAGTGAGGCTGTACACTATAAATAACCTTCCTATCTAAACTCTCCACTCGATTAGATAATGTTCAGTAACGTCAGAGCAGAAGTCACCAAATCGCCTGACCAACTTCCCGAACATACCAGTTAAGTACGAGAACTTGATCCGAGGGCAAGTTAACGTCAGATATTTCATACATATTTGATGAGTTGGCTCTTGAAGGAACGTCTGATAAATCACGTGCTTCACAGGAGTATAACAAGATTGCGAAGCTTAGTGAATGTGTTGTTCTTAGTAGAAAAAGTTATCAAAAGTGTAGTAGTTAGTTATCGTGTAGATAACGTACAGGTGATGTTGTTCTGAAGATCCATCCAAACACTGTGACTACTTTTGCTAAGCTATAGGCTTTATAGATTGAGTTACAAATTACAATAATGTTTACCGTAACAGACTGATGTTTACTATAAAAACCAGTGTATTGTTTTAAAAATTGTCACGATTGAATAAGGTTTTTATATTTAAGTTCTTGAAATCCAATAACTTACTACACGATAATTTATATTATCTACCGGCAACAATTTTTTTTTTTTTTTACATTTGCCTGCAGTCCTACACTGTCCCACTGCTGACCAAAGGCCTCCTAACCTGACCTAACCTAACCCAACCCCTTCCATGCATGCTTTTCCAGGGCCACCTCCATCCAACCGCATGCATTGTGACCGTTGGGCAACAGTCTCCACACGGTGGGTGCCTGAGGATCGACAGCGGCGCCGAGGACGGCCCAGGAAGAGGTGGCGAGACGACCTAGACGCATACCGCAAGGGCAACTCATTAGCTTAGTGTTATTAGGAAACTTTATGTGGTAATACTTATTCGTGATCACGAATACATTTTACAACATATGGGACTCGTTTGTGATACTTACATAATATTATGTACGGAAGAGCTACATTATTGCGTTAATAAAGTGGTTTTATTCCTGAGCACAAATTGATGCGTTGCGCATGTATGAAACACATCGTTGAAATGTATTTACATTTCGGCTGCTAAGCGTGGGGTTGTGGATTCGATTCCCAGGGCGGGCAAAGTGTTATTGGGTTTTTCCATTAAGAATTTCTTAGTAACAGCCCGGAGTTTGGAAGTTGGCGGTATGATATCCCCGTGCCTTGGAAAGCCTTTGATCCTGCGCCTGATCACACTCCGGTTGGGTCGGATTGCGCGCCATCCCATCGGACTATGAGTTTGAGGGAAGAGTGTGACTTTGTCTGCGCACTCACTAGTTCACTATAATATCTCCCGCACCAAAAGCTAGTCTCCGTTCAGATTGGCCGCCATGGCCGAAATACGGTCTGAAAGACTATTATCATTATTCTTACATTTAGATATCAACTATGAATACTACCTATTTGTATATTTAAGAGCTGCATAAAATAAATCGAGTGCCCGTGGAGTTTTTTGCCCGTTCTTCTCCATAGGAACCCAGTACGCTTTGAAATGGGCAACCAGCATCATCTTTTTGAGTGACCAACCCCTTGACAATTCAAAAGTACCCGTAATCGGTTTAATTAAAATGCTTTGAGTTTGAGTAGTTATAATAATGTACGTACATAAATAAAAAAATTACGTGACAAATATACATACAGTTTAAGTATAAGTTGTAAGACTCCTAATTACAATCACCATATTTTACAAGCAAAATCAAGGTAACTGTTGACAGCCATTCTCCCTGAGGTGGCTTAATTAAAACCCGAAGTTCTCCGACAAAATCTGACCCTGATTTATTAGCTCGCCACGTGAAATATTCATAGAATTAATTTACCGTGAAACGATTCCCTTTCATAAGTTACTGAGGGCTGTAGTGTCTATAGAACCTAACATCGATTCATATTATAGCTACCTAATATTTTATTTTTAGATTTAATTAAATAAATCAATTTGTATACATACCTATTATACCATTCAATTGGTTACCCATTAAGAAGCAATTTTAGTAGTGATTATCTAGGTAATCAACCTCTGGGAAAGTATTAGTTTATTGCACGTATTCAACATTAAATTATAATTTTAGAGTTGTCTTCCGAAATATACATTGTTCACTTTGCCATTGCGCAGAATTTATTATGTTTGCAATAAGTTTTAATAAAACATCAAAACTTATCTTGAGATCTAATAGAAAAAATTTCTGTAAAAAATGACCTAAGATGGAAAACATGAAATATATCATCTGCTGATGTGGCCGCAAAAGTTTTTCGCAAGTTGTTACTAGATCTTTCACCGTATTTTCATTCTGGCAACATAGAATATTATTTGAAATACATAAGGAACAGTAAGTAAATCTAAAAACATTTGTTAGAAAACATGTTTTATTTTGCTGATATTGTTTTGGGTAGATATTTTATATCTAGAACACAAACTGAAACAGGTAGAGCAGCTTTGCAAGCAGATTTTTGTAAATACTTATTTCTTATACCTGCACAGTCATGTATGCTCAGCTATATACAAAATGCGTAAGTTTAGAAACGGTTAAAAGGGGTACTTCGAGTGCGAACTGAAATAACCCAAAAAGGTTAGGTTCCGAGCAACTTGTCCATTTCACTTTTTCAAAAGTTTTCTTTTTAGCCACATGCAGTCTTTTGTTGGCCACAGCAACCACTAAGACCCTAAAGCGACCGAAGCCTTTTATAAAGCATACTGGTATCCTAAAATGCTTGTTGTTTCCAGTTTAATTAATAGAAAGTCAAAAACATTCTTAAAAATGGATCATAATAATATAATGCTGTTGCATTATATTATTATGATCCATTTTATATATTAAATAGACACTCGCCGACTTTCTCTTCCCATTTATATCATTAGTTTTCACCCATTACAGATTATTTTAGAGTTTAGTTTCCTTCTGTTTCAATATTAACGCTCTCATAAATTTTTCTCTATATCTTTATCTAATAGCATGTTGATTTTGGGAATTTTAATTAAGGAATATTCTCACCACGCGTCCTAACTAAAAGAGATCGTCGCGCGAGCACGCGATCGTCGCGTTCATAATTATATTTAGTTCGGAAAACCGGAAGGCGCCCTCTGTCGGCGCGACCACGCGTTTCGGTTTTTAGGACGCGGCCTCGTACGACTTACAGTAAGTAAAAGTGTGTGAGTATTCACATTTGTTGTCCACCACATTTTTTCCGCACATTTGAGCGTCCTAATGGAATGGGATCGGCTCTTCTTATTTGCCCTCGCAATAATTTCCATTAGCCCTCGGTTTAGTTGAACGTCTCTGTGATTCACATGCAGTTCTGTGTGTTTACTTATTTCTTATAACCCAGCTGCACAGTCATGTATGCTCAGCTATATACAAAACGCAAAATATATGTGACCCTATTGTGACATCATAGTTTAGCCGGTTATATTTAGGCTCTTCCAGGCATTTTCGGTGCGTCTTGCAACTTTTTTGTTTTGTCTTGCCTGGAAAGAGACTATTTGACCAAGATAGAGATACTCATCGACATATTCAACCTCCCCACCCGCCACGGTGATCCTGCGATACGCGCTGTTCGTCATCAACTTGGTCTTTGACATATTCATTTGTAGCCCGACTTATAGGCTTGCCGTGCTAAGATCTTCTAGCATCTGAGTCAGCTCGGAGGCTGAAGACGAAAAAAGGACAATATCCTCTATCCCTCAAGAGAAGACTCATCGACGTGTGTATTCTTCCCATCCTCATGTATGGTTCTCAAACATGGTCTTTGAACCTGTTTGTTTGAACCTGTTTTTTTGTACATGATATAATAAATAATAATATATTGTAAGTCTTTATTTAAGCTGCCAGCCCTAGCAATTTGTGATACACAACGAAACAATTTTGTATGCTTCCGTTATAGTACGTGGGACACACTGAAAGTTCTTAGAAAATAAAAGTATGTCATAACTTTGCTGTTGACTAAGACTACAATTAGAGCTAAAGTTTTTTCGCGTTAAATCTACGAATAAATTTTATTTTGACGCGCTACACGTGCTTTTCAAATTGCTGCCAATTTAAAGGAATAAATGACAGAAGAATTCAATAAACATTACCAGGTTACCAAGGAGTTCTAAATTCGAAATTTAAACAAATTTTTCATTAGATTTTTTTCTAACCAGCCAGTTATAAAATCTTTTAGTGTTACCTTTGTAATAACCGCACATACCTAATTGAATATATCGATCAGAGTGTGCACTAAATGATAACTAATGTTATCAATTTCGCTTTGTTAGTTATTATTTAGTAGGTAATCTATTCGTTCTAGCTTTTCATCATTTATTGAATGACACAGGTTGCTTCATTTTTCAAACAAAGTTTGAATCGTGGAGTTATTTTGTGTATGCTTTTTTGACTTTACTTTCTACCATAATAGCTCTGATCCTCTCCATTATAGACTCCCAGCTGAGTGCATCTTGAAAGTTTTCATTTATAGTAAGCCCTAAAATGAAGTCAGCAGTTTATTAAGTGAAGCCACAATTACGCTAAAACTAAGCATTAACCGCATTGCCCGGTCTCGGGATAAAGTGCGGGAAAAATGGTGACGCAAAACTGTGACATCATAGAGGTTAAAGTACGACTTTGAAGGCGGATTTAAATCTCATAACACAATTACATTCAAGTATTCTGCTTTGTTGAGATTCATTGTCTTAGTTTATACCACTGTGAAGATGTGTGTGTTGACTTTGTTAGCTGGAGATTTTTACGAAATGAATTTAATTTATATTACCAGTCAAAACAAGCAGTCCAACTTACTTTTACACTAATTTAACACCACAGAGCGGTGCAAATGGAAATACCATCCACGACTTCACATTTTTCCCCAGAACACAATCATAAATCAGGCTGACAAGTCGAGAAACACTCGCCAAAAGAATTTCACAATGAACAACTAACTAGTAACGCCAACTTGGCTTTGATAATTTTAGGATAAAACTTTTATTTTTAAACCTTTTAAATCACTATGAATGTTGTTTTCATCACAACGCTTAGCAAACGGGGTAATTAGCGTATTTTTTAGAGCTTTTGTGTACGAATCATGTATCGTACATGGCACGTACATCGTACTTGCACAAATCATAGTGCAACGTGACAATACACGATCAGCGTTCATAGTAAGCAGTACTCATTCACACAATATTTATATAGCATTAATGACGTGGTAGTTAGATATACTCAATAAACCATCATTTTTGGCTATCATTTTTGGCTATCTATACTTATCATTCAAGCTAACATCCTAGGTAAGTGCGACCCATTCAGCAGCTCATACATATTTTTGGTCCTTTGAGCTGGATGTATTATAGTGTAACGCGACAGTACACGGTCAGCGTTCATAGTAAGCTGTACTCATTCAGACAACATTTATATAGCATTAGTTACGTGGTAGTCAAATATATTCAATGAATCATCATCTTTGGCTATCCGTGACTTATCTTTCAAGCTAACATCCAAGGTGTGTGCGACCCATTCAGCAGCGCATACAGTCTGAACTGACTGTAATTTCACATAATCCTAAACAGGTATGTATATCTATTTATCTAGGTTACTGTATTTGCTTATTCCGAATTATGCTAATCATAGTTTAATTATATCGATGCTAGTACACCTAAAAATGCTCTTGTCCGTGTGCAAGTGAGTAATGCATAAAGCCAGGCGGCTTGCAATGGCTGCTGTGGTGGCGGGTGCGATCGCGGACAGTTTGTAATGTACTATCTGATATGAAGCTATTCAAACACATGCGGAGTATATTAAAACTGTACACCGCGCCTGCCACCGCCACCGTCTCTATCTGAATAACAAATAAGAGAAAGTCTCAGTAGATTCTACATCATGGTATCTGTATACCACAAGTTATGCACGAGCTTAGGCCGAGCCTCTGTCGTTATTTAATGTTCTTGCTTCCACATGGAACATGTTTTAAAATTTGTTCATATTCACAAAGCCGGCAATTTATCTCTTTAAAATGTTTTTAATACCTGGCTTTCAACCGATTATATTATGACTCTGCACTATAAATAACCTTGAATAAAAATCTAAGCTCTGGGCATAAAAATTGTTTCGTGATCGGCTTGAGCGGGCGTACCTTTGTGCATAGCAAAACAGTTGAAAGCTTTCGATTGATTGATGCCCAAATATTTATAAGGCTAACGATTTTATTTATAGGTTGAACATGAAAGTATTCGGTTTAGTAGGAGATTATGTCACCAGAATGTAACACAACATGAATGATAAGCGTGGAAATATTACATTGTTTTTATTTATTTAATGCTTCTTCTCTTCTGTATGCGGAAATGTCGGAAATGTTGAGTTCGCTAAAAACATTCAGGCGCTAGTCTGGCTCCAACTCGTATCTAATCGAATGGTTATAATTATTGATTAATTTATTAATGTTGTTTACAGGCGACACTTTTTGTGACGATGAATGACGTTTGAGTACCTTATTATGTGTATTTGGCTGCCTGTCCACTGGAACGGAGCGAGGCAGTGGAGCGGAGAAATGTGTCAATATTAAACCAATAGAATCTAAGATCCGCGTCAGAGCTCCGCTCCTATTGGTTGATGATATTGCCACATTTCTCCGCTCCGCTGCCTCGCTTCGCTCCAGTGGAAAGACAGCCTTATGCATGAAGGTACCTATCTATTGCTACCATATAATCTGCGGTTTTTTAATAACGCTCTTGGCAAACAATGTGCCCCGTTTTAATATTGTAACTATTTCACAAAAATAAAATGAAATGGATTTTTTCTAATCTGCACAAAGTGAGTCCATTGATATTTACGAAATATAATAAAAATAACACTGATGTACTTACGCTCCGTGTCTTAGTTATTAATTGGATCTTGTTTCTTCGTCGTTCATTCATTTTCCTCAATTATCCGGAACTCTGCTGACCGAACTGCACGTCCGTGTCTCAGTGACGTCACAGAGCTAATCAAATTGTTGGAGACGGAGCGCGTAGTCTGATAAAGATAACACGGAGTGCGACGCAAACATTACGTGGTTTATAGGATATTCATAATATCAACGTGAGGTAGAGACGCAATGGAAGCCTAACATAATAATTATGTTGTCTCTCTCGTCTCGTCACCGTATATGCGTAGTACCAGTAATTGATTAGAGTTCTATTGATAGCTCCCTAGCTTTTTTGCAGACGGCAGTTGTGCCGCGTAGTGTTCCACAAAATATATTTATAGCATAATCAATATTCTAAGTCCATACAAGTAGGTAGTAAATAACAGCGTTCAATGAAAACGTGCAAGCAGGTGTCTACTGCTTAATTAATCTGCAGAATAATAATGTTAAAACTATTGATGCCTTTTAAATACACAGGATAAACTTCGTCAAACGTAATATCATATTGAATCGAATCAAACACCGGCCGTTGTTAAAACAGTAAACAATGTTCCAGAATTTCCTTTACATTTTGTTGGCGTCTGCCAATATAAACACAGCTCTTTAAAATAGCACATCCATGCATGTTAGTTTCCTCCATCATAACGCATAGTTCTTACAAATGGCTCTCCTCATTGACCAAAGCTACTCCCTGTCACAAATGACATGTTTCTCGACACTATGTGGACACTTTTAAACACGATGATATAACAAGCTTTTATTAAGAAAAGGTATTTAGTGATTACGAAAATTCTGTTCTGTATTGAACCTGAAAGTCAATTTATAAGTTCATCAATGTGTTGTTTAATTGAAGGGTAGAATAAGTAACTTAAATGAAATGAAATGAATTTCATTTCTTAAATCAGAGTCTTACTCCGTGAATAAATAGTTAGGTACTTCATTTAATTATGAACAAAATAACCGAGCTCCATTCACCAGTTTACAAACTCATTTAAATAAGTTCTTTGAATAGAAATAGATTTTCACCCTATAATTAAATTTTTAATTAAAATTTATTATTTCGAAAGTTTGTAGCGGTTACACCGCCACATACAAACTACGCATCAAAGACATGACGTCACACAAATCCTGCATCGCGCAGTTAAAGTTTACCGAGCGATCGACATACATACAAGATTTCAACTTCCAACCGATGGGCAGTTGCCCGCCAGACACAACACCCGTCTGGTCGGAGGATCCTCCCTTTTCTATGGTGGATGAGTGAACTTTACACCCTGTTCCTCATACCCCTAAATTGGTGACCCCGACGTGATGAACGTCAACGCAGCCTTCGTGCAATTACTTCGGCGTGACGTCATCATCATCATCACTCCCGCAAGCTTTCGTGAGGCGAGTCACGCAGCCAGCCAGCACCCACGGCTTCAACGGGTATCCTGACCACCAGCATGCAGCGAACGCGCATTCCTGGTCATCACCCTCAGCCTCATCACCCCGACTCACTGGGGAATCAACGCAAGCAGCCTCATCACCCCGACTCACTGGGGAATCAACGCAATCACCTCAATCACCCCGACTCACTGGGGAATCACAGCAATCACCTCAATCACCCCGACTCACTGGGGAATCACCACAATCGCCGCAATCACCACAGAAAGTTCCGACTCACCGCGAACTATGCGGCACCCGGTTCCGACTCACTGGAACCACAGCTGGCACTGTGTGAAGCATCGCAAGATTCAGCCCACTATCGACCTCCGGTCTCCGGAGGGGAGTGATGTAGCGGTTACACCGCCACATACAAACTACGCATCAAAGACATGACGTCACACAAATCCTGCATCGCGCAGTTAAAGTTTACCGAGCGATCGACAGACATACAAGATTTCAACTTCCAACCGATGGGCAGTTGCCCGCCAGACACAACACCCGTCTGGTCGGAGGATCCTCCCTTTTCTATGGTGGATGAGTGAACTTTACACCCTGTTCCTCATACCCCTAAAAGTTCATTACTTTTAGTATTTAGAAATACTCCTTAGGCCTTTTTAAATCATTCACCTCTCAGGAAACTTACTATCTTGTTGCTTTTTCCTGCACATGAGGCTGCAACTTATTTTTAAGTTGAACCAAATAATTTCACATGATCTGAAGAAGTTTTGTCATAATTTTCATATCAGTATGACTGACAGCCGTCGTATGTTGCTTCACAAACAATATGTGTCGTCTGGACATCGACATATTTGCTCCACGACGCGTGTGCTCCTTACATCAAATGTTGTCACTTCTTACCGTTTTAGGCTGCGTTTCCACCAGAGATGTGGGAGATAGCTGAGTGGTGCGAGAATGCGTAACGAAGCTGTGAAACGATGTGAGCGTTTCCACCAGAGATGTGCTAGGCCACTGAGCGGTGCGAGAATGCGTAACGAAGCTGTGAAACGATGTGAGCGTTTCCACCAGAGATGTGCTAGGCCACTGAGCGGTGCGAGGATGCGTAGCGACGCTGTGAAACGGTGCGCAGATGAGCGGTGCGAAGATTGTAGCGGGCTGTTTCAGTTGCGATTTCTTGCTCTTGTCCATCCCTAGCACACATCTGTCGCACACGTTCCTCGCACCCATCCCTCGCTTATTTTGTACGTACAAAAACCTCACTCTGCTAAGCCGTTTCCACCGAAGCTGCGCTAAGCGAGGCTAGGTAAATGAAGCGAATCTATTGGTTCCTTCTTAACAAAAACATCCCTCGCTACGCATCCTGTCACATCCCTGGTGGAAACGCTGCCTTAGTGTTGCACGTTGTTGTTTTGTTATTTGAAGCAACTTTAGTGTTAAAACTTTTCTATAGATAAATATTGTAAGATTTCCTAGCTAATCGAAACTACTGAAAAACTGAGCTAAAAGATTCGGAATAAAAGTCAACGCCAGAAAAGGCTCTCAAAGATTTATGGATCCTTTGTGCTTGGGAATCTAGATTAGGGTTAGGTAGGCTTCGAAATTTTATGCGTCTGAGACCCTTTTCTTCGGTCAGATATTGATCGAAATTGCGGTCACTGTCCGAACGATAAACTTATTACGAATGAAAATGAACAAGGATGTAAGTATATTTAAAATCTATATATTTAAAAGGAGAAAACGACTGACTAAAATATGTAATAGTAATACTTACTTATGTAGTTCGTTATTAGATGGCCTTTTGCAGTTATTATTTTACAAAATGTAATTTATGTATTGAAAAATCATGAATTGCAGTATCAAATTCCCAGATACACGTGATCGAGTGAAATTGCCTCAAACTATAGTCTTTTCATTTTCAAGCAGGGTTGTGTAACTTTCAAACTACTTACACGCCTCGCGTTATTAAACTTTGGATTTGGCACTAATTGCGGCTCGTAACATGAACACGATTTACTAATAATTATTACTTTCTTTAGAAGGAATGATAAATAAATTTTGTTTAATACGAATTAAATTTATTTGTTTGATTTAGTTGCTGGATATTCCTGTCATTTAAAAGAAATTTTTGACCGTAATAAACTAATATGTCTAGTGCAACTTGCAAAGTATTCTCTAAAGCAGCTTACTACGGCTATAAGCAGTGATGTATTACTCGCTGGTTCCAGCAAAAACCTCTGAAGATGGATAGTGAATGAAGTTTTGAAAAATGCAATCTAACAAAATGTACGAAAAGCTAAATCACCTGAAAATAAGAAAATGCAAGCAGATAAAAAGGAAGGTTTCAACTGGTGTGTTTTGCTATGACTTTGGCTTCGTAAAAATATTTGGTTATCGTGTAATAATTGTATTCCCAAAGCTCGGTATTCGCTTTCCCGTTAAAACTAAAAGTACTTCCTGGAAAATCTTTAATATCCCGCAGCGTTCAACAAACATTTTAGAAATAAGTACGTATTGCACTATACATACTTGGGCTTATATGTTATAACTCAGCCCTTTGTAAGGTCTGAATAACAAATTACCTTACGCCATATTTGTTTGATATTAACTAAGTTTCTCGCGCACGCGATTTACGGTAACTTTGTGGCACATCTATCACACCAGACACTTAGGCTCAATTTACACTGAGACGGCAGCAACCGGCAGCGACTGGTAGCGTAGAGCTCGACAAGTGACACTACTTGCCAAGAGAAGGCGCGCGACCGCGGCCGGGCGCTATGCATTGGGACAGCTTACATTCTTCGACGAAAAGTCGCAGGATGCCGCCAGGCGGCTGCCCGCGTCAGCACGTGTAGTCGCACGCCGCCGCTGCGTGTGGTCGCTTGACATCTCGCGGTGCCGCAGGCAGCAGCACACTAATAATAGCTAGGCGGCAGCGTGACTTTTTCGAGTCACTCAATTGGTATTATATTTTAGTTATGAAGATAAAGTTAAAGGCATTTGAAACTGAAACTACTCGCCGCTTCGCTGCCTGCCGCTGCCATCTCATTGTAAATTGAGCCTTATTTAATATTCGCGTGATTTATGGACTCATTATTAATATTCCACTGGAGTTTAAACCATATTTGTACGGAATAAAGTAGTAATTGATATGTTGAAGGTCTTATTAATTACTAGCAGCCCGCCCCGGCTTCGCACGGGTATTAAACAAACATTTCAAAAGTTTTAATTTTTTACACACACACACTCTCCCATACATACGTACTTTCTCGTTTTTGCGTGGGGTCATTAAAAATTAGTAAAATGAAGAAAATTCGAATATGAAATTATACATATATATTTTTTTTTTTAATTTTTGTAAAAAGGCCTTTACTATATACTTTACTTTCTCTGCTCCTGAAAATCAATTTATTGAGTCAGAGCTTCCCTGTAAACGATATTTGATTTTCAGGACGTCCGACCCGCGATAGACCAACATACAGTTGGCCATGAGTAAAACATTCTTTTCGTAGGTCAATCTCTACTAATTCGAAAGTTTGGCCTTGGGACTTGTTGATAGTTAGGGCGAAAGATGTTTTCACCGGAAATTGAAGCCGTTTAAATGAGATTGGCAGATCACTTGGGATCATCGGAATCCTCGGTATATGAGCTAGTTGACCAGCTGCTGGGCCGGTGATAATGGTTGCTACAGTTAAATTGTCCTTCAATTCCTTAATAAGCAGCCTCGTCCCGTTGCACTTGGAATCCCATTTTTTGGCAGAACACTTAGAGCAGATCTTATTCATGGCTCCGATTTGGACGGAAGACTGTTGAGCATAATCAATCTGTGAATCGTATCTGAAAGCCGATCTGTTACTATGAGCTAAAACTTGATTACGACCTCTAGTCGTTGATGTCCGTTGTCTTTCTCTCTGATCATGAAGGCGTTGGGAACGCTCAGAGCACGACTCCCTAGTGCGAGCTTGTATATTTCTAATATTTTGCTCTTCAAGCCGCTGCACACGCTCCGTTATTATTATGGTGCCGTCTAACCGAGCGGCGGCGGCGTGAGCGGCGACCATGCGACATTTTTCAAATAACTTACATTTTTAAACTTGTGATATCTTTCGAATGAAATGTCCAAATTGAATAATTCAAAAAGTTATATAATGGTTTTGAAGCAGACTTAAATATGAAGTCATTTATTTTGATAAGAATTAATTCCAAAGTATAAATAAAAGAGCTTTTATAGCGGTGGCATTTATATATATTTTGTTAAATGAAAAAACAATCATTGTGACATAACTATAATAGTTAGACATATGTTGTTAGATTTTTTTTGTAGATAATTATATGTTCTGCAAAGACGTAGTACATTATTTTGTTCTATATTCAATAGTTTTCGCAGCGCACGCGATGTAAGAAAGTTTTTTGGTATTTTTTTCACACCTTGGGTTACATTATTGGAGTTTTAGTATAGATCCCTAACTTTTTTGAAAATTTTATGTAGCCTATGTTCACCGGAAATAGTGTAGCTTTCCAACAGTAAAAGAATTTTTGAAATCGGTCAAGGAGTTTCGGAGTCTATTGAATGCAAACAAACAAAAAAACAATCAAATCTTTCCTCTTTATAATATTAGTGTAGATGTAGATGGCCAAGGGACACTTGACAGGCCTGAATGAGAACATAATGAGTAGCAAATCAAAGTGATTATTTTCACCGTGGATAAGTACTGCTTTCACAAATTCTCATTCTTGAAGCTTCTTGCAGAATTTTAGTTAACTTGTCGACCTCATTCGTAAAATTTTCAGTTCTGAAAATGTCTTATTTGTGACACGACGTTTTTCATATTAAGCAACATATAAGCGTCCGTGTCTTTCTGTTATGATTTCTAAAAGCATGAGTGCATTAATAAAGTTCTCCGACAAAGTGATTACTTTGACTTTGATTTGTAATAACACAATATGTTGCACATGCTGTTTCATGTTATTGCATTGCAAAATTACATATTCGTACATTGATCACAGTTGATTGCATATTGACCACATGGATACAGCTACAACTTAAAAGTAGGTACCTTAAACGATTTCGCACGGACTTGTTTTATTTTTAACATGCAGGTAGTTTTCCTAGAATTTGATGTCTTAGGGACTATTTTCCTGCATTATTCACGTAATTCCTACAACTTGACAATGCATTTAAACTTTAGAAACCTCATTTAAATCTCTCGTCAGAAGGTTGTGCAAACGCTCGCAAAACTTCCAACTTCATCTTAAACTTACAATGCGTAACCCATTCGGTTAAATTATCAAGTTCTTTCTAGCATGTGTATAATTAAGTTATACTTACGGTCAGTTATGAAATTACCTTTTATAAAATAAAAAATCCTAACTAATATAAATGCGAAATCAGTTTGTTTGTTTGTTACGCTTTCACGCTAAAACTGCTGAATGGATTTGGGTGAAATTTGGTACACGGGTAGACCATGATCTAGGTTAGGACATATGATACTTTTATCCAGATATTCCCACCGGATCGAGACTTATGGGGGTGAAAACGCGGGGTGCAGCTGGTCTATAAGATACTAATTTATATCTATAGGTACTAATATCTATTCTAATACTATAAAGACGTAACATTTGTTTGTTTGTAAGTTTGTATGTAGGGGGTAATCTCCGGAACCAGTCGGATTTAAAAAAAAAATTGCATTGGATAGCTAAATTCTTGAGGAAGGTTATAGGCTCACGGACGAAGTCGCAGGCAGAAGCTATTAATTAAAAAAGGCGAATGCTAAAAAAATTAAATCAAATGAGTGGTACGTTATCAATATCTGCGGGTTTCACATAGCACAATTTCATGTATGTATAAATTAGCCTAGATTGAATGTGGTTACACTTTGACGTTAGTGTTTATTAGCACCACACATTTATATACCAGGCACTACATTTACCTGAGCTACAATCTCGGCCAGAACATCACCTAGTTGTACACATATTCAATGTAAACCAAACTGCTGAGCGTTCTCTTGTACAATATATTCGATGTTCGTCGAGATAACCAAGATACCACTAAGAGACTGAGAAGGCAAGGTTCAATTAAATTTAAATTATTCAAGAGTATTTGTTATCCACCTGGGTTACCACGATTAAGAGAACTAATGTTTATGTAGCTGAGTTTTCTGAGTTTTAATAAATGATTACGCTAATTGAGTTTAATTTTGATGAATTTTTTTCGCAAGAGTAGACTAGAGTATTATACTAAGTGTTAATTTATTTTTAGGGTTCCGTATCTCAAAAGGAAAAAGGGAACACTTATAGGATCACTTCGTTTTCCGTCCGTCTGTCAGTCTGTCACGACCCTTGTTCTCAGGAACTCGTGGAAATATCAAGTTAAAGTTAATACCATATACGAGTATGTCTAAGGTTTTTTGATGCTCTAAATTCTCGCATATAAATCAAAACCTACAGGGTACTTCCCGTTGACTCAGAATCATTAAATTTGGCAATAGGCAAGGTCTCTTATCACAAGTAAAGGAAAACGTCCGAAAATTGTTTATTTGTAGTTTTATCAAATTAGAAAAAAAATATGCGATTACAAACTTACATTTGCAGTTGGTTGACTGCAACTTATATCGATGTATGGGAGAACATGTTTTTCAACTACAATATTAAGTTCGTTTTTGGAATAAATTCATCCCAACTACGGAACCCTTCATTGTGCGTGGTCCGACACGCACTTGGCCATTTTATTTTATTTCACTGTCTAAAAGTGGTACCTGCGGACTATACACACAGGAATTATTTACTTTTCAGAGACGTTCTATGCTGATGGACATTTATGCCGTCATGAAAAGGCCTTATCTAATTAGAAAAGCCCGAGTAATAAATTAATTAGTGATAATTATCGAAAATCTTTTCATTCGCATTCATTGTAAAAATGGTCCTATATTCTGGTAAAGCTTGTAATTAAATTCACCGGGCTTGTTAGTAAGTGTAAAAACAGTTATTGGTGCCGATTTTCTTGTTCACAAACTAAACTAAATTTAAGTTCAGTGCATCTTTTTCTTTCTATTTCATTAAGAAAAGGACAGAAGATAAATTTTAGTTTAGTACTGTCAAATTAATCAGCGCCTGTCACTACTCCATACAAGTTTAGACGTGATTAAAAATTGGTTGCCTGTAAAGTCGGTATACGGGCGAAAGTTTTACGTGACAACGACTTTGAGTGGTAAAATAATTTTAATGTGAATATTCATTCGTATAGTAGGAAGAAGGATGAAACAATAGTAACAATTTAAAACATTTATTTATACACATGAACCGGTGTGTATGCCTATCTCTCTCACTCTCTCTCTCTCGCTCTGTCTCTCTCGCTCTTAGGCGGGCTAACTGTCCTCGAGTGGAAGGGACGCGTGCCTTTCACTTTTTATGTCTGTCTCTCTCGCTCTTAGGCGGGCTAACCATGCCCGCGTGCCTCTCACTCGCTCTCATTGTGAGCGCATAACGTGAGCGGAGCGTAACGCAGTTTCTTGAAGTGTCACCCGGCAAACCAATTTATAAGACGTTGTCACGTCAAAACTTGCCTACTAAAATTACGTCAATTTACGTCAAGCGCTGATTAATTTGACAGGACAAAGAGGACTTAACTAAAATTTATATTCTGTCCTTTTCTTAATGAAATAGAAAGAAAAAGATGCACTGAACTTAAATTTAGTTTAGTTTGTGAACAAGAGAATCGGCACCATTATATACTTAATTAATTAAATTATAGTTAGTAACATTATTTTGTATCTAATTACTAGCTGACCCGGCAAACGTTGTTTTGCCATATAAATTATTTATGTTTGGGGTGGACCACCCTTATCACTTAGGGGTCTGAAAAATTGATTACGACCGATTCTCAGACCTACTGAATATAGGTACAGTACCGACCAAAAGTCCATAAGCAATCTCACAAAGCAATAGACTGACGCTTCGGTTTGACTTACGACCTTCTTCTATAAGTTGTTACAATACTGTAGACACGCACATTACACACACACACTCACTTTGTCTGCAACCAATGACTAGTTCGATAACCATCATTCGTTTTTGTTTCATTCGTCTTGTTCACATAAATATTAAAGTTTAGCAGGTAGACCACAAAAAATTAAGTAAATTATTTCGATTTCTGTGGGGTAGATGCAGTTCGTTACGAGTATTCAATTAATAGAACTTTGTTGGTTCGTGGATAATATTGGTGACGAGTATTTAGCGCAGTGTTGTGGTTATTATTTTCAAAAAGCAGGCATAAAATATATTGAAGAGATCAGATCAGATCAGAGAATATTATTGCGCTGCGTAAAAGTGAAGTGAATATCTAATGAAACCGGACTAAGTGTGAGTGTTATCATTTATAAATATATTTCATATTTTACTAAACATAAATCTTAATCAAGGGTATTGTTGATAGAACAGAGGTATTGTTGAGACAGAAGATGCCTTTAAAGTTTTAAATTGATTATGAGGTTAAATTCGATTAGTGAATAATAAATAATTAGGTATTATGTGTAATAAAAACAATGTTTTTCTTTGTTCTAGAGAAATACTGTGAGGGTTAAGAGATATGAGGAAGGGGCTTATTATCGAGTAGCAGCGACGTCAAATGGTGAATGAATATGAAACAAAATGGTTTCATACCAACGAGATATTTTGCTGAATTATTAAAAACACGTCATTATGAACCGTTCGCCGTGCACTCTGAAGGCTTGCATCACTGAACACCAGCTAGAAAACCGTTTTTGACCTTAAAATATTGACCGTACCAACTTAATAAACAACAGATTCGTTATTGCATGAATTTATGGTAACGAATTTTTTAAGCATGTTTCAATAGGGTGTTTGTCGTATTTCTTGCAGATATACCGAAATTGTTTAATATTATTTTAGTAATAAAATAATAATAATATTTTAGGATTAAAATTTGAGGTTTAGTTTCAATCTTCTTTTCGTAAAGAAAATGAATACTTAAGCTATAACCTCAATACCAACCAATATTTACTAAAGCCAAATAAAATTTAAAATAATTAATGTAAACGAAACTGCCTATACTTAAACTTAAAATCAAATATTTTGTCAGTAGTTTTTTTTTTTACATTTTAAGTAGTCTAATATTCTTATTTATTGCTTAATTACTTCGACCATGATCAAAGCTTTATATTTATGGTGAAAAAAATCCATTTAAAATTTAAAACATTTCAAAATTTTAATATGTCAAAATAATACAAATTGCTTCTAAGTTTCTAGACATCAATTTCACATCTTATTCAGCTGAAGTAATGATAAATAATTGTAGCAGTTTGTTAACTATACTTAAGTAAAATAAATATAACGAATAAATATTATTTATTTTTTATTATAACATACCACGCATTTTTTATTCTAAACCCTTTATTGCAATAACAACATTAATTAATAGGCAGGAATTTTTAAAAATATTATTATTGCAAACAAAAATAATAATATTTGCAAAAACAGCGCTGTGATTTACGAGATTAGAACCTTAGCCATCTTAAATCTAAGACCAACGCTTAACGCCTTCTGCTATCTGCACATATAATTTACTTTCGAATTTTAGCAATGCGATACACTGGCCAAGGTCACGCGTTTGATGCGTGCTAACAAAAGTGATGGAAATATAAGTGCGGCGCCCGCGAACCGTGACGATACGACAGTGTGTAGTGCAAAACTGCGTTCTCTGTGGTGTGTGTACGGCACTCACACCACAGACGTCTGACTGTTTACACATGCAAATGTACGGACTACACCGCGTGTTCACAGCAATACGACTCTTAGCGTGCTTATGCACTTTTGAGCGCTTACTGTACGTATAAAATTTCATAAAAATCGATCAAGCCTCCGAAACCGGAGGAGTATGGCAACTAACATTGTGACACGAGAATTTTATATATATAGATTGGAAGCTCTATATATAATGTCGTGAGGTTGTGGGTTCAAATCCGAGCAAGTAGGTACCAATATGATTTTTTCAATATGTATGTACATTCCGAGTTTACGTTGATATTACTGACATCGGTGAAGGAAAAACATCGTGAGGACCTTGAATCATAGTTAATATTAGTTTGAAATGGCCAACCTGTCTTAAGCAAACGTGGCGATAAATGCCCGAGCTCTCTCTTTATGAGAAGAGGCGTTTGCCCTGCAGTGGGACAATAATAGACTGGTACAATACTAATAAAAATAATGATAAATTTATTGTTGGAGACAGTCACAGCGGTTCATTAAATAATCAGACTGGCAAGTTTTAAGTCTCGAGTTTAAACCCAAGGCACGCACCTTTAACTTTTCGGATTCATGTGCGTATTGTATAATTATCACTTACTTCAAAAACGGTGAAGGAAAACATCGTAAGGAAACTGAGAGATGTTTCTCGACGGCATGTGAAGCCAAGTCCTCTGTCCTCTGCCCATGGGCGGCTTATGACACCAGGTTATTCACTAACCACACGAATAAAAGATTAAATAATTTCTTGGTTTCGCTGTTCTTCCTAATTGGTAGCTGATTGCACGCCAACGCTAAATAATCTTGAAACCAAATTAACGAACCTCCAAGTCGCGCGCCACGCTTACATTGGCGACACATGCAGCGGATATTGCAAGTCTTTACGTAGTCTCTAAGTAAAGACTTGCAATTAATATGGAGTACCAATTACGGTTTATTATTTGATTTATTTAGATCTTGTCGCGACTGTTCAACTGGTTAGAAATTAAATCTTGAAGTAATTTAATTTAAGAGTCGTTCGAACCAACAATGCTTTGATTAATCGATAAAATGGTATGTCCCTGTTAATACTTAGGTATCACTAAACAATCAACAACAATCAGATTTGCCTTCATTAACAAGAACTTCCAGACTTTCATGTCTCACACACATCAACTGCAGTCCCTTTAGCAGACTTCCACGCTATAAAAGGCCCACCAACAATAACCGCTAGCTAGCTAATCCGCTAAAAGAGAAAAACAAAACAAACTTTTTATTTGAAAAAAGAAACCTACCTAATCTAAATAACAGAGGTGAAGAAGAAGGTGCGAAGAAATCGATATAAAGAGAATTAAGTATTGATACGTAAACTGAAGCTTGGAGTGCCTATAGACGATTTATGAGTGGAACTAAAAAAGATTTACAACGCCTCTTGATACGAGCTGAATATTTAGCAGTTTGCCTTGTCTTTTTTGAACGGTATATAATCTGTACACCTTTTAGTTATAAAGTTTTACGAGTGACTACGTGTTCTTCAGTTAGGTTTGTTCCCTAACATCAAGCTACTATATTACATTTCGGGTAAATTCTTTTGTCACTTCTTGCCATTATATGCCACAAAATATCAAAAGAGACATAACGTTTTAGAAAACGTTATGCCTTTTACGTTACATTTACACATTTACATTACATTTACATTTACACAAAAGAAAAAACTGCGTTGTATAGATAGAACGCAGTTTTTCCTTTTGTGTAACGTATCAAAAACCCAGGGCAGTAAACCTACAGACGGATGCTCAGTGGTAGGTACCTACATTCCGTCGGTTGGCGTCGTCCACTACACACGATTCTCTGCGAATACTTTGTTAAATGTGTAACGAAAGATTTAAATATGCGGACATTTTTCCATTTTGAGCCTTAAAAATGTGAAAATGGAAAAGGCAAAAATTACTTTACTAGAGAAAGGAAAATTGCTGGAAAACAGCGACATTTATAGGTTTTATTCCGAGCGGAATTTCGACACATCCAGCTGCACAAAGGTGACCATTGTTAACGAATTAAATCAAGTGAACGTGATCCAAACCTTGTTTTATTGAAACTCTCGATGAATTCAGAGAATAGAGGTGAAGCTGAAAGAGAATGCTGATGGAGCTTTATGTTATAAAATATAAAGGTTATGGAAGACCGTCAAATCCATTGGTCGTGACAAATGAAAGCCGTTCTTACAACAAATTGGACGTTTTAAAGGTGCATAAATTTATCACAATAAATTGATAGGTACTGAAATTGTTGTTTGCATGTAGGTATGCAAAGTTATTGAAGTGTTATCAACTCGAGCAAAATCCTCTAGAGATGGCCCTCAGTTAGATGAAAGTAGAATGCATCACTTTATATCTCGAGGGATGCTGCGTGATGTGAACACAGAGAAAAGGTGATCGGGTTAACAGTAATGTATGTACCTGTGTACGAACAATGGAATGAGTTTTATCAAACAATGTGTATTGTGTTAAAAGAGATTTTTGTTTTTAGGGTTCCGTACCTCAAAAGCAAAAAACGAAACCCTTATAGGATCACTTCGGTGTCCGTCCGTCCGTCAGTCTGTCAAGACCCTTTTTTTTAGAAATGCGTGGAGATATTAAGTTGAAATTAATATCAAATACGGTCCCTATCGGCCGGTCCGGTCAGTGTCTATGGTCCCTTGGAGCTCAGAAAAATCAAGCTTTTAAGTCGAAGCAATAAAAAAATACGGCCATTTATGCGACATAATTTTAAAACTCGCAAATAAATCAAAACCTACAGGGTACTTCCCGTTGACGCGTGAAGTGCGTGTTGGGAAGGGTTCCCCTTCATTGTGCGTGGTCCAACACGCACTTGGGTGGTTTTTTATTTTTATCAATTAGTTTGAAACTTAAAGCTACGCAGAGGTACTGAAACTTTTACTGATCAATTATATCATGCTCTACTACCATTAATGCAAAGTACATCAATATAATAAACTACTGTTGGGAATTGTAAAGCAAACTTAAAACAAATATATCTTGTCTGCATAACTTCTGGCAGTAGCCAGACTTTGGACTTTCTGAATTGATTATTCTTAATAAATTTTAAAATATCTTTTATAAGTCATTCATTGAAGCTACCTAAACTTTCAGTAGGTACAGGATGCTGGTAGATAGGTAATTCCTAAAATTATTTTGTATTGTTTTCTATACAAAGAAAAATCACAGATTATACTGATTATACAGTAAAAGATGAAAATGAATACCTACCGTTGATTTAATGCAAAAAAACGCTACGGTACTCAACAATAACCAAAGCGGCATGACTCATGATTATTCAATAATCTAGTTCTGAAATAACTAATTGATGCCATTTGTTCATCATCTCGATTTATGTTCAAGAAGGAATCCGAGGGGAATCGTATATTTTTATTGGTTGAGGAAAATGGGCTCCGCAATAAATTTGTTTTGTCTGTGAAGTAGACGATATTGAGCAATTTGTTGTCAGTGTAACAAGGTAATCGAAATTATTTTATAGAATAAATAAACCATGTTTCTCAAGAATTATGAATACTACGAATTTTGAATTAGTATCTATTTAAAAAGATATGGGCTAGTTTTCAAACTTTCCCGTAATGAATATCCAGTAAGTCAGTTATATTAATCTTATCAGTGAATCTTAATCTGCTTAGCCTTTTCCCAACTATATTGGGGATGGCTTCCAGTCTAACCACATGCAGCTGAATACCAGTATTTTATCTGGAGCGACTGCCTATCTGACCTCCACAACCCAGTAACTGGGTAATACGATACCCTTACGATACCCTCGATACCTTGGGCTTCTGACGACCAGTAACGACTGTCAAAGATCCACGAATGTCTGCCGGGACCAACGGCTTAACCTGCTTTCCGAGGCACGGAGGAGTCTCGGTATGTAAAGATGGTCACCCAACCACGGACCAACTCCGGCAACGTAGCTTAACCTGATGGATCGAACCGTGCGGCTGTTATTACTTAGCCACGAGCTTATTTCTTATTATCATCACCATTTTTAGGCGCGAGAAGTTCACTGCTGGATTTAGGTCTCCCCTAAGCGTCACCACATCGATCGGTCTTGTGCTTCTTGCATTTAGCTGATTTCCGCGGTCTTTCAAGTTCATCGGTATTTCGCATCGGACAAACAATATTTAATATCACTAAAGGCTACATGTATGCCAAATATACTCCATGTGTAGATTTCTTCCTTTCATCCTCTCTACAGAATTAAAAACCTCATGACGAAGCACCATCAATACAATACTGTTTTTTGTAAACAAACGTTTAGCTTCGTGAACTTGACCAATGAGTTAACAGAAGTACGTCACTGACCTTTTAGCGGTTGTGTGTAGTGAGAGACTAGAAGGTACAAAACAAAACGAACGAGCTCTTGTAATCAAACTACAGAACAAAAACGGATTTATTTTCACGACAAATCGTTTCGTTTCTACTTCTAACTGTATTCTATTACAGGTAGGTATAGGAAGCGAGCCTTTGCCGATCAAAAATTCCAACTTTGGGCTGAAAATGAGAATTTTTCTGTAGAAAAATTACAAAAACAGCGTAGGTAGGTTAGATATTAGAAATTCATACCTTTTAGATACCGAAATTTTTCAATTCAATATTAAAATTCACAATCCACATCGGAATTTCAACATTTGCAGGAAACAAATAACGTTAGGGAAATGTTGTAGCTTCGAAGCATTACGCATATTCATTTTAGAAGAATTTTGTCCTTGTGAATTTTACTTAATTTTAAATCCTTTGAACAAATAAGAATAAATGGGGAAGTATTTATCTCACAAGGCATAGCTGTTGGCTTAGTAAAACTGTTGCTCATACAGTAAATTAAAAAACTTATTTGTGATTGTAGTAGTTCTTTATGACGAACTCTTAAAAATAAGATGGCTTCATTTCTTACTTGTGCGTATTTCCTTCTTTTTTATACCTAGTTCACACACATTCCTCCACTGTTTTTCTTGGTTTCTGACTGAGTTTCTTAAATTTCTGTATCCGACTACATTCGAGCTCTTCTTTTTTTCAAAAAAATATTTTTAAAAATAAATTCCTGTTGTGTTACTTGTTTTATTGTTCTTGTGTACAATGCCTGGGAAAGATAAATTAAGTTGTTGGTTATTTCCACCGAAAAAAAAAAAGGAAAACTACTTTTCTTTGTCAAAGTAACAGATAAGGTTTTCCGCAATTGGTGAACGTGGTGACGCGAAATTAGTTTCAATTACTCACTAAACTCCATTGAATAACAGCCAGTGATAAAATATCAACTTGGAAACCTTACTTAACTATAAGTGTAAAATGATCTTTCAAGCACAAAAACTTTTTACAAAAAAAAAAAACAACCGACTTCAAAAAAAACACTACCAAGTGAAAAATAACTTTAATTTCGGAAGTCGGTGATGTTATTCTAGGAACAAAAGATTTATTGTAATTATAACTGAATAGGAAAAAAACATCATGTCGTTGTATGAATTTTTATTTGTAGGAAAAAACTGATTTTTAATAAATTGTAATGCTCCCAACCGCCATCCTTTATATCTTTAGTATAAATTTAAGTTCCTTTTCGTGTCTGTCTGTGTGGCCAAACGGCCTTCTTCTTCTAAACTACACAACAGATTTTAATGCGGTTTTCATAACTATTTAGAAAATTTCTTCCGGAACTTTTATATACATAATAATGATGTTTTATCAAGTCTTGAAAAACCGTAGCTAGTTCATTATAAAATAATAAAAGAACACAAAAAATGAGCCTGTCACCTAATTTAATGTTTAATTTCTGAAGTCGGGGTCTTTGGTTTTGAATAATGTTTTTTGCCACCAACTTCCGAAATTCAAGTTATAATTCACTTTGCAGTGTTTTTTTTTTTTTGGAAGTCGTTTGTGTAATAAACTAGTACTACTTCTACTAACAAAAAATAATCATCAAAATCAATGCATAATTGGTGGAGTAATTGTATAACAAACAAAAAAAAGTGAGGGCACTCCGGGAGTGCCGATGGAAGTGAAAACTTCAACAAGATCGCTTTGGTGGAAGAAAAATACTTGTATGGAACATTGGTCCGTAACCTTATCTAAATAAAGAGTACAATCGCGTTTACAAAAAATATATTTCCGAAACTTTTAAAGTAAAAATAATTGCATAGAACATTGATCCGTAACGGAATATAAATAAAGAGCACAATCGCGTTTACAAAAATGAGGTGTCGTCATGGTGTCGGAAATCAATGGTTTAGTCCCATCTCAAAAATGCCCAACGCGCTTAAAGAAGTTTTCACTTCAAAAACATTCAGTCGAATTGAAAACCTCCTCATTTTTGAAGTCGGTTAAAAATAAAATTTCATGTAGTTTCCCTTGAGTTAGTATCCACATCTACACGCAAAGCCACGGTAATAAGTTCCGATTTCCCGAGTCCAGAAAACTTAAGAAAATGTCAAGAATATTATGTTCGGTGTTGTATAAATGAAGAAAGGTGAGTAAAGGTGGTGAGGTGTGTAAAGTTCAACTGGAAGACATAAGTAAGATGTATTTGTTCTGGCTTTGTGGATGCGAACCATCTCAGTTGTTTGATGTCCGCAAGCTCGAGACACGATTCTTTACTCAGAAAGTTCCGCTTCGCCATTATTAAACGTTACGCTGCTCATGAAACGTTGAAAGGTATTATCTCAGTTTTATGCTACGAATAAAGTGATGTTAAGATCAGTTTAGAAGTTATTTAATGTTTGATTGTACCTATGGTTGCCTGGAAGAGTACTGTATACTAGAAGTTTTTATAATGCCTGTGCATAGAAAAGTTAATTTTTAAAAAAGCAGTGAAAAGGAAAACTAGGCATAAAATAATAAGCACTTTTTAAAACAAGGAAAAAATAAACCCAACTTCAAGCATCATGTTCGCTCTGAGCGTATAAAATGTCAACAACATTATTTTCTCATTCCGCGGTACAGTCCTCGACGACAACGTTGAATAATTACAGTAATATGGCACATTATTAACTTTCTCCCCACAGTGAGCCGCTCAAGGTAGGAACAAGCACAATTTTCTTTCATAATAAAAATATACGGCTATTTGTCTCACGTGTATTTTGACTAAAAAACTAACGAATATAAATGTGCATTTCTATTCTATTACACTGTGTTATACTGGCTGATTTTCTGCTGTAGTTTAGATTGGCTATTGATATTACCAAATAAAATATTAAAGTAGCCATATAAGGATTTATAGCCGCTATAAATCGCGTACCGGAAGACATCGCGTTGAAGGGCCATACACAAGGTGGACCTATGACCTTGTAAAGGCTGCAGCAATCCACTGGATGCAAGAAACACAGAACAGGTAGAAGTGGCGGTGCTTGGGGGAGGCCTATGTCCAGCAGTGAACGTCTTTCAGCTGAAATAATGATGATAGCCGCTATAAATCTGTTGCTCTCATAAGTAAGCTAGTGCTTTGACATCCTTAGATATTTCATAGAAATTGTACGTGCTAACAACAAATGTTTCAATTTCACAAACCATAACATAACATAGAAAGATAATCGTTTTAGAGCGTGGGTGTATTGGCAAACATGATGAAAATGCTTTGAACGCAAAGCTAAATCGAACAATTCTCAGAAATCGCTCATAAGAAACGATAGACCGTGTCACAGAGGCGATTTCTGAGAATTGTGACTGAAACTATCAATACAACTAACAGAATTCGTCCATAAATAAGTGATACTTACAATAACACACAACAACATACATATGCACCTTGTTAAATTGAATCATACCTGAAGCCACTTGATCCTGGTGATATTTTCATCGTTGACGGTGAGTGCTCTGCTCTCACCCAACTTGTAGACTCGTCATAGTACATGTCAACCCGATTGTAGTGTATTGCTAAGCACAGTATAACTGTATATTTCTATTCACTATGTCATGTTCTTTTATCCATTTAGACTTTATCGGGACGGGGAAAGGGTTGGAATAGTTTGGTGTCGTTATCGTGCCCACGGGAACCTTCAAGTGTCCGCCGCATGTTTGTGGTCCCTGGTGCTCCCAGTCGCGCTGCTGCGCATGTGCGTGCTCCGCGGCGATGTTAAGAAGAGTGATACTGTGCAGGGCCGCAACTCGAGCCTGAAAAAAGGGGAACATAGTCAATCAATATTTAATAAATATTTTTATGAAATTACATAATTTTCATAAATGTTTCAGACTCGCAAAGACCAAAATTCATGAATTATCAAAAAACTTAATGATATGAGTTCGATCTTTCTCACTCCTCTATAACATTTTATTAAAATCTATAAGAACCGTCTCTTTATATTTTCAAGGTACTGAACGTATCCTGTGAAAAGCGATCATTACTTTTGTGGTGAAAGTAACAGAAAAAGAAACGGAGACTAAAACGAAGTAATTGAATAAATACCTATCTCTTGTGTTACTTTAACAGTCTCCACTTTATAATAATTATCCTTCTAATTTTTCTTTATAAAATCCTTTATTCCAAATCATTGACCCTCGTCACCGCTATTGTAGAAAGATAATACGGTTCGTCTTTTAAGATAAACTTTTAAGTGAGCTCCATCGTACAAGCGTAGGTACAAAGAGAAATTTTGGTAACGTGACAAAGTTTGGAGGTCCGTTATGCGATATTAGATTGGCCAAAAATGTAACAGCACAAGTCAGAGTTTTTCCGTAGCTTCATAACTTTATTATTTCTTGGACAAATTAAGGAAAGTGGTTCCCTTTTGAGAGGTAATGCCTTATGTTGTTTTTTTAAGGTACCAGAAGTTAACAAATTGTATCAAAAACACAGAATGCTACTTAGATATTTTTTTGTGAAAGCACGTAATTACGTAGGTATAGTACGTACATACAGTTTACAGTTTTTATTGCTGCGTCGTCGCGTTGACTCCAGCGCTGCGGTGAATGTGAAATATTTTCAACTAGTATGACCTGAGTTCCTGGAATCTACGAAGTCGTGTTTCGATGTCACATTTAAGGAATTTCGATCGTTTCCGTCGTAAGACAAAGATATTCAGTCTATTATGTATGGCTCTTACCTCCGTAGTGAACGGATGATAATGTCGTTTCTGTTATTTACTGGATCAGCATCTTTTTTGGCAAAACGAAATCTTGTAACTGTTGTTTGTGTTATTTTTTTTCCTGGCCTTTTCTTAATACGTATAAAAACATGAATTTAGCTATGTTTTACGTAAAATACACCCCTATGAAGATGGGAAAAAATCAAGTGTCTATCTACAAGGATAAGAGAAATAATAATAAAGCAATTAAGAATTTTAAGAAAACAAAAGAAAAGTACACCTAAAATCTCGAAGGACAAGTTTATGAGGCAGACCCTTTCGTTATTAGGGTTTCATGTATTTTATCAACATTCAGCAACAGTCCCCGAGATGTATAGATGCATTCGTTGGCATTCTGATGCTGAAACTTGAGCACATTTTTCTCAGCGACGTTCAAGTAAATGGAACAGAAAATATGTTTGGAGGATAGAACGTATTTTAGTGGGACCATCCGCAGTTAAAGAAAAACTTCTTTTTACTGAAGCTAATACTACTTAATAGTATTGTGTATTTATTTAATTATTTGTCGTTTTTTTATCTCATTTTATGCTGCACCGGTTAAAGTCATTACATCAACGCCGCCGGCTGTCACTGAAAACCAGCGCTGTGGCTGTGTCTCGCATAGGGTCATTATGCTGAACGATGGCCATTTTGCGTGGATGTGACACATATTTTCACCAAATTTATATTTTATTTTTTTCTTTGTGTTCTTTCTTTGCGTCATGTTTTACCGCAAATAAACCTATTTCCTTTATTTATTTTCTAGGCATTCCGTAATGATCAAATTTGAAGATCATCCATGCCAGGATCACCTATAGTAATCCACATTGCGCACCCACGATTTTAGTAATAGTTATAGAGGAAATAGAAAACAGAAATAGTTCTGTCTAGGTAATACAGTGCAGGTTTACAGATTAACACCAAGTTAAGACGACATGAGTTGCTTAAATAATTACCTATAGCTATGTGCCTATGTGTTAGGTATTGGTGAGAACTATTGAAAAACATCTATAGAAATTAAAATAAAAGTGTAAATAAGTCACACAATTGTTTTGATGGATAGAACGCTAGGAACGCTTTTAATCCTTATTTCACATTCAGTCAGATCTATTATCACTTATTTAAAAAACGGTGAAGGAAAGAACGAAACAAAAAAACGAACTACAAAGAAAGAAATAAAATAAAAACGACTGAATTACTGTTCTATGAATTGAATCGATTCAATCGGCTAAGTAATAACAGCCGCACGGTTCGATCCATCAGGTTAAGCTATGCTTGCCGGGGTTGATCAGTGGATGGGTGACTATCTTAACATACCGAGACTCCTCCGTGCCTCGGAAACCACGTTAAGCCGTTGGTCCCGGCTGTCATTCGTGGATCTTTGACAATCGTTACGGGTCGTCAGAAGCCCGAAAGTTTGACAACCAGTCTTACTAAGGGGTATCATTTTACTCAGTTACTGGGTTGTGGAGTTCAGATAGGCAGTCGCTCCATGTAAAATACGGTATTCAGCTGCATCCGGTTAGACTGAAAGCCAACCCCATCATAGTTGAGAAAAGGCTAGGCAGATTAATTGAATTGAATCGATTCATGTTCAACTACGTAATTTATTCGAATGTATATTTTGCCGCATAATATAGTTGAATAGTGTAAAGTAGGTAGGTACCTATTGTGTCTGTATCACAATGAAAAGCACGCAACATCACCAGTTACTTTAAAAATAGGGTTTTCTTAGAAAATATCAGAAAAAGTGAGAAAAAGCGAATGATACAAGTTCAATTCAAAATTAAGGAAAATAGAGCTATATTACAAGCACACACAACACAGAGTGAGTGAGTTGCACAGATCAACAGTAATTTAATTCCTGCTAAATAGGAGTGGACTGAGGAAATGGAGAGAGGAAGGAATGTACGATGTGAGCCCGCGACGACAGCCGACGATTTTAATTAAATTTTTCATACGTAGGTCTGCTTTCGTTAGACAAAGGCAAATATTTCATTGCCTTTATAAATTATAAAATCAGCATAAATTCAGCTTTAATTTTTTTTAAGCTATCGTATAGCTTTTATCTCGGGCTTTGAGCGCGGCGACCGAATCCAGAAATTCCGTAACGTAACGAAAGTAAAACCTAACACCCCCCACTCCGCCTACCATGTAATGACGGTTCCCATGACAACGTGATGTTGTCATGGGAACGTAATTTTTGTTTTATGTTTTGTCATCATCCCAAGTGTAGCGTTGACAAATAGGAAGTATGGAGGTTACAAATGCTATGCAATAGATTTACCGCGGCAGTCCCAGAGTGCCACACTTTTTTTTTTTTTATTCTTATCAAATTAGTATTAAACAGTGCCACAGAGTAATTACGTGCGTCGTATTAGATGTTCTAAAGAAATAATTAAATAACTAGACTCTATCCCAACTTTACTTTTGCTTGTGAGTAATTTTATTTTATTAAAAGTTTTTTATTACTTATTCATATTTCTGTTTGCACTTTAGAAACGAATTTAATGAATAACATAACATTCACAACTTAACATCACGCCTGTTCACCCACATTTCGCCAGTTATGTTTAAGTCCCATTTAATAGGGGCGAGCCTTTACCAAAATAAATGTACCTAATCGTAATGTCAACTTTGAAATATTTAATAACAAAAGCGTACCGTTGGCATTGAACATGGTAAACAATTTCATACTGCACTTAAATAAAAATGTGCTTGCAAAAAAATTCCATTAATTACCAACTCAACACCGAAACTACTAGCAGCTTAACTTTATACATAAAATATTCATTAATTTCCACAGCGTTTTGGCTTTTCCACACACGGATCAGAAATCCGCACCGTATCAGCTGCAGCTGAAATAGGCTTGGAGCTCACCGAGCCGTACGTAACGCTATTGAAAAACAACGACGCGTGACCCACTCGGGTCGGAAATCAAATATTGACCGTGAGAATATCCGGATGTGTCGCATGCATGCTGGACGATAAACGTGGTATGCGAATCGAACCTAAAACACACTGGCATTCAATATAATTAATGCATTTTGAATGTACACTGATGTATATAACAAAATGCATCAATAATAAAAACGGTTCAATTTTGTAGTGTTCTTGTGAAGCAATCTTGGTGCAGTGTCACATATTGTTTAGAGATCGATCTGGGTTTTTTTTTTGATATATTGATTGTCATTGGTAAAATACTGTATCCGGTTAGACTGGATGCCGACCCCAACATAGTTAGGCAAAGGCTAGGCAGATGATGATTGATTGCTATTGGTAACGCCAATAGAATATAAATCTACACACACATACATAAACTCACGCCTTCTTCCCATGGGGGTAGGCAGAAACTACAGAACGTCACCTGCTACGATCCTTACATACTTCTTTTGCCTCGTTTACGTCCATACATCTGGTCATACACGCACGCCGGTTGCGAGTACTACGCACCCGGCCTTTCTGAAGAACATCACCAATAAGGTCAGTATAAGTCTTTTGTTAATATAAATCTAATCTAAGTTTTACCATTACTATTCTCTTCGCAACTAAATGACAATAATTTTCATAATAAAATCAAAATTGCATCGTTATATTTAGACAAAATCCCCTTTACAGTATTACAATTTCAATTTCCATTAGCATATTCAGTTTATTTTTATTTTTACCGAGAAAGGGGTTCGTGTCTCAGAAACGTGACGGGAGTAAAAATCATCTCACAGGCTCTCATAATTCATAAATACGAATAGCTTTGTGTACAGTATTGTGCTTATTTGCTCACACTTGGTCATAAATATTGGTAATAGCTCACTTTTTTAACGCTACACGTTTGAATTGGAATTTTGGTGACAACCAGGCTCTGGAATATGTTTTCAAAACCTGGCGTATGTTGTTTAAAAAAATATAAGTTGGCCGTGACACTTTATTTCGGACCAAATTAACGTTCACGTAATACATATAAAGTTTCTCAGTAATATTTATTGTAACAATGTGACACAAACAATGGGAGTGTTACGAATCGTATCCTTCTTTTTATAAGTATGTTCAAGCCGGATTTTCTTTTGTGCTTTAAGTAAAGCAAAATCCGCTTTTGTGAGTAACAAAAGCGATTTTCACAATGTTTTTAGGGTTCCGTACCTCAAAAGGAAAAAACGGAACCCTTATAGGATCACTCGTGTGTCTGTCTGTCTGTCTGTCTGTCCGTCTGTCACAGCCAATTTACTCCGAATCTAATGGACCGATTAAGTTGAAATTTGGTACACATATGTATTTCTGTAACCCAAACACGAATGTGTAACGTAAATAATTTAATTTTGAATATAGGTGTCACTGTTGGGGCGCAAACAAGAAAATTTAAAAAAAAAGTTTTGCTAACAGTACCGTGTGACATATCAAATGAAAGGGCTTGTTGCGAGGATCTTAAATAAATTTTTATATAGTTTTAAAATAACTACTTTTAAAGATATTTAAGAAATTCAATGAAAATTGACCATTCCCCCCCCCTTATCTCCGAAACTACTGGACCAAAAATTTTGAAAAAAATACATAGTATGGTTCTTTACTCATAGATTACAGGAAAACCTATAAGAAGTCTATGGTCTTAAAATAACATGGTAAATCTCTCAATATTGTGCGTAAAAACTTACATTTCGTCGCTCGGCATCCAAAAGGCCCATCTCTCTAGTTACTATAATATCAAAATAGCAAAAGTGTTTGACCGTCTGCCTAATACACAAATAAATAAAACTGTAAATGTTCATGACAAAAAATTCTGGTTTCGGCGTGGTTTGTCAACAGAAAGTGCAGTGTTGTGCCTTAAGCATACTATCACATACTTACTATACACAGCGTGGGACGCCGATTTATGCTAGGTTCATCGATTTATTCAAGGTTTCTGATCTGGTTGCTTATGACGTATTGTGGAGAAAGAAGGAGAAGGATAGGTTGCCAATAGTGGTATGGTAACCAGATCAATAGTGTACGATGGGCTGGAACTTTTTCCAAGCCAAACAGGTTGGAATGCGGGGTGAGGCAGGATTGGCGAGCTCAGCAGCACCAGAGTGGGTTGCTATATAGATGGTATTTGTGTAAATAATATTAGCTATGCAGATGATATGGTGCTTCTGAGCGCGTCAATCTGTGGTCTCAGAAAGTAATTGGTCGCCAAATGTGAGCAGTATGCCAAAACACATGGTTTGATGTATAACTCCAATAGGTCGGAGATCATGGTCTTTGAGGCTGGGGGCAGACCGGGTTATGTACCACCTGTATTACTCAATGGGACTCCACTACAAAGAGTATTTACGTTTAAATATCTTGGTCATATATTGACCCCTGACCTCAATGACGGACTCGATATTGAGCGGGAGCGAAGGGCTTGTCGATAAGGGCAAACATGCTGGCTAGCAGGTTTGCACGCTGCTCACTAAAAAATTCTAAATTACTCTTTCGAGCTTATTGTACAACGTTTTACACGTGCAGCCTGTGGGCTAGATATACCCAAAGGTCATGCAACGCCCTTCGTGTCCAATACAACAACGCTTTCAGGGTATTGGTGGGGCTGCCCCGTTTTTGTAGCGCATCGGGAATATTCGCGGACGCACATATTAATTGCTTTTTCACTCCTCTTGCTCAAAAAGGCCGTCATTGTAGAGTACCAGAGCGGGGAAAAAGTTGCATTTCTTGCTCTAGGGGAAAAAGTGTTTTTTTTTTAAATTTTTGTGTTTTCCAACGAGCCTTGAAAAATGAAAAAGTCTTTATTCTTTTGTAGAATAATCATGAGTATGGACTCGACTTATTACTTTTTCACAAAAAAAGAAGAACATTTTATTTTTGAAAATGGAACTAAATGCGGCTATCTCTTCGGTAGAATGCGAGCATTGCGTTGCGGCTACAGAAGAAATAAAAAAGGCATTGGCGCGAAATCTTTAAAAAAATTCTCTAATTTAATGCTAACAATTCTATTTAATTTTTCGATTTCTGATATTCAACATATTAATTAATCGAGTCTATCAAAATTGAAAAAAAATATCGTTTGGCATAATCGTTTTCGCACATCATCACGATAAAAAAAAAATGGTCGGCGATTTTTAACACAAATTGAGTAGTGGTAATGAATATTACGTGTTATTGGACCTTTTTTTTTTTTTTTTTTGTGTGGGAAATTATCAAATAACTTCTCCCGCTCTGGGTGGAGCGGGAGGGCGTGTCAGACTCTTACTGACTTAAAACCCACCCGTGTTCCTTCCATGCCATGTTGCCGGGGGCCACGATTTTCCCATCGGTTTTCTTCGAACCCCCGGCAGGCATTGTGTTCGTATATTACGTTAAGATCTGGGCATTTTCTAGTTGTGTATAATATTTTTAATAATATTTGTCACATTTTAAATCGTATCTACATGTGTATGTGTGATATTTGTAAAAAGTTAAAATGTAAACTCGCACGATTGGCGCGAAACTTCGACTTTGGATATCAAAAACTTAATTACCACTACTTATTTAACTTAAACAATGGATGAACTCGTCAAATAATTAAATGATGTAGTATTTCACTGCCCCTGTGGTGGAGTTTGGATGTTCGAAATCCCCAATTTTTATGTTTTTAGTCTCGACCTCGACTGTCATCGCATTTACAGATTTGAATTTTATAAAGGTAAATTAATATTGTATTGGATTATTGTATTTTCTCGCAATCACAGTGAAAAGTAGAGTGTAACACACGGCGCTAAAACCCATTATAACTCGGTTTCTATTTACTCCCTCGCTAAAGCTCGGGAGTAAAACTACCTCGTTACAATGGGTTATTTTAGCCCCTCGTATAACAATCTACTATTACGTAACGATGCGAATGAGGTGTGCATCCCTGGTACGCAGAGTACGGGCCAGCTCCAACAATATCGCTAGCAGTCTGGATTGCATGTACATCAATCACTGCAGCGCCATCTCCCATGAGGTGAAATAAATTTAAACTAGATTACGTGGGGCACTCAGAAAGTTTTGTGATACTAGAAAAAAATATACTACAGGTTATAATTTTTTTTATAATATCTTTTGAAAGAACTCTCCATTGGCGTCTATACACAGTTTTATACGTCTAAACAAATTTTCATAACACATTTTCCAGTCCGCATCAGACACCTCTCCAATCTCCTTCTCAAATGCACCCAGTGCATCTTCAGGTGATGAAAACTGTTTTCCTTTGAGTTGATTTTTTATTTTGAGGAACAAGAAAAAGTCGCACGGAGCCAAATCGGGACTGTAAGGAGGATGACCTATAAATTTGAACGGTGTGCTGTCCAGAAAGTCCCTTATTTTGAGCGCCGAGTGAGCTAGCGCGTTGTCGTGGTGAAGCAGTAGCCCACGGAGGCCAGTGTTCGGTTGCTTGCTGCTTGCAGTAGTAAAAACTTCTGGCAAACATTTGGTAACATACCATTCAGCATTGATGCTTCTTTGATCTCGTCAGGGTACTGACACCAGATAACCTGGTAGAAAAAAAAAACTTGCGGTCAACATTTTGCCTGCACTTCTGGCTCGCTTCACTTTGGTAGGCGTTGGTTCATTTTGGTTCAACAGCCACACGGTCGACTGACGCTTCATTTCTGGATCATATTAAAAAATCCAAGATTCATCACCCGTAATGATATCTTAAACGCGCCGAGACGAGCCTGCTACCAATTTTGCTATCATGTCTCGGCACCATTCTACCCGAACCTCCTTCTGACCCTGCGTTAGATTTTACGGTACCAGCGTGAAACTATCTTTCATAACTGAAGATGCCTGTGTAGAATTTCATGCACACTTCCCAATCCAATCGGCAGTATACATCTATATATCTTGACATTTTAAACTTTGCTTTTTTTGTGTTTTTTCAAAAACTAATTATATTTTTTTTTTATTGGATGCTTTATAATGGTAGTAGACCATGGTCTGAACAACGTTTGTTCTTGCAAAACTGTGATTCAAATTTCACAGTGTATGCTGAACCTCTTCATATGTAATTCGCCTATTCTCTTGAATTAAATTTTTCACAGCCAGCACTTTTTGTTATGTAACAACCGTCATAGGGCGGCCACTTCTTTCTTTGTCTGCCAAAATTACTAGACCACCCATAAATTCGTTGAACCAGCGAAAAACAGTCGCTTTAGAAGGTTTTTTTTCTATGAACACAATTCGAAGTCTTTCAAACGATTCTTCTGGTTTTAGTCGACATTTGAAATCGTACAAAATCATCGCGCGAAAATGTTCTCGTTATAAATCCAGTTTTCAGTAAGACAGAGTATTTTGATTTTGCTCGTAAAAAAATGTGGAGGGAATTTCGAATTTGGAATGTTATGTTTTTTTTTTGTAATAAGTAGTCATCGTTTTAATTGGCATCAAAACCAGCCAGTATTCTATGGACAAAAACTGTTAGTCGCAAAACTTTCTAAGTGACCTCGTTAAATAAGTTAACATAGTTCATAAGTTTACTAACGCAATGAGTCCTTGTTACTTGAATAAAAAAAATATCTGGGTGATAATTTTTTTTTGAACGATGTTTTCTAAAAATGAAACCTAGCTAGATCGATTTATCGCTCCTGAAACCCCCCTGCATACTTAATTTAATAAAAATTCTTGGAGCCGTTTCCGAGATTCGGATTATATATACATAGGTATATACAAGAATTGCTGGTTTAAAGGTATTAGATTTAGATTAGATTAGTTAGATTATTATTATATTAATACCGTGAATGTGAAATTTTTTACGAAAATCAGATTTGTTTTATTTCATTCTACACGTTCAAATAAGTGATCCTGCAATTAAAATAAAAACATAAAAAATGATGTCACATTCGCGGTATTATATGCCGAGCGACGATTTGCAGTTGAAATGTATGGGAAAACATGTTTTTCAACTACAATGTTAAGTTTGTTCTTGAAATAAATAAATTCATCTCAACTACGGAACCCTTCATTGTGCGTAGTCCGACACGCACTTGGCCGGTTTTTTTTTATTTTTGCCAGTTCTGTTAGAGGAAATGTACTAACTTGTAGATCTAATTGAATATTATTTCCCAAATAGTTAGGCTATATTAAGTACCCGATATTTAATATTTATTTTTATATATATTTTATTTTTATTTTTTTAGACAATTAAATTCATTCTTGTCGATGTTTACTTTTTTTTGAGGCTGAATGAACATATGAAATGAGTTTTTTTAAACGTTACCCCACGTTTATTCCTCCTTCTACTTACATATTCACAAACACTCATTACCAAGTTGATGTTTTGAGGCTCTGATAGCATCTTCCTCAATTATGCTCAATTATGCGACTCTACATTGCAAATTAAGTAAGAGTTTTGAGGAGCTCTTACCAAACATAATATCTTAGCATTATAAGGTCCTCACGTATAATAATGTAACAGCTAAACGTCACTTGACTAATTGCCTCCATACGGAACACAATTTTATTTTGTAAACTTTACCTGCACGTTGCTTTGTTTGTAACAAGCGAGGCTGTGTGAGAACAGCACAATGTGAGAGAAGTTATTAACTTGTGGACTAACCTTACTGTTTGCACATACAAGCTAAGGAAATGAGTTTAAAAGAATATAAATAAAAAAAAAAACTAAATAACCCTACTGCAAAAATACATAACTAAAAAGAGAAAAAAAAAAACGGCCTCTCACTCACTTCAAAAGTTCGGGATTGTATTATCATTTCTCATTCCAAATTACATTTAAACAAATAACTTCTTTATATTTTTGGAATTACCTTTTAAACCCCTTTATTTTGATACCCCACTCGATAGGATTTTTTGATTATTTAAACATACATTCTGGCACAAAAAATCCGTCATTTTGATTATTTTATAATTTTTATATACCCGTAGGACTTGCGCAATAAAGATGAATTTAATGACATATCATTCATCGAAATCGGTTCACCCGTTTTGTAGTTACGAGGGAACATAGAGACGGACACATACATAAATACATACAGGTCAAACACATAACTCACTTTTTTTAGCTTTGCTACAGTCGGGTAAAAAATACTGTACTGTTTGGAAACGTACGTCTCAAGTAATGAGACAAACTAAAGTGAAAAACATAAAATCTGACCTTTTTTCGTGTGAAATAAGCACAGAGTGTGCTTATATACCCAATTTAGGGGATTGGAAAAAAGGGTTAGTTAAGCAGAATCTGTACTTTCAGCATTACCTAGAATCAGAATCCGTCGTTAACCTAATGAAAAGTGAAAAGGGGTAATTTGATCCAGCACACAGGCAATCTCTTTCTGTATAAACAAACTTGGCAATTGGTTTATATTTATTATCTACTAGCTTCTGCCCGCGACTTCGTCCTTGAGCCTATTATATAACCTTCCTCAAAAATTGGGCTATCCAATGCAAAAAAAAATTTTCAAATCCGACTGGCAGTTCCGCAAATTACCCCCTACATACAAACTTATAAACAAACAAATTTTACCTGTTTATAATATTAATATAGAATACGCTAAAAGAAAATGAGTTTATTTGTAGAATAGAACATTTTATCAATTCATAATAATTTATGTCTTGGTATTAACTATTTCCTTCAGAATGAGAAGAGACGATGTATCTAGCACACAACACATACTATTCATTAACATTACATTAGGTACGTTTCGTAAACTAGCTAGAAGTGGTGTCGAACCAAACAATCGACTGGTTCTTCTTCTTATTGCTGCTTTGAGGTAATCAGCTCTGTTGCACAATGCGGTTACACAACGAGACTCAGACGACCGACAGGGATGATGGCGGTATTGGCACTGGCGTCCAATTTGCCGGCTCGCTTGTGTGATCGGCTTTGAAGCATGGAGGCCGTACTGGCTAGTGTAGTACGGAGACTCCCTAACTTTATTTTGAGGAAATATAACTACTGAAAAAAGAGTTTGCATTGTTATGTTTGGTGGATACTGTAAATAGTTACATAGTAGTTTCACAGATGACGTCAGTACGTATATAGCCAGTTCGCGAGAGCTGCAATGGTGGCCCAGTGATATCGGCCCCGACTTACGAGTTGTTTGTCGTGGGTTCGAACCCAGGCAGGCGCTTTACTTTGTGTACCAAACAATTTAATTACAACTGCTCTCAAAACCGTGAAGGAAAACATCTTGAGGACACCGAGACGTTCTTGAACCGAAAATTCGAAGACATGTGACATCTAGTAACCCAAACTGGGCTTGCGTGGTAGATTATAGCCCACTCCCTCTCGAAAAGAGGCCTGTGTTCCAGCAGTGGGAACATTATAGGATTGTATATTTATTATATTGTGCAACAGCTGCTGACCAAAATACTGACATACTTTACAGTTTTATTTTCGTACTAACACGTCCGTAAGTACACAGGCGTGTTATTGCTTTCACGTCCAAATCCAATTTTTGTAATATTTGAAACTTATACCGGGCGATAAAATCGTAAACCTTAAAAATACACGCGGGCGCGAGTAATAAAGCCTTTTTGCTTTACCGAGACCAAAGACACAGTCGAGTACAACACCGGCGTGGATCACAATTGTCCAGGTTTAGCTGGTTTTTGTTCTATTAGTTCAAGGCTTTGAATATCGGTTTCCTTTTACTCCCACTGATATCGCTATTGTTTATGCAATACCAGCTGAATACCTTATTTATCGCCGGCTTTTGCAGGAGTCTGGGAATTTTCAGTATTACAAAACGCCATGGTCATGGTTAGGAATGTTATATTATGTTTTGGTCGTATTATTCCACGAAATGAAACACAAAATATATGTTAATTCTTGAAACCCAATTATAATTTCCCTGAAGTCATTTATTTCTTTTGTGTCTTACATGGACCCTTTAGGAATGGACTTCTACAATCTCTTACACAAATTTCCCTGAAATACAAGTACAAGTTTTCCACAAGATTTTTATTTCCAAATGAGATGATTTTTATATTTATTTGTTATCCGTTTCAGTTTTTTGTTTTGTTGCGTGTGACAGTGGTTGAGCGGCAGGAGTTGGCAAAAGAAAGTGAGGTCAAACTTCAAATGATTGAGGTTTCCATGGTTTTGCTTTCATTTATATGATGGAAAAATGTCAGCAAAATTAATCATTTAAGTTAAATGATTTAACTGCCAGTAACTTACAAAAGTGGTAGAATTGCTTAAAATGGCTCTCTCTATCTTAAGTTGGCAAAATTTCAAACAAACCAAAAATGTAAATACTATCCATAAGTTTATTTGAATTTGACCCATTTGCGAGTTATTTAGACAAACAATGCGCAGGTGTCCAGTGAAATAAATGTATGCATTCATTTGTTCATAAATTGTTCATTTGTTCAATTTTTTCATAAGTTGTAAAGCGATTCGAATTTGATGTGTTTATAATTTTCAGGTTAATAATGGGATTCTGAAAGAAATCTGGTATTGTAAGCGATGGATGGTCTTTATCACTGTATCTTACAAGATGTCAACAGTATCGTACTCGTAGTTCTGTTATAACTTTTCCAAGACATAACTATTTATTTATATTTCAGTCAAAAGATCCATTTTGTTAGTAAAATAGTCCTTAAAACTATGTTAGTTCACACATAAACGCATACAATGTTTGAAGAACGGACAGTCATACCTGTCCGCTATCACACTCAAGAGGCTGTTGCTACTCACACGCACTCTGTGCAGCAGTGACGCCACTTGCTTGTGTAAGATTGCCGCGAAAGTACCTGTTCGTGCCTCCACGAATATGGCGGACGCGCTGCTAAACGGAATGCGTTGTTGTATTGGACCCGCAAAGCATTGACAGCCTGTCAATAAGTCTCAACACGTCCGTAATACACATCTCTTGTTACGTCGATAAAACGTAACAAAGTTAAATATTGTTGCTAAGTTGTTGTGTAGCACATTTTGTGACCCTTGTTCAATTAAAGTGTCTGGTAAAAAGATTTCCCGGTTTCGGGAGCGACTTTGACCGTCTTTGACCACTCACCCGTAGCGTTCTTTTATTTTAAGCAAAATTTATGCGGAATTGAAACAGCTTCATGTAATTGGTAGATACATACGTTTGTTAGGTTCCCTTTTTCTGTGCGAGGGCTTTATAATATGAGTCTTACCATTTCTTCTATAACGATTCTTTATCTTGTGTTGTCACAACCATGAAGATGTTTGTGACATTTTTTTATTTTAGTCTTTCCGATTTCCCTTCGTTTGAAAACAAACCAACAAATCGAATAACAAAATAATGAAGGTAATTTGCCACACTTAAAGTCCATTATGAAGCTAAGCTAACAGTATAAATCACCACTCGTACTTTATTCAATCGTTTCATTTAGCTGTGCCGAGCGTTAGAGGTCGAAATGTACAATTTGTGCGCACATAACATTTTACAGCCACACTCGTCGACAATTCTACTGGAATATTCTATGTGCGCTGAATGGGATCGGGATTTTTATTTCAATTGAATAAGTACATTCAGTAAAAAATTTACAGAAACCTTTTCGGTGTGTAACTGAAAATGTTATATACCTACCAGCCGAAAATGGATTGTTCGAAAGTATCATAATTCTGAATTTTGAAGTATTTTCAATTTAATTAAATCTCCATATGTTATTGAAACAGGTCAAATAGTTTATTTGCGTGACTAAAAACATATTCGTAAAGAAAAAAATGTTTACTCATTACAACCGTTTAACTTAACATTTCAGAGCAAGCTGTCCTGCCAATCCATTTTACAGATAGTTGAATATCCCTCATAACAACACGTCTATCACACACGTATTATGTACCTCCCGATCACCAAAATATGACGTGAAATTTCAATTCTTTCAAAAGAAAAAATAAAGTCTTTATTGTTTAATTAGAATACCATTCCATATCTTTTTCCAAATAAAAAAAACCGAACCCTTATAGGATCACTCGAGTGTCTGTCTATCTGTCAGTCTATCACAGCCAATTTGTTCCGAATCTAATGAACCTGTGACCTATTTAAAAAAAAGTTTTGCAAACTGTACCGTGTGGGTGTGACATATCAAATGAATAAATAGTTCTATAGTTATTTAAGAAAATAGATGAAAAAACCATTCCTCCACCCTTATCTCCGAAACTACTGAGCCTAAAATTATGAAAAAAAAATTGAAAACATAATTCAATGCTTATAGGTTACAGGAAAACCTATAAAAAGTCTATGCTTTTGAAATAACATTGCAAATCTCTCAATATTGTGCGTACAAACTTACATTTGCAGTTGGAATATATGAGAGAACATATTTTTCAACTACAATGTTAAATTTGTTCTTGGGATAAATTCATCCCAACTCGACCTAATTCATCTCAACGGAACCCTTCATTATTTAATTGTGCTATCGGTTTTTGGAAATGACAATTGAATACCCGATGAAGCGTGAGGCTGGGTCACAGCTACGCTTCATCAACGCTGTGGACTGTTTTCAAATTAATTATAACAGTTCACTTATTTTACTGAAAGTTTAATAAAATCAACTCACTTAAATTGATGATATTGTATTCGGTTACTTAAAATTATATTACAAATTAATGTTCCGAACTGTCGTTCGGAACATTAATTTGTAATATAATTTTACCACATAATAACTTTACAATCGCACGCACATTATTAGCTTGGCTCATAATCGACTAGCAGATTGCACTTTCCTTTTAAAAATTATATCTAATGAGATTGACTGCCCTGATCTCCTACAAAAAACTACGTTTCAATGTTCCTCAGAGATCAGTTAGATTTAATCCGCCTATCTCCATTCCTTTTACCTCTTCTAACTACAGGCAAAACTCATACATGGTGCGAGCGAGTAAGGACTTTAATATTCTTTGTAAAGAGTTCTCATTTGACCCATTTACAACCAAAACTAAAAATGTCTACTACTTTTCTGTTTTTACACGTGAGAACCTGTAATCGGCTCTATGTTTCTTAAACAACTGTTATCCATTTGTTATAGCTGTTGGTTTTCCTATTAATAAATAATAATGTACATTGGATAGCAATATGTAATAAGTAATAAACATTTATGCAATTGTTTTAATGAACGTGTGGAATAACTAACTCGTGTTCTGGATAATATTAGGTGTTTTTGTGTGTTTTATTAATTCTTTTTTTTTTTTTTTTCTTAGCCATTATTGTCCCACTGCTGGGCAAAGGCCTGGTATTAATTCTTAATTAAATAAAAACCATTAAACTTACATTGTATAAAATCTAAAGTCATTTATTGAAACTAGGCTGTCCCCAAAACGCCCGCCCTTGACCACTACTTCCTAGTGGTTTAGCTGAGAAGAAGAAGTGGCGCAACAAACTCCATAGCAGCACAGCAGCAAAATTAACTATATTTCCCGGGATATACCTAATAGTACCTCCTTTCACCCATATGTTTTTTTAAGTATGTCAAACAAGTGAAACAGAACGTACTTCATTCACACGACAAAAAAAGTAAATTCTGCTTAGGTAAATAATAAGCGAAAATACTAGTAAGTATAAACCATACATCAGTAATTTAGTATTTTATCATCCAACAGACTAATTTTAGCATTTAAACCACATTTACTCTTAAATTTATATTCTGAACCTCCATATTTATACTCAAAAAGGTTCCACTGATTAACTTAACATTTATGTTATCGTGGAGACAATTAATGACCTCATCGCTTACAAAGTCCGCACCGGTAGGTACATAATAAAGCAGCTGGCCGGAGATAAGTCTGTGTAATCCTTATGAATCCTGTGTGGTGGTCATGTTTTAATAAATATTAGAGGTGCCCAGGTTTAGTACGTTGACATGACGATCTTGGGACATTATTTTAATTGGCTTTTACTTTACCGCTGTGATACATGTTGTCGTAAGTGCCTATAGTTCTGAGGGTGTCATAATTTGATTCACTATTTGTCAAGTATACCTACAGATTAATATTAACAGCTATTCCATCTGGCGCTACCATTGCTCACTATTATTATAACGGGTGTAAAAGGACGCTTAACGTAGCCGAGAGTCACTTGTTAGTTGTACTCACCGTCATTGTAAGAATTTTTTATTACCTGATCGTACTTGGGAACTCTACGGAGATATTGAAAGTTCCAACTTTTAATTTCTTTTTTTTCCCCAAAAAAAGCTTTAAATGTTATACTTATAACTTAGCTTGAAATTCCCCCACACCTGCACCGTAGCATGTTCTCTTAAACACAGTAAGCGCTGGCGTGAACAGCGATTTTTCAAACTAAAAATAAAAGTCGTTTCCCAGTACCTAATCATTGTTTGCTTAATCTTACTTTATTTTATATAGAAAAATTATAATAAGAATAAGACAAAATAGGGTTCTAAGAAGTCAATGGTTTATTATAACCGGAAACTACAAATATTATAGAAGCTTAAATGTTCGTACCATACGTATTACAATAAGATATTACACAAAATGTGTGTACTGAAGGTATGATATTTCACAATTTCAGGTATTATACAATAATAAGACGGCGTTCCCTTTAAATTAAAGGTTCATTCTTGTTGTTAGAGCATTTCTCGGTATTTATAAAGGAACAATTATGTGCCGTGGGTTATATAGTTGGGACCCCTGAGTTTATTCTGACATAATATTATATTTTCACGTACATACAAAATTACACGTAACGTTGTTTAAGAAACGAGGAAATTGATAAATGATTTTATTTGTATTGTATAAAATCGTGTAGTTTGCGTTATAATTCTTCCATTCATATGGATGGAAGAAATATACCCAAACTGCTGTTTATTTCGTAGTATCGACAATGAACATTTCACGATGCAAAAGTCAATATGTCAACCACGTTCTGCAGAGCCTACAGCACAAAATTACATCTACAGCCATAGTATATGACTCGACTGAAACTAAATGCTGATGTTGCAATAATACGGATATTATTTCATTACCTACTTCGATGAAATAAGATTTTGGTTTATGCTACAATAAAATACTTTATTACTATGCAAGTAGGTACAAATAATTATACTTCTTTTTGAGACGAATCTTATTCTTTTAAAAATCTGAGAATTTAGACACTATTGCAGGCAAATATCGAAACAATAATCATAAAAAGAGCCTATTACACGAAGTCTCTCCTTTACAACAGTTATTTTACAACGGGTTATAATAGGAAACGGGGAAGTTTTCCTACATTTTTCAATTACTCGTAATGGTTGGCCTTCCCAAGATTAAACTTGTTCCTACTGATGACTTTGCTCAAACATTCATAAGATCGTTTTCTAAACTTTACAGTAAACGGCTATTAGAGGGTAAAACAAGAAAAAGCGAATAAATAGGTTTCGATTGAAAGTTAAAGCGGTTGTTACGCTGAGTTTGACCCATTTCATTTTGGGAGATGTTTTTCCTCTCCGTAAATACTATTTAACTGTTATCCATTTAATGTCGTTAAATTTAATCGAATTATATCATAGTTAATTGATTTAGGCGTGACCTTGCGGAAATCCATTATAAAATACAATAGACGTGTATATATTTAGTAACTTATTTCGCTTAGCTATTTCTAAAGAGCCACAAAAACCCTGAAATAAATCGACACGTGTTTCACCTCTCAACGAGGCATCCTCAGGATGACGATTGACTTGTCGCGAACCCGAACACGACATGTTGCCACACCGGGCGCTGAACGCAGAGAAACCGAACACTGCGACCCTGTTGGACTTTGCGATCGAATTTAGTCATATCTATGTCCAGACCGCAGACTGCCCCTGCTCGAATATCGTCATTTTCAGCGAGCATCGTCTAGTTTTATCAACTAAGTTTAAAAGTGCCTGCTAAATGTAATGTGGTTTTGGTCAGACTTGGCAATGAGATGCATCCAAAACATGTGTAGTTTGTAGACTGATGACTCGTAGGTAAAATGTTAGTTTGAACTCTGTAAATACAGCAAATGGAGTGGATATTACATGATTAAAGGCTCGTTTGTTGAATACGTTGATGTTTACTGAACGCTGTAAAATAAAGTTTATACAAACGTTGATTATGGCCAGAGCTTGTGCCTTATCCCCTGCATATTTATCACTCGAAATCGTAAATTTGTGAAAAAAAATTGAGTAAAAAAACAGCTTTCGAAAAATAAAGTAAGTTTTCGAGTGGAGCTTGTAGTTAGAGTGATAGAAACAAACACTGTAGTTCGTTGGCTTTCATTTGGAAAACCTTTATTAAGAAAAAGTTTTTTTTAAGTTGGTGTTTCAGATACCTTCTTTTATTTCATATACATAGGTAGCATCTGTGTCGGTCCTATGACCTTCAAACAAAACATAAGTAACTCACAATGTTGGAACACATTCATTTGAGGATTCGGAGCTCAAAACCGCACATGCTTACAAAACTTTGATGCCCGTAGAAAGTTTTCTTCTGAGAAGGCTTCGGTCCTTTGAGTGAAATGGATTTACTGCATACATTCGTTATGCAATGCGTGTTTTGAAGTCTTAGGGGTTTTATTACCTAATACTCAGAATAGAAAACTTCGCTAAACAGGACTTAATATTTCAAAGCCCAAGCTTGCCACCAAAAGCACTTCGTACTATTCATCAAAACTCAGACGTAGTATGCTTAATTTATTAATTACTGATAAAGTTGAAGCAAAACAACAGGTTTAAAAAGACAAAACGACTTTTGTTCATAAACACTAGCCAGTTTCCTCCACATATCCGCAGACGTAGTACAAGTTATGATATGCACCATCGCATTTTCTGACATTCTTGTCACAAGCCATGTTTGACCTCTTGCGTCTTTTTTCTCCCACGCTTCCTTACCAACCGCGGCCTCCGGCTTCACACTTCTCCCTCTCTACCACATCTAGTAAATCTTGACTCCGTAGTAAAATGACAGATTGAAATTTCCATAAATTCCAGTTTGATGCTCCCTCCAGCTTTATATACAAGCCAGGAGTTCTTACGTTGTCCTCCATCGTCGTGCTTACTTCCTGCTCGTCCCGTCCTTGATGAAACAAGTAATTTTTCTTCCTGCTGGCCTAACGTCACACGTGCTCCGTGCCGATGCCGACATTATTTTTGACGAAAGCAGTATTTGGCCCTTTGTTTTGCTCACGAATACTAGATTATGCGGCTGGGCCCATAACCTGATAAAGTTGAAGCAAAACAACAGGTTTAAACAGACAAAACTGACTGACTTTTATTTTCCAACCATTTCAAAGCTCCATTAACAATTGAACACTTGAGTAGTACATTACTTTTTATCAACATATGGCATAACAGTGTTGCTAACCAAAAAGTACTTACTATATTTCATTGACCTATTCTAACAATTACTTTCGTTATTAAATGCGTGGGTTTGAAATTAAGACTCAAGGTTTCTTTATTAAATACTCAGAATAGATTGGTTCATAGGTTCAAAATACTTATAGTGATAAGAAGCAGTTCAGCTTTCATTGTTCCAAGCTTACAAATAAGTTTATTCTTGCAGATACCAGCAAAATACATATAGAGCACTTTACAAATGGATTCTCCTCATCTCTATTACTAAACTTAACCCGTTTGCCACGTTTCTCACTATTACCCAATTACGTACCTAAGTGGGTGGACCGACGACGGCGACATGACATGCACCCTCGTCTTGGAAGCCACAACCGCGCTTAATTTATGATGTAATTGACCGGACAGCGCCACTGTGTGATTAACAGATTGAATAGTGGAAATAAACGAGGTTTTTCCTAACGTGATGTGTGTGTATTAGATTACTAGAATGTATAGAAAAGAATATTGTATACGTATTATTGCGCACATTCTGTGATGCGTGTTCTTAGAATGATTGAAAATTAGGTAGATTATTAGGTTAGCTACCGTATGTGTCTACATTAATAATAAAAGCTTGTCTTTTCTAGTTTTGTTTAACATGCGTAGGTACTTCTTTTCGAAAAAAATAAAGTAAAACACCCTGTTATCGCTCTAATTAGATGGAACTACTTGGCGGATTAGTCGGATTCAGAATCCAGATCTAAGACCCAACACTGAATGCCACTCTCAACTCAGAAAATAAAGTGGTCCCTTTTGTCTTTTTATTAGATGTCATTATTTCAGCGATACTTAGGCCCAAAGATCCACCTTTCCTAATCCCTATCGCTTTTATAATTAGAGTCAAAATTGGATTATTCTAATGAGAATTGGGTCATAAGCAAAGTCGGCGGTTTTATATGTTACACTTTAGAGAAATTCAAAGAAACAAATATCTAGAAACCCAATTAATAATAATTATGTAAGTAACGAAGATTTCACTCAAAGTTGAAGAAATGTCTTTTAAAGTAATTAAATGGAGATGTCTAAACTTTTGACACGCTGAGAGTCTTGCAAATTCAAATTGATTATTGTAGGCATAATAATGATCAAAATATGCGTTTATATACATCTTCATACACATAAGTATGTAGAAGGACCGGCTAGAAATAAACGATAAACTACACCCAATACCCCCGTGTTACAGCAAAGATATCATTACTATTAACGTAACGTATTATATTAAAGTAACTAAAATAATGTCATCTCGATGTAAATAGATCTGTTCAGTTTATTGCTCTAATTTATTCAGACAGACTGGCTAAAAGACAAGAGGCAAGCGCTGTCTTACAAAAACTTTTCGATTCCAAATTTTAGATAAACGTTTTCTTATATTTCTAACAATGCAGGTCGAGCTCCGAACTTGCACTTATTTTATTAGGTTCTTCCACTGTGGAGCAGTACCTCATTATAAATGCCGTGTCTGGTGTAGTAATAATACTGTTCATATTTACAGAGTAAGTTGAGTATCCTAAACTAATACACCCTGGTTGCTCGCCTGCACGTGTCTGTACGGTGCACGTAATTAACTACCTATACACAACGCTACCTCTGTAATGGAGCCTCTTCTTTTTGTGAACATAATGTAAAGTGTCATTATTTGCACTATATGCACTATAAATTGAAGTTTTTCCACGGGTCATGTTAATTTTGCAAACAAATAAAAATATATTGCCAAAGTAAGTTCCACTACTCTTTTCTTAAAAGTTCATCTCCTAAATTAAATAGGATAAGTATGTCATCACTTGTCTGATGTAGGTGTCACGACAATTAATGAAAACGTGAGTTTCACTTTCATTGCTCTGAAGTGTCTCATCGAGGACGCGTTTGCAATAAATGTGAAATTTATTCAAGGGGAGGAGAGGAACCAATGCTTCAACTAAGTTTAGCAGTTTATTGCTCAAATACGTGTATGGTCCGGTATTATGGACACTTTACATGATGAAGCCATAAATAAAATTGTTGCTTGGACCTTACATCACAAAATGAAAGCCACGGCGACCATTATAGTCTGATACACACTGACAAACCTTAAATAAAAGAGCGTATTTTTTTATTACTAATCAAACGATCTCTGTTTATTGTTTCAGTAATTTATTTGTTGTCTGTTTTGTTTATTGTCATCTGACATCCATTTAGTGGACAGTACGATGTCCTCGGGTGACCGCCGTAAACACGCTTTATTACTTGACACGGAAAGTGAATCCAGGCAAAAGGAACTTTACTATTAGAAAACGAACCTTTTTTATTATCACCATTCAATGTTCTGCCTTAAGTTTAAAGTAATAAAGGTGAAGTCAGCAAACGTACATAAAGTAAGAGATTAAACATAAGTTGGTGAAATAATCCAAATTGTATCTACGAGTATCTGGTCTATCGCTGTTCGGTTTTATTGCGAACCTTGACAAATCGTTAAAACGATCTTTTATTGATTGCAGATCGACCTATAATGTATTGTTGGACAATTACACTGTAAATCTTTTCCCAAAGCGGCATAATTGGTTATAACTTTGTCACTTGCTCTATAATAATTTATAACCAGTCCCTCCACAAAGCTACTAAGAGGAAAATCAACTTGAATTAGAATGCTAATATTGTTACTTCCACGTTAACACCGCTCATTACCGTACATTCCCTCGCATTTACGAGGAAATTTCTCGTGTTTATCCATAATTACTTTCATTAATTATATTTACACTTAACGCTCCTTTCTTAATAAACACGAGTACATGAAATTTTCTTATTAAATTAACGTTGATTTGCTTTAATTATTAACAACGTTTAAAGGCACTTAGCGAAGAATTTAAAAGGTAACAACATAATATTTTCAGTGTAGAAGATGTAGCTGACGTTTTTAATCGAGAGGAATATTTTTCGTATCTACAGTAATTACAGCCAATATTTCAAGTTACCGTTACTATTATATAGTCCAATTAATACAGTTAAATTAATTAGAAAACCAATGGAAAATTCAATATTTGTTTCCATAAAAATTGCGGTTTATAAATATTTTAGTGCACAAAACTATCCCATACGCCATGGACAGCAATACAGTAAACTTTTTATCCTGTGTACATCTAACTTACTGAAACACAAAAGCTGAACCCTCGTCGTTCAACAATAGACTTTTAGCACACAGTAAAAAACGTTCAAAATACTTATAAACTTACAAATTACAAAACACAACTCCACAACCCAGTTACTGGAGGTTACTAAAGGACCACAATGCAGAACAGCTAGTACCTAATACCTAGGTACAAATTTTTGTAACGTGACAGACGAAATACTTGTTAAAAAAATCTGTAATCATTTGTGATTGTTTGAATTTCAATTCATTCGAAACCTAGAATAAACACAATGGGTCTATTGGGACCTATTGTGGAAAGTACCAACCTACCTATTAGATATTTTGCAATTTTATCCATAATTAATTAACAATCAACAATACTTTACCTTAAATAGCTTCTATTGTAGTAATATTTTCAATCGGTTCAATTGCATTTGGTAAACGATCAATTTGCGCATCAATGTGTTTCAATCACGTACAAATTGACAATTGCAATTGATCGTTTCGGGGGCCCTTTATCGTAGTAAATGTAGGAACCGAACTAAAAAAAAAGTACAGGAAGTATTTTACGCAAACAGTACCTACAACAATAAATTATTAGATATTATCGCCGAAATCAAAGGCCGTCGAACAATATATGCATTGTAGTATAATGTGGCGAGCACAATGGTGGCCTGCAGTGAATATCGGAAGTGACAGAGCCTCTAGTGCAGCAGAGCAGTGTGTGTGACCGGGAATATAGATGGATAATAAACTGTATGTATTTATCACATGTGACATGGTAAAATGTTAGTGCGTAGCATAAAACTATAAATACACTTCGTGAGATTATTCGTCTCGCGTAGCTTGTGTTTAGTAAAACTTTGCAGTGAAACTTTATTGTGTTGTTTATTGTTTCATATGCTCTGTTCACTCAGAGATTCGTGTTCTGCGGTCTGTTAGTGTGTTCATAGAAGCCCAAACATAATACGCTTGATTTATTGCATAAAATAATATTATGTGCTATCGAAACCACGTGGGTTAGAACTAAACAACATTTTGAAATTCTTGGAATTATTTAAAACAGCTCTCAGTTCTTTTAATGAAGCTCATAAATCTAATAATACTATAGAACAGGGTTTCTAAATCATAAGGACTTTTAGAACAAAGATTAGATAATAATATATTTTAATCTTAACGTTCAATTTCAATAATGTCTACTCTAGTTCTATTGTTGCATAAAATCATTAGTTAAAAGAGTACTAATTTTTTTATTTAAAAAAAAAAAACTTTAAATAGAGTAGCTACAATTTGGACATTATTGCTCCAATACTTATTGTCCACAGTAGAACTAAACCAGTTTACAAATTTTTCCCCAATACCCAATTACGTACCTACAGTAGGCTTCGCATTCACATTAAACTAACAAGCCAGCACAAGGTCAAAGTTTTACCACCGATGACGTGCGGTGTCTGTACCATAGTAGGTGGACTAACATGACATGTGGTACCCTCGTCATGGAAGCCACAACCGCGCTTTATTTATGGTGTAATTGACCGGACACCTCGCTATTGTGGAAATAAATGAGATCTTCCTTACGTAATTAATCTGAATATATTACTGAATAGGTCAAATCAAATCAAATCAAATATTTTATTGGAACAACAACAGGTTTACAATTTTTTGTGTTTGTTAGTTTAAAAAACTGTGTTGCAGCCATTAGCGCCCACCTCCGAGAGGGGAGAACATCGGCGTTCCAACATTAATAACATTTATAATACAAAAACAATAAAATAAAAAATAAATTTGATATTAAAGAACCTAAAGTAAGTAGGTATATCAACTATTTAACTAAATTAAAATATTATTAATTATGATTACATTTAATTACTATTATTTTTAAACATTATAATTATTATATTATTGAAATTAGAATAAATTAGGATAAAATGTTCCAGTTCTTTAATGTGATAAGTGTGTGTGTATGCAGGGTGTATTTGTATGTGTCTGTATTGTATACTTAGGGAATAGTATAACTATTCCCTAAGTATACAATACTAATAAGTATGTGTTAGCAGATTTTCTAACTCCTCATACTTCAGGCTTTGGAGCCATTTGTCCGTGAGCACTCTACACTCCCGTGCGGTAAGTGGATAGATATTTAAAATCTTATTTACTCTGTTGTACAAAATAGGGCTAAAGAAGTGATACTGCCGTTTCACCAACACAACATTGGCTAGCTCAGTCTGGCACACTCTGTCCGCCCTTCGTTTTTTTGAACTGTGATTAGGGTCAAAAGTAAGTTCCGAGTGTTTGCGTAATATAGTGCTTAGAAAAAATGAGTGTCTCACTGTGGGCACTTTATTTACAGAGAGCATAGACCTCGCTGGTAGGGAAACGAATAGGTTTGTGTGTACCCGTCCCACCAGTGACCCGATCTGTTCATTCCACGACATAGTACTGTCGACAATAACACCAAGATATTTTACGCTGTTAGCTCGCATAATCACGTTGCAACTACATGAAGTGTTAGTTATCGAACAGCACTTGTGTGCAGTTAGGCTGTAGGGTGAAGCCGGTTGGGATGTTGTTCTTGGTGCAAACGTGATAAAGTTCGTTTTATTCAGGTTTAATGTAAGGTACGTCGTGTATTCTTTAAATGTTTGAAAAATTTGCAGGTTAACCAATTGCTCTATAATAATTTATAACCAGTCCCTCCACATAGCTACTAAGAGGAAAATCATGTAAATATAATTAAACCTCTAAATTTATAAAAGTTAACCTATTCTAGTTTTGATCAACTTTTTCACTTCTTTGCTCATACTAGAACAGTTAATTAAGAAAAAAGTCCTCTTTCTTGGTCCTAATTAGATTTTGTTACTCTGTGGAGTAATATACTGAGGCAAGCGGAATCCAGATCCCAGAGCCAACACTGAATACTAGTCCCAAGTCAGCAAATTAAGTGGTCTCTTGTATCTATCTCATTAGACGACATTATTTTGGCAATATTTAAGCAAATATCCCACCGTCTAAGGCTCCTATTACTTTTATGGAAAAAAAAAACGGTTTGTTGACTCATTTCTAAATACGTAATGAGCAAATTTTGATTAAGGTCTTAAAATGTTTTCAAATATTTTGTACTGAATTTTCATTTAATCTATTTAACCTACTTGTCGTGGGAGGTGTTATTTATTTATTTTAGGCTTGCTAATTAGCTCATGGGACTTAAATGCTGGCGAAATGTGGGAGTATCTGCTACAGGTACACCTCTGCCCAATCTTTCGGAGAAACAAGCGTTGATGTTATCCCCTCCGCTGTCAAAGCGTCACGTGACCACATACAGCTTTGTTTTTGATTAGGTAGCCTACACTATATGGGACCAACCCAGAAATTGTGAAAAACTAAAATCTGTTGATAATCTAAATTCTAATACATTTATGTTCACTTTGAATGATAGAGAAAAAAATTATGGAGCAGCTGATTTTTTTCGAGTTTTCAGGGTTGGTCTTATGTTAAAAATTGTTCAAAATGGTACTACTCAGGAACACACAGTACACTGGTTACATTCAAGCTATTGATTAATATGCTTATTTAAGTAGAAAGGTACGAAAACCATGGTTATTTTGATGTAGTTCTATTAAGTTTGTTACTCTAATTTCTTCAGGCGGATTGGATAATAATTCTCAGCCCGTTAATGGGCACGGGACAAAATGTTTTATGATAGCGTATAAAACCCAGGGACAATTTATTACCACACAGAAGCGTGAATATTATAGTGGGTGTTGAGGTTTCCTAATCTTTTACATAAAGGATGGAATTGATATTAAGGCCTTTATAAAAAGTAACGTTAACTAAACAAAATAAACCGTTAAAGGCGCCACTGACTGTTTTATTATCCGCACCAATTTTTTTTCAAGTCAACATAACCAACGTTTGTAAACCAAAATGAGTTAGCTAAAAAGACAAAAGTTAAATCAGACAGCGATTTACAAAAACTTTTCGCTTCCAAATTCACAACAATTAATCAAAATCCGAAATTCACTATCATTGCTCTGAAGTGTCGGCATCGAAGACACGTCCGGAATAAATGTGAATAGAGGAGGAGAGGAGCCGCTGCTGCAAATAAGTTTAGTAATGCGCAAATTCTGCTGCTCAAATACGTGCAAGGTCCCAGAATTTGCTCCCGTAACGCTACTCGTGTTTATCCAAAATTACTTACATTAATAAAACTATATTTACACTTTACGCTCCTTTCTTAATAAACACGAATAAACGAAATTCACTAATAAAACTTAACGTTAATTAATTTTAGTAAATTTTTAACACTTAGCGAGGAAGTAATCGGTAAAAACACACCTAATATTTACAATGATGAAGGTGAGGCTGACTTTTTTCAGTCGATCTGTACCTTTTTTCATATTTACTTCCAATATTTACCGTAGCTATATTGAAAAGTTAGATCAAATAAAACATACAAAACCGTAACAAAAACACTTAAAATTTAATATTAAGGTTTAAAAATATTTCAGTGATAAAATTAAAACCCGACTGTATGTTAAAAGTTCAAAACAAGCTCACTTTTATAGCAGTATGGTGTGGTAGGTGGAACTTATTTTAGTTCAATCTCAGATGAGCTTGTTCTGAACTTTTAAGATTCAGTCGGGTTTTTTTTTTCGTCTTTCAATATTTTTAGAGTTATCTCCTCAAGCCCTTATTTTTGTTACCCCACATAGCCAGGGTACTTACTTATTCCGCCATTTTTATTTTCTGAAATAAAACTAAGGCCAAGCGATCGTAGTGTGAATACGCGATCGGTCGCGTTGCGTGTAATGCCACTTTTGTTTGGAAAACTGAAAAGCGCCCTCTGTCGGCGTGACCACGCGTTTAGGTTCACCGAACCAATAATACTTCACGAGTCACTGCGTATTGCGTATCTTACTATTTTAAACTAAAAGGATTTTTATATTAAAATTCTGCAGTTATTCAAATAAAAAATCTGCAGTTATTATTAAAGTTGTTATTTCAAGTTTTTTGCACAAAATTTCCTGTACACATATGGAACGAAAGTAAACGAGATAGCTACCGGAATATTTTCACATTGTAATGGCGAAAATCATGAAAGGCCGTCGAACAATATGCGTTGTACTATAATGTGGCGAACACAATGGAGGCCGGCAGTGAATACTGTAAGTGAGGCTCCAGTGCATAGCAATGCAGCGTGTGTGTATGTGAATACAGACAAATATGTACTGTATATACCACATGGTGCTTGCATCGTTTTGTAGGTCAATTTATTAGGACGTACTTCGTATCGTTTCGTAGCATGAGGTCCTGGGTTCGATTCCCGGGTCGGGCAAAGTGTTATTGGGTTTTTCTATCTGAAATTTCTCAGTAGCAGCTCGGAGTCTGGATTTGTGCCCAGTTGATGGCAATAGGCTCGCCCCCTATTACATGGGACTTAAACATAACTGGCGAAATGAGGGTGTACCTGCTACAGGGACACCTCTGCCCAACCCTTCGGGGAAACAAGGCGTGATGTTATGTTATGTTATGTACTTGTTGTTTCAGAATTTGTTCTTGCTTTTTATGTCGCTCATGCCAAATAATAATGTGAAAAGTGCGTGTTAATAGTAATATTTACATGATCTGTACACGAAAATATCACGTACCTAATGATATACGAAATAGATTTTTTGCCCCGCGGAAAACAGTGCTAAATAAAATACCAAACATTTGACAACATTATATACAATACTAGCTTTTGCCCACGGCTTCGCCCGCGTGGATGTCGGAAAATATCCCACGGGAACGTACTACCGAGATTTCATACCTAATAACCGAGGAAATTGTCATTGACTCCTACCGCTGCGCCCGCGTTGCTACGCGTAATTTTGAAACTGTGATATCTTTTAAACTATTCATTTAAATGATATGATGTCAGGCATATTTTAATCTAAATTAAATACCCAATTTAAATAACATATTTTACTGGATAGGGATTAACACTATACCGGTCAAAAAAGCTTCGGAAATAACAATTAAATTTTTATCAAATTCTGAAAGATAATAATGGTTATTGGTTTAAGATAGACATATGCCATCGCGGACTTTTTTGTTGAACTTTTTAAGATGAACAATACCGTAAAACATATATCTGATGTATCTTTTTCGGTTTAGGCAGCGCACGCCAGTAGTTCCCAGTCGGCATGATTTTTTCCGACTTCTTCAACAATAATCGTCAAATTTCAGCTAATTTACACAAAAACTTAATGAATTATACACTAAAACCTTTCGCATGAATTACTCCGTCTATTGGTGAAAACCGTTTGAAAATCCGTTCGGTAGTTTTTGAGTTTATCGCGTTCAGACAGACAGACAGACAGACGCGGCGGGGGCCTTTGTTTTATAATAATGTAAGGATACCTAGCAAACACTTTTTAACCAATTGTTCAACATCCACAACACTAACTCAACTTGTAATAAGATAGACCGGACCGGATAGGCAGGCAGAACACTCGAACCAAACGCAAACAAACAAATTGTTAAAGTTTCCTTCTCCAACCCCTTGAATAATTCTCTATTTATTTACTCCGCGTCCGTGCTTCTGTAACCGTTTGTAAAACGAAAAGTTAAACGTGAATACCTCCACTTAGTATTGTGTAATTAAATATCTCGGGAGTCCGATACAGAAATGTTAATTATGAAATGCGACAGAATTATTATTCAAGAGCATTTCATTTGCGTTCACTGATTTCAGCACGAATAGAAATCAAAAACTGAAAATGTTTTGGAATATTGATGGAATTTGTTGGTATTACTTTTAATCCTAAATAAATAAATAAATTAACTTTTCGTTAACCAGAAATTAAGAATAAAACTTTTGAAATTTTTAAACAATCTTACTACTAAAACTAAGTTGTTTTCTCTTAATTAATTTGGTTTTGGAACTTTATTTTTATTTTTTTTATTTAATGTTATTTTAATACTAGGTGTTACTTAATTCTAAACTCGCCAAACTTTTACGTTTGATGGCTAAGATATTTATTTTAAATACAATAATCTTAAGGTCTTAGTGTTCAAGTGTGTGTGTTGTGTGTATGTTATTCCAGTCCCTTCACCGGTCCTTGACCTTAATTACCACCTAATCACCATTGGATATTCAGGTTCACCTTTGCCACCGGCTGCTACTGGATAATTAACGTTAACAGATCAGTTGCCGAAATGTTTTATTACAATTTATACAGGATTATTCTCTGTAATTGGTTATAAAAGCTCATTCATTCAGAATTAAGGTTAAATATTTTGGCTACCTATATAGGTTATATCATTATGCTAACTACTTCATGAATTCATAATTTGATAGAATAAACATTTTCATGCAAAAAAGCAAGCGCATGAAACTATTATACATCTTATATAGATACAGCTTAATCAACTAGATAGGTACCCCAGCAAAAGATGTGCGAGTTCAAATTCGACATAGCCGAATAACATTTTTTAATGAGTATACCGACCATCAAAAGTTTTATTCTTAATTTGAGGTTAACGAAGAGTTAATTAAAAGTAATACTGTCAATCATATTTTAGTAATATCACAGATGAATACAGCTTGGTTCACTCCGCATTTTAGGTAGGTATGAAGCTACAAGTACGCGGCGGGCTCGTCTTGTCGAATTCATTTACAATCTTTATGTTTTCAAATGTATCAATGTGTCTTTTCTCCTAATTAATTTTGTAATATTTATTACAAAAAATTAACAAAAAACCTTTTACCTATTAGGTAGTATTTTTGATTTTTTCCTACATACTTTTATCACAAACATTAGCATTTTGTTAGACTAAAAAATAACTTAAATAAAATCTTGATGAGAATCTTAGTCGTTAACTTGACTTATGCAAACCCTCAAATGGTAACAACCATCAATCAGACAGAGACCGAATAATAAAGTAGAACGGACGATAGTCACATTAATATTATACAGGCGAAAGTTTGTGAGTGTGTGTGTATGTTTGTCTCTTCTTCACGCTCAAACAGCTGAACAGATTTGGATGAAATTTGGTACACAGATAGTTAAAATCTGAATTAACACATAGGATACTTTTTATCTCGATATTCCCACGGGACCGAGACTTCTGCGGGTGAAGCCGCGGGGCGCAGCTAGTATGTAATAAATTCATCACAATCGCAACGAGCTCGATGGCTAGTTCGGCAAAACTACCGGTATTGAATAGCGACGATGGGCGAATTGGTTCGAATACACGTCAAGTTGAGGTCTTTTTGAACGGATACTCTGTTATGATTGTCGCAACAAATTCAATGTTTAAGCAGTATAATATTGTAAAACTTGAGGGATCCTAAGTGACGCTGGCTGTACTTGGTATAACAGTACAATCATCATAAAAAACAGATCTCTCAGCAGAATCTCGAAAACGCTACGTAACATATTCTTAATAATTTTCTATGAAAAGTCAAGTAAACAAAGAAATTCAGTAGAGCACCCTTGCTCTCCACAATTTACATATTATTTATTACCCTTATATAATAAATGTTTAATATTACTCCGTGTATGAACAGAAACACAATCCTCAGCGACGTTTTAGACATGACTCTCGTAGCAAAATACGAAATCTATTGTTGTTGGTATCATAAACACAAACTTGTACAAAATGTTAGCTCGTAATAAGATTATCTTTGTGTCCTTTTTATATAAATACAGCTGTCCACTGTCACACACGTCTTAATTGAAAATGTTCACATTGAAGAAAAAATAAACATAACATGTTTCTGCCAGACTAAATGGAAACAAAAAGGAATGGCAATAAACGAAAAGTGAGGCATTATGTGAAAATAAATAATCTGCTAACTGGAGCGTTTTAGTCGACATTACAGGCGTGACGGCAGAAGACATCTGACGTCATACAGATGTCAGCACCACGCTGCTTATTACGACCGTTTGAACCGACCATTCGTTAGAATTTGTACGACAAAAAGGTTAGAAAATAGTTTTACTGAAAGAGTTTCATCTGGTCGTCGTCGTCTTTTTATTACATTGCCAGACGAAAAATACGTCTCGCACCGCGTTTATATAATGGAAAACTCGGGTATTCCATTATAACGTGATCAAGCCTATTCACATGATTGTCTTAATGCAGATCTATCATGCTGGGTGACAATCGTACTCCGCAATATTGGATCCACTCATTTTCACCTGCTATAAAACAGTGAACGTATGGAACATTCATTATTTTATATATTTTGTGATATATAATTGATGTCACGGGCAACAGTCGAGACTCGTCGACTCGTCGAGTTCTCGTCGATTTGAATATCCGGCCTCCAGCCTGGTCTTAGCGAAAAAAAATCCTTATGAATGATGCAACCACCAAGGGATATGAAAATTGATTGAGATGGGCGTTGTAAGTGGTTACTTTCCATTTAAAGCAATCGTGAATAAAAGTAAATGCGTGGTATTTAATAACCTGTGGCGGTTGTGATTTCTACAGGCGTTCCATTGAAACCTGACTATGCAGACACTAATTTAGAAGCTCTAATCGCAAAGTTTCTAGAAGCACTTCTTACTTTTTTAACATAACATAACATCCGCCTGTTGTCCCGAAGGGTTATGCAGAGGTGTACCTACTTATAGATTATAGTACACCTACATTTCGCCAGTTATGTTTAAGTCCCGTTTAGGATTACTTTGTTATCTTTCTTTTTTATGTAACACTGCAGGGCAAAGGCCTCCCTTCCCTCTTTCCAATTTTCCCGGTCTCCTACGATTGCGGACCTGCCGTGTAGTCGTTTCTTGCTATTTGGGAGCCACTGAGTGGTAGTTTTTGCGTATAGCTGCTCTGATATGCGACAGATGTGGCCAGCCCAGTTTCACTTTAGTCCATCAGCTGTGCAGCCAGCGTTCGCTATTTGTGTTTTGGAACATTATAACATTTTTTATGTTCAACGAATGTTTTATGAAAAAGTAGTACCGCTTAGGTAGGTAGTACTTAGAAAAAACAAAATGTTTTAGAGTTGTTCTTGTTCACAATATTATTGTAACATATAAAATAAACACGTAATGACGTAACTTGAACATATGTTGCTTATATAATCTAGATACGCAAAAGGTATCGACATAATCATAGGAAGTGGCAAGTAAACGTAAACAATCTGTTTTACAACATTTTCCTGTTTTTCCTTTCATGCATTTGTGTTTTATTATGACAATAAATCTTATTTAGTGCCATAACTTTAAGGGAGCAAACAATAAATAATTTTACCATAACTTGTTACATTGTTATCATTCCGGGATGCTATAGGTTGGTAACCTACGTTAAGAAGCACATTGATTCACACATAAACCACAAGGTCATTAACGTCTATCAAGTAAAATCATGTGTAAACTAAGCAGGCCATCAGATCCTAATAACCACAGCAGCAGCTGCCCTAGATCATGATACTATAGCAGATAAAGACTCACAGTGAAAGTTCTTTATAGATCTCTGCGGCGCATGGAATACTAATCTGTGGATATTAGGGAGTATAAAATGCAGGAAAGGCCTACGTTAGCCTACGACCGAGTAGTGATCTATGCTAATCTTAATATTTTCTTTCAAAAAACTATCCAATCCAACACGTATGTAGGTACGTTAAGCTTAGCATAGATTCGTTTAAGTGAGGTTTAAGTTTCTAAGGCAACAAACTTTGTATGTGAAACTAATAAAATGTGGCTTCATTGTAAACTGTTAATTAAAGTCAATATTGGGAGTATAGTTAGTTTATCAGCCGCAAGTGTACTAACTTATGTTTAAGCAATTATTAGTTCTGACGCAGTAGTGGCTATGTGACTTAACTCAGTAAAAGTAAGATAACAAGCTTAAGGGATTAGAAGTTCTAACGGTATAGGTTGACTTTAAATATAATTTGTTTGCTGTCGACGACATAATGCCATATATAAAGGACAAAATGAAACAGTTTCTGGCCTCTGCAACGCGTATATAAATATAAATATGTCGGATCCGGTCATTAGTACGGACACTAAACGAATCGCAAGCCCGCCACTGCCGACATCAAGAGTGAGCTACCTACACAAAAAAAGGCGCGCTTCTACAGAGTCGTGATGTTTTAAGGCCAAGGCGAGGAGGGCATTCAGCCTTTGGTCGCATTGGAGAGAAGACGTCACGGAACAGTTCTCGATTCGTGGTGCTGAGTTATTGTGTTAGTTGTAATTTGTGATCATTTTGTTAATTGGTGATTTTAATAAACGCCGTCGCACCCAGTGTGTGTATAATTTAGCTAGTGTGATTCATTTGATAGTGAATTATAATGTGATCTGAACTGCAAACTGTTTTTCTATTGCGCATTAACCAACACTACCCACACTACGCCCACAGTAGTTAAAATATCGCTGATAATAACGAAAGTCACATACCCGTCTCCGACAAATATAATAGAATTCAAAACAATATTTAGTTCCGTACGACCACATATCTATGTCATTATCCTGCAGTTCTCGCCTGCAGCGATCACCGTGTGACACTCGTTACAATAACAAAAGAACGGAGCTGTGTTATGAAACACGCTGTATTGCATCGTAGCGTACATAACGATCATTCACAGTTGTATTTCCCGAATGAACACAAGTTTAGGTACTGTTGAAAAACATCCAAAAGTCGAAAACTTGTTGCCACTGGGCTCGTAGCTTTCAGTGTAGAAATTTCCATTGTATTCTAGGAAGAAAAGCGTGTGGTAAACTATTCATAGAAACAAATGTGAACTAGACATGGGTTGGACAAACAATAAAGCAGAAAATATTGGTCACCAATATAATTTCAGGGTACAGCTAACTAATTCTCTTGTTTCCGTTGCCTAAACTATGTCTTTGTTTCATTTTCATTACGAAGGATTTTCTAAAAGAATTTTATAAAACAGAATCTTAGTGTTTACAATTATTATTTTTATATCTTCATTTAATGAAGCTTTAAAAATATAAATTCAAACTAACCCAAAGAACTCAAACTTGTTGACGGCAAGACATAGCGTTCATTTGATTAATAATAACATCTATACTTTTTTGTTCACCTATGTTCTACAAATATTATTTGTACGAGTTTGTTATACGAGGGGCTAAAATAACCCATTGTAACGAGGTAGTTTTACTCCCGAGCTTTAGCGAGGGAGTAAATAGAAACCGAGTTATAATGGGTTTTAGCGCCGTGTGTTACACTCTACTTTTCACTACGATTGCGAGAAAATAAAATAATCCAATGCAATATTAAATTGTTTATTGTATTTTAAATGTAAAATTTGTACAATTCTGGATATTTAACGAGATGTTTTTTCCGGTAACTTAATTTTAGTCCTCTGTGTAGATGTTCTCACTAGATAATGACATTTTCACTGTTGTAAATTATATTACGGTCACCAATTCAATTCGTAATTAGCAAAAAAATCTAAAGATTTCGCGCCAATGCCTTTTTTTTTTCTTCCGTAGCCACAACGCAATGTACGCATTCTACCGAAGAGATAGCCGCATTTAGTTCCATTTTCAAAAATAAAATGTTCTTCTTTTTTTTGTGAATAAGTCGTGTCCATAATCATGATTATTCTACATAAGAATAAAGCCTTTTTCGTTTTTCAAGGTTCGTTGGAAAAGACATAAAATTTAAAAAAAAATACTTTTTCCCCTAGAGCAAGAAATGCTATTTTTTCCGCAGTCTGGTACTCTACAATGACGGCCTTTTTGAGCAAGAGGAGTGAAAAAAAATTTGAATTCATTTTCGAGCCGAGCAAAAAATTTTGTTGCTCAGCTCGAAAATAACAAGTGCCATAATCACGATGACGTGGAAAAGAAAATTACTGATTCGTTTTAGTGCATTACAGAACAATTTTCTTCTACCTACAGTGTAACACAAACTCGTTTATTTGGTCAAGTTAAAGGCTTTTCTGGAATACAAAACTTTATGTAAAAATAATTTAGTTTTAGGGGATTCCGTTGAAAATAACTAGTGAACATTGAGTGTAATGTGGATAATCGTCGACTTAAATATAAGCTACAGTTTAGCTTCAGTATCAGTTTACATTTAATTACCTAACATACTTGACTCATCTCACTCATCAACGTTCTCGATATCATAACTGATACGTTCCTAGTTAATAAATGATCGTTATACGATCAATGTATAATCTATTACTCCATGAGAAACTCCTCGAATCGCGCATACACCACGTTTGTCACATTTGACATCCGCAAGACACTTCTTTCTCAGCTACTAATTCGAAAGGCGAAGCTGTTTTTATTACCTCACAGTAGGTGAGGAAAGCAAAGTATTCTCTTTGAGGATAAAGTTGTCTTCGTCTTGGGCAACCTTGAATCCCTCATTACATTCAGGATTCTTGTCTTAACACCCTCGCTTCACTCAGGAGGAATCCTTCATTACGTTGGGGATTCAATATAGCATCCATGACATAAGATACTGATTTATCCCCTTTTTTTTTGTTGGGAAATTCCTTACTGAATAATCTAGGTAATTTATAGGATGGCTGGTGGCATTTTATTACTTGTAACCTTACTGATGTTATACATTGTGCAGGGACAACGACACGAAAACTGTTACGATGGATTCAGTACATGATTCTGAAACCCCCTGCGTTGAAATTTTTCGTCGGTTATTTTTTTTTAAATCTGCTGTTCCACACATTTTGACCGCGTAGGTATTGCACTTTTCTATAAAACAAAATTATTATTTTTTAAATAACTGACGAATAATTTCAACGCAGCAGGTTCAGAATCCATGGTAACGGTTTTCGCGTCGATTCCTTGCCAGCCTGTATAACAATTCAAACAAAAAAACATAACTAACGATTATTTCAGAATGTTCCAGACTTTCTCATCTCAGCGCAAACTTTACGTCATCATGACACATTATGTTGAAGATAAAGAGGGGTAGAAGAGAAGGAGGATTAGTATCGAGGTTTCTGTGCCAAGTGACAATGTAAGACGTCAAACTTGGACGTCCTTCATTGCGGCAAACGGCAAGATTTATCGGAGAGTTCACTTGGACATAACCGATTCTATTGTATCGCTTGAATTTATAGCATTCACTTTGGCCTACACTGAACCATTAATAACGACCACTTTAACCTAGTTCTCGGTAATTCCCCATTTTGCTTCACAGGGGACCTGTTAGAATTTTGATAGGGGTTACCCAATCGTTAAACTATTGAATTCAGAGGCTATTTGCTTCGATTTCAGCAAAATTTGGTAGTAAATATCGCAAAATGTCCGTTTAAATCTCACTGAATCAAAGTAAAACTTGTAACTTACAAGTTTGGTAGATGAAATTGGAGGAGACACATTCTTAACTTTCTTAAATTCCAAATTACAATTGCAACGATCTAATCTGACACGTACCTACCTACTATGCAATAAATAGGTACTATTAATAATAAATATTGCTCTATAGACGGTTGTTTCATAACATTCATGCGGCAGTGTGAAGCCTACCCTTTCAATAGATGTTATCAGAGCTATGGATTGTTCCCTACAGAATTCACTCGTGTCATAATAATATATGAGCTCTATTTTTCAGACATACAGTATACATATTAATGAATCAAACAGCAATAGTCACTACTGGCTGACTGTTCAAAGATCTTATCCCCAACAATGGTTTTACCTTCTTCATGGCTCAGTTAATTCAAAAGTATGTAGTTTTAGTTTATTTATTTTGCTTTGAACAACACAGAACTTCTGTCCTTAACGCCTTTGAGTAGCTCCGGCCAAATTTTTTAATAGTTTACAATACCTTTTAGAGAAACACTTTCCTTCCAACAACTTATACCGCCACCAACTGACAACACCCTCGTATATGCACACACACAAACAAGCTTCAGAATATTTGAAGCGACACATTGTGATGAAATGCAATTCACTGAACTTACATATTAAAGTTGTTTGAACACTTGCATAATTTCCGCGTTACAAGCATTACTACACACTACACTAGTGCGCTGCACTAGTGGAATGGTAATTTGCTAGTTTTGCGTTATGCTTGTCGCACTTAAGAGCGGCGTTGAAATTATACAACCGTGTCAGATTTTGGAATTATTATCGCGGAAATACAATTAGGCGGAATCCAAATTTCTTCCTATCAATCTAAAATCCATATTTATTCCTTTAGTCACATAAAATTACCTGGAAATATATTATGATTGACGATGTAATTGTGCGATGACCCGCGTTACATATTCCACGCTTCCTTACATAAGAAGTGCTATGATGTATAGTGCTCGCTCGCGGCGTGCGCTGAGGGCTCACCGACATTACTAACTGTTGATTCCACTAAACTAACGAGTTCGAGAAATAGCGGCACATGTCATGGTTTTTGATATTTTCGAACGTTTTGAACAAATGTCTATATATTGGCTATTTTTACCATTACAAGGATTCATTTTTATCCCTTTGAGTTTGAATACGAACCTACCTACAACACAAGCCCTTGTACTATCACAATAATTGCTTTATTAACAGTGAGCATAACGGTCACACCGCAATAAATAAAAAGCTGTTTAAACAATTTTTCAAGGATCGCAATAAAAACCAAACTGGCGATTGACCTAATAGATACAATTTGTATTATTTCACCAACTCATGTTTCATCTCTCGTTTTATGTACGTTTGCTTACATCACCTTTATTTCTATAGGCATAAGGCGGAACATTGAAAGGTGATAATGTTTAATTTGGCTGGAGTCACTTTCCGTGTCAGGATATATAAAGCGTGTTTACGGCGGTCTCCCGAGGACATAGTGTTATCCACTAAATGGATGTTAGAATTGTCAGATGACAATAAACGAAACAGAAAACAAATAAAAGTTGAAACAATAAACAGGGATCGTTTGATTGCTACTAAAATGTGTTAAGAAGTTTGTCTTATTTTAGTATATGATTTGTTATAAAAGTTGCGATAGTTGCTGCGACTCCTTTTATACGATGCAATTCACAAGCACCTATTTGCTTTATGGTTTTTGTCTTTCCAATAGGTACTGCGCGGACAGTGTCTAGAGTGAATCTAGTATATTTTATAGTAAGTACACAAATACCGGGACTAACACACATTGCACGTATTGGTGCAATAAGTTGCTAAACTTAGTCGCAGCAGTGGCATCCTCTTGAATAAATTTCACATTTATTCCGGATGCGTCCTCGATGCCGGCACTTCAGGGCAAGTGAAACCTGCGTTTTAATGAATTGATTTGATAGTGACGCCTACAGCACACAAGGGCTGACATGACCACGCCTTCTTCCGATGGGGTTAGGCAGAAACTGCGGAACGATTGTAATATATCTAAATTGACTATTTATTTTTATTTGTTTGAGGAACTCATCTGAGCTAACGGCCTTAGTGAAGTTCACGAGAAAAAGCTTCCATTATGATTTCCACACGTAACATTATATTTAGACTAGGAAGACGCTTCATTACAGAGGTAGCGTTGTGTATAGATAATTAAGTGTACCATACAGACACGTGCGGACGACCGACCAAAGTGTATTAGTTTAGGTTACATAACTAACTTTGTAAATATGAACAGTCTAATTACTACACCAAACACGGCGTTTATAAAAAGGTACTGCTCCACAGTATATTAGGAAAAACAGAATTAAATGAGAGCAAGTTCGGATCTCGACCTACATTAATAGAAAAATATTAAAAAATCTTTTCTAATTATTTTTCTGTCAATATATTTCGAGCCGATTTTTTTGTAGATTCTAAATAAAACGCTTGTTATTTGTGTTTTGGCTAACTCGCTTCTCGGAGAGGCTTCTTCGAAATATAGCACTATTGTTGTTTTACACTTTTTGCTTTTAGCTGACTTGAAAGAAACGGGTGCGGTTAAACAGCCCATGGCCTGGTTTGTAGTAAAGTAGTTCGAACTTTTTTTTTTTTTTTTGTCACTTTTGAATCTCAACAGCCACTGTAAGTTTATTGCTTTTGAATAGAAATAAAGCGTCTCTGGGTACGCTGTTTTAGTGTCAAAAAACCCTCCTGACCATCCTGTGACCATAAACGGGCTGAGAATATTTTCCAGCTCGCCTGAATAAATTAGAACAATAAACTGAACATACATACATCCAGATAACATTATTTTAGTCGGCACTTTAACATAATATGTAATATCTTTGCTGTGACACGGGCTGTGTGGTCTATCCTTTATTTCTAGTGGCTCACATAAGTTTACGAAGTTTGTTATAGTTAATTTCATCTGTAAACGCACATTTTGATAATTATGTTGCCTTAACCACGTTACTACAGCTGACAGCAGTCTCGTGCTGTCATTATAAAGAATAAAAATAATAGTTATAGTAAGAATTCCTTTTTCATAATACACAGGCGCTCCTACTTACTTCTTCAGCCATTACTTTTAATAGAAATATTCGTAATTTACATAATTGTCATTATTTGGGTTTCTAGTTATAATTTGATGTTATGAAATTCAATGAAGTAACGTGTAAAACCTTGCAGACTACATATTACCCAATTAAGAAATGAATTACATTAGACAACCCAATTATATCTGCAATTATAAAAGGGATAGGGCTTCGAAAAGGTGGATCTTTATGCCTTAGTATTGCTGAAATAATATCACTTAATTAGATAAATAAAAGGGACCACTTTATTTGCTGAGTTGAGTGCAGTAGGTGTTCAGTGCTGATTCTGAGATCTGGATTCCGCTTACCGCAGTATATTAGTCCACAGCGTAGTGAAATCTAATTAGGGCAATGAAAGAGGGCTTTTTCTTAATTAACTTTTCTATTAGAAGAAAAAGTGTGAATAAGTTAAACAAAAATAAGAAAATAAAGTTTTAGGAACTTAGAAACCAAAAATTATAAAACCTACTTTTACAGAATACTTGTAATCTAATCACATTTATCACATGAAGAAAACCTCATTTATTTCCACTATTTAATCTGTTAATCACAAAATGGCGTGCTATTCAGTCAGCTTCAGTCAAATAAACCATAAATAAAACGTGATTGTGGCTTCCATGATAAGGGTACATGTCATATCACGCGGTACACACATTATTGTAGGAACATAATTGGGTAATAGAGGGGAAAGTGGTGAGCGAGCTAAGTATAATAAAGGAGAATCCATTTCTTGAGTGTTCTGAATTTGAGGGAGGCTTTTTGTAATGCAAAGATTGGAACAATTTGTATTCTTGGAACAATGCCTGCTCAACAGCTCCTGTCTGATGTTCCAGATAACACCTAAGTCAATAAATACTCAATGTAATCTATAACCTAATGTGAACTCAGAAGGTAGGTTTTACAAAGACATGAACATTGTGAACCATGTCGGGCACAGCATGGTAAGAAAGAGGAAGAAGGCTTTAATTGGATTAGGTAATACCTTAATTATTAATGTTGTTTATTGTACTAATGTATTTTAATTATTGATACATGATGATTTTGATATTATTATCGGCAAATGTATGTGTGTTCATGTAATAACTATCAAATTGGACTGTATTTGATTATATGTTTATATTCTGAAAATTCATGCACTAAGCTAAGCCTAGGTATGGTCTAAATTTCAAACCCACGCATTTACTAAAGTGTATTCAATAAATCAATCATATAACGTTTGAGTTGAGCTTCTTCAAATACAGTAAAATAGGTACCCAATGCTTTTGGTGCCAAGCTTGGAACTTTGAGATTTAATTCCTGCCTATCGAAGTTATTCGGTAATGAAACCTCTAGACTTTACACCCACGCATTTCATTGCGAATATGTACGTAATAAATCAAGCATATTACGTTTAGGTTTCTATGAATACACTCAAGACCGCAGACTAAATAACGTGAGCAGAACATGAAACAGTTTACAGTAATTGAGCTTCACATAGTTCACATGTGACTTTGTACTGTATCACAAGCTACACGTGACGAATAATGCTACGTAGTCCACAGCATATTTTCTTTTTATGCAGTAGGTAGTCGGTTGCTGGTTGCCTCCATTGATAATGTGACATCACGTAACTGAAACAATGAAAATGCTTATTAAATAAAATCTCAGTAGACTTATAAGAAGTTATGATTGTCACTCTGTTTATCTGTATACTGACATTGTTTAATGTTCAAAAGTGGCATGTTAATTGTGACAGTGGTGTCGAAACCTTGGTCCCTATATCTATTGTAAGAAGTACACATACAGTATCTTATTGGCAGAATTCAGACGAGGGTAAGCAATATAATTTATTTTAAGCAACAATTTATGTTTGTATTGGCATTGTTGAGTTTGTAATAAAGTTGATAAATACGTACTCGAATGACAGCATTTTTCTCAACATACATCTATGTACTACGTTTAGAGCAAAAATTTAAAATAGTAAGTAAATAGTGAAAATTTACCATACATTAATTTAAAATAGTAAAATGATACGGACCGTGTTGAGTTTTGTATTTAATGAACATAGCAGTAGATATAGAAGACGTACTTCACTACTTCACTCATTTATATTAATAAATAGAAATACTACAATGAGTTAAGTGAAAGATCGAAATCCTCTCTACATTACCTGCAGCAAACATGAAAGTGCACTATTCCAGAAGCTCACAATCTAAACAGTTATTGTGTCAAGTGTTAAGGCGCAAGACAAGCAGATTGCGGCTCACGATTTCTAATCCGAATGTCAAAACAAGATTGTCGAGTACACTAAACTACATGAAAACAGGGATCGAGTCAAAAGCGATTATCTACTGAATACGAGAGTGGATTTTTAAAACGAGGGCAAAATAAAAGAGCGCATTAATTGGGCTATTAATTCAGTGAGGGTCGGTATTATGTGGTAGTGTTGGGAAGGGGAAGAGAAGCTTCTTTGTAGTGCGTGAGAGCCTTTCGATTAACACTTGGTATAACGATACTACTGCGGCGTAATAACCATTTTGTAAGATCGTTTCGGCCGCTTAAGATTTATTTCCTGTTAGGAAACATCATTTAAAATTCATGATGTTGCTGTGGAAACTTAACTTCCATTTTGTAAAAGTAAAATGAACAAGGGTCTTTTTGGTAATTTATTTTCTGATCTAATTAATTATGATAGCATTAGCAGACCAAGGTTTTCGTTTCCCGCAATAAATTAGAATTTAATTTTAATTAAGTATCAGACTGTACGGCCCAAAACAATTCAAAAATTGCCAGCTTGTTGCTAAAGAAAATTCCATCAAAGTACGTGAAAGGTTTCGAAAATCTTCCTTAGAAGACCACAGAATGTTTCCAGACACTGAAGATTGTATGGGTGGATCAAAGTCCGAGCATACACATAGTTAGGTACATACTTGAAAAGTTGTTGTTTGACTATCAACACCGGGTCAGTACGGTGTTTTTACTATTTTCAGGAAATTATTATTACATTTTCTCAATGTTTGCTTTAATTTGTGTAAACATAAACAGGAAAGTGCAGTAAACTTTGACTAGCCATAATTTAATATATTTCAAACACAGTTCTATCGTAAAATCAAATCCATTCAAATAGGTCAACCGAATATCAAATGTGTATTTTCGAGTCACATACAATGTCTGTATTAAATTACATTGTGAAACTAACGTTTATAAACTCCATAGAAACAACATGCATGCGGCACAATGGATGAGATTAAATTGATTAATGATTTGATTTGTATCGCATTATGTAATGCTGGTTGTAGGCTTACGTAAGAATATTTGTTACTGAACCAACTACATAAAACATAAACATAACATCACGCCTTGTTTCCCCGAAGGGTTGGGCAGAGGTGTCCCTGTAGCAGGTACACCCACATTTCGCCAGTTATGTTTAAGTCCCATGTAATAGGGGGCGAGCCTATTGCCATCAACCGGGCATAAATCCAGACTCCGAGCTGCTACTGAGAAATTTCAGATAGAAAAACCCAATAACACTTTGCCCGATCCGGGAATCGAACCCAGGACCTCATGCTCAGCAGTAGCGCTTGCGACCACTAGACCAACGAGGCAGTTACTAGACCACTGAACCAACTGTTAGTCTAAACTCTATTTTTACGACAAGAACATGGAAAATATTCAGAAAAGTTATTGAAGATATCAAGAATTGCGTCAATATATTTTGTATTGCTTTGTTTATTGGAGAAATGCCTTGTGTTTTTGAAAAAAAAGGCACGTACGTATCGTATCAATGACTATCGAGGTAGCTGTTCGTAGCAAGACGTGGCGTAGCGGCCCGTAGCACGTCGTAGCGGCCCGTAGCACTTCGTAGCGGTTCGTAGCACGTCATAGCGGTTCGAAGCACTTCGTAGCGGTTCGTAACACGTCTCCAACTGCATAAAAATTGATTATAATGAGCTTCCTTTGCATAGCAAACCAATCACCTTAATTGGAGGGATTGCCGACATTAACAATCGTTATGTTGCATTGCTATATCTTGATACTAACAAGTTAAGTATTCCAACATTCTCTACTATTTAAACAATAAAAACTCATCCCATTTATATTTTTAACCGGGATTTATTAACCCACCATAAAATAACCCTCTACTTATGGAAATGTATGCATACGGGGTTTCCAATGAATGCAGCAATAAATGGCGCACATAAACTCACTAGGAAATTGCCTACGTTCATATTATTAACTAAATGAAGCACTATTAAGTTTCGTGAGCCACATAAAAGCCTCATTATCTAGCAAATGTATCAAATTACTAGCGATTTGTATAGCTAGGTACAATTGGAACGTGATTCCATTTTCTGTGTAATGATCAGTGATCGGAGTAGGTAGATTGATTTTACGTACTCGCATCATGAATAGTCATAGAAATCATAACATGGATAAGCATTTTTTCTGGGATTTTATTTGGTACTTACGGGATTGAATCAAATATTGTAAGGATTTTTAAACTACTAAGTTAGAAATTTAGACAACCGTGCGTCAGTAGGATAGCGGAGAGGTAAGTCCCATCGTTCGTCGCACGCACTACAGTAACTATTATTATTAATAGAATCCCACTTTACGTTTGCTAATTTTTACTCAAGTTTAGTCATACCATAGTTTTTTTACTATAGAAGGCCGATCACCTATATAATATACTATTAAAAATACAACATTTGAAATTCCTAAAAAAAATCTTAATAATTTCAAAATCCCGGAATCCCGGAGGCATAATTATCCATACTAATATATACGTGCCAGTTCATTGACCCCAAATCAATCTACTTACTCCGATCACTGGTAATGATATAATATCGGCGGGTTAATATACTCTAGTTTCGCAATCAATATACCAAAGCTTCGAAGTAGGTACCCAAACATGATACGCAGTCAGTAACTGTTCCTGTAAGTTCTACTGAGCGTCGACGCCGTGCCTTTGAATTAATTAGGCTTAAAGATTAGTTATCTGAGCACGAAATATGTCCGATTTCCAGAACGTTTGAACTTCCAATCAACTGCAGTTGTCTAGCTGACTGATCGACCGGACACACTCCATCAACGAATGTTTCATGTCCGTCTCTCCGCACACTCCACAGCTTGAGCAAGTGCATTTCCAATTACAAAACGGAAACTGTTGGCCAGAATATGTCCGTATTTTTGTGTGAAAGTATGTATCCCAATGACGAGGGAATGTTCTTAAAATAAGAGTTTGCACAAAGTTGTCGGTTTTCGCCAATTTTCGTATTTGACCGTGGCCAAAAAAAAATTAAGTGCCGGCAAATCAATACTGTCAATTCAGTTATTTAGAGATTATCGATAGTTCCAACAACTAAAAGCACAATAACTGATAAAATGCAGAAAAAAAATATTTTTCTTGCATAAAATATGTTTGACCAAAATTTTTGTGTGATTAAATTTAAACTGTTTAACGGTTTTTTAATCATTAAAATATTGACACTGCTTTTTTTACTTTTGCCAAAGAAAAACCTATCGAAAACCAAAAGAATCAATATTTTTGATAATTCGGTTTATGGCCGAAAAAAATTCCGGCCGGTTTCAGTCGGACTCTACTCATCTCTCTCTCTCTTTCTCTCTCTCTCTTTCTCTCTCTCTCTCTTTTTCTCTCTCTCTCTCTCTTTCTCTCTTTCTCTCTCTCTCTCTTTCTCCCTCTTATTATCTTATGTTGCAACAATAAAGAAGAGACCGTGTGAGTATAGCCACCCTAGTAACATAACTACAGTTTTGCACTAGGTAATTTATTTTAAACTGTTTCCCATACTTTAAAACAACCAGACCGTTCAACCAGTCTCACCAAGGGGTATCGTGTTACCTAGTAACTAGGTTGTGGAGGTCCGATAGGCAGTCACTCCATGTAAAATACTGGTATTCAGCTGCATCAGCCGACCCCAACATAGTTGGAAAAAGGCTAGGCAGATAATGATGACTTACGTTAAAATGTGTAAGAGGCATTCTGTAATTCATTCAGATCAGTAGCTAAAAATGTAAATTCCTTTTACGGTCATAACCCCGAGGAAACGTACTATCGAATATAAATAACCTATCCTCTTTCAAACGAAAATGATCTCCCCAAAAAAGGTTTAAGTGGATGTAGAAAAGAGTCATTCGTGGATCATCCTTTATCTGAAAAGAACCTTTTAGCTTAAAAGTGAGGCTAAGGTCCAACAGGAAGGATTTTGGACTATCGGAAGACTAGGATTCAACTGAAACCTGTTATTTTGTCGTCACCTTTTACTTTAGTACTTCAGGGATGAGGTTTTTATCAAACACATCGACAATAAGAGTTTGCGAAACAAACAGAGAAAGTCCGGGTACCTCGCGCCGACATTACATTTAATTGAAAGATTTCTGAAGAATCCGGAATAAAGTTTTCGAATTTCCTCTCCGGCTGGGGGCTCCATGTGCGATAGGTAGGTTTGCATTATTTTATTAACTTCTTTATCATATTAGTTAAGGGAAACCGCAAACTTATTTCTGTCTTGTTGCTTCATTATGTACCGGTGCGGGCTATGTTAGATCTTTTCACATTCGACGCTCGGCACTGGTCACGGACGGTTGTGTGCTTGCGCTCTCCCGTTCATGACTCAGTGTTCTTGAGTCATATTCCGTTGCGTTTACGTAACGATTCTCGTAGTCACCCGACTACATCCGATCTCCAATCGTCAATCGATTGGACTAAGATCGAAAAACGGCCTTTTTCAAGGCTATCTTATTTCTTTAACAGAAAATACGTGTGTGTAGCTTCACTAGGCCCCTTCTGGGTAAAACCACAGTTTCGTGGTCACTCGGTGGATACCATACGGTGCCAACGAAGCCGAGTGGGGTGTTGACCCAACACACCCGCTGATCCCCTTCAGGGTGAGGCAGTGAATTGGCCGGGTCCCAGTGTTTGGCCTTGGGGGATCTCCTAGTCAACACGTGGTGACAGTATTCCCTTCACAGCTACACACCCTGTGTCGGTCGGGTGTGTCTACACCCGGCGCACTAGACTGGTTAGGACCCCGTTGCACATTAAGACAGGCAACGGGCCAAAGCAAGCTTAGGGCTCACTTTCAGGCACCCATCCTCCCTGTCTACACCCGACAGGGAGGGATTACTCATCCCCGGCATACCCACCGGGGAGATAGGAATAGGGAAAATAGGAAACTAGGATTCCCTCATTATTAAATTAAAATAGTCAGTTAAAATGGAGGCTTTACAGGGTGACCTTCAGTCACTCCGAAATGACCTCACATCGCTCAGGAGCGACAACGCCAGACTCCTAGACTTACTAGGTAGAGTCCTCCTCAAGGATCCCTCTCTTATCAATGAATTCGGTCTAGAATTAAAAATCCTTTCTGCTTCACAGAATACGGACAGTGCCCCTACTGACCCCCAACCCAGTCCCAGTCCAAGTCCATGTCCCTCAGACATGGACACGGAAGTCGTGTCCGCTAGTACAGCGCGCCCCCAGACCCCCCACCCCTACTTCGTCCCTGACACAGAAGCACACGTCTCTGCTTCCTCCTCTTCCCACTCGGATGACGAAGGCTTCACCCAAGTCATAGGAAAGAGTAATAAGAGGAAGAAGAAGAGACAGAGCTCTTCCCAGGCCGCCAAAGTCGTCGCTATCGACGACTCAATTTCCCCCACCCCCCCGATAGTTAGCCTAACTGACACCGCTACGTGCGCTACAGTAGCTTCCCCTCCCACCTCCCCCCGCCCGATTGCGTCATCCTCCCAGGCTGACGCAACCATTACTAGCTCCGGCCCTAAAAAGGTCGCGCCTCCACCTCCCGTGTTCATTCAGGACAAGGAGAAGTGGACGGCAATCTCAAAGTGGTGTGTAGAGCTAAAAATAGCCTACACAAACGCTAGATCGACCCAACAGGGTATTAAAGTACAGGTCCCGTCGTCGAAAGACTACAGGGAATTAACCAGGGTCCTGAGAGACAGAGGTGTGTCATTCCACACCTACTCTCTCCCAGAAGACAGACAGACTAGAGTGGTGATCAAAAAGATCCCCAAAGAAATCCCCCCCTCCGAAATTCTAGCCGACCTTCAGTCGCAAAAAATCCCCGTCGATGAGGTGCATCGTATGCACCGTTCGCGCGGTGGGGAAGCATACGACATGGTTCTCGTCGTATGCTCCCCTACCGAGGGGCATCACCCCATCTTCAACGTCAGGACCATCTGTCACTTAACGGGCTTCACCATTGAGAAGCCCTGGAAAAATAGCGCGATCGGTCAGTGTCACCGTTGTCAATTGTATGGCCATTCGCAAAAGAATTGCCATGCAAAACCCAGGTGCGTAAAGTGCCTGGGCGACCACGGTACCACTGATTGTCCGCGCCCTAAAGACCGTAACGATTGCCAAACCCCGCCTAGTTGCGTGCTGTGCGGCCTCGAGGGTCACACAGCCAACTACCGCGGCTGTTCAAAAGCCCCTAAGGCTAACTCAGGCAAGCTGACTAAGCGTTTAGACGCTAGACAGCAAAAACAAAGGGAGTATCAACCCTTCCCCTCCTCTCAGATCCCCGAGCGGCTAAGCCCTCAGAGGCCTAGCCCTTGGTCTCTAATCAATCACCAGAAGGCCTTCCCAGCCCTGGCTACCCCGCGCCCCCCTCCCCCTCGCACCCCTCTATACACCCTCATGGACCCGCGTGTCCGTCTCCCCCCTCCCCCCGGATTCTCAGCTCCCCCCGCGTTCCCCCAGCGTTACGCCCCCCCCGCACCCCCCGCGCCTTCAGCGCCTCCCGCGAAACCCGCTACCGCTACCGCTCCTAAAGCCCCGCGCCCCGCCCCCACTCCCGTGGTCACTCCCGTGCTAGACCCCGTGAATAATGCATTCGGCATTATATCGTCGACATTTATGACCTTCTGTACCCCCAGGGCTACGCAAATGGCTTATGACATTATCGCAGCCTTAGGGTCGGGTGATATCCAGCAGATCACAAATGTATACGAAGCGTACTCGGACATTACGCAAGCCCTAAAATCTTTCTCTAGACCCCCCCATCATGTATAACGCCACTATTGAAAGGTTTAAACCCCGATCCCTCAAAATAGGTACCTTTAATGCCAATGGCTTAATAAATCAAAAAAAATGAGATCGCGGAATTCCTCCGCGATCATCAGTTAGATATCCTCCTCATCCAGGAAACCTTTCTAAAGCCCCACAAACGTAGCCCCACCATAGCTAACTATCGCTTAATCCGGAACGATAGGACGCGCTGTCACGCGGGTGGCACTCTCATTTATTATAAAAAGGATCTGTACTGCATTCCTATGGACCCTCCCCCCCTCTCCCGACTAGAAGTATCAGTCTGCCGTCTAGGTATGACCGGTCACCCACCGATCACTCTAGTATCGGTCTATATCCCTCCCATTCGAACTGTAGATTTAGAAAATTTCCAACTCCTATCTGATGACCTAGAATTACTCTTAGGCATGAGTGACTCCGTCATTATGGCGGGCGATTTCAATGCCAAGCACCCCTCATGGAATAGTTCCATCACTAATACCAGAGGCCGTCACTTGTTCGACCTCTCCTCCTCCCTTAACTTCGATATCATCGCTCCGATGGACCCCACTCATTATCCCCATAGAATCGATCACACCCCTGACGTCCTTGACCTAACGCTCCTTAAGAACGTAAACCTACGCATTGACACAATAGAAACGGTGCACGAGCTTACCTCTGACCACCGCCCAGTCATCATCAATCTTGTCTCCCGCATAGGTCCCTCTGACCCCAACCATCCCCCCTCCACTAGAAAGGTGACGGACTGGAAGAAAGTAAGCGTTCAGCTGAAATCCAACACGTCCCCCTCATTAGACGCAATTCCCGACAAATTTGACTCAATCGCTGACACGACGGCCGCGATCGACTCACTCACGGAGCACGTACAAACCGTCCTGAGCGACTGCTCAAGGGAGGTTCCAGCAACAGAACCCTGTTACTTGAAACTCCCGGACGATGTGCGTGCTCTGATGACTGAGAAGAACGCGGCCACTCGTGCCTACAGTGTCTTTCCTTGCGCCGCCAACAAAGCCCACATGCGCTACTTACAGAGAACTGTAAGGACACGTATTGCGGAGCTGCGTGACGCGGGCTGGGACAAGATGCTGGGCGATCTCGAGCCAACCCATCTAGCCTTCTGGGAACTCCAGAGGAAACTCAGGTCCACTCAATCAGCCTCTATGCCCCCTCTAGTCCGCCCCGATAAAACCATCGCCTTCGATGACATCGACAAGGCCGAGTGCCTAGCCGACAGCCTAGAAGCTCAATGCTCTCCCAGCTCCCTACCAGTAGACAAAGCTCACCTCGACGAGGTCGACGCCGAAGTCGAACGTAGATCCTCTCTCCCTCCCGTTGAAGACCCTGATTTTCCCCTGCCCCCCATCGAACCAGATGAGGTACACGAGATTATCAAGGGTCTCCATATTCGTAAAGCCCCCGGTTCAGACGGACTCACCAATAGGGTGGTCCAGCTCTTCCCAGCCCATTTAATTATGCTACTGACCACCATCTTCAATGGTGCATTAGGTAATAACATCTTCCCCCAGACGTGGAAAGAGGCCACGGTCATAGGAATCCCAAAGCCCGGCAAGCCTAAAAGCGAGCCCACTAGTTACCGCCCCATCAGTTTGCTCAAAGTCCTCGGCAAAATCTATGAGAGGCTTATTTATAAGCGTCTCAGAGACTACGCAGAGACCAAGGGCCTCATCCCCAACGAGCAGTTCGGCTTTCGAACTCAGCACTCTAGCGTGCATCAGGTCCACCGTATTGTCGAGCTGGTCAGCGGTGCTCTCACCCAAGGCCGACGGACAGGTGCGGTCTTCTTCGATATTGCGAAAGCGTTTGACAAAGTCTGGCACAACGGCTTAATATATAAGCTTTACAAACTCGGTGTGCCAGATCGTCTCGTGCTCATCATTCGAGACTACTTGTCGAACCGCACCTTCCGCTTCCGTATCGAAGGAGCCCTATCCTCTCCCCGCCCCATAAGGGCAGGAGTCCCTCAGGGCTCCGTGATAGCTCCCCTCGCATTCACCCTATTCACTAGCGATATTCCCAAACACAGATGGACGCACTTGGCTCTGTTCGCAGACGATACTGCGATCATCTGTAAAGGCAATACCGAAACGATGCTCCTAAACCTGCAAAGGGCTGTCAATAACCTTGGCGCCTGGTTCAGGAAATGGAGAATCGAGGTCAATCCCGACAAAAGTCAAGCGGTTTTATTCACAAAACCGAGATCCAGAGCCCTCCCCCTCCCCCGACCTATCACCTTGTTCGGCAAGCCGATCCCTTGGGAGAAGCGAGCCAAGTACCTCGGTGTCATACTCGACCATCACCTCTCCTTTTCAGAGCACATAAAGTCGGTTCGCTCGCGAGCCGCTTTCGCTCTCGGTAGACTTCATTTCATTCTCAATGCACGCAGCAAATTGTCACTAAAGTGCAAATTGCGAACCTACACAGCGTGCATCCGCCCCATCATGACCTATGCGGGATCAGTCTTTGCTCACGCCAAACCCCATTCCATCCATAGGATGCAGACCCTACAGAACCGTTTCCTTCGTAAGGCCACGGGAGCCCCCTTTTATGTCAGAAACGAGATCCTCCATCTCGACTGTAAGATCCCAACGATCCGCCAATTCCTAAAACGCATGTCCAAGAGTTACTTTGACTCCGCTCCCAAACATCGCAATCCTCTGATTGTCGAGTCAGCCGACTACATCCCTTCCCGTATCAGTCAGATTCGCCGACCGAGGCATACTCTTTCCGACCCAGATGACCCCATTACACTCCTCCAGGAGCAGAATAGGGCCACCAGTACAGTATACAAAAACAGACGCCTCCCGTCATTCCGACCTCGCCGCCGAGGTCCTTTGCGATCGCGACCGCGTCCCCGAGTCAATGAAACTCCTCTCCGACCCTTGCTCGAAAACGAGGTGCCAGCAGTTGTTGCAGCTGAGCACGTAGCTTTAAATACCCCGCATAATAATCATGATGAAAATATAAATTTGATCCAGCCTGTCCCTTCTTGCTGTCCTCCCCTCAGCGATGCCCTAAGCCGAGGTTCGTACCCCACAGGGGGTGCCCTTAGCGAGCATTCGCTTAGTTTTAATTTAGAATAGTTAAAAGCTCCTGGCTGGAGGCTCTAAGTGTAGAAGCTTAAGGCCACCACAGGAAAAGTTCGGTTAAGCAGCCATGACCTTAGTGGTCAAAACTGCGAGAGGCCATTTCAAAAAAAAAAAAAAAAAAAAGCTATGTTAGATGAGGTCATTTCATTGATTTTCTCGGTAGCAGAAATGTTAAGATTATGAGTGTAACACTTTTGGAGTAGAATTATGGGTACAGAATATAAATTTTAGATTAAATACGGCTTAAATGCTGAAATTTTACGGATAACTAAGAAATAAAAAAATATCTCGTTTGGAAACAAGAATCTGGAGAAAAAATCGTTCTTGTATTTCAGGATCAATTTAATTTGTATGAGATTGTAGAAGTCTGTTCTAAAGGGTCCTTGTTTGAGATAAAAGAAAGAGATCGCTTCAGGGAAACTATAATTGGGTTTTAGGAATTTGGCTATACCTACTTATTCTGTTTTATTTCGTGGATTATGATTTTTCTAAAAGGAATGAACGTAAGAACATGTTTAAAATTGGGTATGAGCGCATATTGTATTAATGTTTCCAATTGTTGTGTATATTTATTACAGCTGAAACATAACATTCTGATCTATAATTATGTTTTTATTACTGAAATTATTCCAGAATTCTGCAGTAGACAACTATAAATAAAATATTAAGCTGGTATCTCAATAAACAATAGCGGTAAGATATATCAGCATAGTAGCAGCTGAACCTGGACGATTGTGTTCCACGTCAGTGTTGTATGTACTCTACTTGACTCTATTATCACCAGGCTCCGTTTCCGAATTCTGTTTGCAAACACTTTTGGCTTCGGTAAAGCATAGAGGCTTCGGACGTGAAAGCAATAACACATTGGTGGGTTATTGCTGCCATGACCGATGTTTTAGTACGAAAATATAACTTTTGAATTGTTTCAGGATTTTGGTAAGCAGTTGTTGGCTGAAACGAATTCACCGTGTCATTCCTAGCTGAAAACTAAGCTGTTCTTCTTTTGTATCCAGATGATACCAACAATGAACAAATTAAACAGTTCTAAACAACACACAACAACAACAATTGTAATAACAACAACATTGTTTGTATTGTTGTACAATTGGAACAACTCGAGCCTTTGAATGAATACTTATAAAGAGAAAATAAATTGGTAATGTTTGTTTAGTTCTCCACAAACACAGCTAATAACGTCAATCGAAACTTTTCTTGTTTTGTATAGTTGCACGACGAAAGTTGTGAGTGCCCGGACTCGCGAACTGCCTATATACAGGCTTATGTCATCTAAGTTGCTGTGTAGCTGTTTCCCTAAAATCTGCGGGGTAATTTAAACACACCTTTTATTTTTGGGTGGGAAATTATCCCGCGACCCCGGGAGGCATCGGCCCTAGCGGACACCGTCTGTTGTGCTGACATCTCTTTGAGGCGCGCGTGGAACACAACGTGCCATCGACCCGGGCTTGATCCTTATCGAACGGTGAGCTACCCATTGCTCACCGTCCGCAAGCCCGCGGTAGCTGGGAATGGCAATTCCATTAAATTTGATAGTTCAACAACATTCATTGCGTTATTGAGCAGACGACATTTTAACATACAAACATGATTTTGAACAAAAGCATTCATCGTGATACAGAATGTATATGAGACATGTCCACTATACGTCTCATGAGAGCAGCTTACAAAAGGGTATGCCTAGATAGATGGTTTGGGTTGAGAGGATGAATGAAAAGTGACTAACAAAATATATTTACAAGGCAGATGAGAGTGGAAACACCGAGAGGGGACGCCCTAGGAGGACATATTAACTGACTTATTGGTCATGTTCTTCAGAAAGGTCAGGTGCGTAGTAGTTGCGACCGGCGTGCATGTATGATCAGATGTATGACCGTAAACAAGGCAAAATGTGTATGTAAGGATCGTAGCAGGTGGCGTTCTGTAGTTTCTGCCTACCCCCATGGGAAGCAGGCGTGAGTTTATATATGTATGTACATCAATCACGACTTTGAATCTTGTAGCTTTTTTGCATTCAGTCACAATACCTACGCCTAACATTGTCCTTTACATTTAATAAATTATAGAGCTTCTTTCTAACTTTTTAAGCTTCCATAAATTATCCTCTATCTAATTATCCTATCAAACCGTCGAGAGTTTAAATTAAACCAAGGTTCGGATCGCATTCGCGTGATCTAAGTCGTCCACAGTGGTCACCTTTGTACAAGTGGCCATGTGGAAATCCCCCGGAATAAACTTGTAACGCCTTAGAATTCCTGCTGGTTTCCTGTTCCTGGTAGAATATTTTTCTACTCTTAATGTTTAAGGCTCTAAAGGAAGATAATCCGCTCATTCTTACGTTGCGTCACCCACATGAACAAAATATAGCTACAGTTAGTGAGTGTGGTGTTTGACATCGTTCGACGCACTGTACCACAATAAGCACCTACCTAGTATCCGTCTCTAGGGTAACTGCGTTAGGTCTTGTACACGTCAAACAAAAGGAAAAAAATGCCTTGTGTGGAAAAAGTTTGCTTTTTATGGCATTTTATATGGCTATGGCTTTGGTTTGGTTGGTTTGGTGGAACATATTATAGTAGCGTGATGTGAGGGAAACACCCAAACTCAAGAGCACGTCGCAAAACTTTATTACCAAAATGTCTCCAGATTATATACCGAATCCAAAGGAGATACGGTAACCTGCTGAATATTCAGTTCGTATCAAGAAGCGTCGTAAATATTTTTTTACTAGCAGTAACGCTCATAAATCGTCTATAGGCACTCCAAGCTTCAATTCACGCATCAATACTCAATTCTCTGACATCGAGTTTTTCGCATTCATTGCCTTTGTCAGTCATCTTATTCTGGAGACTAGATTTATTATTCAAATAAAAAGTTCATCTGTTCTATAAAGCTAACGAGACGTGCGGACTAGCTAATGGCGTAATGGTGCGGAATGATTTAGGTGAGGTTAATGAGAGTACGCCTCTGAGTTTTTTAGAACATGGAAGTCCGCTATGGATACTGCAGTTGATGGGTGTGGTGGACGTGCAGTTTGGTCAGTAGAGTTTCGGGTAATTAACGACGAAGAAATAACACCTAATTCATTATGAAGACCGTAATGTACATCAGTCTAATATTTATTACACAGTACCTAGATATCAAAGGAATTGTTTTCTAAGGAAAACTCCGAAAAATTCTATACCTATTGAACCCTAAGATGCAAGTTCGAATACGCAATAATGTAAATAATAACTCAAACTGGAAAACCAATCTGTAGGTATAATAAAATGCAAAATTTTCAAAAAACATTTTACTCAAGAGCAGTCTGGACAACGCTGTTTTGGTTTTTTCTGCAGTAGGTATCTGTTTTCCAGTCCCTTTTAATTGTTCCCTGATGAACTACATTACCACTTTGAATTTGTCGAAGAGCACAATATTATTTTGCGAAATAATTACGAAACTAAATGAAGACTAAATGAGTTATAATAAAACAGGGTACTATTGCACGTCTTTAAACAAGAGCGTTGTAACAATACCTACGTAATCTGAAGATAATTTCCACATGAAGTGTAATTACTGACACGTCAAAAATTTGTAGGAAACCTTGCAGGCCTGTAAACGACATGAATAATAATTAATATAGCAATATGGCATTTCGATAACGTGTCGAAGCCAGACCAGTGCTTGCCTCTCGATCTTAACTAATTAAAATTTGTGCAAGATTGTAGCAAATCTACAACAAACCATAACCAATTCTGGAGTAGCTTTGATGTCAAATTTTGTTGGACGTTTTGCCACGGTAACAATGATGCCGTTTCATTCCTGTGATGGAATGGCCTAAAGCCGTTAACGGGGTTCAAAAAGTTAACAGTTTTATTTCCAAGTAGAAATAAAGCTGCCAGCCTTTTGAACCCCGTGTTTAATTCGAGGAGTTCACCAATCGAAACCTTTTAACTGTTTTGCTATCCACAAAGCAACGTCCGCGTCAGCCGATAGGAAAGTATTTTTACCTATCGGGATTTTTGCGATAACAGTTTTATTTTTAAGGGTTTTTTTAACAGCGCAGAGGCGTAGAGTCGTTAGAAAGCCAGACACTATCTACACAAATGAGCAATATAAAAAAGCCACTAACTTATCATGAAATATTTCCGATACCACGCAAGATAGCTTTTTGAAGTAAAAACCAACATTCAAGTGTGTTTAATAGTTAATAAAAAAACATCTTTAAAACAGTTTTCAAGTTTTTTTTTTACTTCTTGTGTATTTTTTTTTTACTTTACTTGTGTGGTTTCGAGGAGCTCGTGGCTAAGTAATAACAACCACACGGTTCAATCCATCAGGTTAAGCTACGCTTGCCAGGGTTGGTCCGTGGATGGGTGAACATCTTTACATACCGAGACTCCTACGTGCCTCGGAAAGCACGTTAAGCCGTTGGTCCCGGCTGTCATTCGAGGATCTTTGACAGTCGTTACGGGTCGTCAGAAGCCCAAAAGTCTGACAACCAGTCTTACCAAGGGATATCGTGTTACCTACCTTGTAACTAGGTTGTGGAGGTCAGACAAGCAGTCGCTCCATGTAAAATACTGGTATTCAACTGCATCCGGTTAAACTGGAAGCCGACCCCAACATAGTTGGGAAATGGCTATGCAGATGATGATGATGTGTGGTTTAGGATATATTTCGATTTTTGTGGCACTTTGCAGGTGGCTTTTTTATGTTGCTCGTCAGTGTATATTTTATAGAGATAAATTGCTTTGTGAATTTGAAAAAGTCATGAAACATGTTCCTAGAGGAACATATAAAATAAAATAAAGATAGAAGCTCCGCCTGAGCTCGTGCATAACTTGTAGTATACGGATGGACGGACGTGGTGGACGTTGCATCTACGGAGACTTTCCTTATTTGCACACCGACAGCGAAATTTTCAGATGAGCTGGTATTATCAAGATTTATTTATTGTAATTTTGTAAGTTTAATATAAAATTAAATGTATCCTACCTAATGTGTACCTTTTGGAAAAAAAAATCTAAATGATGGTAAAAACCGCATCAAAATCCATTGCGTAGTTTAGAAGTACAACGCTGTCACACAGACACGAAAAACGACTTTATAATTATGTATCATCATCATTTCAGCCGAAAGACGTCCACCACGGCTGAACATAATTATGTATAATTAGATTAAATTATTCCCTTCGACCGTTCATTGACTAACCAGTACCCTAATTGCGTAACTTATTTTCGTACACAATTTTGCCTAATTTGTTTCATTTTGACAGTTCAATAACATTCATTGCGTTATTTACGCTGTCGAGCAGATTTTTTTTTCCAACTTATGAAGCAATGGTTAAGCAATCTATTTCAAATCGAAACAGATTGTGTTTGTTGTATTACGCAATTAGGATACTGGTGTCAGAGTTTGTATGCCATGGGCCCCTGACTTGGCTTCACGTGCCGTCGAGAAATATCTCTCAGGCACGCCGGTTTCACGATGCGATGTTTTCCTTCACCATTTTTGAAGCAAGTGATAATATTATACAATACGCACATGAACGAAAAGTCAGAGGTGCGAGCCTTAGCCTTGAGTTCGAACTCGATCTTGGCAGTCCGACGGTCACACCACTAGCCTATCACTGCTGCACATGATGCACATGATGATGACGATATTAAGATGAACACTAAACATCGAATTTCGCTACTTGTGTTTATAGTTTACATATGTATAAAATGGTTTCTTAAATGTATTGTCCTAAAATTATCAAAGACAAGTCAGCGTTAGTAGTTGTTCACTGTGAAATTCTTTTGAGTTTTTATCCTCATGGCTGCCTGTGTATGATATTCCATTTGCACCGTTATGTGGTATTACTTTACCACAGAGCTTTAGCGTAAAAGTAGGTAGCCCCTACTAGTTGTGAAATACAAATAGAAAAAAATACGTTAAAACAATATATGTAGTATATTTCACAAAGAGCTGTTTGAAAAAAAATGTCGGTACTTTTAACAAACTATATGAATTTAAACAGTTTTTACTGCCCAATTGCCCATTGGGAAAAACGTTTGTTCTCTTGTTTTTCAACTATAAAAGCGGAAGGTAAACAAACCCAATCGTGTTGACAATTTGCAAATACAGTTCTAATAAAAAAGACATTACAAGGATTATCTGTTAGCGGGGAGCGGAATTTCATATCTTTGAGAAAATCACATTTTTTAAGTTGTTTTTCCTTGAAAAACGGAGCTTACAAACCTTCTTTTTTTTAATTTACTTTTTAATTTTATGAAGTATTTTATTAATCCATGGAATTCTGTGATGGAAAATTTAATTACAATGAACGATTTTAATTACCGCTGGTTCAAGAATTCTTTTACATTTTACTTTTTCCAGATGCGAAGAAACCGTTTGAGAGATGATTTTAGTGTGTACTCTACTAAGCTTAGTTAGGCCCGGACTCCACTAAAGCGGAGACGAGACGAGAGGAGAGGACATGTGTTTTAACCAACCAATAGAATTTCGTTATTCACACATCTCGTCTCAACTCAGCTTCAGTGGATACCACTGAGCGGAGATGTTTAAATTTGTGTGGTGCGATCGAAGTGGAGATATGTGCTGTGCCTCGCAAGCTGGCGACGGCGCGCAGTGGAGACGAGAAGAGATGAGAACGGCGTGCAGTGAGCAGAACCGTAAATTCGTTAACATCCAACTACTAGCCAGCACACATTTCCACTCCAGTCTATAGTAAAAGTTTTCTTTTTTTTTTGTTAACCTTCCCAATTCAAATCTCATTACGCACCAGCAGGTCATATTCAAACAATATGAAATTCAGTACAATATAATTACTCGGCCAGGGCCTGGTGTTATAATGACTTGCTTTAGGTCTGACATATCATGACATATCATTTGACATTAGCGATTAGGTTGTGTGAAAAGTTTATTATAATAATGAGATTACTTCAGCGTTGCAAAATAAAATGGTCTTCGTGAAAATTTTTAGCTAGAAAGTCGACACCACAAAACAGATCCTTACAATGTTATAAACAAAGACAATAGATCTCAGCAAAACGGAAAATTTCTTGAATCTAATTGTGTTATGACATTTAAATCTCGCCGCGTTGTGTCCACAGTCACAGTAAGCAACTTCGAACTCTATGACGTCACAGTTTAGTTTTGCGTCACCGTTTTTCCCGCACTCTTGTGCTTCCATATGCGGCTTTTGATATGCTTATCTTGATCGACGGTGATATTTCTTTATTTCATCGTAATCGTGGCATTCATGGCTTTGTTTTAATTTTGACCTTTTAGTGCATTATTATAGATGAAAAATTCAAAATCAAAGTGCACTCAGCTGTGATTAATTATGATCAGGAAAGGGATTAGAGCGATACGTGTAGAACGTGAGACGCTTTCCACTAACGAAATACAAAGAAGCAAACACTAAAATATAATACCTCCATGAATATAACTTGATTTGACAAATAAAGCAACCTGTGTCATTATAAAGTATGAAAAACTGGAACGAATAGTTTCATAAATAATGACAAAGGAAATTACTAACATTAGTTATAATTTAGTGCGCACACTGATCGGATTTAATATTCAATTATGTGCGGTCATCATTGAAAAGAAGGTACACTAAAATTGTTTTGCTGAGTATCATAAATTGACAGGGCTGGCAGCTTAAGCTCATATTGTTCATACTACATTACATCAACTTATATTGTTGTTTTTTATGTAATTTACAAAACAGATGTTACTTTCTGTGATAAATCTAAATCCTGGGACATAATATCTATGAATCCAGTCCTTACCAACTAAAATACCTATTTGAAAGCATAATTATTTCAGCAAGATTTACATATTTATTACAAATTATAAGGAGGCCATTATTAAAGTCCCCTTTTAATTTTATAAAGGTGAGAGGTGTTAAAAGGGCAGCTTAATAAACAATAACTGTTTCGCCTTATTATTATGATCATAAATTATTTGCATTGCAGAAATTTAAATTGAAATATCGTGACAATGTTTCAGTAAGATACTACTCACTTTTCTATCGCTTTCCTCTTATTATAATCATAAATTATAATTTGCATTGCAGAAATTGAAATATCTTGAAAAAAATTCATACATACGCTACTATTGCAGTGAGAAATAATCAATGAGTACTTACGTATGTCATCCGGCTGCAGTATGACAGCCCTACGCTACGAACACGTTTATTTTCAGTTTAATTTATTCGCCTTTCAGCGATTGAACAGAGAAAGCATTGTGTAAATGTTGTGATTACGGTTGAATTGAATCGGCTCATTATATTCGTACACAAGGAACATCGAACCGCAAAAACTTTTGAGCTACGGTTCATAGAGTAAACATATTTAAAAGTTTTTTAAAATCTCAAAATGTTTTGAATCAAATATTAAAATAATATTCTGGCAAATTTTCATTAAAAAAATGTCCCTAACAGTTATATAAGAAAGGAAAAAAATTACAAAATAAAAATTATGGCGTCTCAGTATTTTTTTAAAGCAAGTGGTCAGTATTATTTCCTCAATTTGTTGTAATGCACGACAGCCATTTCAAGCGAAACTCCGGACAGTAACCAACGCGACACACGCTATACTCCTTATCTGATACCACATTCACACACAGTGCGGTGCGATGATTGTCGAAGTGCCAATAACATTGTAAATGTTCACATCGACGTCGATGTCGGTCATAGGACATCGAGTAATGTGATACGATATATATTAATGTGCTATCATTTACGGTTGCTCGCTTATAGAGTGGTGCTATTTTCTCAATAATTAAAGGTGTAGTGATCTGAAAGATACCTTGATCTTAAGTTTTGTAACTTATTTATTAAAATTTCGGTACCAAGTTTGGAATTAAGGTACGAAACTTACCAATACTATAGCTTTTATGTTTAGGGATTCTCGGTTGATTTAACTTCATCGGATATTGATAATTTGATTAGCTTTGGTATAAAGTTATTGGCGTTCATCAGTTTCTTGGGTTGTATAACTAAGTTTGTATTCGCTTGTCTACTTACTTACAAATTTTGTGAAACGTACATAATTGAAAAGTGACAAAGGTTTTCTTGTCCACTCTAAACTGCGACCTCGTCTGATGGCAAGCGATGAATGGTAAATGGCTGGATTCCCCAAAAATAACGTTTACACGAAATCATCGAGAGTAGCGTGTCAACTACGCCGCAACTCAGTGTGAGCTACGTCGTAGCGACACCGCTACGTGCATATTTCAGTTGCTTGCAATGTTATGCGAGCAGGATGTTGAATCATTTAGATTTTATTTCCGACTCTTTATTTATTTCTCAAAAAAATGCTGTCAGTTTCCACTCTTATATTTTCCTTAATTTTAAATACAAATTCTATTCCTCACTTTATAATAGAACAAGGAAATCACCGTTGACAACGGCCACTCCATATTCTCTGCCAATGAATGCAATAAAATGCTAATGTAGATCTTCCCCTCGGAGCGATCCATAACTTTATGAAGCGTGACAACCATTTTCCGGGAGACTTCACTTTTAGTTAGTTTAAAATAACTATACTTATCGATTTTCGACTGCCTCGTTGGTCTAGTGGTCGCAAGCGCTACTGCTGAGCATGAGGTCCTGGGTCTGATTCCCAGGTCGTGCGACGTATTGTTGGGTTTTCCATAATAATTTCTCAGTAGCAGCCCGGAGTCTGGATTTATGCCCGGTTGATGGCAATAGGCTCGCCCCCTATTACATGGGACTTAAACATAACTGGCGAAACGTGAATTTACTTTTGATACACCTCTGTCAAACCCTTCGGGCATTACAAGCGTAATGTTATGTTATCGATTATAGGTTTAAGTAGAAGGTACTCAAACTCGTGTAACAATTACCGACTCCCCATAAAGATATATTTAACACATGCAAATACAGCAATTCAGTATATAGTGTGAGAGTGACGTCACACATCGTCGGGTTCTCTCGCATAATATTGTAAGGAAATTTTATTATCAGCTCACGCAGTGTGGTACTAAACGTGACAATCTGAAATTGTGGTGTTAATATTGAATTAAATATTAGTAAACAATCCAATAGTACTATTAGTTAGAAAAGTAACATAGAAAGAAAAAGAAGAAAGATAGAAAATACATTCATTTGCGGTCAACATGACACAAAGAAAGAACACAAAACAAAAAAGAATAAGTTGGGGGAATATGCGTCACATGCGAGACAGAGCCCCAGCGCTGGTTTTCAGCGGCAGCCGGGGCGTTGACGTTATGACGTCGACCGGTGCAGCATACAATGAGGTATAAAAATAAAATAAATATACGATAATTCTACATGTTTTTATTTCATATTTATATTAACAATATTCCGTTAGATAAGTAACATATACATACACATGGAGGTAATTATGTTCAAAGTAATGTATGCCGAAAAAATATTTGCTTAAGTATCTACTACCTACGCAGATGTTATCATCTGCGTAGGTAGTAGATACTTAAGCAAATATTTTTTCAACATTAAGACGAAATTAGAGACGTGGATATAAATCCACGTCTCTAATTTCGTCTTAATGTTGCTTTCGTAACATTAATATTCGTCGTGAAATGAAAGTAATAATTCTGTACCGTATCAAATTCAAAGGGTTGCTTTAAAACCTCTAAATGGTTTTAGGGTTGTGTGAGTGCGATATTTGTTATGTTCGTAGATTTTCTATCACGTGATCGTTATCCACAACAGTGACCTACCTGAATTTAAAAAATCTATTTGGCGTTCCATTGAACTGAAGCCAAGCAGCGTCACCGGGATCGATCAGTGAATTAAATTAGTTACATCGCACATAAATATATATACCATTTTTTTTCATTTCATCAGGCAAATTGCATACAATGGAAAATATTTTATAAACAAATACCTACGTAACTTTATTACGATTGAAGTAAATACAATTTTATAAAATTTTCATATTCTATGCCTCAACCAATTAGCAACTAGAATACACAAAGCCTAAAACTAAACCTGCGACCCGACCACAGAATGTCATCGACCATGACTCAGATCCCACATTTTACGACTACCCGCAACTAGTACACAATTAGCCGAAATTAAACTCGCGCTTGACCACACCAAGGGAGTACGGACTGCATAAAAAAATTTTCATATTCTATGCCTCAACCAATTAGCAACTAGAATACACAAAGCCTAAAACTAAACCTGCGACCCGACCACAGAATGTCATCGACCATGACTCAGATCCCACATTTTACGACTACCCGCAACTAGTACACAATTAGCCGAAATTAAAACTTGCGCTTGACCACACCAAGGGAGTACGGACTGCATAGAGAAACATGACAAGTGATGAATCTTGAATGAATTAGACCTTTCCTAAATGAACGTTTCGGGAAGATTTCAGAGTATTACATTATAGCTATGTTGCTCGGGTCAGAACTATTACGAAAATACTACTACGAATAACTAACTAACTACTATATTACTAACTTTTACGAAAATACTGCTTTCGTGTAATTTCGGCAGATGAAAAGATTGACCGCCTAAAATATTTATATTTGAAATGTATTCCTATTTGTTTTTATGTTAAGTTGCCTGATCTATTGTTAGACATTACCGATCTGTTTTTATTGAATCTCTATGATCTGTGTCAGCTGGAGTTAAGTTCTAGAGCTCACTGTTTACCGAAAACATATCTACTAGTTTCGTTATGTACATAAATATGATGTGATTATGTAATCAATGTTCTGGTAAAAAAACACTTCCTCTCTCCTTAAAACACCATCATTACATATAGTTCCTTGCTCTTGTTTCATGTTTATAATTTTATGTATATCTGTTATTTATCTAATATTTATATGTATATATTTAAATAGGTAATTACATGCATTATGTACCTGTGTATCTGTTGTATATGTAAATGGTACACCACTGACTACCTGCAGTATTGTCTCTCCTTTTCCATTTAAATTCATCCAAAGGTTGTCTGTAAAAGCAATACCTAATGTAAAATTTCTAAATTAATGTCTGTAATTTTTATGGCGTACATAATAATAATAGATTGTTATACGAGAGGCTAAAATAACCCATTGTAACGAGGTAGTTTTACTCCCGAGCTTTAGCGAGAGAGTAAATAGAAACCGAGTTGTAATGGGTTTTAGCGCCGTGTGTTACACTCTACTTTTCACTACAAATGCGAGAAAATAAAATAATCCAATAAAATATTAAATAGTTGATCAATTTAATTTCAATTGACGCAACTTAATTTCAATCCTCTGTGAAGATGTTCTCACTAGATGATGACATTTTCACTGTTGTAAATTATATTACGGTCACCAATTCAATTCGTAATTAGCGAAAAATTCGTGTGATACTCCCTGGCCGCGCCACAGTGGAAAATTAAAAAAACATGTTTCTAGATTAATTGTACCATTTATGTACTATACGATACGTGTAATGAAAATAATTGTACCTCAACGAATAATGAAATATAATGAAGTTTTGGTGGCGCGGCTGGGGAGTATACTCCCTGGCCGGGCCACCACGGTTTTTGTAAACTACTAGGCGCACCCGGATATAGTAAACACTAAATAATTGTACCGGAATTGTTCTTTTCCAATCGCTGCACAGAGATTCGAAAATTTAATTACTTTAGAAATTATAGCCTTGTGTTGGTGGCGCGGCCCAAAATAGATTTTTGTTGTTGGAAAATGTTGAATGAATGAAACAAATGGTGTCAATAAATGTAAATTTATTGCATTATTAATAATGTTATAATAAAATACGCACATGTCCCTTCCAAATTCTAAGAATTTGCGAAAGAAATCTATTTTGGGCACATAGTAGAAGTGATTACTATTAACAACAACTTATGAAATTTGGTTCTTGATTAGAAAAAGTGTCATTATTTTTTTTTGTGGCTTGTTTTCCTGAAGTATTATACCATTTTAAAATCTAGGTTAGTTGCGCTAATTTTTTAAAAAACTTGCCATGGTAGTGTCCATATTTTTTTTTTACACTACGATGAGTTAAAGTGTACTGAACGTTAAAATCTTTCAAAATTTTAGGGAAATAATTTTTTTGGTTGTTTTTTTGTATAAAACTACGAAAATTCTGTAATTTTCAAAGATTATGGTGAATAGAAGTACTACTTAGGTTGCCGATACAAACAAAAAAACTGAAATATTTGAAAAATTGTGGTCATGGTAGTTAAAAGTGTCATAAGGGGTATACATTTTCGAAGAATTTCCATTTTTTTAAGTAATTTAAAAAAAAGTAGAGGTATTTTTTTTTTCTTTTTTTTCTCGAGTAGTCATTAGTAGGCCCATCCTCTGGTGCCGGCTTATCGTTGAATTTTGGGACATGTTGTATATCATATTTTCTAAGTAAAAAGTATGAAACAAGAAAATATTTCAGACATAAATCAAGACATAGGTACAAAAATTGTCAAGGTAAAGCCGTGGTCGCATGCCTGTACACCTACAAAATTGTAATGGCATTATATGCTCGGCTGCCTTTTTATTTGATACCCAACATGGCATAATTAAAAACATTTTTTTTTAGTTCATGACTTTATGTACTCTAGAGGGCGCCATATTGCATTTAATGTAATGTCACATAGCCTATAACCACCGGACGATCAAGGCGCTTCCAATGATACCTCATTTGTCAAATTGTGATCGGTAGTTTAGAAGTTATGAGGTAACAGATGAACATACATAGGTACCGGTCAAAATCATAACCCTCCTTTTGCTTCGCCTTAGTCAGGTAAATAGACATGCAACTGCGACCAACTTGGAAGTAGCGCTCGCCCGCCGCTGCCGCGGTACACTTTTGTGTAATTTTAGATGTCATGTAAAAGTAGCAGAGTTAACGACTTTCGTTGCTGACCGTACATAACAAAAAGTACATATCAACTTCTTATCTTCTTCTTGAAGGTCAATTATTCTTGTTATGCATCTAGATTCGTATTGTGTTGCATAATTCTAGCACTTCTATGCGACCATCTCACAGAGATAATTCCCTGTACTTCTAATTTGAAGGCCACATCTAGTAACTACAAAGATCAGCTAGTCTGCTGATGCGCTTAATATTGATTTGTTGTTTTCTCTTAAGATATTACATTTTTCCGTAATATTATTACGTTTTTGGGTAGTACATAATGCGTACAATTATTTGGTGTATACTATGTCCAGGTACGCCTAACAACTCTTGGTGGCGCGGCCAGGGAGTATACTCGCTGGCCGCGCCACCAAGGACAGGCTATAATTTCTAAAGTAATTAAATTTGCGAATCTCTTTATAGCGTACGGAAAAGAACAATTCCGGTACAATTATTTAGTGTATGCCATGTCCTGGTACGCTTAATAACGCTTGGTGGCGCGGCCAGGGAGCATACTCCCTGGCCGCGCCACCAACACAAGGCTATAATTTCTAAAGTAATTAAATTTTCGAATCTCTGTGCAGCGATTGGAAAAGAACAATTCCGGTACAATTATTTAGTGTTTACTATATCCGGGTGCGCCTAGTAGTTTACAAAAACCGTGGTGGCCCGGCCAGGGAGTATACTCCCCAGCCGCGCCACCAAAACGTCATTATATTTCATTATTCGTTGAGGTACAATTATTTTCATTACACGTATCGTATAGTACATAAATGGTACAATTAATCTAGAAACATGTTTTTTTAATTTTCCACTGTGGCGCGGCTAGGGAGTATCACACAAAAATTCTAAAGATTTCGCGCCAGTGCCTTTTTTATTTCTTCTGTAGCCGCAACGCAATGCACGCATTCTACCGAAGAGATAGTTGCATTTAGTTCCATTTTCAAAAATAAAATGTTCTTTTTTTGTGAACCAGTAAATAAGTCGAGTCCATAATCGTGATTATTCTACATAAGAATAAAGATTTTTTCATTTTTCAAGGCTCGTCGGAAAAGGCAAAAATTAAAAAAAAAAAACTTTTTCCCCTAGAGCAAGAAATGCTATTTTTTCCCCGCTCTGGTACTCTACAATGACGGCCTTTTTGAGCAAGAGGAGTGAAAAGAATATTCTATATATTCTATCTATCTTACTTGAATGTAAGCATAATTCTGTAGATTGTGGTGTAACAGAGAATAAAAAATGGTTGAAATAATAAACATGATTATAATAGATCCGCATCTGTTTGTTACTAATACAAGAATATTAACGCGTACATAATTAACACTACTTAGAGCTAGCAGTATCTTTAGAGATCGTTGAATTTAATTGTAAACGGTAATTGAGTTAAGTTGGTGCGAAGATTACACACCAAATTAATTCAGCAGCAGTTCGTGGCAGTTAATTTAGTTCAATCCCAGATTTGATGCCACCAACTTACTGCATCAGACTGCTTGAAATGTGAGCTTGTTTTGAACTTTTTAGTTGCAGTCGGATTTTTTATTATTATCATATTTTTGGAATCGTCTCCTCAAGCACTTTATTTTGTTACGCCACATGGTCATGGTACTAATGTTTTTTAAACTTATTGACTTCTAAAAGCTGCCATTTTGTTTTTATAACAAAACCCCATCGCGCCCCCTGGATAGACGTCACATTTATTAAAAAAACCGGCCAAGTGCGTGTCGGACCAAACAGAATGAAGGGTTCCGTAGTTGGGATGAATTCATCCCAAAAACAAACTGAAGTTTGTAGTTGAAAAACATGTTCTCTCATACGGAATGTTTCGGAAAACATGTTTCTGCAACTGCAAATATAAGTTTGTCGACAATTACTCGTTGGCTTGTAGAGCCTACTTAGCTGTGATATTTTTTTATTTTAATTTCATTATATAAACTATTGCTGTAAATTTTTTCACATATCCAAAACTAACCATTTAGCTGGCAGGGGGGGATGCCTGCCGGGGCTGTGAACAAGGGCCGAAAGGGACATCGTGGCCCCCGGCAACAGGGCAACCGAAGGAACACGGGTGGGTTTTAGTCAGTAAGAGTCTGACACGCCCTCCAGCTCCACCCAGAGCGGGAGAAGTTATTTGATAATTTCCCACCCAAAAAAATAAAAAAAGGGGGGACGGACTTGACTCTAACAAAAATTAGCAATTTTGAATTTAAAAATGGTTTTCATATGCTCACAATGTTTTTGAAGACCTTTCCAATGATATCCCATACAATGGGATAGAAAAAAAAACATTACCACTTTACGTAAAGGGGAGGTACAATAAAAAAAAATTTTTTTTCATAATTTTATTTTACCACTTTGTCGGCGTAATTAATATGTATACCCATGCCAAATTACAGCTTTCTAGTACTAAGATTCTCGGAGCTAAACCGCGGACAGACAGACAGACAGACGGACATAACGAAACTATAACGGTTCCTTGTTTACTACGGAACCCTAAAAATCCATCCAGCCGTTAGAGCGCTTCAAGGGTATAAAGAATCCCCACACACAAAGATACATGGATACGCCTGAAAAACATGACCTTCTTTCGTCTTTGGTAAAATAAATAAAATGGTAAATATGCTGTTTAATTTGTAATGACTTTATATTTAATAAACAGGAAACAACAAACAATAATTTAGGATTTCAGTATACTTTGTAAAAAACTTCCGTCATTTTAAGGACTTACTGGTTACAGTCTACATAAGCCTGCATGTGGACAAAGAACAACTTTTGGAAAAGTGAAAAGTATAAAATGCTCGGAAAATATTTTGCTAAGTATATGATATTGTTTGTTCTGTTTGTTCAAATGGTTGTTTTTTCATTAGAACTTTAGCGGCCTGATTACCAGCTGACATATTTCATGTTTTTTTCGCTGATCTTGGGCTATTACAAAACTTTTTCTATTAGATACTTTTTAAGATGAGTTTTGATGTTGTAATAAGACAAATGCGAAGATAATAAATTCGGCTCGATGATGACGTCATACATTATACCCATATATTTTTCTAGGATAAACAGCTGAACTTCCGTATAATTCGTTATTAAGACGTTAAACTGCTCATATATTCAGTTTGAGGCAAACAATTTTTTGTATGAGACAATATGCCTCAGTTTATTCTAAATAGTAAAATATAGATTTTGATTAGGTACCTAATCAGAAATAATCACTTGCAACTTACTAATAATTTCCTGACTGGTGTTTGAATAGACAAACATTGACACTACTAAAATTGTTTCTAGAACGGTAACCAATTGAATGAGTATGTAAATAGGTTTACGAATCGATTGAATTAATTGAATCCAAATTCGGTTTTATAATAATAATAGTTGTTATGTTCTTTAGACACATCAACACTTTAGTTAAGTCAAAAGGAAATCCCTCTACAATAAATTAATTCGATGTGATTTGGTTTTGATTGAGGTTTAATAATAATTAAGCCAGTTCAGTGAGAATGGTTGTCAAAAGTCATCTTGACTTTGCTTTGTATCTTGCAAAATATTGTTACTGTAATGAAGAGACTCACAACTTTGACTAGAGTGAAGATTCATGCCAAAACGGAGAAAGTTATTTAAAAAATATAGCTGAATATTTTAAACGAGAAACACTTTTATAGTATGAATATTTTCAAATCTATTTTTTAGTTTGTTACTATTGATATCATCATCATCATCATATCAGTCGAAAGACGTCCACTGCTGGACATAGGCCTCCCCCAAGTACCGCCACTTCGACCGATTCTGTGCTTTCCGCATCCAGCGGATTCCTACGGCCTTCACAAGGTTATTGGCACATCTTATGGGAGGCCTTCTAACGCTACGTCTTCCGGTCTATGTTACTGATCTATTTTATACAACATTTAAGTAAACAAATAACATATGAATATGTTATTAACGATGTGTTTTATGCATGCTCATTAATTTGTGCTTACGAATAAAACCACTTCATTAACATAATGATAAAGCTCTATTATACAGAATGTTTGAGTTTACACAAACGAGTCCTTTTTGTTGTAAAATATAGGTAGGTATTCGTAAGCACGAATAGGTGTTTCTACATCAAGAAAACTAAGCTAATGGGTTAGCGGTAGAGAATACAAATGTTTTTTTAGTACTAGATTAAGGAAAGTAAATAAAAAAACGTTTTAATTTTAAAAGCATCAAACTTGATTTTTAAGTAAAATACAGCCTGTTCTATCTAAAGAATTATTTCATGTTGTTTATCAAAATAAAATCAAAACTATACTTTTGTAATGATCCTTTTCTACTTCAGTTAAACCCGTAATATATCAGATGTTCGTTCAAGCACCAACTTACCAGATTTGTATAAAATATCTCACGATAACTGGGACTTGGGTCAAGTTCTCGTACTTATTAGTAAGCTCGGGAAGTCGGTCAGGTGAGATGGCGACTCGACCTGCTCTGATATAACACTATACATTAGCTAATCGAGTGGAGATTTGAGATAGGAAGCTTGTTTATAATGGACAGCCTGACTTCGGACGACACCGGACTGTCGCGTGGAGATAAGCTTGTAGCAGTTGCTGCGTGTTTCTAAATGTCAGTGATCTTGTTGAAAGTTTGTATTGTAGAGTCTTTGTATAATAACTGAAGTAGGACAATATTCGCAACCGTTTATCCCGTGAATAATGGTTAAGTTAGTTAAAATTTAAAGATATTTGTGCTAAAACTAAAGGTTATAAATAATAACAATCAAAGTAGCAATTGCAACTAAGTTCCCGAAGAAAACCCTTTTGATAAACCTTTCTCCCTTTCGTAATCTTATTACCGTGATTGGGTCAGTACCTACTACTGGACTTTAAGCATTTTTGTAAAAATTACGTCCTCGTCCACATCTCTCGGGGTAGTTCCAACAATCTTCGGGGTTACAACCGTGTGTGTCCGATTATTTTATTTAACTCGGAATGTTGACGGATGCTAAAGTTTTCCTCTCATCGCGAGCATTCACCTCACGAATTGCAAATTTTATTTGCGTGAACATTTATTTGCGTGATATGAACAGTTTTGTGAGTATATGAATCACAAAAGCAAAGTCTCTAGAAGCTGCTCGCGAACGCGTGTCGTAACAAAAGCTCGCGCAACGAGTGTTTTCAAATCAAATTCGTGAGGTAAAATGCTCGTGGTGAGTGTATTTCGTCAGTTTTTAGGACATCATAAAATTCAAATGTTTCAAGTTCCGAAAATTTTAAATTTCAGGCAAGTCCTGGTTAACTGCAAAATTGTTAAATTTGAAATTAGAAAGCGCACTAATAGATCGCCTTTGATGTTGATAGTATTTCCTTTGACAACACCGCAGCGTTGGAGATAATCCAACAAGAGTTATTTTAGGTTCACCCGTTTTCATTGATGCAGAATATCCCCCTATCTTTTTAGAATAATGATAACTTGTATTTTTTTATGTCCGATAGCATCGTAAAGGTGACAAAAATACATCGTACAGGAAACAACTTATCGCTATCCAGTCGCACGCGTCATTGTCTTTCATGAGAACATTATGTAGTACAAAAGCGGCTAGAGAAAATGTAAACAATAATCGTTCTGTTATGTACAAGACGGTTCTCTTAACGACATCACAGTTGGGTTAGTTTGATGATGTGTTTAGCATGGTGATTGTGGTTCAAATATTTCTAATGAGAGATAGCGGGAATTGAGGTCTAGTTTCAGGAAATAAGAGTTATTTTTGTGATAAACTTTGAAAGAAGGCTCTTGTTCATTAAAATAGTCAAACTTAACTAGGTGCCTACCTAGGAAGTAACTAGTAAGTAAACTACATACTTTTTCTATTGAAACGTTATTATTAGCGTGGAGTTCAGCAAAAAAAAACTTTTAAAAACCTTCTCCTTGCTTGAAAAATACATAATAATTATTATGTGCCAACTTTCATGATCGGTCAAACGGTGTTGGAGTTTACCAACATCCATTTTGATATTAATAATTTATTATTATAGAATATACGAAATCTGTGTTTGACTTCAATGTTCACAGTTAACTTTATATCATATGCCTACAATGTTTTTATGAAAGTCTATACTTAAATATACGTTTCTTAAACATTAAGTGGTTTATTTATAAACATTGCTTGAAGTTAAGTGACGTTCAAACTTCAAAAATGTATGGTTAAGCAGTCACTAATCATTGCATAACTTTAAGTAACGTTTACAATATAATACTGAACGAGACACAATTGAAGTTTTATTATTAAAACGCCTATAGGCGTTTAGTGTCCCTCAAAATGTTAATTAATCCTATAGATTTCTCCGGTCCATTTTTATTTGAAATACCTCTTTACAAATTATATGAAAGCGAAGAATTCGTCATGGTAGTGTACCTTTAAATTACGATCCATTGTATCAATTGTAATGATCTTCAATTGTTTGAAAGCTCGTTTAAATGTGGTGATGCGATGTTTTTTTATAATGAGAAAGTTTCATTAATAAAACTTTGAGATTTTGCTTCAGCTACACGAGCTTTGTTCTGTTACCAAGTTCACTAAGTATCATAATTTATGACAAAATCAAATAGTAGATTAATCAATAGACACACAGAATCTTATCAGTTGAGTGATGTTACTAACTTACCGAGTTAGGCAATCAACGGGTGAGCTGCGCTCTGATCTAAATGTATAACGAGGTCCTCAGTAACAGTTACTAATCGACTCTCGATGTTATACAAGCAAACTTACATAGATTACTATCGATATTGAACCTGTGTGGAAGCATCAAATAGACTTCAGTGATGCTACAGTTTACTATAGGTTCTAAACTTTCCTTATTTGCTTTTGAATAGGAAAACTTAGGCACAAACTAGGGATAAATTATGAAGACTTAGTTAACAATATCAGGTCTGTGATTGTAGTAACAGCAAAATTAGTTTCGTTTCAATTATTGTGACCAATAATTAAGTTGCGGAACGTGCAAAACTAACTGAAGCTGAATATTATAATTATTCTGAAACTTTTGGAGTTAGTTCTAGTAACGTTATAGTTGTCTTTCTACCTTTTATGAGGTACGTCCTTTATATGAATATACGATGAATGTAGTGTCCTGTTTTACCTACTCTATACCTATTCATGCGAATCTCCAACGTTCAGACACGTTACGGAATTAAAACTAAAAGTGTCGTAAAATAAAAGTCACTTAAACTCCCAATTACAACTTTGCCCCGAACTCTAATAATACCTACTACTAATTGGGACCGAGAGGAAACATAATACTTTTATCAACAAAGTTGATTTATGTGAAAGACAAACTTTCAAACAAAGAAAAATACATTTTTCAGACGCAATTTTTCAGTAAGGGATTAAAGGGCTTTTAAAAGACTTGAACAAATGTAAGTTGAACAGATGATACTTGTTATCTGTAAATGATGTTGTGTTTTAAGGTTAAACATTTTGCGGAGATAAATTTCGTCTATTTGTTAGGATGAATTTCACATCACTTTTTACTCAGAATAATACTACCCGGCTTAATATAAAAAAAATAAAAAAGTTGGTAAAAATTATAATTGATTTGGAATAACTATTTTTACCAAAGGTTCGACCAAGATCTTGTTCTCGGTCTCGGTTCTTGGATAAAAATCACCGCGACTCTCGGCCATAACCGAGACTGTTGTACGATAATAATTTACTGCATCGTCAGCTAGCTCATCAAACATGGCTGCAACAGATGAATCCAACTTATGAGCAGCTCATGATTTCATAGAGTTTAAAAATGAGTCAATGACCAGTGACGAAAACAGTTGAAATGCTGTAATCGAAATAGCCCTTGATAGCTTTCTTAGAGAAAGAGAGAGACTGCAAAGAAATGCAACTATTTTTGAATACTGATTCGTCACCTTATTTATAAGGTGACGAATCAGTATTCAAACTTTTTTGTTGCAGGCCCAAGTAGGTACTTTAGTACCTACTTGGGCCTGCAACAAAAAAGTTTTTATCAGCGCATTTTCATATTTTTATTCACGATTTATGTATTATCTCGGTATCGGCTGACATTTTATTTTATTCTCGGTCCCGGTATCGGTCTCAGCCGGAAATTTAAAACCCTTAGGAATGACACAACATCAAGTAAAATCTAATAGATATCCGTAATAGGTACATAAAATCGTGAATTTCAAAGTAAACAAAACACGAGGAGAAAAGTTGTTTCAAGGTGAAAAGTCCGTAGATAAACAACCAACTCCAATAAAATAAGAAATAAAGTTTATCATGGAGATCAAATATTTTATTGAAGCTCGCTTGTCGAATAAACGTTAACTCGCGGATAACACAAAACTGGTAATAATAATTTATTGGCATTTAGATAAAATTTACACATAATTAGGTACCTTTTTGCTGTGAAACTGTCTGTTATTCTAGGCTTGTACCATTAATTTGAGCAAGGTTTAGATCTAAATATTTTGTCTCAAACATGCATTAGAACATTATTTTTACAACCTCCTTTGAGATAAATCAAAATTGATGTACTTGTTAAAAAACAAGCGAGCCGGCAATGTTACTATGAAAATTCATATCTGTCGTGTTTAGCGGCCAAATAAGTTACTATGAAATCTGATATCTGTCATGTTATTTAAAATTGGAACTAACTTTTTACTTCAACATAAGGCAACCAAGAACGTAACTTATAAAAGATTTTATTTAAATTTCGAACTGGCTTAGCAAATAGAGTTGTTTATAGTTACGAAGAAACAAATGGCAATACTGGTGCGTGAAAATTTTTCTTCGTTCGTCATTGATTCTGGAATTTATAATTAATTAACTTATTTTGAATTTCCGTGCATTCTTTGAGAAAAGTACTATACAAGCCTTGGCCACAATAAAGCATTGATGGACTCACGTATGTGTGCCTCGGCTTCGCCTCGGCCCACATTTTCACAATTGCTGGCCGCGACGGTAAAGTACAAATCATTTCTAAAAACCTAACTGCTTTTTTTCATCATATTACAAATTAATAACAAACTACTATCGATCGCGTTGCGTTACACGTTGATTGGAAAACATACCTGTAAGTAACTCCTAGTATTTTTTTCATTAATTGTACGCCTCATAACGAGAAGTGTTTGAGGTAGTGCGTTACTGCTCTCAACTTGCCAATACAAAAACAAGTGCTGTGTTGAACTTTGATGCCTTTTATTATGCATATCGCACTTATACTTTAATGTGAATACACTGAAATGTAGAAAAACTATCCATTTAACATAATTATAATAACAAATTAATATTTATTGCGGATTATATTTATAAACCGGCCAAGTGCGTGTCGGACTACGCGCAATGAAGGGTTCCGTAGTTGGGATGAATTTATCTCAAATACAAACTTAACATTGTAGTTGTAATACATGTTCTCCGATACATTCCAACTGTAAATGTAAGTTTGTACGCACAATATTGAGAGATTTACCATGTTATTTTAAACCCATAGACTTCTTATAGAATTTCTTGTAATCTATGAGTAAAGAACCATTCTACGTATTTTTTTATTAATTTTTTGGACCTGTAATTTCAGAGATAAGGGGGTGGGAATGGTTAATTTTAAACGGTTTTCTTAAATATCTTTAAAAGTGTTTATTTTAAAATTATTTAAAAAATATATTTGAAATCTTCGCAAGAATTTCATTTGATATGTCATACGGTACTGTTTGCAAAACTTTTGTTTTTAATTTTCTTATTTGCCTCCCAAAAGTGAACCCCATATTCAAAATTTCATTTATTAACGTTACACATACGTGTTTGTGTCACAGAAATACATATGTGTACTAAATTTCAACTTAATCGAGCCATTAGATTCGGAGAAAATTGGCTGTGACAGACGGACAGACAGACACACGAGTGATCCTATTAGGGTTCAGTTTTTTTCCTTTTGGGATACAAAATCCTAAAAACTTATTGAAGAAAAAATCTTGACGTCCGTGTCTGTACGTATGGGTCTCGTGTGTGGTCATGATAACGCCCGAAATACTCCACATACACAGATGTTTTTTTTTTTTTCATTCTCTTTAGACTTGCTTCCCGTGATTTCGTATTGAAAATTTCTGTTTAATTCAATGTCGTTTAGTTGATATTAATAAAAAACTTTTGAGTGACTGAGAGAGTTTTTGAATGAGCGTTATGAAGCGTGCACTTTTGGATTTTCCAATTTTTTTATAATTTATATTAAACATTTTAACCTTCTCCCAAACTTAAGGTTCGGCGTTTGGTATTAGTAGATACCTATGCTAGTCTAATAGCTTTTTAACTTAAATCAGTAATATTGCACCTGTTACAAAAGATAAACTCCATCGACACCGAGTGTTGTTGAGGCAGTATTTTCAAAAACTATAAAATTGCAATTAAATAAATCTATGAACGTGAACAATGTCTACAAAATGTGGCCACATTGTAAGAGCATTTAGGTATAAGGAAAACAATTCTGTGATGGATCTAGAGAAAATTATAATATTTACAGACAATATTTCAGTCCCCGTGGCTGAACATTGAAAATGCCTTCGGTGACTGCAAATTCGTAAAACATTCTTTGAAGCCGTAGTAAATATATACGTAAGATGTATACTTACTACGGCTTTAAAGAATTTTTATTTACTTTCCAAAACCAAGGAAATCTCGTGAAATATTCAGGAATTACTTCGCTTGAACACAATACGGACGCGTTTTGTAAAATACGCCTTACGACAGAGAGGTTGGGAGTTAAATTGTAAGTAAAGGAATATTTATCAAGCCTCGTGTCACTTGACAGGAAATGTCCCGTGTAACGACCACTCACTATTTTACGGAAATTCCCAAAATTCAAGCTGCAAGCGATGTTTGTGTTTAGGAATTTATAGCTTGTACTAACAGCTAGTTAGTGGTCACGTTCCTGTTGGCAGGCGCTAAGCTTTGCAAATATTTCGCTATAGATTTATAAGTAACCACAAACATTCAAAATTGCCGAGCTAAAAGTTATCCTATTAACATTATATTGCTTTTTGGTTGTTGAGCATTGGTGGCCCAGTGGTAACGGCTGTGACTTACGAGTTGTAGGTCGTGGGTTTGAACCCCAAGCAGGCACTTTACTGTGTGTAAATTATTTCATCACCACTGCTTTCAAAACGGTGAAGGAAAACATCGTGAGGAAACCGGCATGACCTAGAACCAAAAATTCGAAGACATGTGACATCTGCCAACCCGCACTGAGCCCGAGTGGTGAATTGTGGTCCACTCTCTGTGAGGCCTGTGTCCTAGCAGTGGGAACATTATTGGCTGATTATGCTGTTACACCACTCTGGACCCTTAGGACCTTAGGACCCTTAGGAAACGAGCAAAAAGAAAAAAAAAACGAAGTAATAGCGTGGGTGGGCGATGCGATGCGACGGGTCGCGGGCAGAAGCTGGTATATTTGTAATTACGTTCTCGAAAAAGGGTCAAACAATTTGTATGTAAGTTGCAAATAGGGGTTCATGGGAGCGAAATATCGATCTAACTAGGTCTCATTTCTGGGAAAATTCGTTTTCTCTATTTTCATCCGAGCAGAGCTCAGTTGACCAGGTACTAAAGCCTTAATTACCGTTCCTTTGACCCAAATCGTTTGGGTCAGTGGACAAAAAGTCAATTTTGCTAGGTTTTCACATTGGACAGCAAATAAAACGAAAATAAGGACCGAGCAGTTCTCTAGGCTGCGAAACCGAGAAGCAGTAATGCTCGCGAAAGAGGAGGCGGAGCGCGTGAGGGAAAGGCAAATTTCGCGCCCTCGCGCCCCTAACCGCCGCAGCAGGAGACGCCCTGGGCGTCGGGAATCGCAGGAAGATTTCCGGCCACCGTAGGCGCGGGCTTGCGGACGGTGAGCAATGGGTAGCTCGCCGTCCGATAAGGACCAAGCCCGGGTCGACGGCGCGTTGTGTTCCACGCGCGCCTCAAAGAGATGTCAGCAGAATTGACGGGGTCCGCTAGGGCCAATGCCAATGCCGGGGGTTCGAAGAAAACCGATAGGGAAATCGTGGCCCCCGGCAACATGGCATAGGAAGGAACACGGGTGGGTTTTAGTCAGTAAGAGTCTGACACGCCCTCCCGCTCCACCCAGAGCGGGAGAAGTTATTTGATAATTTCCCACCCAAAAAAAAAAAAAAAAAAAAAAAGGCTGCGAAACCGAGGCAAAAAAATCGGGATGAAATGGAAGATTGCGACCGAGCTAGTCTGAAACGACCTTCCCCTGCTCTTGATTGCCAGGATCGCAGTTACGCCAACCTGCCATTTTGACACCATATCAAAAAATCTTGTTTTATATTGGAAATTTTGAAGAAAATCATTTTCAAGCCTGTATTGAACATTATTTTTTTTGTCAAACCACAAGGATTTACCTTAAAACAAATAAACAAAATAAAAAATACTGACTACAAAGAGCTCATATGATACAAATTGTGTCGTAAATAAATAGAAATATTTATTAACCTAAAAGAGGATATGAAGCCAGTACGCTCGGGAAACTTTTCAAATTTGGTAGGATTATTCGGACTCTAAATACCATTGTATTCCAACGTCACACCCTTGTCAATCCTCACATACCTCACGTAGTGTTTCAGTTTAATACAAAATGATTTATGTCGAAAATATGAAAATTCTGCGGTGGTATTACACCCGATGATTACAGAGATAATCCGCTACCAAATACAGTAGTAAATTGTATAAATTGTAGATCTTCTGTGGTTTCAATGGATTAAATGACTCAAAGTGATTTGTTAACCTGAAATACATTTGTGAACGTAATGTTAATGAACTTCAATGTTAATTCTTGTTTCGATAATCCACTGCAGTGTTTCCAATAATTCGAAAGTTTTAATATTAATTATATTCAACCAAACAATGCTTTCTAGTGTTTTAAAAGCGATGAAATAATTAATAATTATATTGGTTATTTAATTGCTTTTCCATTCATTTAAACAATGAAAAATAGAGCATAAACCACTCAACAACCACCAACTGATTTAGAAATTACAACCTAGGATCATTTAACTTATTATAAATTTCTTCTTTTTCTGAAATTTATCTGAAATTAATATAAAGTTAGACTCAGTTTTAAACATGGACCAATTTAATCCGTGACCGTCCCGATCCATTTCTTCCTCCACAATTTAACTCGGGAAATGCATAATACTTCTATTGAATTATAATAATAGAGAAATAATAGAAAAAGATGTAATAATATGTTCTTTGCAAGGGCCTAATTTTTCGTGGAAATAGAAAACGAAAATCGAATAAAGCCCATTTTGTTTTTTTACATAATTCATTTTGTTTAATACCAGTGCAAGTTCCTTTCTTCAACAATCTCATTTTGCTAAACAAACATACAGTTGCAGGTTTCTAGAAAACTTCAGTAAAATAGTATGCAATTATTTTAATGAACAAATGAACAGTGACTTAAACTTCACTACTTTGCTGAACGTTCCACTGCCTGTGGGGTGCAATATCGTCTCGGTAGAGACACAGAATTGTACTTTGAATTTATTCTACGCTACTTGGTAAAGTGGTATTTATTCACAATCGATAAATTATGTTCTAATTGGCTTGAAAGGAAATTACTTGCCACACTAAGGGCGTTTGCCCACATATTCGTATCCGGTTCGTATTCGATTCGTGTTCGATACGTGAAAAAGACGGACGGGAAAGTCACGTCCTAGCGTCTGCGCACTTATCCGTATTTGATTCCGTCAAAAAACGACTCAAAGTAAGAATCTACAAATCGAACACGAACCGTATACGCATGAGTGCACAAACGTCCATACAATTACTAGGATGGCCAAACCGAATCAGAAACGAACACGAATCAAATACAAACCGGATACGGATAAGTGCGCAAACGCCCTAATACTATTTACTATTTTATTTTGTATACAGAGCGTCCCAAAATTATGGGACATGAAGGGAAAGTACCTTAAATATCGCAGATAGGGTATTTTGCTGAAAGAAGACTTCATGTTATTTTTAAAAGTTAGTAATTCTGCATTCAAAGGTTTTCTAAAAATTACTTGCCTCGTCTGGGAATCGAACCGACTTAAATGTAAAAAAAAACACCCCTACTTTTATGATGCCAATCGAAAGAATGACTAAAAACTAATAATTCTTCTTAAGTAACATAGTATTTTAAAAGAAACGAACTACGTAAAATGTTTGAGTCAAATTTCAAGAAAGTTATTGATTGCCGACGACGACGTTCGAAAAGTAGTGAATGTTTTCCTACTTGGATTGGTACGAATGGACCGATTAGATGGCCGGCCAGATCCCCGGACCTTACACGATTAGATTTCTTCTTTTGGGGATACGTGAAAGATATGCTATACAAAAAGCGATACGAGAACGTGGGCGAGTTACAAACAGAATTGTGCCATATCATATCGAGTATTCACCATAAAATGATAAGAAAATCAACAGGCAGCCGACTCATTAAAAGATTGGCGATTTGCGTAAGACAAGAGGGATCACATTTTGAGCATTTAATTAATTAATTTACAAAAAAATACCCACTTAATTGACTACGGCAGTTTTATGTATGTTTTTAATTTGATTAAAATGGTTAATTTCACGCTGTTCCTTTCTTTTAAAATACTATGTTACTTAAGATTATTATTATTTTTTGGCCATTCTTTCGATTGGCATCATAAAAGTAGGGGTGTTTTTTTTTTACATTTAAGTCGGTTCGATTCCCAGACGAGGCAAGTAATTTTTAGAAAATCTTTGAATGAAGAATTACTAACTTTTAAAAATAACATAAAGTCTTCTTTCAGCAAAATACCCTATCTACGATATTTAAGGTACTTTCCCTTCATGTCCCATAATTTTGGGACGCCCTGTATATAAATAATTAAGTAAATATATAAATAATACGGTAGCCACATGTGATTGACGAATCATAAAAGCTGCAAGATAGAACAGAATTTCTCACATTTTTCATTCAGTTTCACCTCTAATATACCTACCGAAACAATTACTTAAATAATTTGTCACGAAGATCCATTAATAGTACGACATGAACACGACAAAGTTAATTTTATTTATTCATTAGTAGGAGACGATTCTCCAGACGCAGACGGTGTGGATTGACGACACGGCGCGGCGAGGCGCGTGTATTATACACACCTATTTTGGTTTCAGAGATACCGTTTTGGTCCGTGGTACGAAATGAAATAATTGTAACTGTTTAATGTTTTAATTTTGGACAGGTATTTCGTATTTTTATGACAAAATCCAGTTTGACTGCCTCGTTGGTCTAGTGGTTGCAAGCGCTACTGCTGATTATGAGGTCCTGGGTTCGATTCCCGGGTCGGGCAAAATGGTGTTGTGTTTTCCATCTGGAATTTCTCAGTAGCAGCCCGGAGTTTGGATTTGTGTCCGGTTGATGGCAATAGGCTCGCCCCCTTTTACATGGTACTTAAACATAACTGGCAAAATGTGGGTGTACTATGGCTATACTTCTGCCCGACCCTTCGGGGATTACAGGCGTTATATTACGTATTTTATGTATGTATAAAGGTTTTCGCTTTTAAAAATAAATTTGACTCGATTTGAAAAACGATTTCATCCTGTATTCAGCGAAAGTAGATGAGAGCTCGGCGGGCTTATTAAAAAGCGATAAGACTTTTCTGCACAAATCCAGTTACATCTAACAAGCTAGGTCCTAACTACTTGATTGATGATCTACTTACTTTGCTCGGTACCTGCGTTACTTTATTTCCTCTGATTTCGACATAGGTATTTAAAAGTAATCGTTATAAAGAGAACATAAAGAATTTGTGATCGATGGCGAAAATGTAGGAATCGCGGACTACCTTGACGGATCTCCTTTAATTTATTACTAGTCCGCCCCGATAAAACCATCGCCTTCGATGACATCGACAAGGCCGAGTGCCTAGCCGACAGCCTAGAAGCTCAATGCTCTCCCAGCTCCCTACCAGTAGACAAAGCTCACCTCGACGAGGTCGACGCCGAAGTCGAACGTAGATCCTCTCTCCCTCCCGTTGAAGACCCTGATTTTCCCCTGCCCCCCATCGAACCAGATGAGGTACACGAGATTATCAAGGGTCTCCATATTCGTAAAGCCCCCGGTTCAGACGGACTCACCAACAGGGTGGTCCAGCTCTTCCCAGCCCATTTAATTATGCTACTGACCACCATCTTCAATGGTGCATTAGGTAATAACATCTTCCCCCAGACGTGGAAAGAGGCCACGGTCATAGGAATCCCAAAGCCCGGCAAGCCTAAAAGCGAGCCCACTAGTTACCGCCCCATCAGTTTGCTCAAAGTCCTCGGCAAAATCTATGAGAGGCTTATTTATAAGCGTCTCAGAGACTACGCAGAGACCAAGGGCCTCATCCCCAACGAGCAGTTCGGCTTTCGAACTCAGCACTCTAGCGTGCATCAGGTCCACCGTATTGTCGAGCTGGTCAGCGGTGCTCTCACCCAAGGCCGACGGACAGGTGCGGTCTTCTTCGATATTGCGAAAGCGTTTGACAAAGTCTGGCACAACGGCTTAATATATAAGCTTTACAAACTCGGTGTGCCAGATCGTCTCGTGCTCATCATTCGAGACTACTTGTCGAACCGCACCTTCCGCTTCCGTATCGAAGGAGCCCTATCCTCTCCCCGCCCCATAAGGGCAGGAGTCCCTCAGGGCTCCGTGATAGCTCCCCTCGCATTCACCCTATTCACTAGCGATATTCCCAAACACAGATGGACGCACTTGGCTCTGTTCGCAGACGATACTGCGATCATCTGTAAAGGCAATACCGAAACGATGGTCCTAAACCTGCAAAGGGCTGTCAATAACCTTGGCGCCTGGTTCAGGAAATGGAGAATCGAGGTCAATCCCGACAAAAGTCAAGCGGTTTTATTCACAAAACCGAGATCCAGAGCCCTCCCCCTCCCCCGACCTATCACCTTGTTCGGCAAGCCGATCCCTTGGGAGAAGCGAGCCAAGTACCTCGGTGTCATACTCGACCATCACCTCTCCTTTTCAGAGCACATAAAGTCGGTTCGCTCGCGAGCCGCTTTCGCTCTCGGTAGACTTCATTTCATTCTCAATGCACGCAGCAAATTGTCACTAAAGTGCAAATTGCGAACCTACACAGCGTGCATCCGCCCCATCATGACCTATGCAGGATCAGTCTTTGCTCACGCCAAACCCCATTCCATCCATAGGATGCAGACCCTACAGAACCGTTTCCTTCGTAAGGCCACGGGAGCCCCCTTTTATGTCAGAAACGAGATCCTCCATCTCGACTGTAAGATCCCAACAATCCGCCAATTCCTAAAACGCATGTCCAAGAGTTACTTTGACTCCGCTCCCAAACATCGCAATCCTCTGATTGTCGAGTCAGCCGACTACATCCCTTCCCGTATCAGTCAGATTCGCCGACCGAGGCATACTCTTTCCGACCCAGATGACCCCATTACACTCCTCCAGGAGCAGAATAGGGCCACCAGTACAGTATACAAAAACAGACGCCTCCCGTCATTCCGACCTCGCCGCCGAGGTCCTTTGCGATCGCGACCGCGTCCCCGAGTCAATGAAACTCCTCCCCGACCCTTGCTCGAAAACGAGGTGCCAGCAGTTGTTGCAGCTGAGCACGTAGCTTTAAATACCCCGCATAATAATCATGATGAAAATATAAATTTGATCCAGCCTGTCCCTTCTTGCTGTCCTCCCCTCAGCGATGCCCTAAGCCGAGGTTCGTACCCCACAGGGGGTGCCCTTAGCGAGCATTCGCTTAGTTTTAATTTAGAATAGTTAAAAGCTCCTGGCTGGAGGCTCTAAGTGTAGAAGCTTAAGGCCACCACAGGAAAAGTTCGGTTAAGCAGCCATGACCTTAGTGGTCAAAACTGCGAGAGGCCATTTAAAAAAAAAAAAAAAAAAAAAAAAAAAAAAAAAAAAAAAAAAAAAAAAAAAAAATTCACAAATTTTAGGCACAAATAAACCCTGAACACCTTGAGTTATCTAGCGGGAAGTGTTCACGCTTTGGAATTGGGGTTAACTTAAATAGTGAAGCGAAGAGAATTCAATGAACTTGATAGAATTAATAGAAGTTCTCGCTCAGTGTTGCTTTTAATTAACTCTTTATATTGTACTAGCTTTTGCTTTCGGCTTCGCCCGCGTGGATGTGAGAAAATATCCCACAGGAGCGTACTTCAGGGATTAAAAGTGTGGGTTAATCCAGGTTTAAACTATATGTGTGTCAAAGTTACAAAAAAAACTTTGAATATTACTTAAATTTTGTATAAAAAAAACGACTCTTACTACTTTAGATATCCTAGTTTCTGTGTAAGTTCTCAGCTGAAGTTTTTAACCCACATTAACACACACACACACACTATTTCCATCACTAAACCGTTCCCGATAACATCTTAAACTCTCGTCTGTAAGCTTGTAGATAGTTCACAGTAAACGAATGTGTGTTCAGCACTAATGTTCTAAAACGTCGATTAAAGGATCTACTTGAGAGCTTGTGAATGCTCTTCTTCCCACTCAAGCAGTTAGAAATCTTTGAACCACTCTAACCATAGAACTAACCACATAGAATTATTTTATTAGATTTTTTTAATAAGCATATCAATAGGTTTATTTACCTTTTTATACCGTCGATTATTCAACATCCTCTAAACGTAATCGGAGAGATAAAAGTTCAGTAAGGTTGTGTAAATATTATAATTATGCCTGAAATTAATAGTTTTATAAGTTTAAATCTTTGACAAAAACTACAACTAAAAAGATATAAACAGAACATCGTAACAAAATAACATTGGTGTTCATATAGCCGGATTCACACTTTAACTGTACGATTTACGCCTTAAATTTTATACATGACATATTTAATACTGACGTGTGACTCCGGCTAGACATAAACCGATGTTATTTTGTCACTGCCACAAACTGCACAGTACATAATTATTGAAAAGAATCACAAAAAAACAACAAACAATTCCACAATTTTACGGGTTCTGAACGCGTAACTAGCACAAAATACTTTCGAAAATCAATAATTAAAAGTTTCGCTATACAAAAACTTAGGCGAGCTAACTTTGGAGTGTATTTAGTAATGGCCGCCACCTCGTCGTAGATTTAGAATAAATTTATAGTGACGAAGAAATAAAAGAGAGGTGAAAAAGCAGTAATTATCTCCTGCAGTTGTGCCGCGCTGCCTAATAGAGTCAGTGTACAAACAGGCTCCAGTAACAACGGCCAGCAGTCCTTTGTCAGAGTTGAAGTTAATGAGCAAAATGCAGCCGTCTCGTTGAAGTTTGTAGTTCATTAAGAAAACGCTGCGGAAACATTAAGGTGTAGCGCCAAACAAAAGCGCTTAATAGTTACAACAATTTTCTCACTTAATAAAAGTTATGATATTGTCAGCGCTACATTCTGTGCAAGTTTTTAGAAATAAATTGTAGAATAATCACGTATCACATCACGTATCTGAAATAGAATAACTTTTCCTATTTATTAATAAATGTGGCTGAAAATGTAAAATGCGTTGTAACAAAATAGGTTTCGAGAATATCTTCATGTCAGTTGAATTTCTGAAACGGACTTTATTACCAACACAATTTAGTAAGAAAAATCTTTGGTTTACCGTCCTAACTCGACTATTATGTAGGTACTCCTTTACTTATACAAGCAATCTTCACAAACGCTGCAAACGGTACCATTTGAAGCCTACTTAATTAGGAAGGAACACAGGTTAATCTTTTCGGGTTAACGCAAATACATACATAAAGCATTACCCGTGCGAGGGCAGTTGGGTGCTCGAGCCGTCAACTGTCGCCATACACCGTAGGTTCACGTGAAGTATGACGATCTGTGTAAACGACATGAATGTGCTAAATAGGTGAGCTGTTATGGACTTGCCCTAATTAAATAAGTACGTTTTTGAAATTAATAAAAATTTTGATAAAATATCTAATAAGCGACCTGTCTCAAAGAATTTATTATTTCTACCGACCCACTCCTGCTTCACACGGTTTTACGACTTAACAAAACGTCGAGATTTTTTACTATTGGTAAGTTGAATATTAATGTATTATGCACATATAATACCGGAATAAATTCTCTAAATGATGGTAAAAACCACATCAAAATTCGATGCGTAGTTTAGAATAACAACGCGGTCACACAGACAGACGAAAAGCGACTTTAATTTATATTTTTATAGATTTAACTTGAAACTCAAAAACAATATCAAATAAACAGGCTTGTTTTTACAAACTAATATAAAATATTTGAATCATCATCCTTCTAAATACCTACACTTCAGAGTTTAAAATATCTTGTTTCTTTTTTTACTTAGATTCCAATTAAGTTCAAGTTGTTTATTTCAACTTGAAAGAAAACAAAGAAATATTGTTTTAAATGAGATACTTTCTAGTCGATCTATGTTAAGCTGAGCGACTGAAGCGTTGGATAAACAACGTTGCAGAAAGCAAACAGATAGATTTAAATTTAAATAAAATGAAAAAAAAATTATGAAAAATATTTTATGTATCGAATCATTACGCAATGAAATGTAAAGTAATCTCAAGTGTGTTTTTGTTTAATTTCATCCCTGCATCAATTTCATACTCTCGTTTGTATATATTTATCTTCAGTAGCCTGGTACTGCACGACAATTAGCACTTATCCTTGTACTGTGTAGATGCTGGTGACCTAAATACCGTTTACAAGTTTTTTGTGGCGCGCTTAATACTCAATGCATAATTTATTCCGTTGCCCGGATCGAAGCTTTCCGGTTCGAGCTGCTCCGCACCGCGCTTGTACAATGTATTTACGTAAAATAACTTTTTGTGACCGATTAGATGCATTACTACGTAATCGTGAAATATAGACTTAAATAATGGAAATAACTTGTTTTACAAAATACGAATTAAAACAGTCATAATAGATGACTTTGCTTTACTGTAAATCAAAACGTTACGCCAATTTGCAATTGTAATATTCTGCGTAATATACGTTAATCACCTGAATGTTCCGTAATGCGTCAAATTAACGACATAACCCAACTAGCAAAATCAGTACTTAAAACTATCTCAAGACTACTTTTATATTCACTTATAAGAAACTTGTATCATCCTACAAAGCTGGAGTTGGGCGCAGTTATAGGAGCGTTTATTTCTATAACTATCTTATAATCAACTTTTAAAATGTTACTAAGCCCTATAATATACTTGACGAAGCGCAATAGCTTCTATAATGATATGAGACTACACAATTACAAGCACAAACGCTCTTGTTAGTATCTGATATAAGTATCTTACTAAAGCAATCTTGTTTATAATGCACTAGTAATGTGCTTAATTTATAGTTATAAGTATATTTTAATAGAAGTTATCTTTGTTGTTGCGTCGGCTGGTGGTTCCTGTTTTGTGTTAAATACAAGAAATAAAAACGTAAGTTTCTATTACTATTATTTTGTATTATTGTAGAAAATTAATTACTAATATATATTGTAAATATAGTATATGAACTCGTGGCGAAGTCATTTTTACTTGAAATGTGTACCGCAATTTAGTTAATTTCACAATCCCCTCCGAAAAATAGCTCATTAGTATATTGTTGTAAATAAAATATTTCATCAATTCTTATGAATTTCGCCATGTTTTGAAATTGCTCTTCATTAAGTAATTTGTAGAAGCAATGTAGGTAAATTAGTACTTGTAGCAGTTTCATTCTAGATTACTCGCCTCCATTTAAAAACAAATTAGGGTTCCCTTGGAATATGCCTGTTAATGCTAAATTTACATTTTTTAGGATCTAATTCACAAGATGGTTGTTTTTCTTGATGTCGACTGTTTTTTGACCAAATATTCATTGATTTTACTGACAAATATGAGATGGCCTTGGACTAATACACATTTTGTGCTATCCGAAAGCTGCAATGGGTGTGGATTTCCAGTTTCTTTAAATAATATGTATAGACCTACTCATTTCATTTGTAGTCAAGAAAACATAATAGTTTTATTGCATCAAATCTTTTTTTGGTGCCCTACTTGCTCCGAGTACAGCATATATGACCATTACATCGAAGATGAATGCACAATTTGCTACTAATTTTGTATCCCGATAATCTGTGAACACACATAATAAGTTCCATTTACTTTTTGAATAATTTTATTTCATAAATAATAGTATTATAAGGTCATACTAATATATTGCATGGTTAAAAAAAAGATGATTTTTACATTAGCAAGATGAATGTTTGAAACATTATACGTCCGAGCAATCAAATTAACAAGGAATCCTCTTCCCGTGCCGCCTGTTCGGCAAATATTTTTAAGGTATGATTACGATCGCTATAAACCTATATCAGTAGTTACTAGTTCAGTACGCAGTACGGGTGCTAGAGGTGCGGGGGGAGGCTTGCATGTCCGAACCAGTAGGCAGTAGCGCCTGAGTTGTCAGAAAGAGCGCGTGTGTTTATTGTGCAAAGGGTTTGTTACCGCTATATTTATGTAATTTCACTATATTTCCTTTGCACTTTTCTGGAATCCTTAAACCAGAGCCTGTCTTGTTGCGTCTCGCTTCCTCCTGAACCCCTAACCTTGTACATCGTACGCCAGAACAGCACGTAAGTGAAAATAAAATAGTATAACCTAGTCTCGCGTTGTATTGAAACAATCCAGCTATTAATAAGTATTTATCGCAGTATTTGGTGCCATAAATACTTGTTCATATTATAAATACAAAACTTGTTTGTACAGTCAAGCCCACGTCAAGCTGTAAACTTTTGTGGCAATGCCGACTTTATTTCGATCGCGATAAGGCTACCACTAGCTTGACGTGTGCTTGACAGTACTAAGCTAGTTATTTATGTGTGGTATTTGTTATTTATATCAAAAAATGTTCTTTACAGGTTTTAAGACTAAAAAATGCCTTTTAAAATTATTCAAACTATTGAAAAGGGCAACATTGTATTGTCATTTGTACCACATCAATGGGAGAGTAATGGTGTTTTGTATTGGCCCAGAAAACAAAAACAGTCCCACACGATTAAATTACAAAAAGATGAAGGTAGTCAGCCCGATGATACTTGGACACAAATAAACTGTGTGGTAAAAAGGCGAAATATTTTAACGTATCAAGATGCAATCAATGAAATTGATATCATGAGCAATAATTCAGAAACAGAACCTGATATACAAGACGTTTCAGCTAAAAAGCGACGCAAGGGCTATGATATTCCACAGCTGTCGTATAATATTATGGCAGAAGAAAGTCTACAGGTTCGTAACAATAGGTGCTTTTGAATTAAAGCTAATTGATATCGGATTCACTTCTGAAATTCAATTCAGTTCGTTTATTTCAATCAACAGTTGGATCATAATAGCATTGGGAAATACCTAATGTGCATGTACGCCACATAATATTTTCACAGATTGTGAATCGATTTTTCATGATTTCCGACAGATTATGCGCTCAGAGTGGTACCACACGATCGAAAGCAGTTGCTTTTAATTAAAAATGTTGTCGATATTTTTATTAATTATTTCAATAAATAATATTTTCAGAATGATAAGCATAATGCTAATTCAACAACAATGCCTGAAGGTGGAGAACAAGTAATGATGGTAAGTTACAAATACATAACTTTTATGAGGCTTTCATTGAGATCATTGACATCAGAACTTAAGTTGTCAAGCGGTTCCTCTGTGTATCTTTAACAGCTTGTCAGTTTAACTATTATACAGAGCTTATTAGATAGCAACATGGTGAAATATGCCGTTACTCCTAGTATATCAACGTTCGAAACCTATATGTAAGCCGTATTGTACTAACTAAATTTTTGCTTACATAAAAAAAAACTTTTTTATTATCCCGTTTAGCTCATTTAAAATATTTTATTGTTTAGGCTAATTACGAAATTACTACACCGTCAGAGCCAACTCCATCTGGAACACTGCTGAGCGCATTGCAAGAAAATATTGAAAAATACGTTGTTATACCCGAAAATAATCAGTCGGACACGCCTATAATATACTCGTACATTAATAAAGAAACAAGTTTATCAGAAGAACAGTGCGACTTAAAATCAATTAAAACAGATATCAACACTATTAAAAGTGACCTAAAATCCATTAATGACGATATGAAGACTATAATGGAGACCCTGAACACAACACTAAATAATCAAGGCGTAATACATGATACACTTAAATCGATATTGTTAAAAGTGACTGAACAACAAGTTATGAATGAAGAATTCATTAAAAAATCTATTACAGAGAAACAAAATCACTCATTCGCGGTAAAACCAATTAGAGATTTAAAGGATTTAGAAGACTTCGAAAAGAATTTAATGGATTCTGATTATAGAGAAGATTTGCAAAGAAAGTTAAGTGTGATGTGCACTAAAGGCACAGGACAAGGAACCACAAGTGCATATGCTATTATTGATATTATGTTCGAAAGACAGTTTTTCAAATTGTGTTCATGGACTGGAGCCTCACGTTCCCAAAATGAACCTACAGAAAAGATCTGTTTCAAAGGTTTCTCCAAGACTATCGGTTTCTTTTTTTATTTAATTCACAAACTAGATTCGTCGTTTCATTTAACTGACTGTCATAAATTTTTTAAAACAATTTTGCGAAATGCTGATCAACGGTGCAAAATCGAACCAAAACGAGCTTCTACAAAAAAATGCAGAGGAAAAAAATGCGTCAAAAAGACTTCTTCCGAAAATTTGGTTACAAATGAAACGCCTCCTAAGCAGCCTCTTATAGAAAAACAAGCCACTGGTAACCAAATAGAAGTTGAAGATGTTACAGGGGAAATTTTTGTCTGAAATGAAAAGATTTTTGATAAGGTTTTTAAGATTTTTGATACCATTTTTTAATTAATGATTCTAGATACTCGTAAATAGGTACCTGAGTATTTAATTTTGATCTAGTTACTAAAGCTATTGTTGTTGTTATATGTTGTATACAAATGGTATCTATGTTAATGGTATTATGTAACTAAAACTAACAAAAATGAACTACCAAGTTCATTTTTATTAGTTTTAGTTGATTTTTAAAAGACAATGGGGTTACTTTTTTTTTCAATACTTTTTTGATTACTTTTTATTGAGAATATTTATGGTTTTTAACTTTCATTTATAGTTGAAAACAGTTACTTTACTGTAATCGTGCTAATCGTGAGACTAAAGATAATTGAGTTGAACTTTGTTGATATTTTATTGTTAAATAATTGAAGCATTTATAATAGGTTTCTAATTATCTTTATAACATAGCTACACTGAAATATTTTGTTAACTTTAGTAATGTTTTATTTGTTATAACTTATAACGTTTATCAGTGCAAGACAGCTAAGATCATTTAGTACGAAGAAGCTTTAATAATGAAACATAATGTAGCTGATAACTTATGATTGAGACTGATTGCCAAGACTTAAAAAAATATCTAATTTTGAATAAAACATAATTTTAATGAAATATTGTTTTATTTTATGCACTTTATACAAAAAATTCACAGCGTATGTAACAATGGTAAGAAAAATATCTCTGACTTATATGTAATACTAACAAGTTTACATTTTACATTTTGAACTTTGCAAGTTACCTCCGATTTTTCAATAGCAGCACAGTCGCATTTATAAATATTCAAAAAAGATGATTTTAATGGTTTTTCGAAAGCATCGTGGATAATATCAAAACGAAATCCAGTAATTTCTATTTCTTTGTTGTCTTTCAACATGACGGATTTTAATTCTATTACATGATTTTCGTCAGTAAGAAACCACTTGTCTTCATTTTTTGATGATAAAATATATGTTTCTAGGTGCAAAACCAATAAGCCGCTTCGCTGGTTCTTTTTAATAAATGGATAGTGTACAATTTCTTCGTTAAGATGTTCTGTTTCGATTAACTGTTTTTCAATTATTCTTCTTGCAACTTGCTGTAATGGATTTTTTCCTTGTCTGATAGTTTGTTTAATAGCGTATAGTTTATTTTCAAAAGGATATGCATTAAACTTTTGCAAAATTCCAAATTTTCTTACTTCCTCAACTATATGTATTAAATTATGTATGTTACTAGTAACGTAGTCTCGCCCGTAGAAGGTCTTAAAACTTTCTGTAAAATCTTCTAACATTTTTTCAGCAATCCGCAAGAGTGGCAAATGCTTTTCATTTGAACAAATCGTTATGGCACAAAACAAGTTTAAAAAGTGATAAAATGGTTCGGGTTTGAGCACGTGTTTCAAAATTATAACACTTAGATAATAAAAAAAAGATCGGTACTCGGAACCTTTCCAGTGGGCCAAAACATCTACAGATCTCATTTTTCTGTGTATTTCTTTGGGCATTTGACAATTCAGTAAAAAACTATTGACAATATCAATATCTCGAGCACTCCATTTGGTTAGGTATTTTCCTAACTTTCCATCACGCCATCCAATCAACAACCGTTTCATCAAACCAAGGTCTATTAGGTGTAATGAGTCTGCCACAGGAAAATCCTCTATCATATCTATGTTTAATTTCAATAATGGAGAGTCATGTTTGTGGTGTTCTTCATATTTTTTTTTACGAAAGTCTTTATCGTTTCTTTTAGGACAATCGAACTTAGGAAATGTTACAGTGTTTGATTTATGTGAATATTCGCCAATCACCGTACATTTCAGACAACCATGCTTTCCATTAAAATTTATGACACCTGTAAAAAATGTATTTTAATAACAGTAGTGATAGACAAACCATAATTTTTCATCAACGCAGCCCTGTTACTGTTCAGAAAGCTATAATGAACAATCATAAAGATTATACTTAAGCAATATTAAATAACTAGCCTTCCGCTCGCGGCTTGGCCCGAGTGCACTACATTTTATATCGTGAGACCTGTGCCCTATCTACTTACCAAATTTTATCCAAATCTGTTTAGCCGTTGTGCAGTCAAAGCGGAACAAACATCCATATTTTTACATCTATATTTATCATATAAAAAAGAGTGTAAAAGAGTCCTTCAACAAAGTTTGGCAACGCACTAGCAATTCCCCCGGTCTTTCAGGTATCTATGGGTGGCGGTGATCACTTAACATCAGGTGGACCGTCGGTATGATCTTCTAGTTATAAAAAAAAAAACAATTCGAAACTTGCCTTTAATCAAGGCCCTTGCTGGGGAATCACAAATGAAGGCTCTTATTTTGACTTTGATTCTAGATTCACTTGACGACAGGGCTAATCCATCTTCTTCAAGTTCCCTCATTTCTTTCACAAAAGACCCCAAATATGCATTCAGATCAGATGGCTTACCTTCACCAGAATAAATCCCTTAAAAAAAAGTTTTAGTAATATTATATATATGTATATAACTTAATTAAGCACCTACGATATTGAAATATTGTATATTTACCAATCACAAAAGGAGAAATGTGGGATATTTCAAAGATGTTACACAAAATAGGCCAGAGTTGTTGTCTTGAACTTTTGTATACTGGCAACCCATCTATGTTTATATTTAATGAAATCGTATTTGTTATACTATTCAAATCCAGTCCCTGTAGCGTATTTTTTAGGCATTTAATCAATCCGTTGTGCCAGTACTGTCCTGGATCCGAAATTGTAATATGCAACGTTTCTTTGTTGGTATGTAATAAAGACCGTGCATCTTTAGGTAAAATATTACTTAATCTTTTGTTTAAAATAGTGGATAGTTCGTTCAGGGCTAGGTGGGTTATATTAAATTTTATAGCCCAGCTTTGCATATCTTTAAGCAATTCATGATTTTTTTCATAGTCAGTGGTTTCTTCGTATTCTTCTTCCCAATTTTCATCTTCTTCACTTTCTGAGAGGTGGGCTAAGGGAGAAAAAATATTTTTGGTCGCGGAACCCTCATTTACTTCATCTGCGTTTGCGCTTGACGTGTTTGATTTACTTCCTGATCCTGTTGATATTATTCCTGAAGAACCTGGCTTCATTAATTCTTTATACCTATTTTTCACTTTTCTCCTGTAACCACCACTCCTTTTCAATCGTTTCCAATCGCTTAAATTCATGTTCAACTTATTTTCTCAGGACGAAAGGGAACACCTGAATCTTAACAAAATGGCTAACGTTTACTAATAAAGTTATTGATCTAGTAGCTTATAAGCTTTTTTGATCAAATAGCGCTCTTACTAAGTACTATTAGATTTAAAAGAATCTCGAGCAAAACTATAACGGCGCAAACTTATAGTGATCTCAGCTAAGTATGTTATAATTTCTTGTTTTCCCACAAAATGCTACTATAGGATCAAAATATTATTCTGTATTATTTAGTTTTAATGTAAACAATTATAGGAGACTTATTCCTAAAAGTGTCCTAAAAAAAAATCTTGTAGCTAACTAGAAGACTGAGTTATAAAAGCAAATGCTCTTGAGAATATCTAAGCTTGTGAAATGCTATTACTAGTAAATGTGTCCTATAAATGTTTTAGAGGTCAGTCTTGTAGCGAACTATAAGATCGAGATATAAAAACGAATGTACTTGAGTATGTAAAGGCTTGGCTAATGCTATTACAAGTCAAATAGTCTACCGCAATACTTTATAAGAACGTTATTAGTAGTGACAGACTTATAACCTTTCTTTATAGGATTACTTTGCTAGTTGGGAACTTATTACATTAAACACAATAACCAGCTAACATTGGTAAACATTTATTATAACTAGTAATAACAGATTTCAGATGTTAATACTGTATGAAGAAGGCTGTTCTGTTGCGGTTGAACTAAGTCGTGATTAATACTGACTCCGGTGCACAGATGTACGACACAGTACAAAGCACAAGAAATACTGAACATTACCATCCAGGAGTTGTGTTTATTCGAACAATTTTGTGTTTTCTGAAATTAACTACTGCTACGTGTGTTGAAGTTTTGCTTGCGAATTAATAAATTACATATTTAAAAAGAAATATATAAAATCAAGTTAATGCATACCTATATACCTATAGCATGAGCCATGTGTGGTTCGTGGCACATTTCATGAAATCACGTTGAATTTATAGCAGGTTATTGGATCATCCTGCGTTGCTTTGTTCGATCAATGAACAATATAATGATAATTTCGATTGCATTTTGTTTCTGTAATAGGGTATTTGACTGGAGTTTTCTAAACTTTACAGAAGTTAAACTACAAAAAGAATACATACAGGAAAAATAATTAACCAGTGCGCAAACTTAAACACGTGACTTTACTCATCATTATGAACAACTTTTACTACGGGACCAAAACCTGAAATCGCGAAAAAAAATCTACATTTTGACGAGTTATGCGAACGTAAATGTAGGGAACAGCTGATTTTTTCTTGTGATTTCAGGTTTTTTCCCACAGTAAAAGTTGTTCATAATGATGAGTAAAGTCACGTGTTTAAGTTTGCGCAGTGGTTAAAAACTTACCCTGTATATCAAAAATTTACGAAGTTGTATGTGTTTTAAATTCTATCCTAGACAGAGACAGCACTGCTAGCATCTATCATCACAACACAAGGACACCATAGTAACTTCGTGCCATTCAGTACAATGATCGTTTTACGTGACAAGGATGGAAGAATAATTTCATAAGCGTGTAACTTCTCTATTTTTCCACCGATTTTCTAGACTTTTTCACAAATCTTCTTTTTTGTAACATGTTTATAAAATAATTCATGTATATTTTTGATAGTAGTCAAATACTCTATTAAAATATAGAGTACCAACCTGTACCAACAAAGTTGTTTAAGGTGAGGGAGGGTGAGTTCTATGAGGAAATCTTTTCAGATCCTATTTAGAGGCCATCGTCAGTTACATGACGTCCTGAGCAACATTAGTAGCTATTATAATTGACTACAGAAATCTTTTTTTTTTTTTAAAGACCCTAACAGTGAGCTGCAGTCTGGCAGGTGGTAATGACAATTACATCAGAAGAATTCATGAACACAAAACATTATTATTACGGTCATATGTTTACGTGAACTTGTCTCATTATAATAATATCTCGTTGAATAATAGAAATAGGTACTCATTTTCGCTTCATACTGAACATATAAACACACTACATAATCACCGCAAGATGTGTATGAAACACATAATTTTCAGCCTAGATAAACAGTTTTGTCAAATATGCGGTGCTTATTTACGAACTTAAATAACACCTTATTAACTCAAAATGTTTGTATGAGAACATTGTCTCATACAAACATTTTGAGTTAACAAAGCTTAAGAGCGGGCCGAAAGCGAAATTGGCAATCGTGAATTTGATTTACGATTGGTTATACACACCCTTATTACTCTTATTAGACAATCCTTCTGTTACAACGGTCGGTGAAGCATGTATTCACAGGATCACAAACTTATGAGTTATGCCCGGCACGTCGCTATTCCGATAAGTCATCAAAATTTTAGTCTACAGCAGTCCCGATTCGTCACTGATGTTTCATAATCTCTAGCAACAGGGTCCTATGTATGTTACATCTGAACCAATCGTCTCTAGATGGTGGTTTGGTATCGATATACAATCGGGATAGAAATTGAAAAAATATTATACGACCCGTTTTGGGGAAATAGAAACCGCACATAAAATACAGACCGGACTTCCGATAAACTGAAAGTGCTCAATTGTACACTTAACTACAGAGGATCTGTTTAAGCAAAAGGTTTGCAATAATGAAGGGTATTATTGCACCAACATCATTGACACACTGTTATCTGAAGCGAATATTTTTGGTGAGAGATTATAAAAAACACTTGAAAGTTTAAGAGGATATGTGGTGATAAAAGTGAGCGTTAAATTTTTCTCAAACAGCACAAATTGCATTCAGTGAAAAGTCTGGAATGTTAACCTTGCCGGTAATACTCTGAGAGGAAGCATTGACGAAGCTCGTAGACAACAAACTTTACGTATCACCACGAAACAGCGTAATAAGCAGACAACACAATGAAGATAATGCAATTGTTTAGTTGGCACATGGTACGTACAAATGTTGGTGAGTTTTGGAGATAGGCAATAACTTCAAAAACAGTTAAATGCTTCACCAAAAATAACGTTGTTTTTCAGGTTGTGGAGAAAAATGAAAACCCATGAAAAATTATTTGTTCTGTAGTAGATTTCCATACTTTTACGAGTACCTTAATAATGCAAATGCTTGCCATGTAGACTCAGAACCATCTACTCATTCCAATTTTATACTGTTAATACCTCGGTCAAGGTGAAAATAGTCAAATGTTTATAAATTATAACAAGTATATTGCATCGATTAAAGTCAGACACAGTATAAATAAGTAGCAGTATTCTATCTTCATAGAAAACGGTTGAAATGACGCGCTTCGAAATCTCATTGTATCTCAGTACGCAACAGTATCGAGTGCGCGGCAGTTACGCACGGACGTGGAAGATTTATCTACCGAGCGACGGTAAGTACCTAATTATTTCAATTTCACTGCTGAGATATAATACTGCTACTTATTTAAGTATTATGTGACTGAGAGCTCTGACTAAACCCGTGTTCTGAAAAACCTTGCAAACAACTCGTAAAATAAACTTGACGACACGAAAGTAATATGAATACAATATCTGTCACTAACTATGATATCAATATTATACGAGTAGATACAATAATGGCACCTGCATTAAGTGGATAAATATTTAACGTTCACGATCAAATAATCGTGTAGGTACCTATTTAACATAGCCACGTTCATTTACCTGCGCAATAGCAACGAACTCGAATTGTTCAGAGCTAATTAAATCAATATCCTTTAACGTTGTACTTGCAGTTTCAGTGGCTAATTTATCTTTATTTAATTACTGCATAATTGAACGGAATAGACTTTGCAGAGCTGAAAATCGTTCTCGGCACTATAACATTAAAGATAAGAGCGAATACCCTTTATTTGAAATTAGATTATGTTGCTAAAAGTTAAATTTTCCGAAATGTTACTGTGTTAGTTCGTTTATATTTTTGTATAAATTCCAACAAAGTTGAACAAAATAGACAAAATATCTTCAGATAATTTCCCTAAGAAAGTCGCTAATAGAACCACCATTCACTATCCACAATCAGGTTAGTAAAGTTTGACCTTAGTGATTGTTGTCATCCCACGTAAGTCTGTCTAGACCGTAGTTAACCTTTGTGTTGTCGTGAGCAAATGTCAGAAGAAAATTAGTTTGGAGCGACTCGGGAATATACCTATAGGCGCCCTAACATCTTTTATGACTGTCGAGGTCAAATGGCTTCAGGTGAACACGTAGATTACAAAACAAGGAGAGAGGAAAATTTGTACTTCCTTTAGTAGCAACTTGCAACATATTAATAGTCATGTTTTATGAAATGGATGTCTTATTAAGCAGTTAAGCTTTACGAATCTAAACATATTCAATGTAAATAGATAAGCTTCTCCCAAGGACTTTCTCAAACTACCAACGTTTTCCAACTAGAAAGAAAGAAAGAGAAAGTATTTATTGAGACTCGCACAGGAAATCACAAATTAAACTAAAACACACTCATTAAAACAAAAAACTATAAAAAATAAAAAAAACAACTAAAATAAAAGCAGAAAGTCCTGTACGAGGCCAAAAGGCTCCTATCTCAGCATTTTCCTGCTTTGCTACTACAAAAAACGCATTATCTGTCCCTATCTTATTGTTGCAAATAGGGATGATGCCTGGGTAAAAAAAAAAAGAATTTATTCTGTCAGATAGAAAATAAAAAAATATTAGACAAGTATTTTTTGCTTTATCATATTCATAAAAAATTACTTGGATAAAACGCATTAAAGTTGGAGAGTGGGGGTCGCTACGTCACAAGTAAGTACACAATCTACATACTCGTCCATCATGGCACATTTTATTTATTTATTTATTTAATACTTTAAGCACGTACATGTACAGAGGCGGACTTAATGCCATAGGCATTTTCTACCAGTCAACCTTTGGGTGATGCAGAGACAAACAGTGGTAGGTGCAATATTGAAAATTTTGGAATAAATATTCATTTAAATATAAGGATATATATATACCTATCAAAACAAAATATATAATATAACTATATATATAAATATAAGAACAAATAATGTTGTTGTAATGTTCAATCCTTATTCGTAAATTATGAGAACATGTGTACAGAACGATGGCAAACAGAAGGCCACGAGTTCACTCACCATTATTACACATGATGGAGGTCCTCAGGCACAGCGGACCCTCTTCGCAGTCCACTCCGGAGTGTCCGAAATACGAACAGTAAAAATACCTGTGATGCGGAAATATATTGTGGAGTCAGCAATAATGCCTCTCCCCCATAGCGGTGTTTTTATCGCGCGATTTTGTATTAGGACTGCCACGAAGTTACACACTGCTGCGATAATAACGCCGCAATAGGAGTAGGACACGCGTTTCTCCGTCCTGCGATATTCCGATAAGTGTTTTTAGAACATGTTGTATTTGGACGCATGCGATGTTACACACACCTGCGTTATTATCGCGCGATAAATACGCGCCTATGGTAGAGAACACGTTAGAAATATCGCACGTCAAAAACGCAACTGTGTGCAAGGAATAACGCAAGCATTATTATTTTTTTTGCAAAATAACGCTTGCGTTATTATCGCGCGATAAAAACGCCCTGGTGGGAGAATGGCTTAAATATTGTGAATAATCGGTCCCGGTGACTGCGCTGCTCCTCGCACTTCATACGCCACGATGAAACCCGTACACGGACAACAGACCCAGCGCCCTGAGCTGTGTGCCCTCGAGTCTGTTCAGATTTAGCTCCACCACCAGCACTGGACTCTGGACCTGGAAACAAAATCAAAATTTTAAACCTGGTTGAAAATTATAGTAAAATGATTATTGTCGTCATTATTATTTATTCCCAGTATTTATTATCACGAAATTATTTTCCTATCTCTATCAAAAAAATTAAGTTATCCATGAAAGCAAACATTATAAATAATATTCAAATTCGTACGTATGGCATCAAATATTTTAATTATTTAAGGGATTTACAACATTGCAAACTTCAAAAGATACGTAACATTCGTGCAAAATGTTATTTTAAACAGTAAGTCGACTTCAGTGTTCACACAAGAGCTCTCATACCTTTATTATTTCATATTCATCCGTAGCCTATAATATTAACCTCTCTGCTCGACAAGATTTTGACATATGACACATCAGTTGACTCGACGGGGTGTTGCGAATTCAGTCATGAAATTCAGGAATTTACATCAACTTTCAGCATTCAAATTTATTAAGAGAAATATGTTACCGCGCCTATTTTATACAATAAGTTTGTCGAAAATATCTTTAATTATATGTTGAGATCAGTCAAACCGCGTCAGTACACTGCGAAAGTTGTATAGAATTGGTATTACTACACCTATCCAAAAGGTAGGTAATTTAAATTTGCTGAAAATATGAACTTATACAACGCACTCTCTTGCTGAAAATATACAAAAAGGAAAAATAAAGATATTATAATTCTCTCTGCATTCTTACTTTTACCATGTTTCATACATAAACTACCTACATAAAAAACACGATCAAATCTTGATAAAAACGACTAAAAATTGTGTTGCGACGTGACACTTCTTAGTGCTGACCGTCTACCCAATTTTCTTATATCGATTCAAAAGTAGTATTCAGCCTAATCGATACTCGCAATAAAATCAGTGTGAAAAAAGTATTAGAAACTGAATAAAAACTCTTTGGTATGTTTTCCATGAATTATTTTCTTTTTGATATTAATCATTTTATTAGTAAGTATACAAATACAGTGTGGATAAGGTAGTAACTTTTGAGGGTTCCGTACGTACCTACGAATGAAAAAACGAAACCCATAAAGGATTACTCGTGTGTCGGTCTGTCACAGCCAATTTGCTCCGAATCTACTGGACCGATTAAGTTGAAATTTGGTACCTACACATATATGAATTTCTGTGACCCAAATACAGAAGTGTAACGTAAATAAGTGAATTTTGAATATGGGGTCACTTTTGGGGGCCAAACTAGACAATAAAAAAGAAAGTTTTGCAAACTATACCGTGTGACATATCAAATGAAAGGGCTTGTTGTGGGGGTCCCAAATATTTATGTTAATTATATATTATTTTTGGAACTAAGTTCTTTAACGCGACTTGCAGTAGGAGTAAACTGGAATAAATCGTCACGCGAAAAAGTGTTCATACTTGTGATTGAAACTCTTCTAATTTGATAGAGAGAGTGTGAATTTGGTCAAAATGTAAATCCAAGCTGCTGCGAAAATTTTGAAATTTTTAATCATTGGTATAGTTTTCATAGTTTTTGAGGGTGCTAAAGTCGATAATGAGGTAAAAAGTAAATCCAAGATGGCGGCTGCAAAATTTTTATTTTGTTTGATATTATACGTGAAAAAGAACTTGGTTCCCCCTGCCTTACACGTTTAATTTTTTCAATTTATTATAGAAAATAGACCATTATCTACGGAGCCTTTGAATATATTTATTTTGAATACTGGAAATTGTTGGTTGATCATAGATTCCTGGAAGACATATAAAAAGTCTGGTCGTAAAATAATATGAATTTGTTCTTGGGATAAATTATTGGTATAAAACATGGATGCTATTACAATTTGAGGGGGATAGTGCTGATATCGAATAAGATGAACATTCTGGATTTTAAGATGGTGGCTATTCCAAATAATAATATTGTAGATAAATTCTCATAGAAATCAGTTTAATGCCTATTGTACTCGATAGCCAAAATCCGTGAAAAAAACGGCCCACTTAATTTCGTCATGTCCGTCTGTCCGTGCGTCCGGATGTCATGCAGCCATTTTACACGGAGACAATTTACTCCATCGATGAAAATTTGGAAAAGGTGTATTCTTTGCAGCGCTAAACAATGGTGTAATGAAATTACGATAAACATAATATAGGGGGTTGCATTCCCTATACATATAACCGAGGGATGAAAAAATATCTAAGTATGTACATAAAGCGTGTATTGTTGGATCTCTTAATTAAAATGATAAAAGTGTTTATCATTTTAAAGTCAATCGTTTTTGATATTACGATGTTTTATTTTTTTATTTTTTATTTTATGGTTATTTTCGGTTACAACCGCAGAATTAAAGAAATACAACCTTATTTTTGTAGTCGATAAAATTGATGCTGTGCAATTTTATGCGTAAATAAGTATTCATCCCAACTACGGAATCCTTCACTGTGCGTACTCCAACATACACTTGGCCAGTTTTTTTAAATTTCGTTGGGAAACAACCACAAAAAAAAACATTTCTTTTACTCAAGTAAGAGTAACCTATTAAAAACAAAAACTACCAAACTCATACAACTAACAAAAAATATGGACGTCATTTAAAAGCGTTTGCGAAATACCTACCCACTGTATAAAATTAATTTATTGTCATTACCAAACAAAATTTTGTTAAGCCTACTTAAAAAATGTATACTGGGCATTCTGTAGCAAACTATCAGAAAGTATCAAAAATAAAATCCACATTAAATAATTGTCCAAAAAATTAAAATAGTTTTGAACAGCGAGCACATTCCGAATTTAAATTCAAATATAGAAACAATTAAGTTAAGCGCGAAATTTATTATATGAGGTAACTATATATCCCCGTCCTGTTTGTTGACTCCTTTTATACATAATGTCCAAAAAACGATTAAAATGACATTAGAAAAGTATAAATAATTATTATAAGCAATGCTTAATGTATTTAATTCTTAAAACAATTTTATTTCAATTTTCATAAATCGATTTCTGACATTCAACATATTAATTAATCGAGCAGATCAAAATTGAAAAAAAAAATCGTTTGGCATAATCGTTTTCGCACATCATTACAATAAAAAAAACAATAATGGTCGGATATTTTTAACACAAATTGAGTAGTGGTAATGAATATTACATGTTATTGGACCTGTGTTCGTATATTACGTTAAGATCTGGGCATTTTCTAGTTGTTTATAATATTTTTAATAATATTTGTCACATTTTAAATCGTATCTACATGTGTATGTGTGATATTAGTGAAAAGTTAAAATGTAAACACGCACGATTGGCGCGAAACTTCGACTTTGGATATCAAAAACTTCATTACCACTACTTATTTAACTTGAACAATGGATGAACTCGTCAAATAATTAAATGATGTAGTATTCACTGCCCCTGTGGTGGAGTTTAGATGTTCGAAATCCCCAATTTTTATGATTTTTAGCCTCGACCTCGACTGTCATCAAAATGGCGATCATCGCATTTACAGACTTCAATTTTATAAAGGTAAATTAATAATCTTGCACGCTAAATATGAAAGATTTAATGGTGTAAACATTTGAGTTTTTTATTCAACTCTCTTAATTAACGCACGGGTAGTATAATAAATATTTACATAATAAATTAAGGGTGTCGTATGTGGTAATTCTGGGGTCCAATTGGACCCACTACCGAGCCGGCGGAGGTTTGTGTGTTCGGGTCCAATCGGGGGCGCCTCCGAACTATACGGTTAAACAAGCAATATTTGTTTGTATAAATATTTGTACTCACCTTCTCGAAATCGGCTCGAACGATTTCGATGAAAGTTGCAATTTAGAGGTTTATGAGGGTGAAAAATCGATCTAGCTAGGTCTCATGAAAAATGGTCTGGGAAAATTAGTTTTCTCCGTATTTTCACCCAAGCAGAGCTCGGTCGCCCAAAGTTTAAAACAAGATCATTAATAATACATGAGATTAATGACATTAGAATAATGACAAATGGCAACATGTAATAAGTAGGTACTATACATGGATTAGTATGATTTACTTTACTTTAAATGAGCATTCTCTATTTTCACCAGAGCTCGGTCGCCCAAGTACTTCATAATTAAGGAAGTAAAGATCACAATATGCTCGAATACATTTTTGGATAAAGGTCAGCGTTTAGAAATTCTCGTTTATTTCACAGCCTCATTCTCAATTCAACAACAAAGGAGACATACTTCAAAGGAATGCCCTTTCGTATTATCTATGAAGATATTCGTCAGCCTCCGTGCTTCTTCGTCAGTGCTGGAGTCTCCACGAGAACGAGAATTTAGAATTAGACACGATAATATAGGAATTCGCAAATCTCCCGACGAAGAAAATATTTCTTCTCTCCCTGTCGCAAACTGGAAGCTTCTTGATAATATTGTAAGAGAAATGAATGTAACGAGGCCAGCTAACATGACACGATTAAGTAGAAACAAACTAGTTACAATTTCTTTGGGCATAAACTGATTAATATTTCTCTCGAATTGTAAATATCGTATTTCTCCCAAGAGCGAAATTTACATTTAAATTGCAAAAGGTTGTGTTAATATTTTTGCTGTTTATTTGAGAGCAATAAAAGTCACATATTGCGGTGGATGAGTTTTATGTAAACGAGTGTGCTGCAATATTTACGAGTTCACAAGGGGCAAGCAATTTCCACAGCACTTTTTAAATCCATGATCATCCATGTTTCTTCCAAGCAGCCAATGCATTCTTTTGAACCGGAGGTCGAGTTCATCTTTTTTCTTCTTGACGTGGGCTTTCCAGCGTAGCTTTGCGTCAAGGGTCATACCGAGGTACTTGGCTGTATTCTCGTATGGGACTTGTTTATTATTTATGTAAACTGGGAAATACTGTTGTTTTTTGTTGGTGAAATCTATGTGAACAGATTTGGTTTCATTAAGTTTAATCCTCCATTTTTTGGTCCAGTCATAAACTTGATTTACAGCCATTTGAACCTTTTCAACTGCTTCTTCGTGGCTGTTTCCTACAGCCATTATGGCTGTATCATCAGCAAAGGTCCCAATTGTGTTTTGCTCTAATTCAGGGATATCGTAGGTGTGTAGTAGGTACAGGACCGGACCTAACACACTTCCTTGCGGTACGCCAGCTTTGATTTCTTTCAGTTCTGAGTAGGCGTCTTCTTGTCTTATTCTAAAGACTCTGTTCAGAATGTAGAATTCTAATATATCTGCAAACTGCTTTGGTAAGAGGCTCTTCAGTTTATGTATAAGGCCTTCATGCCATACTTTGTCAAATGCTTGCGCTACGTCTAGGAATACAGTAGAACATACTTTCTTGTCTTCAAGGGCATTTTCTATTACGTTTGTGATCCTATGCACTTGATCGATGGTAGAGTGTTTTTCTCGAAAACCAAACTGGTGCTCTGGTATTATGTTTCTGCTATCTATTATTGGTTTAAGCTGTTTGAGTAACAGCTTTTCAAATAGCTTGGACATGATTGGTAGCAAGGAAATAGGCCTATAAGATGATGTTTCGTGAGCCGGTTTCCCTGGCTTAGCTATCATTATTACTTCGGCCACCTTCCATAAGTCTGGTACATATTTAAGCCTTAGTGCAGCATTGATAAGGGTCGTTAACTTAACCAGACCCTTTCTTGGGAGGTTATGAAGTACTTCTCCTGTAATTAAATCATAACTAAACATAAATGATTTTCGTGTACTTATGTTACGTTTTATTTCTCGTTCGACTTCTTTCGGTGTTACTAGTTTTATGGTAACTTCATTTTCTGATGTTACCATATTGGCCAAAGTGTGATCTTCAATGATTTCCCCGTCATTTGGTTGAAAGATATTTTCTAGATACTCTGCAAACCTCTTTGCTTTTTGCTCGTTTGTAACTGCCCATTGCCCATTTCCACATTTGATAGGTGGGATTTGGGTAATCGGCCTTTTTAGGTGCTTAGTAGCCTTCCAAAGGGAGTAATCTTTCCTTTGGTCGTTACTTAGACTCTGAAGATAGGTTTCGGTTGAGTCGTCTTTAAAATCTTGGATTAGTCTTTTTACTTTTTTTGTCAGATTATTTAGTTTTCGTTTGTCATCAGGGCACCTAGATTGATGCCACGTTTTTCTCTGCCTTCTTTTCTCCATAATGAGCTGCTTGATTTTGAGCGGGTATGTATTTCCCTTCGTCCTCTTGTTGGAGTCAGGTGTATTTTCCCACGCTGTTTGCTGGATGTGCATTATAAACTTTTCTACTTCGATGTTTAGATGTTCGGGTGTTTTTAGTGGTATTTTAAGGTCTATTTTATCATTTAATCTGGTCTTGAAACTCTCCCAGTCTGTACACTTATTAACAAGAGTGGGTCTGGTTTCTTTATACAAAATGTGCTCGCTAATTTCTAGATAGATTGCCGAGTGATCTGAGTTCATGTCATAGCTTTGTTCCTATTTTATATAACTGGTTGATAGATCCTTGGTTACAAAAAAATCTATTAAGTCCGGAATTTTATTTGGATCTGTTGGCCAATAGGTGGGCTTTTCAGTTGATATGACATATAGCAAAAGATGTACAAAGTCTTTTGTAAAAATGTAATACGACTGTCAGTGCTGATTTTTGTAAAGGGTTTATTGCAATGTATGAACTGCAGAAGTTTGTCTTGTGAAGACAAACTAGCAAATTATGTCAACGCAAAATGGAAAGAAGCATGTTGGGAATGAGACAAAATTAAAAACCAAGAAATTATAATAATTACTAAAGTGACTGAAATTGTTGAGAGAGTGAGGGCACTCAAATTAAACTAGGCTGGTCATACCTATTCGTCGAATGGCTAATGATAGATGTCGAATAGCTTATCGTCGTCGGTCAAATAGCTAATGATAGATGAACCTAACCAATTATGGAATGGAATCCAAGAGAAGGATCAAGGTCCGGGGGTCCCCAAAGGAAAAATTGGGCAGAATTGTTTAATGCCATCATTTTTATGACGGCCTTTATGTGGCGGCCACCGCTGTCCTAGAAAACTCAAGCTAAATCGGATCACAAGGCAAAAAAAAGATATGAAAACGTCCCACATTTGCTGAAGTGTACCAGGTTTGTTAGCACGAGCAAAGCGACCAGGCGCGATGGGTATTACAAACTGGGCACACGAGAAAAAAATATCACCCAACTGTTTGGATATAATTTCAGCGTAGTCTGGGATGGATATTATGAAAACTAATTAATGCTGGTCTCAAACCTAATAGACAAAATGTGCACTGTAGATCATATGAATCGCAATGATCCTTACAATGTACAGTAAGCGCTCAAAAGTGCATGAGCACGCTAAGAGTTGTATTGCTGTGAACACGCGGTATAGTCCGTACATTTGTATGTGTAAACAGTCAGACGTCTGTGGTGTGAGTGCCGTACACACACCACAGAGAACGCAGTTTTGAACTACACACTATCGTATCGTCACGGTTCGCGGGCGCCTCACTTATATTTCCATAACTTTTGTTAGCACGCATCATACTCGTACGCGTGACCTTGGCCAGTGTATCGCATTGCTAAAATTCGAAAGTGAATTATATGTGCAGATAGCAGAAGGCGTTAAGCGTTGGTCTTAGATTCAAGATGGCTAAGGTTCTAATCTCGTAAATCACAGCGCTGTTTTTGCAAATATTATTATTTTTGTTTGCAATAATAATATTTTTAAATATCCTGCCTATTTATTAATGTTGTTATTGCAATAAAGGGTTTAGAATAAAAAATGCGTGATATGTTATAATAAAAAATAAATAATATTTATTCATTATGTTTATTTTACTTAAGTATAGTTATCAAACTGCTACAATTATTTATCATTACTTCACCTGAATAATATGTGAAATAGATGTCTAGAAACTTAGAAGCAATTTGTATTATTTTGACATATTTAAATTTTGAAATGTTTTAAATTTTAAATGGATTTTTTTGCACCATAAATATAAAGCTTTGATCATGGTCTAAATAATTAAGCAATAAATAAGAATATTAGACTACTTAAAATGTAAAAAAATCTACTGACAAAATTGTTGATTTTAAGGTTAAAGGCAGTTGTTCATATTAATTATTTTAAACTTTATTTGGCTTTAGTAAATATTGGTTTGTATTGAGGTTATAGCTTAAGTATTCATTTTCTTTACGAAAAGAAGATTGAAACTAAACCTCAAATTTTAATCCTAAAATAATACTATTACTAAAATAATATTAAACAATTTCGGTATATCTGCAAGAAATACGACAAACACCCTATTGAAACGTGCTTAAAAAATTCGTTACCATAAATTCATGCAATAACGAATCTGTTGTTTATTAAGTTGGTACGGTCAATATTTTAAGGTCAAAAACGGTTTTCTAGCTGGTCTTCAGTGATGCAAGCCTTCAGAGTGCACGGCGAACGGTTCATAATGACGTGTTTTTAATAATTCAGCAAAATATCTCGTTGGTATGAAACCATTTGTTTCATTCACCATTTGACGTCGCTGCTACTCGATAATAAGCCCCTTCCTCATATCTCTTAACCCTCACAGTATTTCTCTAGAACAAAGAAAAACATTGTTTTAATTACACATAATACCTTATTATTTATTATTCACTAATCGAATTAAACCTCACAGTGAATTTAAAACTTTAAAGGCATCTTCTGTCTCAACAATACCTCTGTTCTATCAACAATACCCTTGATTAAGATTTATGTTTAGTAAAATATGAAATATATAAATGATAACACTCACACTTAGTCCGGTTTCATTAGATATTCACTTCACTTTTACGCAGCGCAATAATATTCTCTGATCTGATCTGATCTCTTCAATATATTTTATGCCTGCTTTTTGATAATAATAACCACAATACTGCGCTAAATGCTCGTCACCAATATTATCACGGCACGAACCAACAAAGTTCTATTAATTGAATACTTGTAACAAACTGCATCTACCCCACAGAAATCGAAATAATTTACTTAGTTTTTTGTGGTCTACCTGCTAAACTTTAATATTTATGTGAACAAGACGAATGAAACTAAAAACGAATGATGATTATCGAACTAGTCATTGGTTGCAGACAAAGTGAGTGTGTGTGTGTAATGTGCGTGTCTACAGTATTGTAACAACTTATAGAAGAAGGTCGTAAGTCAAACCGAAGCGTCAGTCTATTGCTTTGTGAGATTGCTTATGGACTTTTGGTCGGTACTGTACCTAAATACAGTAGGGGGAATTAATTGTTGAGCAAATTGACACCCTACGTTAATCAGGTGTGATTTTAATATTCTGACAATTTAAGTTGGTAGTCAATTTGCTTATCTATTAATTTTCCTTACTTTAACCACATAAGAAACAAATAAGTAAGTCTTGATAGATATTTCTATTGCGTTCAAAGGCACTATTTATTGGAATGAGGAACAGGGTGTAAAGTTCACTCATCCACCATAGAAAAGGGAGGATTCTCCGACCAGACGGGTGTTTTGTCTGGCGGGCAACTGCCCGACGGTGACGGTTTAAATCGGAATCTTTTATGTCGATCGCGCGGTAAACTCGAATTGCGCGATGCAGGATTTGTGTGACGTCATGTCTTTTTGATGCGTAGTTTGTATGTGGCGGTGTAACCGCTACACTATAGACGTCTATCCTATTTCCACCACAATTTCCATTCACATTACTATTTTCACTTTCAGTAGGTACCATAAAAATTAAAAGAGCGCAGTTTATTTAGCGTTAGACTTTTAGCAACGGTACTACTAACTGTAGACGTAAGTTTTCATTTAACTTATTCTGACTATTTGTGCTCTGCAAACTTAACCGTTACTGATGACTGCAGCATTTTCGTGTACCAGTAGAAAATTATTATACTAAAATAATTTTGTTTTTTTTTCTGGAGAAGGAGACTAAAGGAAAACTAAATGTCAAAAGAAAAGTTGCAGGAATATATACAACATGTAAATAAAAACCCTGTCCGATTCGTGAGGGTGTCGTTAGGTATAGTACTGAGAGTCTATTTATGTGGTAATTTTCAGGAAAAAAGAAAAAAAAAATATTCGTAATTTTTTTTTTCAATGGCAAATATTACCGGGTTTATCAAATGGAGCGCGGGGCCGTCGTTTAGTGGGTATCTACAAGTCATAACTTATGACCCCAGTTGAAAGTTTTGGGGTAGTTTTTACTAAAAATGTGGTTTTAAATAGCAATAACTTTTTATTTTCAATAATAATAAGATTTTTATTACTTTTAAGTAATGTTATTGCAGTACCTATACGCCCCTTTTAGAAAGGGTAGGGTTTTACATATTGTATATACAAATACATGCTTTATATTAAGATACAAATTGTAAATTCACTTCAAATACACACGCCTCGTTGTAAATCTTCAGAAAGTCTCAAATCGTCGCTATCGTCTTGCTAGAAGCTAGTAACTGATTGTGTACTTTTGCAGTCCTACCACGACCCTCTCAACTAGCGTGCTGATTGTAAAAATCAGTAGTTTGGCTAGTGACCAGGCGAATGCACTCATCCGAAAAAGTGACAACATTACAGATATAAGTACAAGCTTAATTTATCCACCCATACCAATAATACACAAATAATAATTGTTTTAAAAACACAAGTATCAGATTTATAAAAATAGTCGAGGCAAATTCATAATCAGCATAGCATTTAGGAATAGAATTATTGATCAAAGACGTAATTTAAATAATCATGTTTAGGATACCGCTCATTGTATGTTTTGTAGTGCTAAAATTATTTTTGCTATTTATTTTCTGATGTACAATAAATTACAATTACCTACATAAATACCTGATCGTTCGATGTCTCCTTTATTAGTTTTCCATATTTTGCTTTTTATGAAATGAATTTCCCGACGTCATTTTAAAATAATATCACTGAAAATAGCATTAATAGCAACCAATATATTAACAATAACAAACAAAATTAAGCACACAGCTCACAGACTAAAACACAGCTTATTTTAGTAACCACAAAAATAAATGAAAGATAATTTGAACATTTGAAAATCGAACACGCTCTATCAAGCCAGTATTTTTTTCACACAAACTCATTTTAACCGTACATACTAATTCCATGATTTAGCCTCATTTCTCGTACAAGTAAAGGCCTGTCCACACTTTCGAAAACCACTTAGCAGTTATTTCAGAAAAGTTGGATGAAGTTATTGAGAGCTGCATTTGGTCTACATTATAATTTATAGGTAACAGTCACGATCCGCTTCGAAGCAACAGATATAAATTAAGATAATTAATTTAAACTAGTAAGTTTTTTACTGAACTTTTTTCATCTACTGAGTTCATCAAGCTATCAATAACAATCTCAAAAAAATCTTTACTTCAGTATTATTAACACTGAATTCTCATTACGGAGGAACGAAAAGAAATCAAGTTGTGTTTCCTTGTTAATATTGAATGCTGTCTAACCTTGTTGGAGGAAATTCAGTGTTGGTGAAACTACCTCTTTAAGTAAGTAGTTTTGTTTACAAGTACATAGGAACAAACACATTGGCCTTCCGCTGAGGTAAGGGAATAATTCGCTGAGCAATCAGCGATACAATATTCAGTGAGTTGTGTGGTGTGGGCAAACACTGTCTTTAATTAAAAGGCTTTAAGTTTGCGGAAGGACGGCCGGCATTATTGCCCAAGGGTGAACCCCTTTAATTATTACAAGAACATAATATAGACCCAGCGAATGTTTTAAAGTAAGTAGTCGTTTTTTAGGGTTCCGTAGTAAACAAGGAACCCTTATAGTTTCGTCATATCCGTCTGTATGTCTGTCTGTCTGTCCGCGGTCTAGATCCGAGACCCTTAGTACTATAATTCAGTGGGTATATTGAGGCCCGGGGGCACACTGGCGGCTCGGAACAAGTGTTTATGTGCTGCACTTTTTGATAATATAGAATTGAAACCGCTCTTTTAAAAACCATCAGCGTTTATGTACATTGTGGAGTATAACAGACAGGTTTGTATGCATATTGCTAGCTGAATAATACCTAAGTAATACTATAATTATTCTCTAACTAGCTGCGCCCCACGGTTTCACCCGCGTAAGTCTCGTTCCTGTGGGAATATCAGGATGAAAGTCCTATGTGTTAATCCAGGTTATAAAAAAGCAAAATTATCATTGTAAAATCCAATACAAAAAATTCGTAGGTAAGTACTATACACTGCAACAATAAACTTGTATTAAAAATATGGTGCAACCTTTTTAGACTTAGGTACATTAAAAAATTAATACTGGCCACTTGCTCTGAAAACTATTGAAATGCCATTAGGTTTTTTTTTTTTTTTGTTCTTATCTTTTTATACGGCAATCCACATTTTTTTTCATCTAAACTGGCCAGAATGACATTTAATAGTAGTTTATCCTCTCTATAACGCCCCGCCATTTTTCGCCACAGATAATGTAGAACTAAACACACATTCTTCACCTAGTTTTAATATTACATTTATGTTCCTCACAAATAATTGGACTTGACAGTTTATGCAGAACATTGGTTTTGTTGTTGTTATCATTTTTGTTTTTCTATTTAATTCTTAAACATTATTAAATCCCATTAATCAACTAAAGGTAATATAATTTTTAATTTGACTAGAGTTGCACGTGAATAAAGTCAGTCGATAAGGTACTATTTTTGATTTTGTTAATTATTACGATATGAGAGTAGATAAAGCTGTTCATAGTACAAAGATCATTTTGTGCGTTTCGTAACATATTTCACAAAACAATTGAAAGATAGAAAAGAAAGAAAAATATTTAATTTGGGCATTTAATTGCACAATCGTTTACCAACAGCGCCCCCCTATTTATGTTTATCGAGCGCCAAAAAAGATTCTTGTAGTAGTATAAATATTTGATTAGACATAAACTTAAAAAAAAAGTGGCTTTTAGAATATTAAAACTTCATGGTAAAATCCCGAGACGGTTTATAATATTGGTTTCTAAAGTAACTAACACTGAAAGTAATGAAGTATGACCGAGTATACAGAGTTGACCGAGAGTGCCATACCTTTGAGTAGGGTACAGTGATGATGCTAAACTCAGACCCTTAAAAACTCTAGATAATATAAATGTGAGGTTTTCTGACTTTGAAGGTACTTTATGGAGTAACTATATAAATTTTGAAACGCTACAAGAGTTGTCACTGGAACTGCTGACCCAAGCTTCGGATTTACTGACTGATGTGATGACATTACTTCATTAACCGTTTCGTTCATTTTCGGATGCCGAAGCTATGATGAAAAAATAATAAGGGTAAGTACAATTTCACTCGAGTAAACTTGGTGTTTATTTATAGCTTCATAGATAGATATTTAAAGGGATAAGTAACCGTGCGATGAGTTTCTTTCTCGTCGCTGTATCCTACTTAATATTATAAACACAAAAGTTTGTGAGGATGGATGGATGTTTGTTACTCTTTTACGCAAAAACTACTAAATGAATTTGTATGAAATTTGGCACACACATCTATACTAATATTATAAAGAGGTAAAATTCGTTTGTTTGTATGCATGTTTGTTTGTAAGTTTGTATGTAGGGAGTAATCTCTCTGGAACTACCAGTCGGATTTGAATCATTCTTTTTGCATTGGATAGCCCAATTCTTGAAGAAGGTTATAGGTCGGACGAAGTCGCGGGCAGAAGCTAGTAGTATATTACCTGAATTACAACATATGATGCTTTTCATCCCGATATTCCCACCATATGAAACCGCGGGGCGCTAGTCAATTTATAAGTTACTATTTTATAAGGTATGTTTGCATATCCCATGGCACTCAGCAATAATATAGCTTTCTGTTAGTGAAAGAATTCCCAAATCGGATCAGAACTTCCAGAGAATACCTCCTACATCCAAACTTACAAACTTCTAATATTAGTGTAGACTAAATTCATTAAAATTATCGACATGGACGACCTTCGAAAGAAAAAGCATCAAGTTTTCCCATAATACAGTCAATTTGCAATAATTCCTTAGGGAAATCGGACTACTACTGAAAATTGCTTCTTCTAAACTGTTTCATGAAACTTCTCGTGTGAATTTGCAAAATGTTATTTAGAGAATACCAATAAGGCTTGTTCAGACCAGCGCGACATGCGACGCGACACAAAGGCACCGCTCATCGCGCGACGAGCGGTGCCTTTGTGTCGCGTCGCGTGTCGCGTTGGTCTGCACAAGCCTATATGTGTCTGGGGAGTCTTGTTGTTCAGCACTTTGGAATAAAATGTTATTTGCTCAAATACCTACATTGTTACGTAATTGCCACTAGTTTATAAGCCCATAGGTATTGTTCACTCGACGCGATAGCGAAAAAGGCTTCGATAAAAGTAACAAGTATTTCTCCGAAGCTCATCGATATAGGTATTCCGTCGTAATTGATGTTTTTCTCATTCAGAAATATAGTTCTTTTGGTGAGTGGCTACGGTTCTATTAAAAAATTCTTTAGAGGTACCATAAAACTTTTTGAAGAGTTACATGATGGTTTAAATCGGTATGGGAAAAAATCAAGGCATAATGCCTAATATAAGGTATGCGGAGCTATCTATTGCTGCTATTCAAACTACACACCTTTTTCCTTAATGGCTAAAATAGATGAGTGGCTCACTTTAATTAAAACGAACCACATAACCGCAGACCACTTTTTACCGGTAAAAGGCCAAAATATGCTACGTGAATGTAGCACATTCTTCGTACAAAAAATATCGTATCTAATGCTAGGTTTTCAACGGCAAAGGCATTTTACACAAGTTAGTAAATAACTACCGTGTCGATATACTTTCCAAGAATTAGTATTCATGAGATGAAAACTAAAAGCCCAAAACGATAGGATTTTAGTATCAGTTTACGTCCTCTTTTTGAATAAAAATGAGATTTTTCCTTGTTGTGAGACGGAACAAATGGTTGGTTAGTATGCCATAAGAATACTGATTGGATTTTTTAATACATCGTTTATTAGAGAGTAGATATTTCTTTCTAGTTTATGTAGATTTTTAATTTATCGGTCAAATAATATTTCTTCATAGTAATAAACGTAGTAACGTTATGTTTATAGGTACTGTACAGGTAAATGGCCAATAACGTGCAACGTCGGCTTTATAATAGCCCTGCGAACAGCGAAGTCCTAATGACCTGAGATGGGACAGAAGATTAGGTACCTAGCAACAGAGACAAGCCTCTCAGTTGTAATTACAGATAAGCTTAGTTCTGCTGAGTGCACATGACATCATGAGGGCGGTTTGTTATAGAGCAAGAACATTCAAAGCAATTAAGTTCTATTACCGTTGGTAACTTGCTTCATGGAGAAGGTAGACAAAAAAGTTATGAAACACAAGTATCACGATCTTAAGTATCATACCCAGGTGGATGTAGTACATCACTGCGTCATTATAGTAATTATATTTATCTACTTTTAAGTTTGCGCAGTTTTCCTCTTCCAAAGTCAATTTTTTCCACAGATCAATCAATTTCAATTTTTTTTTCTATGTCAAAGGAGAATGCTCATCAAGTATGAAAAAAGAACAACCCAGAGCGAACAGATACAGGGTTGTAGCTTATTTTATTCAGAAATTTAGGAATTTGGGTGTTTTGAATATCAAAACTTCTGTTTGTACTAGTGGTAGATCAGTAGAAAGTGGGTTTAGGGAGTCTACTGGTATCCATTCGCTGTTCATAACTACACCATGCTAACCAACTCTTCTTTCCATGATGTGACTGGACTTTCAAGACCAAATTTGGCTTTGCTAATTATCAGAGAGCTCACGATAGGAAAGAAAATTAGTCTGGGTCGCTGAAGAGGACCATAGTTTTACGAGCATAAATAAGATAAATATCTGACACACCGCACGTTATACTGCACCTTTTTGTTTGGTTTCTTGTGAAACCTTTAAAAGGCGACCGGGCTTTGGGGATAAGACTGGAGTGTGGGATTTTTGCCTCACTAAAACCACCCCGGTGGTCACCACCTTTACATGGAAGGGGCACCGTTACTTCTCAAAATACTGATCCGAAACCCCTCAGTACAACGCCCGTAGAGCACATCTCTGGGGAGACTGTAAAGGGGTCTCCCAGAAACCTAACTATGCACACGTGCAAGGCAGCACGTGACCACTGTGTGCTATCTTCCCTGAGATCACTCAGTGGGCGGACAGAGCCCCCCTCTGAGCGCCCGTGACCCCAAATTTCCGTCTGTCTTAGAGGATGTAGGCAGAGTATCGACGTGTTAGGCGTCGAAGCGGTTGCCTCCCTGACGCCTTTTCCTACAAGCGAGATCAACATCTTTACGATCCCGCTTAATAGCCTCTTTCTGAAACATCACGGTCTTACAGAAAGAGGCCATTTCCCTCCAGTTCTCCGACTCCGCCAGCATAGACCTCATTACTGCTGGCAGAGACAAATCTCGCCCAATCCTGGCGACCAGGACACGTCTTTCAGAAAACTGAGCAAGGCATTCCTCGAGTGTGAGTGCTGTGCAGAACCTAAGCCGCCTTCATAATGGTGCCAATTTGCCGTGGCCTCTCGCCCAATATTGTTCAGGTCTTGTTCACGTATATAAAATGCGCTCCCCTATTTTCAGCCAGACTTCGAAGTGTGGTAGGACCCTGTCGGCCGCTTTGGCAACTGACGGCTCCAACAACGCGCTTACGCGAATATTTTGACTGTTGCAGGCCCCCACGCCACCGCTCGAGCGCGTATCGCCGTTCTTGCCACCTCAGCCTTACAACAGCGATTCCTAACACGCCATTGCCACTTTGGTGGATGACAAGGATTCGGTTATAAACCCTCACAGTCATATCCGCCGAGATGTCACGTAATACTGCTGTATGACATTTTAAACTTTGTCTTTTTGTGTTTTTTCAAAAACCAATTTATGTTTTTTTTTTTTTTTTTCTATTATTGGATGCTGTATAATGGTAGTAGACCATGGTCTGAATAACATTTGTTCTAGCAAAACTGTGATTCAAATTTCACGGTGTATACTGAAAATGCGTTGTAGGTTTTGGAAGTCAAGGATTTATTAATGTTTTAGTATGAAGACCATAATTAAGACAAGCTATTACTCTTACGAATATTTTTCTATCTTGCAAGTTGCAAGTTGTCGTGCAAGTTTGTATTTTCAAAAAAAAATATCCTGATGGGAGATACGATAAAACGATACGAGTAAGATTGTGCACAAAGTACACAACCGTTCAAAAATTCTCGAATGCAGTGTATTCATTCATACAGCTATACCAAGTTATGTTAGTACTCCGTCATATTCAACGTTGGGAACGAAACCATAGCGCGATTCAGGAATTGAGTCTGAGCGGACAACGCCATCTATCGGAAAATACAGAGGTTTTGGACTTGTACCGTTCTTCTAATATCACTTTTTCATAAATGTTTGGCCTCAATGTGTAATCTTCTTCTTATTACAAATTAATGTCGCTTTTCATGTTTGTCTGTGTGACCATGTTGTTAATTTAAACTACACAACGGATTTTGATGCAGTTTCAACCATTACTTATTTAGAGAATTTATTCCGGAAGTTTTATGTGTAAAAATAGCAATATTATGCAACAGTTTCTTAAACTAAAGAAACTGTTGCATAATGAGGGGAGTTGCATATTAAAACATGAGTGTGTGTTTAAAAACCGAGCCACAGGCGAGGTTTTTAATAGTATCACACGAATGTTTTAATACCTAGTTATGTTCAGTTTCATACACTACTTTATCTACTCTCATACATTGGGATTGAACCTAATACTAAATAACAGATCAAAGTTAAAGATCAAGAATAAATTTTAAAATCCCACGAAATTCAGTACTGCTGCTGGTGCAAGCGCCATTCATTTGTTTACAAAACAAATGAAAAAATAGTAGATTGTTATACGAGGGGCTAAAATAACCCATTGTAACGAGGTAGTTTTACTCCCGAGTTTTTGCGAGGGAGTAAATAGAAACCGAGTTATAATGGATTTTAGCGCCGTGTGTTTACACTCTAGTTTTCACTACGATTGCGAGAAAATAAAATAATCCAATACAATATTAAATTGTTTATTTTATTTAAATGTAGAATTTGTACAATTCTGGATATTTAACACACAGATGTTTTTTCCGGAAACTTAATTTCAGTCCTCTGTGAAGATGTTCTCACTAGATAATGACATTTTCACTGTTGTAAATACGGTCACCAATTCAATTCGTAATTAGAAAAAAATTCTAAAGATTTCGCGCCAATACCTTTTTTATTTCTTTTGTAGCCACAACGCTATGTACGCATTCTACCGAAGTGATAGCCGCATTTAATTCCATTTTCAAAAATAAATGTTCTTCTTTTTTTTGTGAACCAGTAATAAGTCGAATCCATAATCATGATTATTCTACATAAGAATAAACCCTTTTTCGTTTTTCAAGGCTCGTCGGAAAAGACAAAATTAAAAAAAAATACTTTTTCCCCTAGAGCAAGAAATGCAATTTTTTCCCCGCTCTAGTACTCTACAATGACGGCCTTTTTGAGCAAGAGGAGTGAAAAATTGTTTTATAGCATTATTTTGTAACAGAAAAAGTGTTATAATATGATTCTATTTTTAAATTTCGGTTTTGTGTTTATAAGGTATGTCAATATAAACTCGTTTTGAAGTTTATAATTCGAATATTACGATATGAGAGTAGATAAAGTTCTTTATGTGTTTCATTATTGTTAAAATTACATTTAAAAAAATGTTTGATGTGTAACAGTAACATCTTTCCTCTTGCTTTTCTGCAATCAAAATCTAAATCAATTTAGATTTAAAAAATCTAAATAATCATGTCTGTGAGATTAATCGTGAAAAGAGACGGAAGTGTGTCACAGGAAGCCGGGGAAGCGCGCGCTATTGGATTGGATTAATGAGCGCGCGCGGTGCTAGAGTTGGCCGTTAGAAACGACCTTAAAGAGGGCCCGCCCATTTAGTGTTGCTTATTACCAAGGTGTGATGTCAGATGTTCGATGCTCGTTTGTTTTTTTCAAAAATGCACTGCCGTAACATTTTACAGTTAAGTAGTTTATGCTTAAACTTCTTTATTCAACAAACTTTGGATGTAATAAATACTAACTAATAAACAGTGGCCTTCTTGTAACCTGTTAATTAAAGTCAATATAAGGAATATAGTCAGTTTATCGGCGGCAAGTTTGTTGTTACGACTAACTTGTATGTGAGCAATTATTAAGTTGTAACGCAGTAGTGGCTAGGTGAGATAACTTCGCTGAAAGCCATTTATACTAAACTAATTTACGTTATGCAAAGTTAGACTAGTTCACAGAATTAAGCTATAAACAACACATCGGTACTTGTTCTATCGTCACTTCTGACTTTTATGTACCTACTTTTGATCTCACCTTTAGGTACTTTGAAATGTGGGACATCGGATACGACTGGGTGCTGCGCGCCGACCTCCCTACTGGCGTCAGCGTCGTTTGTTACGCTGACGACACGCTGGTCCTGGCGCAGGGGAGGTCGTACCAGGCGGCGGCCGACTTAGCGACACGCGGGGTTGCGACAATCGTCGACAGAATCCGGCAGCTGGGACTCGAGGTGGCCCTGCACAAGTCCGAGGCCATGGGTTTCTATGGTCCTCGTAGTGCGCCACCGTCGGGCTCCCAGGTATTGGCGGGAGGGGTTCACATCGGCGTCGAGTCGACGATGAAGTATCTGGGACTCGTCCTCGATAACCGGTGGAACTTCGTGGAGCATTTCCGACGTTTGGCTCCCAGACTGAACCGGGCCGGGGCTGCCTTGAAGCGGCTCCTGCCCAATCTGGGAGGTCCAAACGCCTCCTGCCAGAGGCTCTACGCGGGGATCGTGCGGTCCATGGCCCTTTACGGGGCGCCAGTGTGGGCGCCTTCATTGAGGCGGCAGCCAGGCCGCCGGCTGAACGCGTCCCAAAGGGTCATGGCCATCCGGCTGGCCCGAGGATACCGCACGGTCTCCTGCGAGGCGGCGAGCCTCCTTGCCGGAGTACCGCCATGGGATCTGGAGGCAAAGGTCCTCGCGCACATTTGGGAGTGGCGCGAGGAGGCGAAACGCCGGGGCTTAACTCCGATGCCGCAAGAAGTCGCGGCACAGCGGACAGAGCTCCGGCGGGATCTCATGGCGGAATGGAGAGTGCGATTGTCGCAACCCAGCGCTGGGTACGCCACAATTGCGGCGATAAGACCCCTCTTTGAGGAGTGGCTAGAGAGGCGCCACGGAGTCCTCACCTTCCGCCTGACGCAGGTACTCACCGGACACGGCTGTTTCGGGAGGTACCTGTTCAGGATAAAGCGGGAGGAAACGCCCGGGTGTCGTCACTGTGTGGATCGCCCGGAGAACACGGTGGAGCATACGGTGGAGGTCTGCCCGGCTTGGGCAGGGCATCGCCGTGTCCTCGTGGATGCGATCGGCGGCGGTGATCTCTCGCGTCCGGCCCTGATTCGGGCCATGCTACGGAGCGAGAGGAAATGGGAGGCCGTCACCTCTTTCTGCGAAGCAGTAATGCTCGCGAAGGAGGAGACGGAGCGCGTGAGGGAGAGGCAAATTTCGCGCCCTCGCGCCCCTAACCGCCGCAGCAGGAGACGCCCTGGGCGTCGGGAATCGCAGGAAGATTTCCGGCCACCGTAGGCGCGGGCTTGCGGACGGTGAGCAATGGGTAGCTCGCCGTCCGATAAGGACCAAGCCCGGGTCGACGGCGCGTTGTGTTCCACGCGCGCCTCAAAGAGATGTCAGCAGAATTGACGGGGTCCGCTAGGGCCAATGCCAATGCCGGGGGTTCGAAGAAAACCGATAGAGAAATCGTGGCCCCCGGCAACATGGCATAGGAAGGAACACGGGTGGGTTTTAGTCAGTAAGAGTCTGACACGCCCTCCCGCTCCACCCAGAGCGGGAGAAGTTATTTGATAATTTCCCACCCAAAAAAAAAAAAAAAGGTACTTTGAAATAAATGTCAAGTAGACATGATTTGGACCTATAAAAATGTTTACGAAGTAGAAAATATTGGTCACTATTATAATTTTAGCAGACAGCTAATTAATTTTGTAAAACATTTTTATTTTAAAATACCTTTGTGTACTTGATAATATTTATTTTGAAAGCTTCATTTGTTGTTCTACACTAAACAATTGCAAAAATCACGTAAACCAGGAAAACAATTACTGATTCAAAGATTGAAAAAATTACTGATTAATTTTCCGTGCATTACAGGATAATTTTCCTGTAGGTACAGTACCGGTCATAAGTCCAGTACCAGTCTTACAAAGCTATCGCATCGTAACTCTTCGCACTTGAGACCTTCTTCTAATAAGGTATTTCATACACACACATAAACACCTGTTTACTGCACTCTTTCATCATGAACCAAATAGAAAGAGCGAGGTATATAGCAGTTTCCCTTACAAAAGTATATATTTCTTTATTTTTAGAGAAATACTGTGAGACGTTGGGTGAAAAGATTTAAGGAAGAGGGAAGTCTGAAGAGCCGTGTAAGAAATGGTAGGCCGCCACTTATTACCCAGAGGGTAATTTGAGTATAAAATGGGAATTTGATGACTTGATGAATAAAAACATCTTATTGACATGTTTATACAATACATTGTAGCATTAACTCGCACTACCCATCTCATAGAATTTCCCTAAACATATTTGTCTTAATCACCAACTCGCTATCAGCTTGCCGTTAATTAATAGATATCTAATATACTCGAATCCTATCAATGTTCTCGATATCAAAGCTGGGAAGTTAGACTATCAATGTAGATTGTAGGTCAAATCGGGTGGAGCAGTTAATTTTGAAACGAATTTAATCAACTAAACGCTGAAATGATACGAAATTGTCGTGTGGGGTTGTCAAAAAAGAATAGATTTATGCGTGACTGCAGAGTATAAATTATAAGGGAGTATGAGTAGTGGGTACTCATTTGTATCGGTTACTACTTGGGCATATCGTTTAAGCTCGCTCAAAGAGATGTCTCCCTAGGATTACCTTCGATTTCATACGTCTGCATTGCAATAAACTACCTACCTCGTTTTTGAAAAAGTTAAATCCTTCTCTTTCCTATAGCGATCTTACTCGGACATACCGTTAGAAGGTTTTTGTAGCATATTCTACTCTCCCGGGACATTTCCGCCCAACAGCGCGAGCAGAATTGTGTTCTAAATAAAAATTTAAAATGAAGTTTATACTGAAACACATCTGCCTTAGAACTGGTAGATAAAGGCAACAACTGTGTGCTGAATTTCAAATACACTGAACATTTCGAGCGAAATAGAAACCCATGTAGCGTGCAAATTGACATACATTCTGGCAATTGGTAAAAACAAAAGACGAATTATAATTATTTTTACACATTTTGGATTATTAACAAAATGTGTAAAAATAATTATAATTGCTTTTAAAAAAAATCTTTGACCGTAGGAAAATATATTTTTTCAGGATAAAGAGATGCTGTATGTTTAAAATTCTCACATACTTGTTTACTTTTTTTAAACATTTGTACTGAATTTTATATGAATCTGTACAGCGAAGAACCGACTGTACAACCTAACGCATCTGTATATTCATGCTCTGATAACATTCCACCTTTCACCGGCTGGGAAGTTCATAAGGCACTGCAGAGCATGAAATATAGTAAGAGCCCAGGTGACGATGGCGTAACCACTGAAGCCCTAAAAATAGGAGAGCCTATCCTTGTTCCACATGTTACAATTTTTTTCAACAGTATTTTAAAAACCGGAATTCTGCCTCGCACATTTTGTCATTCGTTGATTATTCTTCTCCACAAAAAGGGTGACAAAACAGACATAAACAATTACCATCCTATCAGTCTGGTTTTGCACCTGTACAAAGCCTTCATTAAAGTAATCGAGCACAGAAAAGCCGAAGCCCTAGACAAACATCAACCTCCCGAACAGGCGGGATTTCGTCTCGGTCTCTCTACCACTGACCACCTTCACTCCATCAACCAGGTTATTGAGAAACATACAGAGTTCCAGCTCCCACTTTATATTGCATTCGTAGATTACACAAAAGCTTTTGATAGCATCAGCTATAGCTCAATTTTCAACGCCTTACAGAATCAAGAAATAGACACCACGTACATAAACCTTTTGCAAAACTGATTTTAATGGCTGCGGTAGGTACTGCTTCTATAAATAGAAGCAGTACCGCAGCCATTAAAATCAGTTTTAAGACAGGACCGTCTTTCCAAATCAATAAAGGAGTTAAACAAGGAGACCTGCTGTCTCCGAAATTATTCACGGCTGTACTGGAAGAAATTTTTAGAAAGCTGGCAGCAGGCTGGGCAGAAAGGGGCATTATGGTTGGACATAGGAGATTGTCCAATCTCCGTTTTGCCGACGATATTGTCCTTTTTTCGTCTTCAGCCTCTGAGCTGACTCAGATGCTAGAAGATCTTAATCTTAAGAATCTTAAGAATGAATATGTCAAAGACTAAGTTGATGAGGAACAGCGCGTATCGCAGGATCACCGTGGCGGGTGGGGAGGTTGAATATGTCGATGAGTATCTCTATCTTGGTCAAATAGTCTCTTTCCAGCAGGCCTAACATGACACACGCGACATATATCCACTCTCGCGCGACAAATTTTTGTCTATTTCTGTAGTTTTATCGTTTTCTGACAGCTACGCCGTACAAAATACTCGACTCGTTCTGTCAAACTTGATGTTTTGTCGACAAACATGACACGATAATTATCTCGATTTTTGACAGTTCGACACGATATAATCAGTCATTTTGTCGAATTTAGTCGTCGTCGATTTTGACGACGATAGAGAGTAGACAAAAAGATAAAATTATGATACATAAAAAAACTAGAAAAAAAGATGGCAGTCTCAAAGTCGTACTTATTGTAGGCAATATTTTTCTTTTTCTTTTTTCAATGTGGGTGTACACCGGTGTACTGCAGTGGAGGGAAGCACTATCACGTAGATGACTATTACTTTCAGTAATAACCAGTCGCTTTGCCAATTATGGTGATTATATAAATAAATAAATTAATTAACGAAATCTATTTGTACAATAATAAACTTCGATTTGTCAAATTGCGATCGTCGGCCCATTTGTCATTTGTGGTGATTATCTAATGAGTATAGATGCCAATAATTTTAATTTCCATCATTTTGTATTTTAATTTCAGCATGCCAAAAAAATCATTTAATTTTAATCAAAAAGTCGGTTAGAAAGAAAGAAAAAGTATTTATTGAGACTCGCACAAGGAATAAAAAATTAAACTAAACACCTTCACCATAAAACATTAATAAAAAATTTAAGAAAAAATAAAAAACAAGGTAAAAAACCAAAAACAGAAAGTCCTGTACGAGGCCAAAAGGCTCCTATCTCAGCATATGCTGCGACATTTAAAAAATAAATGTCGCAGCGCTGGTATTCTGATAGGGCCCACAGTGATGTCACGGATAGATAGATACAGAAATAAACATTAAATAAAATAACATAAAAATAGATAAGTGAAATACTTTTAAAATAAAATATAAGTAGTCCGCGTGTCTGCACCCGACGTAACAACAGTTACTTGTCTATGCCTTTAGTATCTGTGGTAGTCTAGGCATCGTTGAGACAAGTAAAGAGACGCAGACGCCGACACCGGCAAAAATGTATACAATAACATTAACATTACGGCTGTTTAAGCTACGTACTTTGTGAATTGTGTGAATACTACAATAGTACAGTGTTTATTATAATGAAAAGTGTTTTGTGGTAGTCAGTTAACGGCAATTGGAGAAATACATATAAACTAATGTTATGTGTGATTGAGTGGTTTACGAATTTCAAATTTCACCTACATTACATAATAAAGTAATCATAAATAATTAAAAGAGACAATAATTAAGAGAGAGAGACGTTTATTCAATAAAGTACATAATTCCATGCATAACATTGAATGAATGAAACAGTACTTCAAGCCGATGTTGCTATAATAAAAATAATTTGTTTTTAATAATTTGTAACATCCGTTTATCATCGCGCGATAAAGAAGTGTCAAAGTGCCTTTGTCGAGTTTACTCGTCGTTTGCGGTTATGTTAGGGATTAGAATGACGTCAGAATCATAGACAAATTACGATAAAACTAGAAAAAGAGCGTTCTCGCGCTTGTCATGTTAGCCCTGCAGGCAAGACAAAACAAAGAAGTTGCAAGACGCACTGAAAATGCCTGGAAGAGCTATTGGGCCAAGAAAGATCTAATGAAGGGCGATCTTCCTCTATCCCTCAAGAGAAGACTCATCGACGTGTGTATTCTTCCCATCCTCACGTATGGTTCTCAAACATGGTCTTTGACAATTCAGCAGAGGTCCACGCTCGGGGTTTGCCAGAGAGCTATGGAACGGAGTATTCTTGGTATTAAACTTGTGGACCGGGTTAAGAATACAACAATCCGTTCCATCACTAAAATGACTGATGTCACTCGGAAAGCTGCCACGCTTAAATGGAATTGGGCTGGACACATCTGTCGCATGTCAAACGATCAATGGGCCAAACTTACGACCCAGTAGGTCCCGCTTAATGGCAAACGACATCGCGGCAGGCCCAGACGGAGATGGCGGGATGAGCTGGACTCCTTTAAGAAAGATTGGTCCTTGGACGCTCTGGACAGAGAGAGGTCGAAAGAGGGTAGGCAGGCCTTTGCCCAGCAGTGGGACAATAATGGCTAAGAAAAAAAAAAAAAACTTATTCACATGCTTTTCGCTGCAAGAAAAGCATTAATAGTCGGTCAAAGAAGCCATTGACAAAGGCTCAGTGACGACAAAATACAATAAAGTAACAAATAGTATTATGTCTCGGCAGTGACCTTGAAATAATTAACTAGGGCCGCTCGTTAGATAAACCTTCGCGTCCGTGCGTAACTGCCTCGCACTCGAGACTGTTTAGTATCGATATACAATGAAATTTCGAAGCGCGTCGTTTCGGCCGTTTTCTATGAAGACATAATACTGTTACTTATTAATACTGTGGCGATATCCTTCCGTCGTTATGGACATGTTCTCGGAAGGCCGCACTGCCCGGAATAGGCAATTAACATTAACCATCCTAAGAGAGATCACACAAGTGATTTAGTTTATACCTACGAAACATTCAAGTTTGATGGAGGTATGTGTAGACATAATAGTTGGTAAAAACAAAAATATTATTTGAATTACCTGAGCAAATGTGAATGAAGAAAATTAAAATTAAGTTATGTTTTATTTTCCAAAAGTGCAAGTCAGAAAAGCACTCGGAAACAATGAATTTAACAACGCTCAAGTTCCATTGACCAAAACTATGTCACCGAAACCCCAGCAATAAATGAGATATTGCTAAAGTTGTAACATAATCATTAAAGTGAATAAAACAATCGACATCAGAAATCTATTAAAATCGGTCAAACAATTAAACAACCTATCTGGCGATTATTCCAGAATGTCTCAGATATTCTCATCGTAGCACAAACTTTACGTCGTCGAGACAGATATTAAAGTAGTCCACGATGCTGATAAAGCGGTTTAGCATCGAGGTTTCTCTGCCAAGTGGCAATGTAAGTTAGGTGTTCGAATTTCAGAGACAAGATTTATAGAAGAGTTGACTTGGACATAACCGATTCTATTGCAACCCTTAATTTTTTTGCATTTACTTTTACTGAACATTTAACACATATTAACATCGCACACACACAAACACACACATCTCATTTTTAACTAATCCTCTAATATTTTGTTGAACATCTAATGATGCCCCCTTTTTAAAAATGATGAACCTCTAAAAACTTTTTGGACTTCTAATGATGCACACTTTTTTAATAAATGCACATTGTTCTTCACCAGCTTTTTGTTTTCATTTTTCTTTCTTTCCTTATCTTTTTGTTAGCAATTTCAACATTCTGTCTTATTTAACTAACTAATCTTCAGTAATACATCTAAATGAAAATCTCGTCTTTCAAGAAAACTTCGGAATTAAAACTAGCCGGAAACTGAATAGGTGTTTACTTGAGTTGAGAAAATTTTTGCGAAACAATTTAAGTTTCGTAGAAATGAAAGTCCAGACCAACGCGACGCGGCCTTCAAAGTCTGCAACATGTTTCTGATAAATTATATTTAACCTATTAAGAGGGTAGTTACAGTTTTGATTTATTTAATGATGATGACGCGTCCATTTGTTAGAACGTAATCCCTGGACAGTCGAAAGGCACTCATTTATGCCTTGGAACACGGAGAATGGTCTGTCCATATGCAGAACACGCTACATTTAGACCAAATGCTTGTCCATCACTTCAGATATACAATACTTCAACATAAAAACATTTCACAGTTCACAGTTCTTTCTCATACCAACATGAAACATTAATCGCATAGAATACCACCAGAATTTTATAATAGTTGTTGACGACAACAGCAGCATCTACTGGCAACAAATAAAGCTAATCGACGAGACGAAGGCGGCACACGGAGGAGGGGCAGACACCACGGCGCGACACTAGCGACGCGCTAAGGATTTTCACTGTCTTGGTGACACGCTAAAGTACTCACGCAAATTATAACCGCAAACCTATTTAAATTGTGAAAAAGACTTCTATGTTTTGTAAAACGATAATTATACGTAATCATTAAGGAGCCTTGTGTCTGATTTAATTCCACGACGCTGACACGACGACGACCTTACGCAGAAACCCCAACAATAGTAAAACAATAAAACGTTTGTTGTACGCACTTCTAAACGGGTCACTATTATTATTATGTTCAACTAAATAATTGTTAACTATAAACAGCTCAAAATAAACCATCGCCCTGTCACCAGTCTGTCACGTTACCATAGAACCAAGGAAACTCGATTATTTATAGTCCTCGAAGTCTTTGATAATATTCTGGAATATGGATATCATTAATTTATCTAGCCTGTACGGACAGGCCAATTCTTAAAGCTTACGGAAAACATTCCTATGCTCGACTTAGCGGGGGCACTGTTATACCCCCCGATAGCGGTTGGTACCAAACACTTTTCGTAAAAATGAGTAAAATGTATTTAAAAAATTTGATTTTAGATAAAGCGACGCTATGTGTCGTAAATATTGATCGGTTGATTTACTTTTAGGAACTTTTAGGCCACGACCAGTGGTCGCAGCGACCAGGTAAACTATAGAAACCGATACGAATCGCGCACTTGGTCGCAACGGCCAACTAGCCGCACACCATACAATAATACCATTAGACGGCCACGACTGGCCGGAGTCGTGGCCGTTTAGTGCGTGACATCCCTTATTCTTAGTGTCTGAAATTTGGGACTCTTTTTCTTCAAAAATGCAAATCTGATTTAATAAATTGGAATAATTTTATAAGGTTCGGCCCAAAATCATTCTCCTTTACTTTTGACATGATTCTGTGATTTTCATAATACTTTTACTGAGTGAGACCCTTGTTGTAAAGAGCTAAGATTACTCCTTCTTTCATAGAAATGCGTAGCTCTTGAACAATTACTATATCATTACTTAGCACAAGTTTCAACTTTTTCAACAAACTGGAACTTTTTGAGACGCGGAATTTCAGCACAAATGTAGCAAAAATACGAGTTGGGTGAAGTAGTTATTAAATAAGTTATTTCATTTTTGTATTTGCCCTAATATATAAGATACGCGAATTATTTCCGGGCAGTAGGCCAATAATTATAAATATTTGTAGACAGTTGTGGTTCGTTGTTTAAATTCATTAATTTATTTTCAAACAGAATCTAGTATATCTTTCTTAAGCTATGAATACTGGCTACGCGCAAAAAGTTTAATTAAGTTAACGTTCCAATTGAGTGCACTGGTATAGGAATTCTCCAAGATTTAATTACGTTATAGGTACGATTAAAAAAAAGCGGCCAAGTGCGAGTCGGACTCGCCCATGAAGGGTTCCGTAGCAGTAAGTAACATTGAATGAAAGGTAAATTGCGGTTTACGATTAATGACGTATTAAAAAAAAAAAACTACTTTCTAGATCTCGTTCAAACCAATTTTCCGTGGAAGTTTACATGGTAATGTATATCATATATTTTTTTTAATTTTATCATTATTTTATTTTAGAAGTTACAGGGGGACACACACATTTTACCACTTTGGAAGTATCTCTCGCGCAAACTATTCAGTTTAGAAAAAAATTACATTAGAAACCTCAATATCATTTTTAAAGACCTATCCATAAATACCCCACACGTATGGGTTTGAAGAAAAATTTTTTTTAGTTTCAGTTGTAAGTATAGGGAACCCCAAAATTATTTATTCTTTAATGCGGTTCACAGAATACATCTACTTACCAAGTTTAAACAGCTTAGCTCTTATAGTTTCGGAAAAAAGTAGCTGTGACATACGGACGGACAGACAGACAGACAGACATGACGAATCTATAAGGGTTCCGTTTTTTGCTATTTGGCAACGGAACCCTAAAAAAGGTGGTTTTTCTGCTTGCTTTTCCATAAAAGCTAAGAAAACCTTCCGTTTTTATATTTTCACGATCAATTACTTCTTTCTACAAGCAAACTGTAGTGGTAAACGCGTTTTTTTATTTCATTCTTTTAGATTACTTTGTTTTCCTGATACATCTTGTAATTTGAATTATATAATAAAACTAGCTAACAACGAAATATGAAGCAGAATATTTTCACCTCTGGAAATAGAGTCAAAACAACAATATGAGGCATCGTGTTCAAATTATCAGTCACCTGTTCATTGTATTCTTTCGTTTGCTTTTTAAGAAAACCGTCGCGAGACGTTTAAATGAACTATCTCTTTATTATTTGCCATCTCGACGTCTCCCCTCGTTACTTTGACTGTAACGTTTTCAGGTCGTTATAATATCATGATGTCTTGCTTTTATTTCCCTTGAAAGAAGTATACCAACTCTCAATTTTGAATCTTACATATTTACTTGGCACATTACCAGCTTTACGGTTTGATTTCTGAGAGACGTCGAGCAGAACGCAGAAAATATCAAAATCAGTAATTATTTGATATCAATGCGAATTCTTTGATAAAGTCATCAATTGTATCGCACGAATAACTATTTTATAATAACTCTCGTATTTATTTTTTACAAATTTTAATTTATCTAAAACATACATGTGAAATGACCACAATTTATCCATTCATTTCAAAACCAATTATTGTTATTGTGTAATATAGTCGTTTTAGTAGTTTTTAGACTTTATTAGCGTAGGTAGTTACCATACGCTCGATGCATTCTATAACGCTGTAGGTAACTTGTAACTTTCTAGTAATTAAATTGTCCTTTAGGACTGGAAAAACGTTAACAATGTTCTTAACTTAATACATTACCGGATAATAAATTACGCTCAGAACCGATACGGTCGAATAAAAGCCACTATAATGGTGAGCGCCACAATTTTCCGGCTGGTAATCTTGATATTTTTCCTAACGTAACCTGTCATGTTGGTCATGTTGGTGATGAAGAAGCCATGGATATCTTGCAAATCTACAGCCGTTGACAAGAAACGAAAAGCAAAATGAAACGTCAAAAGGAACATAACTTCAAATCCTTCGAGCGAGAGAATCTTTGATGATACAAATCCGGTTAAAAATTTAGTTTTTTTCAGTTCGGCATCAAATTTCACAGAACGAGCGATGAATACTAAATTCACCGAAACATTGATAAGCTGAAACTCGTTGAGAAATCATAAAGTGTAATGTTAACTTAGCCTACATGCGCGGATTTCAGAAAATTACGCATTGAAAAAAAGAAACACGTTTCATGCTGAAGTTCGTGGGCTTAACTTTTTCATTTCCTTTCTAGTTACAGCCCCTTTCTCTTTTTGACTGGGGAATAAAAACGTTGTATTTTAAACTGTGGACCCAAATACAGTTTGTTGAACTTTTTAAACAATAAGTAACTACCTACTGGGTACTATTTAAGTTTCCGCGCGCTTGGCACCCGCTGTTAGCATGGTTGTTTATACCTCGGTAAACCTTTTGTTATATACTCGTATGTATTATTAATACTGTATGTATAACTCTTATGTAAGAGTTTCTTTTTTTACATTGCTCTCACATATAGAAGCAACAAGAATAATGTACCCAGAATTTTGTAATATCTATATTTGAAGGAGTGTCCTTGGAGTTTCTTGCCCGTTCTTCTACATAGAGATCTACGTTTTGGAATGGGCAACTAGCTTCAACTTTCTGACTAACTGACCGACTCCTTGACAATTTAAAAGTGCCTGTAAATGGTTTAATAGAAATAAATGCTTTGAGTTTGATTTGTAATAACTGTGTGTCGCGCTTCTGATGTTTAGGGCGTAGGTAGATGCCATCAATTTGTTTTTACGCAGCTAATAGAATATAAGGTGGAAACTGAATAGATCGTAAATTTATATTTGTTTTTTGCTCGCATGCGTTGACTTTGAAATTTATCATTCAATTAACTGCTGCCCGCGGCATCTCCCGCGTGGACCCTAATTCTTTTTCTATAATAAAAGTAGCCTATGTTACTCCTTATAACATTAGCTATCTGCCAGATAAAGTTCCGTCAAACCGGAACAAACAGACAGACAAACAGACAAAAAAATCAAATTGTTTTTTTTTTATGAGTATATACCTATATTATTATTATTATTCTTTATTCATCAGACAACAATGATCCAGCGTGTTGGTAAACAATAATATAACTTATTACTAGTGTTAGTAGTTACATTACAATAGAGAAGAAGATGGAATAAACTTGTATTGTGAAAAGGACACCCCCAAATTATTGTTTAGTGATTGTCCTTCTCACAAAACTTTTAATAATCTTTTATATACTTTCATGCATACAGTAAAAAGCTGTTATTTTGACATTGTAAACAGACTTTGTGGCGTTGTAGATGCCGCCACAATGTAAAGCGCGCGCGTTGAAAGGTGCCGACTTTTAACTGTTACATGACTGTATGACTGTATGGAATGTTCACGGTTTTATGCATTTTGTGACTGGCACAGATTCAAACGGGATTTGGAAGTGTGTTTACTAGATGTTTTTGTAATCGTTTTTAAAAGAAAGAATTGTTTCGTATTTTATCTCCTTTACTTTCTACCTACTTATAGGTAGGCACATGTTTTGTCTTAGCTTGAAAACGTTTCGTAAACTTGAGTTCATACAATCATTTATTTTCCACATTCTCTTTCATCGCTAGATTGGCGAGAGTATTAATTGTAAATCTATGTTCACATGCTTGCTCCGGTGCCCCGAGGGAGTCGACTGAGTGGAAAGGTTGGCGATGCGTCACACACTAGATAATGATTGAAATAAATGCTCCATTACATTCTATCTGAAGTTATTGTTTGTTCGGTTCACGTTCATTTAATTTCGTTAAGTTCAGATGTAGTTACATAAATGTTGGAGGATTTTTCCAAGTGTATTTTGAGTTCAGGCAATTATTGTTGTGATAGTTGACTGCATAAGTGTAATGGCACGATGTTTTATGTTATATATAAAAGTAATAAGTCAGAGTTAGGTGTGAAAAATATACATTAAATCATTTTTTCATGTATCAACATTCAATGCATTCTTGTTCAAATGACAGAAATATGTAATTTTAAGTGACAGGTGAAATTATGTAATAAAAATAAGTAAATAATAAAAATATGCAAGTAGCAATGGGAAGTAGTGGATGACTCAATATTGTAGAGTACGATTGTCACCCAGCATGATGCATCTGCCTCTAAATTAAGATTGTCAGGAGAATAAGCTCAGGTATTCCATTATTGCGTTTGATATGAAATGATAACCGCGGCGCGTGGACCGCATAATTATTCGTCTGACATTGTTATAAAATGACGATGGCGCGCGACGACCAGCAGTCAATCAAAAACTGTAAGATGGGGAAATTATTATGTTTATAGAAACATAATAACTTCCCCATCTTACAGCGGCATCCCCATCTGCGGCAAGTTAAACACTTATAGCAAACATAGGTTTGCTATAAGTGTTTAACTTGCCGCGGATTAAAAATAAATGCCCATTAGAACGAAAAAACTGGAAACCCAAAGTCGTTTTATTAAATGACGCAGAAAAAAGAAATACAATACAAATGAATTGCATCGTAACAACACTATTTGCAGTAAATTATAATAACGAATGAAAGTGAAGGCTGGAACTGGCAAGTTAAGATAAAAATATGAATTATGCGAGAATTGACACAAATATAATTTAATGTTCACGGAAACAAAAAAGGTTTCCTCACTACATTCTCACTTTCATTGGTTGGGTCGGTTCGCAATAATATTTCTAACTTTTTCAGTTAACCTAGATTTTCAAACGTTTTGTACGCTGTCCAGTAAGCCGCAATTTATTTTCACATGCAACGCTTTTCATTTATAATTACCTACTATTCCTTTTTCTTTTTATTTATTCTGACGGTAACGTGTTATATAATTATGTTGCTCTTGTCTTAAATGTGAATATTTTCGTTTAAGACCCGTACGACATTGAAAAGCTGTATTCATCTAAAAGGAGACGAAGATAAACGAACCAAATTATTACAAGCTAACATTTTGCACAATTTTATGCTCATATATTATTACGACTTTTGATTACGTAGTTTGCTACGAGAGTCTCTTCATGTCTAGAATCACAACTTATTTACAACGTTATATTCTAACGTAATAATATATAAGGTAATAAAATGTAAATTGTAGTCTGTATAGAACGCCAACTTAATTTCTTTATAGACTCGTGCCCTTATTTTTTCATATTTGGGATCGACGCAACATGTTTTTTTCTTCCATACTTTTCTATTAGACATTAGAATAATTATGTATTCTATGAAAATACGAGTAAGTACGTAGCGTACCCTTTTTCAGGCATTGATATGAAAGCCTATTATTACATTAACTATTATTGCTTACGTATTACAAGTTTCATGCGACTGTGTGCCGAAAATAGAAAACTACAAAGAAAATTTTAAAACGATTACCAGGAGTTAATGTCTTGTACAGTTATGTACCTAAGCCTCTGTAGGCACTAAAAAGATACCTGGCATAATTGAAAACCTTTATATAAAATATATTCTGCATTTTGAATTCTAATTACAAAGAGAATAATCCGGACTAATTTATAATAATATATTTCGGCAGCTGCCCTGTTAACGTTAAATATTCAGTAGCAGCCGGTGGCGAAGGTGAACCGAAATATCCGCCGGTGATTAGCTGAACAGAACGGATTATCATAAACACACACATAAGATTATTACATTTTAAATAAATATCTTAGTTTCAAAACGAAATTGTTATATGATGAGAAAACAGTTTTGTTTTATTACTACGGATTTATGATATTTTCAAAAGTTTTCGTCCATGATTTTAAGATTATCAAAGAATTAATTAAAAACCGATAAATTAAATCAGTATTTCAAAACATCTTTCAATTTTTGATTTAATGCTCCATTGACTTGAAAAAATCCACCCATTCGTGCTCTTGAATACTAATTCTGTCGTACCTAATCAACAGTTCTGTCTCTCGCGGGCTCCCGAGATATTTAATTGCACAATACTAAGTCGAGATATTCACATTTTGCTTTTCGTTTTACAAACAGTTTCAGAAGAACGGACGCGGAATAAATAAATAAATGAGGGAATTATTTAAGGGGTGTGTGAAGGGGTGGTGGGAGGTGTGAAACTTTAACAATTTGTTTGTTTACGTTTGGTTCGATGTGGTCTTTCTCATTACAAGTTGGATTAGTGTGGTGGCTGAACTGGTTAAGAAGTTTTCAAATGTTCGAGATAGAACTTGTTAACCGTACAGCAAACAATTAAGCTTACTGATTTTATAAATTTTGAATAGCTATAGGTGCAAAAAATATGCCATTGTGTCTGTAATGTCGTTGAAATATTTCCGAGTGATCTGTGACATAATAAACAAACGCGCATTTTTCTGCTAAATTAGTGAAACCTTATATATAAAACAAAGTCCCTCGCTGCGTCTGTCCGTCCGTCTGTCTGTCTGTCTGTCTGAATGGAATGTTGGAAAAAATCATGTCGAGTGGGAGCTTTACTGGCGTGCGCCACGTAAACCGTTAGAAATACATATTTATGCTCAACAGGTCTGAACATCTCAAAAAGTTCAACATAAAAGTCCGCGATGATATATGCCAATCTTCTAAGGATGACCCACAGTAACCATTATTATCTTTCAGAATTCAATAAAAAATTTATTGTTATTTCTGAAGCTATTTTGACCGGTATCATATGTAAATCATATCACCTTATCCAATAAAATATGTTATTTAAATTGGGCAATTAAAAAAAATCAAAAAAATACATGCCTATGCTAATAAAAAAAATACGCCAAATCAAAACACAGACGCACTTATGCTAATATGTCTATGCTTTTATTTTAAAATATGCCTTGACATCATAATCATTTATTCAAATGAATAGTTTATAAGATATCACAGATATTCAGATGTGTCCCGTGATTGTTTTTAGGGTTCCGTACCAAAATGGTAAATAGGAACCCTTATGGTGCGACTCAGTCTGTCACAGCTGGATATCTCTAGAACTACTAAGGCTATCAACTTGAAATTAGGTATAATTTTAGATGACGTTTGCCCAACTATTTTGCAAATATGAAAGATTTTTTTTTTTGCCTCTGTAACTGAACGGGTGTCTTAAAAATTCGAAGTGGGGCTACTAGGGTATATGGGGTCTTAATTTTCGAACGCACAGTTTTCGACTTTTGATGAATAATTTAAAAAAATACCGTTCCCTTATCTCCGAAGTTTGCATAGAGAAAAATCTGAAATTATTCTGTGACAGAAGTTTATGATAGATTAGAGGAAAAATAAAACAATATCTCTAAATAGCACACTTTTTCAGAAATCATCAACAAAAATTACATTAGTTCCACTAGCGGTCAAGAGATGGCGCTGACCTAAAAATGCAATGTTGTACACCACAGTGTGCGGTGTTATAATTGTCTGACGAATATAGGCCTCGCCGATGAAAATTTAAGAAACCCTCGGTGCGCGATTCCGATTCGCTCTTGACAGGTTTTTTTTTTTTTAATGGCTATTTAACTTCCGGACTAACGAACAGACGGCCATAGCGAAATTGTAAGCGTTCCGATTTCACCATTTGGCTACGCAACCCTAAAAAGGACAATTATTACTGAAAATATCAGATTGTCATAATGAATTAATTCACAAAACGGCCCTGGCCACAAGTCGTAACAGAGTACAGTTCACTGGAGTACAGTTCGCCTCATTTCCGATATTCACCACCGTGCACCGGCCGCCATTGTGCTCGCCACATTATACTACAACGCATATTGTTCGACGTCTTTTCACGATTTTCGCGATGATGATGTGAACATTTTCCGGTCACAGATTTCTCAGTTACTGTCATTCCGTGTAGGTACAGGACATTTATTCGATTTAAACAACAACTTCAATAATAACTGCAGAATTTTTAAATAAAATCCCTTCAGTTATAGATTGTAAGACAATACGCAGTGACTCGTGAGGTATTATTGCACATCACTGACCGCCAGTGATTGCAGCTATGTAATGCTGGGTATTTGCTGTGGAGGAACATCGGTTAGAGAATGTAGGTATCACAAATTCGTGGAATACGTCTTGTGCAAAAATACCTATAGGTACTTCTAAATGCCGTAAGTACATTACGGCATTTAGATGCAAGTATGTTTTTTTTTAATTTTAATTAAAAAAAACAGAAATTTCTCGCATTTTTATTAAGTAACTTGACCAAAATAAGAAAATTACTTACAATTTATTCAAACAAGGTATCAGTATGCATGACTTTTCACAACAGAAACAACATTCGTATTCAGTGAGGAGTTGTTTTATAATATTTCCGTACACGAGTACCTATGTTTGTGTTGCCTCAGGCATTACATGGTGGTACGTGCTCGCAGAGTTGTAAAGGAGATGCTGCATGAGATTTAGAGCAATGGTAAATTAGACATGCCATTTGTTTATTTTGTTTATAAGTACCTACCTGCTTACACAAAATACAATATAAACGTTATTACAACCGGAATTCCGAAAAGTATTAAAATCATTTGAGTAAGCTACGCATATCTACACAAATGTTTATATATATTTTATCGGTGTCAGTTTTTGTGAAAAAAAAAACATTTATACCATCATTGTAAATCTCTTTAAAAATTTTTTTTTTTTTTTTTGTAAATATCATAATTTTGCCTCAGATCCAATACAAAACGTTTATCCTGACTCATCGCCACCTCATCAATAGTTTCTTCGTCAAGCTCTCGCTTCTAATCTCCTCTCTCCGTCTAATTGTAGATACCGTAACGGACTACAATCGTAGGATTATGCTGACGTTATGCTTGGACAACGCTGACATCCGACTAATTTACAATGTCATAACTTACTCACCTACACTACGGCAGTGGTGTTGTTTTGCAATTTGTTGCTTTATAACGAATATTTTTTGTAGTATTTTATACTGTGTGTTAGAAGTCTATTGTAAGAGTAAGGTTTCAGCTTCGTGTTTCAGCAAATTATCTGTACAGTAAGCGCTCAAAAGTGCATGAGCACGCTAAGAGTCGTATTGCTGTGAACACGCGGTATAGTCCGTACATTTGTATGTGTAAACAGTCAGACGTCTGTGGTGTGAGTGCCGTACACACACCACAGAGAACGCAGTTTTGAACTACACACTATCGTATCGTCACGGTTCGCGGGCGCCGCACTTATATTTCCATAACTTTTGTTAGCACGCATCATACTCGTACGCGTGACCTTGGCCAGTGTATCGCATTGCTAAAATTCGAAAGTAAATTATATGTGCAGATAGCAGAAGGCGTTAAGCGTTGGTCTTAGATTCAAGATGGCTAAGGTTCTAATCTCGTAAATCACAGCGCTGTTTTTGCAAATATTATTATTTTTGTTTGCAATAATAATATTTTTAAATATCCTGCCTATTTATTAATGTTGTTATTGCAATACACACTTCACAGAGTATATAATACAGATACACTCCTGCGCGCGTTCCTTCGCTTGTCACCATGCATGGACAAGTGTTGTTGGAACGTCGTATCGGGTGTGCGTTGATTTTTTTTTTTTTTACTTTATTTTTTATTTTTGTACAATAGTTTTGATTTTTTATATTGTTATTGTTTTATTTTGTTTTATTTTGTAATCCCCTAGTGGGATTTATTTGTCCGTAGGCATGTCCGTGGCATCACAGCGGGCCCTATCAGAATACCAGCGCTGCGGTATTTATTTATTTTTAAATATCGCAGCATCATGCTGAGAAAGGAGCCTTTTTGGCCTCGCACAGGTCGTTATTAATTTTGTTTGTAAGTTTTTAAAATGCTCCTTTTTATTTTTGTTAATTTTTTTTTATCTTTTATTACTGTTTTGTATTTCCTGTGCGTGTCCCAAATAAAATATTTTTCTTTCTTTCTTTCTTTCAATAAAGGGTTTAGAATAAAAAATGCGTGATATGTTATAATAAAAAATAAATAATATTTATTCGTTATGTTTATTTTACTTAAGTATAGTTATCAAACTGCTACAATTATTTATCATTACTTCACCTGAATAATATGTGAAATAGATGTCTAGAAACTTAGAAGCAATTTGTATTATTTTGACATATTTAAATTTTGAAATGTTTTAAATTTTAAATGGATTTTTTTGCACCATAAATATAAAGCTTTGATCATGGTCTAAGTAATTAAGCAATAAATAAGAATATTAGACTACTTAAAATGTAAAAAAATCTACTGACAAAATTGTTGATTTTAAGGTTAAAGGCAGTTGTTCATATTAATTATTTTAAACTTTATTTGGCTTTAGTAAATATTGGTTGGTATTGAGGTTATAGCTTAAGTATTCATTTTCTTTACGAAAAGAAGATTGAAACTAAACCTCAAATTTTAATCCTAAAATAATACTATTACTAAAATAATATTAAACAATTTCGGTATATCTGCAAGAAATACGACAAACACCCTATTGAAACGTGCTTAAAAAATTCGTTACCATAAATTCATGCAATAACGAATCTGTTGTTTATTAAGTTGGCACGGTCAATATTTTAAGGTCAAAAACGGTTTTCTAGCTGGTCTTCAGTGATGCAAGCCTTCAGAGTGCACGGCGAACGGTTCATAATGACGTGTTTTTAATAATTCAGCAAAATATCTCGTTGGTATGAAACCATTTGTTTCATTCACCATTTGACGTCGCTGCTACTCGATAATAAGCCCCTTCCTCATATCTCTTAACCGTCACAGTATTTCTCTAGAACAAAGAAAAACATTGTTTTTATTACACATAATACCTAATTATTTACTATTCACTAATTGAATTAAACCTCACAATGAATTTAAAATTTTAAAGGCATCCTCTGTCTCAACAATACCTCTGTTCTATCAACTGTTAGGTTTCAATTTATTAATACGTAATTGTTGGATATTGCACTGGCAACACCAAAAGATTTGATATGTGAAAATGGGGGTAATAACGACCTTCTGGGTCTGGCGCTCGTGACGGTAAGACGTGCTTAGTGGCTGTGTATTGGTTGGAGATCTACTGTAAATTAAGGTAACCTATTAGTTTTATGGTAAATATTAGAATACTCATTAAATAGTGATATTATGTGGGGAATAGGAGATGTGATGGTATGGTGTAGAATACTGAATTTGATGTTGGCAAAGAAATATAAATGACTGACAAAATATATTGGTGTTTCATATTATTTTCCTTATCCTTGAAATATTGTAAATATGTAGTTTTATTAAACAGTTTAAATTATGATATTGGGGTAACGACTTTAAGATTCATTTGGGGATTAGTATCCATTTTGAGGTTAAATAATTATATTCGGAACTGAATAAGTTATTCTAGAGTCAGAATGGCTCTTATTATATATCAGAAGTGGTATGTGACCCGCTTACTACTTTTGCATTATAATAGAATTCATTATAAAGTATTATTAACGGTTAAAATTGAATTGTGGACATACCTAACCTACCTACATCACATCTCGTGTTCTTTTGGTGTATTCGAATCATCGGTTTCAAACATTAAATAGATTGTGATCCGTATAGTACCAATTGATGAAGTTGAGGTCATGTGAAGGTCACATTTTTCTTTCTCTAAATTGATCTCCTGGATAAGTTCACGGGATGCAAGGGGAAGTAAAATCTTGTTATTTTTGAGCTACGACCTACCGTTTAGAAGATATTCGACATTTTAACTTTTCACGGCTTGTTCGAAAAGGAGTCAAACCCGTTGTTATGAGTTTCAGATAATGTTTCGCGACAGTGAAGCGTTCTCACGGGGCACCGGCTGACGACCCCGGCCCGAGGTGGTATCCATTCAGGGGTAGAACCGGGAACTGGTCGCAGTCATAGCTGACACTATGGAGATCGCAGCCATCGTGGTCGGAGTCTCATGCGCAGCGCCCGTCGTGAGCGGACCGTGGGATGCGCGAGTGAGAGCCGGCGCAAAGCGGTTACGCTGGTGCAGCTGGACCGCGGTGCAGCTGGACGCCAGTACAGCTGGATGCCAGTGCAGCTGGACGCCAGTGCATCTGAACGCCAGTGCAGCTGGACGCCAGTGCAGCTGGACGCCTGTATAGCTGATCGCTAGTGCAGTCGCACCTGGTGATGGTAATTGATGCTGTTGCTTCAATATATTTTCATTATATCATTTTAGTTATATATTCAAAATCAAAATCATTTATCTGCAAATAAGGTACAGAAAGTTCTTAAGATAATTACATCTATCTTATATTATGCCTTTTCGGAGTGCACATACTTGATTATTATTTTAAGAAATTAACTAATTAACTTATGTAATGGATGCGATTAGTAAATAATATTAAACTAAATTTTATTCAATAATGGTGTAAAACATAGTAATAGTATTTGGAATTCAGTTATACAATTTGATGCACATGATGCTGTTGTTGGACGCGTGTGTGAAATTTGTCTTGAGTTGATATAACTAGTTAGTATTATGAGATTAAGGGGCGTAGCTTGTTGCCTGCTGAAAAAGACTCTTATTGCTATGTGCTATTTACAATTGTGAAGTAGACTTTTTCACTAAATGCAATAGTGCTCTTTCTTACATTTGACTAATAGTACTTCCTAGATGTCTTATGGTAAACTAATTAAGTGATAATGAGGATAAATATGAGAAGACAATCCGGATAAGTTTTAGAACAAATTGTATTGTGTCTAAAATTATTAGTATTCCTACTTAATTATAATGTGTAGATTGACTGGTTTGAGATTTGATTAATATTAGCTGGAAAGATAAGGGTGAGAATATGTATGCGAATATGACGCATATGTAACACATGTGTGTAACTATTATTTTGCGAAACTTCAGTAAATATCAAAATTATAAATTTTGAGCAATCAGTATATACTTAGATATTTTTGCTTGTGAGAGCGTTCACAAGTTATGAGCATGGTTAGCGAGAGCGTTCACTACCACCGTGACTTTATGATTATATTTATGTATTTATGCTTGTGAGAGCGGTCACAAGTTATGTCACCATGGTTCGTGAGAGCGTTCACTACCACCGTGACTTTATGGTTATACTTATGTTTTTATGCTTGTGAGAGCGGTCACAAGTTATGTCACCATGGTTGGTGAGAGCGTTCACTACCACCGTGACTTTATGGTCATACTTATGTATTTATGCTTGTGAGAGCGTTCACAAGTTATGAGCATGGTTGGCGAGAGCGTTCGCTACCACCCTGACTTTATGATTATATTAATATACTTATGCTTATGAGAGCAGTCACAAGTTATGTCGCCATGATTGGTGAGAGCGTTTACTACCACCGGGACTTTATGATTATATTTATGTACTTATACTTGTGATAGCGGTCACAAGTTATGTTGCCATGATTGGTGAGAGCGTTCACTACCACCGTGACTTTATGATTCTTTTTATGCATTTATACTGTGACAGTGGTCACAAGTTATGTCACCATGGTTCGAGAAACCGTGCTTTTACTTAATAATTCTATTTATGTATTTAATGTGAGAAGGAATGTTCACAAAATTATGGTCAGTAAGAAGCTACTGGTTAGAGCTTATATAGTCAGTTATGATAATAATATCAAGGAATTGAATTGTTTTAGTTTACAATCAGATTATAATCCCAACAGAAGTTCTGTTTGGTCATAATTTAATCCTCAGTGGTGAGAATATTATGAATGAAATATTTTTGGACACAAGACAGTTAGATAGGGACATAAGTAAATAAGAATCGAAGTTAGTAAATATATACTTACCAGAAATATAGATGATTGGGAGATGGAAGTCGAAGCATAAGCCATTCATTGGAAGTCGTATAGTGGCTGGCAAGTGAGAGTGTTTGACCAGTTAAGCTTGCGGTGCAATGTTTGGCATGTGCAGAATGGTATGTCACTTATTGAAAGTCGTATAGTGGCTGGCAAGTGAGAGTGCTTGACCAGTGAAGCTTGCGGTGCAATGTGTGGCATATATGCAGAATGTGATGTTAACATATTGGGAGTCGCTCATTAGAAGTCGTGCGATGGCTGACAGATGATCATTCATTGGAAGTCGTACAGTGGCTGGCAAGTGAGAGTACTTAACCAGTGAAGCTTGCGGTGCAATGTTTGGCATATGCAGAATGTTATGTCACTTATTGGAAGTCGTACAGTGGCTGGCAAGTGGGAGTGCTTGATCAGTGAAGCTAACGGTGCAATGAGTGACAGATGTAAATTAATATTGAAAGGTATATGAATGAGCTAATGAAAATAAGAAAATTAACAAAATGCGCTTATGTTATATATTACCTTCTAAGTGGTTCCTGTGTTTTTGGAGTAAATTGTCAATGAGTAATTATTTCATAATTTCTGAGAATTTTGCTAGCCGATGCTCTAATTAGATACTATAATAATTAACGCTAAACATTCAGGTTTATAATATTGATTGAATAAGCAAGCGACATAGTGTTTATTGTGTAGTTTATAGTTTGACGACAAACGTCATGTTAGGAAGGCTGAATGTTAGCTTTTGGTTTTAATGTAATTAAATCTTGTTGATAAGGTGCAGATTATTTCGTAAATGTTTACTTGATTATTTGACATTTTCTGTAACCAACTTCCGGTGCTATAAATACCGTCTCCGTTCAGTAAACGGAAGCTGATTGCAAACTTGATCAAAATAATATTTCGTATTCTATTTCGGAAGTTGCTATTTGCAGTTTTTAGATGTAGAAAAGTATAAAAGCAAATGTCAGTGCATTTCAAAGTTAGTTCCGTGTAGAATAAAGAGCCATAACGTTTAAAAAAAAATGTAAATGTGAATACCATGTAGCCGTTTATAATTTTATTATGATGTGTGTTGGACTTGAAAGAGTAAGGTAGTTGCGAGTATATCATGCACTCTCAAATGGTTATTGTTTGATATTGTTTTTCTTTACATTGTTCTCACATATAGAAGCAACAAGAATAATGTATCCAGAATTTTATAATATCTTGATTTAAAAGAGTATCCTTGGAGTTTCTTGCCCGTTCTTCTCCATAGAGACCTACCTACGTTTTGGAATGGGCGACTAGCTCCAACTTTCTGACTAACTGACGACTCTTTGAAAATTCAAAAGTAAATGTAATGTGTAAATGGTTTAATATAAATAAATGCTTTGAGTTTGAGTTTACGTCATACCATCATGTCATACCTAGTGGAAATTTCAATAATTGTTCTCTCATTTGTATTACATTTTGTATAATGGCGAGAAGAATGGTTCTCAAACAGTGTATAAGTTTTAGAAATACCGTGTAATTGTGAGCAGAGTGTTAAGTTTTAGATGCTTATTCACTTACGTGCATGAGGACATACACGATATCAGGATGGACGAATGTTAGGTTTCAATTTATTAATACGTAATTGTTGGATATTGCACTGGCAACACCAAAAGATTTGATATGTGAAAATGGGGGTAATAACGACCTTCTGGGTCTGGCGCTCGTGACGGTAAGACGTGCTTAGTGGCTGTGTATTGGTTGGAGATCTACTGTAAATTAAGGTAACCTATTAGTTTTATGGTAAATATTAGAATACTCATTAAATAGTGATATTATGTGGGGAATAGGAGATGTGATGGTATGGTGTAGAATACTGAATTTGATGTTGGCAAAGAAATATAAATGACTGACAAAATATATTGGTGTTTCATATTATTTTCCTTATCCTTGAAATATTGTAAATATGTAGTTTTATTAAACAGTTTAAATTATGATATTGGGGTAACGACTTTAAGATTCATTTGGGGATTAGTATCCATTTTGAGGTTAAATAATTATATTCGGAACTGAATAAGTTATTCTAGAGTCAGAATGGCTCTTATTATACAACAATACCCTTGATTAAGATTTATGTTTAGTAAAATATGAAATAAATAAATGATAACACTCACACTTAGTCCGGTTTCATTAGATATTCACCACACTTTTACGCAGCGCAATAATATTCTCTGATCTGATCTGATCTCTTAAATATATTTTATGCCTGCTTTTTGATAATAATAACCACAACACTGCGCTAAATGCTCGTCACCAATATTATCCACGAACCAACAAAGTTCTATTAATTGAATACTTGTAACAAACTGCATCTACCCCACAGAAATCGAAATAATTTACTAAGTTTTTTGTGGTCTACCTGCTAAACTTTAATATTTATGTGAACAAGACGAATGAAACTAAAAACGAATGATGATTATCGAACTAGTCATTGGTTGCAGACAAAGTGAGTGTGTGTGTGTAATGTGCGTGTCTACAGTATTGTAACAACTTATAGAAGAAGGTCGTAAGTCAAACCGAAGCGTCAGTCTATTGCTTTGTGAGATTGCTTATGGACTTTTGGTCGGTACTGTACACATAATATAAAGTTGACTGTTTCGCTGTGCGTGGCCAAAGGTCCATAAGGTTTATTTTTCACTAAAATATTTCATAAGCCTCCATTTTTATCAAACCTTAGTAGGTGCAGAACCTAACATAAAATTTTCCACGTTACAGGTTTTCGGACATTTCTATTTGATTTAACTTTTTAACACAGCAACGGTAAACACGAAACATTGGCTGTAATTGAATTTGCTGTAGATATGAGAAAATGTACCTATCGAATAAAAAAGGTCTGCTTCATTTTTTTCAAGGCAAATATTATGTTGTTACCTTTTAAATTCTTCGCTAAGTGCTTATAAATACGTTTTTAAAATTAAAGCAAATTAACGTTAAATTTGATAAGAGAATTTCGTAACCTCGTTTTTATTAAGAAAAAGGAGCATGGAAAGCAAAGGAAGCAAGTGTACAAAATAATTAATGAAAGTAATTTTAGATAAACAAGAGACGCGTAAATACGAATGATTTTGCGGTAATGTGTTGTCGTGAAAGTAACAATATTAGCATTCATTCAAACTGAATATCTTCTGAGTATGTGTGGGGAGGTACTTTGTGGTTTTCACAATGTAAATAAAGTTAATTTGTATATTTGTAGAGTAACAAAGTTATAATAGTGACTTATTTACTGTCACGGCAAAGCATGTAGTCACAGGGAACTGTGTGCGCTTAAATTGAAAGGGGAAATTGTTGGAGATGAGTGATATGCGCGGTATGAACACAGTCTCACCGGCACACCCAGTGAGGATTGTAGCAACAATTATATAACGTTGTAAAGCGTTGACAATAAGACGGGTTCCGTTGCACAGTTTTGGCAGAGTTAAATTTCGCATCAGCATTATGGGAACACCGACCTTAAGTCTTATTTTATGACCAGGGAGACCACTCGCTGTAAGTAAATTGAGAAACTCAACTGGGTAATTAGTGGCGTCGTCCTGATCGACAACACTGTTGAAAAAAGTGTAAACCACTTCATCCCCTACAATATCCGCCAAATTTTTTTGATTAATTTATGCAGCTTGATCATTTTTTGGGGTCAATATGGCACGTTCGCATAACCATGAATTTTCTTGGTTTGGTATACTCTGAATGTTCCCAAATACCGACGTGCTTCGCGATCTTAGGTAGATTCTTAGGATCTTATGATCCTCAATCTTTTAGCTCCTTTGGAACATTGGGAAAGATTTGACCTCCTTCTAGGCATGGGTATAGTTTTATTGTGAAGAATACCTGATCAATTAAAATCTAAGTGACTGCTCCCCTGCGTTACCGGGTAGGCTACCGTGTCACGAAGATAAATGGAAAAGGAAATTAAACACTCAAATAACATAAGCCCGAAGGCATATTTATTTGATAAAATAAAATAAAATGGAGTTTTGGCCAGTGGAGTCAAATTTTCAATGATATACCATCGTCATCGAATATCATTCCTAAACTGTTACCGCCTTTACCGCGTGGAGGTACTCCCAGCTTATGTTATTTTATAATTATTTATATATATTATTAATTATTATTAAAATTAGTGATAGCTTTGATTTCCACATCAGATGTTTCTGATCTTCAATTTTTATAAGTCAACAGGAAATGTCTATCAGACCGAACAACTTTTGCTAAGACATCATTCCTATATGTGTTATGGTGTAGCTGGGCTCTTGGAGTTACACAACAGGTGTTCCAGGTCTTCGACTTTTATACGTCAACAGAGAGCGCTCATCAGGTTGAACAACTCTTGCTAAGACGTCATTCCTATATATGTTATAGTGTAGCTGGGCTCTTGGAGTTCCACATCAGGTGTTCCAGATCTTCAAATTTAGTCGCTCAACAGAAAATGCTCATCACGTGGAACAATTTTTGCTATGGTAACATTTTTGTATCTCTTATAGTTTAGCTGGTCTATTGCGGTTTTGCATCAGGTGTTTAAGTTTCCAAGATAAATTATAGCCTATATATTGCCCAAACTTAATACCTATACAATAAAAAAACATTCAAATCCGTTCAGTAGTTCCGAAGATTAGCGTGTACAAACAAACAGACAGATTTTTTTTTAATTCCTACTCTATTACTGTTTCTAAACCCCCCTCAATATTTTTTTAAATATATTCAATGTACAGACACAGTTTTTTTACTGTTTTAATAAATGTTAGACAATCCAGAACTATAATAATATAGTCCCACCCCACATGATACCTGTCATTACAAAGTTGTATTTGCTCTATTATACATATATGAGTACCTACTTACAACACAAGCCACGTGTAAACTTACCTATAAATGTTTTAATATCAGCAAGCATAAAGGTTAATCCGCAATAAATAAAAAGCTATTTTAACAATTTTTCAAGGTACTTATACAATAAAACCGAATTGGCGATAGACGTGATAGAAACAATTTAGATTCTGTAACTACATAACTTACGATTCATCTTCCGTTGTATGTGCCTTTGACTTTACTACTACTGATATAAGGAGGAATATTGGATGGATATAGTCCGGGAAGGTCGTTGTCTAATAGCAAAGTTACTTTTGTCTGGATTCACTTACCATGGCAGGAAATAAAGCGTGTTTACGGCGGTCTCCCGAGGAGATCTTACTGTCCACTAAATGGATGTCAGGTGACAATAAACGAACCAGAAAAGAAGAGCTGTGAAAATAAACAGGGACCGTTTGATTTGTAATAAAATGTTTTATGTACTTTTATTACAAGTTTATCCTATTTTATTTAAGATTGGTTATCATAAGCCTGTAAGACGCGATAGTCACCGTGACTTCTTTTAAGCGATGCTAGACACAAAAAGCAATTTTATGGTTTTCATCTCCCGAATACTGCGCGAACGAATCTGAAAATATACTTATTTTAAAATATACTAGCTTCGCTACAAAGCTAGTATATTTTAAAATAAGTACACAAATTCAATATACAGATTAAGCAATAAATTGCTAAACTTAGCTGCAGCAGTGGCTCCCTCTTGAATAAATTTCACATTTATTCCGGACGCGTCCTCGATGCCAACACTTCAGGGTTATGAAAATGAAACTCGCGTTTTGATTAATTGTTGTGACGCCTACAGTGGATTAGTGATGACAACATGTTAATCCTACCTAACCTAGGAAATTAAGGTTTAGAAAAGGAGAAGTGTTAAGCTTAAGATAGAAAATATATATACTTAATGTTTTTTATTTGACTAAATAGGTACAGGTAATAAGGTGCACTGAACAGACACGTGCAGACAAGCGACATCATTAAATTATTTAAGATCCACAACTAGCTTTGAAATAACAGTCTAACTACTTCACCAGGCACAGCATTTTAAAGTGATGTACCTAACTATTTTCCACTGCTCCAGAGTGGAAAATTATAATAATAAAATCAGAGCAAGTTTACCACTCACCTAAAGTGTCTGGAAAATATGAAAAGAATTTTCATGACTCTTAAAGAGAAGTCGAGATAAGTGCGGTTGCCTTTTTCTAATAAATGACTCACTTTTCTGAGATGCTTCCTTAAATTACAGCACCTTTGTCTTTTCACACTTGCTGCTTTTTGGAAACGAGTGCGCTGAAGGTTGAATATAACAGACATGTATATCTTGCTCTCTTAATATTTTGACGGAATTGTTGTAGGTACTATTTTATTTGTCTCGTAACATGAATATAAGAAAGCTCTCTGTATTAATGTAAAGTTCTCGAAACCTACTATAGCATTGACTAAAAGCAGCACGCAATTTGCTAATTATGGGTTCGATAAGGACGGCACGTTCTCTTATGTAATTTCAAGCACAGCGTGCCAGCTTGAAGTAACGCTGAACACGTCACAAAAATCCTCGACTCATATTATCTGAGATAAAACTCGAGAAAAACAATTCACTCAAACCTGCGACTATGAATACCATTTGGAGGGCGATTCTGTGGCCGTTGTCTTAGCGACTTGAGTCACTTAAGAGTCGACGATGTTCCTTCAAACGAATTTAGAACATCGGCTCAATGCTGACTAAAATTACAGTTACTTTTATTTTACAAATTGACGTCTAAAGAAGGGATTTAAAATACTGTCAGCCATTTTATAAAAAAGTTTTGGAAAACCTCAACAGCCACTTTAATTTCGGTATAATGGCTATTGTGTGGTAATAAAGCGTCCCCGGGGTATTAAACGCTGTTTCAGTATCATAAAACCTTCCTTACATTTTGTCTTGCGACCATAAACGAGCTGAGAATATTAACCAGTTAGGTTTAATAAATTAGAGCAAAATCTGACCATAACCTACATCGAGATAACATTATTTTAGTAGTTTAATATAACATGCAATATGTTTGCTGTTGCGGTCATTCTATTAAGTTTATGCTGAAGAGTTTGTTGCGCTATTTCTTCTTTCTAGCGGGCGTGCGTTTTATAGGACTGTCTTAAATAATTTTGACGTTCAAGAAGTTCTGATTTTCAGCCAAATTTGAAAAAAATAAATAACATTAATTTGTAAAGAGATTGTCCTTCAATAATACTACTATCACTTATTGTACAAAATACTTTAATTTGTAAAATTAATCATACACGAAGAAAAAGATCTAACGTCATTCAAAACAAGCTACTGCCATTCAGACACACCAACAACACGCATGCGCGTCATCCGCGCATGGCACGCAAGCTGCGATTCGCTGAGGAGCCGGACTGGCACCTTACACATTTGATTAATGAAAATCGTTACAGTCAATTTTGTCTCTAAACGCAGATTTTGATCATTATCACGCCTACATTAATCAATTGCAATGACACTATTAAATTTTGATTTTGCTTCAAGGCTCTCAGCGTGTCAAAAGTGTGGACAACATAAACTTCTTCAGGAATAACTTTGAAATCTCTTACAAAATTGTTTTTAATTGAGTTTCTATTTATTTGTCGCTATGAAATTCTTTAAAGTCTAACCTGTAAAACCTCGCCGACTTTGCTAATAACCTAATTAAGAAATTAATATTATCATACAACCCAATTTTGTCTGCAATTATGAAGCGATAGAGCTCTGAAAAGGTAGACCTTTGTGCCTAAGTACGTACCTATTACTGAAATCATCAGTTAATTAGAGGAATAAGACGGACCACTTTATTTGTCGAGTTGGGAGTAGTATTCAGTGTTGGGTCTGATTGCGCTTGCCGCAGTAGGAATATTAGTCCACTGAGTAGCGAAATCTAATTAGGGCAATGAGATAGGACCTTTTCCTTAATTAATTTTTCTATTAGGAGAAAAGAAGTGAAAAAGTAGAAAAAAAAAACGGTAGAAAAATAAGCTTTTAGTAACTTGGGAACCAAAATTAGTTAACTTAATAACCTACCTTTGCAGACATTAAAAAAATGCATAGAAACCACGCACAATAACAGAAGTGGTCACGCCAACAATAATTAAGTTCTGAAAAGTATCAGAACCAACCTTCGATAATAGCGGACGTGTTAAATACAGTGAATCGGCAGTGATAAAAATCGAGGCGGAAAAGAGGGGAAAAGAAGGGACATGCAGCACTCACCTGGGGCATGCCAGCGGGATCCAATCTCCTTCGACTATCACACAGCAGAGTATCACTACGCGGGTCGCGCGACCAATATTTCAATTAAAGTTTTAGTTCTTATTACACTGGGTAATCAAACACAAGGGTGCGTTTGGCGGAGCGGGAATATATTGAACTTTGCAGAGAAAGGCTCGAGATGATCCTCGTCTCTCCGCGGGTGGTCAGACGAAAAGGCTCGTCATGCGGTGCGGGGTGGTTCGAGAGATCCGTTACACACGTGCGTCCATGTGCAATTTCTTCGTCGAACTGACAGCTGTCAGTCCTCATCCTCTCGTTCTCATGTTCACTTCCTGAATGATGCTAAAGCGCTGCATGTGCAGGTTGGGGAAAGGAGCGGGAAATACAAACTGCCTCATACTATAAGAGTGAATCTATCAAATCAGTGTTGGCGTTACCATTTCCACCCCCCCTTAATGGGTCACCATTAAAGAAGCGATAATAAGACGAGAGAGAAAGATATTACTATGACTCTAGGAGCGCTCAATGCGCGCGGTGAGATAAATAGTACCGTAGAGTCACGGCGAAGCGGGACAAGCTAATAACTTACGTTACAAAACTAAAGCGATGCGATATTACTAACTAACTTAAACTAATATGAAATGCGGTTTTATTAATCATTGTCTTGGAAGAGGGCACAAACGAACGACCGGACGCAGGTAAGTTCCCTTGGCGGTTCTAACTGTACAGACACGCACGACGCCGTCTTTAGACGGGTGGACGTTCTCTACTATAGCTAACGGCCAGGATAGGGGCGGTGAGTTATCATTCATAACGACAACCACGGTTCCTGTTGTGATAGGAAACGACGGCGTGTTCCACTTCTGCCTAACCTGTAAACCGTGTAGATATTCCATCTTCCAACGACTCCAAAACGACTGAACCAACCTGTCCAGTAGCGAGTGTCGGTGAAGTAAACTGACAGGGTCAGAGTTGACTTCAAGCGCGGGTAAAGAAAATAGAGGCGCGGTATGCAAAAAATGGCTTGGCGTAAGGGCCGTGGGCTCTGCGGGATCGGAACTCAGTACTGTCAGCGGACGTGAGTTTAGGAGACACTCAATTTGAGTGAGAACAGTACAGAGTTCTTCGTATGATAGAAGTTGCTGTCCCACGACTCGGAACAGATGCATTTTCACAACTTTCACGACACTTTCCCAAGCGCCTCCAAAGTGTGGAGAGTTGGGACAGATAAATTTCCAAGCTATCCGACTCTCAGCGTACTCTTCCTCCAACTTTGGGCGATACACAGTATTGAGAAATTTATACAAATCGCGGAGGTAAGAGTTAGCCCCTTTGAAACATGTACCATTATCAGAGTACATGACCTGAATCGGCCCTCGACGGGCGAGAAACCTCTTCAGCGCGGCAAGAAAACTGGGCGTGCTGAGGTCAGTGGCGACTTCGACATGCACGGCACGAGTCGTAAGACATGTGAAAATGCACAGGTAGGCCTTCGCACTGTGGATGCCACGACGACGCACAGGAACGTACGACAGAGGACCAGCATAGTCACAGCCTACGTGCGTGAAAGCTTTAGTGACCTGACGCGTGCGATAGTCAGGTAAGTCGGCCATCAGCGGATAAGTTGGGCGCGGTTTCAAACGAAAACACGTATTGCACATGTGGACGCGCTGTCTCACAATGCGGCGTGCGGACAAGATCCAGAACTTCTGTCGAAGAAGCGACATCAATAATTCTGGTCCGGCGTGTAAATACTTTACATGGTAGAAATCAATGATCAAGCTTACGACGGGATCATTGCGCGGTAAGATAACTGGATGCTTTTGAGCATAGTCCAGCGCGGAATTAACGAGTCGACCTCCTACGAGGATCAGATCATTTTCAATGAAAGGCCTCAAGCGGTTGAGAACCTGTGAACAGGATTGATTACTCTTAATCTTAGAATAATCCTCTGCAAAGTGTTGACTTTGCAAGGCGCGAAGAATTTTACTTTCAGCGAAATTTAATTCATCAGCGGACACTGCAATAGTGTCGCGGCGGGGTAACAACTTTACGAATTTACAAACGTATACAGTTATACGAAGAATTTTACTCCACGAGGATATGCGGTTAGCGAGATCATATAAAGCACAATGGTTTACAGGCGAGTACACAGCGTGTGTAAGAATTTTTTGTTCAATAGTAGGCGGAGTAAACTGGTCGTCAAGAGGCTTGAGAGGCCACTCAGACGGATCCAATGTAGCCCACTGGGGCCCGTGGAGCCACAGAGGGTGCGTGGTTAATTTTTGAGGCGCAATGCCACGTGAGAGAACGTCTGCGGGATTTTCAGTCCCCGCGACGTGGTAGAAGTTGTCAGCAGAGATGTTTTCCGTAATCTGAACAACGCGGTTTGCTACAAAGGTTTGCCATCGATGTGGCAAACTTTTGATCCAATATAACACGACCTTAGAGTCAGTGAAAGCGAATACCTTGATTGGAAGATGATGCGAGTAATTTTCATAAACTATGCGCAGCAGTTTGGACATGAGAAGAGCGCCGCAGAGCTCTAAGCGTGCTATAGACAGAGGCTTGGTAGGAGCGACTTTGGACTTTGCGCAGACAAGCTGGACAGTGTTACCGGACGTGGTGGTCACATGAGCATATACAACGGCACCGTAGGCATGTTCACTTGCGTCCGAAAAGGCTAGAAGAGTGAGAGCGCAGTTGTTAAAAACGCCTACATGACGCGGAATGCGTATATTGTTAAGAGCCGGTAACTCGTCGCAGAACTGCTTCCACCTTTTAACAATGTGTAGCGGTGGGGTGTCATCCCAATCAAAATTAAGATGCCAAAGCTGTTGGATCAGTAGCTTAGCATACACGACTGCGGGGGCCACGAAGCCCATTATATCCCACAGTCGGGCGACTGTAGAAAGGATGGAGCGCTTAGTGCACTTCACATCTGCGGGAGCCATAATTTTAAAATAAAATACGTCATCATCAATACACCAATGCAGGCCTAGTATTTTATGTTGCATGGTCTTATCAAACTCAACCTCCGTAGGGAGTTTGTGCGAAGCGGGGAGATTATCTAATACAGCACGACTGTTGCTGTTCCATTTTACGAGATCCCACTGAGCTCCTTTGAATAGGTCAATCAATTGTCGTGACGCAGATATCGCTTCTTGCTCCGTGGGAATTGAGAAGGCGAGATCGTCCATGAAAAGCGACGTAGACGCGAATCTGCTAGCGAGAGGATAGCGCACGCCATCATCTTCGACTAACCGTCTCACAGTGCGCAATGCATGATAGGGGCTTGATTTTAAACCGTAGCAGACGCGGTTAAACCTATACAATTGCAGTGGGTCTTGTGGAGTAAAGCGATAAAGAAAGCATTGATAACGACGGTCAGCTTCGCGCATGATAATCTGTAAGAACTGCTGGCGACAGTCCGCGGTCAATGCGATCGCGTGTAAGCGGAAATTTAATAATATTGTAAACAAGTCGCCTTGCAAATTTGGACCTGAGTGCAGAATATCGTTCAATGATTGCCGGCCACCAGAAGTAGACGCGCTGGCGTCTAGAACCACGCGCAGCTTAGTCGTTGTCTTATCTTCGCGCACGACCCCGTGATGCGGTATGACGTATATAGGTGTTGGGTCGCGGGGATCGAACGACGCAGGAGAAACGTAATCTTTCGCTAGATAATCCTTTATTACGTCATCATATGCAGACCTAAGTTTAGGCGAAGCTTCTAGCTTTCTTTCGAGGCATATGAAACGCTTGCGAGCATTATCAAAAGAATTCCCAAGGGAATAAACATCCTCGTTGAATGGCAGTGCTACAGTGTACCTACCACTAACGGGATCGCGGGTTGTCGTAGACTTGTAAAATAATTCACATTCAACATCAGAGGGGTGTTGAATGGGCGGTGCGGAGGGAAGCTCCTCGAGCTCCCAAAAACGTCTGACTAATGAGTCAATAGCGACAGGCTCCTGAGCGAGGCAACATGTCAGGGCCTGGGCGGTTCGATGCATACGTAACGTAGGCGCGGAGCCCATAATTACGTAGCCGAAAACAGTACGCAACGCGCGCGGCACCGACGTGTCACGATTGTGGACACCGTCGGGGAGAAGTAAATGCGGGAAAAGAGAAGCACCTATTAAAGCGTCTATCTTACTAGGCACGCCATATGATTCGTCGGCTAGCGGTAAATTATGTAGATGTGATAAATCACTGGTATTTATCAAAGAGGTAGGCAGTAAGTCCGTTATCTGATCAACCACAAGTAGCGAAATATCAAAATTAATTTTGCTGTCGAATCGCGAATATAATTTAATATTAATCGGACAAGTGTTAACTACCTTCTCAGCCCCACCGAACCCCTTTACGACAGTACGGTTCATGTTCTGAGGTTGAATACCTAAACGCTCACAACACTCGTTAGTGATAAAATCGCTTTGTGAGGCGGAATCTAGAAGCGCGCGAATAATGTGTGGATTCCCCTTAGAATCGTAGGCAACGACTTGAGCGGTCGATAACAAAACAGTCGTGGACTGCTTGTTATGTGTGAGTGTATTACTCAAACACTGATACAATCGGGAATCAACAGATGCACACAGCGTAACATCTGACCGTGCCGTAGACGCGGCTAGGTTCGGAGAGGTAGGTGCAGGCGCGCAGGCAGGGGGCGCCGCAGCGGTGAGCTCGACCGGCTGATTAGCGGGAGTGGTTTGCGCAGAGTACCCAGGGCGCGCGGTGCATGACTCGTTAAAGTGTAACAATGTGTGGTGATTTAATTTGCAAACACGACAATTTGACTTAGACGAGCAATTAGCGACTCGATGTTTTAAGCTAAGACAGTTAATGCACGCATTGTTATCCTTCACACACTTATAACGCTGTTGTGGAGTCATTCCATTAAAATCGGCGCACTTAAATAAATGTTGATGCACAATATTAGCGCATAGGCACCTGCACGCGGATTCAGCCGTTGTGCTTAAATATGTTTGACACTTCGGCGGCGAAGCGGTATTTAAACGCCGATTAGAGTTAACCGGACGCTTATTAGTTGAACAAGTTGGCTCAGTACGTTCTAAAACTTTGGCTCGATTTGAAATAAATTCGACTAAGTTATCAAAGGTAGGTATTTTTGTTGAGTATTTAATTTCAAATGCGCGGACGGTCTCAGGGTCTATTTTCTGTAAGGCGATATGAATCAGAATTAAATCGGTAAGGTTATCCATTTTAAGGTTTTTTAAAGCGGCGACTGCGCTGCTAAATTTCTCAGTAAATAAATCAAAGTTGGTTGCTGAAGCACATTGCAAAGTTTTGAACTCAAACATTTGATTTAAATACGTAGAAACCAACATACGCTTGTCATCGTACTTATCAATGAGCGTTTGTAACAACAGACTATAATTTTGCGGACATGGAGATATTCCGGCGCACACAGACTGGGATTTACCGGTTAGCTTCCCCAATAGGTAATACAATCTATCGGCGTCAGTGAGAGATGGATTATCGTGTACGGTCGATTTAAAACTGGCATAAAATAGTGGCCATGAGCGAATGTCACCAGAAAACTGGACTAATTCAATCGGCGGGAGTCTAGGTTTAGACTTGTGCGGAACACTATCGCTATGTGGCGAGCATTGTGACTGCACTCGCTTTATCCTGCCATACAGAGACTCAAAAGCCATGAGACACTTATAGTCGGGCTTAGCGGATGGGTTAGATGTCAATAAACGATTATTATATTCGTCCAGAACCCGTTTGAATTCATCGCGTAATGAATCTATTTGTGAGGATTCGTCAAGAAAACTTTCCCTTAGATCGGTGTTCGAAGAAAGATCGTAAATCTTTTGAACAATTTCAAAGATAGCTTCGCGTTTAGCCTGCAACGTAAGTAATCGTGTATCCTCTGCATCGTCATAATCAGAACCCGACTCAATCGTTTTCTTCGCTTGTTTAGGCATAACGAAGTTTGTAAATTCTATCTATTGTATACAAACAGCTGATCTGAGGTTTAATGAACCACAATAATACGATGAAATTAAGTGGGTTACTATTTTGCATAAAGAATAGGCGGACAATGGTTTCCTACTACTTCCTACTTTGTTCGGTTAATAATGAACTAGAATGCATGAACAACTTGAAAGTGAGTTATCGAATGAATGACCGAATAAATATGAATGTATGTCAAATCAAATATGGCGAACTTTTACAGCCTATAGAACATTTCATATTATACGGCAAGACGACAATTAAATTTGAGGGTAGTTTAATATAGAAATTGAAAAGTAATTAAACTCGAATTCATCCAAAGTTAACGTTATTTAGGTACTGAAATAAAGATTTGATGGGAAGTTAATGTGTTTATTTAAATGAGTAAACACTTATTTATGAGAAAGATCAACGCAATGTTGATCTAAGCGGTATACTACAATGGGGTAGATTTATGAATGTTTCTCCTATCAGGGCCTATTAAATCCTAATAAGGGCGGCTGGAGGGTTCCAGTTTTTAAAAAGATCAGAGATCCTAGCTCGAAGGACCAGAAATATGGTCACGCCAACAATAATTAAGTTCTGAAAAGTATCAGAACCAACCTTCGATAATAGCGGACGTGTTAAATACAGTGAATCGGCAGTGATAAAAATCGAGGCGGAAAAGAGGGGAAAAGAAGGGACATGCAGCACTCACCTGGGGCATGCCAGCGGGATCCAATCTCCTTCGACTATCACACAGCAGAGTATCACTACGCGGGTCGCGCGACCAATATTTCAATTAAAGTTTTAGTTCTTATTACACTGGGTAATCAAACACAAGGGTGCGTTTGGCGGAGCGGGAATATATTGAACTTTGCAGAGAAAGGCTCGAGATGATCCTCGTCTCTCCGCGGGTGGTCAGACGAAAAGGCTCGTCATGCGGTGCGGGGTGGTTCGAGAGATCCGTTACACACGTGCGTCCATGTGCAATTTCTTCGTCGAACTGACAGCTGTCAGTCCTCATCCTCTCGTTCTCATGTTCACTTCCTGAATGATGCTAAAGCGCTGCATGTGCAGGTTGGGGAAAGGAGCGGGAAATACAAACTGCCTCATACTATAAGAGTGAATCTATCAAATCAGTGTTGGCGTTACCAAGAAGCACTACTCACATTTCTTAGCCATTCTATCCAGTAATCTAATCACATAAATCACGTGAGGAAAACCTCGTTTATTTCCACTATTCAATCTGTTAATCACAAAGTGGCGCTGTCCGGTCAATTACACTATAAATAAAGCGCGCTGTGGCTTCCATGACGAGGGTACATGTCATGACGCGCGGTACACACACTGTTGTACGTAATGGGTAACAGAGGAACGATAGTAAACGGGTTAAGTTTTGTAAAAGATGTTGGAAGAATCCATTTCTTAAGTGCTCTTTATATGAGGGTGTTTGAAAAACCGGCCAAGTGCGTGTTGGACCACGCACAATGAAGGGTTCCGTAGTTGGGATGAATTTATCCCAAAAACAAACTTAACTTTGTATTTGATAAACATGTTCTCCCATACGCAATGTATGGGAAAACATGTTTTTGCAACTGCAAAGTTAAGTTGGTCGATTATTACTCGTTAACTTGTAGAGCCTACTTAGTTGTGATAGTTTTTCTTTTAATTTCGTTATATAAACTACTGCTGTAATTTTTTTCACACATCCAAAATCAACCATTTAGCTGGCAGGGGGGGGACACTTGACTCTTACAAAAATTAGCATTTTAAAGCTTAATATTTCGCAAACAGATCCCTGAATCCAAAAATGATGATACCCCAAAACCATGGGATAAAATAAAAAAAACGTCACCACTTTACGTGTAGGGGAGGTACCCTAAAAAGTGTTTTACCACTTTGTCGACGTAATTAATATTGTATGCCTATGCCAAATTACAGCTTCCTAGTACTAAGGGTCTCGGAGCTAGACCGCGGACAGACAGACAGACGGGCATGACGAAACTATAAGGGTTCCTTGTTTACTACGGAACCCTAAAAAGAGAATAAGTACTGAATAAATGCTTTTTAGCATCAAGATATTTGTAAGCTTGGAAAAATGCAAGCTCATAAGCTCCTGTTTAAAGTTCCAGGTAACACCAAAGTTCTAGGTAATTGATTACCTTTAAGTGTGTGGAATCTATGTTTCTAAAAACTGAGAATTAATTCACGAAACGATATGGTCTGAATTTTAAATCCACGCTTTAACCACGACAGTGTATTTAATAAATTAAGCGTATTCCGTTTGAGTTGAGTTTTTATGAAAACAGTAAAATAGGTACCAAAATTATTTTGGTGCCAATCTAGGAATATAGCTTTGAATTTTAAGTACATACTGTTTATCGAAGTTATTCGGTAATAAAACCTCTGGACTTCAAACCCAGGCATTTAATTACGAATATATACGCAATAAATTAAACATATAACGTTTGGGCTCCTATGATTACATTATCACACCACAGACTGAATAAATAACGTGAGCAGAGCACACAAGACAATTTTCAATAATATAACTTCACATGTGACGTTACATCACAAGCATCACAAGCTACGGGAGAAGCATAATGTCATGCAGCGTATTTTTCTTTTTATGCAGAAGTTACAATTTATAATTATGTCGATTGCTTGTTACCTTCGTTGTGCGCGTAGGATAAAATGATAAAATATCACGTTCCTAAACCAATGAAAATGACATTTTCATTGGTTCAGGAACGTAATATTTTATCATTTTATACATGCCAATGGCAGCATACAGATTGTAGCGAACGAGCTTCCTATCATTTTTAATTAACACATTGTGTTAATTAAAAATGATAGGAAGCTCGTTAGAATTTTATTGTGAACTACAATCTGTATGCTGCCATTGGCATGTAGTAGGTACATTGGGTAAAGTGCGAGTTTCGTAACTTTGTTGTGAAAAGCTGTATGTATAGATAGCTGCGATCTAAGATGTATCTTACTGACACAATGTAGATGAGGGTACGCAATTTTATTTATTTCAAGCACAACAGGGGCTGTCGTGCATCTCTTAACAAGGTTCTCCATTTGTATGTATCACCGTTTTTTACATAGAAACTTCTGTTTGTCCTATCAAAGTTTCGTATATTTGCGGTTCTGGTCCCAAATGTTTTAAATGAATGTGTCCCAACAGTTTTACATGTGTTGTGTTTGTGGGACATGGGACTGACGCAGATGTTTTATGAAACGGAAGAAGATACCTATCTGATATTCCAAAGGGTAAATGGTTAGATAAAAACATGATTTGTTGTCGATAGGGAATCCCGAAACTCATGCATAATAAAAGGATATCCCTAAATATGTTCATTGGAAGTAAATACATAGATGTTTTCGCTTGTAAAATGGTTTCTAATGAAACCTACGAAATGTTGTTTATTTTTATCATTCTAACTAAAAGTTATACCCGAAAACTTACAGATTTTTTTTTTTAAAGCCTTAAAATTGCTCGAAACACTTATACTAATTGACGATTCCGAATGCCGGATAAAAAATCAGTGTTAAGGCACAAGCTCTCGTCGTAGATTTGAATAGAATGCTATTTGGCAGCAGTAAGCTCACGTACGCACGGACGTAACTAACAATATTGCGGCGGGATTTTATCGCGCACTGGATTTTCAACTCTCAGTGTTAAGCCGAGCGTTGAGAATCCAACAAAGTGCATCACAACGCGTCTAAAAGACTTACTGTTAGATTTTCAACTCTCGGCGCTCAGCAGAGCGTTGAATATCCAGTGTGCAAAAAAACGCCGCACCTGGGCTTATTATAATCATGCAACACCTATTCAACTTTATCCGCTTTATAAATAGCGTTCAAACTATCACCAAACTTACAAACCAGGAGTCTACACCACAATGTTTCAGATGTATCATTGCATTGCCAAGTCTGACCAAAAGCACAAACATTTTAAGCAGAAACTTTTTAACTTGGCTGATAAAACTAGATGATGTTCGCTGAAAATGCAGTTTAGTAACCCTGCTCGACTTATTGATTGATCGGTTAGTTGTTTCTTAGATAAAAATAGTGACCTAGATATTACTATAACGTGATCTATTATAGTCCGAAAAGGTCCTGGTCAGATTATCCAGGTATTTCTATATTATATAACGGTCTCGTTAATCCAAGTTATATTTCAGAAAAGTTCCTCTAATTCAAATCCAGATATTTTAAATCTTAAAGAATTTCGGGTCTAATTTATACAGTAAGTTCTTAAAATAATAATTATCTTCAACGACATAAAATGTGAACAGTTAATAGTATTAACTGAAAGAAACAACATCTTTTCAAATGAACTGGGTCTAAACTCCGCAAAACAATCGCTTTAACTTTCAAACGACACCTAAAATTAATTTGAATTTTTCGTTTTCCTCTCTTATAGCCGCTTACAGTAAAGTTTAGTAAACAATATTAACAATGTTTAAGCAAAGCCATCAGCAGGAACAAGTTTAATCTTGAGACAGCGACCATTACGAGTAATTGAAAAATACAGGAAAACTTCAACATAACCATTTTCCAAAACTTCCCGTTGTAAAAGAACTGCTATTAGGGAAAAACGATGTAATGGGAATACGTAGGTACTCAATTTTCTAAATAAAACCCTGACGATTGACGGCTTAAAATGTTTTGTCTAGAAATGAAATAAAAAAACCATTGTGATTACATAAAATATCTTGCTGGTTGCTAGAAAATAAATCTTATTTCATCGAAGTAACGAACCAAGCCTAGGAAGAGATTGGATTTCCGTATTGCTGCAACATCAGCTTCAAGTTTCAGTCGAGTCAAATAACATGGTTGTAGATGTAATTTTGTGCTGCAGGCTCCGCACGCAGAATATGGTTGACATAATTTACTTTCCATCCTGAAATGTTGATCATATGTCTCGTGCAAAAATAACGTACGATGAAGAAAGAAATCACTTCATCCGGAAGACATCCACTGCTGGACATAGGCTTCCCTCAAGCACCGCCACTTCGACCGGTTCTGTACTTCTCACATCCAGCAGATTTCTGCGGCCTTCACTACGTCATCGGGCCACCTTGTGCCGGAAGAAAGAAGAATAATGGAAATATTATCGTTCTAGAATCGGCATGACATTATGCAGTAGGTAGTGTAAATCAAATAAAATTTATTAATTATATCCCATCCATTGTGCCGCATGCTTATTGTTTCCATTGAACTCACCAACGCTCGTTTCATGAACAACGTCATTTGATATGGACATTGAACATGGCTCGACAAAACACATTTGATATTCGTTTGAACTATTCGAATGGATTCGATTCCAAACAACAACTTTATTTAAGTAGGTAACTAACTATGTGTATACTCGGACTTTGATCCGCCCACACAGTCTTCAGTGGTCTAAAAACATTCTGTGGTCTTCTAAAGAATATTTTCGTAACCTTTTACGTATTTTGATGAAATTCTCTTTAGAAATAAACTGGCAATTTTAGAAATATTTTGGGCCTTCAGTCTGCTATTTAATTAAAGTTAAATTCTAATTTATTTATTTATTTATTTATTTATTTATATATACTTTATTGTACACCACAAAAATACACAACAAAAAACAAATCAAACACTACAAAATATACAATGGGCGGCCTTATCGCTTTCCGCGATCTCTTCCAGGCAACCTTGGAATGGACAGTGATTTGCCTGGACATAAAATGGGGCTGTCGTTGGTGCAAATAATAAATATACAATATACAAGAATAGATACACAGATATATACATATCCTAAATAATAGATACATAAATATATACATACTTACTAAATATATAAGCAACAAAAATAAATGAAGACTATGGATAATTACAGTTACGAGAACAAGATCACAACGACAAGTAATGTTCCTTCACGAGTCTCTTAAATATAGGTAACGATTGCGCGCGTTTAATTTGAACTGGCAATGCATTCCACAAACGAGCGGCCTGAACAGTAAAGGACTTGTCGAGGAAAGTAGTGGAATGCATAGGCATTTTAAGCTTCAAGTTATCTGATGACCTTAAAAATTTTGTGTGGGAGTCGCAAAGAAACTGGAAACGTTTCTTGAGATAAAGAGGGGTGGAAGGGGAAAAAAGCACATTATACAAAAGGGAAAGAATATGAACATTCCGGCGAAGGCGAATTGGTAACCACTTGAGCTTCACACGAAATTCGGAAACATGGTCGTATTTGCGCAAACCGAATATGAACCTTATACAAACATTTTGAAGCCGCTCAAGTTTATCGAGTTGGTCTTGGGTAAGGTCAAGATAGCTGGCATCAGCATAGTCAAGGATGGGAAGAAGTAGCGATTGTGCAAGCGCAATCTTGGTGGCAGTCGGTAGAAAATTACGTAATCTCCTCAAAGATGCAGCGGATGCAAATAGTTTGCGGCTAACTTCCTGTAGCTGGGCAGTCCATGAAAAGTTTTTATCAATGAAGATCCCCAAGTTTTTAACTTTCTCACTGAATGGAACTACTGAATCGTCAAAAGAAACTTGGGGAAGAGTCGTCCAGTCGATCCTTGAGACCGTCCTAGAACTGCCTACCACCACAACCTGTGTCTTTATGGGGTTGACCATAAGTCCATATCTCTTACTCCAGTCGCATATACGGGCCAGATCACGATTAATCGTTGAGATAGCCTCGGATAGATTTCCAAGAGGAGCTCGCGAGTAAATTTGTAAATCATCTGCATAAAGATGGTAGAAAGAAATTAGTTCGTCGGAGATTGAGTTAATAAAAACTGCGAAAAGTAAAGGAGATAGAACGCCACCCTGAGGTACACCGGCAGAAGTATTACTCCAGGAAGACAAGGTCTCTCCAATGCAAATACGTTGCCGGCGGCCGAACAGGTAAGTACGAAACCAGTCAATTACCGATGGAGATATGTTAAGAGAGCATAAAATACCAAGCAAAATGTCAAAATCAACGGTATTAAAAGCATTACTAAAATCTAGCAATGCTAAAACCGTTAGATTACCGTTTTCCATGGCTGACCTTATATCATCCGTAATGTGCAGAAGCGCTGTGGTGGTGCTATGACCAGGACGGAAGCCAGACTGGAAGGGGTTGAGGAGATTATTTTTGGAGAGGAAAGTGCTTATTTGATTGTGAATTAACCGTTCAAGGACTTTGGATAGGAATGGTAGGACGGATATTGGACGGTATTCAGAAAAGGATGAGGGATTTGACTTTTTAGGTAAAGGAATTATTTGAGCATCTTTCCATGAACATGGAAATACACCACTAGATGCAGAAAAATTGAGGATGTGACAAATGACGGGAAGGATAAAATCCAGCACAGGTACTAACATATTACGGCTGATACAGTCACTTCCTACTGCATTGGAAGTAATCGATAGTATGCTCTTCTTAACATCACATGCGGAGAACTGACTAAAAACAAATGGAGAATAACTGGGAGTCGGAAGTGAAGAAAGATAATTAAGTGTATTTAATTTTATTGTCCTATCAAAATTGGACGAGGCAGTAAAATGAGCATTCATAGCTTCAATGTCTATGTCTTTTGGAATTGTGTCTTGTCGTGTTTTACCGACCCCCAATGATCTAAGAAATTTCCAAACTTTGGATGCGTCCCCATTTTGGACAGAAGTATGAATGTGGTGGCGATTAGCATTCCTACACACCTTATTACAGTGATTACGTATGGAGAAATATCTTTCCCTGTTAGCGTCATTAGCCCTACGCTTAAATTTAGACTTTGCCGTAACTTTTTTCTGCATAAGCGTTTTAATCTCATTTGTGAGCCACGGCGCTGGCAAATGTCTAACCTTAACAGCTCGAACAGGTGCGTGATGATCGTAAAGTTCGATAAGTTTAGCCGCAAAAATATTAACTTGCTCATCGACTGATGCAGAGGCAAACAGAGCAGACCAATCTATATTGTTGGCATCCTTGCAAAGATCGTCAACGTTCATTCCACCAAAATTGCGTTGCATAAGAATCTTAGCTTTAGCCTTAGGTGGGCGAATTTTGTATGACAGAAAAATCAGGTCATGATAGGAAAAGGCATCAGCTGAACATTGGCCATGCTGAGCGACGTGATCAAGAGAAGAGACAAAAATCAAGTCAAGAAGTGAAGGTGTAGAGTTAGGAAAATGGTGAGTGGCACTCAGTGGAAGAATGGAAAGATTACTGGCAGTCAAAATATTAGTCAGGGAAGAAGAGCGATAGTCTTTTTTCAGAAGACAAGTATTAAAGTCACCCATGATTATACTATGACTGTAAGAAGGAATCAGCATTGTTAAGAGAATTTCAAAAGATGAAAAGAAATTAACGCGTAAAGAGGGACAATAATAGACGCCAAGAAGTAATTTTGAGTGGTGTAGTTCGACTTCAAGAAAGAGATGTTCACCAGCATTAGATGGCGGTGGCTGCGCTGACACATTAACAATAGAGTATGGAATATACTCCCGGAGATATATGGCAACACCACCACCACCACCAACCGACCTGTCGTTTCTTATAAGCTGGAAGCCAGGAAGAGAGTAACTAGTTGAAGGGAGACAGGGTTTAAGCCATGACTCGGAAATAAGAATAGCATGTACGTTCTTACAGTCAAAGCTTGCCAGCATATCGTGGAAATGAGCCGGAATGCTCTGAGCGTTTATATGTATAACGTTAAAATTCTTAGGAACATCAGAAAACTGCGCAGCAAGACTGTCTGCAAGAGAAGGAATACTCACGAAACTGTCGTCGTTAGTTGGTAATGAGAAAAAACTACTATTATCACTGGTTTCATCGTTTGACATATTATAATAAAAATAATATAAATATTATAATTGATAAATATATAAAAACCTAACTAATATAAAATAAAATAGACCGTATAATAGCTAGTCCACCTGCCGGTTACGTTATTAAATCTAAAGAATTAAAACCTACTACGCAGTCCGGGTAACGAAAATGTTTAAAAAAACACAAAAAGTAAATCATTTCAGGAAAAACAACAAGAAAAAAAAAATATTGAACAAAATAATGAAACGAAAAATAAGACTTCTGCCAGTCACAGTCAGCCATTGCACCGTTACGAAAAACGGAACGCACCGAATGAACCTGACATGAGTATTGACTGACACTGACAGTGACAACATTGTGACATAATTTAGTCAAGCAAATTGATTAAACACATTATAGAATAACTGAAGGTAAAACAAAACAATAAAACATGATATTACCCGGACATTCAATAAGACAGAACATGACTAAGAGATCACTTCTTCAAAGCAACAGTACGCTTCAACCTTGCGGTCTTCGCAGCAGCAACGACCGGTACAGAGGCTGGCACCGCCGATACTTGATCACTCTGCCCGGGCTCACTGGGATTCGGAGCAATCTTGTCCAATTCAGCGAGGGACTCAACCCGATGCCGTGCATCATTGGGACCAAGAACATACACACAGCCTGCCTTAGTCCAGCTCTTGGAGACACCGCATCTTTCCCTCGCAGCCAAGAAGACATCATGCCTCCCTTTTGTTAGGAACTCGGACATGGTGACGCCTGTAGCCTTTAATTTGGCTTTGGAAAACCAAATCTTATCCCGAACCGCAAGATTGCCTACCTTGAACAGGATAGGCCTGGTTTTATTAGCCACAGCTCGTCCCATCCTGTGACATCGGCTGATGTCCGCAACAGTGAAGTCACTCAGCTGTAATTTGTTGCAAATGACCTCAGTGATCACTTTGGCAGTGTCTTCCTTCTGCTCCTCATCAACACCGTGCAACAGCAAGATCTTTCTTCGTCCCCGCATCTCGATTTGGTCGACACTACGAGCTAGTAGCTCCACCTGTTGCTGAACACTGTTGAGAGCCTGCGTGATGAATGTCCGGAACATTGTAAAGTCTGCAGCCAGGCTAGAAGTTGTAACCGGTGATGGAGGGGTCTTCTGAAGTTCATCTTCAAAGGCGGACATCTTTGTGTGAAACAACTCCTTTAATTCACTTAGAGTGCTTGCTAGTGAATCCATTGTGGTGAAGTGAAGTGATAGCAGATTGTAAGAGAATAATTTTGAAGAGATAACGCTACACCAGCAGGTACTAACTATGAACTTTTAAAATATAGCATAAATAATTATAAATAATGTTTCTATTAAATTATATTGAATTTCAAATAAGAGCGAATTTTTCTTAGTGTAAACGTTTCAACTACCCACAAGCGAAAAAAATTATTGCGGTACACAAAAATATTAGTCTGCTAATGCTAGTATAATTAGTTCATAAAATAAATTACCTAAAACATTCTTGTTCATGTTTTACAAAATGGAACCTAGTTTCCACAACAACTTCATGAATTTTAAATTAGAAACCCAACAAAAAAAATATCTTGTTCGGCCAGAAAGATGTAAGAAAATGGCTATTGCGCCGTAAAAGTTTGGAAAACCAAGCGTTAATCGAAAGGCTCTCACGCATAACAAAGTCTGGGACACAGATTGTCTCTTTTTCTTCTCAACACTACCGCATAATACCGTCCCTCACTGAATAAATAGCCTAATTACTGAGCTCTTTTCTTTGGCCTCGATTTAATAATCCACAAATTGTTGCACTTCCCTAACAATATTGAAGAGGCAACCTTTTCATGTGTATGGTACAAGATCAGTAGCTAAAATATAAATTCGTTTTGCGGTCATATCCCCGAGGAAACGTTGTGACCGAATATAAATAACCTATCCTCTTCCTAAAGAAAAAAGCCTCTCCAAAAAAGATCGTTGAGGACGTAGAACGGAATCACCCGTGGATCATTCTTTATCTCAGAAGAGCTTTTTAGAGTTTAAGTTATTGTGACGCTGAGTTCTAACTGGAAGAGTTTTAAATCTCGAAACATGCAATTGCAACTTCTTATTTAGTTAAAAGCTGTACGAAGCTTTGATAAGATAAGCAATCAATACGTTGTGTATAGAGATCAAACTGGCTGTCTATCAATGGTGTATTGAGTTCAAATGTGTTCCATATAGACGGATATACATTCAGGACTGTCATAGCTTATATACGTTTGTTTGAATGTGAATGCACGTCAGAGGTAAGGTATGTATGTTGCTATTTCACTAAATAAGCTGGCAGCTCGACTAATAAAAGAAAAATATCCTCACGTAAAAAACTTTTACTAGATCACTTCAACTTACCAATACGGAAGCTGTAGAGATCTCTGGCGCAGATAAGCTCATTTACAGTGAATCCTTCACAAACAAAACTTTTGCCTTTATATTAATAATCTGAGAATAAAACTTGAACACATTAAACCACAAGAATCTTATTAACTATTTAAGTTTCGTCTGATCTCGTCCGTCAAACAAAATCATGATACCCTCGATCTATTACCTACTTATAATAAACAGTACGTTTTGAGGTCACGGAACGGGAAAAGTTACATAAAAGGATAAAGGAGAAATACTCATAGTCCATATTTGTTGGTACAAACTCAGAGACCGGCACAGTCAGCCTTTGATTTACACAATCATTCTCCGCTGTTAGTTGGAAAACCAAGCAAGGATAGACCCATGTCAACCGCGTCAGTCTATCGTCACATACTGTCAACTGACACACGACGGCACGGCGGTATGACGTAGTTCAATAGTGTCATCACAACGTGCAGCGACAACGTGACGTACAGTCATGTGTGTTGATGCAATGACGTGGTGATTTGATGGCGTGGAAGATAATGTTGAAGGGACAAACTTACTTTTACGAACATAAACCACAACTATTGTTGTAGTAACAGCTTTATTCACCGAGCAATCAAGTCTGGCAAAATATTTTGTGTGACTGATTTTTGTTAGGTGTAAAGTGTAGCCTTAAAAAACTTTTTCCAAAAAAAAAAAACTATCGACTTCCAAAAAAAACACTACAAAGTGAAAAATAACTTTAATTTCGGAAGTCGGTGTCTTGGGTTTTGTGTTTTAGTTTTTTGCCACCGACTTCCGAAATTAAAGTTATTTTTCACTTTGTAGTGGTTTTTTTTGGAAGTCGGTAGTTTTTTTTTTGTAAAAAGTTTTTATTTTTCACTTTTTAGTTGTGGTACCTACCCCACACACATTCGAATACCACTATCTACTACCCGTGTCAGGAACTTATCATATGATCTACATACTAAGTGGGAAAAAAAATACGTATTTTGTAGCTAACTCAAAAACTACCCAAGCAAAGTTAATAAAATTTATATGGAACCAATTTGGGAGCATACCCTTTCAAACAAAAAAAGAATTTACAAAATCGGTCCACAAATGACGGAGAAATCGGTGGACATACATAAAAAAAAAAAAAAAAAGAAAACAAACGTACGCGTCGAACATATAACCTCCTCCTTTTTGGAAGTCGGTTAAAAAGTAGTCTCATGTGTAACAGATCGATGGCAGCAAAGTAGAAACGGACATCTACAAAATCGCAATTTTACAGGAGAGCAGATTTTGTAAAAAATAGTGGCCATTTTGAGAGTTATGGATCGATTAACATGAAATTTTCTATAATGCATTAAAATAACCTTCTTTATTAATTGTGTAACATGTTTTATCACTATGTCGTTGTTTTACTGCATTAATGTATATGTCTTTTTTTACTCTGTAAAAACTTTGACGTAGAAGAAGATATCTGCCTGATAACCGTTTATACGTTGTAATAAAAAAGCGCCCATTTCATTTAAAATATCTAATAAACTAAGATTATAATCTCCAGTAATACTTTTAAGGATATATAAAGAAAATCTAAGCAACATGCAAACAGTATTTCCCTTTTTTTGACGAATTTTTGTAGATGTCTTTATTTACTCTGCATTTATCATTTTATACATTATCAATAAATGAGTTATCTACCACTAAACTCCATCTATGACTATTAGTTAAACTGATTTATTTAGTTCCCAAACCACGTAAAACATAATTTTTTAAATAAAAATGCAACATTTTATTATTTTTTATTTATTATCAAAGGCACCATTGGCAAGTAGGTAAAAATCAGACTGATATAAAATTATAAAGAAACACAAAACAAAACAATATTTTAAACTTAGCAATATCAACACAATAATAATTATTCTTACTTCTTCTACGAGGAAAAAAAGAGATCAAAACGTTAACGATTAGGTACGAAAAACGAAGTTATTCTTCGAATTCAGCGCCATCGGCAGCTTCTGATTCTTCCATCACGCTGGTAGGTACGCTTAATATTTTTGTAATAATCATGGTATCTTGGTGGGATTAAATTTTGTTCACACAAAGACATTAAGTCCTTGTATTTAGCTGTAGTAATGGGTAAACTCTCACCATAAACTTTTCCAAGTTCTTGTGTATTATTATTGACTTGCAAAACTCGCCTGCTTGTCCTCTTGGAACTGTCAATACACATGGCTGATCTCTCATTCAAATCGTCTCTATAAAATATTTTATCGGGTTGTCTGTATTCCATCACTATTTCGCGCACTTGATTCCATTTTACTTTGTCCCCATCTTCATTTTTTACCCATTTGTGATGACTAAGAGTAGACTTAAAATCCAAGATATCATTTTGATTTATCTCGACAACTTCGTAGGGTTGATCGTTTGTTTTACTCCAGCGTACACAGGTATACCACTCTTCCGGCGAGAAAATAATTTTATTTTTGGAGGATCGTTCGATTAATGCATGTACGCTATCACCCTCTTGCTGCGTATGACCCTTTTCTAAAAATCTATGACAAATGCGAACACCAAACATTTTGGCAACATGTAAATACATAGCGAAAACGATACGGTTACGGTTTTGGCCTCCGCAATTATCCGACCATAAGCGTATATCCTTTACTCCCTCTTGGCTTTTTCTCTTTATGTAGTTGTAAAGGCAACTGGATACTTCATTCGACCCCCTTCTAGCTGTTGTCTCATCCCACATGTAGCAAATGGCTTTTTTTAGACCCATATCAAAGACGGTAAAGTTATAAACAGATAATTTTCTTTTGTAATAAAACGAATTAACTTCACCATGAGGAGAGTTTAAGATTTTTTGAAAATCAAATGTTGCAGCTGCGATATTCGAGGGACTGTTCTGAGATTGTTGCTTATCTTCAGTTTTTAACGATCTGGCCACGTTTTTGTTTTGAATGTGTTTGTCGTACGTTATTTGATCTTGAGATTCATTTGGTGCATTATTTTTATAAGCAGTGCACTGATCACACTGATCTTTTTTTGGTTTAAAGAAGTCTACATTCATGTGGGAATTAACAACATCTCTGTACTGTCTCAAAGTATTGACAATTTCTGTGAGGTTTTTTTCTTGAGCCCATGTTTTGTACATTTTGAACATGATACTGAAGTTTAATGAGTTGTCTAAACACAATTTATTAGTATCCTTGCGGGTGTAGTGAGATTCTACCGGTTGATAACTTTTAACATGATCACATACGCTTTGGATAACTGTTTCAGTCAGCAATTTTGGTTTATTGCCATGAACACCTCGTCGATCCTCTTTACAAAAACCTGTTGTTTTATCAAACTTATCCATTGCACTTTGAATGAACTGGTTGCTAATACAAAGAGTATTTTTAAACATAACTTTACAAACTTTTACCTCACTGCCATTCTCATTTATGGGTAGGAAATAATGAACGCTCATATTACGTTTCGATTCGCTATCAGTTGTGATTCTTCTTTTTGCGTAACGTTTTGTATATTTACCAATGAATTCCCATTGTTTAACATGATTACCCAGACCCCAAAATAATTCAAATATTTTTCGTCTTGTTTCTTCACAAATTTTTGTGCAACATTTAAATTTGCAGTTTTCGCATGGGAGCCGCATATCTTTTTGTTTTTGTTCTTTGCCATCCCGTGATAAGTGTGTTTTACCAAGATTTAGCAATAATTTTCTTCTTGTATCAATCCAATTCTCTTTTCTGCTCTTCCTCCTTCTCTTTGTAACGTCAATTATAAATTTACGTCGTTTTCTCCCAGACATAACTGTTGATGAAGGTGAAGAACATTCACTGGAGGCGCCACTTGCTGATGATGTTGCACTAGTATCAGTGACTAAAACGGATGGTGAAGTGATTTGTGATCTGAATGAATGTACAACATCAGCTTCAGAAATAGGTTCCAGCAATGGCGACTCTGTTTCAAACGAAATAAATTCAGGAGGTATGGGTGTAATAGAGCGCGATCGAGGGCAATCAGTTAATTTTGCTGGACTAGCATTTGGATTATAATGTATTTCAGCAGAGGTCGTAATAGGTAATAACGCGCTGTGTTGCTCGTCATCATCAGCCAAGATCTGTTCAAGCGTGCTATTTCCCAAGAGCGGTAAGCTGTAAGCAATTTATAAATATGGTTTAAGAATACATTCCAGACATAATTTAAAGTAGTTTTAATAAATGTCACTAACCTGCTTTTATCAAACGATCCTATATTATCTAAATTACCGTACATCTCTGCTTGTAAATCACTTAGCTGAATTAATTCATTTTCTGTGTCTGAGTCTGAAAAAAAAAACAAATGAGTGAAACCAATGTACAGACGCCAGCACATCAAGCTACCCGAAACTGTCAAATTTTCCCAATCAACTTTGAACCTTATCTATCAGCGATAAAGTTGAAAATCAATTAAATAAATTTGACAGATTGTAGTAGCTTGATGTGCTGGCGTCTGTACATAGTAGTAGGTATATTTAAAGAAACGAAACTATGGATTTCCTCATAAAAACAAGAAATCATATATTCATAGATTGAGACATATGGTTAAAGGCAAAACCGACTATCTGCGATTTTTTTCAGTTTTTCACTTTAATATACCATTCGAATCGGCGTTTGATTCTTTATCTAATGGTAAAACCAACTAAACCGCAGGACTTACCGTTCCCGAGTTACTGAATGTAAAAACCGATAATTTTTTATTATTATATTATTAGACTGAATTAAGAAACAAATAAATCGAGAAAGTGTTTCTTTAGAGAATTAAAAACTAATAATTCGTAATAATTTGTCCGCAATATTTCAAAATATACATGCAAAAAATACCAAACATTTTTAGTGGGTTTTAGCCCTACAATAAAGTCAAAGGAAGGTCTTAGTCACTAATGGTAAAAAATAATATATTTGATTAGCACCTTTTTGTTCTTGAATATTCAAGCTAAATAAATATTATATAAATATAGTCGATTTTGGCATTCAGTTTTTCGGTTTCTTTTTAGCGAATTGCCTAGAAGTAAAACCGATTAAATTATTATAGTCGGTACTTCCCCGCGCTGCCGCTGTTCCCCTCCCGCTTTACGGGGATTTAGTCGAATCTGCGTAGCGAACGACGAGGTGCATAAAGTGCATTTTTCGATTTTTGCCTGTTTTTACTGTGTGTGTTTTGTGTGTTTGCTGAGAAAATGATTGTTAATAAAGAATCAGAAGCGAGAACAGCTGGATCTCCAGACAGTAAGTACTTTTACAGTGTTAAAATATTTTTGAGGTTAGGTTATTGAGCGGTGTGGTAAATCAAATCAAAGTAAATCAATACAATCGTCATAAAACCTGTATTAAAGCTACATGACAACATTGTTTACAATCAACATGGTGTAGTAATCGATTAGTTATATTTAGTAGGTAGGGAGGTAATTTAGGTACTTAGATAAAATTGTTAGTTGCTAATCACGTCGAAATGGCTGAGCGGTTCTTGGAATATCTTCATAAAGAGGTAAATTAAGGCTATTTGAATAAGCATGTCAAACGATCAATGGGCCAAACTTACGACCCAGTGGGTCCCGCTTAATGGCAAACGACATCGCGGCAGGCCCAGACGGAGATGGCGGGATGAACTGGACTCCTTTAAGAAAGATTGGTCCTTGGAAGCTCTGGACAGAGAGAGGTGGAAAGAGGGTAGGGAGGCCTTTGCCCAGCAGTGGGACAATAATGGCTAAGAAAAAAAAAAAAATATATTATGCGTTATATAGAATATGCATAAGTTAAATCAAAATAAAATAATAAATTACAAATGTAGGTATGTTTACAAACAATGGTCAGCTATTCATGCCATACTTATGTAAGTGGAAATAATTTATGTAACTCTATTATAAGATTGCTACCTCAGTTTTATCTTCATATATTACTACCAGTAATTGTATAATAGTAGTTTATGAAACTGTTACATAATGAGGGGTATTAAAACATGAGTGTGTGTTTAAAAACCGAGCCGTAGGCGAAGTTTTTAATAGTATCACACGAATGTTTTAATACCTAGTTATGTGTAGTTTCGTACACTACTTTATTTACTCCCATACATTGGGATTGAACCTACTGAATAATAGATTAAATTTAAAGATCAAGAATAATTTAAATCCCACGAAATTTAGTACAACTGCACGTATGAATGGCGTCTGCACCAGCACACCAACGTACATGCGCTGCAGCGGGTGCTGCTGTCCCCCGCTTAAACATTCCATCACAAAAGTTGATGGAAACTCCTTGGTGATATTAACTTCTTGGATTTGCCCTGTATCGTAATAGGAAAAAAAATAGTTTTATAGCATTATTTTGTTAGAGAAAAAGTGTTATTTCGGTTATGTGTTAATAAAGTATGTCAATATAAACTCGTTTTGAAGTTTATAATTCGAATATTATTACTCTATGAGAGTAGAAATTCATTTATCTACACCCATGCTATAAAACCTCTATAAAAGTTTCTGAAACAGTTAGTTTATTGGCAACATTATAACAGCCAGTGTCATAGTAACCATTATATCATCCAAACGAGTGTTATAATGTTGTACTAAATTTCATTATGCAACTCGTTTCAATGTTTAAGCGGAGGACAGCAGCACCGGCTGCACGCATGTGTGTGTGATGTGCTGCTGCAGGTGATATACATACGTGGACTTGTACTGAATTTCGTGGGAATTTCTTTATTCTTGATCTTGAATTACAAACACCCAATGGTTTCAGAAACTTTTATAGAGGATTCATATCATGGGTGTAAATAAAGTCTTGTATGCAACTGTTATAATTAGGTATTAAAACACTCATGTGATACTATTATCACACTCGGCTTCGCCTCGTGTTTTAATACCCCTTATTATACAACAGTTGCATTAATAACTATTATTTCCACTATCCATCAAAATACGTTGTATAATATATTATATAGGTTTGTCTTATTAATAATGAACGATGAGCCAGCAGTGGGATAGCTGTTTGTATTAATCTATACGTTTAATTTGTGGTCAAGTCAGCTAATGAAATAATTACGCCCTCAAAACTGTTAGTACCTACGTATACGAAAACTTTTTATCACAGTGATAAACCAAAAGCCGATTAACATAATCACAAGATCGTCAAGTCAGCCGACTGAACCTGAGCACCTCAGATATTTAGTACCTAAATATGACCAGAACATAGGAATGATAAGATTACACAGACTTATCTCTGTCCAGCTGCTTTATTATGTACCAGTGCGAGGTTCGTAAGCGATGAGGTCATTTTAATGGCTTTCTCGATAGCTGGAATAATAAGATAATGAGTGGAACCTTTTTTAAGTAGAAATATGGAGGTTCAGAACATTAATATAGTACCTAAATGGAGTTCAAATGCTGAAAATAGTCTGTTGGATGATAAATTACTAAAGTTTAGGGAGGTACTGGTTTTTTGGCTTATTGTCTGTATTTTTCTGCATTGTTCACAATAACGCAGTTACCTTCAAACACATCATGATGAACCGAACTAATAATGTGTGCGGTTGAAGGGTTATTGAGTGTCACATGCATGTTTAGCTCCCAGCCTATTTCAGCTACAGTTGATATGATGCAGATTAATTCAACATCGTGTGTGGAAATGCCAAAAGGCAGTGGAAATGGATGAATATTATTAAGTTGTGTACAATTAAACTGTTAGTAGTTTCAGTGTTAATCTGGTAATTAATGGAAAATGTTGGTACTTTAATTTGAGTGCAGTAAAAAATTGTTAAGCTCATTAAATTAAATGCCAACGTCACGCTTCTGTTATTAAAATATTTCAAACTTTATATTACAGTATATATTAAATTATTTTCTAAAGTGCAAACATAAATCAAATTAGTAATAATCTTTTAATTAATGAATTATTTGAATAGGTGTACAAACTTTCGCAAAACTAATAAGTTTCTATTTGAAATCCAATCTTTTTATTTAAGTTGGTGCTTTCGATATTTCATTACGACTGAATTTGTTGTTGAAATTAATAAAAAATTTACTTCTTCTCCTTCTTTTCCTAGCCGTTTCTTTCTCTCTTCCTCCTTTTGTTTGAGTCTAGTAGAAGGCCACGTTGATTGCGGCATCAGTGGAATTATTTAGGTCTTCCAAGGTGCAAGGGAAGGGGCACTTAGGACACTCCAGCAAGTGGGACATGGTCTGATCAGAAGCACCTCACTCGCATTATTATGCTAATTTCGTTATAGGTACTATAAATTCTAAATTCCTTACGCCAAAACTTTTGCCTCTGACCAACGAAAGCAAACATCCTACGTATGAAAATCGAATTAAAATCGTCCTCGGTAGCCGCGGGCTCACATCCGACATTCCTTCCGCTGTCCTCTTCCTAAGTCCACACTTATTTAACAGGAAATTAATATTGCTCTGTGCATCCCTCTATTGTATTTTCCAATTACTTAGTTGTCTTTCATTTGAACATGAACGGAACTTATGGTATTCCGTAGGTATGAGTTTTCTCACTTTTAACGTCAGTGTCCTTTTTTTGTGTACCGACCAAATTAGACAACGGAACATTAATAATTGAACACGTATCGTTAATTCATAGAACTTTTACAGTTTTTAATTAAAATTATAACCTGTGTTCACACTAAATAAAATCAAAAATTAAACAGCACTACATGCCCCGAAATATAGGTATTTCAACTGGTAAGCATCAATAGTTTGGATAGAGTTAATAGCAATTACAACTGTTTCTAGAACCACAATGTTTAATTAGAATAATGTTCTAATAATTACAATGTATTAATTACAACTTGCATTTAGTTTATGGTTTCATCAACGTGTTTAAAGAGCGGAATGATGCTTGTTACGCTGAACAATATACAACAAAGAGCTTAATAAAATAGAATATACGTATGTGCAATGAATGTTACGTGTAATGTGAGGTCTTGTATTTCAAACACAATCACACCTTTATTATTATAGTTATGCTGATTTACCATTTTTAAGGGCATGGCACGCGCCGAGATAACCTGCGAAAATTAAGTTTTCTTTTCACGGGTTACTCTGGCTTGCGCCTTAAATTAACAAAGTGTACTAAAATGAAATGAATTTGACAAAAAGTGCACGACATATACAGCTTGCTTTACAAATTACATCTCATTTTCCCTTTTCTTCAAAAAAATAAGTACTTACTGTATTTTCTTAACAGAATTTTCTTTTGTTTTATCACAAAATATCATGTAGTTTTGAGAAGGTAATTTTCCGGTAGCAAAGTCTGGGTAACAAATTCCGATTTCAGGACTTGGAAAGAAAATGCCAAAAATATTATGTTTAGTGTTGTGTAAATGAAGAAAGGTGAGTAAAGGAATAAGGTATAAAGTTTAACTGGAGGACAAAAGTAAGATGTATTTATTGCGGCTTCGTGAAAGCGAGTCACCTCGGTTGTTTGAAGTCTGCAAGCTCGAGACACCATTCTTTACTCAGGAACTTCCACTTCGCGATTATTAAACGTCACGCTGAATTGACCCAACAAGACGAGCCCGCCGCGTACTTGTAGCTTCATACCTAAAATGTGAAGTGAACCATCTGTATTTATCTGTGGTTAGGCCAAAACTCAAGAGTGCTCGCTGTCGTAAAACTAAACATTAATAACATTGTTCGACCACTCCTCACTAATATTTAAAATAAATCCACTAGAACCGACTCTTAGTGTGCTTGATTGCAAGATACTGAAGGTTTCCAATAAAAGCTATCATTACTTTTGTGGAAAAAGTAATAAGAAACGGAGAGATAGTAAAATTAAATCATTTATTAGATGTCCCGTGCGTTACTTTAAGCTGCCCACTTTGTTATAAATTTAAAAGTAAAGTAACAGTCACTGTCCACAAAGTAGACACAATAGTTAATTAATCAACCTGAACCATATGTGGTTCATGGGACAGGGAAAGGTTTAAATAAACCCGTTTAATCTATTTTATTGACCCTCTCGACCTTGTTAAGTTTAATAACATGATTTCGGTTCGACTTTTCATGGTATAAACTTTTAAATGAGACCCAACGTATAAATTTACAAAAAAGGAATTTTCATGTTAACCCTAGAGTGGGCGCGTCTTTTGGCGAAACGTCAGTGGGCGCGTGGGGAGCGTTTTGCCGCCCCTTTTCTTTTACCATTTTAACTAGTATACAGCAATTGAATCTGTTTTTTTTCTTAGGATTTAAATAATACACTAATAAGTAATAATAAATCAACATATTTATTAAACTCCGTTTTAAAAACTTTGGTTTACAAAAAAATTTAAGAAACTTAATATTTTAATTGACATTTTTTCCCTTACCCTACATAATACTCTATAATGCTTTAAAAAAAGAAAAAAAAAACTATTTTATATATTTTCTAAATCTACAGGATATGCTTTATCAAAACAGTCTTCACAAAGGTATGTGCAATGTTCGTTGCACAGTAACTTTTGGCATCTAGAACACCCTTTTTTCGTGCGCCTGTTTTTCTTCGAGGGACATATAGATACTGCATTTGCCTGCCTTTTTTGAAGAAGATGCTTGTTCTGCTGGTACAAAGCGAGCAATTTGGTTCTTCAAAGGAATATTTAAAGTATCTATAGAAGACGGAAGAAGAGAGAAGAAGGTCATATATTGCTTGGCAAGTACCATGGCAATTTCTTTCAAATTATCTATCTATTCTATTATTATTATCAATTGATACTTTTAAATCCTGAAACAAACGTTTTTTTTAGTTTTAACTATAAATGCACCATAAAATATAGCCTACATTTCAAGTTTGCAAAAAATACATTACACAATATTCCTTACGTGAGTGGGCGCACGGTGAGCAATTTGCCGCTCGGCGACACCTGGTAGTAACAAACTTCTCCTCAAGCGGTCCCCCGCGCACTGACGGCATCCAGCCTTTAGGCACGCGTTGCTAACGAGAGTAGGGCCAGCTACTAAAAAGCGCAAGCCTAACGGACAGTTGTTTTAAAAATTATTAACGTTTTTTTAGCGCAGGCGGCAAAATGCTCATAGCGCGCCCACTCTAGGGTTAAATTAATTTGGCAACGTATTAATTTGACGTTCAGAGGTCCGTGGAGCGAAGTTAAGATTGGCTGAAAACGTTACAGCATAAGTTTTATGAGAGTTTTCCTCACCTTCATAACTTTATTATTGCTCGGACAATATTGGGTTAGAGATTCGCCTTGAAAGTAGTTCCCTATCGAGAGATTTTTGACCTATGATTATATTATTTTAATAATTGTGAATGTGTGGACTAAGAGCATATAATTTTTTTCACAGTTAGTTTTAATGATGGTCTGGCAGTTTGAGTAGTTTATGCGTTCCACCCAAATGTCCTTTCTTTGGTATTGTTCATCGAGTTAAGCTCCTTAAGTTATGAGTTGAGCTCCATGATTACTGACAAATGCTTGCACCGACTGGACAGGGCCACTCAAATCTCTGTGGTTCTTTCCACAAAAGACCATTTCAGACACTAATCTACGTGGTCCTCATATGCCCTAAAAAAGATTATTTCTGGACTTTGAAAGAGACTGCGACCTCTGAGTTTGTTTCGGCCTTTCTTCTCAGAGTAGTCAGATAGGAAACGTCGAACTCATTTAGCTTATTTTTATATGACGTGTTAAAGTGATTCCGTTATCCTATTTACAGAATAAACAATTTCATTTCATTTCATTGATGTTTTATAAAGGTTGGAGTCACCAAAATGTATCAAAATTTTGTAATTGCATTGTCGGTGCTATTTTCAAGTAGTTTGTTACACACATGTGTAACAAACTAGCGAGCACCTGTTTTAGCCGAAAGATTAGACAGAGGTGTACCTACAGCACGCCTAAATTGTTGTTGTTGTTACAGGTATGTTTTTCAGAAATACCTAAACATGTTTAAAAATGTCTCGAGTTTTCAAGTAAAATCTGTATAAAACAAGAATAAAAGTCCTAATTCTAAATCATCTTTAGGGAGTACCTACTATATTTAATAATATGTTCTCAAGAGATATAAAAGCGCACAGTCTCTGTCTCTCTGAGACACGTCCATGATATATTGCAGTGTTGCATTGACTGGCGCTGCGGTAAACGTGAAATATTTTCAACTAGCATGACAACCGAAGAATTTGATTTTAGTTCCTGAAACCTACGAAACCGTGTTTCGTAGGTTTCAAGAATTCTGATTGTATCATTCGAAAAGCGAATATATTCCGTCTGTTACTTATATGTTGCTCTTGCTTTCGTAGTGAACAAAACAACAAACATACAAATAAACATACAAACAAACATTTGTATGTTTATTTGTATGTTTGTATTTTAAACATACAAACAAACAAAAATCCAAAAATACTAACAAACATACAAACAAACGAAAATACTAACAAACATACTAACAAATATTCAAACAAACATGCAAACAAACATACAAACAAACATCCAAACAATTATTCAAACAAACACACAAACAAACTTGCAAACAAACATTTGTAGGTTTGTTTGTATGTTTGTTTGTATGTTTGTTTGCATGTTTGTTAGTATGTTTTTTTGCATGTTTGTTTGCGTGTTTGTTTGAATATTTGTTTGCATGTTTGTGAGTATGTTTGTTTACATGTTTTGTTTGTATGTTTGTTTGTTAGTATGTTTGTTTGCATGTTTGTTTGTGTGTTTGTTTGAACATTTGTTTGGATGTTTGTTTGTATGTTTGTTATTATGTTTGTTTGTTTGTTTTTGTTTGAATGTTTGTTTGTATGTTTGTTATTATGTTTTTTTGCATGTTTGTTATTATGTTTGTTTGTATATTTGTTTGTATGTTTGTTTGCATGTTTGTTATTATGTTTGTTTGTATGTTTGTTTGCATGTTTGTTAGTATGTTTGTTTGCATGTTTGTATGTTTGTTTGCATGTTTTGTTTGTATGTTTGTTTGCTTGTTTGTTATTATGTTTGTTTGCATGTTTGTTATTATGTTTGTTTGTATGTTTGTTTGTATGTTTGTTTGCATGTTTGTTTGTAAGTTTCTTTGTATGTTTGTTAGTATGTTTGTATTTTTGTTTGTTTGCATGTTTGTTTGTATGTTTCTTTGTATGTTTGTTAGTATGTTTGTATTTTTGTTTGTTTGTATGTTTGTTTGCATGTTTTGTTTGTATGTTTGTTTGCTTGCTTGTTATTATGTTTGTTTGCATGTTTGTTAGTATGTTTGTTTGCATGTTTGTTTGTGTGTTTGTTTGAACATTTGTTTGGATGTTTGTTTATATGTTTTGTTTGTATGTTTGTTTGCTTGTTTGTTATTATGTTTGTTTGCATGTTTGTTTGTGTGTTTGTTATTATGTTTGTTTGCATGTTTGTTAGTATGTTTGTTTGCATGTTTGTTTGTGTGTTTGTTTGAACATTTGTTTGGATGTTTGTTTGTATGTTTGTTATTATGTTTGTTTGTATATTTGTTTGCATGTTTTGTTTGTATGTTTGTTTGCTTGTTTGTTATTATGTTTGTTTGCATGTTTGTTTGTGTGTTTTGTTATTATGTTTGTTTGCATGTTTGTAAGTATGTTTGTTTGCATGTTTCTTTGTATGTTTGTTAGTATGTTTGTATTTTTGTTTGTTAGTATGTTTGTTTGCATGTCTGTTTGTGTGTTTGTTTGAATATTTGTGTGGATGTTTGTTTGTATGTTTGTTATTTTTGTTTGTTTGTATGTTTGTTTGCATGTTTTGTTTGCATGTTTGTTTGTGTGTTTGTTTGTTTGAACATTTGTTTGGATGTTTGTTTGTATGTTTGTTTGCATGTTTTGTTTGTATGTTTGTTTGCATGTTTGTTATTTTGTTTGTTTGTATGTTTGTTTGAATGTTTGTTAGTATGTTTGTTTGCATGTTTGGTTGTGTGTTTGTTTGAACATTTGTTTGGATGTTTGTTTGTATGTTTGTTTGCATGTTTTGTTTGTATGTTTGTTTGCATGTTTGTTATTTTGTTTGTTTGTATGTTTGTTTGAATGTTTGTTAGTATGTTTGTTTGTGTGTTTGTTTGAACATTTGTTTGGATGTTTGTTTGTATGTTTGTTATTATGTTTGTTTGCATGTTTGTTAGTATGTTTGTTTGCATGTTTGTTTGTGTGTTTGTTTGAACATTTGTTTGGATGTTTGTTTGTATGTTTGTTTGCATGTTTTGTTTGTATGTTTGTTTGCATGTTTGTTATTTTGTTTGTTTGTATGTTTGTTTGAATGTTTGTTAGTATGTTTGTTTGTGTGTTTGTTTGAACATTTGTTTGGATGTTTGTTTGTATGTTTGTTATTATGTTTGTTTGCATGTTTGTTATTATGTTTGTTTGTATGTTTGTTTGTATGTTTGTTTGTATGTTTGTTTGCATGTTTGTTTGCATGTTTCTTTGTATGTTTGTTAGTATGTTTGTATTTTTGTTTGTTAGTATGTTTGTTTGCATGTCTGTTTGTGTGTTTGTTTGAATATTTGTGTGGATGTTTGTTTGTATGTTTGTTATTTTTGTTTGTTTGTATGTTTGTTTGCATGTTTTGTTTGTATGTTTGTTTGCTTGTTTGTTATTATGTTTGTTTGCATGTTTGTTATTTTGTTTGTTTGTATGTTTTTTTGAATGTTTGTTAGTATGTTTGTTTGAACATTTGTTTGGATGTTTGTTAGTATGTTTGTTTGCATGTTTGTTTGTGTGTTTGTTTGAACATTTGTTTGGATGTTTGTTTATATGTTTTGTTTGTATGTTTGTTTGCTTGTTTGTTATTATGTTTGTTTGCATGTTTGTTTGTGTGTTTGTTTGAATATTTGTGTGGATGTTTGTTTGTATGTTTGTTATTTTTGTTTGTTTGTATGTTTGTTTGCATGTTTTGTTTGTATGTTTGTTTGCTTGTTTGTTATTATGTTTGTTTGCATGTTTGTTATTTTGTTTGTTTGTATGTTTGTTTGAATGTTTGTTAGTATGTTTGTTTGAACATTTGTTTGGATGTTTGTTTGTATGTTTGTTATTATGTTTGTTTGCATGTTTGTTAGTATGTTTGTTTGCATGTTTGTTTGTGTGTTTGTTTGAACATTTGTTTGGATGTTTGTTTGTATGTTTGTTTGCATGTTTTGTTTGTATGTTTGTTTGCATGTTTGTTATTTTGTTTGTTTGTATGTTTGTTTGAATGTTTGTTAGTATGTTTGTTTGCATGTTTGTTTGTGTGTTTGTTTGAACATTTGTTTGGATGTTTGTTTGTATGTTTGTTTGCATGTTTTGTTTGTATGTTTGTTTGCATGTTTGTTATTTTGTTTGTTTGTATGTTTGTTTGAATGTTTGTTAGTATGTTTGTTTGCATGTTTGGTTGTGTGTTTGTTTGAACATTTGTTTGGATGTTTGTTTGTATGTTTGTTTGCATGTTTTGTTTGTATGTTTTTTTGCATGTTTGTTATTTTGTTTGTTTGTATGTTTGTTTGAATGTTTGTAAGTATGTTTGTTTGTGTGTTTGTTTGAACATTTGTTTGGATGTTTGTTTGTATGTTTGTTATTATGTTTGTTTGCATGTTTGTTAGTATGTTTGTTTGCATGTTTGTTTGTGTGTTTGTTTGCATGTTTGTTATTATGTTTGTTTGCATGTTTGTTTGAATAATTGTATTTTTTCTGTATTTTTTTACAAACAAACATCCAAACAAATTTACTAACAATCATACAAACAAACAAAAGAACAAATATTCAAACAAACATACTAACAAACATACTAATAAACATACAAACAAAATACAAACACACATACATACAAACAAACAAACATACTTACAAACATACAAATCAACATACTAACAAACATACAAACAAACAAACATACAAACAAACATACAAATAAACATACATACAAACAAAAATACAAATATTCAAACAAACATACAAACAAACATACTAACAAACATACAAATAAACTACATACAAACAAACATACAAACAAACATACTTACAAATATACAAACAAACATTCAAACAAACATACAAACAAACATTCAAACAAACATACAAACAAACGCTCACACTGTCGTTTTTAGTATTGCCTAGAACAGCATACTTTGGTCAAAAATAAATGTTGTAGGTACTTATATTACAGTCATGTTGCGTAGGTTACACTTTTTTATCTTTTTCCCATGTACCTACCTACCTAACATACTACAACCACACCATAGCACACCACACTACACCACACCACACTTCACTGGTATCCACAGTCTTCAATTATAACTTTTAATTTTACATATTTATACTTATTTATATTTTTTGTTAATATTATTAGAAGTTATATTTTTATGGCACCTTTGTGGAAGAGAAATAAAAAATGTTTATTTATAAAAGGAAAAGAGAAATAAGACTGCTAAAAAGTTTAGGAAAACGAAACAAAAGAAAACCTAAAATCTCGTTGGATAGGTTTACGCGGCAGACCCTGTCGTTATTAGTTAGGGTTTCCGAAAATATCCACATTCAGAAACAGTCCCTGAGATGTACAGACGCAAACAGTGGCAGTTTGATGCTGAAACTTGAGCACATTTGTCTAAGCGGCGTTACCCGAATAAACTTGGACTGTTCAAGTAAATGGAACTGAAAATCTGTTTCGAGGATCCAACGTTAAAATTTTGTTTTTATTGTTAGGTACGTATCTGAAAATATTTGTTCAGGAACTAATTTAATTTAAAGAGCTTGTTAGTACTTGTTTTCGCGAGATTACATAACATAACATCACGCCTTGTTTCCCCGAAGGATTAGACAGAGGTGTACCTATTATATAGTACACCCACATTTCGCCAGTTATGTTTAAGTCCCATGTAATAGGGGGCGCGCCTATTGCCATCAACCGGACACAAATCCCGACTCCAGACTACTACTGAGAAATTCGCGAGATTATTCCTAACTAAAGCTACAATGTCCATAAGCTTTGTTTTGAAAGAAACAATTGTTTTAGGTACCTATTAGATTATTATTTTTGGGAACGAATTATAATTCTAGAGAGACATCGTTCTCCCTCAGATTTGGATCCAAATTGTACCTGAGCTTTGAAGATAAACGTTTACCGCGGAAACTCGTCGCGGGTCGCAATAAATAAGGTGTCTTCATAAAAGTTGCACGCGAAGTGTTTGAAAAAGCTAGCTGGTATGGTTGTAAGAGATGAAAGAGCAATACTTTAGGAGCATAAATAACAATAAATAAAGAACATTGGTGGTCATTGTGCTTAAATTTTTGAATACTAAAATATAGATTTTGAAGTTTAGTTAATGTAAGGTTTTTCAAAATGCATCTGATAAGGTAAAAGCATACACATAACCGACATAAGTGCACCAGTTACGCATTTTATATACTTTACTCGTTCGCACTACAAGTAAAGACCGCTTACTTCGTGACGTCTCATCTCACGTACGTCACGAACACGCGCGCATACGTAAACATAAACATGAGGATGATGTCTGCAGAAATACTAGGCACATTATCTGGAACAGACTGCAGAACACATGACCGACATACAACCAACGAGTGAAGATACCAGACGCGATGAATAGAATCACAATCTGTAAGGAAACTGTACCTACTTGGAATCGTGTTTGACATAAGAATAGACAGAATGTGCCAGAATGATTAAGTTGTTCAAGATTTGAAACTAGTATCTGTGTAGGTGACTCTTAGCATTTTTTTCGGTAGTTTGTTATACATTCTCGATATCGGGATCTAGGCACGAGTTAGTTCTCTGATGGTGAAAGTTTCCGATACGACAAGTCAATTTTGTGTTGACATCGGATAACAAACAAAGGTTTCGTTCATGTTAGGGGGTTACTGTGAGGATAATAATAAATCGTTGATATTTTTAATTCAGAAGCTCAAAATCAGTTTAAGTGTTCTTCCTTCTTACTTGATGTAGTTTGATGATAATAATTGTTAGAAATATAATCAAAACATATTTCATCAGATACCATAATATAAAAAATATTTCATTTCTTCAAAATAATTAAGGTTTATTCTGTATGTCACATACATCAATTCTGCCAAATTGATATTGAAAATTCCGCCGCTAAATAAGTACCAACGTGTGCCTAAATTAATATTTTCTCCCTTCTTGATGTTTCTGCACGAGGAAAATCATTCAAAAATATTCAATATGTATGTACGTCGCCTGTTTGCTTTGATAACTCGTTAATATTAACGAAGCCAGAGTTAATATTAAGATCAGTCTGAAATATTCCAAAAGATTTTGCTATAACCTATAAATAGATAAGTAGGTAGGTAGTTTGACCAGAAGACCTGCTTTTCCAATCTTGGTAAATAAAGGCATTTTTCGTAAAGATATAATTTCTCAAAAGATAAAAAAACATATCTTGACCAAATCTGGCACATGGAGGTCTATAACAGATTGACAGGAATATTATCCGCACAGGGGTGTGATAAATATGGCAATACCTCGATATACGCGACGCAGGGTAGCAAACAGCCCCCGGCAACAGGGCAACTAAAGGAACACGGGTGGGTTTTAGTCGTTATTTGATAATTTCCTATCCCAAAAAAAAACATGTTTATTTTCAATTGAGGGTAGTTATTTTTCCACAATTTTTATGAGGAGGCCTTATTACTTCCAATCATTATAGAGTCTGTTTCATCGTGATAGATCATTTAGTTTAAAAGTTACACCATTTTGTTTAAAAAAAAAAAAAAAATTATAAATCTTGTCCATCAACAAAATTAAGCATAGATTCCCTCATTTCGGTGTGTGCACATTATAAAGACTCACACTTTACATATTATATTAAACGGAAATTATTTGAATTTATAATAATTTGTTTCAATGGAGAGTCAATTGTTTGGGGTTTTCAAAATATGAGCAGTGGAAAATATTTTGTGATAGAAATTCCGTATTAGTTTTGATGAAAACACGAAGAAAAACTAAAACACTCTTTACTTTGCAAAGATTAAATATATTGTTTTGATAGTAACTGAAGGAAACCAATGATGTGGACACGCCTTGTTCATTTCCAGAGCCTACCTTTGAACGTGAATTCTACAAGACTTCAAAGTGTCAAAGAATAAATAAATAAATAAATTCTTTATTGCCATACAAAGATTACAGAAAAATTTGAGACCCTGGCTACAGAGCTAAGTTAGAGAACCTGTATTTCAGGAGCCAATTTGAATGTACTCCCATTGTTATTTTCCTTGCAGAGGGAAACGTAAAATTACGACGTCTTTCGCGGTTCTCACGGGAGTAACATGTTGCCGTTGTCACGCGTCCTTGTTCATATCATCGTAGTAAGAATGTGAGTTAATATGTAAATGTGACGCGCCACTTAACTATGACGTCATCTCGCAGTTTATGTGTTACCTCTTATTTGTATGTGACAGGTTCATTAAGTGCGGTGTAGCTAATTGAATTTACAATGTAGGCTGTAAAAAGTATTAAAATCAATGTAATATTAGCTACATATATCGACCTTTTTCCACGTTATAACAGTAATACTTGATGCTTTTATCCTATTCAGTTACCATTACGATAAATCCTATGTTCCTAGGATGAAATTAAATTGATATAACACTGGCTGTTATTTAATGGAGAAACACAGTATAACACAACGTAAATAACATTGTGTAGATAAATAATTTTTCGTGTTGTTGAAATCGCGTGTAGCGAGCGTACTGGATTTTTGGCAACATTGTTGGATCTTCATAGTTGCAATGTTTTATATTTTCTAAAGCAATATTTACTTCAGCTAAGCTCAATACGGAGCTTAGGCGATCCACCAATTGTGGAAAACTTTGACAAAGAAAAGAAAAACAAAGGGTTTTTGCTATTATTTTCCGAATAAGTAACCAACGAAGTAATTTATTTTCTTTAGGCATTGTACACATGAACAATAAAACAAGAGTTTTTTTTCTTGTTTTAGAACAACAGCAGGAGTTTAATCAAATAGTTAAATTATCTATAAAAGAACATTTAAATAATAGAGACCGTGATGACAAATTTTAATCAAATAGTTAAATTATCTATAAAAGAACATTTAAATAATAGAAACCGTGATGACAAATTTTAATCAAATAGTTAAATTATCTATAAAAGAACATTTAAATAATAGTGACCGTGATGACAAATTTTCCAAAACTACCCTTTGAAGGGACGGAGAGGGTATTGCAGTTCATAGAGGAAAGTACAAAAGCCACGCGGACAAAGTCGCGGGCGATGCGCTAGCTATTGTAATAAAGAAAAGAAGAGATAGTGTTATGCTTGGATGTAGTCGGATACAGAAGTTAAGAAACTTAGGTCAGATACCAAGAAACACAGTAAGGGAAAGTACAAAAGTAGGTACTTAACTAGATATTTATGAATAGAAGAAAAATTAAATGATTTACCAGTAAGAAATAAGGACGTCGAAGTTTTTGATTTCGTCATAACTCACATCAACAATCACAAACATAGTTTTATAATTTACTGATATTAAGAGTTTATTAAGTCTACGAGTTTATTAATGAAATATTTCCCCAATTATTATTATTTTGTTAAAAGAATATAAAATTAAGATAAAGCCACCACAGCAAAATACTTTCAAAATAAGATTGATGGTTCGAAGGTAAAAGATTTCCCTAACGTTATTTGTTCAAGCGAGCTGTTTGCTACAAATATTGAAATTCAAATGTGAACAATAATACCAAATTGTGAATTACACAAGTGAAATGGGAATGATTATCCTCAAAATAATCTAGTATGATTTTCATGAATTGTTCATTAAAAATATCGTAAAGAAACCCGCAAAATCGTTTGTTGTAGATTTTTGTACAATCTGAGTCTTATCACTCGAAAATTACCAGGCGAAAAAAAACTAAAGAGAAGGTAAACATTTTAGACACCAAATCAAGCTGATTGTTGCGTTTTTGTTCTGTAGTTTGATTACAATAGCTTTGTTTTCTTCTCATCTACACACGACTGCTAAAAGGTCAGTCTCGAAGAACTGACGCACGTTTGTTAACTCGATGGTCGAGTTCACGAAGGTAAACGTTTGTTTACAAACACACAACGTATTGTTGGTGCTTCGTGGTATGGTTTTAAATTCTGTGGGGCAGACGTAAGGAAGAATATTTTTCTACATGCAGCCTTTAATGACTGCATGTATTGTTTGTCTAAAACGAAACTCGACTTACTTATTGAGTAGTAATTTTGGGAAAATTCTGAAAACGAGTCATACCATCATCAAACAACATCAAACGTGTTTGAGTCGTATTCATTCAAAGTGATTGCGAAATATGGTTTATTCTATAACTATTTGATTGTGTCGTTATTTACTTATCCAATAGCTCAATAACGTCCACTTTACAGACAAACAAAATTGATTGCGGGATCCATTTTTCCTTATCCAATAAAAATATACGATTCTCCTCATATTCTTTTTGAACATAAATTCGAGATGAAGAGCAAATTGAATAAAGAAAATATTGAAGCTCGAATGTCGATTTGATATTACAAGCTTGCTTTGGTAATGATCAGTGATCGGAGTAGGTAGATTGATTTTACGTACTCGCATGATGAATAGTCATAGAAATCATAACATGGATAAGCATTTTTTCCGGGATTTCATTTTGGTACTTACGGGATTGAATCAATATTTTTAAAGTAAGGATTTTTAAACTACTACATTATAAGTTTATAGAATGCGATAGATAAACATTTAAAATATATTATATTATCATATTGTTTTTATAGTATACCTATCCTTTTCTTGGAGTCCGATCACCTATATACTATTAAAAAGACAGCAAAAGGGTTAAACATTTCTTATTCATATTGATGTATTCTTTATTCTACGCATTACAACATTTGAAATTCCTTAAAAAATCTTAATAATTTCAAAATTCCGGAATCCCGGAGGCATATCCATACTAATATATACGTGTCAGTTCATTGACCCCAATTCAATCTACCTACTCCGATCTCTGGTAATGACATTAACAACAGTTTTCTCTGCGATCTTCCTTCTTCGATAATTTCAAATTGTTTTTAGCCAATCGTATGACACAAACGCTTTTCCTTTGGAAATGTTAACAAAATGAAAGAATTTCATAAGCTGTGGCTCTGATCATACCATTTCTTACCTGCAATTTCAATAAATGGTTTATGCAACTTGATCCCCCAGCGGAACTTTAGAAATAATGCTACAAATGCAAACTGTTCCTAAGCGGGACGCAAGGATCCCGCTTGCCATTGGACGACAATATTTGGCATTTATTTGCACTTGCAACACATCTGGCTGTATCATTCGACTAATCGATTAATACTTGACCGGTTTTAGTAACAATTTACTGGGAACACCACCAAAATGAAAGAAAAAAAAACTAACAAAATGTATCTGTGGTTTGTGTGACGCGACGCCGCCATACTGTCAAAACTCGATGAAGTGTGTTGTTTACATTTGTTCGCAATGTTTTTATGAAGAAAACGGTGAGTGATCTTATTAGAATGTTATACAGAATTACTGAGAAATAAGTGTAGATTTCATATTGAGTGTTAGTTTATCGAAAAGTGATAAATATTTCCATGAAAAGATAACGAAAGTTTTGTAATGCACAAATTTTGAAGCTGTCGCCGCCGCCGCCATGTTTAGTAAAGTTTTTATGATAAATATTCTTGTATAGTGTTTGAAATACACATAAGTACCTAGTTTATTTATCTACGAACGTAATTTGGCCTATAGCTACTGATACTATTGCGTATTCTTATCGTATTCGTATTTCCAAAAGTAAAGTTCGGCGTAGTTCCCGCGTACCATGACACGTCAAATTTTTATCGTTGTGTAAACAAAAAGTTTTTATGGTTTAGATAAGGTTTCAAGTGCTATGGGTTTCTGTTATCGTATTTATGGCGTGGCCTACACATTTTTTTGTCGTAATCAAGTGTTTATGTGGTGAATGAGTGTGTGAATTCGATATATTGTGATAAAGTTTCAAGGTTATGTGAGTGAAAATTATCAAAATGAAAAGATATCACATCACTGCAAAATCAGGTGAGTATAAACCTCTGTGAAAATTATTTACTTAGTTAGGTTAACTCATAACGAAGCCAGAAAGGTATAATATGTGCCATGTTAATGACTGTATATTGACGAATTCTTCGTTTTTCCGAAGGCCTACCCAAAAATCAAAGCAAATGACAATTAGGTTGACAAGATGTTTGTTTCTAGGTAAACCTAGGCTAACAGTCAAAAGGTTAAGTACAATGGAGATATCTTTCAGTACAATCAATTCCGGACGGCTTATTGTCAGAAGTTTAGCAAACACAGTTTACATAAACACGCCTTGTTTCCCCGAAGAGTTGGGCAGAGGTGGATCTGTAATAGGTACACCCACATTTCACCAGTTAATTTTAAGTCCCATGTAATAGGGGACGAGCAACACAGTTCGTTTTGTTTAAAGTTTGTTTTGCGATTCCCAATAGTAGATAATATTCTTACTATATATATGGTAGTATGATGAAATAGTTCGAAAAGTTTAAATTTAGCATCACCAATTTAGCTTCAAGCTTTAGCAAAATTAAAATGATATAGTTTTCGCTTTTGAAACAATCCATAGTACAGGTACTTTTTGTACAATATGTATTCAGTGCTACTGTTGTTTATACATTACCTACAGTTAACTCGATCACCTTTTCTCTGTGTTCACATCACACAATATATCTTGAGATATAAAGTGATCCATTCTACTTCCATCTGAAGGCATCTCTTGAGGATTTTCCGCGACATGTTCACACTTCAATAGCTTTACAATATGCGAACAGAAAAATAGACTTCTACTTTGTTTCACAATGTAATGGTATATATAACTATATGATAAAACTCCACCACCAGTTAGAAGAACTCTCAATTATCACGACTTTTTCAACGTGGTGTCTCATGTCAATAATCCTTTGATCATAGAAAGAGTGTAGGTAAATAATTCAGGATAAATTTACTCTAACCTTTACATTTTAAAACGTTGTGCTACCAACGTTTAGCTTCCATATCCGCTATTCTCTGAACCCATCGAGAGTTTCAATAAAACAACGTTCGGATCGCGTCCGCTTGATTTAACTCGTCCACAATGGTCGCCTTTGTGCACCTGGACGTGTAGGAATCCCCTCGGAATATATTTTATAAGCGCCATACAATTCCTGCTTTTCTATTTCAGGTAAAATTCTTTTCTTCATTTTATTTTCTACTATTTAAAGGCTCAAAAAGGAAGAAAATTCATCCTCAAATACAAAAGTACTTGCAAGAATGTTATATGTAAATGTATACTTGTATTTACATAGGTACCGGTGGTCGTCGCTCGACGGGACCTCAATGAGCATCCATCTGTAGGGTTACTTTACTGCGTAGGGTTTTTAAACCTACACTACATAAAAGAAAAAAAGCTGCATTCTGTGAAAAAAGCACAGAAATCTCTTTTATAAATACGGATAATACGGATATTTTATGGCATTTTATATAATCATGGGTGAAAGCAAGTAAAGCCCAAACTCAAGAGCACGTAAATCGCTTATAAAACTTCATAGTAAATATGTCTTCACATTAAGTTCCATTTGAAAAGACGACAGAGAAACCTTCAAATCTGTTGAATATTCAGTTCGTATCAAGAAATTTATATTGTAAACCTTTTTTTCTAGCAGTTACGCTCACAAATCGTCTAGCACTACAAGCTTAAATTCATGCATCAATACTTAATTCTCTTTTCTTTTTTCTTTTTTTCTCTTTTTTTACTCTTTGCCTTGCCTTATTTTGGGTACCGTACCTGCCTACTTGGTACTTGTTTTTTTTAAACAGTTCATCTATTCTATATCACATTTGCTATATAGAATTACCACTGTAATGACGCGGAATCATTTAGGTGAGGTTAATGTTTGTTTGCCTCCGAGCTTTTCATAACAGTTGTTCCAAGCAAAGCGTTTCTGATTAAAAAACAGCAATAACACATTTGAAACTTCAATATTCAATTTCGAACCAGTTGAACACTTGCGTCAAGATCCATTCAAGATATAATAATAAACCACAATTGGTGCTGCATATTAATGTCTGTAGAGAGTTGCAATATCCGCTGCATGTGTCGCCGATGTAAGCGTAGCGCGCGACTTGGAGGTTCAATTGAATCAGACGTTTACAGGTATGGTTAGTGGTTTTGTAATCACTGATTTCAATATATTTTCACCTATAAGTTTTCAACACAAAAGTGTTGAGCCACTAAAAACTTGGCAGAAACCAATACCATCGGAAATCATACGCGGATTAACGCTGTTTTACCTAATTAAACACGAAACCCGAGAAGTTCCATTATTCACGTTGTAATTACCAATTACGAACACCAGCGTGACTAAAAGATTAATTAATGAATCACTGTGATAGCTTCCAACGAGGAACCAAATTATTTATTTATCAATAGAATTTTTTAAATATTGTGATGTAGGTATTAAGTTTTCTTCCAGTTAATTAATTAATTACATAATTACTGTTTGTATACTTAGCGGAAAATTTAATTACAAGGCAAAAAAATAGATTTTACTAACATCCATGGAACTCAATCGTCATAACCAAGATTAAGTAAGTTTCTAATGATATACTCTGAACATTCTGCCACATATACACAATTTCCTTGATCTTGGTAATCCTTAGGGATAACTAATACTATGGAATTATTAATATAGTGGTCGGAGCTAACCTTGCGCGCTCCGTCTCTTAGTGGTATCTCGGTTATCTCGACGAACACCGAATGTAATGTACAAGAGAACGATGAGCAGTTTGGTTTAGTTATAAATTGAATATGTAGGTGTTCTGTATGAGATAGTAGCTCAGCTAAATCTAATACATTACAGGTAATGGGAATGTTTTGTGCTGATAAACGCCAAAGTCAGAGTGTAACCACACTCAATGTACGTTAATTTACACGTAAACAAAACTACGTATGTGCTAATATCAAAACCTTAGATATAGATAATGTAATATTCGTTTGGTTCTATTCATGACGTACAGAGAAACCGATATATTTTTTTGATCAAGCTTCAAATATTACCGCAAAGTGAACCGTGACAGTTAATCAGAACTTCGTGATTGTTTCAATAGTGAGGTGTCGCCTTTTAACATTATACACTTTTGGCCAAGATTTACTTTGTAGTTTTAATTGAACGATTTGTGCATAGTAAACTTTGGATCTAGCTGGAAGTTTCACAAGAATTTGTTCAACCTGTGGGGGAAATTTTAGACTCAAATAGATTACTAAAGTTTTAATATTATCAAGCTCAGTGAAGCATGAAGATTTCAGGCAAATAAATAATTAAATTCTTAGAAAACGAAACCACTACTATTACGAGTAAAAGCACATTAAAAAGTGGAAACATGTTTCCATGAAAATCACTTTATTATTATCTTACTCGGTACTCGAATAAATAAATTCGGATAACACCCCGCGCTTTTGTGTTGTTTAATATGAAAAGCATGCTGTTACAAAGACAAACTTTGATGGATGCTTAGCTTGGACAATAGATAAGTTAATATTATAACTCTGCATCGAGTTCTTGCTCCATGCTAAGAATTAGTTTGTATCAAGTGGGTGGAAAGCAACATCCAAGACGAAAATAATTGCTTTGATTTGCTCTACTCATTATGTTCTTCAGTAAGTCTGACAAGAGTCCCTTGGTCATAATTAGTAATACCTTCTTCATGTCAATTGCGACCTTATTTCTTACAAATATGGTTCAAACTACAGTGCAGTTGTTAATAATTATGATTCCATAAATCACGTGAAGATTAAATAAGTGCCTGGTGTGATAGATGTGCCACGAAGATACCGTGACTCGCGTGTGCGAGAAACTTAGCTAATATCAGACATATTGGATTATATTACATAAGGTAATTTGTTATACAGACCCCATAAAGGGGCTGAGTTATGAGGTAAAAGTAAGTATAGAGCCGTACCTACTTATTCCTTAAATGTTCCGGTCTGTTGAACGCTGCGGGATATTGAAGAAGAGATTATGTTCATGTAAGGAACCGCAATTTGAGGCAGATCCAAAGTTTTGTTATGGTATCTTTACTTTGTGAGGCATGTTAGTACTACCTAAATAGTTTGAAAGTTACAACAATCTGCTTGAAAAGAGTCTAGTAGGTAAGCAGTATCATTTTTACATCAAAGAAACACAATTTCATTTGTAATCCACATGTAGCGTTGTGAGCGGTCTCACTACATTTAGTGATTCTCACTTAGTGAGTTACTAATTAGTAACCACATCACTACAAACGTGGCACAACACTAATATTCTAAGGACACTCTGTCATTTCGACTGCCGCTTGCCTTCCTGAAGGAGGTGTCCCTCAGGACTGTGTGCCCCGACCTAGGGTGAGTTCCACATTAGTATTATAATAATATAAGCCATTAATCAAGCCATCTGCTATCTATTTATCAGACCATGATCATCCCAGATCGTGCATCTATGTCACAGGTAACCTTAAAACACAGCTCTTAACTGAATTCTGTTGCAGAGATGTCTCTGCAGCAAAGCTGATAATACAGCGTGACAACGCCACGGAGATGGTGATCGTTTTTGCCTCGGTCTACATGCCCGAGGCGGAGGCACCGCCTCCCCACGGACTCTCCCGCCTCGTGAGCCATTGCGAGAGATGCGGGTTTGAGGTCGTTGTCGGGGCCGACGCCAATGCTCACCATCAGCTGTGGGGTATGGACACGCAAAACGAGAGGGGTAAGGCCTTGGTTGACTACTTATTCTCAACTAACCTATCCCTACTAAACACTGGCTCCGAACCAACTTTCGTAACCAGGCGAAGCCGCACAATCATAGATCTTACTCTGGTAACAGAGGGCGTGGCGGAAATTACCACTGGGTGGCAGGTTTCTACGGAGGCCTCCTGCTCCGATCACAGGTGGATCCGTTTCGACATTCAGGTCTGTGTCCCACCGATACCACCACGGCGGTATCCGCGTAAAACGGATCGTGCCACCTACACACGCAGTCTTGAATCCAGGCTTGCGACGCTAAGCGATCCGATGACATTTGCGGACACGACACAGATTGAGGTACAAGTAAGCCACCTTACTGAGTCAATCATAGACAGCTACAAAACTGCCTGCCCAGAGACCACGCCGCGCAACATACCGGGGAAACAACCCTGGTGGGGCGCTGATCTGGAGCGCAAACGCAGTAAGGTAAGAACAGCTCTGAATAGAGCCATGAACACATGTGCGGATGTGGACTGGGATAACTACTACGCGGCCAAATCCAGCTACAAAAAATGCATCAGATTCAGGAGCACTTCGGGATGGCGCAAATTCTGTGGTAGCATTGAATCATGTCAGCAAGCAAACAGGGTAAGGAAAGTTCTGGCGCAACAGAATACATCTGGGCCCGCCACCCTCCGCAAACCTGATAACACACTCACGTCGACGCCTGAAGAAACAAGACGCTTCCTAATTGAAACTCACTTCCCGGGATGTGTCTTCGCGCAGGTAATCGACTGGCAAGATGTAACCCAAACACCATCAGATGATGATTGGAGTTACGCACGCAGGATGATCACGTTGGAGAAACTCCAATGGGCCATCCGGAGCTTCCATCCTTTTAAGGCAGCTGGTCCTGATGGAGTGTTCCCCGCTTTACTACAGTGGGGGGGTGCTTCTGTCGCAATAAGACTGGTGCCTTTAATGAGAGCGTGCCTGGCCTTTAGATACGTTCCTAAAGGATGGAGGGAAGTGAAAGTAATATTCATCCCCAAGCCAGGTAAGGGTGACTACACAAACGCCAAATCCCACCGACCAATCAGCCTGACCTTCTTTCTCCTAAAAACTATGGAAAGGCTATGTGATAGAGAACTGAGGGATGGCGCTCTGAAAACCATACCGCTACACGGTAATCAGCACGCATACAGCTCAGGTAAGTCGACCGAATCTGCTCTCCATCTGGTGGTCAGCCAGATTGAGGATGCGATTCATCAAAAAGGCACCTGCCTGGGCACTTTCATAGACATCGAAGGAGCCTTCGACAAAACCAACTTCTCCAGCATCAGCAGCGCCCTCTCCAGACACGGAGTAGAACAGGTACTGACGGACTGGATTACAAACATGTTAAGCAAACGAGTGGTTCGCCTAGAGGATGAGCGGCAGTTAGCCATGATAGCCAGAGGCTGCCCCCAGGGAGGGGTGCTTTCCCCCCTTCTATGGAATCTGGTAATTAATGACCTCATCACCAAACTCAACGCCAACCGCTACTACACAATAGGGTATGCAGATGACCTTGCAATCCTTGTCTCAGGCAAGATGACGGGAACGATCTGCAACCTCACCCAGCAAGCACTACGTATCGTAGAAAATTGGTGCAGGGAATTTGAACTATCAGTGAACCCCACTAAAACTGAACTAGTTATGTTTACCCAAAAACGAGCATTAGGCCCTTACCGCCTACCCAAACTGTTCGATACAGAACTTCAGTTGACTAACGAGGTCAAATACCTTGGGGTCATTCTAGACAGTAAGTTAAACTGGAGTAGTCATGTAGACAACAAGCTAAACAGGGCCTGCATAACCTTTTGGCAGTGCAGGAGAATGATAGGTAAGAAGTGGGGCCTATCCCCCAAAATTATTCTGTGGTTGTACACTGCAGTGATCCGCCCCATGATCGCTTATGGGGCTGTGGTCTGGTGGCCCCGAACTCAGCTGGTTACAGCTTCTAACAAACTACAACGCATGCAAAGACTAGCCTGCGTGGCGACCACGGGCTGCATGAGGACTACTCCGACTGCAGCCATCGAAGCCATGCTGGGACTACCCCCGCTCCACCTGTTCATACAGCAGGAAGCGACAATGGCAGCGGTACGTCTTAATGCAATTAATCTCTTGGGTAAGAGAGAGACACAACACACCGCGCTGCTTGAGGGACTCAACAATGAGTTCCCTATTACGAAAGCTGGATGGACAGGCGTGTAAATAGCCGTGTTTCCTATGCGGGATGAGGACGAGAGAAAAATCTGCGTCTGGAATGCACGCTGATTCAAAATGCCTATTTTTTGTCCGAGAAATTGCAAGGAGATTGGTGACGGTCAGGTGGCGTCTGTAGTTAACCCCAGCAAATAATGCAAAGGCGGTACCTTATTGGTCTTCTTGTTCTGTCTTGATGATTCTTCAGCCGGTGGCCACCTGGCGTTCTCGTACACAATGGTCACTTGAAAGTCTAGGGGTTTACACATTAATCGGACGCGGGTTGATATTATTATTTAAAACTATAGAATGGTAAATCCCCAAGGATTACGGGATAATACACGTTAGTTTATAGTTTCAGCGGATGCGATGAATTGAGATTTAATAATGCGGTTTGCGGTGAGAGCAAAATGCGACCGAATGGCGCGCGCGCACTTTGACATCTGACAAGCTTCATTAGAGCTGTCACTGGCCGCTCAGTCTCCCGATACCCTCTTCACATGTCCGCGACAGCAATATATGCCTAAGGTTGGACTACAGACACCTGAACACCGCCCATAATCAAATTTGATCTTAGGGACAATAACTTGCCACACCATACTCCCCGCCTTGAAAGATCCAACTTTCAAAACTGACAATCTATATGGAGCTGGTGAAGTTGGGAGGAAGAGATGATGTTTATGTATCTGGTCTGAAAGCATCAAGAGACCTAAGCAGCAGTCCGAAACACCATCACAAGGAAACAGCGTTCGGAATGAATTATCAGATTCCAGTGAATGTAATTGCGGTTTGAATTTGATAAGATAAAGTTGAACTAAGCTAAATTATAACTAAGTATGTAATGGCATACCATTGAGAAAGTATACCTACTATGACTACATTATATAGACTAACTTAGACTATGTAATAATATTATTCTATTGGGTTGGCAAAGGATATAACTTAGTGACAGGACGTTTATATGTACCTGACGCGGTTTTTATTGAGGCTACTCGAATTACACCATCCGATCCTGGAAAAACTTCCTCTATTATGCCCAATGGCCAAGTTAATGGTGGTACGTTATCTTGACCCAAGAGAACGACAGTACCGATCTCTATAGGGCGATCTTGAGTGCACCACTTCTGGCGAACTTGCAACGTGTGCAAGTACTCAACTCGCCATTTGTTCCAGTAGGATAGCACAAGTTGATCCAAAAGCCTTTTGCGGTTTGTTAAATTTCTGTTTTCTTCTGTCAATTCAGAAGAAGGTAAATATGTAAGTGGACTGGACATTAAAAAATGCGCGGGCGTGAGCACGTCAGGATGAGGGTCTGATGAGAGAACACTAAGCGGTCGAGAATTTAAAAGGCACTCGATTTGTACCAATACGGTCGAGAGTTCCTCATAAGTGAGAAGCTGCTTTCCTATGACTCTGTACAAGTGAGTTTTAACACTCTTAATGTTCGATTCCCAAATACCTCCGAAGTGCGGAGCTCGCGGCGGTATTCTTGTTCACTCAATGCGAGTTTTAAGAAGCTCATTTTTAATATCCGTTTGGACAGTCGAGTTTAATAAGAAAGAATAAATTTCATCAAGTTGCGCCTTAGCGCCAACAAAATTGGTACCATTGTCTGAGTACATAACAGATACTGGACCGCGGCGAGAAATAAATCTTTTAAATGCGGATAAGAAAGCCTCGGATGTGAGGTCCGATACAAGTTCGATATGTATGGCTTTAGTTACCATACATATGAACAAACATAAATAAAGCTTTTGCGAACGTTGACCTCTACGGCGAATAGGTATGTAAGCAAGAGGCCCGGCGAAGTCTACTCCGGTGTGTACAAAGGCTTTAGCATCACGGACACGGTATCCAGGAAGTTCAGCCATTTTGGGTGTTGGATGCGTAGGATTTAGACGAAAACAAGTATTGCATTTCCGACAGCGGGAACGTATGACTGTTCGGCCATCCAATATCCAAAATCGCTGTCTTATAATAGACATCAGTAACCCAGGGCCCGTGTGGCAATACGTATTGTGGTAGTGATCAATAATTAGATCTACTACGCGGTCACGTTTAGGTAAAAGCGCGGGATGCTTAGCTTCATATGGTAAGTCAGATTTAGACAATCTGCCCCCGATACGTAAGATTCCGAAACTATCAACAAAGACAGACAAACAGCGCAACTTCTTAGATGGAAGTTCGCCTGCTTTAATTAAATTTAAATCGTTAGCAAAATGTATATTTTGAACTATTCGAATAATGAAATTTTCGGCGGTTTGAATATTTTTAACAGAGCTATGACTATGTACCCTGTTTGTAAATTTAAGAATGTACATAAACACGTGTAACAATTTATTCCATGAGCAAACACGGTCAACTACAGTATCTAAAATACGCGGTTCAGTATTTGATGTTTCTACAAGAAAAACCTTTGATTTGAACTCCGGCAATGTTTCACATTCAGCAGATGAGAATTTTAAAGGCCACTCGCTCATTGACAGATGGAGCCAAGTAGGGCCGTTCCACCATAACGAGTGATCAATTAAATCAGAGGGCAGCATGCCACGGGACAGACAATCGCTAGGATTCTCTTTTCCGGACACGTGATTAAAACAAGCGGCAGGCAGGTTTTCCTTCGTTTTCCTCGGCAATGCGGTTGCTGACAAAAATAGACCATCTATGGGGGGATGAGTGGATCCACGAGAGTGCTATGGTGGAGTCCGAGAAAGCGTGGACACCTGCAATAGGTACACGAGTGGAAAGTTTATCTTTGACCACGCGAACAAGTTTAGACAGAAGTAAAGCGGCGACAAGTTCTAATCGAGCTAGCGTTGTTATTTTAGCGGGGGAAACTTTGGACTTAGCACATAAAAGCCGGACGGTGATATTACCTTTAGAGTCAGTGATGTGTAAATAAATACAACAACCATAACCACTAAAGCTGGCGTCGCAGAAGGCTACGATATTCACTACAGCTTCTCTAAAGACGCCAATGTGGCGAGGAACCTTTAGAGAAGAGAGTGAGGGAAAATCGCGCGTCAAAGCGTAAAACCGATTGGTGATGGATTCCGGAGGAACTTCATCCCAGCCTATTTTAGCTAGCCATAGTTCCTTAATTAGGATTTTCGCGTACAGCACAACGGGTGCTACGAGGCCAAGTACGTCGAACAAGCGGGCAACTAGCGATAGAATCGCGCGCTTCGTGCATTTATCTTCTACAGCGACTGTTGTCAAAGAAAAATAATCATCAGCGGGTTCCCAGGTTAATCCAAGGATTTTGAAATTATTGTTATCATTATCCATGCCAGAAAAATTTACTGGTAAGCGGTGAGATTCTGGGAGAATCTCCAATAAAGCGGGTGAGTTAGTAGCCCATTTGACTAAGTCAAAGGATCCTACTTTAAATAAATCAATTAAATCGCGGGATAATTGCTTAGCAATCTGTTCATCAGGAACAGAATAGACATAGTCGTCCATATAAAACTGAGTTTCTACTAATTTAGAAGCCTCAGGAAAGCGGTCGCCATGCTCACACGCCAAATTGCGTAATGTGCGCATCGCTAAATAAGGACTAGGCTTTAGCCCAAAGGGAACGCGGTTGAAATTAAAGGTGCGTATATGTTCATTATTGTTGAAACGATACAAGATTCGTAAATATTTGCGGTGGTGCTCATTTACACCGATACGAAGGAACATTTGTTTTATATCCGCTGTCATCGCGACACGGAACGTACGAAAATCGAGTAATAATAAAAACAAATCTGCTTGTAAATTAGGTCCAACATGCAGAATGTCATTGAGTGACAACCCCGAGTGCGTTTTGGCACTAGCGTCCAAAACCACTCGAATGCTGTCTTTGTCCGGTCTAATGACGGCGTGATGCGGTATGTAGTAACCTTCTTCTGTCAATTCAGAGACGGGTACCTCCGATAAATACCCCTGAGTTATATAATCGGTAATAGTTTTATTGTAATTCTCGCGTAGGGTTGGCACGCACGTGAATTTACGCTCGAGCGCCAGTAGCCGCCGGTGAGCGACACCGCGTGAGTTACCTAACTCAGAAGGGGTGCGCGCGAAAGGTAAATCGACAAAGTATCTACCGTCTTTAAATAAGACTGAAGAATTAAAATTATTTTCACATTCTAATTCGTCTGGACTAATATAACGTTGAGTTGGAATTTCCTCTAGCTCAAAGAACTTCTGCAGACTTGACTCGACGTCAATGCTGGCAAGTGCGGTAAACGAAGATGTAACGTTTGTTACGTCACTACTATGACAATCTATATCGCCCATTAGCACATAACCGAAATTAGTCAGTATAGCCGGGGGTGTGCGGGGGGTGCCTGAGTCAACCCTATCTCCTAAATAAATAAAAGGAAACAGCTGTGCTCCAAGCACAACGTCGATTCCACCTGGTACATTCCAGGTTGGGTCGGCAAGCGGTAAATTATTTAAATATGACATACTATTATCATCATTTAATCTAATAAAACTAGCGGGAAGTCTGTCTGTAATGCAATCAACAACTAAAGCGTGTATATAATACTTAATGTGAGGGTTAATCCGAGATTCTATATTGAGATAAATAAAGCCGTGTACAGATCGTGAGGTCATACCAACACCTTGTAAAAACGAATTGCGTAATTTAATTATGGATAAGTTCAAACGTTTACAACAATCCACAGTAATTCAATTATTTTGCGATCCGTTATCTATTAAACACCTGATAACAAGCTTATCTCTGCCGGTGCTATTATATGCATATATCTGCGCGGTCGCTAACAAAACAGTTGTCTCAGTCGGTAAACACGTCTTGGCCGCGGCACTGAGCGAAACAGAGGTAGCAGGAGGCTCGCGTGGTGAATCACCTTTTACATCGGAGAAATGCAACAAGGAATGATGTGTTTTTTTACAAATTTTACAAACGCTCTTTGACTTGCATTTAATCAAAGAGTGAGACAGACTTAAACAATTTACACAGACGCGTTTCTTTTTAATAAATTCGAAACGAGCTTGCGGTGAATTAATATTTTTAAATTGTGGACAATCAAATAGTCGATGATCGACGTCATCGTTATTACACAGCGAGCAATGGTTATTAGAAACGGGTTCGTTGCATGACACAAACGACTTAGCGGTACTTTGCGTATTACTTGTTCGATTATGAGCTAAACTATACTTAGCACGCGGTTCCGGCTGTGGATTATTAACGTGTGAGCGCTGGAGTACCTTGACATGGTCTTGCATAAATGTTATAAACTCCGTATAGGAAGGTAATTCTTTCCCACTCACACGACTTTCAAATTGTTGAACAGTTGTTGCGTCAACCTTTCTTAAACCACAGTGTAATATCACAAAATCTAACAAGTCCGTAATGTCTAACTGCTTCAATGCAGCGACAGACGCTGAATATCGTTCTACAAATGCATTCAGACTAGCAGCATTGCCGGCGCATACCTTAATGTCCAGTATATTATTGAGATAATGAATACCTAAACTACGCTTATCTTGATACCTTTTGACAAGACTGTTCCACATAACACTGTAGGTATCTCCTGTGGGAACAATGCCTGCAGTTAGTTTTAAGGCATCATGCGTCAATTTACTGATCAAGTATTGCACACGCTGCGAGTCCGTCAGATTAGTATTTAAATGAACATTACTGCGGAACATTTCATAAAATATCGGCCAATTTTCAGTTCTACCGTCAAATGATGGTAATTCGATCGGTGGTAATTTTATGCTACTACCTCCCTTCTGATCTGATGTTAATATTTTGTTGCTTGAAAGTATGAGATTACGTTTGTATTTAATACTTGAATATAAGTCTTCAATAGAACATAGACACGTATAGTCTGGTGGGGTTTCATCAATTTCAAACCGCAAATCATTGATCTGGTCAATTATTGTTTCAAACTTGCTGTGCAATTCACTAATTGATTCTGACTGCGCTAGGAATAGCTCGTTTGAGCGTGAATCATAATTAGATATACTTTTTGAGGAATTATAAATGCGATTAACTCGCTCGAAAATCATATTTTTTTTAGCATTAAGCTGAGCTAATTTAGCTTCTTGCTTATGAGTAGCCATTCTATGGCACTATCTAATACTGAATAATTATTGTAAGTTATCGTAAGTAAGTACCTACAATGACTTGTACTTACTGTTATTTTGTAAAATACTTATACTTATTAACTGATACCTATCTAGGCTCGAATGGACCATAAAATGGATAGACAGGCGTGTAAATAGCCGTGTTTCCTATGCGGGATGAGGACGAGAGAAAAATCTGCGTCTGGAATGCACGCTGATTCAAAATGCCTATTTTTTGTCCGAGAAATTGCAAGGAGATTGGTGACGGTCAGGTGGCGTCTGTAGTTAACCCCAGCAAATAATGCAAAGGCGGTACCTTATTGGTCTTCTTGTTCTGTCTTGATGATTCTTCAGCCGGTGGCCACCTGGCGTTCTCGTACACAATGGTCACTTGAAAGTCTAGGGGTTTACACATTAATCGGACGCGGGTTGATATTATTATTTAAAACTATAGAATGGTAAATCCCCAAGGATTACGGGATAATACACGTTAGTTTATAGTTTCAGCGGATGCGATGAATTGAGATTTAATAATGCGGTTTGCGGTGAGAGCAAAATGCGACCGAATGGCGCGCGCGCACTTTGACATCTGACAAGCTTCATTAGAGCTGTCACTGGCCGCTCAGTCTCCCGATACCCTCTTCACATGTCCGCGACAGCAATATATGCCTAAGGTTGGACTACAGACACCTGAACACCGCCCATAATCAAATTTGATCTTAGGGACAATAACTTGCCACACCAAAAGCCATAAACGACCGGGTACCCAAACAATTTATCTTCGATAAAAAATACAGGATTCAACTTCACGAGGATCGCCGATGCGAGGGTTTGCGCCCTGCAGAGCTACGTATCTTTACTGACGGATCCAAAACAGGTAGTGGCACGGGTGCTGGAATCTTCTCGGAGGACTTCAACATACACATAGCCACACCATTGGGAGTCCATAACACAGTGTTTCAGGCCGAATGCATGGGTGTATCTCTTGCCGCTTCACCCATCTTGGCCAGGGAAGTTAAGGACCACTCGATACGTATACTCTCAGACAGTATGGCTGTTCTGCAAGCACTAAGCAGTCAAACTGTTGACTCTGGGTTAATATACGAGTGCCACCAGCGCCTTAACCAGGTGGGTAGCCTCAATAATATAACCATTCAATGGATCAAGGGACACAGCGGTTCGCGGGGCAATGACGCAGCCGACGAACTTGCCAGAAGGGGGTCGAGCATTTCACCGGTGGGGCCTGAACCCATTGTGCCACTCCCCTTCGGGTACCTACGCACTCTGGTAAGGAAAAGAACCAGGGATCAACATCACAAACTTTGGTTGGACCACGGTGAATGCAGGCAGGCCAAGGAGGCACTCCCTATAATTAATAGCCGCCTCACGAAACAGGTTCTCCGACTAACGAAACAGCAGCTGCGTACAGTTACAGCAGCTATAACTGGCCATGGGTCATTTAATAAACACCTCTTTGTCATAGGAGTCACAGACAGTCCGCTGTGCAGAGCCTGCATGGAGGACGACGAGACAGCAGCTCATGTGCTACTAAACTGCCCGGTGGTCGCCACATATAGGGCCAAGTACTTCGGTAACCCAGGTACCCTACGTGAGATTGTCAGTGACACCAAGGCGTTGCTGGTCTTCTTTGAGGAGCTGGGGTGGATCGAATAATCGATTTTCCCACCCGTACGCAAAATACGCGCTTTGACGTGGAGTTGCGGATACCAGCCCGTATTACCTATTACCTATTACCTATCTATTTATCTTATATTCTATGCTCGCGTGTTCACCATACTTAACCTCACTTTGCATCTGTCATTGTGCTACGCTAGCTCTGCTCTTTCTATCTCTACCTGTAACCCGCTGCGATGTGTTAGCTACTACCTATTCTGCTTTCCCCGTACCGTACCTTGGTCACTAAAAGGGGGAAGAAGCTGGCACATCGCATGCGGGCTACCTACTGCTACTGCTCGCACCCACCGCTTCCTACCGCGCCTTTCAGGGCTCTCTGTACGGGCTCAGGCTGCACACCGCTCTCCTGCGAGGCGGCGAGCCTCCTTGCCGGATTACCGCCATGGGATCTGGAGGCAAAGGTCCTCGCGCACATCTGGGAGTGGCGCGAGGAGGCGAAACGCCGGGGCTCAACTCCGATGCCGCAAGAAATCGCGGCACAGCGGACAGAGCTCCGGCGGGATCTCATGGCGTCATGGAGAGTGCGATTGTCGCAACCCCGCGCTGGGCATGCCACAATTGCGGCGATAAGACCCCTCTTTGAGGAGTGGCTTGAGAGACGCCACGGCGTCCTCACCTTCCGCCTGACGCAGGTCCTCACCGGACACGGCTGCTTCGGGAGGTTCCTGTTTAGGATAAGGCGGGAGGAAACACCCGGGTGTCACCATTGTGTGGATCGGCCTGAGGACACGGTGGAGCATACGGTGGAGGTCTGCCCGGCTTGGGCGGAGCAACGCCGTGTCCTCGTAGAGGCGATCGGCGGCGGTGATCTCTCGCGTCTGGCCCTGGTTCAGGCCATGGTACGGAGCGAGAGGAAATGGCAGGCCGTCACCTCCTTCTGCGAAGCGGTAATGCTCGCGAAGGAGGAGACGGAACGCGTGAGGGAAAGGCAAATTTCGCGCCCTCACGCCCCTAACCGCCGCAGGAGGAGACGCCCGGGGCGGGAATCGCGAGCCGATTTCCGGCCACCGTAGGCGCGGGCTTGCGGACGGTGAGCAATGGGTAGCTCGCCGTCCGGTAAGGACCAAGCCCGGGTCAACGGCGCGTTGTGTTCCACGCGCGCCTCAAAGAGATGTCAGCAGAATTGACGGGGCCCGCTAGGGCCAATGCCTGCCGGGGGTTCGAAGAAAACCGATAGGGAAATCGTGGCCCCCGGCAACAGGGCAACCGAAGGAACACGGGTGGGTTTTAGTCAGTAAGAGTCTGACACGCCCTCCCGCTCCACCCAGAGCGGGAGAAGTTATTTGATAATTTCCCACCCAAAAAAAAAAAAAAAAGGCTGCACACCGCCGCATGCCTGCCTACCTGCGGCCTGCCGCCGCGCGCCTGTGCTGACAGGCGATCTCCACGTGTGGCAAAGGCCTGCCTACCTGCGGCCTACCGCCGCACGCCTGTGCTGAAAGGCGATCTCCGCCTTTGGCCAATGCCTGCCTACCTGCGGCCTACCGCCGCGCGCCTGTGCTGACAGGCGTTCTCCACGGCTACTGACGTGTACTACCACGTGCTAGGACCGTCCGGCCTACTGCGGAGCCTGTGCTGAGCAGGCCCCGTACAACTACCATGTGCTACCAAGGACGGTACCCTTCCCTTCTATCCTAAGTGTGCGAGTGCTCGGGACTCAGTGTCAGGACCTAACCCACGACCTAGCCGTGTTACTTCTACCTATCATTATAAGCTAATAATTATATATACTTGCCTATCTATCTGTTTTATTGTTTACCTCAATCTACCTATCCGTTAACGGCCTACGCAGCCTACCCTGCGCAGCCCTAGCCGTTACACACAGTAACCTTTCAGATTAGAATTTCATGCTTTCGAACATTATAAAACGCAGTGAAGGGATGGTAACCTAACCTAACTGAATAATACGATAATATGATCACGAACATCGCTACGTGACACTACCAGTACACCTGCGGTACAGTAAGTACATAATCTTCACTACTCCGACTCTTATCTAAGTTTCATTACTATGTACTATTTTGATAAACAGATTCCTTAGCGATTGCAACGATCAACAGTCGAGCCTCTAAGAGCCGACCATTATGCAAATCAATGGAATTAATTACCAAAGATATTGTGATCTGAAATTACGCTGATTGATAACATAGCTCGCGGGAAATGGATAGTTTCTCTGGAAATTATACGCTCTTAGGAAATCACTTTCAAGGGCGTAAAACTGCTTGAAAATGTTTACAATTAGCGACCCGCTCTTAGGCCTCGGTCTCGACATCAGCGATTGCGGGGCAGACGCGGCGGCGCGGCGCGTTCAAACGTATAGTTTTATATGGAATTGTTCTCGCTCCCCGCGCCACTACCTTTGAGGCCAGTTCCATATAATGTATGCATTGAAACGTGTCGCCTCCCCGCGCCGCCGCCACCCCCGCCTCCGCCCCGCGCCTGCTGACTTCGTGTCCGTAACCTTACAGCTCCACGCGACCGTTTTTACGACTTGAAAAAATTTCTCGATATTTTTTATTTATAATATTATTTTAATATTAACTTAAGAGGAAAGATTTTTATTTTTGTATGTAACGAATAAACCTAAAAACTGCTGGACCGATTTGAAAAATTCTTTAAGCAATGGATGGACATTATCAGCAAGGAACATAGGCTATATTTTATCCCCGTACTCCCACGGGAACGGGAACTACGCGGGTGAAACCGCGTGACGTTCGCTAGTGTATCATACACTTAAACTTCCGGAACAAATTCTCTAAATGATGGTGAAACTTAAAAACTGCATAAAAAACCGTTGCGTAGTTTAAAAGAACATCGTCAAGACACAGACCCGCAAAGCGACTTTAATTTATAATATGTATAGATAGATAGGCATAGAATACAACTTCTGAACTAATAATTGTCGTAAGAATTATGTTATACTCTTTGAAAGCTATACTTACATGATCATTTTAAACGTCTACATTGTTTTACCTTTGGAATTTACTGTGGAGATGATCGATGATGATGATGAGCACAGGGCACAAAGTTAGCATAAGAAAATCCTTGGAAAAGTATGGCTGTAGTCTGATCTCACAATAAATTGTATTCCGGAAACATCCATCGATCGTGGTTGAGCTTGTAAACTGGAGCAGGTGATGAAAAACAAAGACTCGCTTCGAATTTATGATGCCGAAAACTCTTAACTACATACAGCAAAATATATTATTGCCTAGTTAGGTAGTAGGTTCAACCTTAAAAATATTATTTATTGTTCTCAAACTTTAACCTATATTTTGTCTGAGAACAATTCTTGCAACACTTTCAAATTATTTCTTTATTTGCGTAAGTTATAAAGAAACACTAAAAATGTTTGGCCATGTTTTTTTACTATCTTACAAGATTTTAAATTACTTTAGTAATAAATTGCAGACAATCGTCCGCACAGATTAGGGACCCCAATTTCCACCGATTGACCGAAAAAAGGGTGTCAGAAAAATAAAAACAATTTCTAAGACTAACCCTAATAGATTCCCAAACGTGTACAAAGGACGCATGTTTATATGAATCTCTGAAAGCATTGCCACGAGAAAATTCATCAATACCAAGATTTTACTTGAGCAATCTTATCAAATTGGTAATTTCACGGGTCTTCAGAAAAACACATCTTTGAAGAAAGTTTCAAATACGTTCAATTAAACTCTCCTGAAGTTACTCAATACTCAATTCTTTATTGCATTCCATATGTATTACATAGATGGTATAACAAAGTAAAAGATCAATATGGACCCTGTCGGGCACAGCAAAATTAGGAGAGAGGAAGAGGGCTAAGTAGCAATTCAATATTATTATAAATTATTAGATGTGTTTAATTGGGTGTATAATTATGTATATATTGTATATTATTAGGTTTGTGTATATAGGTATAGTATATTAGGGATTTTAATTTTATGTATTGCATAAGAATAATATAGGTAATTATTATTTAAATTCTTAGAAGTATTTTCATTATTCTTTCATCATGTTATTGTTTATGTATTAATATTTATATTTGATTTCCTATAATCCTTATTTCATAATGTTTGGTGTATGAGAGAAAGAATAATTTTATTTTGCAATCGATTTGTCATCTAAAAACTCCTTTATTGAGTAGTATGACTTGGATTCCAGAAATTGTTTCAATTTATTAATAAATATATTTGTTTTGCTTACTTCTCTAATGTCATTTGGCAGTTAATTATGTAGAAGAGATATTATGTACTGCAATGATAACATTTTGTTAACTTTCCTACTTGTTTATGTATTATTTTAGCAAACAATTAATGACTAAAGATTTAATTAACACTTGAAAATGTTTTCAGAATTCAGTGGTCTTAAGGATGAAACTTGTTTTTGAACTGCTAAATGAAGCTGGTTATTTTGTGCGTAATTAAATGAAGTAACTTAAATTCACTGAGTACACCTCTAATTTAAGTTATTTATTCCAGCCTTCCATTAAATAACACGTTGATAAACTTATAAATTGAATTTGCCAAAGTCTGCAGGTTATATAGAAAATTGAATGTTTCTTAGAATGAAAATGTACGAAAGACCTTCATTTTATTTTTAATTATATTTTCATCGTGTTTAAACTGTTCACTTAGTGGCGGGTAGCGCGTCTTGTGACAGCGAGTCTTTGTTCAGTGTGAAGAGCCATTTGTAAGAACTATGCGTTATGGCGTGGCAGTGTCGGAAACTACATATTACGTACATCGATGTATACACTAGGTTTTGCTAGAGCTGTGTTTGAATTAGCAGGCAACTACAGAATTTAGCAGAATGTAGCATCGCAGATAGTTTATTATACATAGTACAACTGCCGCCTCCAAAAAGCTAGGCAGCCATTTATCTAGAGAACTCTAATTAATTACCGCTACCACGCTCACTCAGCGATGTACTATATTAGGTTAGTTATGCATTGCGTATCTCCCTCACGTTAATATAATGAACGTCCTGAATACCGCGTAATGTTTGCGTCGCACTCCATGTTATCTTTATAGCCTCTCTGATCACGCGCTCGGGCTCCGGCAATTTGATTAGCTCTGTGACGTCACTGAGACACAGACGTATAGTTCGGTCAGCAGAGTTACGGGTAATTGAGGAAAATGTATGAACGAAGAAGAAAAAGGATACATTTAATTATGAAGACTCGGAGTAATGTACATACATGAGCGTATTATTTATAACAAACTTAAAAGACGATGTAGTGACAAAATTGAAAAGAGTATGCTTACACTGTTTGTCCACCGCACCGTGAATGGGACGTCAACTAGAATCGGGATTACGCGGCCATAGTAAATGTACTGTCACTACTTCGGCGTCGTCATTTCGTTGTTGACGTTCCGAGGGGTCTTGACAGAAGGAGGGGAGTGATGCGGGGTCGGAGTCCGACGCTGCATCAGGCGCGGAGGGCTCTAGCCAGAGCTCGGGGCGCGAAGTGGTGGGGGCTGACGGAATAATCCGAAAATTATTCCGGAAGCGCCCCAATTCAGGAGATGGTGAGTGGTCCTCCGCCGACGACAGGCGGAAGATCCACACCAGCCGGCGGGGCAAGGCCCGGGCAAAAACTAAAGGTGTGGGTAGAGGACTCACCACCAAGGAGGGTGGTGGTAAGTCGAGTCAGGCCGGCCCAGACCAACTGGCCCACCGAGCTGAGAGGCTCGCCACGGCGGGGCGCCACACTGGAGGGACCAGTAGCGAGCAGGTCCTCTCAGAGGCTTCGGGTGGTGAGCCGGACGCTGCTGGCGGCGCTAATTCGGGACAGGAAGCCAGGTTTGCGGAGGTCGTGGCAGCCGCGATCAGGGCTGTGACCTTGAAGAGGCTCCAATCCTCGAAAGACAAGGCCATACCCGCGGCCACGGCCTCTATCTTGGCGGCAGCGAAGGAGCTGCACTTTGGGCCTCCGTCGGACGGTATGTCCGAGATGCGGGCGGAGGTCACAAAGTTGACTGCCGCCATGGAGCTTCTCCGAAAGGAGAACGAGAAGCTCCGAGCAGACCTGGCGGGGCTAAGAGCAGCCGGCCCCCGGGAGGTGCCACAGGGAGGGGAGCGGCATGGGCGGGGCCCCGTGCCCGTGCCTGCTGAGGACAGGGTTCTGGCCCTGGTGCGGCAGGAGATGGCTGCCCTGCGGAGCAGATTCTCCGCCCTAGAGGCCATCGTCCTGCGCCCCCCGCTAGCGGCGAGCCAGCCGGCCTTGGACCAGCGAAGGGCGGCGTCGTATGCCGCTGCCGCATCTGCCGCGGTCAAGTCAGGCCAAGGCAGGCAGGGGCAGGCCAAAGGCGCAGCGACTGCGCAGGCGGCAAAGGCCCCGGGCCTGACGGCGAGGGCTCCGGCCCAGGCGGCGGCGAAACGGCTGCCACCGCCTCCTAAATCTTCTCCTCCGGCTGACGCCGGATGGCAAGTAGCCGGGGAGAAGAAGAAGGCCGGTAAGGCGGCAAGGGCGGCCAAAAGGAAGGCGAGGCGGCAGCGGCGCAAGGAGCGAAGCGTCGCGGCTAGGCTCCGCGCCCCGAAGTCCGCAGCTGTAGTGATAACACTACAGCCGGAGGCGGAGAAGAGGGGCGTGTCCTACCAGCACGTGTTCGCGACGGTGGACAGGGTGATGGACCTGGAGGAGATCGGCGCCAAGAAAGGGATCAAAATCAAGATCACGGCAACCGGGGCCCGTATGCTGGAGGTCCCTGGTGCGGCTAGTGGCCCGGCCGCTGACGCTCTGGCCGAAAAGCTCAGGGCGTCCCTAAATGCGGACGAGGCCCGAGTCTCCAGGCCCACCAAGTGCGCTGACTTGCGCATCCAGGGCCTGGACGACTCCGTGACGGAGGAAAAGGTGGTGGCCGCCGTCGCTAAGGCTGGAGGGTGCTCTGCCGAGCAGATAAAGGCAGGCACCATCCACCTTGACCACACGGGAATGCAAGCTATTCGGGTGAGCTGCCCCGTGACGGCGGCCAAAAAGATAGCCGGGGAGGGCCAAAGGCTTTTGGTGGGCTGGGTTTCAGCGCAGGTCAAACTGCTGGAGCCCAGACCTCTGAGGTGCTTCCGTTGCCAGGTGGGCCACCACGTGGGGGCCAAATGCACCTCGGAGGTAGACCGCAGCGACCTCTGCTTCCGCTGTGGTCAGCCCGGTCACAAGGCCGGCTCGTGTAACGCCACGCCGCACTGTGTCGTATGTGCGGTGGCTGGCAAGCCGGCCGATCACCGGGCTGGGAGCAGGGCCTGCGCTCCACCCGCCGAGGCCAGAGGCAGGGGCAAACGCTCCGCCACCACCGCCGTCACCGCCGCAGCCGCCGCCACTTCCACCGGGGCCGCTGCCGTGTCCACCGTCGTCGTCGCCGCCGCCGTTGCCGCCGCAGCAGGGCCCTCACAGGGGGCTCGGGGGGAGGAGGGGGCTGACATGGAATGCCAGTAACGGCCCCATTACGCCTCCTCCACCACTGCGCCGCCGCTCAGGATCTGTTGCTCCAGAGCATGGCGCAGTGGTCGATTAACATCGCCGTGGTCGCTGAGCCGTACTTTGTCCCGCCCAGGGATGACTGGGTGGAGGACCTGAGCGGCTCAGTGACCCTTATTTCGTCGGCCGCCGCCGGTACTCCGTCCCTCGAGTCGGTCAAGAGAGGACGGGGTTGCGTTGCAGCACGGTTCGGGGAGATTGTCGTGGTGGGTGTTTACTTCTCCCCGAGCCGAACTCTTGCCGAGTTCCACAACTCCCTTGCGGAGTTAAGAGTAGTCGTCGTCGGGTTTGGTTCCCTCCCCGTGCTCGTACTCGGGGACTTCAATGCCAAGAATCTGGCTTGGGGTTCCCGGTATACGGACACACGGGGTAGGATGGTGGAGGACTGGGCTCTGGAGACAGGCCTGGTCGTCCTAAACCGGGGTTCTGTCCCCACGTGTGTGCGGATGCGGGGTGAATCGGTGGTGGACATTTCGTTCGCCAGCCCCGCTCTGTCACCGCGTGTCATTGACTGGCGCGTCATGGAGGGGGTGGAGACCTACTCCGATCACCGGTATATCCGGTTTGACGTCTCCACCCAGACCTCGAGTGCGCCGGTCCGACAGACCCCGAGTGGTCCGCGGTGGGCGCTGAAGCAGCTGGACCGGGAGCTTCTCCTGGAAGCCTCGATCGTGCAGGCCTGGGTGTCATCACCGAACAGGCCTGCCGACATCAACGACGAGGCGGAGTGGTTCCGGGAGGCCATGTCCAATGTGTGTGACATGGCAATGCCCCGGGTCCATCCTAGACGTGCTTCGCGCCAGGTGTACTGGTGGTCGCAAGAGCTGGAGGCTCTGCGCAGGGCGTGCGTAGCTGCGCGACGCCGGTACGCCAGGCACCGCAGGCTCCGTATCCGCCCTCCGGATACGGAAGCCATCCAAGCGGAGTTGTACGAGGGGTACAGAGCGGCGAAGACCGCCCTCCAAGCGGAGATCCTGCAGGCCAGGGCACTGGCCCGAGAGGAGATGCTGGAGACTCTCAACAGGGACCCGTGGGGGCGCCCATACAAAATGGTGCGGGAGAAACTCCGCCCATGGGCCCCCCCGCTGACGCAGAGTCTCCGGCCCCAGCTTGTGGGGGACGTGGTGAGCGCTCTGTTCCCTTCCAGAGGGGATCATACCCCTCCGCCCATGGCTCCGCCTTCTGCGGTGCCCGATGCGGACCACACCGACGACGACGATGCTCCAGAGGTGACTGAGGTAGAAATGAGAGTGGCGGTACGCAAGATGAGTGCGAAGAATACCGCCCCAGGACCCGACGGCATACCCGGAAAAGCCTGGGTCCTGGCCATGGGGGCTCTCGGGCCTCGACTAAGGGGGCTCCTAAGCGCATGCATGGAGAGGGGCCAGTTCCCACTTCGTTGGAAGACGGGGAAACTGGTCCTCATCAAGAAGCCGGGGCGCCCAGCGGACTCTCCGTCCGCGTATCGGCCCATTGTGCTGCTCGATGAGGTGGGCAAGCTCTTTGAAAGAGTCATTGCAGACCGCCTCGTCGGGCAGCTGGTGAGAGTGGGGCCGGATCTGGCGGAGAGCCAGTTCGGCTTCCGCAGGGGGCGCTCTACGGTAGACGCCATCATGCGCGTGCGGGCCCTCACGACGGGGGATGCTGTGGCCCGGGGTGGGGTCGTCTTGGCGGTGTCTCTAGACATCGCCAATGCATTCAACACCCTGCCCTGGAGTTGCATCAGGGAGGCACTCCGGTATCACCGGATGCCGACCTACCTCTGTCGTGTGGTCGAGGCCTATCTGACGGACAGGGCCGTCATCTACCCCGGTCACCAAGGAGAGTGGAACCGGCAAGAGATGTCGTGCGGTGTCCCACAGGGTTCGGTCCTGGGGCCGCATCTGTGGGACATCGGATACGACTGGGTGCTGCGCGCCGACCTCCCTAGCGGCGTCAGCGTCATTTGTTACGCTGACGACACGCTAGTCCTGGCGCAGGGGAGGTCGTACCAGGCGGCGGCCGATTTAGCGACACGCGGGGTTGCGACAATCGTTGACAGGATCCGGCAGCTGGGACTCGAGGTGGCCCTGCACAAGTCTGAGGCCATGGGTTTTCATGGTCCTCGGAATGCGCCACCGTCGGGTTCCCAGGTAATGGCGGGAGGGGTTCACATCGGTGTCGAGTCGACGATGAAGTATCTGGGACTCGTCCTCGACAGCCGGTGGAATTTCGTCGAACATTTCCGACGTTTGGCTCCCAGACTGGACCGGGCCGGGGCTGCCTTGAAGCGGCTTCTGCCCAATCTGGGAGGTCCAAACGCCTCCTGCCGGAGGCTCTATGCGGGGATCGTGCGGTCCATGGCCCTTTACGGGGCACCGGTGTGGGCGCGTTCATTGAGGCTGCGGCCAGCCCGCCGGTTGAACGCGTCCCAGAGGGTCATGGCCATCCGGCTGGCCCGAGGATACCGCACGGTCTCCTGCGAGGCGGCGAGCCTCCTTGCCGGATTACCGCCATGGGATCTGGAGGCAAAGGTCCTCGCGCACATCTGGGAGTGGCGCGAGGAGGCGAAACGCCGGGGCTTAACTCCGATGCTGCAAGAAATCGCGGCACAGCGGACAGAGCTCCGGCGGGATCTCATGGCGTCATGGAGGGTGCGATTGTCGCAACCCCGCGCTGGGCACGCCACAATTGCGGCGATAAGACCCCTCTTTGAGGAGTGGCTTGAGAGGCGTCACGGCGTCCTCACCTTCCGCCTGACGCAGGTCCTCACCGGACAAAGGTGCTTCGGGAGGTACCTGTTCAGGATAAGGCGGGAGGAAACACCCGGGTGTCACCATTGTGTGGATCGGCCTGAGGACACGGTGGAGCATACGGTGGAGGTCTGCCCGGCTTGGGCGGAGCAACGCCGTGTCCTCGTGGAGGCGATCGGCGGCGGTGATCTCTCGCGTCCGGCCCTGGTTCGGGCCATGGTACGGAGCGAGAGGAAATGGCAGGCCGTCACCTCCTTCTGCGAAGCGGTAATGCTCGCGAAGGAGGAGGCGGAACGCGTGAGGGAGAGGCAAATTTCGCGCCCTCACGCCCCTAACCGCCGCAGGAGGAGACGCCCGGGGCGGGAATCGCGAGCCGATTTCCGGCCACCGTAGGCGCGGGCTTGCGGACGGTGAGCAATGGGTAGCTCGCCGTCCGATAAGGACCAAGCCCGGGTCGACGGCGCGTTGTGTTCCACGCGCGCCTCAAAGAGATGTCAGCAGAATTGACGGGGTCCGTTAGGGCCAATGCCCGCCGGGAGTTCGAAGAAAACCGATAGGGAAATCGTGGCCCCCGGCAACAGGGCAACCGAAGGAACACGGGTGGGTTTTAGTCAGTAAGAGTCTGACACGCCCTCCCGCTCCACCCAGAGCGGGAGAAGTTATTTGATAATTTCCCACCCAAAAAAAAAAAAAAAAAAAGGGGTCTTGACAGACAGACTGACGGACGAACGGACGGACGAACGAAGTGATCCTATAACACAAGTTTTTCTTGCCGTGAAAAACTACGGTTTATTCGCCGTGTGTAGGCATGGTCGTCAGTGTCGTATGGATCATTAGGGAAGCTTGTTGACAGACACGTTTTTTCTACGGCGCGGTTTATACGCCGTACCGTAAAGAAACTGTGCCGTATATACAAAGGGCCTTAGGGTTCCGTTTGAGATAAGGAACCTTAAAAATGGAACTGAAAGACTATAAAAGCAAGAGACAGCGCAAAAACCTTTATGAGCCCTGTCGCAATTTTTATTATATATATTTTTGCGAATAGTTTTATTTTTGTTGAAAATATGACATTTTATCAATTTCAATAGTAACAGAGATTTTATCAAAATAAATATTAAATCGTGTAAATTACGATATGTTTTCTTTAACTGGAAATGAAGATAGAAAACATTAAGATTCCGCTTGGTTGACTACAAAAAAAACGTACAGCAAAGAAAAGTTTGAAAAAGAATTTTCCGGTCATTTAAGGAAGAAGGTAAAGTAAGGAAAACCATTTAAGAGATCTCTTCGAGATTAAACACCAGAGTTGCTAATTTTAAAATTAGCACCTGTAGATGTAAATTTTATTCATTGTTTTCCAAGAAAATCTTTTGGTTTGTTTTGCAACATAATCAATTAATTGGTCATGAATTCGTTTAGTTATTTAAGGGGTGCATTAAGTGCATTAAATGTGTGTAATGTACTGTATTATGTATCCCAAAAATAAAAACGTTTATTTTAATTTTTGGGACAACAGAGGAAAATGCAAGGTTTTTCATTTTTAATGTTCCCGTATTTTACGTGAGTGCTAAATTGTATCTACCTATTTATTTAAAAGTCTTCTTTGTATCAGACAAAGATAACTTTTATTCAGAAAACCCATTCCAATTAGATAAACAGAGTATAAAAATGACTAAAATCATAAGCGGTTATATACAAAAAATAAAATGTTATCTATTTTGTGAAATACTGTGATGTACAAAAATACTTTTCATTTCGGATTTAATTAAATTAATAGCAGACGAATACAAAGTATAAAGTTACGTATTTATTAGAAAGATAAGGGTTGTTGCAATATTAACTTTATTATTATTATAATGAGAACACTTTACATGTAGTAACTGGGCGACCGAGCTCTGCTCTGGTGAAAATAGAGAATGCTCATTTAATAGTATAGGATAGTACCTACTAATTCCATACTGCCATGATAATAGATACTTACTAATTCCATGCTGCCATGATCATTATTATTCTAATGTCAATAATGTCCATTATTCATTATCTTGTTCTAAACTTTGGGCGACCGAGCTCTGCTCGGGTGAAAATAAGAATAAAACGAATGTTCCCAGATATGAGACCTAGCTAGATCGATTTTTCGCCCTCATAAAACCCTATATTGCAACTTAAATCGAAATCGTTAGAGCCGATTTCGAGAACGTGAGTAGAAATCTATATACAAACAAATAAATACATACACAAATATTGCTCGTTTAATAGTATAGGATACCAAATAGTATTTTTTTTAAATTGTTTTCACAGCAGTTCGGGGGAGATCTTTGCAAACTCAGTAGAGGGATATTATAGGCAAATAAAAAACAGGTCAGGTCTGACAAAGTCAACATTCATTTGTAGATTTTCTCCAAACAGCCTGTTTCATAGAGTCATTTATTTCACGATCCGTTTCAATTTACGTACAACGGTAGCGTATGTATGAGGGTGCAAGTGGTGTAGTTTCATACCTAACTAAATACAGCATATTGTTAGCAACCTACTGGTATTTAGTTACATATTAGGCCTACGTTTTCAATTATTACTTTCTATAATTAAATTAAACGATTGAGCGTGTAAATAAATTGGATATAAAGAAAACTTAACTTCGCCAAAAAACTTTATAAAAGTTATTTACAATATTTCTCCATTTCTTTCCGTTTAAATCTCGTCGCATTGTGTCCGCAGTCGTAGTAAGCGATTTCTCTTCCCGCCTTCAAGGGTACTTGAGCCACAGTTTGTGACGTCACAGTTTTGCGTTACCGTATCTCCCGCACTCTTTCGCTTTGTCCCGAGACCGGGCAATGCGGCTCTTGATATGCTAATCTTACTTGACGGTGATATCCCTTTATTAATGCTTAGTTTTACTTTAACTGTTGACCTCAATTTAGAAGTATTATGTTTTGTGTATTCGTATGGTGTAATGGTAAAAGTAAAAGTAGGGCAGCTTAATAAAAAATAAAGCTTTGACGTAATTTTGATAAAAAACGAGTAGATATGTAAGAATCGTAGCAGGTTTTGCTGTTTCTGCCTAACCCCATGGAAAGAAGGCGTAAGATTATGTATATATGAAATTATGATAATTCATTATAATTGATATTGAAAAAAGGAAGAGCTATCACTGATCATTAAAATAGCGTGATAATTTTTCAATGAGATTTGATTGATGTGATTTTTTTTTTATTAATTTTTTTTATTTTTTTTTTTTTATTTTTTTATTAGATTTGTTTTTATTTGTTTTTTTTGCCTAATTTAAGGTAGAAAGTATAAGGATCTCTAATTATAAAACATCTGCTGTTTTTGTACCTACTTTCTATGCAAATAAATAATTATTCTATTCTATTCTATTCTGAATTTCTAATTTTTGCTTAAAATGCATGTAGGTACTTATCAAGGTTTCATGGAAATTTAAAACGAATTGGAATGTCAATATGTTACATTTAAAAAATAATAATGTTGTACAGTTCGCATCCATTAACTCGATTCATTACATAAAAATGTGTACGACAGGATATTTTATGCGATAACCCTAGCTGCTGCATCATGCTACAATGCAACAATCAACGTATGTCATCCGGCCCCCAGTGTGACAGCCCTATGCTACGAACATGTTTATTTTCAGCTTAATTTATTTCGCCTTGCAGCTTTTATTCCAACAATGTACGATTTAACAGAGAAATTATTGTGTAAACGTTGTGATTACGGTTGGATTGAATCGGCTCATTATACTCGTGCACACGGGACATCGAACGGCAAAACCTTTTGATCTGCAGTTAGTTCATAGCAGAAGAAAGTTCTTAATGTTCTTTTTATGATTCGTTGCACTGAACGTTTAGGTATTTTTTTGCCTAGGCCTACTACTAGGCATTTTGGGGTTTATTTATAAACATTTCTTAAACTTAAGTAATGATTAGCGACTGTTTAACCATACATTTTTGACTTTTTAACGTCACTTAAGCAACGTTCTTATAAAAACCCATTATGGTAAAAGGTTTCAATCAATTATACAAATAACATCCTGGCCAATGGTCATAAAAAAATATGAATTGCCATTTGTTATGAAAAGAAAAATAAATTAAAACAAAAAACGTCATGTCATCTCAGTATTTTTTTTTACAGCAAGTGTATTTTTATATTTGTAATGGAAATCCAAAAAAGTTGGATTACAACAGACTTGATACAGTATTTTGAATAGAAAGTTATTTAGTTTCAGTAGATAAATCGATGAAAACTCATCATTTGCCTAGCCTTTTCCCAACTATGTTGGGGTTGGCTTCCAGTCTAACCGGATTTTATAGACAAATCGATGGATAATCTTGTTAAATAAACATATTAACAGTACATTGATTTTCCTCAATTACCGGTTACCATTTCAAGCGAAACTGCGGACAGTAACCAACACGACACACGCCATTCTCCTTATCTGATAACACATTCACACACAGTGCAGTGCGATGATTGTCGAAGTACCAATAACATCGTAAATGTTCCACATCGACGTCGATGTCGGTCATAGGAATGCTATTACAGGAGATAGAGTCACGTGATACGATTTTAATTGACGGGTCATTTGCGGTTGCTGGTTTCAAATATGGGTGCTATTTCCACTTAGTTCACAGTGAGATTGTAACAACGTCACATCACACATTTGGAGTGGAAATTCCTGTCGCATTTCTTTTAATTTGTTTTATGTGCAACAAAACTCTTTGCAATTCTTTGGTCGTACCTTATTTTCCATCACTGAACTTTAATTAAACCTCTCAAGAAGTACAACACCGAGAGAACTGTCCAGGTGCAAGTATTTACTGTATAGCTCTTGTCTTCTGTAATTAATACGAAGTGTGTTGTTCACTCCGTTGTGTTTTCTAGTAACATACTAATTAAAATTGATTGTAGATGTAACTAAATTGGCGGAAGATACATGTAAGGGACCGCGGTCTAAGGGCCAAAACTTGAGATTAACTTCAGTAATTTATTGATTAACAGTTCTGGTACCCACGAGATTATACAAAACTTTAACCAAGTTTGGAATTAAGGTAGGTACCTAAAATAAATAGTTTAATGTTTAAGGGTTCTCGATTGATAAAATTTTGTTGAATCTTGGTAATTTGATAAGAACTATAGTTTCGTATAGTATTGCATTCATTAATCTAATTAACTAACACATTTGGTTACATTTAATGAACATAAACATTAAGGTAAAAGGTTTTTTTTACTAAATAATGGGTCTACGCTAGACTGTGACGTCGCTCGCCTGGTTGTAACCGATGGATGAAACATGGGACCTCGGAAATGTGGTTAAGTTTGTAAAATATAAAATCGTAGCATTGAACGTAGCGTGTCAGCTACGCCGCAACTCAGAGCTACGTCGTAGCGACACCGCTACGCGCATATTTCCGTTGCTAGCAAAGTTTGGCGAGCAGGGTATTATCACTTAATCATCATTCATCATTTGATGTGGACGAATTTTTTGATGCCCAATGAGCTCTTTTTTTTCCTTTGTATAATTGTACATCATTTTTATATTTTAGTGTTAGATAACATAAAAATACACATAACATCACGCCTTGTTTCCCCAAAGGGTTGGGCAGAGGTGTACTTGTAGCGGGTACACCCACATTTCGCCAGTTATGTTGTCAACTCCCATGTAATATGGGGCGAGCCTATTGCCACCAACCGGGTACCGGGAGTTAGATGTATAAAAGATGAATGAATTAAATAAAGTCTGAACATCGTAATAAATATTTATATCATATTCTACTCATTTTGTCATCTAGATCCGAAATCCATTACAAATAGGTGTCATTTTCGGTTTGAGCTTACAAAGTTCTGTTACGAGTGAGTGTTTAAACACAATAATATTTTCTATCGAATACTTCCTTACAAAAAATGGAAATAAAGTCAAAGTCAAAAACGTTTATTGTTTATAAGCACTGAATATCACAAAATTTTTCGCCGCCAAGGAATGCAATAAAATGGAAATGTGAATCTTTGCGTCTAAGCGATCGAAAAGGTTATGCAGCGTTACACTAAATTATTTGTAGAGTACACTTCCATTTTGTTTTATATAAGTCTTTATTATAGAATTATCCCATCTCGTTATTTAAGAAACTCGAAATTGTGTTAATAGATTGAGACAAAGATAATGAATCAGAGTGAATCCTTATTTAATCGTGATATGATGATTTTGTACCGAGTTTAAAATGACTGCGATTGAAACTGAGTTTGTTTCGGCCTTTCTTCTCAGAGTAGTCAGATAGGAAACGCCGACCTCATCTAGTTTTAAAATATGATTGACGTGTAAAAGTGTTTGTACAAACCTACTTACAGAAATAAAATCATTTATCATTCATTTATCATTTATCAAGAAATAATTTGATTCGCTTTTCTACAAACATTTTATTTTAAAACAAGTTGACAGCATGTTTCGACGTACGTTGATATCGTATATACTCAAAATTGTCCCTTACCTAACCTAACCAACTCCACCAAATAATGATTAACACTTGCAAATACAGTAGTATATTGCTATGTGACGTCACACATCGTCAGGTTCTCTCGCATATTGCACGAAAATCATATTATCAGCTCACACAATGTGGTACGTGTTGTGAATTAGAGAGATATGTTAGAAGAGGTAACCTAAACTTGGTGTTCACATTTTATTCAATATAAGTATGAAATTCAATCGGTACTTTCAGTATGAAACGTAACAAAGGTTGGTAACATAGATATAGACATGGAGAGAATTATGTTCAAAGTTATTTAAGCGTCTCTAATGTTGGTAAATTAATGTTGCTTTCGTAATTCGTATTCGCTGTGTAATAAAGATAATATTTCTGTACCGTATCAAATTCAAAGGGATTCTTTAAAACCACTTCGGTTTTATGGTTGTGCGAGTGTGATATTTGTTTTGTACGTAGATGTTCTATCACACGATCGTTATTCAGGACAGAGCGCATCGTGAGCCGAATTAAAAAAAACATTGAAAGCAGGTGCGAAATATTCAAATGAATATGATCAATTTGGCTTTGCATATGAAGTGAAGCCAGTGCCAACCGGGATGGATCGGTGAATTAAATTATTTTCATAGCATATCAGCCGCCTTTTTAATTTCATCAGGCAAATCGGTTGCAATGTAAAATATTGAACAAAGAAATAAGGTACTCTTTTGAGATTGGAGTAAATTCAATTTTATAGGTATTCATGCAACAAAATATAAAATATTCCATACTGGCCTCAACCATTTAGCAACTAGAATACAGAAAGCCTGAAACAACCTGCGACCTGAGCACAGAATGTCATCGACCATGACTCAGAACCCACATTTTATGACTACCCGCAACTTGTATAAAATTATCCGAAAATTAAACTCGCGCTTGACCGCACGGACTGCGGACATCTATAGAGAAACATGCCAAGTAATAAATCTTGAATGAATTAGACTTTTCCTAAACGAGGGTTTCGGGAAGATTCTAGAAAATTTACATGTTGCTGTGTTGTTCTGGTCAAAACGATTAATTGTGTGGATGAAGGCGTTATAACTTTCCACAAGAATATTACTTTTGAGTAATTTCAGCAGATGCAATGATCTGCCTAAAATATTTTAATTACTTAAACATGAATTGAAATTCTGAAATCATTAAATTGTTCGACATTACCGACCTGTTCTATTGCATCTCTATGTTGATTCTATCTACACAACAGCTTATCAAGATTTTCTTAGTCATTCAGCCTGTAGGCCGACTATACTGAAAAGTCTTACAGTGCACTCCGAGTCCAATTTAATAATGCGTTCAGGGTGCTGATGGGAGGAGGCGAAACACCGGGGTTTAACTCCGCTGCCGCAAGAAATCGCGGCACAGTGGACAGAGCTCCGGCGGGATCTCATGGCGTCATGGAGAGTGCGATTGTCGCAACCCAGCGCTGGGCACGCCACAATTGCGGCGATAAGACCCCTCTTTGAGGCTAGAGAGGTGCCACGGCGTCCTCACCTTCCGCCTGATGCAGGTCCTCACCGGACACGGCTGTCTCGGGAGGTTCCTGTTCAGGATAAGGCGGGCGGAAACGCCCGGGTGTCACCACTGTGTGGATCGCCCGGAGGACACGGTGGAGCATACGGTGGAGGTCTGCCTGGCTTGGGCGGAGCATCGCCGTGTCCTCGTGGAGACGATCGGCGGCGGTGATCTCTCGCGTCCGGCCCTGGTTCAGGCCATGGTACGGAGCGAAAGGAAATGGCAGGCCGTCACCTCCTTCTGCGAAGCGGTAATGCTCGCGAAGGAGGAGGCGGAACGCGTGAGGGATAGGCAAACTTCGCGCCACAAAGAGATGTCAGCAGAATTGACGGGGTCCACTAGGGCCGATGCCTGCCGGGGGTGCGAAGAAAACCGATAGGCAAATTGTGGCTCCCGGCAACAGGGCAACCGAAGGAACACGGGTGGGTTTTAGTCAGTAAGAGTCTGACACGCCCTAGCTCTGCCCAGAGCGGGAGAAGTTATCTGATAATTTGCCAGTCAAAAAAAAAAAAAAAATATGGTCTGAAATAAAGTCTTAATTAAACTACGCTTTTGCTTTGGAAAATATATCTACTATTTTGATTAAGTACATAATTATAAAGTAGTTATGTCATCAATGTTACTTTCTACAAACTAGGTATAATTAAAGATTGTTATATATACATTATATACATTATTATAATAGATTCGCGTCTGTTTATTGCTTATCCAAGAACTTTAACGTAGATACATAATGAACACTTTTTTTTTTTTTTTTTGGGTGGGAAATTATAAAATAACTTCTCCCGCTCTGGGTGGAGCGGGAGGGCGTGTCAGACTCTTACTGACTAAAACCCACCCGTGTTCCTTCCTATGCCATGTTGCCGGGGGCCACGATGTCCCCATCGGTTTTCTTCGAACCCCCGGCAGGCATTGGCCCTAGCGGACCCCGTCAATTCTGCTGACATCTCTTTGAGGCGCGCGTGGAACACAACGCGCCGTCGACCCGGGCTTGGTCCTTATCGGACGGCGAGCTACCCATTGCTCACCGTCCGCAAGCCCGCGCCTACGGTGGCCGGAAATCTTCCTGCGATTCCCGACGCCCAGGGCGTCTCCTGCTGCGGCGGTTAGGGGCGCGAGGGCGCGAAATTTGCCTCTCCCTCACGCGCTCCGTCTCCTCCTTCGCGAGCATTACTGCTTCGCAGAAAGAGGTGACGGCCTCCCATTTCCTCTCGCTCCGTAGCATGGCCCGAATCAGGGCCGGACGCGAGAGATCACCGCCGCCGATCGCATCCACGAGGACACGGCGATGCCCTGCCCAAGCCGGGCAGACCTCCACCGTATGCTCCACCGTGTCCTCCGGGCGATCCACACAGTGACGACACCCGGGCGTTTCCTCCCGCTTTATCCTGAACAGGTACCTCCCGAAACTGCCGTGTCCGGTGAGTACCTGCGTCAGGCGGAAGGTGAGGACGCCGTGGCGCCTCTCTAGCCACTCCTCAAAGAGGGGTCTTATCGCCGCAATTGTGGCGTGCCCAGCGCTGGGTTGCGACAATCGCACTCTCCATTCCGCCATGAGATCCCGCCAGAGCTCTGTCCGCTGTGCCGCGACTTCTTGCGGCATCGGAGTTAAGCCCCGGCGCTTCGCCTCCTCGCGCCACTCCCAAATGTGCGCGAGGACCTTTGCCTCCAGATCCCATGGCGGTACTCCGGCAAGGAGGCTCGCCGCCTCGCAGGAGACCGTGCGGTATCCTCGGGCCAGCCGGATGGCCATGACCCTTTGGGACGCGTTCAGCCGGCGGCCTGGCTGCCGCCTCAATGAAGGCGCCCACACCGGCGCCCCGTAAAGGGCCATGGACCGCACGATCTCCACGTAGAGCCTCCGGCAGGAGGCGTTTGGACCTCCCAGATTGGGCAGGAGCCGCTTCAAGGCAGCCCCGGCCCGGTCCAGTCTGGGAGCCAAACGTCGGAAATGCTCCACGAAGTTCCACCGGCTATCGAGGACGAGTCCCAGATACTTCATCGTCGACTCGACGCCGATGTGAACCCCTCCCGCCAATACTTGGGAACCCGACGGTGGCGCACTACGAGGACCATAGAAACCCATGGCCTCGGACTTGTGCAGGGCCACCTCGCATAATGAACACTTGAGTTAGCTTTATCCCTTGAGTTGATTGAATTTAATTGATAACAAACATAATTGAGTTAACGAAGAATGAAGAGTTAAGATTTACTTATTATATTTTAAACTAAGTTAACCAAATTTCTTTAAGGTTCAATTTATTTCTGCAAATAAAGAAGTCGTTCGTTGAGAAGATAGTTGACTACAATAGTACTGTAAGAGCCTTTATGAATAGTTTATAAGTTGATGGCATAATATGAGACAATAGGGTCAGCTGGAAGAGCTGTATGTCATTTTATAAAATTGTTATAAATTAGTTTGATTTGATTTACTAATTACGCAAGTTGCAAGTACTACATACTCGCGTTTAATTTCATCCTGGTAGTACCTAACTACATGTACAAAACTCTACCTTTGTTCAGAAAACTTTGAAAAAAAATGATTTTTTATTGTATCGTTCCTTAGTCACTAATTGTATGTCAAAGAAAATTTCCTTCCTACCATTTACATATGAGAAACAGGAGTCTGGTTCTAAACACACAGATGCTAAACTAAACCGCGCGCTAATAGAAATTATTCAAATGAGGGTCGAGTCTACTCCATTAGGACGCTCATATAACGCTCCATTAGGATGCTCGTATGCTAAGTTTCAGCTTAATCGGATGGCAGGAAGTGCTTGAAAAATAGATCACAATACGACTAACTAGAAACAATACGAACGAAGCAAATTAATATAAAGCTTGTAAAAAGGGACTTGCTCTACGGTAAATTAATTCTATGAATATTTCACGCGGTGAGCTAATAAATCAGGGTCGGATGTTGTCGGAGAACTTTAGCTTTTAATCCACCTCAGAGTGAATATCTGTCAAGAGTCACCTTAAGTTTTCTCTGTATCTTACAAAATACTGCGACTGTAATTGGAAGCTGTGTGGGTGTGCCAACAGTTAGGATTCACATTTAACGAAGTATTTTTCTCGGTTATGATTTTTCTATCAGTTTTGATAATATAAACAAGAAATTATAAAATAGGATCACAATTATTCAAACAAAATAATTGTCATTATCATTTCAGCCGAAACACGCCCACTGCTGGACTTCTAGGTCTCCCCCAAGCGTCGCCAAACCGACGGTGTCATAGTATCAATAACATGTAAATACAATGGGTACAATAATAGGTAAATAACATGTGTATTCTAAATATTATCCAACTAAATATGCACAAACTATTCAATTAGACTGCCTCGTTGGTCTAGTGGTAGCAAGCGCTACTGCTGAGCATGAGGTCCTGGGTTCGATTCCCGGGTCGGGTAAAGTGTTATTGGGTTTTTCTATCTGAAATTTCTCAGTAGCAGCTCGGAGTCTGGATTTGTGCCCGGTTGATGGCAATAGGCTCGCCCCCTATTATATGGGACTTAAACATAACTGGCGAAATGTGGGTGTACCTGCTACAGGGACACCTCTGCCCAACCCTTCGGGGAAACAAGGCGTGATTTTATGTTATGTTATGTTATTCAATTACAAGTACCCCCTGTTTCACAGGTTTGTGGCCAGGAGTTACGTTGAATAGACAGATTGAATCGGACAGAACACGACAGCTAGTTATAATATTTATAATGGACGTGTTCGAAACAGTCATACCCAGTTTTTTCTACGAAGCGATAAGATATCAGGCGTTCCTTTAAGAGCCAACTTACCAAATATGTATGAAAAACCTCGCGTTAACTGGAATTCCGGTGAAGTTCTCGTTCCTACATATCTGAAATGTTCAGGAAGTCGGAAAGGGGAGTTGCGACTCCTGCTCTTGCTGGAGAGTTTAGATAAGAAGGTTGTTTATAGTGAACAGCCTGACTTCGGACGACACCGGACAGTCGCGTGGAGATACAGTGATCTTGTTGGATGTTTAAATCGTAGCTTTTTTGGATAATAGCTGAAGTAGGACAATGCTCGCAAAGTTAGTTACAAATATAAATATATTTGTGCTAAAATGAAAATATTTAAAGTATCAAAATCAAAGTAGCAATTAAATAAACTAAGTTCCCAAACAAAACCCGTTTGACAGACCTTTCTATCCTTCGTAACTTTATTACCGTGATTGGGTCTAAACCACTGAACTTAAAGCATATTTGTAAAGATTACGTCCTCGTTCGCATCCCTCGGGGTTGTTCCAACAATCGTCGGGATTACAGCCGCATGTGCCCGACTACCTATTTGTCTAACCCGAAAATTTTGCGCTGCCCCAAGTATAAGTTTTGTGAAATTATTGGTAGGTTTCATTTAATTTGGCCGGATGATTAAAAAGAGCAATGATAGCCTAGTGGTGTGACCGTCCAACTGCCACGTCATAGGTCTCGAGTTCGAATCCAAGGCTCCAAACCTCTGACTTTTCGGATTCATGTGCGTATTGTATAATTATCACTTGCTTCAAAAACGGTGAAGGTAAACATCGCGAGGAAACCGGCATGCCTGAGAGATCTTGATTCTTGACAGCATGTGAAGCCAAGTCGGAGGCTTTTGGGCGGCTTGGTAACTCTGACACCAGGTTAGTCACAAACCAAATGAAAAGAAGAAGAAGATGATTAAATACATGGAATTATTATTTCCTATTTTTTCTGCAGACGCTGCACCACCTCCCTCCCTCCCCCCTCCTCTCTAAATACTTCGAGTCTCCGCTAGATTCTTACTCATTGTTCAAACTTTTGCTCAATTGATACAATTCAATGAAAAGTGGACAGGCGACCAAGTTGTCTTCTTTCCAAAGTAAATCAGGCAGCACAACTTAAAGAAATTCAGGCTTAAACTTTGTTCTGTCTTGTCTAATTAGATCCCAAAGATCGTCCCAGATTCCATTAAAGTGTATTTCAAATACTTTTTACAAAATAAAAGTAAGCGACTGTCATGGACGCCTGTTCAGACTGCGGTGAATTGTATCGTTGGTAAATATCTTCAGTTCAGTCAAAATTTACTGTTTTATTTACTGAAGGTTCTAGTTTTATATAAATAAATAGTTTTAGTATAATAACCTACTTTAAGCGGGGATTGAACGAAAGTAGTAATGATTTATTTTCATAAAAGAACTGATAAAAGACTAATTTATGTCTATGTCAGACATTAATTAGTCTTTTATCAGGCCAGCCATTGTACTCGTAGTAACGGCAAAGTTAGTTTTTGTTTCAATTATTGTGAACAAGTTACGGAACATGCAAAACTAACTGAAGCTGAATACTTTCAGGTTGTAGTAGTTACTCTACCTTTGAAAATGTAAAGTACCTATATAAATATACCTACGTCCTTTGTACGAGTGTACTATGATAAATGTAGGTAGGTACCTATTTGTGCGGATCTCCAACTTTCAGACACGTAACGGTTTTAAAACTGAAAGAGTCGTAAAATAAAAATCACTCAAACTCCCAATTACTACAACTTTTGCACCAAACCCTAATAATACCACTACTAATTGGGACCGATAGGAAAACATAATACATTTTTCAAAAAGTTGATTCATGTGCAAGACAAATTTCGTAACAAAGATAAACCTGTTTTTCAGACGCAATTTTTCAAGGGCTTTATTTTTCAAGAAGAGGTTCAAAAGATGATAAAAGATGATAATACTTGTTACCTATATGTAAATGGACATTTGTTTTAAAGTTAATGCAAAGTGATATCGCGGAGATAAACGTCGAAAATTATTCGGATATAAATCTTAGCATTAATTTTATATTCATTATGAAAATGTGTATTCTCCTTGTATTTTATGTAAAACAATTCGTTTTGGAATTTTTAGTTCGAATACCCATTCGCAAAATACATGCTTTGACGTGGAGTTGCGGGCCTCTATAATCTATGGTTTGAATAGATTTAAGTAATTGGAAAACATCAATGAGTATGTAATAAGAAAGTCGTAAAATCTAAGTTTAATAATACGCAAAAGTATGGAATAAATTAAAAAAGTTAAGATGTTAAGCACATCTTTAAAACTCTGTAGATAAACATTAAAGTTGAACAAACACAAATAAACTATAAAGGCTCCCGCAGACAGACGCGACGCCATGTCGCGACGGGACTCTGGTGGAACAATTTCTATGAAAACGCGGAAATTGTTCTACCGGTATCGGACCGCACCGTTGCATCGCGCCTTTCTGCGAGAGCCTTAAAACGAGTGCTAAAATAATATTATTGGAGCTCGTTTATCGAGAAAGTAAACGTTAACTCGTTGAAAACACCAAACTGGCAGTAAATGGCACTTAAATTAAATTTAAAAGACGATTATGTATTTGTAGTAAAGCTGCCAGTTGTATAATTTGGTATCTAACTGCACCTACATCACGCTTAATGTTAAATAATGTAGAACAGGTTCCGAAAAACAAACTCGATAGAGCATTATCGAATACCTATTTAATTGCTATAGAATGCATCTAACAAGTTTAATTGCGAGCAACTTAAACGAAACGCGTTCACATTGCACGAGTTTATGGCGAAAACAATTCCGGGAGGAATCTAGCGGAAATTATAATTCCACACAATATTTTAGTCCTCGTGGCTAAACGTTGAAAATACTAACCTTCGGTGACTGTAAATTTGTAAAGCATTTTTTGAAGCTTCATCTTAAGCAGCTCTGGAGTAAATAAACATCTTTATTTACTTCCCAAAGCCAAGGAAATGTCCTAAAAAATTCAGGAATTACGTCACTTGAACAAATTGCGGACACGTTTTTGTAAATTACGGCAACAGAAGAGAGCGTGGCAGGTAAATTGTAAGTGAAGGAATGTTTATCAAGCTTCTTATCATTTTAGAGGAAATGTCTCGTGTGATGACCATTCATTGTTTTACGGAACAACCCGGAAATTCAAGCTGCAAGCGATGTTTGTGTTTAGGAATTTAAAGCTTGTACAGCTAGTTAGTGGTCACGTTCTAGTTGGCAGGCGCTGAGCTTTGCTGGCAAATATTTCGCTATAGGTTATTATAGTAACACACAAACTTTTAAAATTGCCGAGTTGAAAGTAATCCTATTGACATGGATTGCTTTTTGGTTAAGTAATCATGCCTTTATAATGATACTAGCTTTTACCCGCGGCTTCGCCCGCGTGGATGTCGCAAAATATCCCACAGGAACATGCTACCGGAATTCAGATTATCCTATGTTCTAAGCCAGATTATCATCTAAATACGTTCAGCCGTTACGGTATTAAAAGGTAACAGGTATTATCTGCCTGTTACCTTTTACAGAATTGCCTGGAGGCATCAAGTTGAAATATATATCAAAAACTTAGATCTACGGTCCCTTGGAGCTGTAAACAAAATCAAAACTTCCAAGTCAATTCAATAAAAAAATACGGCCATTAAATTGTACCGCATATTTATCAATTTATATAAATATGCGGTATAATTTAATGGCCGTATTTTTTTAGTGCAGTGTCAATACACTCGCAAATAAAACAAAGCCTATATGGTACTTCCCGTTGTCCTAGCAGCATGAAGTATGGCGAGAAAACTTTCATTACCTATATATCACCTCCTTTAGGATTATTTTTGAGACAAAAAGTAGCCTATGTCCTACCCTAGGATGCTGTTTATCCCCTTGGCAAATTTGATCGAAATCAAATTCGAATTTGGAATTTGCTTGTGGTTTAGGCGTGAAAAGTTAACATACAGACAGACATTCTTGTACTCAAACCTCAGTAGGCTTGATATAGTTTTTGGAAAAGTTTTTGTGAAAATTGGCAATTTTTAAGAAATCTGTGAATGCAGATGTTTCAAAAAGTTAAGAACACGGTAAGTTAAGGTCGGTACGGTATCATTTCGGTACCGATTCTGTACCATTTCGGTACTGCTTATGTCTCTTCACTGGTCGGTAAACCGAAACGATAACGCACGCGCGCACTGCTTTCATTTAGAATTCCAAATTCAAATTAATTCTATTGGTTGGCGAGCCCATGACCAAAAATTTTGCCTCATCGTTTTACGAACAATTTTAGATACCGAAAACACAATTTTCAGAAACCAGTAGCGTCACACGTACCAAGGAGATCATAATTTGAGAAAATTAAAAATGAGGAAAAATAAAACCCATAGCATCCACCGTCTGAAAATTTTGTTTTTATGTGAAGATTGGTCAGTTGATGCGAATGTTGGCAACGTCGCAAATAGCTGTCAAATGAACCTGTTTTGATTAATTTGTCAATATTACTGTATGGAAATATGAAATATAGCTTTAGTAGTGTCAGGAGCGTTTTCATGTGGCGGCCGTTATTCGGCAGCGGTTGTGTCGGCCGCTATGTGGAGGCCGTTACTTGGCGGCTGCTATGTGGCGGCCGTTATTTGGCGGCCGTTATCTAGCGGCCGTTATGTGGCGGCCGTTATGTGGCGGCCGTAATTTGGCGGCCGTAAAGTGGCGGCCGTAATGTGGTGGTCGCAATGAGGCGGCCGCTATGTGGCGACCGTTTTGTTGCGGCCGTTATTTGGCGGCCGTTGAGTGGCGGCCGCTATGTGGCGGCCGTTATTTGGCAGCCGTTATCTAGCGGCCGTTATGTGGCGGCCGTTATGTGGCGACCGCTATGTGGCGGCCGTTATTTGGCGGCAGTTATCTAGCGGCCGTTATGTGGCGGCCGTTATATGGCGGCCGCAATTTGGCAGCCGTAAAGTGGCGGCCGTAATGTGGCGGTTGCAATGAGGCGGCCGCTATGTGGCGGCCGTTTTGTTGCGGCCGTTATTTGGCGGCCGTTGAGTGGCGGCTGCTATGTGGCGGCCGTTATTTGGCGGCCGCTTTGTGGCAGCCGTTATTTGGCGGCCGTTATCTAGCGGCCGTTATTTGGCGGCCGTTATCTAGCGGCCGTTATTTGGCCGCCGTTATCTAGCGGCCGTTATGTGGCGGCCGTTATGTGGCGACCGCAATTTGGCGGCCGTAAAGTGGCGGCCGTAAAGTGGCGGCCGAATGTGGCGGTTGCAACGTGGCGGCCGCTATGTGGCGGCCGTTTTGTTGCGGCTGTTATGTGGCGGCCGCTATGTGGCGACTGTTATATGGGGGCCGTTATTTGGCGGCCGTTATCTAGAGGCCACTACGTGGCGACCATCATGTGGCGGCCGTTATGTGGCGGCCGCTATGTGGCGGTTGTTGTGTTGCGGCCGTTATGTGGCAGCCGCTATGTGGCGGCTGTTATATGGGGGCCGTTATTTGGCAGCCGGTATCTAGCGGCCGTTATCTAGAGGCCGCTACGTGGCGGCTGCTATGTGGCGGCCGTTATTTGGCGGCCGTTATCTAGCGGCCGTTATGTGGCGGCCGTTATGTGGCGGCCGTAATTTGGCGGCCGTAAAGTGGCGGCCGTAATGTGGTGGTCGCAATGAGGCGGCCGCTATGTGGCGACCGTTTTGTTGCGGCCGTTATTTGGCGGCCGTTGAGTGGCGGCCGCTATGTGGCGGCCGTTATTTGGCAGCCGTTATCTAGCGGCCGTTATGTGGCGGCCGTTATGTGGCGACCGCTATGTGGCGGCCGTTATTTGGCGGCAGTTATCTAGCGGCCGTTATGTGGCGGCCGTTATATGGCGGCCGCAATTTGGCAGCCGTAAAGTGGCGGCCGTAATGTGGCGGTTGCAATGAGGCGGCCGCTATGTGGCGGCCGTTTTGTTGCGGCCGTTATTTGGCGGCCGTTGAGTGGCGGCTGCTATGTGGCGGCCGTTATTTGGCGGCCGCTTTGTGGCAGCCGTTATTTGGCGGCCGTTATCTAGCGGCCGTTATTTGGCGGCCGTTATCTAGCGGCCGTTATTTGGCCGCCGTTATCTAGCGGCCGTTATGTGGCGGCCGTTATGTGGCGACCGCAATTTGGCGGCCGTAAAGTGGCGGCCGTAAAGTGGCGGCCGAATGTGGCGGTTGCAACGTGGCGGCCGCTATGTGGCGGCCGTTTTGTTGCGGCTGTTATGTGGCGGCCGCTATGTGGCGACTGTTATATGGGGGCCGTTATTTGGCGGCCGTTATCTAGAGGCCACTACGTGGCGACCATCATGTGGCGGCCGTTATGTGGCGGCCGCTATGTGGCGGTTGTTGTGTTGCGGCCGTTATGTGGCAGCCGCTATGTGGCGGCTGTTATATGGGGGCCGTTATTTGGCAGCCGGTATCTAGCGGCCGTTATCTAGAGGCCGCTACGTGGCGACCATCATGTGGCGGCCTTTATGTGGCGGCCGCTATTTGGCGGCCGTTATGTGGCGGTGGTTATGTTCTTCTGACTATTCTTTTTAAAATCTGTGAATGCAGATCAAAAAGTTAATGACAGTCTAAAACTGTAGCGACAACGCTTAAGGTATGTGGCGGCCGCCACATAGCGGCCGCCACTGGCGACCGCCACATTACGGCCGCCACTTTACGACCGCCAAAGCCATAATCTTTAAAAAAAAACCAATATCCTTAATGCCTTTTGGCTAGCCTTTTTACAATTTGCGGTAAACATTAAATTAGCATTTGCTCATCCCCCATCACAAATAGCACGATCATAATTTTTGAAAAGTCTACGAGTATTCCATTATTTATTTATACCAATTGGGACTTGAAAATGTTCAAGTTAACCAAGCCACACAGTTAAATCCTCCCCTGTAAAAATGAATACCCCTTTTCAACCGGTAAGGGGTAGATTTAAAAAAATCCCTGATTCACGTTTTTATTTATTTTCAATCTCAAGTATAAATATTGAGTTTCGAGTTAATCAGAACGCGCGTTAAAATTATTCCATACAAACTTTGATACCCCCCAATCCTCCTTTATAGGTAGTTTAGAAAAACTAAAATGGCAAAGTTTATAATTTACATAGATAAATATTCGTGCCAAGTTTCAAGTTTATTAACTCAAGGAATGAGATTTTTCATACAAACAAAATTCTCCCTTTTCACCCCCTTAAAGGTCGAATTTCCAAAAATCCGTTCTTAGCGGACGTCTACTAACTATGAACTACCTCCCTACCAAATTTCATCTTTATACGTCAAGCGGTTTTCGAGATTTCGTGATGAATGAGTGAATGAGTGAGTGAGTGACCTTTCGCTTTTATATATTTAGATTAGATTGATGTTGTTTACAAGTTGTAGGTAATCAAGTGAAATGATAGTCACTATCGTAGTACTCAAGTTTAGTGACGTAAACGGGTCAAAATGTGATAAACTCGCAACTTTACGCTTCGCTGTTACGCAAACTTTTTATCGAGGTCTTTTTATTTTGTTACAAATCGCTTATGAAAAGCAATTTGTAACTAAATATGATGCGACCCTTTAAAGTTAATTAGAATTTATGGTTTGTACGAAACATGATAATCACACAGCAGGAGTTGATAGTAATGGGCATAGCAAAAATATCTTTGCTAATATTTTCTCAATGTATCTCAGCTAAACCAACGGCGAAAAATTTATTTATTTTAAAAAAAATCTGCTGTTTCATAGAAAAGTGCAATACCTACGCGGTCAAAATGTATGGACCAGCTGTTTTTTTTTTAAATAACCGACGAAAAATTTCAACGCAGGGGGGTTCAGAATCATGTACTAGATCTATGGTTTCAGTTTTCGCGTCGATGTCCCTGCCATCCTGTATGTGGTCCGACACGCACTTGTTCGGTTTTTTTAGTTCAATTAGCACCAAAGACTTAAAGACTAAGATAATTCATAATCAACGCACCAGAACGTCAACTTTAAGGTGTTCGTGGTGCGTGTAGCGAATTGTTATTTTATCCTCGTCATGAAATAATACTTTTGGCTACAGGACGTGGTGTTCCATCGCTTCCGCAGACAAGTATCATAAGACAGCACAAAGTCATGCTAGTGCCAAGTGAAGTGCTACTAACATAGTCTTAAGCCTTATTTATTAACACTAGTTTAGAATATACTAAAAATAAATTAATGTATGGTAAATATCAAAAAATCTATGGCCCCTATGTCGCCCGAAATAAATGGTTTTATTATTACTTCTCTCATGAGATGAAGTGAAGGCTGCTGATGCACTTCAAAACGTTTATAACTGAAAAACTATCACAAGTGACACATGAACACACGCGACGTGGACACATAACACGCATACCTACTCATTACCTTGCGCTAGATAGGTAAGGCAATCTCTGCTTACCCATATAAACGAGATTACTCTCACCGAGGCACTTTACAGGAAGCGAGTCACAGCATAAGATATTCTCTATTTATAGCCTTTCCGCCGATTTGTGGGAAATACGTGCAATATCTGCTAAGCGCGTAATAAATTAAACATTTTTTATTCTGAAGGTGTTGTGCATATGCTGCCATCTGTCAAAGTAATGCTGTGTTTTATTGTTGTAAAGGCATTACGGAGGGAATTATATTTAACACGGCTGGAACTTTAGTGAGTGGTCGTCGTTTACATGTAATTGATTGCTAAAGTTGACAGATATAACGTTTGTATCCAAGAAAGATTTAAACAGTACGCCTTACCATAATATATCTAAACTAAAATAGAATAATGATGAATAGATAGAACCTTGAAAGTGTTGAGACGTAGCCCCAAAGGACTTTTGTCAAATTGTCATATTTACTACTGTAACAACAACAACAGTTATATTATGTGTTGTGAACTCAGAACTATTATGGAACCATTAGGTGTAGTTTAAAAATTCATGAAAAAAATCTTTTCCTTGTTCCTCCTATTAGTGTGCCTTCAGAACATGTTCAGCTCACTACAACAAATAGCAGACTCGAAAATAAGGAATCGGAACTAGTAGGCAGCAGAGATCGTAATATAATATCTACGTGTGTTTGTATTGTTAGGGCGTCGAATTATTTAAGGAAAAAACGTTATGCCTGGGTTACACGAGGCTAGTTTTTGAAACTAGTAAAGCAACGAAGTAATATTCTGGCTTATTATCCTCGCTTGGCGCTAGAGCTGTTCACATGATGCTAGGAAATTTTAAACCAGTAGCATTGCAGTGACCGTTCGTAGAGTAAAAAGAACCGATTGGATACTAGCTTCGCCGGCCATACGATGCTAGTGCATGTGGGCTCTACTCTCATCTCAAAAATAGAACCCCGTCCTATTAAACTACCACACCAGCTTACTATCTTTCTCACTAGCTTATTAGCCTAAAAATAAGGATAGTTCTCTATACATAAGGCCGGAGTGACTAGCTTGCTAGCTTACGAGCACAATCTTGCTGTCCTAGCTTGAATAACTACCCTCGTGTAACAGGGGCATTACAATGATTATCATTCAGTTTAACTTATATTCTAAAGAAATTACTACTTATGCTATATTGCTAATTGCTACTTATGCTATAAAGTTTTGTAAAAAACATAGTTAAATTCAATCGACATAGTTAAATACTGCTTCATACTTTTCTAACAGAATCGAAGGCTGTATTATCTTTCCTTGGAGAGGTAAAGCGAATATCCCTAGTTTACCATCGCTCTTCATTTGTGTAAATATTTTTCCAGCAAGATTTTCATTTCAACACTGCCGTAAAAACTTCGTTATCTTCCAAATCATTACGGATTTCAATGGCTATCATAATTCTACCAAGTAATTCCTTGTCTCCTTTAATAATTTTTTGATTTTGTTTACCAGTACCTAACGAGACCTCACTTATGGGGCGCTCGCATTACTCGTAAATAACTGAATAATACTTAGAGTTGGGAATTTGTGAATATTTGAGGACAACACTGTAGTGCACCAGCTATTATGTCTGTTTTCAACATAAGGGTTAGCTGGGAATTCGCTTTAGGTATCGGGGTCACCAATTGAAACTTTGATAAATTGTGGGAGAGTTGCGCGTGTAACGTATATCTTTACGATCGTATTTCTCTTTACGACAAGTGAAGTTTCACCCATACCAATACTATTTTCGCTTTTGTGTTTTGACTTTATTTATTTTTAGGGTTCCGTACCTCACAAGGAAAAAACGGAACCCTTATAGGATCACTTCGTTGTCCGTCTGTCCGTTTGTCTGTCTATCTATCAGTCTGTCAAGATACTTTTTCTCAGGAACGCGTGGAGGTATTAAGTTGAAATTAATTTCAAATACGTAGGTCTATGGTCCCTTTGCTCTAAAAAAATCAAACTACTAAGTTAACGCAATAGAAAAATACAGCCATTTATGCGACATATTTTGATACTCGCAAATAAATCAAAACCAACAGGGTACCTACTTACTTCCCGTTGATCTAGAATCATGAAATCTGGCAGGAAGCAAGGTCTTTCAGCACATGTAAACGAAAAAAGTTCGGAAATCGTTAATTTGCAGTTTCATCACACAGTAAAGTTTTTGTTTTTGCGATTGCATTTTATTGTCAATGTATGGGAGAACATGTTTTTCAACTACGTGTATGTTAAGTAGTTTTTGGGATAAATTCCCTCCAACTACGGAAATCATCATTGTGCGTGGTGTAGCGCGGACTGTAGCGTTGTGAGCGGCCTCAACTATAGGTACTTAGTTGAGTGATGCTAAAATTTCACAATTAGTAAATTACTAACCACATCACTAAAAACGTGGCACAACACAATTTCCTAAGGACGCTCTGCATTTCTACTTCCGCTTGCCTACCTGATGGAAGCTATCCCCTGACCCTGAGGATTCTGTGCCCCGATCTAGGGGCTCTTCGTACGGGCTGAAGGTAGGACCCCTTGCCTAATTCTGCACGCTACCTACGCACGCTACAGAGGTCATATGAAGGCCTGCCTAACTGCGGCCTACCGCCGCGAGTCTGTGCTGACAGGCGGCCTCCACGTGCTACGAACGCTCACTAGCAGCGTTTTACGAGGGCCATCCGGCCTACTGCTGAGCCTGTGCTGAACAGGCCCCCATGTCTACCACTTGCTTCCAAGGACGGTACTTCCTAACTAAGTGTGCGAGTGCTCAGGAATCAGTGATCTTACCCACGACCTAGCCATGTTCTTCTACCTATCTAAATTATAGAATAGAATAGAATAGAATAGAATAGAATATTCTTTATTACGTACACCAAAAAAAAAAAAAAATTACAAACATTAATTCAGAAATTTAAAAAAAAAAAATTAAATTATTTCATTTATTTCATTTATAAACATATGATTTACATTTTTAAATATTCTTATAAAATGATTAAAAAAAACATTTAAAAATATAAAAAATAGTAGCCCACCGGTGTCGGGAACAGGGTCCAAGCCACCGGTGGTCAGGGCTCCTGAGAGAGGAACCTCCTAACAATACGCGCCGTGTCCAGGAGTACCGCTTTCTGGATCAAGCCCTTGATCCAGCTGCCTAACGAGAGCCTCCTCAGGTGTTGGTCGAGGCTCTTGGCTATTATGCCATTGGCCGTCACGACTATCGGCACAATTATTGCTGTATCCACATCCCACAAGTCGACAACCTCGTGAGCCAGGTCAAGATACTTAATCTGTTTATCTTTTTCAGCTTTCACGAGGTTCTCGTCATGCGGGACCGCTATATCAATAATCATTGTGCGACGCTCTAATCGATCTATCACCACTATGTCGGGCTTATTGGCAACAATAGTCCTGTCAGTGATGATAGATCGATCCCAATACAACGTGATATTGCCATTTTCGAGGACTGGGTCGGGCACATATCTATAGTACGGTACTTCCGATTCCACAAGACTGTATTTCAGAGCAAGTTGCTGGTGGATAATCCTGGCTACAAGGTTGTGCCTATGCAAGTATTCTCCGTTAGCCAGACGAGAACAGCCAGAAATAATGTGTCGGATTGATTCTCCGGGACGGTGGCATGCCCGACAGATGTCAACCGTGCCGTCCTTCACAATATATTTCCGGTAGTTGTTCGTCATCATAACTTCGTCCATAATTGCAAAGACAAAACCTTCGGTTTCCCCAAAGAGGTCACCGAATCGCAACCAGGATACGGACGCTAACAGGTCTACATCGGGCCCATGTAAGGCCCGGTAAAAGCGCCCGTGAAGCTCTTTGCTCTGCCATACCTCCCTGCGGTCATTAGTATCTAATACTATAGGTTTGCGCCAGTTCTCGTTAGCCAAGGATAGCGGGGTGAGGCCCTTGTCCACTGAGACTACATCTCGGTGCATCCCCACGTCGGTTTCTAGGAAGTATTCCCTGAGACTGCATACCTCACGGTTGTGCAGGGTCTTAGCATTTAAGAAACCTCGACCTCCGCACTTCCGTGGGATATACAGTCTCATCACCGATGAACGTGGGTGATGCATCCGATTTGCGGTCAGCAGTGTGCGGACCCTCCTATCCAGGGCGTCAAGTTCCGTCTGAGTCCATTTGAGTATGCCGAAAGAGTACATCAAAACTGGCATGACCCAACCGTTGAAGGCGCGCACCTTGTTTCCGCCTGATAAAAGACTATTTAATACTTTATTCAGGCGGCTAAAGAAGCGCTCCTTCAGCGATTGCTTCATGTCAGCAGCGTTGATACCTAAAGCTTCCGACATACCCAAATACTTGTAGGTTTCGATTGAGGAGAGGGATCTTAGGTGTATGGAATCCGAGAGGTGGGTTCCCGAGAGCATTATATGTATAAACTATCAAGCTGTCTTATTACTTTATCTTCTACCTCTTCCTACCTATCCGTTACCGGCCTGCGCAGCCTACCCTGCGCAGCCCTAGCCGTTACAGTGATCCGACACGCACTTTGCCGGTTTTTCTGTTGTTCTGTTCAGTTTTTGGGTTTATGGCTAAACCATTCAAAACAAACTAATGAAATGACATTGATGTTTATCTTTGCACTATGGTTTAGTCTTCTTCCTAGCAATGTGCCGATTTATGGGAAATACGCGCACAAGCGTTTGAAATAAGTACGTATGATAAACGTTCATTCACGTGATCTCTTGTATCCATCTTTTAGCTCATTCTGTCAAAATTATTTAATCGAAACGTATTTATCCTATGTCTCAGATAAACTAGCCAAGCCAGTACATTTACGTAAGCAGTAATATCATCTTTTGAAAAATATAATACTTGTCATCAACTTAATCCTAAACATTGCTTTTTCCTTATGCCAAAGGTTCTTTCGAAATATTGAGGTAAGTATGATTTACATAAACGCTTGGAACCAAGACAAAGAATAAAGTAATTAGCAAACAGTTCAGCTACAAAGAATTATCATAATCTGAGCTATTAACAGTGTTGACAAGCCCAGGGGAGACCTTCGCAAAAAAAACTTGTTTGATGACCCATTTCATAAAACCATCAAATTAATTGTTTTAAAAACAGTTAAGGTTCTTTATTTTCACCGTGAAAAGAAATACGCCTCGTCTGAGCCTTTGAATGAATTTAAATTATTTAGACTAATTAATTATGTTTGTAAAATTATCTTATTCAAGTCATAGAATGTTTTTGTCCTGGTCGCAATAAATTATGTTGCTTCTCAAGCATCATGGCTTTGTATGCGGAATTTTTATTTTTATTTTTTTCGATGACTGAAGCACTTGTTGAAAGATGTGTCTTATCGTAATAACATATACGTATTTCGTAAATTTCAGTATAAATAACAAAATTTACGAAATACATTTATAATTTTCCACAAACATACACTACCAACGGTGACTCATATCTACGTTACTTGACTCTTGAACCCTCCAATCTCGCATCGACGGTTGCAGTTGCTTCTGCCGTTGGCAACGTGCGGTAAAAATAGCACTAAGGCGGCAGAAAAAGTGCGTAAATCCCGGTTAGTCTGCACAAATCTCGTAAAGTATTCGCATTGCGTCGGTAGAAGCGCAATGTTACTGCATTATAAGTTTTTAATGTTCATCGCGGAAATACGTCAAACTATTGATCGTTGACTTTATACCAATTTTAAGCTTTTAAAATACTTAATTCAATTTGATAACTCCAAGGTGAATAAAAGTTTAAGAACTCAAAAGTTTAACTTAAAGTACAGTAAGCTATGTTTATTCCTAAGTAATTAATTAAGGAGATCTGTCTTCTAAAACTGAGTCGGCATTAAAACGCAAATAAACTGTGCTTCTCGAAGCTTCAATTTAATTTAGTGAAGTTTAATTAAGTATGTTCAAACACGATCATTTTATTTCATTGAATCGTAATCAAGTCGAAAAGGTCAATTCAATGAAATAATAAAGAACCAATGAATTAATAAGAAAGTGATTAGGTACTTTGTTATTCCATTTATATGATTAATATTGGATTTTAAAAAGAGGTTCATTAATCTAAGAAGTGGCGCTTACCGTAGGGCTCATGAAAGAAATTGTAACATAAAAGAGTTTATTAATAATAAGAATGAAAAACAATGATGAAACTTTTGTAATTTATAAAATAACAAAATAAATGCTGACTCGTTTCCCCACATACTCAGGTTTATATCTCCCGCGAAGCGAATGGTATAAAGTACTTTATGATATGTATATAAATACTACACAATATCTTATTTTTATAAACACGTAAAGTATCCTCTCTATGTAAGAACTGACACACTTGATAGGTACATATACGTGACAGTTTATCACACGCAGCCATTTACAACTAGTGAACATTATTTATAAGCAACTGTTATTGAACAAGAGGAAGAGAATCGGTTTGCTGGTCCTCGAGACCTTTTTGTGTTGTCTGTGAGTGACAGAGAGATATTGGTATTGGCAGTTGCTACCGTACCTTGGGAATCATTTATAAAGAAAGGTTGAAAAATACGGTGTTGGGAATTCACTTAGCAGGCGTTAGCCAGATACCAGTCATTAGTGAATTAGTAAGTCGGTCTCTTAATGAATCGAGCCAGAACATGGCGTGTATCCGTAATTCCATTTAGACGATTTTCACGAACCACTAGCAATAAAAAGCGAGTGCAATTCATTTCACTAAAGATTTTAGAGCGTGAGCATACACACACTGGGGTGCCCAATAGAGATATTTTCAATGTCTGATCAAAAACTATAAGCCTATTTGTGCAATGGGCTGATAGTTTTTATTGCCTATATAAGCCTCCTGATTACTATTAACATTAACATGAATATTCGTGGAGGAATAAATCCAAGACCATGACGATGGTGCTTCTATACTGTAGATATTAGTATTAATGATATTATAATGTATAATGTTATTATTTTTCTTAAACACACATGTAGTGCTTATGAATTGTAACGTAACGTTTACCTCTTAGGAGGTAAATGTTGGTTACGGGTTAAATTAAAATAGGTAGTAAGGTAGTTAAAATTAAATTCAGATTAGCTTTGAATTAAAATTAAGGGCCGGCTTTACAGGACGTGGGATGTTCGGGATAGGCGGGGTCAGGCTGACAGATGATTAGGCCAGCGCGGAGGCAGGTAGGCAGGTAGGCAGTCAGGAAGTGTGCAGGAGCCGGGCTGCAGAGTCACGCGTCTAGCGGCGAGTCCTGTCGAACGGAGAGGTGGGTGTGAATAATTGTTAGATAGCGGAGGCACTCCGTGGTACCTCACGCTAATGGGAGGCCTGCGTCAATGTCGGCAGGCTATGTTGGAGTCGCTTGGCGCCGCGCCGATTGGCGTCGCAGCGCTTGGCGTCGCGCCGCTTGGCGTCAGAGAGTGTCGGGGGCCTCTCTTGGAGGATGGCGTCGCTTAGCATAACGTCTCTTGGCGTCGGAGGCCTCTTATGCCGCTGTATACGTGTGGCGCCTTGCGCCACGCTGCCGGAAGGGTCTAGTACAGGAGCTTATTAAATGATAAACAAGAGTTCAGACGCACTCAAGGTTTATTTGTTTTTAGACACTGAATTGACTAAAAAAAGGTTTAAGTATTTAAAATAGCTTTGTTTTAGAACTATGCTCTAGGGCTTCGAAAACACGGCCTCACCAGCCACTTTCAGACCAAAAACCCTTAGATCTCAACTCAAACTCTGACTGCAAACTCCAAAAATTTGAAGCCCGTTTCTATCGTTCTGTGCCACTTTTTTAAACGTTTTCAAAGATATATCAAGCGATAGATGGCCACCACGAATACAAACGGTTTACAGAGAGGGAGTCTACAGGTGTTGTTATTGCTAGGGTCAGTGTATACACCGGCTTTATGAAAGGTTTAGAAAACTATAAAGTGTACTTGTCCATGGTGTGTTATGTCTATGGTATAGAAAAATAAATTGGACAGATGACAGTTTAATTTGAAAATGTCAGAATATAAATAATTCTAAGATTTTTTACAAAGACGAAAATTAGTAATATAAAATAAGTTTTGGACGCTAAGACGATCAAAGAATAATTAAAAGTATACTTTTTAGAGGTAACAATGTTTACGAGTAATTATAAAAGGTGAGTTCTGTGTGTGTCATAGGATTTTAATATGTTGTAAATAGATAGTATAAAACATATAAATAGATTAGATTAGGTGGCGCGGCAGAATACCACAGTATGTTATACGGTAACGGATTAAGCCCAAACAAATGATTGAGTATCAATTTTCCACGTCACGTTCTGTGGCAGCCCTGCAGGCTTATATTACAGCAACATGGGGAAACATATTTTTAAGACTTTAAAAAAAAAAAATTGTAACGTATGTATTTGGATTTATTACACCGCGAGCATTTACGGTTAAATTGTAGAATTTTTTATGTTTTAGAGACGGTTTTAAACTCGTTGACTGTTGGGAATCGGTAGGTACTTGGTTTTCGCAATTAATTAATAAATGAAATTGGTATTACTTTTGATAGACTGCTCTTGTGTACAATTTATTGACTTTCTACGACTGTCTAATAAAAGTCATCTGTTAGTAAAGTTAATTAAATAATTAAAATGGGTATGAAATTCTGTAATTTATTTTAACCAAAATAAAACGTGACACTTCATAAATGAACATCAAATAGGTAGGTACAGAATAATTGCCTCGCCCTCATTTTCAGAAAGAATAAAAAACGCGTAACTCCAATTTAATTTCCTTTTCACCTTAATCAGCGCGTCCAGAATTCAATCATTCAAATGTCGAAATAAAAAGGTTCCATCTCTAATTTTGCATTATTTCCACCACTCGAAGCGTTCGGGTGGACGACGTGACTCCATAAAATCCTTTTATTTCCAATAATGATCATATAGTGTCTAAAATTAATACTAGACTCGACGAAATTCATTGTAGAAATCGAACAATCTATTTAATTATTCAGCAAGTCCTGTTATTCTTCGTGATGAAAAAGTCGCCTCTATTTTTTAATGATAGTATTTGTTTCACAAAAACTTGTTTTAATATTTATGAAACGTCCCTACTTTCATACAATGTTACAAACTGATAAGAAGTTTAAATCAAAATCATCATTTATTTCACATAAACCTGTTTCTTGAATGTATCCGTTTTAGGACATCACGTCACAAGATTACGAGGAAGACAAAGATTTTTAAAAGTTTTGGCATAGCTTCATTTTCCAAATTCCGTAAAAGACTAAAATCTTTATTGTTTGATTTTATAAGTTGTACGTTTGGAATTCAGAATAAGTTAATTTATGGAAAACATAAAACTTATCCTGCAAGTATGCACATATGTATATTGTTATAGTGTTAGGTGTTTTTCTGTTGTATCCTCTATGTTTATAGGTACTTGAGAGTTGGTATAAAAATAATGTATTTATGAAACGGCACAACCACCGGTACCTTTGTACTCGAAAGTTATTTGCCGTATCTCTATGTATTTTACCGTGTGTACATAAATAATAAAAGTAATAAAAAACAATCAGAACGAGATAACTAATTATTTTTATTAACCGTTCCATTAGGAGGTTCACAAGACGCAGTAATATATTTATTACAATGACATATTAAATATCAACTCTTCAAATAATACTCAATCATGAAATCTATAATCCACTCAAGACAGTTGATTTTGATAAAGATACGTACAACCCACTGCCACTGTGCACTGGTTGTATTATTACCCCCACGACTTTGGAGACTTGCCAAAAACGAAAACCGGTCTGTAAGAGTGTCATTCAAATTTTTACTGCGGTTTCTATAAAACTAATCGCCTGAAAGGTTCTTTGAGAGACAGAATAATCTTTAGCATCTTAAAAACACAATACACTTTGAATGACGTGACCGATCGAGCTAATTTAAAGACAAGAAAAAAAAAACGTCTATTTGCGATAGACATGACGCGAAGAAAGAACACAAAAAAGAACAAGTTACAAGTTAGGGGGAAAATATGCGTCATATCCACGCAAAAAGGCCATCGCTCAGCATAATGTTGCGACCCTACGCGAGACTGAGCCCCAGCGCTGGTTTTCATCAACAGCCAGCGCGACGTGGCGTTGATGTGAAAAGAAAACAAACGGTGAGCTTGTTTAGTTGTTTACTATACTACAGCAATGACAGATCTTATCGGTTTACCGGAATAGCTCTGCCTATCCCTTGGAGGTTACCTAAAGACGGGATATTATGCAACGATCAAATAATAAGGGTTTCAGGGAACTACATCAATATGTGAACCCGAAACCTCACAATAATCAAAAAAACTTCTGTTAGACATTGTGTAAAAAGATCAAATCTAAATTATTCGTTGCTGTTTATGTGGGTCAGATGGACCCCTCACAGAACGCATAAAGTTTACGATTCTTGGAGTGTGGCCAGGAGACTCCCGTCCGTTGCCAAAGCCTCCAATGTTTCGCTCTTCATAAAACTGTCGGAGCGATGCAAAAAATTTTTGAACAGCGTAATTGTTATGTGCACGCTGTTTCACGCTCGGGGTAAAGTGAGTCTTTAAGTGATAATGGCACGAATAGCAGTTTTAAGTGGTTGCATTTAAAGACCAAAACGCTTTTTATGACAGCTCATTATAAGATGCCGAACTTTTTTTATATATTAGCATAAGAATGGTAAACTTTCCTTAACTGACACCGGTATTTTATTACTTACTTTTATTACGCGGCTGTTATTACTTAGCCACAAGCTCTTCTGTAATACTTCAATACGCTGATAATATAATCCATACTTTATTGTACTACTTAGTAACATCCTAAATATCACCTAGATTACTATCTCTTTTAACCTCAGACCTACTTTTTTATTGGTCTGAGCTTTTAACAAGAAAATATTTTTAGAGAAATCGTTGCTATCTCTAAAGTACCTTAATGTTACTTCACAAATAAATTCGTTCTGTCTTTATCATGTAAGTGGGAGGTTCTATTAGACCCACTCTCGGAAAAAATCAATATAAAGGGTCCAATACCAACATGCTTAAAGAGCAATTCACTTTTATTATAAGTAAGTACTTCTAAAAACTAAACGTGATAAGATTTCGATAGAATAACGAGTATACTCGTACTGGTTTTGTATTTTTTTCTTATTTTAATAATTCTGTGCCAAGATTTGGCAAAGTCAGTAGAGGTCCTTTCAATACACTGTAAATCGTATTTCGTATTTAATACCCATCTACAGACCTCATGAAAACGTTTACTAAAAAGGGAAACGAAATATGAAATAAAACATAAATATACACGAGTTACACTCACGTAGAGCCCATTCCAGGAACAATTGGTTCTGGGAATATCACATAAAAATCGTTCAAACAAATCTTTAGTATCGTTTTATGAAAATATTCCTTAACGTTTAAATTGAGCACGGTTTATTTTGTATTAGGTAGAAAGACTAGCCGATACGCTATTATTCGCTAAATTGCTTTAGTACAGAGAAAATTGGTTTTTTACTTTCTACAGCGTAGCAGGCGTAGCGATGATGTCACGTGTGCTACATCGTAGCAACTGCGTAGACCTTCACAACTCTATTGCAATTTTTCGTAATGTAAAAGCGATTGTATTCAATTGTCGTACAGGGCATTAATATTTCATCCAAAAAGAGGGGTCTCATGGAATAGTATCTATTTATCCAAGCACAAAAGATATCTTCAAAAGCTTAAAGCCAAAAGTCAAACTGCTAGACGAACACGACTGCAGAGACTTTTTGTTACGTGAGGGATATGTTATTCAACTATATCATAAATTCTAAGCTAAATATTTAAGGAAAAAAGAAGATCGTTTGCAACCCGTCATTGGCAGAATGTTTTTAGTTAATAATTGTTATTGTTTCTAGTTACAAACATATTTTGTCTGTACCGTTTCCTTTAGATACGAGCGTTCTTTAATTTGTATGTTATACTTATTAAAGAACTATCCTATAAGTTTTTTTTTTACATAAGTGTTTATGTGCTCTGATCTTGAATGAACGAGATAATTCAATCATTAAATTGGAATGAAAGTGTGGCTGTGTTACAAAACCGCTGAAATACCTGCCTTGAGACTAAAGTTTCTAGAATATTTAGAAGGTAAAGTTCTTTATAATTCTTGGGTGTTAAAATTATTTGTCTTCTCTTAAAACCGGGAAGCAAATCATATAATTGCCCGCACATAATTCGACAAAATCCTTCACAATTAAATCTTATAAGCCGTTACAAAATAAACTACATTTTAAGAGCCGTAGATAAAAACATAAAAGTAGTAAGTTAACCAAATATTTCAAATTTTACACGCTTCTTATGTTTACACGTAACAACTTTCTCTTTTTTAGGGTTCTGTACATCAAAAGGAAAAAGAACGGAACCTCGCTGTCCGTCTGTCTGTCAGTAAAGAACCTTTTTCTCAGGAACGCATTGAGGTGTCAAGTTGAAATTAATATCAAATACGTAGGTGTATGGTCCCTTGGAGCTCTAAAGACATCAAGCTTCTGAGTGAGCGGAATAAAAAAATACGGTCATATAAGCGGTATATTTTGATACTTGCAAATAAATCAAAACCTACAGGGTACTTCCCGTTGACCTAGAATCATGAAATTAGGCAGGAGGCAAGGTTTTACAGCACATGTAAAGGAAAAGGTTCGAAAATCGTTCATTCGTAGATTAATCACACAAAAAAAAATTGCGATAACAAACTCACATTTGCAGTTGGTTAATTGACCGTGACGTACGTCGGACAACATGTTTTTCAACTACAAGTTTCTTTTTGGGATAAATTCATCCGAACTACGGAACACTTCATTGTGTGTGGTCCGATACGCACTTGGCCGGTTAATTATATTCCTCAAGAGACGTAATAGATAATGAAAACGCGTAATTATCAGAATTTCCGCTTAAAGTATTCTGGAGCATGACAGCTAATAATAATCGAATACCTTTAAACGAGCAATTCTTGTATATCCATGTATTATATATAATAATCTGAATCTCGAAAACGGCTCCAACGATTTTCATGAAATTTGGTATGCAGGGGGTTTGGGGGGCGATAAATCGATCTAGCTCGGTTTCATTATTAGAAAACTACCAAAAAAAGAAAACCGAGCTCCAGATATTAATTTAGTAAACGATGCTATAACAAACTTAGGGTCACATCAAAAGTTAATCTGGAGTCTGCGAAATTGCTATAAGACTTCCAATCTATAACTATTTTATGAGCCTCTCATAAAATAGTTATAGATTGTTACCATAACCTTAGTTTACTGGTAGTAAATAAATTATTGTTACAATAAGTAATACGGAAAAAGATAATCCTCGTCTACAAACCATTAGAACTGCTTTTTAGGGTTCCGTACCTCAAAAGGAAAAAACGGAACCCTTATAGGATCACTCGTGTGTCTGTCTGTCTGTCTGTCTGTCTGTCTGTCCGTCTGTCACAGCCAATTTACTCCGAATCTAATAGACCGATTAAGTTGAAATTTGGTACACATATGTATTTCTGTGACCCAAACACGAATGTGTAACGTAAATAAATAAATTTTGAATATAGGGGTCACTTTTGGGGCGCAAACAAGAAAATTAAAAAGAAAAGTTTTACTAGCAGTACCGTGTGACATATCAAATGAAAGGACTTCTTGCGAGGATCTTAAATATATTTTTTATATAATTTTAAAATAAATACTTTTAAAGATATTTAATAAATTCAATGAAAATTGACCATTCCCCCCCCCTTATCTCCGAAACTACTGGACCAAAAATTTTGAAAAAAATACATAGTATAGCTCTTTACTCATAGATTACAGGAAAACCTATAAGAAGTCTATGATCTTAAAATAACATGGTGAATCTATCAATATTGTGCGTACAAACTTACATTTCGTCGCTCGGCATCCAATAGGCCTATATCTCTAGCTAATATAATATCAAAATATCAAAAGTGTTTGACCGTCTGCTTAATACACAAATAAATAAAACTGTATATGTTCATGACAACCAATTTGGGTTTCGGCGTGGTTTGTCAACAGAAAATGCAGTGTTGTGTCTTAAGCATACTATCACATACTTACTATACACAGCGTGGGACGCCGATTTATGCTAGCTTCCTCGACTTATTCAAGGCTTCTGATCTGGTTGCTTATGACGTATTGTGGAGAAAGATGGAGAAGGATAGGTTGCCAATGGAGCTTATAAACATCTTTAAATAGTGGTATGGTAACCAGATCAATAGTGTACGATGGGCTGGAACTTTTTCCAGGCCATACAGGTTGGAATGCGGGGTGAGGCAGGATTTGGGCTAGATATACCCAAAGGTCGTGCAACGCCCTTCGTGTCCAATACAACAACGCTTTCAGGGTATAGGTGGGGCTGCCCCGTTTTTGTAGCGCATCGGGAATGTTCGCGGACGCACATGGGTGACCACTGAAAATCAGCGCTGTGCTGTGGGTACCCATAGCACAGCATCATGCTGAGTGGACTGCCTTCTTGTCACAGTCATGACGTGCCAGCAGCTGCCGCATATTTCTGTTTTGTGCTCGTGATTATATTTAAATCTATTTTTTTATTTTATTTTATTATTCTTTTCTTTTATGCACTTGTTTCTGTGACAATTAAACTTATAACCGAAGATGCCTGTGTAGAATTTCATACACACTTCCCGATCCAATCAGCAGTATATGCTGAACCTCTTCATATGTAATTCGCCTATTCTCTTGAATAAAAATTTTCACAGCCAGCACGTTTTGTTATGTAACAACCGTCATACTTCTTTCTTTGTCCGCCAAAATTACTCGACCACCCATAAATTCGTTGAACCAGCGGAAAACAGTCGCTTTAGCAGGGCTTTTTTCTATGAACACCATTCGAAGTCTTTCAAACGATTCTTCTGGTTTTAGTCGACATTTGAAATCGTACAAAATCATCGCGAGAAAATGTTCTCGTTTTAAATCCAGTTTTCAGTAAGACAGAGTATTTTGATTTTGCTCGTAAAAAAATGTGGAGGGAATTTCGAATTTGGAATGTTATGTTTTTTTGTAATAAATAGTCATAGTTTTAATTGACATCAAAGCCAGCCAGTATCCTATAGACAAAAACTGTTAGTCGCAAAACTTTCTGAGTGACCTGGTTAAATAAGCTAACATAGTTCATAAGTTTACAAACAGAATGAGTCCTTTTTACTTGAATAAAGAAAAATATCTGGATGACCATTTTTTTTTTTAACGACGTTTTCTAAAAATTACACCTAGCTAGATCGATTTATCGCTCCCGAAACCCCCTGCATACTAAATTTAATAAAAATTCTTGGAGCTGTTTCCGAGATTCAGATTATATATACATACATACGAGAATTGCCCGTTTAAAGGTATTAGATTTAGATTATTAAGAAGTAGTGACAAAAATTGAAAAGGGTATGCTGAGATGGTTTGGGCATGTTGAGAGGATGAATGAAAGGCGACCAACAAAATGTATTTACGAGGCTGATGTGAAGGGAACGGTCGGGCGGGGACGCCCTAGGAGGACATATACTGACCTTATTGGTGATGTTCTTCAGAAAGGCCAGGTGCGTAGTACTCGCAACCGGCGTGCGTGTATGACCAGATGTATGAACGTAAACGAGGCAAAAGGAGTATGTAAGGATCGTAGCAGGTGGCGTTCTGTAGTTTCTGCCTACTCCCATGGGAAGAAGGCGTGAGATTATGTATGTATGTATGTATTTTTATATTAATACCGCGAATGTGAAATTTTTAACGAAAATCAGATTTTGTTTTATTTCATTCTACACGTTCAAATAAGTGATCCTGCAATTTAAAAAAAAACGTAAAAATGTCACATTCGCGGTGTTGGATGCCGAACGACGATTTGCAGTTGGAATGTATGGGAGAACATGTTTTTCAACTACAATGTTAAGTTTGTGTTTGGGATAAATAAATTCATCTCAACTACGGAACCCTACATTGTGCGTAGTCCGACACGCACTTGGCCGGTTTTTTTTTTAAAGTAATTAATAATCCAAAATTCGCGTCTTCATTGAAAATAATGAAGTGTTCACTGTTGTCCGTCGAGCAGTCGAGAGCTGTTTATTGTCTGTTATTAATGGAGCAGAGACAAACTGAACCGTTATGGATAATAATAAAAACATAACATAACATAACATCACGCCTTGTTTCCCCGAAGGGTTGGGCAGAGGTGTCCCTGTAGCAGGTACACCCACATTTCGCCAGTTATGTTTAAGTCCCATGTAATAGGGGGCGAGCCTATTGCCATCAACCGGGCACAAAATGGTACACCTACAAAATTATAATGGCATGCGACCACGGCTTTACCTTGATTATTTTTGTACGTATGTCTTGACTTCTGTCTGAAATATTTTCTTGTTTCATACCTTTTAGTCGGGTTTTAGTTTTTGAACTTACTTTTTATTTAAATTATTTTGGGGTTATAGTTTCGTGATAAAGTATAAATGCAGAGCAACAAAAACTTTTTTTTGGTGGGTTGTATGGTATAATAATACCAGCCTATTTTTGTCCCTCTGCTGGGGAAAAGCCTCTCTTCTCATACAGAGAAGGCACGAGCATTGAACACCACTCGCGCTCAAGACGTGTTGGCGATTTCAGACTTATTATATTAACTATAAGTCCAGTACCTACCCTAATTGCGTAACTTATTTTTGTAAACAATTTTGGCTAATTTGTTTCATTTTGACAGTTCAACAACATTCATTGCGTTATTTACGTTGTTGAGTAGATTTTTTTTTCCAACTTATGAAGCAATGGATTAGCAATCTGTTTCAAATCGAAACAGATTGTGGTTGTGTTGTATTACGCAATTAGGGTACAGGTTTCCTCACGATGTTTTTCCTTCACCGATGTTAGTAATGTCCAAGATAAACTCAGAAAGTACATTTGAATTGAAAAAGTCACATTGGTACCTGCCCGGATTTGAATCCACAACCTCGTGCATGAGAGGCAAGGCCTTAACCACTGGACCATCACGGCATTTATGGTAAAATAGGTACTAATTTTACAGCCGCGCCGTACGTAGCAGTCTCACTTTTGCTTGTTTTTAACAATTTAAACATATTTATTTACTTGGAAAATATGATATATATACATATTTGTAATATGCTCGTCAAGTTCTTTCATTTGATATCCAACATGGCACAATTCAGTTATTTGAATTTTTTATTTCGTTACTTTATGTCCTCTAGAGGGCGCCATATTGCTTTCAATGTAACGTCACATAACCTATAACTAGCGGACAATCAAAACGCTTCCAATGATTCCTCATTTGTCAAATTATGATCAGCAGTTTAGAAGTTATGAGGTAACAGATGAACATACATACATACATAAATACGAGTACATACCGGTCAAAATCATAACCCTCTTTTTTGCTTCGCCGTAGTCGGGTAAAAAGACCATTGTAAATGCCTTTTAGGATTGCCTCGCTACAAACGAATGACGATTTGTACCCGTCGTTGGCAGGAGTCGACTTTTCGTATGGTTGACTGAATCAAAGTTTTTTGTGGGCTCGGTTGTCCAAATATTTGATAACTTCGCATCTCACCCGAACCTTGTTTTGTTGCTATGATGGTGAAGAAAATAATAATTGTCATAGGTTCTTCAATTCACTATCAAGTAAATATAATTGGCATAAAACATTTTAAACAACTTTTTTTAACAACAACATACATGTCAACAAGTTAAAATGAATTAGGTACGTGCCATACAATAACCTGCCTTTATCTTTCATACATCTTCATTAGTCGTCATCTCGATAGGGTGACTACCTGTCTAGTCATATCATCTTTCACACAGTTGACTATATAGTCATCCACATTCATACTCAAAACTATATATGAGAAGGTGAAGACCAAAGATGAATAATCTTTGGTCTTCACCTTCTCATATATAGTTTTGAGTATGAATGTGGATGACTATATAGTCATCCACATTCATACTCATTCATTCATTCATTCATTCATTCATTTCCTCATGACATTTTTCTCATTTCTCCGTATCACATTCCCATACCATGAACTTTTCAGTCACCGGTTGCCACTTTCAGAATTCCTTTTATGTAGTAATTTCTATTTTTTTTTAATTCTATTTATTGGTGTCGCTAAGTGTTAGCGTCACCGTACCGTAAAGTTTACTAAAAAAAACTCTATAAAATCTATTGTTGAACAAGAATCGGAACACTTCAATGAACGGTGCGAGGAATCATTACGCTATATTTATCTCTTGCGAAATAATAAAGTAGTTGTGTTTGAAATTGGGTATTTTGTAGACAGGAGATTTTTTAAGAGAAACTTATTTTTTGCTATGTTTTTTCCTTAAAAACCGAACTCTTACAGGAATAACAAAAACAAAACTTTCACTATTAAACACATAACAGTAAAGTTTATAAACCTAGAAGAGGATTTGCATTGATTATGCTCGAAAAACGTTTCTAATGCGGTAAGATTAGTCGGTCACTAAATAACCGCCATGTACTCGTATTTAATCGACCCTCAAATAATTCCATTTTGCTTTCTTAAAACTATTACGGAACAATCGAATATAATAAATAGCGCTTCTTTTTGTAAACCTCTAATAATTTTTATTTTGGCATCCTTTGTTAAAAGTCTAGTTCATTTCAGCCGAAAGACGTAGGCCTCCCCGAAGCACCGCAACTTCAACCGATTCTGTGCTCCCTGCATCCAGCTGATTCCTGCGGCCTTCACAAGTTCATAGGTCCATCTTGTGGGAGGCCTTCCAACGCTACGTCTTCCGATACGCGGTCGCCACTCCAGAACCTTTCGGCCCCATTGGCCATCTGTTCTGCGAGCAATGTGCCCTGCCCATTGCCACTTAAGTTTGCCAATTCTTCGGGCTATGTCGGTTACCCTTGGTTCTCACGCGGATCTCTTCGTTTCTGATCCAATCACGTAGAGAAGCTCCAAGCATAGCCCTCTCCATTGCCCTTTGGGTGAATTTTAGCCTTCTGATAAGGCCATTGTGAGCGACCATATTTCAGTGCCATAGGTAGTAGCCAAGTAACTGCGACCAACTTCGATGTAGCTATTGCGCAGTTGGTCATAGTTCTAACCTAAACTAACTCGTATGGTCGAGGTATCCTAGATTAGTTAACGCAGTAACCCACTGTAAGAATAGGTCAGAAATTTAAAATGAGATTCATCTATTAAAAAGTGTGCATCCCAAAAAGTTGCTAGAGGTTCATTAAAATAGCGTACATCATTAGAGGGTCATATGTTTTTAGAGGATTTGTTAAACATTTTCTTCTAAATAACATTGAAGTCGCTCCCTTGTTAATTCAATACCAAACGTAGTGTTTCAGTTTAATACAAAACTAATTAATGTTGTAAATTCGAACGTTCTGCGGTGGTATTACACGTGATGATTATAGCGATTATCCGCTACCAAATAGTGTTAATTGTATAAGTTGTAGATCTTCGGTGGTATCAATAGATTAAAGGAATCAAAGTGATTTGTTAACCTCAAATACATTATTTTGTGAACTGACTAAGACTCACGAGCCGTGCGAGCGAAGCAAGCGGTGTCGCGGCAGCGGTCGGCGAGCGCTACATCCAAGTTGGTCGCAGTTACTTGGCTATTTAGTATTTTTTGGGATCCCAAAATAGGAATTATTTGAGTTCCACAAAAAGAGACGCATTAATTACATTAAAGCGGCCAATATTATTTTTAGGCACGCATAATTGGGAATTATTTGGCGTTCGTTCGTTGGTATTTATTTAAATTATAAAGTACTATAATTTAATAAATATAACAATCGGATTGCTTTCAACATGATCACACTAGATACTTAATGCAAGATAGCAAACAGTTGAAACTGCGTTTCTCTACAAAACAAATAAAAGAGCCCGAAGTATGAATTTGCGCTCAGTTGATGGCAATAGGCTCGCCCCTATTACATGGGACTTAAACATAACTGGCGAAATGTGGGTGAGCTATAGGAACACCTCTGCCTAACCCTTCGGAGAATAAACGTTACGTTAAGTTATGTTACAAACAAAAGAAAATCAAGATATTGTTGTAGCATCATCACTATAAGGAATTTGATTCTATTACTAAACTACGGTTTTATTGAATCCTCTATCACAAACACCGCTCTTGATTATCGAACTGTGTTATGGGCAAACTTTTAGTTAAGAGTCGATTGATTCAATAACATACCATCTACATACCATAGACTCGATCAGGTAATATAATCTCTATGGAATTCTTTCTAACTTACCTAGGTATTTTGAATTGAAAAGTTTTTTTATGCAATTAGGCTAACAGCACATTAGTTTGAGACTGAGCTATCAGTGCGTACCGCCAAAATAATGTGACCATTAAAAGTGTACAGGATTACTGGACCATGTTTTGAAAAAAATCTGAGCTCATGTTGCAATATTCAATACTAGCCAATAATGGCTAGACGTGGAAAGAAAAAAAACAAAACAAAGTGGAAACTGGATACGTCCCGTTAATGGACACCGAGCTCCAGTAACATGTTATAAACAGCGCATATTCTGCTTACCCAGCACTCTGTGACCGGCGTGATGGTCACGTGAACGAGCAACAATTTGCATATCGTTACAAAACCCGCACATTTGAATTTTATTGATAACGTGTAATTGGGCCGTATGTCATCTGGCACCATTGTTGCTTTTACTGTGTGGAAACGTAGAGCTTTTGCACGTGCAGGTACATTTTAAAAAGTAACGCAGTGTAGTAATTTGTCATTTCTATGGTTCATATTTAATGAGGTAAGTTCTTTGTATTGTCAAAGTTTACGTTACCCACTGTACATACATAAGTTTAAATAGAATCTGTAAACAAAATACTGACTTTAACTGAATACACGTACTTTATTAGTTTTGTAAGATAATTAATTTCACAAGCGTGATGTTATTTGCATTAGGTACATCTTTCGTTCTTTGTTTACGATAGTAAATTAAACGCGACCAAAACCACGTGATTTGTAGTACTTATCGTTATAAATATTGGGCGATTGGCGTTCGTCCAATCTGTCATATGTTTTCATCATGGTTGTATATGATGAGTACACCTTGATGACAAGCAGTCTAAATTGTATGGACACTGTTTGCAGAACAGAGGAATCTTCAATGAAAAACTACCTAAATATGTATCTACTATTAAGGAATCTGTATCTCTGTCGTTCACAATGCCGCACAGTGGGCTGAAAATCGATCTTCGTAGACTTAGGGATCAACTTAGTAATTTTTTTCTTTTTTCGGCAGAAATGGGTTTAGGTATCGTATATTGATCAATTTAATGCTATTTCAGTTTTTCAATAAACGTTTTTGCTTTACTTTATAGCACTTGGTTGAAAAAATTGAAAAAAATTTATGGAGAAATATGTAAAAAAGGATATATTTCGACTTTGGTACAAGTGCGACTAATTTCCTTTGGCACGATTATACCCCTTATTTTTCTACATTTTTTGACATAAATAGCACAATGCGCGAACGCGCTAGATTTTGAGAGAAAAAAAATAAAATGTGTTTTTAGAATATAAAAAACCGGCCAAGTGCGTGTCGGACTACGCACAATGTAGGGTTCCGTAGTTGAGATGAATTTATTTATCCCAAACACAAACTTAACATTGTAGTTGAAAAACATGTTCTCCCATACATTCCAACTGCAAATCGTCGTTCGGCATCCAACACCGCGAATGTGACATTTTTACGTTTTTTTTTAAATTGCAGGATCACTTATTTGAACGTGTAGAATGAAATAAAACAAAATCTGATTTTCGTTAAAAATTTCACATTCGCGGTATTAATATAATAATACATACATACATACATAATCTCACGCCTTCTTCCCATGGGAGTAGGCAGAAACTACAGAACGCCACCTGCTACGATCCTTACATACTCCTTTTGCCTCGTTTACGTTCATACATCTGGTCATACACGCACGCCGGTTGCGAGTACTACGCACCTGGCCTTTCTGAAGAACATCACCAATAAGGTCAGTATATGTCCTCCTAGGGCGTCCCCGCCCGACCGTTCCCTTCACATCAGCCTCGTAAATACATTTTGTTGGTCGCCTTTCATTCATCCTCTCAACATGCCCAAACCATCTCAGCATACCCTTTTCAATTTTTGTCACTACTTCTTAATAATCTAAATCTAATACCTTTAAACGGGCAATTCTCGTATGTATGTATATATAATCTGAATCTCGGAAACAGCTCCAAGAATTTTTATTAAATTTAGTATGCAGGGGGTTTCGGGAGCGATAAATCGATCTAGCTAGGTGTAATTTTTAGAAAACGTCGTTAAAAAAAAAAATGGTCATCCAGATATTTTTCTTTATTCAAGTAAAAAGGACTCATTCTGTTTGTAAACTTATGAACTATGTTAGCTTATTTAACCAGGTCACTCATAAAGTTTTGCGACTAACAGTTTTTGTCTATAGGATACTGGCTGGCTTTGATGTCAATTAAAACTATGACTATTTATTACAAAAAAACATAACATTCCAAATTCGAAATTCCCTCCACATTTTTTTACGAGCAAAATCAAAATACTCTGTCTTACTGAAAACTGGATTTAAAACGAGAACATTTTCTCGCGATGATTTTGTACGATTTCAAATGTCGACTAAAACCAGAAGAATCGTTTGAAAGACTTCGAATGGTGTTCATAGAAAAAAGCCCTGCTAAAGCGACTGTTTTCCGCTGGTTCAACGAATTTATGGGTGGTCGAGTAATTTTGGCGGACAAAGAAAGAAGTATGACGGTTGTTACATAACAAAACGTGCTGGCTGTGAAAATTTTTATTCAAGAGAATAGGCGAATTACATATGAAGAGGTTCAGCATATACTGCTGATTGGATCGGGAAGTGTGTATGAAATTCTACACAGGCATCTTCGGTTATAAGTTTAATTGTCACAGAAACAAGTGCATAAAAGAAAAGAATAATAAAATAAAATAAAAAAATAGATTTAAATATAATCACGAGCACAAAACAGAAATATGCGGCAGCTGCTGGCACGTCATGACTGTGACAAGAAGGCTTCCACTCAGCATGATGCTGTGCTATGGGTACCCACAGCACAGCGCTGATTTTCAGTGGTCACCCATGTGCGTCCGCGAACATTCCCGATGCGCTACAAAAACGGGGCAGCCCCACCTATACCCTGAAAGCGTTGTTGTATTGGACACGAAGGGCGTTGCACGACCTTTGGGTATATCTAGCCCAAATCCTGCCTCACCCCGCATTCCAACCTGTATGGCCTGGAAAAAGTTCCAGCCCATCGTACACTATTGATCTGGTTACCATACCACTATTTAAAGATGTTTATAAGCTCCATTGGCAACCTATCCTTCTCCATCTTTCTCCACAATACGTCATAAGCAACCAGATCAGAAGCCTTGAATAAGTCGAGGAAGCTAGCATAAATCGGCGTCCCACGCTGTGTATAGTAAGTATGTGATAGTATGCTTAAGACACAACACTGCATTTTCTGTTGACAAACCACGCCGAAACCCAAATTGGTTGTCATGAACATATACAGTTTTATTTATTTGTGTATTAAGCAGACGGTCAAACACTTTTGATATTTTGATATTATATTAGCTAGAGATATAGGCCTATTGGATGCCGAGCGACGAAATGTAAGTTTGTACGCACAATATTGATAGATTCACCATGTTATTTTAAGATCATAGACTTCTTATAGGTTTTCCTGTAATCTATGAGTAAAGAGCTATACTATGTATTTTTTTCAAAATTTTTGGTCCAGTAGTTTCGGAGATAAGGGGGGGGGAATGGTCAATTTTCATTGAATTTATTAAATATCTTTAAAAGTATTTATTTTAAAATTATATAAAAAAATATATTTAAGATCCTCGCAAGAAGTCCTTTCATTTGATATGTCACACGGTACTGCTAGTAAAACTTTTCTTTTTAATTTTCTTGTTTGCGCCCCAAAAGTGACCCCTATATTCAAAATTTATTTATTTACGTTACACATTCGTGTTTGGGTCACAGAAATACATATGTGTACCAAATTTCAACTTAATCGGTCTATTAGATTCGGAGTAAATTGGCTGTGACAGACGGACAGACAGACAGACAGACAGACAGACAGACACACGAGTGATCCTATAAGGGTTCCGTTTTTTCCTTTTGAGGTACGGAACCCTAAAAAGGTTTTAATCTGTTTATAATTGACATTAGGTACTAAATGATCATAAAAGGATTATACAAAAATATATGAATATAAATGAAATTGCAATCGATTTAACATAACAACTACTTTCAAGGTACATGGTCATTATCTAAAGATAGAGAAAAATACAAAAAAAAAAAGAATTAATTAATATTGATTAGATAAAAAAAGGTGTGAATGACGGACTCACAATTAAAAATAATCTTAAACAATAAAAAAATCTTAAATTAATGAAACAAATAAATAAAACAAATAAAGCTACAAGCATCTTAATCATCTATATCAGATACATCAGATTCTGTCATAATTAATGTAATCTATGTCACAGAACTCAATATCACTGTTGCTTTGGCTCAACAATTAAAAGATCCAAGGTTTCTTGCCTCATCTTTGTTTTATGTTGAGCACGATGCATTATTGGCCGTGTTGTAGAAACGTAAGGATCTGAAGTCAGAAGCATCATCTTCATTATATCCTCATTCGTGCTCGTCCTATTTAGTTTACGTGAATGGTGCTCTCTGTATCTGCGAAAGTCTTTGTTACGCGCTTCAGATGCTTCTTCAGACAGATTTCCAATCGGTACAATGGAATTTTTGATGATATCAGTTCCGTGAATCAACAATTTATATACTGTTGCAGACATATAGTACCAATGATAGAACTGTAGGTATCTATCTGCGGTCGTACGGGTATAAGCTCGAAATTTTTCAACATTTATGTTTTCACTCCTTTCAAAATCTCTCTTGTATCTGTTTCTTCCTCTGCTGCATCACGGATTTGTTGTGTTCTCCTTTGGCAGACCAAGTTTTAACCGGTAAAGGACGGCTGAGTTGCCGTGGGTGGTCCGCGCCGTGACAGTTTTACAACCGCACTTGAATAAACAAACACTCGGATTTCTTTACAACGTCTCAAGTAGTATTGTTAATGTTTTTTGCTACTCGAATAGATTAGGAATACGTTTCAAATGGTAACAGTCTTTGTAAATAACGTTTACTTATCTTTATTACCCGTTTTTGTTATGATTTCTATTGTTTGTTGTGATAACGATTTCTGATAAAACTACCGTACCAATTCACTGTTTTTCAATGTTTTTAGAGACAAACATTCAAAACAAAAAATTCAAAAAATCTAGATTTTTGATGACCTAGAATTTCTAATGCTTACGTAAGTTTCTCCGTCCCAAAAAAAAATTTTTTTGTTGTATTTTGGTCTAAATGTTGTCTAAACCGATGATATATGTATCAAAAAATTAAAAAAAAACACTTACCGATCAGATCCATACAGAAAAACCACAAAATATCACAACTTTCTCTTTGACGTAAACTTTCTCCTAGCTGTTTGTTTACACTTTTTTTGGTTGGGTCAAAATAGGTATAATATGATGTTATTTAGTGCGAATATTATCTAAAACGATGTAATATTTACTTCAAAATGAAAATATCATCACTTTCCGACGATTTACACACAAAAACCATTAAAAAACGAATTATTACAGCGAACGCGCGCGTCCCGGGAGTGACGTTTGACTGACATTTTACCGCGCGGGAACGTCATTTTCAACATTTTTTTAAAATGTTGCCTATTCATATTTTTGCTTTTAGTCGATTTATTTGACAAGAATATTTATCCGACCATAGACAGAAAAATCCACAGACGATAATAGCTATTACAGCAAGTACAAATAGAGATGTAAGTCGCGTGGGTGTGCCGTCTCTCATGAGAGACGCCGGTCCTTTACCAGCGACCGGCTTAGCTTGAAGAGATACCTCTTCAAGCTCTTCTTGATATAACTCTGCAAATATGGGAAAATCCTAAGCCGTGCTCTACACTATACTGTCGACCTGTCCAATTTATATTCGTCAAAGAAAGTGAGTTGGTAGTGAAAGATGAAATGACTAAAATGGAAGCAGAAATAAAAACTTTAAGCCCATCCAAATGTGTTGATGGCATTGAAGTTGAACACAATCTCGTCCTGACGATGACTGATGGAAAAGTGTGCTCGTATCTATCAGAAGCTCACTCCAGTGCTGTGTGTTACTTGTGTTTGGCGAAACCATCTCAGATGAACGATCTCGATGTAGTATTGCTTAAAGAAGTGTCATCTGATATGATCAAGTTTGGCTTGTCACCTTTGCATGCTCAAATTAATAGCATGGAGTGTCTTATGCACATAGCATACAAACAAGATAATACTTTAGCCATTGTATCTGTTAAACTAAATGCCTCATTTGGAGGGTAACATACTAATTTAGCCTGCTGCACTTTATAATACGATGGATAAATATCAGATGCACCCTCGCGGATTGTAGATTCGCGCAATGTAATATATTGCCACTTCGACAGTTTAAGTGATAGCAGCAATCCAAGCGCTTTCTCCGGAGTAAAAGTACATTTCTTGTGCTTCTGAGTTTTAATTAGTTGCGAAAATGTTGCTACCTCTTCAGGATTTTTCATTAAATAATCAATGACTTCAGCCAAATTTTCTTTAACTTGCTTACTACAGTTAAGCAAGTTAAACAACAAGACAGTGACAAACTAGCTTATGCTACAGCATAAGCTAGTTCGTCACTGTCTTGTTGATTCTGTTCTTCAGTCCTCCGTTTTTTCTGTTTAGTACACAATTCTACGAATGGTTTACGAGGAATTAAACGCTTAGTTAGTGTTCCAACAGATACAGATTGGCTGGTTGAAGGTGCTTAATACTCTGTAATAGCATCTTCTGCAGCTTGTTGCGGAACAACACAAGATGGCCAATTCACTGTAAGCGCCAACCAGTCTCCGTATTGTTTCTTAAATGTTTCAGAGCTTCCTTTGGTAGTTTTCCATCTCTTTATGACAGCCTGACTGAATCTTCGACAAAATTCCTTTAAAGTATCGCTGTCTTCTTCCGAAAGACTTAAATTGAACTGAGAAACAACAGTTTGCAGCAATACAAGGTAGCCAGCTGGCCAGACTGCTTTAAAACAACATACAAGTCAAGGTTATGTACTAAATTCACTTGTTCCATTTTAGAAAAATAGGTTATCACTCTTTGAAAAAACAAAGTCAATTGAAAATCGTAATTAAATGCACACGTTTTATACTTAAGGTTTGAAAAAACTATGTAGGAAGGGGGGTAGTTAGTTAATGAGATATCTCAGTAATAGGATAATAAATTTCATTATTATAGATAATGGCATAAGATCTCATTATTTAACCATCCTCGTTATTAAATTACAAAAAAATATTAATTAATTTCCATAAAATTTGTTATGTTTAACCGGTAACTACTAAATTTATGTTCATTATAATTTATTAATAACTATTTAAATACCTAATGTCAATTATAAATAGATTAAAACCTTTTTTTATATTCTAAAAACACATTTTATTTTTTTCTCCCAAAATCTAGCGCGTCCGTGCACTGTGCGATATGCCAAAACATGCAGAAAAATAAGGGGTATAATCGTGCTAAAGAAAATTAGTCGCACTTGTGCCAAAGTCGAATTATGTTCTGTTTTACATATTTCTCCATACATTTTGTTCAACCAAGTGCTATAAAGTAAAGAAAAACGTTTATTGAAAAACTGAAATAGCATTAAATTGATCAATATACGCTGCGTAAACACATTTCTGCCGAAAAAATTAAAAAAATACTATGTTGATCCCTAAGTCTATGAAGGTCGATTTTCAGCCCACTGTGTGCCGTTAGCTTAAATAATATACACAGCATTAACTCTGCCCCAAACTGCACAGCGAAAAATTATTAAAAGGCTAACTTAAACCACAAACAATCTCACTATTTTACGTGTTCTGAAAGCCCAGTTATTAAAACTAGCACAGAACATTTTTGAAAATCAATCATTTAAAGTTTCACCTTACAAAAACTTCGTTGGAATAACTTTGTAGTGCATTTTTTGATGGCCGCCAACTCGTTGTAGATTGGCATAAACTTCACGAAGGAAAGAAATAAAAAAAAAGCGTTAAAGCTGTAATTATTTCCTACAGTAATGTTACGCTGCCTAATAGAGTAAGTGTACATACATATACAGGCTCCAGTAACAACGTTTAGCAGTGTTCTCGCGGCACATTATAGAGAAACGAGTCCTTTGTGAGAGTTGAAGTGAACGAGCACAATGAAGTTTATCGTTCATTAAGAAAACGCTGAGGAAACATTAAGGTGTAGTTACGATAAACAAAACTTTCTTGCAAAAAGTGAGTTTTGATATTAGCAACATTTCATTCTATACAGGTCTTTACAAAAAATGTGGCGAAATCACGCATCTCAAATAGACTGGGTTTTCTAATTTATGAATAGCTGGAAAATGCATTGCAACAAAATAACGATTTAATACACGTCAGTTGATTTTCCAAAACAAACTTTGTTTAAACAATTTACGTACATAAATTCAAGCCTCCTTCCCATGGGGGTAAGCAGAAACTACAGCAACTACTAATATCCTTACATACTCCTTTTGCTTCGTTTACATTGAGACATCTGGTCAAACACGCACGCCGGTTGCGAGTACTAAGCATTACCTGACCTTTCTGAAGAACGTCACCAATAAGGTCAGTATATATCCTCCTAGGGCGTGACCACACACATCTGCCTTGTAAATACCTTGTGTTAGATGCCTTTCATTCATCCTCTCAACATAACCAATGAACCAATCCATATAAGCATACTCTTTTCAATTTTGGTCACTACATCTTCTTTTAAATCACACCGCTGTCTTATCACATCATTCCTCAGCCTATCATTCATAGTCACACCACACATGCTTCGCAAGGAACACATTTCCACTTTCATGCTTTCATAATTTGCAATTGCATTTTATTCTACTTTCATAATTTAGTAAGAACATATACAAGCCAGGAAGAATCAGTTGTAAAAATCAGTAGTTCAACGATATACTCGCCTTTAGAACTTCTTTGCTTATAAAAGCGTGCTTAACAAACACTGGACACGGTATTTATAAGTTGAAGCCTACCTTAATTAGGATTACGAAGGAACACAGGTTAATCTTTTCGGGTTAATTTGAATACATAAAGCATTACCCGTGCGAGGGCAAAAGGGTGCTCGAGCCGTCAACCGTCGTCATAAGCCAGAGGGTCACGTGAAGTATGAGGATTCGTGAAAACGTCATGAATGTGCTAATAACACTTGACCTAATTAATGTTATCGTTATTGAAATTAGTTTACGTTACATTTACATTTTTGAAAAATTAAAATATTTTTGAAGTCACCTGTGTGAGATCCTATCTTGTGTTAAGAATTTAATAATATTTTAATTTTAAACACTTAAACAGTATCAAATAAACAAGCTTGTCGTTATAAACTAATAATTTAAAACACTTGAAACAATGTCCTTCTAAGTACCTACATTTCAGAATTTAAAATATCGCTTTCACATATATAAATACCATAAGATCAAGTTGTTTATTTCAACTTTAAAGAAAATAAACAAATATTGTTTTAATAGAACAAAATATTTTCTAGTGGATCTATGTTAGGCTAAGTGAGCAAATAGATAGATTCCAATGTTCATCAAATTTATAAAATGTATGTCAAATATTTTATATTATTGAATCATTAGGATGAATATTGCAAAGTGAAACTATTTTTAAAACTTTTTACAAAAAAAAAAAACAACTGACTTCAAAAAAAAAAACACTACAAAGTGAAAAATAACTTTAATTTCGGAAGTCGGTGACAAAGAACGAAAATTCAAAACCACCGACAAAAGACAAAGACACCGACTTCCGAAATTAAAGTTATTTTTCACTTTGTAGTGTTTTTTTTTGAAGTCAGTTGTTTTTTTTTGTAAAAAGTTTTTTGTTAAATCATTCTTGTCTAAAATTTCATGCTCTCGTAGGTAGATATGTGTGTATTTATCTTCAGTAGCCTGGTATTACACGACAATTAGCATTTATCCTTCTACTACGTAGATGGTGGTGACCTAAACAACATTTACAAGTTTCTAGCGAGGAGCAGCACTTATTTGCCTTTAGTCCGAGCACCTTTGCACCAATCTCATCTTTATATAACTCCTTGAATCCGATGCAATGTAGGTATAGGTATCTTGGGTATTTTGGGGATAGGTTCTAATTTACATGAGTACAAAGCTATATCAACATGATAATGATAAACACCAATTCACGAATTAATAACCTGTATATATATGTCGTCGCAAGCGATTTCAAGATGACAACTTTATTAAAATTACTACCCGTTGATTTCATAATATTGGTCATACTGTAACTTAATTCTTATTGGTTGATCGGTTAGTACAGTGAACGCCGTGAGGTGGCGCTTTTAATTTTCCCGCCACAAACGTGGACAGAGTCGATCGAGAATGCGAGATTCACATTGCTGTAGCTGACGACTCATAGTGCAGATCATACGATCGAAACTGTCACGTTCACCGTACAAGCCTTTGTTCCTTGCTACTAATAACGACAACTACTGTAAATTGCCGAATAAACGTGACTCTGATTGTACTTGTACCTACGTTTTACTGGTTTGCCCGAGTACCCACCTACCTCATGGAATCCGTACCAAGAAACGAAGAAGATGACCCCGTTATCGCTACGCCCACGTTCCCGCCGTCATCAGAAGTGGGATCAACTCGGGCGCCTACCATGGACATCTATTGGCGCCAGCTCCTCGAGCAGCAAAACCTGATTACCATGCGCATGATTGAAGCCATGCGAGGATCAACGCCGACGACAGATTCAATCAAGCTGCCAGAGTTCAACCCGGACCTACCAGACGTAAATCCACTTTCTTGGTGCTCGACGGTGGACATTTGCCTCACAGAACGTCCCATGGAAGGAGGTGCGCTGATTATTGCGCTTAGCAAATCTCTGAAAGGAAGTTCATCGACATGGCTTTCTCAAGTAGCCCATACTGGTATGACGTGGAGTCAGTTCAAGAACCTGTTCCTAGCACGATATGATTGTGCGGAAACCTGTGCAGCGACTATAATTAACGCCAATAATAGCCAACAAAAGGAAGGTGAACATTTAGCTGCGTACGCGAGCCGTTTGATGACGACACTTCTAGCTAAATGGAAGGACATGAGCTGCGAGGAGATAGCTGTATCGTATGTACTTGCTCACTTAGCAAAAATGGATAGTCGAATCAACCGACTAGCTTTTACAACGGAAATCAAAACGAGAACTAAGTTAATCCAAGAATTAAACGCATTTTCGTTGAAGAGAAAATATGATCGACACGTCGACAACACCACTTCGGACGCTAAACGAGCAAAGACAAGCAACACGCCGTTTCAATGTAATTATTGTCATAAGATTGGACACAAAGCAATTGACTGTCGTTTACGTAAAAGCAATCAGGCGCTTGCTACACAAAGGACCACTTCTACCACTACGCCTATGTCATCGGATCCGAAGAAGAATGTCACCTGCTTCCGCTGTGGAGAACAAGGCCACAACGCACCTCGCTGTCCGAAGACGAGCAACGCAGCAGCCAGTAACAACACCAGCAGCAACAGCGGCGCGCCCCTGGAACGAAGAGTCAACTACTGCCAAGTCCAAGGTGTACGTGGAGAGCTAACACAATCCGGTGAGTCGTACATTTTTTATTTCGATAGTGGTGCTGAGTGTTCTCTCGTAAAGCAAAGTATCGCGAGTAAATTCTTAGGAGAGCGTTCCGTTGCTAACATACGATTAACAGGCGTAGGCAACGCTCATGTTTACTGTACCGAACAAATTTTATGTGAGGTAGTTATTGCCGGACATTGTTTACATTTGTCATTTCTTATCGTTCCAGATGAATTTATGCCGCATAACATAATGATAGGCTCTGATATTTTAAATTGTGATTTGAGTGTCACCTTATTGAAAGGGCGTCTAGTGATAACAAAACCGGTTTCTTGTTTTGCCACGGTGACAGAAATAAATTTAAGTGCAATAAATGCCGACGTTCCGACCAATTTTAGAGATAGTCTTGCGCGTTTATTGAACGAATTTTCGTTTGCGTTTATTGATGGTTTACCGTTAACTCGGGTAACTACAGGTGAAATGAAAATTCGTTTAAAAGATTCAACCCGTACTGTTTATCGCCGCCCTTACCGACTCAGTCCCCGCGAACGAGAGATAGTGCGTAACAAAATAAACGAGTTGTTGAATGCAAACATAATCCGACCGAGTAGTTCCGCGTTTGCTAGCCCGATTCTACTTGTGGAAAAGCGTGATGGTTCACAGCGTATGGTAATAGATTATCGAGAGTTAAATTCGAATACGGTGCCAGATAGATTTCCACTCCCGCGTATCGACGATCAAATAGCTAGACTGAATGGCGCCAACTATTTTACTTGCCTAGATTGTGCTAGTGGATTTAATCAAATTCGTATCCTAGATCCTGAAAGCATTGAGCGCACGGCATTTGTGACACCGGACGGGCAGTTCGAATATCTGGCCATGCCCTTCGGTTTGCGCAATGCGCCTAGTGTTTTTCAGCGAGCAGTATCCAACGCTCTGGGGCCTTTAGCTTTTTCATACGCTATTCTCTATTTAGATGACATTTTAATCCCGTCAACCAACGTAGAAGAAGGACTTACTAGGCTACGTGAAGTGTTAACTGCCTTGACCGATGCTGGTTTTTCACTAAACCTCTCGAAGTGTTCTTTCCTCAAACAAAGAGTCGAGTTTTTGGGCTATGATATTTCTTCAGGACAGATCCGACCAAACCCTCGTAAAGTAGAGGCGCTTAGTAAGCTCCCCCCCCCCGAAAATAGTTCTCAATTGAGGCAATTTATAGGCCTAGCTTCTTATTTTCGAAAATTCGTAAAGAGTTTTTCACTTATTATGCTCCCATTGTTTCATTTGAACACCAGTACCCAATTCAACTGGAAACCTGAGCATGAAGAGGTCAGACAGAAAATTATTTCTGTTTTAACCGAAAAACCGGTACTTACGATTTTTGACCCAGATCTCCCGGTTGAATTACACACTGATGCGAGTGCTATCGGTTATGGTAGTATTTTATTTCAACAAGTAGATGGCCAGTTGCGCGTTGTCGAGTACTACAGTCGAAGAACCACAGACGCCGAGTCGAGATACCACTCTTATGAGTTGGAAACTCTGGCTGTGGTGAAGGCTGTAAAACGTTTCCACCATTACCTTCAGGGACGTCATTTTGTAGTAGTTACTGATTGTAATTCCCTAAAAGCATCTCACAACAAGGTCGATCTTTCCCCGCGTGTTCATCGGTATTGGGCTTTCCTACAGGCATATGATTTTGAGATTGTCTACAGGGAGGGTAAACGTATGAGCCATGTTGATTTCTTATCTCGCAACCCTTTGCCCGAACTACCCACATTACCTAAGAATGTGTCAACGGTCGAGAGGGTAGAACAAAAACGAATTGACCTTACAACTCTGTCAGAAAATTGGCTATTGGCTGAACAGTTGCGAGATGACGAAATTCAAGCTATTGTCATAAAGCTCAAAGAAAATCAACTCCCTGCCGACATTGCCAAGACATATGAGCTGCGATCGGGTGTATTGCATCGTAAAGTACAAAGAAATAATCGCACGCGTTGTCTGCCGATAGTACCGTGTGCGTTTCGATGGTCCGTTATAAATCATGTACACGAATCGATAATGCATCTTGGCGCGGATAAAACATTAGAGAAGGTATATGAACATTACTGGTTTGACGGTATGTCTAAGTACGTACGTAAATTCGTAGACAATTGCATCACGTGCAAAGTTTCAAAGTCTCATTCCGGACGTATCCAAGCAGAACTTCATCCCATCCCCAAAATTACTGTCCCCTGGCATACAGTGCATGCCGATATCACCGGTAAATTAAGCGGTAAAAACGATCAAAAAGAATACGTGATAGTGTTGATAGACGCATTCACAAAGTTTGTGCTTCTTTATCATATGCTTCGTATCGACACCACTAGTGTCGTCAAGGCGCTCAAATCTAGTGTAGCTCTCTTTGGTGCACCCTCACGCGTAATAGCAGACCAAGGCCGTTGCTTTGCTAGTAAAGAATTTAAAGAATACTGTAGTTCGCATAACATTCACCTTCATCTAATCGCGACAGGTTCCAGCCGAGCTAACGGTCAGGTAGAACGCGTGATGAGTACACTAAAAAGCATGCTTACTGCAGTAGAAACATCGCAAAGGTCGTGGCAGGATGCTCTTGACGAGGTACAACTGGCGTTAAATTGCACTGTAAATAGAGTGACAAAGGCGAGCCCCCTCGAACTTATGATCGGTCGCGTAGCTAGACCACTGAATCTTTTGACTGCTAACGATACTGAAGTTGAGGTAGATATTTCTGAGACGAGAGAGCACGCAGCTCACAATATCGAACGAAGTTCTAATTACGAAAAGTCACGTTTTGATAGTAATAAGGCTAAATTAGTCAAATTTAATGTCGGTGACCTGGTTCTTATTCAAAATGAAGAGCGGAATCAAACAAAATTAGATCCGAAATATAAAGGTCCATTTCAAATAACTGATGTACTTGAAGGCGATCGTTACGCTTTGAAATCATTAACCAGTAACAGAACCTATAAGTATGCCCACGATCGTCTTAGAAAGATGCCTCAATGTGAAGTTCCATCTGAACTGATTGTTGACATAGAATCCAATGCAGATAATAATAGTGAAAGCACTTCCGCTATTGTTTGAATATACGCACACTAAAATGACTAAGTAAATACCTACCCTTTCTTAATCAAACTGTACAGTCTAGTCGTAGTTGTAACTGCGATTCTATGAGTCGTTCAGGGTGCAATGCGCGGCTAGATGTATGGTGGCTGAGTCTATAAGATTATTGCTTGGGTCTCAATAAGACTACTAATGGGTCTCTGTGAGACTACTGTTTGGGTCTTTATGACTATTGTCTGGGTCTGAATAAGACTACTGTTTAAATTGGGTCTCAATGAGACTACGCTGCCGAGCAGCCGGGTCATATTAGTGCTGTGTGTTTGTGTATTATTCACTGAACAATAATTAAAGTTTATTCTGATTATGTTTACTTGTGATTGTGAGGTATCTTTCGAACATTTTTTTTATGTTAACTTTGTAGTCAGGTTAAGCCGAGCAAGATGTTTGCTACAAATGAGAATTTTGTTACAGATACACACGAGGACGTGTGACTCATCAGTTTGGCCGTGTCGTCGCAAGCGATTTCAAGACGACAACTTTATTAAAATTACTACCCGTTGATTTCATAATATTGGTCATACTGTAACTTAATTCTTATTGGTTGATCGGTTAGTACAGTGAACGCCGTGAGGTGGCGCTTTTAATTTTCCCGCCACAAACGTGGACAGAGTCGATCGAGAATGCGAGATTCACATTGCTGTAGCTGACGCCTCATAGTGCAGATCATACGATCGAAACTGTCACGTTCACCGTACAAGCCTTTGTTCCTTGCTACTAATAACGACAACTACTGTAAATTGCCGAATAAACGTGACTCTGATTGTACTTGTACCTACGTTTTACTGGTTTGCCCGAGTACCCACCTACCTCATGGAATCCGTACCAAGAAACGAAGAAGATGACCCCGTTATCGCTACGCCCACGTTCCCGCCGTCATATATAATATACCTACGTTAAATAACTAAACAAATCGGTCAATGCGTCAAATTAACGACACAACTTATTACATTAATACACAATTTAATAACCAGCTAACGATGGTTAACATTAATCTCAACTAGTGATAACAGATTTGAGATGATAATACTGTTTTGAAGTAGGCTGTTCTGTTGTGGTTAAAGTTCATCGTGGTTAGTAATAACTCTCTCTGTTCACTGTTGTACGGTACAGTACTAAGTACGAGAAATTCTGAACACTACCATCCCTAAGGGGTTGTGTTTATTTATACAATAGATTGTTTTCAGAAACTAACTACTCTGCTACGTGTGTTGAAGTTTGACTTGTATATTAAAATAGTTTTTTCACTCCTCTTGCTCAAAAAGGCCGTCATTGTAGACTACCAGAGCGGGGAAAAAATAGCATTTCTTGCTCTAGGGGAAAAAGTAATTTCTTTTTAATTTTTGTCTGTTCCAACGAGCATTGAAAAACGAAAAAGTCTTTATTCTTATGTAGAATAATCATGATTATGAACTCGATTTATTACTGGTTCACAAAAAAAAGAAGAACATTTTATTTTTGAAAATGGAACTAAATGCGGCTATATCTTCGGTAGAATGCGTGTATTGCGTTGCGGCTACAGAAGAAATAAAATTTAAGACATTGGCGCGAAATCTTTAGAATTATTCTCTAATTACGAATTGAATTGGTGACCGTTTTATAATTTACAACAGTGAAAATGTCCTCATCTAGTGAGAACATCTTGACTGAAATTAAGTTGCCAGAAAAACATCTCGTTAAATATCCAGAATTGTACAAATTGTACATTTAAATAAAATAAACTATTTAATATTGTATTGGATTATTTTATTTTCTCGCAATCGTAGTGAAAAGTAGAGTGTAACACACGGCGCTAAAACCCATTATAACTCGGTTTCTATTTACTCCCTCGCTAAAGCTCGGGAGTAAAACTACCTCGTTACAATGGGTTATTTTAGCCCCTCGTATAACAATCTACTATATTTTTACGCGTGGCAAAATCATGATAATTCACACTTATGTATAACGTGAGCTATGTGTGGTAAGAGGCCCATTTCATGGAATCACGTTTGAATTTATAGCAGATTACCGGATCATCCTGCGTTTGTAAGGATTTAATAGTTTCATTGGAATAATGAACATAGAATGATAATTCTCATTTTTTGTTTCTGTTATTGGATTATCGAGTACCAACAAAGTTGTTAACGATTACCTTCTTAAGAGGAAATATTTTCAGAACCTTTTTATTTGTCATCGACCGTTACTTATGTGTATGACTGATTCCTTCATTCATGTGCAGGAACAATTTCTTAACCAACATCAGTATCTTTAATAATTAACTACAGGAATCACATTGTCTGTAAAAAGTTAGATCTACTAACGACTTGCAGCAGTCTCGCAGGTGGTGATGAAAATTATATCAGAATAATTCTTGAAACACATCAACAAATTGTCACACCATAATAATGTCTCACAAAATAAAACAATAGGAACATTTTCTCATCACACAGTTCTTTAAATAAAAACAGTACATAATCACCGAAGGATGCGTATATGGTATACCTTTCTAGTTATTAAACACTAAACATATAATTTTTTTGCCTAGATAAACCGCCTACACAAATATGCGAAGCTTATTTGTGTCGGTACCGATATTGCCTTATGAAACAATGTTCTCATATAAATATTTTGAATGAATAATGTTTAATATAACATAATGATATTCTTTGTTATGTAACGGAAGGTAATCATATGGATCAAAATAATGTGTATGTATGTACATATACTGTCTCGTACCCTCCAACAGGGTCTTAGTTTACACCCAAAATCCAATTGTCTCTAGATTGTGGTAATCGGAATACAATCGCGATAGAAATAGTTTTAGACCCGTATTGGTGATCTACATAACGCATATACAATACCGTCCATACTGATAAACTGAAGCTGCACAATAATATACTTAATTACAGTGAACCTCTACGACATAACTTTCTAGTACAAGTTTAAAACCTAGATTTATGAGAACGGATCCAGCACAAATTACAGTCAGTGAAAGTCTGGAATATTGCTCTTGTCGGTAATACTCAGAGAGAAAGCGCTGACGTAGCTCATAGGTACCATGAAACAGTGTAATGAGGAGACAGCACAATAAATATTATATAATTGTAGTAGCTTTTACTTTGACGTTGATGAGTTGTGGAGTTAGGCTATAATAATTTGATATTTTGAAAGGCAGAGATAATGTTAGCTGTTTGCAGCATATTAACTGCGAACAAGAACTCATTTCGGGAAGAAGTCTATATCGAGCAACTAATTGCGATAATAGTTACTAAAAGCACTCGATGCGTACCATACCTACATAATATATTATGCAAACAAAACAATAAATCGCGGTCAAAGCAAAGGCCACTGTAGTGTTTATAAATGATACTGCAACACGTGTACTGCAACAATTAAACTCGGTGCACTGCCCGAGAAGAATCTTGTAATCAATTCATAAAACAAAATAGATGACACGTACTACGAATGCAATTGTACTTATTTTTAAGTCACTTTGTCGTTAATATCATACGAGTACAATCACGTCATAAGCTACACGTGGAAATACTAAGGCTAAGCGTATGCTGAGTTGCAGGTGACGCAGGTCCACGCAGCGCAGATTTTGTAACGCATGAACGTACTGACAGCTGCGTACGCTGCGGCGCAGGCACCTGCGACGCAGACATGTGTTTGACCTGCTCTACGTCTCGTTGTAGAGCCAAAGCAGATTTCTGCGCGACGCTTGCAGGTCGTCACTTGTTTTTTACCACTGATTCATAATTTTATTTCAATGACAGACTGTTTGTACCAGCTAGGAAGCGAATGTGTCTGTATAGCTGCGTCGCAGTATGCGCTCGCGGCCTCTACCCTGCAAAATTTGTACTGTGCTGTGCTGCGTCACCTGCGTATCAGCATACGCTTAGCCGTAACGTTTACGATCAAATGTGTGGGTACCTATTTATTACATAGCCACGTTCATTTATCTGCATAATATAATTGTTTCAGAGCTGTTTAAAGCAATATCCTTTAACGTTGCAAGTCCAATGGCTCATTGGACTTGCAATTAGCTTTATTTAATTACCGACTTAATATAATAATTGACTTTACGGATCTGAAACCATTCTCAGTGTGCTATAATTTATCAGATAAGGGCGGATCTCCTTTATTCTAAATGAGATTATATTAATAAAAGTTAACTCTCCGAAGTGATACTGATAAGTTGTTAGTTCGTTTATATTTTCGAATTAAATCCAAAAAAAAATTGGTAGAAATGATTAATTCATTTGTTTTTAGAACGTAACAAAAAATATATATAATAGATCATTTCCCTAATAAAGTTCCTGATAGGACCAAGACCCAATCATTACAAGTATAGAGATATGAGGAACAGGGTGTAACTCCTCCCTCATCCTCTATAGAAAAGGGAGGATCCGCCAACCAGATGGGTGTCGTGTCTGGTGGGCAACTGCCCAACGATTGATGTCGGCAAGTTATACAATGACATGTTATGCTGATCACGCGGTAAACCCTACTTGCGCGATGCAGGATTTGTGTGACGTCAGGTCTTTGATGCGTAGTTCGCATGTGGCGTTGTAGATGCCGGCCGCCACATTCACGTTCAGGTTAGTGAAGTCTGACCTTAATAATTATTGTACATCCCACGCAAGTTTGCCTAGAACATAGTTAACCTTTGCGCTGTCGCTAGAAAATGTCCAAAGGAAATTAGATCGCAGCTGACTCCTGTATATTCAAATCACAACTGTAATTTTTTGACAGTTAAATAAAATTACTGTTATACCTACGGTAACTGAACGTAGTGTATCAATTTGATAAACAATTGACTTTACCAAATGCTTGCGCCTGTCGGCCCATAATAATATATGTGGCCAAGTAATCATCTCAGATTTAAATATTCAGTAGCATGGATGTGTTCTCTCTAATATTTTGTGAAGAACTTAAAATAGCTTTTTCTTATTATCTTCTTTATCACAGCGCTTTAGGAGCCTATACCACCTTACCTCTGACTTTTTGGATTAATATGCGATTGTGCGTATTCAAAAACACTTCAAAAACGGTGAAGGGAAACCTCGTGTTCCTTCACCGTTTTTCAGTGAGAGTTTTCCTTCATCTCTTCGCCTAAGAGATATTTCTCGACGGCATTTGAAGCCAAGTCAGGTGCCATAAAAACTCTGACACCAGGCTAGTCACTAATCACGCGAAAAAAAAGAAGAAAGAAAGAAAGGTGCCTATAGACATTACAATGTGTTCTTATGGACTATGATATAGGTAAACTCCGGTTCGTTGACTAGTTTCAGTCGAGCACTAATTAACAAGCGCTGAAGCGAATCCATTCTCTTATTTGCTATGCTTACGAATAAGAGAAAGGTATTTGCAAACCACGTGTACGTGGTTTTGTTCGGATTCAAAACTCTTGGAAAGCTTAGGTAAATTTTCACAATTTCGCTCGTTTTTGCTATCGTAAATTCGTAACCAATTAACCCAAATGAATGTTTTGCTAAGTGACCAAAATCGACTGAACGTGAATACACAGATTAGTTCAATAATGGATGCCTAAACAAATAGTGATGCTGGTTCTAATCAAACCGTTTACATTGATTTTGTAAATTCGATGATTCCATGTGTGTGGTATGAAATACAAAGGTAATGGAATAATTTAGATAAGCTTGTTACTGCGACGTCTTTTTGCAAAATTAACTGGCGGTAGGTATAAGATGTGGTTGATAATAGTATGGTAAGTACAATGCCTAAATAATAAATAAGTTAAGAGCGTTTATTTTGAAAGTGGGCAACGTCGCGAATAGATGTCAAATATTTCGCTGTTTTGATTAATTTGGCAACATTACTGTATGGAAATATGAAATGTGGCTAAATAGCGAACTAGAATATTAATAGTGAATTGCAGTTATAACACTGAATTTGATTTTGTAACCATTTTAGGTGTAAAAAACGCAATTGGAAAGTTTCCAAATACTTATTTACATCTAAAACTAAATATTCAGTGTTACGATATTAATTATTGCATTTCATAATCAATATTTTAGTTCACTAGTTAGCCACATTTCATATTTCATTCAATAATATTGTCAAAATAATCAAAACAGGTAAATATTTGACAGATATTTGTGACGTTGCCAACTTTTCGGATTAACGCGCTTAACCCTTTTTAGTATTTCTGAAGTTCTTTCATTTATAAATTGTGGCTTTGTTTATAATTAACACAAAACCTCAACAAAACTGGCTCAGCTACTTATCTAATATTTATGCAATCCTAAATCCTGCGAACGAATCGCAGCTAAATAAAACAGCGTTATTTTATGTGTGTGGAACACGGGGCTGCTAACTAATGAAGCTTCTATATACCTCTCATGTACGATTCTACTAAAAATGAAGTTTACTGAAAGGAAATGATTGCTGAAGCTCACATTGGTGCTTTCTGACCGGTAATTACAATTGCAACATAAATATGCAGTATTTGTTGTGTTTGGTCGTACAGTCCACAATTATCATATTTTTGTAAAACCTATTTCACATGTGGAAGCAATAAATATATTGAGTGTGGAGTAGTTCAGCTGCAAGTTAACATTTCATTCGTTTATTACTCCGTGGCGCACACAAATTGTGACACGATTTCACACACGAATTTATTCACAAATCCTCAAGTCCAACCATCGTGTTCATATAACACGCGGCGACTCTTAACTGTGAGAGCTCGATCTCAACGACACATGTCATTAACAAACTTGGATCACCGGTAACTACCAAACTTGTCTCATTGGGAGACAACCGTCAAACAAACACATATTGGAAAGACATTCACCTAAACTTTTTCCTTGTTATCTAAGAACCGTAAGTAGAGAAAGTAAAATGTACGTAAGTATAGCAAAAAATCCAATTATGCTACGGAGTTATTTTATTATGATTCAGTTTAACTTTTTCATTATTTTGATCTTTTGAATCCTGAAAGATTTATCGGGATTTTAACACGAGGAGTTTGTAAAATCAAATGAAGACGAGCAATACCAACTGTCGATACCTATGCAAAACTTACGAGTTTATATTGTTAAAATGCAAACACAACACAATTACATTTTAATTACTTCCTTGATCAAATATTAATTTCTTCTTGATCGCAAATTAAATTATGTGGGTATTAATATGGAGCAAACAAATTGAAATGAGACAAACCCTCTTTTATTCACATAGTCCTATAATAATAATATATATCACTAGTAATAACTGTAATAACACTCAAGTCCTAGTTCCAGAGCAAATAGCTGGAAACATTCACTTTAATGTCCATAAAAAAGAAGTTACCTACGTTTTAGGGTTATGATATTTTCTCGGTCAGAGGTAAGTGGAGACATTAATTATGACGACGCTTTATATTGTTGATATTGGCAGCAGTCTATAGGTAGTTGTAGCGTCGTGTGTTGTGTACGTGAGCGGTCAGTTTCGAACTTCAGTTTGCACTGATTAGTATCCCAACAGCAACGCGAAAAACTAATCAATTGCAACAAAAAACCGTCGCCTAATTAACATTTTTGTGTAATTAGGCAAACACGAAGATAGGGTTAACTAAAAGAGAATTTTGGCCGAGATACTTCCGCAACTTTTGGAAAAAAAAAAGAAAAATAATGTCATTAAAAATGTTTTTTTAAAGAGTGGGGTTCGTTCGAGGAAAGGCCTCATTTTCCGTGTCGGGTACAGGGGTTCCCAATCTTTTAACATACATAAATCACTACGCTCAACGAGACACTTTATCGACCTAAGAAAGTTTGAGCGAGCGAACCTAGATCGTTTTTTTTTTTTGTAGGCTATTTATAAAATGAGTGAAGCGAGTTTGCAAATTTAAGCACTCCGCCTCAAATAGGTTCGGTTTTCTTGCCAACTTTTAGAGGTATGAGGAACAAGGTGTAAAGTTCACTCATCCACCATAGAAAAGGGAGGATCCTCCAACCAGATGGGTGTCGTGTCTGGCGGGCAACTGCCCAACGGTTGAAGTCGGGATCATGTGTATACTTATGTCGATCGCACGGTAAAATCTAATTGCGCGATGCAGGATTTGTGTGACGTCAGGATTTTGTGTGACTACCTTCCGCCTGACGCAGGTCCTCACCGGACACGATTGTTTCGGGAGGTTCCTATTCCGGATAAGGCGGGAGGAGACGCCCGGGTGTCACCATTGTGTGGATTGCCCGGAGGACACGGTGGAGCATACGGTGGAGGTCGCCCGGCTTGGGCGGAGCATCGCCGTGTTCTCGTGGAGGCGATCTGTGGCGGTGATCTCTCGCGTCCGGCCCTGTTCCAGGCCATGGTACGGAGCGAGAGGGCATGGGAGGCCGTTACCTCCTTCTGCGAAACAGTAATGCTAGCAAAGAGGAGGAGGCGGAATGCGTGAGGGAGAGGCAAATTTCGCGCCCTCACGCCCCTAACCGCTGCAGGAGACGTCCTGGGTGTCAAGAATCGCAGGCCGATTGCCGGCCAGCGTAGGCGCGGGCTTGCGGACGGTGAAAAATGGGTAGCAACAGGCTCGGATCAACGGCGCGTTGTGTTCCACGCACACCCCAAAGAGATGACAGCAGAACTGACGGGGTCCGCTAGAGCCAATGCCTGCTGGGGTTGCGGGAAAGTCCAAAAAGGATACCGTGGCCCCTGGCAACCGAAGGAACACGGGTGGGTTTTAGTCAGTAAGATTCTGACACGCCCTCCTGCTCCGCCCAGAGCGGGAGAAATTATTTGATAATTTCGCAAAAAAAAAGTAAATGATTTTGTGTGACGTCAGGTCTTTAATGTTCGCATGTGGGGATGTAGATACCGCCACAGACTAATGCAGAAAAAAATAAGCTCATTTTACAACACCTAAGTACTTACAAGTATTAAGTTATTACAAGAAAAGAGAGGCCCATGCCCAACATTGGATGGAGTCGGGCTGTAGATGTTGATTATTATGAGTAATAAGCAGAGGTCGGAATTAGGTAGAGTTATTTATGTACTTGCATCGAAATGTTGATATTAATATGGATCTTCCCGGGATTTCTAATAGACGATCCCGTATGACCAACAATATGAAAAATAAATAATAATAAAAACCTCAGAGATAGATAAGGCAAATAAAACAAAGATAATTAACATAAAATTTTTATTAGTATTAAATTCACAATGCACACGTGTGCGCATTGGAATTTTGCAACTTCGGACATCCGATGTCCGCGTGCAGTGGTTTAAATTGGGTAAATAATAGTAAATAACTTTTTATTTAATAGATCACGGGATTTTTCTGCTCTTCAAAATTAATCCCGGGATTTGGGGCATATCCACTTTATTCTTTCGTTGTATAAAACCAGTGTAAGTGCTTAAATAACTCTACCTAATTCCGACCTCTGATAATAAGAAACGTTTGGGTGTTGGGATCTAGCGTAACCTTTTCTGATACTAAGAACTTAAAATTTAATAAATATACAGTTTATTTCTGGTTCCGACGCCCACCCCCTTGTGTCACGCTACGTCCCTCCTCCTTAGGTCACGCTACAACCCCTAAGAGGGGCGCGCCCATCGGTTGGGAACCTATTCTGTAGAGGGACGTCACTTGTCTCGATGATCAGGAGAAAATGACTAAGGACATTTTTCCGTCGAATAGGTAGGTATTTATGGGTTCTTTTGCTCAAGTTTTCCAATATCAAGTTTACCCACATCTTACAGTACGGTACTTCTAATCTCTAAGTTAAGTTACCTACTATCATTGATGAATGTAAAAAGTGTAATCAAAGTCAAACGCAGCGTCGAGCATTCGCAGGAACGTTGCATTACATGGAAATGCTCGACAAAATGCTGCAAAAACAGTTAAGCCAGGTGCTTGACATTTGGTTTGCTGATCAATTATAACCTTTACATGCCTGACCTACTGTTGACTGACTTTGGCAAGTTGTGTAAGAAATATCTATGACGACTCTTTAAAACGATACAGATAACCGTCCCAAATGCCAGTATTAATAACTTTTTCACTCCTCTTGCTCAAAAAGGCCGTCATTGTAGAGTACCAGAGCGGGGAAAAAATTGCATTTCTTGCTCTAGGGGAAAAAGTAATTTCTTTTTAATTTTTGCCTGTCCAACGAGCCTTGAAAAACGAAATAGTAGATTGTTATACGAGGGGCTAAAATAACCCATTGTAACGAGGTAGTTTTACTCCCGAGCTTTAGCGAGGGAGTAAATAGAAACCGAGTTATAATGGGTTTTAGCGCCGTGTGTTACAATCTACTTTTCACTACGATTGCGAGAAAATAAAATAATCCAATACAATATTAATTTACCTTTATAAAATTCAAATCTGTAAATGCGATTATCGCCATTTTGATGACAGTCGAGGTCGAGACTAAAAACATAAAAATTGGGGATTTCGAACATCTAAACTCCACCAAAGGGGCAGTGAATACTACATCATTTAATTATTTGACGAGTTCATCCATTGTTCAAGTTAAATAAGTAGTGGTAATTAAGTTTTTGATATCCAAAGTCAAAGTTTCGCGCCAATCGTGCGAGTTTACATTTTAACTTTTCACAAATATCACACATACACATGTAGATACGATTTAAAATGTGACAAATATTATTAAAAATATTATACACAACTAGAAAATGCCCAGATCTTAACGTAATATACGAACACAGGTCCAATAACACGTAATATTCATTACCACTACTCAATTTGTGTTAAAAATCGCCGATCATTTTTTTTTTTTATTGTGGTGATGTGCGAAAGCGATTATGCCAAACGATTTTTTTTTTCAATTTTGATCGACTCGATTAATTAATATGTCGAATATCAGAAATCGAAAAATTAAATAGAATTGTTTTAAGCATTAAATTAGAGAATTTTTTTAAAGATTTCGCGCCAATGCCTTTTTTATTTCTTCTGTAGCCGCAACGCAATGCTCGCATTCTACCGAAGAGATAGCCGCATTTAGTTCCATTTTCAAAAATAAAATGTTCTTCTTTTTTTTGTGAACAAGTAATAAGTCGAGTCCATACTCATGATTATTCTACAAAAGAATAAAGACTTTTTAATTTTTCAAGGCTCGTTGGAAAACACAAAAATTAAAAAAAAATACTTTTTCCCCTAGAGCAAGAAATGCAACTTTTTCCCCGCTCTGGTACTCTACAATGACGGCCTTTTTGAGCAAGAGGAGTGAAAAAGTCTTTATTCTTTTTCGGTTTAGCGCCGTGTGTTACACTCTACTTTTCACTACGATTGCGAGAAAATGAAATAATCCAATACAATATTACATAGTTTATTTTATTTAAATGTACAATTCTGGATATTTAACGAGATGTTTTTTCCGGCTACTTAATTTCAGTCCTCTGTGAAGATGTTCTCACTAGATGATGACATTTTCACTGTTGTAAATTATATTACGGTCACCAATTCAATTCGTAATTAGAGAAAAATTCTAAAGATTAAATCCTAAGTTATCAGTATATCTATACAATCTCTATTACAATATGTACATTATTATATTTAAGGTTTTCATATCACATCCCTGTTTCCATGTCACTAGTTTACTTAGGCGCCATCTCCACGGGCGAGATATCGCGGCGATAGTCACGCCGTGACATAAAATTTTATAGAAATTGAATGGTGCAATCTCCACACGGCGATATCGACGCGGCTAGAATTTGATGGCACGGCGAGACTATCGCCGCGATTCTCACGTCCCTGGAGATGACGCCTTACACCTACTATCACTTGTCCCGCACTACTAAGTGGGCGCTTCTTCTATGCGCTGTGAGCAGTGGTCGGCGACTCGGCTCGGCGTCCTGTTGAGTAGGAAGTCCAGGTCATGTGATATCTTGTGCAGCACTTTGTCAGTGTGTGTTTGTGTGCTGTGAGTAGTTGTTCTGGGGTATGGGTGTGTGTTGTTTAGTTGTATGTGTGAGTGGTTGTACTCGTCGCCACACTCGCGGTGGATAGATGGCAGCGAGCAACTGCTCGACAACTGCGGCGCGCGCTTCTTGAGACAACTCTTGATCGGACGAGCCGACACGTCAGGCGTCGACTGACTACAGATCGTACAGCTCTCCTGGGAAATTATGATTTAATTAGATTACGAGTTTATGATAATATTTGTGAATTTACGTCTATTTGAATTTGCATTACCTTGGGCGTGTCGGTACTGTCCCTGTAGGTGCGCGTGTCTGTTTCGTGTGGCGGCGCGAGTGACGTGGGCAACACACGCAGCTCCACACACACGCGCGACACGTGCGACTATGTGCGCGCGTGTACACCGTCACATCTACGGGAGACACGTCATGTGTAACTATGTTGTATGATGTCAACCGTGACGCGTGACGTACGAGGTCTAGACGCTACACGATTTTTAGTTAGATATGTTACAAGTAACCGAAAAGCGTCGGAAAGTCAAATAACAGGTCACCAGACGTGATCTACAAAATAAACCAAGTTTTTTTGAGCTTCCTTAAACTATAAAACAATCATGTCCAGAAAGAAGTATTCACATAGCACTACCTGTGGGTATGAGATCGCACAGTGCGCGCGAGTGTGTGCGCGGTGAGTGCAGTTTGTGCTTGTGCTCCACGCACCGCACTATGTCCGCCACACACGCGCCGCTCGACTGACGTCTGCAGCAACAAGAGAACAAGTCGGATCTTATGTGAAGTTACTTTGCGATCACGACTGAATAATAGTGACTCAGTGTAAAAATAGTACCTCATTCCTCACCTGTACATCGTGTTCGGGCTCTCTAACGTCGGCGCTTGCCAGTAGGTGTTAGCGGACGACACATGAGACGAGGAGCAATCCACTTCGCGAGCTTGCTTTATGTATACTACAACAATGTAATGTTAACAGCTTATTTTGTATTTATCCTCGCACTGGAACGCCATACAGCAATTACACCAACAGAGCAAACATTTTTTTTTTATCACATCTATTTAAAAAGGGCTAGTTTATTCTCTGTAAACAGGGACTAAAATAGCTTTTTAATCCATGGGATTAAAAGTGATTTGAATTTGGAATGTGGATATTGTTAGTAAAAGTTCCAATTACCAAAGAGATCAAACACAAACATTGTATAAACAAGTAACAGTCTGGCAAGAGAGAGAAAAAGTGTGATTTTGGTCAAAGTGAAAATCCAAGATGGCGGCTTAGAAAATTTTCAAATTTATCATAATGAGTATTGTTTTCATGGTTTCTAAGAGTGCTAAAGCCGATGGTGAGGTCAAAATGTAAATCCAAGATGGCGGTACTCAAAATTTTCAAATTTTTCGTCATGTGTATCGTTTTCAATGTTTTTAAGGGTGCTACAGCCGATGTTGAGGTCAAAATGAAAATCCAAGATAGCGGCTGTAAAATTTTTCAAATTTTTTGTCGTGGGTGTCATTTTTATAGTTTTCGAGGGTGCTAAAGCCGATAGTGAGGTGAAAATGTAAATCTAAGATAGCGGTTGCTGAAATTTTCAAATTTTTCGTAATGAGTGTCGTTTTCAAAGTTTTAGAGGGTGCCAAAGCTGATAGTGAGGTCAAATGTAAGTCCAAGATGGTAGCGATTTTTGTTTTAAATCATACGAGAGAAGAAACTTTGTTCCTGACGGAGGTTGGACCGCACACGTTTTTTTTTTCTCATAGAGAGTGATAAAAAGTAGAGTGTTCACCTCGGGAGCAACACTATTTTAAGCTCGAGTGAAGTACTTTGAATCCCTCGCTGCGCTCTGGATTCAAAGAAACACTCTCGCCTTAAAAATAGTTGTTTGCTCCCTTGGTAAGCAATCTACTATTTATCACATCTATTCAGAAAGAACTAGTTTATTCTTCGTAAACCCCTGTTTACGATCACTTTTAGTCCCTAGGGACTAAAAGTGATTGAATTTGGAATGTGGAATGATTTGAATTTGGAATGTGGATATTGTTACTAGAAGTTCCAATCACCAAAGAGATCAATCACGAACATTGTATGAACAAGTAACAGGCTTTATGACAAAGCAAAACGCGCGCTAGCCAAATTTAAAAAGAAGTTTATGAAAAAAATAATTCGCGCGTTTTTAATTTGCCTTCGTTCGTAATTTCTCAAATTCTTATTTTACTTATTTGTTGGTTGTAAACGAAGTCGTAGTTTTGACTGCTACAAACAACCTGCATGTGAGTGCCTGTTAACCAAAATGAGTTGGCTGCGTTCTGGAAAAACGAAAAAAAAATGAAAATTATATTCAAAATGACATGATTACTTTGTAAAGTATTATATTATTTTAACTATTGTGAATGTGAGGACTATGTGGATATTGTTTTTATTTCTCTGCTAGTTTTAGTGATGCTCTGGCAGTTTGAGTAGTTTATGCGGCCTACCCAAATGTCCTTTCTTTGGTATTGTTCGTCGAGTTGAGCTCCTTAAGTTCTGAGTTGAGCTCCACGATTACTGACAAATGCTTGCACTGACTGGACAGGTCCACTCACATCTGTGTGGTTCTTTCCTCAAAAGACCTTTTCAGACACTTATATCTACATGGTCCACATATGGCCTGACCAAGATTATGTCTGGACTTTAAAAGAGACTGCGACCTCTGAGTTTGTTTCGGCCTTTCTTCTCAGAGTAGTCTGATAGGAAACGCCGAACTCATCTAGCTTATTTTTAATATTTTTTTTATATGACGTGTAAAAGTGATTTCGATATCCTATTTACAGAATAAACAATTTCTTTTCATTTCATTTCACGAGGAGGTGGAACCAGAATTATTTTTATATATAAATTGGTGGTAGAGCATTTTATTCAATTTTTGGTGTTCTTTTTGTTCGTGAACGGAATTGTGGCAACAAATTTATGTGTAAAAAAGAAGAATCTCACTCACGACTATGTGAGGCGTCTCCCTCGGGCGCGTCCTGCCACTCGCTGTGTGAGGAGAGAGTTAGCAAGCGCCGCGCTGCCTGCAGACACTCCTTGTCCATGATCACGTAGCACAGCAGCATCGCTATTCCCTGGACAAGCATAGGAGATTTTGATCGAGTCTATTGGTCTATATGACATTGATTCTTACGATCATTGAGTTGACTCACATTAGCCAGCGCGGCGGCGGCCAGCACTACAACATGCGGCATGCTGGTCTCTGCGGGCTGCACGTACGCCACTCCGGCCGCTTGCGTCGCGCACGTAGTGACCAGCAGCACTAGCGTGTGCCGCACTACTCGTGCTCGCTCGCGCACTTGCTCTTGTCTCCCCGGCTTGTGCTCGCGTGCTCGCCCTCTGAGCGCGAGTCCGAGTGCGAGCGCGAGCGCGGCTAGTAGCGCTTGGCCTGCAGCACACACGACGTTGGCGGCCGCACCCAGCTGCAGCGGTGCGCCGCCCCACAGCCGAGCTGTCAGCCAGCATAGTGTGCACACGCCTGCAAACAGTTCGCGTGAGTACAGTGACACGCGCGGCCCTCCTGCACACCGGCCGTCTGCACCTCCACGTACCGCACAGTAGTCCGACAGAGGGCGCGCGCATGGCTGTGGCAGCCAGCTCGGCGTGCAGCAGCAGCGGCGCAGCACACAGCGCGGCGCAGCCCGCCATCCAGCACAGCGCCACCACCCAGCCCACGCCACCCGGACATGCTACGTCCTGCCCGACAAAACAACACCTCACTCACTTATTATCTGAAGCAGTTACACAAGATTCAAGTTATTAATACTCGCCTGCTTCGTATCACATTCAAGTAGACCCAACATAGCTGCAGAGTGAAAACCCGCAGTGGCAGCTTTGAGCAGCACTGGCAGTCTGGTCTTACTGCCAGCTACCAGGCCGAGGAGCTGCAGTGATGCCGCCACAAGACCCATCGCACTCCCCAGACTCACTGTGATCTTTACGATGCCTCGTAAGTCATTTTCTGTACCTATCTAAAAAAAATAGTAGTTTATGAAACTGTTGCATAATAAGGTTTTTAATAGTATCACACTAGTGTTTTAAAACCCAGTTATGTGCAGTTTCATACACTACTTTATCTATTCGCATACATTGGGATTGAACCTATTAAATAAAAGATCAAAGTTAAAAGAGTAAATAAAAAAAACCCACGAAATTCAGTACAACAAAATGTATGAATTCCCCCGTATTTAAGTGTATTATCTATGGTATGAATGGCGCCCACCGCTTATGCGCTAAAGCGGACGCTGCCAGAGACAAGTGAAAATTGGAATCAAAACTTTTTTCTAATGCTCTAAAAATGGCGTGCCCCGTACATGCATTCCATTAGAAAAAAAAAATTGATGGAAACTCCTTGGTGATAACGAACTTATTGGATTTGCTCTGTATCGTATTGGCACTTACCTAAATTGACCTGTATTGTATTGGTAAAAAAATAGTTTTACAACATTATTTTGTTTGAGAAAAAATTTAACAATAAGATTCTATTTTTAAATTTCGGTACTGTGTTTATAAAGTATATCAATATAAACTCGTTTCGAAGTTTATAATTCAAATTTTTCACAGTTCTGTGCTGTTAGTATAATAAGGATAAAATGAACTTCATTTCCTTTACTTTTTTATTTTCACAATAAAACTACTAGAGTGTCGAAAATTGGGGGTGTGTCAATATTAGGTGCATTTACTCTACCACTTCTCTTCTATAATAGTACTCACGAATGTCTCCCTATGAACAGTGAAGAGTGCGATGGTCGCCAGTCCTCGACAGCGGCACGCGACGTGTGTGCGCTCCGGTACGCGCAGCTCACACGCCTGCGTGCTCCACACGCGCGGCGCCGAGCGCGTCCGGCCTCCACACGCGAGCTGAGGTGCTGACACAGAACAACTACATGAGCGAGCGACACGTATATGGGCGCGAAACCATTTGATTTAAATTTTAAGCCTGTTTTGATTATTTTGTACTTAATCTGACTTCCATGTTATTTATTCAATTTATATTTGTATTTCCGGTCGAATTTATAAAAGCTATGCTACTTCCTTTTGATTTATTTAAAATGTATAGAGTTAATACTATTAAGGATTTATCTTGACATCCGCTTGAATTATTTAAAATATAATTTCCTTTAGAGTTCATATTATTAAGGACTAATTTCGACTTATATATCCGCTTGATTTATATAAATTACTTTTGGCGGTAAAAGTTTCGCGGTAATGTTTGGCAGTAAAGTTTCTCGGTAATGTTTGGAGGTTATTTTGTGTATAAAAGCTGTTGTAATACGAATGGGAGGACATTCTTTGTGCGCTGATCGTGGAATAAACACCCTGAAGTGAAGTAAGGTATTTTCTTTGTACTCTCTTACGAATTGTCCTGCTATTTCCTATTGCTGTGTATTTGTGTAATATATTGGTGCAAACCAATATGTGTGACTCCGGCAACGACGGCGATGATGCGCCGACGCATACATTCTAGATGACATCGTTATCGAGCGTTGTGTTTGGTGTCTTACTCACCAACAGCGCTATAATTCTTGGAGTGTGCGAACAGCAGTGTGACAGTGTGAGGGAGCGTGGCATCAACTCCCGCGCCACTCACAGACACCTGCACCTGTTGTGATGCCACTGTGTACTCTGTCGCGCGGCCGGACCTGGAACAGTTGCCGCTATAACTACCGTGTAGGAGGGAAACGAAAACAATAAATAAATAAAAATAACAAAACGAAACAAAATTATACAAAAACAAAAGTTAATGCTGCGACTTGTAATAGAAACTAAAATCAGTTTTATAATAAATTGCTTTAAAAACGTAATACAAAATATATAATCATGTTAATCAACAAAAGTAGAGTGTACTAAAAGTAGGCTGTAGTGTAATGTATAAACTTATTGCAAATTATAAACTCTTAATTACTGATATAATATTATTAAAAAAAATATATAACGGACTGTAATACTGTCTGAAATATAAGATTTACTAAATATTTATAAAGAGGATCCTTACTTATACTCGACGTATCTTTTCAACGACGGCAACCTTGCTCCCAGATTATGATACAGCACGGTGACCACGGAAGTATTGCCAGTTCTATCTGCCAGCTCAACACCTACTGACGTCACGAGCCACTCCTCGCTCCCCACTGGAGCTGGCTGAAGGTCGAAGTGCGCCGCGTTGTCGTCATGTACTGGTTTCGTTGTGATTGTGAACTCGTGATAGCGCTTGTCGAAGTCACTCCTCATGCCCGCTGTGTCCACTACCGCGTTTTGAAGATCGAAGATTTTCTAATAGAAATAAAAAGCATGGTTAATCAATGCAACATTCTAAACTAAAAATAAACTTGAACTTGTTTCAACCTAATCTTAAATTTCTGAGTGTAAAATAGTAAAATGTAGCTACTAACCTCTTCATCAAGGAAAGCATCAGGATGTGTGAGCAGGTAGTCATAGACGTGCAGCAGATGTTCCGCGCTGTGGTACCTGTCGGCTGGCTGAGCTGCAGCAGACATGAGGTAGCGCAGCATGTGCGCTGCATGTGTGAGGGGAGGCTCGCCCTCGCCCGGGTGTGTCGGCAGGGAGCGCAGCACTGCGCCGTACTGCCGCAACACGTGCGACACAGCGCGCCAAGAGTAGCCCAGCGATATCAGAGTGAACTAACCAATAAAGTGAACCACAAAATGTATGTTTCAACTGATTGTTATGAATAGACAAAAACATCTAAATTATGTTGTTTCTTTTACCTGTTCATAAATATCTCTGAGCAAATCTGCAACACAACCAGAGAAATCTGGTAGCATCCACTTGACACCATGTTGTCCGGTTTTTGGTTCACAGAACCTGAAAATAAGTTACCTACATAAAACTTTTACTCCATGACTTATAATTTTGTGAAACCTGTTTTTTCTAGTTACCTTTTAGTCTCTCCGCTGTGTCCTGGTGGACAGGTGGCTGTCGCGTGTGCTCCGGGAGCAGTCTTCGGCCAGCGCAAGCCATGGGAGGCGTCACTCTCACACGCTACGTCGTCAGCTCCTACAGCCCACATTGTCACACCTTTGGCGTTCGTGCCAGCAACCGACGATACTTGACACCGGAACTCGCTGGATTTCTATTTAAAAACCCAAAATATATATCGAATAGTATGAAAGTGGAACAATAAACATATTACAGAGTAACATATTCAGCGTTATACATAACTTACCCGTACATTATAAAGCTTGAGCACGCTCCCCGCAGGGTACAGATCCTCCCAGACCTCTCTGCCTGGTGCCATCGGTAGCAGCGTCCTCTCCCTCGCCCAACTGAACCCGAGCGCGCCGTGCACCCGCCCCGCTCCCGCCAGACATGTTATACTTACGTTATCGCCCTGACACACATTTATATCAACTGTTATAAAATTACAATTTGAGAATTGTTTATTGCTTTTTTTTCACACCACCTAGCATCTGCTCGATAATGTCAAATTTTGTGTCATGCAAACCTAACAAAAGCAAGTTACTTGAGGCCTAGGCTCTAGCCGGGCAATTATATTGTACTGAATCTCATTATAACCCGCTGGTCAATAATGTGATTTGAATTTGGAACCTCAACTACAAAAATCATACAAAAACTTTTACCAAAAAAAACTTTTTTTTACATTTGTTACTAACATAGCTTTTATTGCTGTCGGACGCGCGTCCGAATGTTGGATTTGAGCGTCATATTTACGCTATTTTGTATTTTTGATAAAATTGCACGAGTTAAGATAATATAGTGATCCCGTCACATAAGACACTGCTTTATCGTTGTGTATAATCTACTATTATTCCACTACCAGAGTCTACCACCGATTAAGATTGACTCACTTTATTGACAGTGATTGTAGACGGCACAAGTCGTATATCGGGCGGTCTCAGCACCGTCAGCCTCAGCGCTCTACATCGTCTCCTGCCAGCATCGTCTGCTGCACAGGACCACTTGCCGCTATCGGGCCTCTTCGCTTCTGATATACCTAAAACGGACATGCGACGACCGAGCGCCTCTTCTAGTACCGTGCGCGTCCAAATATCTCTGAAAAACGAATGCTCTTCTAATGGTAATGCTTTCTTTCTACCACTGCTAACGTACTGCGTCGGCTTTTGCAAGTGTAATGGAAAAATAAATTTGCTTAAAACAAAGTTTTAAACTTTCACTTCTGCTGAATGAACTTGTCATATAAAATCTAAATAAAATGTGACTATAAGGAAGCGAGAGTGTTGGAAGTTGGCCGATTAATCGGTGAAGTTAAATAACGCTCGCCGGGTACTTGTAACCTCGTTTGGTGCAGGGACTCGTTTCTTAGTCAATCTCGACACCAGACTATTAGGTAGTCTTTTTCAACCCAATGATTGAATTTTAAAGTTTCAATAACGAGAAAATGTTGACCCGTTGACTTTAAAGCCTCACTCACTTACCTTGTAGTACCATTGAAGTTTATCTTGACGCCATCTTTGTACCACGTGAAGGCGATGTTCGGAGATCCATACGCCATACATGTCAGTATGAACTCCGATCCCTCCCATATTTCTGGACGATGGTTCACAACCAGGGTCTGCAAAAGGATGCCTTAATATTTTAAATATTTGCCAGTCAACATAATCATCGAGTAACGCACTTTTGGTCTTCGAATCTTATATTAAAAACAGTACCAGCTTTACAGCAACATTTCGAAAATAAGATATAAACCGTATATTTCTATGTGCGAGTATGTAAACTCATTTCTTGGAAGGCTGGAGGTGAATCCAATCTTAATAAACTATCCCTTTTAAAGCAAAACCATAACTTTATAAAAATTAACTTGATTTTGCTCAAATTTATGAATTCCGCATGATTTTGTTTGAATAAAATGAGTGCGTCGGTTGTATTAACGTATAATGCAGTCCTATAGAAATTGAATTTAGCAGGTCCGCTACCTGCGCACTAGGGTGTGCCCAACAATAAACATGATAAAGAAAGGGCTGAGCCAGGTTAGCCAGTGTTATCTGGTATCATGTGTGCTGAACCGACGCCAAATCTCGGTTCAGTCGGCACCAAAAGCTTATTTGAAGTAATTAAACGAAGGATTCGGGCTCGTACTACTTTAGGGGTATGAGGAACAGGGTGTAAAGTTCACTCATAGAAAAGGGAGGATCTTCCGACCAGACGGGTGTTGTGCCTTTTTTTTTTGGGTGGGAAATTATCAAATAACTTCTCCCGCTCTGGGTGGAGCGGGAGGGCGTGTCAGACTCTTACTGACTAAAACCCACCCGTGTTCCTTCCTATGCCATGTTGCCGGGGGCCACGATTTCCCTATCGGTTTTCTTCGAACCCCCGGCAGGGCATTGGCCCTAGCGGACCCCGTCAATTCTGCTGACATCTCTTTGAGGCGCGCGTGGAACACAACGCGCCGTCGACCCGGGCTTGGTCCTTATCGGACGGCGAGCTACCCATTGCTCACCGTCCGCAAGCCCGCGCCTACGGTGGCCGGAAATCTTCCTGCGATTCCCGACGCCCAGGGCGTCTCCTGCTGCGGCGGTTAGGGGCGCGAGGGCGCGAAATTTGCCTCTCCCTCACGCGCTCCGTCTCCTCCTTCGCGAGCATTACTGCTTCGCAGAAAGAGGTGACGGCCTCCCATTTCCTCTCGCTCCGTAGCATGGCCCGAATCAGGGCCGGACGCGAGAGATCACCGCCGCCGATCGCATCCACGAGGACACGGTGATGCCCTGCCCAAGCCGGGCAGACCTCCACCGTATGCTCCACCGTGTCTTCCGGGCGATCCACACAGTGACGACACCCGGGCGTTTCCTCCCGCTTTATCCTGAACAGGTACCTCCCGAAACAGCCGTGTCCGGTGAGTACCTGCGTCAGGCGGAAGGTGAGGACGCCGTGGCGCCTCTCTAGCCACTCCTCAAAGAGGGGTCTTATCGCCGCAATTGTGGCGTGCCCAGCGCTGGGTTGCGACAATCGCACTCTCCATACCGCCATGAGATCCCGCCGGAGCTCTGTCCGCTGTGCCGCGACTTCTTGCGGCATCGGAGTTAAGCCCCGGCGTTTCGCCTCCTCGCGCCACTCCCAAATGTGCGCGAGGACCTTTGCCTCCAGATCCCATGGCGACGGGTGTTGTACCTGGCGGGCAACTGCCCATCGGTTGGAAGTTGAAATCTTGTATGTATCGCACGGTAAACTCTAACTGCGCGATGCAGGATTTGTGTGACGTCATGTCTTTGATACGTAGTTTGTATGTAACCGCTACACTACTTAGTGATTTAATTTTTTGTTATTTTGGCATGTCGTTGTTTAACTTTGTTACCCAGAGCAAGTTTTATGTGCCAAGAAGATATTAGGAGACGCGAGTTTTAGAATAACACGTTATCGTTTAGGAAACGTTGTAGGTAGTAGACGAGACTGACTTATAGCAGTCAGCTTCCACGCTAAACCTAAACATCTTTAAGTATCACAGATAACGAAAATGTAGCCAGCTATACTATCTATACAAACTTTCAATTAAGCTTACCATGCTATTTCAAGAATGGTTATAGTTATACGCTTACTTTGCACCAAACTTCGCCGTACTTTGGCATGTACCACATTCCTGCCGTTGTAATAAAAATACCGAAAAATATTTATATCTAACAACCAGTTCCTAGTGTTCTCTAGTATCGTATTTATTCTTGATAAAGGCGGGATCTAAGAGACGGAATGAGCCCTCCTTTCTAAAAATAAAACAATAAATAATTAATGCAAACACCGCTACACATAATAAGATAAAGCTTAATAATGTAGAAAGAATAGTTCGTGGGGCTTTTGTTATTTATTTTATGCCTAGGTTTCTAGGTTAGTTCAGTTTTTTATTAGAACCTGTAAGCGTGTAACATACTTTAACAACAAACAATTTTGAATAACTAAGCTAACTAAGCGTTTTGCAAAGTAATAACTCAACTTTTGGCACCATGAGGCATGGACGTTGTTTCAAGATATTACATTTTGATCACAGATTAATCAGTTACCGTTTTAATCATTACGGTTTATTTATTACTAGCTTTTTCCAACTGCTTCGCCCGCGTGCATGTCGGAAATTATCCCACAGAAACGTGCTACCGGAATAAAAGTATTCTATATCCTAACCCAAATCATTTTCTACCCGTTTGCCAAATTTCATCCAAATCCAATCAGCCGTTTTAGCGTGAAAACGTAACAAACAAACAAACTCACTTTCGCATTTATAATACAGGGTGGCAGGGACATCGACGCGAAAACTGTTACAATGGATTCAGTACATGATTCTGAATCCCCCTGCGTTGAAATTATTCGTCGGTTAGGTATTTAAAAAATAAATCAGTGTTCCATACATTTTGACCGCGTAAGTATTGCACTTTTCTATGAAACAGCAGATTTTTTTTTAATAACAGACGAAAAATTTCATCGCGGTGAGTTCAGAATCATGTACTGAATCCATGGTAAAAGTTTTCGCGATGTCCCTGCCACCCTGTATAGTTGGGATTATCGTTGCGTTCTTAAGTCACATTAAAATTATTTTGTGTGAGCTGGAGATCCTAAAAAACGTGCACACATAATGATGACTTTACGGAGACCGAGCCATGGCACATACTCACGTGCAGACGAAGCGCAGGCTGCATGTAGAAGTGCAGAGTGTCGGTGCGCAGACGCATGTGTTGTGTGCGCATGCGCACCAGTGCTGCGCGCAGTGCGCCCGCTTCGCGCCATGCGCCCCACACACGCAGCCACACCCCGCGCGCGCCGCCCTCCGACACCGCACTGACACATACATACACCATCACGACAAGAGATGTATCTCATGTGCAACAGTACTTGTTTAGTAAAGATAAACTTACCTTATGTTTAGAATTTCTATTTCATCTTCTAATGTTATGTTTGACGCCTTTAAATAGCTAGTTAACTGAAAGAAGTAAGTAACATAGTAATTGTTATCAATGTTTTTTTCTCTCTGGCATATCTTGTTCTGTTGTTTAATTTCTCTGTGTATACCTGTTTTATGATTTCTTGAGATATGTTTACACCTGCTTGGTCCACTACTTCCAGTCTTATTTCAAATCGTGCTGATGCTATAAACATACAACGATTAGATACTGTTACATAGCACCTAAGTTAATTTATCACTGCTTTCTAGCATTATCGATTATAATGTTAATACTCACAGAAGTCTGTATCCTTCGGGTTACAGTCACAAGCTGTTCCTTCCTTACAAACTTCTGACCATTCTTCTATTCCACATTCTAGAACAAAATGAACACAAATAACATTAACGTAGCAGACGTTATTACCAGTTTTTACCTCAGTTAAACTTTGGATAATAGCTTGGTCTGAACTTTTATGGGGAGACGGTTTCGTTGGGTGCTTAGTTCTTAGCTTTATTGTCTTTTTGACTTCAGTTAATATGTCACTGGTAGTTTAGGTAAGTCAAAGACAAAGGCTTGCCATAACAGTGGCGATAAGGCCTGTTATGGAGAAATGGCTGGAAAGGTAGCATGGCGCCCTCAGTTTCCGACTGACACAGGTGCTTAATGGACACGGATGTTTAGGGAAGTACCTGCATCGCATAGGTTGGGAGCGGACGCCCGCTTGTCATCACTGTAGACTACCCCGAGGACAGGGCCAAACATACGTAGGAGGAGTGCTCAACTTGGGCCCAACAGTGCTGTACCCCTCTTCGCGACACTTGGTGCAGGTGATCATTGGCTTGCGGCCGTGGTTTAGTTCATGGTCGAAAGCGAAAATGCGTGGGATGCTGTCGCCTCTTTTTGCGAGGAGGTGATGCATGCAAAGGAGGCAGCGGAGAGGGAGAGAGAGCATACCTCTCACTCCACCCGCACCAGAAACCACCACGATCTCCGGCCACCATTTAAGGAGGAGCCTGAGGGCGGCAAAATTGATGCTGTGTCATCGCCCGAACAGTCAGGCGTAAAGAGATGGCACGCAGTGTCCCATGCGCGCCTTTATGGGAGGACGTGCAGTCGTAGGATCGGCCACACTTGGTGATTGGGCACGGTGGGCTATATGTATACTATAATACCAGTACGGTACGGTAAATGTACAAGTATCTCCCGGGCCCCCAACTCATGGTAGTAGTAGGAACAATGGGGTTTTAGTCGGTAGAAGTCCGATATAATCCTGTGTTCTCCCAAGCCGGAGGGTATCTATGAGAATTTCCCTAAAAAAAAAAATTGTATGTCAAAGACAATATTATTACTACAATCATAGGACAAAAAAAACAAACATGATGAAATAAGGGCAGTTAAGATATTTAGTACCTAGTCGAAACATTCTCTACTGTTATTCTGGCAGAAATGCTTTTCATTTCTTTGTAATCCTAATTCATTTCCTGAAAACGCCTCGTTATTTGGAAGCGGCTTCGTTATAATGAGGAATCGCAATATATTATTTGAGGTCATGAGATGCAAACATTGACGTATGGTTTCAAAAGGATTGTTAATTTTGTTTATGTTACTAGTGAAATTGCTAACAATTTAGTAAATCAAGTCTACATACTGTATTAGATAGGCCAGTGTGTTCATGTTGCACCACCTACACGGATTTAAAACAATAAGTAATAGAAATAGTAGCACAAGGAAGAACCTACTTTGTGGGTGTGTAGTGCTGTTTTTTAAATAGCTAAAAAAACTAGAAAATAAAGTAATATAATTAAATAATTTCTCACCGGGTGGTGCTAGCTGCGCCTCGCACAGGTCGCCCGTGTACCCCGACGCACAGATACAGCTCACAGCGGCTGGGCCCATCTGTCTGTCGATAAATATTTTATATAGCTTATATATTATGATTCTATGAATAACATGTAAAGGTTGATTTTTTTAAGAGCATTTTTGATCGGATCGAAGGTTGACAATCACTCCTGTAGCAGCAAACACTCATTTACAAAACTTCTGTCCACATTGATAAATGTGCCAAAAATTGACAAAACCACGAACTTAAGCTTATAATACTTTAATTTTAACCCCTTTTTGTTTTTGAACAAAAAACCAAGGAAATTGAGGATACACGACGCAAAAGGCGGAAATGAAGAAATGAATCAAACGGATATGTGACCCTTACATACAGATGTGACTTCGTCGCATGAAATAAAAAACCGGAACTGTAGTTTTTCAAATTTTTTCATGGATATAATGTAACATGATTGTAAATGAGAGCCTTTTTAGATACTCGTAACAGAGAGTTCCACACCTACATTAAAAAAAATAGAAAAAAAGGATTTCTTCATTTAATTGATAATTTTGTGCCATTATCGTAACTTACTGATAATCCCGCCTGGCGTAGCAGTGCCCCAGCAGTCTGCACTCGATGGCGCTGCATGAAGTGGGTCCCGGTGACTGCGCTGCTCCTCGCACCTCATACGTCACGTTGAACCCGTACACGGACAACAGACCCAGCGCCCTGAGCTGTGTGCCCTCTAGTCTGTTCAGGTTGAGCTCCACCACCAACACTGGACTCTGGATCTGGAAACAAGACCACTATTTTAAACCTGGTAGAAAAATATACTTAGTAAAATGATTACGGTCGTCATAATTATTTATTCCCAGTAACGTATCATTTTCCTATCTCTAGGTATCAAAAAATTTTAAACCTCGTACTTTTGGTATCAAATAAGACATTTATAAGGGAAATATCGAACAATCCACTGCCCCGACTGATTCGACTGCCTCGTTGGTCTAGTGGTCGCAAGCGCTACTGCTGAGCATGAGGTCCTGGGTTCGATTCCCGGGTCGGGCAAAGTGTTATTGGGTTTTTCTATCTGAAATTTCTCAGTAGCAGCTCGGAGTCTAGATTTGTGCCCGGTTGATGGCAATAGGCTCGCCCCCTATTACATGGGACTTAAACATAACTGGCGAAATGTGGGTGTACCTGCTACAGGGACACCTCTGCCCAACCCTTCAGGGAAACAAGGCGTGATGTTATGTTATATCGAACAATGCACTTTTGCATTGACAACACATTAGTAATATTTTGTATGAATATTCATGCAAAAATCAAAGAGATTCAAAACACAGAGAGCTCTTATACATTCATTATTTTATATTTATCCATATTCATCATAATGAAATTAAGATCCTGCAGGCCTAACATGACACACGCGACATATATCCACTCTCGCGCGACAAATTTTTGTCTATTTCTGTAGTTTTATCGTTTTCTGACAGCTACGCCATACAAAATAGTCGACTCGTTCTGTCAAACTTGATGTTTTGTCGACAAACCCTAACATGACATGTTATTTATCTCGATTTTTGACAGTTCAACACGATATAATCAGTCATTTTGTCGAATTTAGTCGTCGTCGATTTTGACGACGATAGAGAGTAGACAAAAAGACAAAATTATGATACATAAAAAAACTAGAAAAAAAGATGGCAGACTCAGAGTCGTACTTATAGTAGGCAATTTTTTTTTTTTTTTTTTGTGGTGATTATCTAATTAGTGTAGATGCCACTAATTTTAATTTCCGTCATTTTGTATTTTAATTTCAGAATGCCAAAAAAATCATTTAATTTTAATCAAAAAGTCGGTTACATAAAAAAGTAATCATAAATAATTAAAAGAGACAATAATTATGGGAGAGAGACGTTTATTCAATAAAGGACATAATTCCATGCATAAAATTGAATGAATGAAACAGAACTTCAAGCCGATGTTGCTATCATAAAAATAATTTGTTTTTAATAATTTGCCACATCGGTTTATCGTCGCGCGATAAAGAAGTGTCAAAGTGCCTTTGTCGAGTTTAGTCGTCGTTTGCGGTCATGTTAGGGATTAGAATGACGTCAGAATCATAGACAAATTACGATAAAACGAGAAAAGAGCGTTCTCGCGCTTGTCATGTTAGCCCTGCTGATATTCTCGAACACATTTCGTATAAAGGTCAGCGTAACAATTCTTTCTTATTTGGCAGCCTCGTTTTCAATTTAACAAAAAGGAGACATACGTCAAAGAAACGCCCTGTCGAATTATTTATGAAGATATTCGTCAGCTTCCCCCGCGCTGGAGTCTACACGCAGAGCAGGAATTACGAAAAAGAATTGGCAAATCTCCAGACGAAGAAATTATTTCTGTTATCCCCTTTTGCAAACTGGAAGCTTGTTAATAATGTAAGCGAAGTATAATGTGACACCGGCTAACACGATACGATTAAGTAAAAACTTCATTATCGTACACCAAAATATATAAATATCTAATTTTGATAATATACTTGTATGGAGAAAGAAACTAGAAGAAAATTAAATGCGAAAAGAACAGTTGCAGGATAACTATTACACACTGAATATTAAGGCAATAACTGTAGATTCACTTGAAAATTACACGTTTCACAACAAATCTACAGGAAATCTCTACAGGTTCAAATCCTCGACGCGCCAAGTTAGTTAGTTAGCAAGTTAAATGATTGAGTACATTCGCAGTTTAGCAAGGTCACCTCTGTCGGGACGCGGTTGGCAGTCGTGTGGTAAGCCCTTAAGTATAAACCTCTAGTTTTGTTAGCTGCCAGGCGTATCATTCAAACTGTGACAATACAGACACACACTGTACCACTTTATTCGTGTGAATAACAAGTCACAGATTTCATAATCAGAAAAATTATTCATTAAAGACTAATTTTAAAACAAGACTGCGTTCCAGCGCGTTGGATTCTCAACGCTCGGCTTAACACCGAGAGTTGAAAATCCAGTGCGCGATAAAATCCCGCCGCGATTTTATTACGTCCGTGCGAACGTCGCGTCGGCTTACTAAATGACAAAAACAATAGCAAAGTGTCATGATAGTCAAAATGTTTCACTTTTTACGAATGAGAGCTAGTCTCATTCACGGACGCATTACGTGCGTTATGGAGCTTCGTTCCAATACTATTTAACATAGGTACTTACCGATCGTTAGACGCCTCCTTTGTTATTTATTCCTATTTTACTTTCTCTAAAATCAATTTCTCGGCGCCATTTTAAAATATTAACACTGAACCCTAGCACTAAACAAAGCATTATTCAAGCAATTAATAAATAAACATAAACAATAACAAAATTAAACATTCTAATAGTGAAAGTGACCACCAAAAATAAATGAAAGATAATTCGAACATTTGAAATTCGAACACGCTAAGAACAGCTAAGTTTGAGCTCTATTAAGCCAGTTTTTTTTTGACGGGAATTGTTCAACCTCGTTTGTCGTTCATGTAAAGCCCTGTACACACTTTTAAATACAAACTTTAACTCGGCAGTAATTTCAGTAAAGTCGGACGAAGTTATTAAGAGTCGTTCTGCATTGTAAGTAACAATTACGAGCCGCGTCCGAGCAACAGATAGAATTGAGATAGTGAATTTATTCAACTAATAAGTTTTACACAGAACTTTCATCCTCTGCTGGGTTTATCAAGGTATCGATAAGAATGGCACTTCATTCGTTACTCTCCTTATCTTCAGTAGGTGTATCTACAGCCATACATTTAAAATTGGATTCTCATTACGGAGGAACGTAAAGAACTCAAGTTGTGTTCCCGTTTAATAATTAATGCTGACTAACCTTTTTGGTGGAAATTCTGTTGGCGTAAAACTACCTCTTTACAAAGTGGTTTTGTTTACAGGCACACTAGTAGGTATAATTATCTCAATAGGCACATAGGTACACATTGACCTTCCCCTGAGGTTAGAAAATGAGACATAATTCGCTGAGCACTCTGCGCATACGCGTACTCTGCGTATAAGTTGTGTGGTGTGAGCAAACGCTGTCTTTAGTGATGAGGATTTAGTATGCGGACGGACGGCTGGCATAATTGCCCAGGGGTGAATCTGTTAAATTACCATAAGAAAATAATTATATGCCCAGCGTATATTTTAATACAGTTCAGTAGGTAGTTAGGTATTAAAAGAGATTTAGTATGTGCAAATAGGCGACATAATGACAAAACCTTTTGGCCGTAGTCTTCTGCAGATTAACTTTATATGAAAACACACAATATAGTGCGGGTCTGGTCAAAACGATAAACTTATTTAACCCAGACTTCGACGCAGTTGAAGCGGAATGCCTTAAGCCCTGGTATAGGTCTGCGGGTATACTGCGGCCCGGGGACACACCGCAACTCGCAACAAGTACGTCACGCACGCAAAAAATTTATGGGCTGAACTTTATGATATGGAATTCCTATTGCTCTTTTTCAACATTATATCTTCGCATTTTGCTGTATACGAAAAAGCTGATAATTTTACAAGATTGTTTTCTTTTAGCCCCAAGGCTTTATATATTTCAGCTGTGTTTGCTTTGTTACACACAAATTCAGGACAAAAGAGTCGCCGTAAAAGAAGGTCAAAGTTACTAGGTAGGTACTTAGCTCACAGCTTTGAGTTACTTTTGCTTTTACTAATACCTAGCCGGGTTTATGTAGGTACCTACGTAGTAACTATTCTTAAATTACCTTATTTTGTCAGCAGTAACTTTTGGAAGGATAATGTAACTGTTTTATTTATATCTGTGGTATCAGATTATTTCTTTCACTGAAAGTGTTTGCTCTCGGGGGCGGTACAATAAATAACAAACTCGTCACGGCAGCTTACAGCGTCGCCGTTGGTTTGAATAGTATATGAATCTTAAAAATATCGTCTTGCGTAGTGAAACAAAGAAATATCAGTAGGTAACATATATATTTACAAATATTTTACACGTTCTTAAAACATTTCTGAGTCTAAAGATCTCGGTACAACATTTACATTGGGCACGAGCATGGAAATAGGTTATGGTGTGGTATTCCGAGGAATTCGAGACGATGAGTCAGCAAACTGCAGCCACATACGGAGGTAGGTAGCATAAATATGCAGATGCGCTCCTTAAGCCGAACACGATAGTGCTTTCAGATATCGGAGCGATACATCTTAGCAGTTAGCATGAGATTTTCAATTGGGCGGATCAATATTCTATGCAAGTATTTTTACTTTAAAGGTTTTGTAAACGCAATTGTGCTCTTTATTTATATGGGCGTTACGGATCAATGTTCTATGCAAGTATTTTCACTTTAAAGGTTTCGGAAGTATTTTTTTTAGTAAACGCGATTCTGTTCTTTATTTAGATAAGGTTACGGACCAATGTTCTATAAAAGTATTTTTATTCCACCAAGGCGATCTTGTTCAAATTTTCACTTCTGTCGGCACTCCCAGAGTACCTATGCCATTTATTTTTTATTATGAACAAAAACATATCATAATGTTTAAACCATATCATAAATCATATTTGCAAAGTGCAAATGTTAAATGTCAAAATGTAAAATGTGTAAAATACGTACATTACAAAACAACAATATTTTTTTACTATAAAAAGGTTTAAAAGTGCAACCTTTTTAGATTTTCAAGAAACACTCGCCACTTACTCTCAAAAATATTGAAATGCCATTAGATTTTTTTCTCTATTATTTTCTTTATTTTTTAAATAGTACACTTTTTTTTCTTCAAAATTGGCCAGGATGTCATTAAACTATATATTTGATCCTAAACCTAAACTTTTTAAGATTTCAAATTATGTGGCTTTTATTAAACTCCGTAGAATGATACTAAACCTGAAGACCTGTAGTGATGAAGTATGACCGAATATAGTTTGAGTCACCATCACAGTCTCTAATAACATAGGTACCTACTGCACCGTCTTCTGAGACGGCTACAGTGACTATACTAAACTCAGACCCTTTAAAGGGCCTTAGTAATAAAGATGTGAGAGTTGTTAAAGAAACCTTGAAGACACTTTATAGGGTAACCAAAAAATTATTCAAACTAAGAGAGCTTTGGGTTTTTTGACACACGTGATGACAGTTTTACTTTATTTATCTTTTGGTCCATTTTGAGTTGAGTTTGCATGGGGATTACTTAGTATTTTAAGGTATGATTCCGAAAAACGCTACACGCGGCAGTGCTGCCTGACATTGCTGAGGCAGCAGCACTGCTGCGGCAGTATTGCCACGTGCAGCGTTGTTCGGAATCATACCTTTAATTTGAGGGATCATAAGCTTGCGATAACTTTCCTTGTCATCGTTTGTTAAAATTACCAAAAGAACAGTTAAGTAAAATTAATAAAGTTAATTTTAAGTAACTCATACAGCAATTTTTCCACAGAGAAATCGGTGCAATACTACCTGAAATTGTTTTAAATTGTTTCATGAAACTTGTCGTGTGAATTACCAACATTTCATTTTAAGAATATCTGTGTCTAGGGAGTTTTATTCAGCGCTTTAGACTCAGAGCTTATTTACTAAAACGCATTTCTAAGTAAGTAGTTTCCCATCGAGTTTATATACTTACCCGTATTGGTTGTTACCTTTTAGTGTCGTTTACTCGTTAGCTTCAATAGAAGTAACAAGTTTATTAAAAGTATTTCTCCAAAGCTCCTTGATATATTGTGTAGTAATTGACGTTCCTCCAATCCAGCAAGATAGTTCTATTGGTGTTTGGCTACGGTTCTATTGTGAAACCTTTTTAGAGATTGGTATCTCTAAAGAGGTTTAAATTTTTTTTTCATATTTGTACCGAGTTAAAATAGGGGCCATGTGAAAATGTAAAATGCATGATAACTTACATTACGTAACTTATGTCGGAGGTCTCTGACGCTAATATTTAAACGATACAAAACTTTTTCCTTTTACGGCTCAGAGATAAATGGCTCACTTTAAAACGATCAAACATAAACGCAGACCACTTTTTACCAGTAAAAGGCCATAATATTCCACGCGAACAGCAAATCCAACTTGCCTTTTAACTGCCAGTACAGATTATTTAAAGCTTGCCCAAAAAATATCGTATCTAACGCTAGGTTTTCAACAGCAACGGCATTTTATACCAGATGGGAAATAAATGTGAATTTTATAAGAGGCTGCTTGTAGGCACTGTGCACGTCCCTAGAATACATGAGACAAACACTAAAAGCCCAAAAGCGATTGAATTTTATTATAGGTAACAGTTTACGTCCTCTTTTTGAGCAAGAATTAGGTTTTTCCTTGTTGTAAGACAGAACAAAAAGTTAGTAAAAGATACCATAAAAATCAGATTGTTTTTGAAGTGAAAACTTCTTTAGCATCGTTGTGATTTGAAAGTCGATGAAACGAAAAAGCGACAATAAAAAGAGACAGACACATAAATTCATAAGGTTTAACGTGGCAGAAAATGAGATAGGAATCATTATACAGTGTTTCTTTTTTGTGCTCTGCGTCGTACCCCCTCCACTCGTGTTTACCAAGGCATAGTGGGAGTTTGCTTGGGCCTCAGCGTTGTACGTGTGTTAATACGTATTTGTGCGCGTACAATTTTTTTTTTTAATTTTTGAAGGTTTCTCTTCTACCACGTGTGAATTGCACACATGTTTTTTTTTTATACGCAGGTCACTCAGAAAGTTTTGCGACTAACAGTTTTTGTCTATGGGACACTGGCTGGTTTTAATGTCAATTAAAACGATGACTATTTATTACAAAAAAACACAACATTCCAAATTCGAAATTCCCTCCACATTTTTTTACGAGTAAAATCAAATTACTCTATCTCACTGAAAAATTAATTTACGACGAGAACATTTTCGCGCGATGATTTTGTACGATTTCAAATGTCGACTAAAACCAGAAAAATTGTTTGAAAGACTTCGAATGGTGTTAATAGACAAAAGCCCTTCTAAAGCGACTGTTTTCCGCTGGTTCAACGAATTTATGCGTGGTCGAGTAACTTTGGCGGACGAAGAAAGAAGTGGCGCCCTATGACGGCTGTTACATAAGAAAACGTGCTGGCTATGAAAAATTTTATTCAAGAGAATAGGAAAAAAAATAATTAAAAGTGAATAGGCAAATTACATATGAAGGGGTTCAGCATATACTGCAGATTGGATCGGAAAGTGTGCATGAAATTCTGCACGGTCATCTTCGGGTAAGGAAGATAGTTTCACAGTGGGATCGCAAAATCTAAAAAAAAAAACTCAAAATCCGCAAAATCTCAAAATCTATCTAACGCAGGCTCAGAAGGAGGTTCGGGTAGAATGGTCCTGAGACATGATAGCAAAATTTGAAGCAGGCTCATCTTGACTCGTTTAAGATATCATTACGGATGGATTTATCACTTTTGTTCCACAAAATAAAAAAATTACTCAAGAGAAATAATTTTTCATTACCGGAAGGTACAGTGCCGACCAAAAGTCCATGAGCAATCTCACAAAGCAATAGACTGACGCTTCGGTTTGACTTACGACCTTCTTCTATAAGTTGTTACAATACTGTAGACACGCACATTACACACACACACTCACTTTGTCTGCAACCAATGACTAGTTCAATAATCATCATTCGTTTTTAGTTTCATTCGTCTTGTTCACATAAATATTAAAGTTTAGCAGGTAGACCACAAAAAACTAAGTAAATTATTTCGATTTCTGTGGGGTAGATGCAGTTTGTTACGAGTATTCAATTAATAGAACTTTTTTGGTTCGTGGATAATATTGGTGACGAGTATTTAGCGCAGTGTTGTGGTTATTATTATCAAAAAGCAGGCATAAAATATATTGAAGAGATCAGATCAGATCAGAGAATATTATTGCGCTGCGTAAAAGTGAAGTGAATATCTAATGAAACCGGACTAAGTGTGAGTGTTATCATTAATATATTTCATATTTTACTAAACATAAATCTTAATCAAGGGTATTGTTGATAGAACAGAGGTATTGTTGAGACAGAAGATGCCTTTAAAGTTTTAAATTCATTGTGAGGTTTAATTCGATTAGTGAATAATAAATAATAAGGTATTATGTGTAATAAAAACAATGTTTTTCTTTGTTCTAGAGAAATACTGTGAGGGTTAAGAGATATGAGGAAGGGGCTTATTATCGAGTAGCAGCGACGTCAAATGGTGAATGAAACAAATGGTTTCATACCAACGAGACATTTTGCTGAATTATTAAAAACACGTCATTATGAACCGTTCGCCGTGCACTCTGAAGGCTTGCATCACTGAAGACCAGCTAGAAAACCGTTTTTGACCTTAAAATATTGACCGTACCAACTTTATAAACAACAGATTCGTTATTGCATGAATTTATGGTAACGAATTTTTTAAGCACGTTTCAATAGGGTGTTTGTCGTATTTCTTGCAGATATACCGAAATTGTTTAATATTATTTTAGTAATAGTATTATTTTAGGATAAAAATTTGAGGTTTAGTTTCAATCTTCTTTTCGTAAAGAAAATGAATACTTAAGCTTTAACCTCAATAACAACCAATATTTACTAAAGTCAAATAAAATGTAAAATAATTAATACAAATAAAATATAAACAAACTGCCCATATTTAACCTTAAAATACCTATTCTGTAAGTAGTTTTTTACATTTTAAGTAGTCTAATATTCTTATTTATTACTTAATTACTTCGACCATGATCAAAGCTTAATATTTATGGTCCATTAAAAATTTAAAATATTTCATAATTTAAATATGTCTAAATAATACAAACTGCTTCTAAGTTTCTTGACATCTATTTCACATCTTATTCAGCTGAAGTAATGATAAATAATTGTAGCAGTTTATTAACTTATGTAAAATAAATATAACGAATAAACATATATTTTTTAATTTAGTTATCATATATCACGCATTTTTTATTCTAAAACCTTTATTGCAATAACAACATAAAAAAGCAGCAATATTTAAAAAATATTATTATCGAAAACAAAAATAATAATATTTGCAAAAAACCGCACTGTGTTTCACGAGATTAGAACCTGAGGCAGATTGAATTCCATACCAACGCTTAACGCTTTCTGCTATCTGCGCTTGTTAAGTAATTATCGAATTTTAGCAATGCCATTAACTGGTCAAGTTCACGCGCATAGTGCGTGTGTGCTAGCATGTTTAAAGCGACGGAAATATATTGTTGTTTCGTGTAACTGCGTTATCTGTGGTGTGTGTATCGTGTTGCTTACACATACAAATGTACGAGCTATACCGCGTGTTCACAGCAATACGACTCTTAGCGTGCTCATGCACTTTTGAGCGCTTACTGTACATTGGTTGCATTTGAGAAGGGGATTAAAAAGGGGTCTGATGTGGACTGGAAAATGTGTTATGAAAATTGGTTTAGACGTATGAAACTGTGTATAGACGCCAACGGAGAGTTTATTGAAAAGTAATATAAAAAAAAATTATAACCTGTAGTATATTTTTAGTATCGCAAAACTTTCTGAGTGCCCCATGTACATCATGTATTAGAGAGAAGGTACTTATTTTTTTCTAGTTTGTGTAGATTTTTTATTTATTTATCATCATCATCATCATTTCAGCTGAAAGACGTCCACTGCTGGACATAGGTCTCCCCAAGCACCGCCATTTCCACCGGTTCTATACTTCCCGCATCCAGCGGATTCCTGCGGCCGTCGATTTTTATTTATCAGACAAGTGATATTTCTTTAACATAACACGTGATTAAATACTATTCAGCTGAATCCGGTTAGACTGGAAGCCGACCCCAACATAGTTGGGAAAAGGCTAGGTAGATTGATTGATAGTAATACACGTGGTTATATTATGTTTATTACAGGTAAATGCCCAACAACGTGCAATGTCGACTGTTTAATAGCCCTGCGAACAGCGGGGTCCTAATGACCTGAGATGGGACAGAAGATTAAGATTACCTAGTGATAGAGACAAGCCTCTCAGTAGTAATTGCAGATAAGCTTAGTACCTACTGCTGAGTGGCCACGACATCAAGAGGGCGGTTTGTTATAGAGCAAGAACATTACGATTAATATCTTGGTACAAATACAACAAGTCACAGAAGTGAAAACCAGTACCGTGATCTGGAGCAGCATTTACCCAGATAGATAATTCTACGTTACCTTCTACACCATTCTAGCTATCAGGCGAAGTTCATTCCACTTTTAAGTTCCTTTAACAACTTTTTCTATTTCCCTAACAAGTAACAAAACACAACACTCTGTCATTGGCTTTCAAAATTGGATTACAGAAACTTAATTACAGAGAAGAGTTTTAAGGATATTTAATTAAGTAAGGTGACCCAACTTATTGAATTAATTCAGAGGTTGCTCGGGAAGGGAATTTCCTTTTACTCGCCATCTGTTGATTACCGAAGCTCCGGGTATCATGGAGGACGATCAATGAAGCATTAATTTACAAATACCGACCCTTTCCGGCTAACAGGGCAGGTGTTAAATATTGGGGTATATTTTTAGAACACTTATTAAAGGGTGAATTGATTAAACTAGACGTATTAAAAATTGACTTCCACGCCGAGTATTGCAATCATTTCCGAAAAATAAAATAAAATTATTATTTGACTGCTTCAGGTTGTAAGTACTAGAGAATTCGAAGACCTTCATTTGATCGTGTACCCCTCTTTGATGTTGGTTTAGGCAAAGTTAAACAGGAAGTCTGAGTGTTCTTTTCCGGCTTGCTATCGACTCTTAGCTAAACTTTTTTAATATGCTTCTAGTACAACATTCATGGTGAACCTTCCCTTATTCTTTTTAGTAGTTAAGTAGTACAGTATAACGTATTAACATAGCTACTTTCAACGTTAGCTTCCGACCATGTCAGTGTAAAAAGCGCTTTATAATTTAAACACACGATTCGGACTGTACTGCAAGAATGTTACTGTCCTAGTAATTTATATGCGCAAGAAAAGAAGCCAGTGTTCGTGTGCAAGTTCTATGTGTGTTAGTTGGAAGTGCGCTAAACACATCGCCTTATATCGTAGATCGAACCAAAAAGTTCAAGTAAACTGCAATAGGATTTAGTTTTTAGAAACGATAGTGAAGCGACAGGAAATTGGGGGCAAAAACTTCTGAGAATGGTTGGTCGACTGGACGGTCGCCTCGAGAGAGAAGATTTTTCTTATGACCCAGAATCCTCGAAATGAAACATGGATGGGCAAGAAATGTTTTTTTAATTTCTCATACTCGGAAAGTAGTGTTTGTTTGATCCAAGTAGCGGGTGGAAGAACCTGATCCCCACCCTTGGGTGGGAAAGACTCATAGTAATTACTTCCCTCACTAGGGCGGGAATGAATTTTAAAAATAGAATTTTGGTTAGGTAGTTGGTTACGAAACATTTTTCTCTTTTTACATTTTCGAGTCTGTGGTCATGGATCTGTGTTCGAAAATATAACGGAATTGTAAAATAGACATTTGTATTGGGTATATCCCCTTGAGGAATATTATACTCTCATATTATGTCATATATATATGATAGGTATCAACGAAGCTCACAAATTACCCATGTTATGTCTATTTTACAATTTAGTTATGTCATTGATCATGGATCTGTGATCGTAGATATGATGGTGTTAATACCCCCATAAAAAAATACTGATTAAAAAAAAATGCTGCAGTCTTGTCATTGTATAAACAGCCAGTGTGAACTAAAAAAATATCTAAGGGTCAGCTCACACCAAGACGCGACGCGACGCGCACTTTTTTAAGATCCGATACAATATCTAATTTATTTACTACGCAATAAGGTACACGCGCTGCGCAGCACCGCGCATCTCAGCGTACTTTGACACGCGTTCAGGCTCGCACTGAAATATACCTTTTTATGAAGAAAATAAGTTCGATACTTGTTTAAAAGTGCGCGCAGCGTCGCGTCGCATCGCGTCTTGGTGTGAACTGACCCTAAGCGGGACGACCCGCGGCGGTGACGCGGTGTGTTCCATATTTAAAATTTAAAAAAGACTAATAGATACTAGAATACTCATGTTAATATTATCAATTAATATTTTAGAAAAACTATAACCTTTTACTTTCCTTAAATTCGAAATGAAAAGTAGAGTGTTTAACGCGGGTGAAAGTCATCAATTCCTACTCGGATCGTATGGGAATTGATTCTTTTCGACCCTTGTATAACAATCTACTATTTCTCAGTGCCTTTGTTTAAAGTATAAATTCCTATACCTGTCCGATTCATCTGACCGATTTTTGTATACTCAGTTATTCCAGAGCTATCGGCATAAACGTATGATATAGCATCTCTACTTAGTCAGTGATTTGAACGCGTCAGAATAGGAGGCCGTAAAACTACAAGCAATCAGTTGGGCAGTAAAATAGTAAACGCATTGGTCCTGTTTCCCATGCGGATGTACGATCCGACTATCAGACCGGACGTGTGCTGCGGGCTTGAGGACAACAGTGGTAAATAAGTTAAGTAAGGGCGATGAAAAATGTTCAGTATCAAAAGTTTTGGCGTCGACATAGAAATACGACCATGGTTTCGTTACACGGGCTACCCCGCCGCATATGCGACGTGGTTAGCCCATACTAACAAAGAAAGTAATATAAAACTAAAACCCAACTACAATAAAAACGCTAACTACACAGGTATAAACAAGACATTGATGTTGACTTTTATCGGTTTTCGTATAACCGGCGTCACACGTAATTGTAATTAAGGCGTAGGTCGTACAGATTACGTGTGACTACAAGTTTTTGAAAGTTGCAGTCATAAAGTCAATCGTTTGCTTAGCACAATGTTTTAATTATTTCTTTTACAAAAACCCCATTTCAATTAAGCCATAATACTCGCTACTACGTTCTCGAGTTCTCGTAAATAGTAGTAATAAAACTTTACCTGTAATAAATTCAAATCTGATTCGGATTCAAACGAAACTGCACAAGTAAATACCGTACGCGGAGGTGGAATATGAAATGTAACGCGTTTCTACGTTGTAGAAAAGGCTTGGCAGATGATCTATAAGAGGCTACAGATGGGAGCTGGTGCGCTGGTGGGTGCTGAATAATGCATGTTCTCAGTGAAGCAGGGACGCTGGGTAAACTTCAGTGTCGGAAATGTCACACAGCATGGACACTGCGATTGTTTTATTTAGAAGTTTAGGGATTTGAATGTTTTGAATAACACGACTTCTATTTTGACCAGTAGTAGGTTAGAAAAAAGAGGCTGCTGTCGTAAGAAATCTTGACTATAATGTAATATCATTGACATGTTTGTTACAGAGAGGTTGAGACACGATTGAAGTTCGATATTTGTGTTCTTTTTTTACGTTGAAAATGTTTCTTTGTAATGCATAGTTATTATTTTCTTCCAAAGTTACAAGGTCAGGTGATCAGGTCAAAAACTAACACCATCGTGAAACTTATCTGCACTATTGGAAAAATATTATAAACGCGAAAGTTTGTGAGGATCGATAGATGGATGTTTGTTACTCTTTCACGCAAAAACGATTGAACGGATTTAAATGTGCACACAGATAGTTTATAACCTGGATTAACACAAGATTTTTTTACTTTTCATCCCGATATTTCCACGGGATTTGAGACTTATGCGGGTGAAACCGTGGGGCGCTGCAAGTCGGAAATAAAGTAACATACGTACCGGAATAAGATGTGACGTTGAATCATATAATGAAACTGTCAATAGAAGTTAACATACACTTTATTTTTGAATTTATTTTTTAAAGTCAAAGCAGGTGCTGTTTTATGTTTGAGGTAATGTTTGTTTAATGTCGCGATAATGTCGAATGCTGTGTACAATATGCATAGAAAAAAATTACTTAGAATTTATTGTTTCAATATGTTTGGAAAGAACGAATAGGAATTGTAGTTCGAGACTGTGTTGTTTTGTAAAAATATTCCACTATGATAAAAATAGTATCCTATTATAGTCTTGTTTATGGTCGCGTATACGAGAATTCATAAGCAGGCTATTTTACGAGCATAAAACAGACAAAAAGTTAATCAACTGACACCACACATTACACAACACCCACTGTTCCCGCACATTATGTTCATACAGTTGGGAAATTATCTTTAGTGTATTGTAATACATAATTGCTTGTAATCAATTTTTTTCTGACAGAATAATGATGTAGCAATATACCGCAGTGCGGAACGCTCAAGACGCCCTTTTGTACAAAAAATTGTGTTCATAATAAACTAGTTATTTTCTCACTATGTAAGCCGATAATGATTCGCGATCGTTCGTTACAGCCCGAGTGTTTGTTTTTTTTATATTCTCTTTCAGATCAATTAGGAGATAATGGTGCTATTATTAACGGGTGGAAGCAATAACATTGTTTTGCCATTAAACGTAAATTTACGATTTAGGCAATGTGGAGCATCTTTCATACATAAGCAAGTCTCCTGGTTTTCCCCTAGATCTTAACATAACTCTTATGATTGCCAAAAAGTCACACGTAAGTGAAACTTAACTGTTCTTCAAAGACTAGCACCAATCAAGGAATGAATGTATCTAAAGTAGCAGTCATACCGGTAGAGCTTTCTTTAAGTCACAGGACTTACCTTGGTGCTTCAATACGGAGCGAAGCCGTGACCTCATTATACGGCTCAACGTTTTTCTTATCTTAAGTTGGAATTAGCATTTAGCGTAACGAGATGCAATTAAATGTTAGAATATTATAAAGTTTTCAGTTTCGATGTTAAATATTTCCCAAGAATGCCTGATTTCAAAGTTTTTAAAGAATTTATTTAAGTTATACGACACAATTTGTTTTTAAGTTTGCCGCGTCTCTGTCACGCGAGTGTGAGCGACTCTAAGTCACTCGAGACGGCCGGTGATCAAAGAAACGACACTCGCCACGGAATAGCCTTTACTCAAAAATGCATGAAATGTGGTCATTATTTTGACAACCTTGTTTGAGCAAAGTCGACCTTGCCGTTCTGTTTCAAGGAGCGGCCGGCAAAGTTTTGCTGGTTGCTCTAACAGGCCGTCAAAACATTGCCGGCCGCTATTTTGACGTTTCAACGTTTTAAAAAATCAAATGCAAAAAGGTTTTATTTAAAACACAGCTGTTTTTATTTATAGAGTTAGGTACAAAAAGATTTTATTCCATATTTGGCTGTATAGTTCAAACTACCATTGTTAAAAAAAAAACAAAGAAGTAACAAAAGCGCGGTTCAGCGAAAATTTTATTTTTATTTTGTGACTTTTTTGTGTAATAAATGAAGAAATAATACAGCAGTCAAACATCGCATTAAAATTATCGCAAACTATTAGTAATATCAAACCGGGAAAGTCGGTGTTGAATATTAGTAACTGTAGTATTCATAATTGTCATTTTAATTCAATTTCTAGTTAATTAATATATATTTTTAACCGACTTCCAAAAGGAGGAGGTTCTCAATTCGTCTGTATGTTTTTTTTTTTTGTATGTTTGTTACGCGATTACTCCGCCAATTATGAATAGATTTTGATGATTCTTTTTTTGTTTGGTAGATCATACTTCAGAGGTGGTCCCATATAAATTTTATTAACTTTGCTTGGGTAGTTTTTGAGTTAGCTTCAATTATACGTATTTTTTCCCACTTAGTATGTAGATGATATGATAACTTCTTGTCACTGTTATTTACATAGCAGGTAGTGGTATTCGAATTTGTGTGGGGTAGGTACCACAACTAAAAAGTGAAAAATAAAAACTTTTTACAAAAAAAAAAACAACCGACTTTAAAAAAAACACTACAAAGTGAAAAATAACTTTAATTTCGGAAGTCGGTGACAAAGAACGAAAATTCAAAACCCAGACACCGACTTCCGAAATTAAAGTTATTTTTCACTTTGTAGTGTTTTTTTTGAAGTCGGATGTTTTTTTTTTTTTTGTAAAAAGTTTTTTATATTGAAATTACTTGCTGGTTTTATTTAGATTAGGTACTTGCATTTTTGAGTAAAGCACTATACAAGCGTTGGCCCACTATGACTGCTTCGCTGGTCACGCTATGATTGCCTCGAGCTAGCCTAGCTACGCTCTAGGCCTTCCAGCTTGGCCATCATTGCAGCCCTTGCTGTCCTCGCTGTAAAGGCCTCGACTTACGGCCTCGGCCTTTATCTCAGCTCGTCCATCAAGTGCTGCACGCTGACCGCGCTGTATCGGTCTGGAGCTGCGCTACGCTGCGCTGTCGGCCATCATCAGCGCGACCAGCAAAGTAGTCATTATAGACCGCGGCAGTAATGTACTATTATGTTTACATGTTTTTAACTTGGACCTACTTAAGTATGATAAACATACATGCTAGTTTATAAGTAAGTGCAAGCAGACAAAAACGAGAGTGTTTGTAGCGGATATTTAGTCGACTTCTCGACATACATACTAGAGTCAGGCATACTAGGTAGGTAAGGATCAGAGCGGCTAATGCTCTTAACATTCTGAATAATGTATCGCATGATACTACTAAAACGGTGGAACATATTAAATAACAGGGGTACCCTCAGGGGAGTACACACAGTACTATGTAAATAATTAAAAGTTAAGCATTTGAAACAAGCTGACGGGTTGGACTGACGACTTAATAGGCTCACGAGCTGCCTTAGTTATAAATTATAGTTTGAATTTGTACTAACATGCTTTGTACCGTCGCTACGGCGTGGGTTGTGGGTCTACGCCGACGCTACGTGAGCTACGCTGTCGTAGAACAAACATGTCGTAGCCAACAGCAACTCAATATTTCGGCAACTAGTTTTATATTAGTTGTGTTAGATGTTTTTATAACATCTGATTTATCCGAATCGATATTTTTATAAAAAGAAAAAAACTTGCTTACATTTCCTTCCACTCATGGCCCGGTAGAGTGCTGCGTTCTTAGATAATTCCCAGAGCAGTATTCGCTTGAGAATCCGGATAAAAATCATGCATTTTTTATATTTAGTAAAAAAATCTAAACTCGGTAATAATCTTCCTAATTCTTGGAATGGAGAATTTTCTTTATGTTATGTTCTGTTTTATCAAGGGCTTTTTGAGAGTACGTTGGTTTATATACTTACCTACTTATGAATGTTTAAAACAATAAATCACCTAATTTTCAACAAGATCAAATTAAAGAATTTTTTGCAACCTAACTTTTAAAGTCTAAAAAGAGTTTAAAAAAATCAATACTTGTCACTCCTCGATCGTCAGAACAAGAAAGTTATTCTACATTATAATTAAGTATGTATTTCTATTTTAGTGATATTTATTTTAGAAGTATGTATGTAAGTATATTCTCATATTGTATGTGTATATTAGTGAATGGTTAAGTTTTTTATTTGATGTATTTTGTTTTCTCTTCTACTCTTACACACGTTGTCTACATCTCTTTAACTACTTTCCTATCGCAGGTATGCTGGAAGATATTTCTTTAGAAATAAGCATCACCTTTGTACGTATTTTTCTGTTCCTTTCTTCTTGTCTGTTTATGTGTGTGTACATAAACAGTTAAATAAATAAAATAAAGAAATAAAGTTTCTCAAAAAATCTAATTATAGTCTCCGGAATTATACAAAGACTAAAAATATTTTACCAACTGGGTTAAACCGTTTTAAAAACCCATTTGCTACAGAACGTTTCATCGCGCGGAACTAATTCCACTTGTAAGCGATTTTTAACAGGGATATTAAAACTGCTTTCCTGAATTAATCATGACGAGATTTTCATTCCTTAAAGTAATTTCTTCTGGTGAAGACCTTACTATAGGGCTTTGTTTATTATCTGATCTCAATTCATAGTTATTGTACTATTGTAGAACCTCCCAGAGAGGTTGTTTTTAATAATAAAAGCAAACGGGTGGTTAGCAATAGTAGCGACCACGAACTTTGTTTTTGAACATGCTGTATTCACGAGCAGAAAATACCATGTGATAAATTACTTTTGTTTCAACATCCATAAAAAATGTTGTTACTTTTAAAACTTTTATTTTCATGCGTTCGTAATAAAGTACGAGTATCATTGTAACAAATTGGAAACGCTGGCAACGTGTGAGAGAAATTCACGAAAACGAGAGTTGCTTCATGAGCAGTAGTAGCTTGGTATTATTAATTAATATTACGTGGAGTTTCTTGTGACTATCCCATTTTACATAGATTCAAAATGCTTAAAATGTTTCCAAATATTTCATCTATTCTTGAGTAATATAGTAGATAAATACGATATGAAAGTATAGACACTCAAGCAACTGTGGCAACAGTAAACTAAACCATCTAACTACTACGTTATCATTAAGGCTATTTATACCTATTCTGCGGCTTGTTTCAAAAGCTCCATAAAATGTACCCTAAAAATAAATAAACTGAAAACAAAGTAACTTCTTGAGGAAGCGCATGTTAAAGGCGAGGAACCGGTGAATCCTGCCGATAAGTTATGTCTTCCTAAAAACAAGTTATGTACCTAACGGAAGCAGAATTATGCAAAACGAGGTGTTACAGATGTGACGCAATGATGGCTTTTTATGTTTGTTTTATGATAAGTGGGACGAATGGGCTATGTTTTTATTAAGGCAAATTATGGAGAGCCTCAGTGAACCTAAATTTTAACATATTATTCTGTATATTTTCTTGACTATTGCATTGAGAAGGTGGAGAAGGGATAATTGGTCGATACTTAGCCAGCTTCGCCTTACTTACTGCCAGTTCAAACCGTGTTGCCTGTTTACTTATGGTACTGGAAGCGTGTTATGGTAGGAATAATGTCCAACAGTAAGGGCTCGCGCAATAGGAAACTAGACTTGAAACTGAGTCGAGAATGACGATATCTGCTAGTTGTCACAGTTTTAAAAAGCAAGCCTGTACAATATAACACCACAGCTGTTATCCCCGAAGGGCTAGGCAGAGGTGTACTTATATTACACCCACATTTCGCCAGTTATGTTTAAGTCCCATGTAATAGATAACAGAGTAATAATGTATTACGTTTAGAACATTATTAACTTTTTTTTTTCAGTGTTGAGGACAGTTAATTAGCTAGAAAGTGACAAGTCGTTATTTTTGAGTTTACTTGTACTGTTAACCTCAGCTAGAAATTTTATTCGAAAGAACATCGATTGGCATCTTGAAAATAACACGTAAGAATTGTCATTTTTCTAGATGACTGTACCATTTTTTCAGTACGATTTGTATCATTTTATCTGTGCAGTTATAAATTACTTAAAAAGGTAAGGACAGTCTCCTTAGAATGTTTTCCTGTAGTTACAACGGTTAAGGCCATTGTAAATTCTGTAAATTATTTAAGTACATTTTTCTCAAAATTATCGGTCACATTTGGATGCTTCTTTGCACAAAGATAAACATGCAATAGTATACTACCTAACAAATATCAAAACTGTATGGTTAGTAATAGAACACTTTTGTTCAGTCTACACACTACTAAAAAAGTGTGAAGAGTTTTTATAAAATAGTTATTCGTGCCAAATCTTTCATGGCTTTTATCAAAGGATTCGCAATCAAATCAAAAATTTCCAGATTTACATAGTTATTTTCGTTCTAATGTAGTCTACTCGATGTCACACAAAATAAAAAAGCTTTTATCAAACCGTAACAAACCTGGTATACCAAGCAAAAATGTAATATCAAATTATGCAAGAATAAACCCGAAAGCTGGCATAACTCTGACAAGGAAAATAAAAGCAAAGACATGAATAACGAAATAAAATGTTACAGCCAAAGTAACTTAGGGAGACGTCGAGGTGGCAAATAATTCTAAAGATATTATTCATTTAAACGTCTCGCGACGGTTTTGTTAAAAAGCAAATGAAATAAAAGAACAAACAGGTGACTGGTAATTTGAATACGAAGCCACAAATTATGGATTTGACTCGATTTCCAGAGGAGGAAATATTTTGCTTCTCATTTTCATTGTATAAAATGTTATTTTATAACACAATTTACAGTGTTAAAACGAAGTTGGTAATCTAAAAGGATGAAATAGACCAACGCGTTCCCCAAGCAGCAAAAATTAGTACAATAAAAAACCATAGAACGTTTTGTAAAAAAATGTCCTTGGTCCTATAAAACCCCAAAGAACGTATCTTTTATTCGGAAGTGGCGCATTTATATCTCTGTTCAGTGACAAAATAATTTTATTGCAGTGTTCCAAATGACGAAACAGTCCAATAAAATCTATGTAACAGTGATGCAGGTCTCAAAATAATGATGTACTGGCTACTGTAGGACCTTTTATAGTACTTTTTCATACTATACAAGAGTTTAGTTTCCATTTTCATTCACCATTCATTATTTTACATTTTACAAAAGGATACAAGCAATCTGAGGTGAGTAGGATTTTATTTTGTTATTATAATATTAGTCTTTTACGGTGGAAATTTAATGATGTGCGACTGCAGTTTTACTGATAAACTAGGGATAGGTTTACCATGAATTTAAAGCGAATCGCTGTAAATCCGACTCCACGCAGTCTTGTCTGCCCTACCCCTAGAGTGTAATTTAGAATCGCGTAGGCGCGGAGGGGCGAGGTGGCCTGCGAGTTGAGGAGCAGGTGGTTGTAACGCTCGCCACCGCGGCTAAGGTTGGCACCTCGGCTAAGGTCGGCACCTCGAATTGTTGAGCTCTTACTAAAATATTTATCATATAAAGTGATTTCGATATTCTAAGAGCCATTATAGTACTTGCCGTGATAATGTTTTCACTGTCAGTCATCGTGGATTCAACCTAAAATTGGGGTTCTGTGTGAGCATGACTGAATATGTATTTCAGCTCATAACTCTAAAAAGCACCGCGGAGAACCCATCGAGCATTTGATTCTTCGAAAGTATGAAAATCGGTAAACAAACAAATCGCATTTACGTCTTTTGGTAAAATAAATTTCGTGATTTTGAATAATAGACATTATAATTCTTAGGTATTATGAAATTCAGACTTTTGAAAATCGGAACATCTAAATTCGGAATAAAATATTTCGGAATATTTGGGTGTTCCCGTTTAAAAGAAACAATGAATGCTGATCCGAAGATACAATATATCTACTTACATTATACGGATACCCTTTTTTTTTGGGTGGGAAATTATCAAATAACTTCTCCCGCTCTGGGCGGAGCGGGAGGGCGTGTCAGACTCTTACTGACTAAAACTCACCCATGTTCCTTCAGTTGCCATGTTGCCTTAGTGGACCCCGTCAATTCTGCTGACATCTCTTTGAGGCGCTCGTGGAACACAACCCGTCGACTCGTCGTCCTTATCGGACGGCGAGCTACCCATTGACACCACGCATGGGACACAGCATTGTTTACAGGGAAATATACCTCCATAAACAAAATTTAGTAATCAGTAGATAATCTTGACATTTTAAACTTTGTCTTTTTTTGTTTTGTCAAAAACCAATTTGTGTTTTTTTTTTATTGGATGCTGTAGAATGGTAGTAGACCATGGTGTGAATAAAGTTTGTTCTAGCAAAACTGTGATTTAAATTGCACGGTGTATATCAATACATAAATTATACATTAACATCGCTTTTCGTGTCTGTCTGTGTAATTGCGTTGCGGTTTTCATCATCATTTATATAATTTACTCCAGAAGATTTACTTGTATATTATTTGTATAATACATGAACATTAAACTTATATAATTATAATAAAGAAATATCGATGGTTTGTTAGTCGTAAAAACCGTGCGAAGCATGGGCGGGTCACTATTTTAATATAAATTAAATATCTAAAATATTCAAAATTGGAACACTAACATTTTATCAAAATTAAATTTTTATCAAATCAAATTCAGATTTTATTATACAACTGAAAAGTTCAAGTAAGCAACGTTGACAAAGAAGTTATGAAGGAGATGTTTGAAGTGACTGACCTTAACTAAATGTCCCATCCTAAGTAGTCATAATAAAATTAAGAAATATATTAAAATCACTAGAAATATTAAAAAATACAAGAAACTCAAAGTGTAACATTAATCTTAGGAAAAAGCGTTTCAACTTACAAAAAAACCGGCCAAGTGCGTGTCGGACTACGCACAATGTAGGGTTCCGTAGTTGAGATGAATTTATTTATCCCAAACACAAACTTAACATTGTAGTTGAAAAACATGTTCTCCCATACATTCCAACTGCAAATCGTCGTTCGGCATCCAACACCGCGAATGTGACATTTTTACGTTTTTTTTTAAATTGCAGGATCACTTATTTGAACGTGTAGAATGAAATAAAACAAAATCTGATTTTCGTTAAAAATTTCACATTCGCGGTATTAATATAAAAATACATACATACATACATAATCTCACGCCTTCTTCCCATGGGAGTAGGCAGAAACTACAGAACGCCACCTGCTACGATCCTTACATACTCCTTTTGCCTCGTTTACGTTCATACATCTGGTCATACACGCACGCCGGTTGCGAGTACTACGCACCTGGCCTTTCTGAAGAACATCACCAATAAGGTCAGTATATGTCCTCCTAGGGCGTCCCCGCCCGACCGTTCCCTTCACATCAGCCTCGTAAATACATTTTGTTGGTCGCCTTTCATTCATCCTCTCAACATGCCCAAACCATCTCAGCATACCCTTTTCAATTTTTGTCACTACTTCTTAATAATCTAAATCTAATACCTTTAAACGGGCAATTCTCGTATGTATGTATATATAATCTGAATCTCGGAAACAGCTCCAAGAATTTTTATTAAATTTAGTATGCAGGGGGTTTCGGGAGCGATAAATCGATCTAGCTAGGTGTAATTTTTAGAAAACGTCGTTAAAAAAAAAAATGGTCATCCAGATATTTTTCTTTATTCAAGTAAAAAGGACTCATTCTGTTTGTAAACTTATGAACTATGTTAGCTTATTTAACCAGGTCACTCAGAAAGTTTTGCGACTAACAGTTTTTGTCTATAGGATACTGGCTGGCTTTGATGTCAATTAAAACTATGACTATTTATTACAAAAAAACATAACATTCCAAATTCGAAATTCCCTCCACATTTTTTTACGAGCAAAATCAAAATACTCTGTCTTACTGAAAACTGGATTTAAAACGAGAACATTTTCTCGCGATGATTTTGTACGATTTCAAATGTCGACTAAAACCAGAAGAATCGTTTGAAAGACTTCGAATGGTGTTCATAGAAAAAAGCCCTGCTAAAGCGACTGTTTTCCGCTGGTTCAACGAATTTATGGGTGGTCGAGTAATTTTGGCGGACAAAGAAAGAAGTATGACGGTTGTTACATAACAAAACGTGCTGGCTGTGAAAATTTTTATTCAAGAGAATAGGCGAATTACATATGAAGAGGTTCAGCATATACTGCTGATTGGATCGGGAAGTGTGTATGAAATTCTACACAGGCATCTTCGGTTATAAGTTTAATTGTCACAGAAACAAGTGCATAAAAGAAAAGAATAATAAAATAAAATAAAAAAATAGATTTAAATATAATCACGAGCACAAAACAGAAATATGCGGCAGCTGCTGGCACGTCATGACTGTGACAAGAAGGCAGTCCACTCAGCATGATGCTGTGCTATGGGTACCCACAGCACAGCGCTGATTTTCAGTGGTCACCCATGTGCGTCCGCGAACATTCCCGATGCGCTACAAAAACGGGGCAGCCCCACCTATACCCTGAAAGCGTTGTTGTATTGGACACGAAGGGCGTTGCACGACCTTTGGGTATATCTAGCCCAAATCCTGCCTCACCCCGCATTCCAACCTGTATGGCCTGGAAAAAGTTCCAGCCCATCGTACACTATTGATCTGGTTACCATACCACTATTTAAAGATGTTTATAAGCTCCATTGGCAACCTATCCTTCTCCATCTTTCTCCACAATACGTCATAAGCAACCAGATCAGAAGCCTTGAATAAGTCGAGGAAGCTAGCATAAATCGGCGTCCCACGCTGTGTATAGTAAGTATGTGATAGTATGCTTAAGACACAACACTGCATTTTCTGTTGACAAACCACGCCGAAACCCAAATTGGTTGTCATGAACATATACAGTTTTATTTATTTGTGTATTAAGCAGACGGTCAAACACTTTTGATATTTTGATATTATATTAGCTAGAGATATAGGCCTATTGGATGCCGAGCGACGAAATGTAAGTTTGTACGCACAATATTGATAGATTCACCATGTTATTTTAAGATCATAGACTTCTTATAGGTTTTCCTGTAATCTATGAGTAAAGAGCTATACTATGTATTTTTTTCAAAATTTTTGGTCCAGTAGTTTCGGAGATAAGGGGGGGGGAATGGTCAATTTTCATTGAATTTATTAAATATCTTTAAAAGTATTTATTTTAAAATTATATAAAAAATATATTTAAGATCCTCGCAAGAAGTCCTTTCATTTGATATGTCACACGGTACTGCTAGTAAAACTTTTCTTTTTAATTTTCTTGTTTGCGCCCCAAAAGTGACCCCTATATTCAAAATTTATTTATTTACGTTACACATTCGTGTTTGGGTCACAGAAATACATATGTGTACCAAATTTCAACTTAATCGGTCTATTAGATTCGGAGTAAATTGGCTGTGACAGACGGACAGACAGACAGACAGACAGACAGACAGACACACGAGTGATCCTATAAGGGTTCCGTTTTTTCCTTTTGAGGTACGGAACCCTAAAAATTAAATGTATGTAATGATAAGTTGGAAACTAGCAGACAAATGTATGATGTTGACATACAGAACCTTCAGAAGGAATTACTGAGCAGGGAAAATTCACTAAAGGAAATCCTTTGTAAGTATGAGTATAGCCAAAAAATGTTAAGTGAGCGTTTGCAAGGGGCCTGTGAGTTGGTGGACTTGGTGAAGTGCAATGCAGAGAGGTGTGAGTCACAGACAAACAATCTCACCTGTAGTTGTGCTCCCACTCCGCCACCTCTCATGTCACAGCATGTTGTTCCTACAGCTTTACCCATTTTAACCAATACTTTAGAAACTGTTAATCCCACTCAAAATAATGTTTTGGTCTATTCAGATAGATTAGGAGTAGGTTTTGGATCATTGTTAAATAATCGCTCTAAACATACTAAAGTTAACTGTTGTTACCATGACCTGCACTTTAATGAGCTTGTTCATAAAATAATACATACACCAATGAATGAGCAGACTACTGTAGTTCTCTTAATTGGAAACAGTCTGAGCATCACTAAAAGGGACATAGTTAATGGTATCGACACCCTACTTAAATTAAAATTAGGCAAATTAATATTATGTGCATTGCCATATTCTGATAAGTTATATGAGCAAGATAACAACTATATTTTTAGCTTGAATAACCTTATGCACATTTTGGCATGTCGTCATAGTGACCGTTTATTGTATTTTGATACTAACAATTTTGTTAGAGATTTTGTGTTGACTCAGGAGCATATGTTTTTACCTAAGAAAAATCAACATGTATTAGCTACTTTATTAGCTTACAATATACACGCAGTTATTAATGTTTTAACTGAGATTAGCTTAAGTGACAAAACAGTATTATCTAGTACTTCTAATAATACTGCAGTAAATTCTTTAAACTTTTAGAATCGACAAAAGAGAAGGATAACAAGAATATTTTACTTTATCACCAAAATATAAATCGTTTCTCTGGCAAAATCCTAGACGTGGAAATGTTAATAGACAAATATCATATGGATATTTTATGTTTTTGTGAAACCTGGTTAAAACCAGATAGAATGTTGTTTAATGTAAATCATTTTTCAGTTGCCAGTGCGTTCAACCGGTCTTCATTAGGGGGTGGTACCTTGATATTGTGTAATAGTTTTCTCAGATATAAGGAAAGGAAGGATATCACTGCTTGCTCTGTTGATCGCTTATGTGAGGTAGCATGTGCAGAAGTTGAAGGCCATACTTTTTTATGTGTTTATAGACCACCAGCCTCAAACTTGTCATCATTTTTAATCATAATGGAAGAAATACTAACTAAACTTTTTACAGATAATAAAATAGTTTTTGTTTGCGGTGACCTAAACGTTGATCTAATAGTAAATTCACCGGAAAAATGTAAGCTTATCTCATTGTTTAAATCTTTCAATTTAAAATGTATATTTAACGTAGCAAATAGAATAACAGCAACCTCAGCTACATGCATAGACAATGTATTTACTAATTGTAAAATAAAAGACTCGTCCCTAATTAGTGGCGTCAGGTCTGATCATACAGGTCAACTTATATCCTTTGAATCAGATAAAAAGTTACGTTTAGATAAAACTATTCAGTTAAAACCTCTTACTAAAAATAAATTGAAAATGTTTAATAATAATGTTCTTAGCAATCTTTCAACAGCTAGTTTTGATTCACAAGACCCCAACTTAAACTACGGTACATTATTTTCTACAGTATGCCAAGAATTCAATAAAGCATGTCCTGTAAAAACAGTAACAATCAATACCAAACCAAAATTTAATGAATGGGCCACTCCTGGTATTAGAAAAAGCAGAGATATTTTAAATAATTTATGTAACGAAAAATCATTGACTTCTGATCAAGTAATTCATAATTATGTAAGAAAATATTCAAAGATATTTAAAAGAGTCTGCGCCCAAGCTAAATCTAAATTTAATAAGTAACAAAATTAATATTTCTAAAAATAAAATAAAAGCTGTGTGGCAGGTAATTAACAAAGAAACTGGAAACAAAAAACAGCGAGATCAGAATGAATTGTCTTTAAAATTTGATAATGAAACCATTTCAAATAAGTTAAAAGTTGCTGAGACACTAGAAAATTTCTTTACCAACATCCCAATAGAGGTTACAAAATCTTTCCCTTCATCATCTATACTAGCTGAATCTCTTTTAAAAGAACACTTCAGTAAAAACATTCCAAGTTTCGAATTCAAGCCCATTTCTATTGTCACAATTAAAAAAGCATTTAAATGTCTCAACATAAAAAACACTGAAGACTTATGGGAATTTTCCGTTAAGGTTCTTGAAGATATCATTGACACAATTGCCCCTGTCCTAACAGGCATATTTAATCAATGTTTAGATAGCGGTACGTTTCCTGATTTAATGAAACATAGTAAAGTAGTACCAATTTTCAAATCGGGTAGTAAGAGTGATCCCTCTAATTATAGACCAATATCTGTGCTACCAGCATTGAGTAAAATATATGAAAAAATCATGCTAGACCAGATGTTGGCACATTTTAATTCTAATGGGATTTTACATAGTCACCAGTTTGGTTTCACGAAAGGTAGGTCGACGACTGACGCAGGAGTTAAACTCATCAGTCACATTTTGGAATCCTGGGAGAAGTCCCAGGATGCAATTGGCATTTTCTGTGACCTCTCAAAAGCGTTTGACTGCGTTGACCACAATACACTGATCTGTAAATTACACCACTACGGAATTCGTGGACAAGCTGCTGATCTTGTTCTTTCCTATCTATCAAACAGGCAGCAAAAAGTAAATGTTAATGGGGCGCCCACATTGGAACTCTTTCAGGTAGATTAAGTTCAGCTGCATATGCAGTAAGAAAAATAAGGCAGTTGACTGATATAGCCACAGCTAGGTTAGTATACTTTGCTTATTTCCACAGTATTATGTCTTATGGCGTCCTGCTGTGGGGATCGGCAGCTGACGTAGATTCGATTTTCATTTTACAAAAGAGGGCAATCCGCGCGATCTATAAAATGGGTCCTCGCGAGTCCCTTAGAGACAAATTTAAAGAAATTGATATACTGACTTTGCCTTCTCTTTATATCTTAGAAAGTATTATGTATGTTCGCAAAAACTTAGGACTTTTCAAAATAAGAAGCGATTTCCATAATATAAATACACGTAGTCGACATGAAATTGTGATACCCAAATTTAGATTAACTAAAACAAGCAAGTCATTTCTTATAAACAGTGTCCGCTTTTATAACAAGTTGCCAAAGTCGGTGACAGAACTTAGCGATGGGAAGTTCAAAACCCACATCAAACGTGTCCTTATCAAGAAATCATATTATAAAAGTAAAGACTACGTTGAAGACAAGGAAGTTTGGCAATAATTCCTTCTGCACATGTGGCTTCCCTGGTACCTCATTAACGACATAAATAAGTAAGAGTCTATTAACTGCTCCCAAATTACCATGTTTATTTTAAACTTTAATTTTTATTTTTTACATTCGTCCTTGACATATTTATTCTATTATTTGGCATTATATACCTACGATTTCATTTCAACTCTTTGTTTGTGACTTTTGTGGACATGATAATTATTCAGATTGATTACAACTGTAATAGCAATCATATAATTGCGTCTTATTAAAATAGGTTTTTACTTTTATTAATTAATTTATTTTTTGTATAGATTCTTTTCTGTTTTGTGAATGTGAGAGCGCTGTAGGTTTAGTGAATTGTAGACCTGTAGACCATTTTCTATTTTGTTAAGTAATTAGTACTTATTGAAAGACCTACACTGTCCTCCCATACCTAGTAACACTGTTATTTGAAAGTATTGTAAAAGCCAATTATTTTTAAAAGAGTAACCGTGGAGTTTCTTGCCGGCTCTTCTCTATAGGAAACGACCAATTGGAACCGTGCACCTAGCTTCTGACGTTTCATAAGTGCCCATGTAGGTTTATGTGAAATAAAATATTTTGAATTGAATTGACTCTGGAAATTTACATTTAATGAAATTCTAATTTTACTTAGAAGCTTTCATGTTCAATAACTCGTGAGAAAAAGGGTTGGAATATAATATCCTGTTCTTGTTTGTAAATTGAGGTAAAATTAGGTAAGTATTGAGTATTATTACCAGTGATCGGAGTAGGTAGATTGATTTTACGTACTCGCATCATGAATAGTCATAGAAATCATAACATAGCCTTTTTCCGGGATTTAATTTTGGTACTTACGGGATTGAATCAAATATTGTTAAAGTAAGGATTTAAGGATAACATTAGAAATTCATAGAATGCGATAGATAAACATTTAAAATATATTATATTATTATATTGTTTTTATAGTATACCTATCCTTTTCTTGGAATCCGATCACCTATATACTATTAAAAAGACAGCAAAAGGGTTAAACATTTCTTATACATATTGATGTATTCTTTAGTCTACACATTACAACATTTCAAATTCCTTAAAAAAATCTTAATTATTTCAAAATCCCGGAAACCCGGAGGCATATCCATACTAATATATACGTGCCAGTTCATTAACCCCCAAATCAATCTACCTACTCCGATCACTGATTACAGATGCTTGGCATATTGATGTCAATGAAATTATGACTCCGATATAATGCCATATAATGCCAATCTTAAGACCATAATATACAATATACCATATTCTGACAAATAAATGATTATGATTATGATCAGAAAATATGACAAGTGCCGCGATTTCTCTAACTCGTTAGTTTAGTAGAATCCACTGTTAGTAGCGTCGAACGTCAGTGAGCTCTAAGCGTGCGCCGCGAGCCAGCACTATACATATGTACATATGTATAGTGCTGGCTAGTGCTCCTAACATTTGACGTGCTATGATGTACATCATAGCACGTCAAATGTTAGGAGGCGTGGGATTCCGGAATAAGTTATACGGGTAATCACACTGTTACATCGTCAGTTATTTCTATAGGTGATTTATGTGAAGGGAAACACAGTCAGGTCAAGTCACGTGTACGTAATAAGGTGGGTTTTATTCATTTTTGTGAACATCCATTGCAAATAGTGATTGATTGACTGTAATACTGATAAAACCAATGTATTATGAATCTGGATTACGCCAAATTGTGTTACCGTGATATTCATTCCAAAAAACTTTTGGTTAAGCTGGTTAAGTTTAACATCATACGAGTAGCTACGCTTATATAATTTCGACGCCGCTCCGGTGTGACAAGCATAAAGTTTGCAAAACCAGCCAATTAGCCTTGCACTAGTGATTTGGGCAAATGCTTGTAATGCAGAAATTATACAGGTGTTCAAACAACGTTAGTAAAACTTAGTCGATGCATTTCGTCAGGGTCTGGCTTCAAACATTCTGGAACTTGTTACACTGTGTGCATATACGAGATTGTTGTCAGCCGGTGGCGGTTTCAGCTAAGTTGTTAGAACGAAAAGTTTTCTTTTTATGGCTCGTGTATTACAAACTATTAACAAAACTGCTGTTTGAAAGTGTTCAAAAGCATTGAGAACAGAAGTTCTTGTGATGTGTGGAAAGCTAAATAAACAGTTGGAAGCTACGTTTGAACTGAAAAATGTGTAAAAATGTGCCAAATGTTTTGTCAAGTACTAAGTACCTACATAAAACGAAGACGTCATTGCAGTGGATAAGTTCTTATAAGTCAACTAGCTGCCCGCCCCGGTTTCACACGGGTAGCACTTAGTACTTTTCTTAACTACCTACCCTACCTACCCTACCTACCCTACCTACCCTACCTACCCTACCTACCCTACCTACCCTACCTACCCTACCTACCCTACCTACCCTACCTACCCTACCTACCCTACCTACCCTACCTACCCTACCTACCCTACCTACCCTACCTACCCTACCTACCCTACCTACCCTACCTACCCTACCTACCCTACCTACCCTACCTACCCTACCTACCCTACCTACCCTACCTACCCTACCTACCCTACCTACCCTACCTACCCTACCTACCCTACCTACCCTACCTACCCTACCTACCCTACCTACCCTACCTACCCTACCTACCCTACCTACCCTACCTACCCTACCTACCCTACCCACCCTACCTACCCTACCTACCCTACCTACCCTACCTACCCTACCTACCCTACCCACCCTACCAACCCTACCCACCCTACCCACCCTACCTACCCTACCTACCCTACCTACCCTACCTACCCTACCTACCCTACCTACCCTACCTACCCTACCTACCCTACCTACCCTACCTACCCTACCTACCCTACCTACCCTACCTACCCTACCTACCCTACCTACCCTACCTACCCTACCTACCCTACCTACCCTACCTACCCTACCTACCCTACCTACCCTACCTACCCTACCTACCCTACCTACCCTACCTACCCTACCTACCCTACCTACCCTACCTACCCTACCTACCCTACCTACCCTACCTACCCTACCTACCCTACCTACCCTACCTACCCTACCTACCCTACCTACCCTACCTACCCTACCTACCCTACCTACCCTACCTACCCTACCTACCCTACCTACCCTACCTACCCTACCTACCCTACCTACCCTACCTACCCTACCTACCCTACCTACCCTACCTACCCTACCTACCCTACCTACCCTACCTACCCTACCTACCCTACCTACCCTACCTACCCTACCTACCCTACCTATCCTATCTCTCAAGTTGGATCGAACTGCACATGGTGTGCAAATTTTATTATAATCGGTTAAGTGGTTTAGGAGTCCATTGAGGACAAACATTGTGACACGAGAATTTTATATATATTAAGATATTGCAGCTTGATACATTGAAATGTATGCTCTAAGTGTAACATATAAAGCTCATTTTATGATGGGAGTGCCAGTGAAGTCTCTAGGAACAGCTGATTAATCGATTACTCAAATGACATCTATTGAAAGGGTAGGCTTTCCACTGTCGCACTATTGATGAATATTATCGAACAACCGTGTATTAAGTAACGGATGGTGCCTATTTATTTGCTTGGGACTATCTATGCAATTAAGAAAGTAACGTGTTTCTTACAAAGCTTGTTTCATTAGCAAATCTTGTTTTAACATTTACGTGTATGCGTAGAAGTCAAATTAAATAGGAAGTCCTATCGCAATGACAAGTTTCACTGCCGAATTTAGCTGATTCCTTTTTGAGAGTAGCGGAATGGCTTCTGATTTCAATATAGTTTAACGATTCTAAAATATCTATACGCCCGCACGACCGACGTAAGCGACTGACATTAGCGTTAGAGGAATTCAAGCCTTAGGTATTGTATTTTTGTATTATAGTTCTGAGCTAAAAATTACAAATAATAATATCAACATTTTTTAAATGATTAATAAATATTTTTGAGAAATAATTTCGTAAAAACAAAGCCATTGGTCATGTGACATTGAACGCAAATCAGAACGTGGCACTTGTTTCGAGTTGTAAATAGAAACAAACCAGCATTAGATAACAGAACATAACATCACGCCCGGTATCCCACCCACATTTCGCCTGTTATGTTTAAATAATAGGGGCGAGCCTATTGCCATCAACCGGGCACCAGTCCAGACTCCAGGGTGCTACTGACTGGGCACGCCACAATTGCAGCGATAAGTCCCCTCTTTGAGGAGTGGCCAGAGAGGCGCCACGGCGTCCTCACCTTCCGCCTGATACAGGTCCTCACCGGAAACGGTTGCTTCGGGAGGTTCCTGTTCCAGATAAGGCGGGAGGAAACGCCCGGGTGTCACCATTGTGTGGATCGCCCGGAGGACACAGTAGATCATACAGTGGAGGTCTGCCTGGCTTGGGCGGCGCATCACCGTGTTCTCATGGAGGCGATCGGCGGCGGTGATCTCTTGCGTCCGGCCCTGGTCCATGGTACGGAGCGAGAGGGCATGAGACCCAGGGGTCCTTCTGCGATGCAGTAATGCTCGCGAAGGAGGAAGCGGAACGCATGAGGAAGAGGCAAATTTAAATTTCGCGCCCTCATGCCCCTAACCGCCGCAGGAGACGCCCTGGGCGTCGGGAATCACAACCCGATTCCCGACCACCGTAGGCACGGGCTTGCGGACGATGAGCAATGGGTAGCTCGCCATCCGATAAGGACTAAGCCCGGTCAACGGCGCGTTGTGTTGCGGGTTTGTCCGAAAGGGTTACCGTGGCCCCTGGCAACATACAGGCAATGGAAGGAACACGGGTGGGTTTTAGTTAGTAAGAGTCTGACACGCCTTCCCGATCCGCGCAGAGCGGGAAAAGTCATTTGATAACTTACAACCAAACAAAAAGGGTGTTACTGATAAATTCAAGATAGAAAAACCCAATTACACTTTGCCCGACCTGGGAATCGAACCCAGAAAAAAAGCCAAAAAAGTTTACATGGGGTCTAGATAGCGTCATCTGCGGTTTCAACTTTGCGTAAGATTTCCAATTTACTAAGAGGCAATTTATCACGAAAAAGTTTATGTGCCTTGAAAATAAGCAAAACATACTGGACAACATTGAAAAAGTATAACTGAATGCCATTTCTTCGACAAAGAAAAAATTTGTAAAAACGAAAATTTTATGGCATCTTAAAGTTTTTTACGCAAAGAAGCCAGTAAGTACTCTACAGAATACCATAACAAAACAAAAGAGGTTGCGACCTAATGTTGAGATTTGAATATTTTAATAACCGTCATACCGACGTTAAGTTTGCACTGATATGAAAATAAATCTGGGACATTCTGGAATAATGTTTGTTTGAAGTATTTCGTTTGAACTGTTTTAATAGATATCTTATTAATGACGTCGATTGTTTCATCCAAAATAACGATTATTATATAACTTTAGGGCTTTGGTGACATAGTTTTGGCCAAATCAATGGAACTCGAGTCGAACTCTCCTTCATTTTGTATAGCTTGTGAGTTTTACTTGTTTCCTCATGGGTAAGTTGTGTGGTATGTACCCAACTTAGTATCGCATGTAAATAAGTATATTTATACATATGCTGCCTTATTTTACCTCACCATAGACCTCTACCAAACTTGAACATTAAGCGTAAACTACATCACATGAGCGCTCGACTGCTCCCTTAACTGTAACATTTAGGATGGTTTATGTTAATTGCCTATTCCGGGCAGTGCGGCCTTCCGGGAACATGTCCATAACAACGGAAGGATAATATCTTCACTAAGCCTTTGTCAATGGGTTTTTTGTACGATGTCCGACTACAAAAGCTTTCCTGCTGCGAAATACTTTTCTCAAATAATTCGTGGAAATTCAAACCAGGTTAATTAATTAAAATAAATTCCTGAATCAATGACAAACAACGATAATTTTTCACGCGCCATCTTCTTTCCTTTAAAACGCTCTATTTGCAAGCCAAATTTATTAATTTTATTTATATATATTTTATTTTATGAAATCTTTGATAAGTTACCTCCTTGATTGTCATGTGTCGAAGTAAAAAGCTCGTTCCATTTTTAAATTAAACGACAAATCATAATTTTCATAGTAATTTATTCGGCCGCTAAACACATCTAAACACGATAGTTATGGATTTTCATAGTAACATTGCCGGCCCCCTACTCGCATATATTTGACCATTACAGCATTCTCGATTTATCTCGAGAAAGGTTGTCAAATAGTGCTGGAATTTCCAAGCATATTTGAGAAAAGGAATTTATGTATGAATGTTAAACAAACAGCATCTAGTCATGCTGACTAAAAAAAAATAATGTGTAAATGTAAACAGTAGGTACCGTAGTTATTACACCAGACCAAAGAAACATAGATGGACTATGTGAAAGAAAATTTGGCTAGAAAGGGGTGACTACCGAGACGACGACTATTAGAGACGTATGGAAGAAGGAGCCATGTTGTGCTGACCACTAATAAACTGGAATAACGACAAGACCATTGTGATGATTTTATTCAAATGCGAAAAATAATTTAGTGCTGTGAAAGATTTTAGAACCATTTTTTATTTTAGCTTTATTCCTCTTTTGTTTTTACCAACTGTCGGTAGATATACCGAAATAGTAGATTGTTATACAAGTGTCGAAAGGAATTAATTCCCATATGAGGTATTTAGACGCCCGAGCGCAGCGAGAGCGGCTATAGTCCGAGTAGGAATTGATGACATTCACCCGTGTTAAACACTCTACTTTTCATTTCGAATTTAAGGAATGTAAAAAGGTGTAGTTTTTCTAACATGAGTATTCTAGTACGTATTAGTCTTTTTTAAATTTTAAATATGGAACACACCGCGTCACCGCCGCGGGTCGTCCCGCATAGGGTCAGTTCACACCATGACGCGACGCGACGCGACGCTGCGCGCACTTTTAAACAAGTATCGAACTTATTTTCCTCACAAAAAGGTATATGCGAGTGTGAACGTGTGTCAAAGTACGCCAAGATGCGCGGTGCTGCGCAGCGCGTGTACCTTATTGCGTAGTAAATAAATAAGATATTGTATCGGATCTTAAAAAAGTGCGCGTTGCGTCGCGTCTCGGTGTGAGCTGACCCTTAGGTATTTTTTTAATTCACACTGGCTGTTTATACAATAACAAGACTGCAGCATTTTTTTTTTATCAGCAATATTCTATAACACCATCATAACTACGATCACATGATCAAAGACATAACTAAATTGTAAAATAGACATACCATGGGTAATTTGTGAGCTTCGTAGATAGGTATATGACATAATATGATAGTATAATATTCCTCAAGGGGGATATACCCATTACAAATGTCTATTTTACAATTCCATTATATCTTCGATCACAGATCCATGACCACAGACTCGACAGTGTAATACCCCCTTAATAAAAAAATTCGTAGCCGACTACCTAACCAAATATAGTTCTATTTTTAAAATTCATTCCCGCCCTAGAGAGGGAAGTAATTACTATAAGTCTTTCCCACCCAAGGGTGGGGATCAGCGTCTTCCACCCACTACTTGGATCAAACAAACACTACTTTCAGAGTATGAGAAATGAAAAATTATGTATTTATAAATTGATAAATTTGCAAGCTACGCGAGTTTACATTTGGCTCGCTATTCAAAAATGTACAATGTTTTATGTTGTTCAGTGTACTTGAAATTCTGCACACAAAAATGTAGATATCCTTTATTTACCAGTTAGGTCTATAGGCAGATATATTATGTTTCAGTATTAAATTCGTTTTGAAATTTAATTTAGAATACGATTCTCGTCTGCAATCTGGTGGGAATGTCCCAGGAGAGCGAATAGGCTACAAAAGCTGTCTCAGTATGTCTGAATAAGATCGTTAAAGGAAACTGTTTTCCCTTTTTCAAAATCGAGGAAGTTTATTGCGATGCAGACCAATCCAATTAGTATAAATAATTGAAACGGATTTGAATTGAAATAGCGTTTTGAGCGAGTTTAAGGATATAGAATTTTTTTTTATTTTGGGACTGCCAAAATGACCATCATACTACTGAAATAGACGGAAAGAAATGCATAGGGATCGTCATTACCATATAATTTATAATCTGCAGTTCTCCATACTTAAATTTGTCCCTCTTTGATAACCCCTCTCGACAATTTCGTACAATTTGCGAGCAGTTTGCCGCGGTTCGTCGATTGTGCCAAAGTAAACTGTTCAAAAAGCTGATAGCTTGTTGGTATCAAAGTCTGATTAGGGAAATTCTTTGGAATAGGTAGAACTACTACAATGAGATGTACCTATTATAAGAGATTTTAATTAAATAAAAATTGAAAAACCGGCCAAGTGCGTGTCGGACTACGCACAATGAAGGGTTCCGTAGTTGAGATGAATTTATTTATCCCAAGGACAAAGTTAACATTGTAGTTGAAAAACATGTTCTCCCATACATCCCAACTGCAAATCGTCGCTCGGCATCCAATACCGCGAATGTGACATTTTTTACGTTTTTTTTTAAATTGCAGGATCACTTATTTCAACGTGTAGAATGAAATAAAACAAAAATCTGATTTTCGTTAAAAATTTCACATTCGCGGTATTAATATAATAATAATCTAAATCTAATACCTCTAAACGAGCAATTCTTGTATTTATTTATGTACCTATATATAATCTGAATCTCGGAAACGGCTCCAAGAATTTTTATTAAATTTAGTATGCAGGGGGTTTCGGGAGTGATAAATCGATCCAGCTAGGTTTCATTTATAGATAAAGTAGTTAAAAAAAAAATGGTCATCCAGATATTTTTCTTTATTCAAGAAACAAGGACTCATTGTGTTAGTAAACTTATGAACTATGTTAGCTTATTTTACCAGGTCACTCAGAAAGTTTTGCGACTAACAGTTTTTGTCTATAGGTTACTGGCTAGTTTTGATGTCAATTAAAACTATGACTATTTATTACAAAAAAACATATCATTCCAAATTCGAAATTCCCTCCACATTTTTTTACGAGCAAAATCAAAATACTCTGTCTTACTGAAAACTGGATTTACAACGAGAACATTTTCGCGCTATGATTTTGTACGATTTCAAATGTCGACTAAAACCAGAAGAATCGTTTGAAAGACTTAAAATGGTGTTCATAGAAAAAAGCCCTTCTAAAGCGACTATTTTCCGCTGATTTAATGAATTTATGTGTGGTCGAGTAATTTTGGCGGACAAAGAAAGAAGTGGCCGCCCTATGACGGTTGTTACATAACAAAACGTGCTGGCTGTGAAAAATTGAATTCAAGAGAATAGGCGAATTACATATGAAGAGGTTCAGCATATACTGCTGATTGGATCGGGAAGTGTGAATGAAATTCTATACGGTTATGGAAGATAGTTTCACGCTGGTACCGTAAAATCTAACGCAGGCTCAGAAGGAGGTTCGGGTAGAATGGTGCCGAGACATGATAGCAAAATTTGTAGCAGGCTCGTCTCGGCGCGTTTAAGATATCATTACAGGTGATGAATCTTGGATTTATCAATATGATCCAGAAATTAAGCGCCAGTAAACCGTGTGGCTGTTTCAAAATAAACCAACGCCTACCAAAGTGAAGCGAGCCAGAAGTGCAGGCAAATTTTTGATCGCAAGTTTTTTTTCTTTGCCGGGTTATCTGGTATCAGTACCCTGACGAGATCAAAGGAGCATCAATGCTGAATGGTATATTACCAAATGTTTGCCAGAAGTTTTTACTACTGCAAGCAGCAAGCGACCGAACACTGGCCTCCGTGGGCTACTGCTTCACCACGACAACGCGCTGGCTCACTCGGCGCTCAAAACAAGGGACTTTCTGGACAGCACACCGATCATCCTCCTAACAGTCCCGATTTAGCTCCGTGCGACTTTTTCTTGTTCCCCAAAATAAATCAACTCAAAGGAAAACAGTTTTCATCACCTGAAGATGCACTGGCTGCATTTGAGAAGGAGATTGGAGAGGTGTCTGATGCGGACTGGAAAGTGTGTTATGAAAATTGGTTTAGACGTATAAAACTGTGTATAAACGCCAATGGAGAGTTCTTTGAAAAGATATCATAAAAAAAATTATAACCTGTAGTATTTTTTTTCTAGTATCACAAAACTTTCTGAGTGCCCCACGTAATCTAGTTTAAATTTATTTCACCCCATGGGAGATGGCACTGCAGTGATTGATGTACATGCAATCCAGCCTGCTAGCAATCTTTTTTAGGACATTGTTGGAGCTGGCCCGTACTCTGCGCACCAGGGATGCACACCTCATTCGCATCGTTGCGTAAAAGCAATTAATATGTGCGTCCGCGAACATTCCTGATGCGCTAAAAAAACGGGGCAGCCCCACCAATACCCTGAAAGCGTTGTTGTATTGGACACGAAGGGCGTTGCACGACCTTTGGGTATATCTAGCCCACAGGCTGCACGTGTAAAACGTTGTACAATAAGCTCGAAACAGAGTAATTTTGACTTTTTAAGTGAGCAGCGTACAAACCTGCGAGCCAGCATGTTTGCCCTTACCGACAACGCTCTTCGTTCTCGTTCAATATCGAGTCCGTCATTGAGGTCAGGGGTCAATATATGACCAAGATATTTAAACGTAAATACTCTTTGTAGTGGAGTCCCATTGAGTAATACAGATGGTACATGACCCGGTCTACCCCCAGCCTCAAAAACCATGATCTCCGACTTATTGGAGTTATACATCAAACCATGTGTTTTGGCATATTGCTCACATTTGGCGACCAATTACTTTCTGAGACCACAGATTGACGCGCTCAGAAGCACCATATCATCTGCATAGCTAATATTATTTACACAAATACCATCTAAATAGCAACCCACTCTGGTGCTGCTGAGCTCGCCAATCCTGCCTCACCCCACATTCCAACCTGTATGGCCTGGAAAAAGTTCCAGCCCTTCGTACACTGTTAATCTGGTTACTATACCACAATTTAAAAATGTTTATAAGCTCCGTTGGCAACCTATCCTTCTCCATCTTTCTCCACAATACGTCATAAGCAACCAGATCAGAAGCCTTGAATAAATGTAGGAAGCTAGCATATATTGGCGTCCCACGCTGTGTATAGTAAGTATGTGATAGTATGCTTAATGCACAACACTGCACTTTCTGTTGACAAACCACGCCAAAACCCGAATTGGTTGTCATGAACACTTACAGTTTTATTTATTTGTGTATTAAGTAGACGGTCAAACACTTTTGATATTATGATATTATAGTAGCTAGACAGATGGGCCTATTGGATGCCGAGCGACGAAATGTAAGTTTTTACGCACAATATTGAGAGATTTACCATGTTATTTTAAGACCATAGACTTCTTATAGGTTTTCCTGTAATCTATGAGTGAAGAGCCATACTATGTATTTTTTTCAGATTTTTCGGTCCAGTAGTTTCGGAGATAAGGGGGGGGGAATGGTCAATTTTCATTGAATTTATTAAATATCTTTAAAAGTATTTATTTTAAAATTATATAAAAAATATATTTGAGATTCTCGTAACAAGCCCTTTCATTTGATATGTCACACGATACTGTTAGCAAAACTTTTTTTTTTAATTTTCTTGTTTGCGCCCCAAAAGTGACCCCTATATTCAAAATTTATTTATTTACGTTACTCATTCGTGTTTGGGTCACAGAAATACATATGTGTACCAAATTTCAACTTAATCGGTCCATTAGATTCGGAGTAAATTGGCTGTGACAGACGGACAGACAGACAGACAGACAGACAGACAGACAGACAGACAGACACACGAGTGATCCTATAAGGGTTCCGTTTTTTCCTTTTGAGGTACGGAACCCTAAAAATGATGATTGATTGTAAAATGTAGCGAACTGACCATCTTATTATAACATCCTATTGTATTGAAACCTACATTTACGAATAAATTTGATTTGATTTGATTTGATTTGATTTGACAAAAAATACCCACATAACACTCATATTCCCTATTTCCCGCATTATCTCCAGAACGAAAAATTTCTAAGTGTTTTAAAAATAAGTCTTTCACAGAATCCTTTGTGATGAAGAACAGAAACAAGCGAATTTAATTAGGTCAGCAGCTGTCTACTGAAATTATATTGGTGACCAATATTTTCTGCTAGACTCTATTGTTCGTCCAACCCATGTCTTTACATTTATTTCTGTGAACAGCTCGCCACACGTTTTTCTTTTTTAGAAACAATGGATATATCTACACTGAAACACTGTGAGCCCAGCGGCAACATATATTCGTGTTCTTCGTTTAATCGACCGACAGTGTTGCGTACCTAATACCAAAATCACAATTGGGTACAACAGAAGCCACTATGGAGGTATGAGGAACAGGGTGTAAAGTTCACTCATCCTCTACAGAAAATGGAGGATCCTTCGACCAGACGGGTGTTGTGTCCGGTGGGCAACTGCCCGATGATTGATGTTCGGACGTTGTATATATACTCTTCACACGGTAAACGCTGTTTGCGTGATACAAGGATTTTCTGTGACGTCAGATCTTTGATGCGTAGTTCACATGTGGCGTTGTAGATGCCGCCACACTACTAAGATGGCCAATCAAATTTCCTCAAATCAACTCCGTTTTACTGCATAAATGAAAAGGAAAGAAAGACAAGGTTTCTCGTAAGCCGTCGCAAGCCAACTCTTTCTCGGAACTGGTAACTAGCTATTGGTAAAACCTACCCTAAACTTTCTTACTACCCATACCTGTGAAGGTGTTCAAAGAAGTAAAATTGTTAGGTCCATTATGAGTCAGGCGTGACGATACAACTGTTACTGTGCTGTTTATGGCTTAGTTCAATGAACTAGACGAAAGATATTCACAATCGACCTTAAACCCATAATTCTAATAATAATACATACTTTATTACTATGACATAAGAGTTAAATTGCAATGACTTAGTAAGGGTTTTACGTCATTCAAAGACCTCTCGTCTTCTCATACAACAAATTAGTTTCGCATAATGGACTTTTAGCCAAGTTAGCTCACCTAGCCACTACTGCGTTACAACTAATAATTGCTCACATACAAGTTAGTTGTACCAATAAACTTGCCGCTGGCTATACTCCTAATATTGAATTTAATTAACGGTTTATTACTTTCATGTACAAAGTTTGTTGAAGCTTAAATTCTCGTAAACTAAACAGCCACTGCACACTGCTACCTTAGTGCTTTCTGTTGTAATACCGTTCAAGACAGTTCTTTGATTAATTAATTACTAATAATACATTGAATTGACATTATTTACAATTATGATGAAATATGACATTACTAGCCCTTTAATATAATTAACCATTGACATGCATGTAAAAATAAATTATAATTGATTAATTAATTATTTATTAATACATTTAATTGACATTATTTACTCGAACGTGACTTTGTATTGTATAAATTCAGAATTATTGCTAAAAACTTAATATATTTGTACACCAATTTCATTGGTAGGACATAGAGCTCGACTAAAATGTATACATAAGACCTTTATTGTAATACCTGTGTTCACAAATAAAGATTGATTGATTGATTGATTGATTGATTGAAACGACAAACTTGAATAGAATATGTCGTCATCCTAACTGCCTAAATAATATGTATTACTAGCGACCCGGCCCGGCTTCGCATGGGTATAAAATATATAGCCTATGTCACTCACTGAAAAAATGATTAAAATCGATCCAGTAGTTTTGATTTATTCATTACTGCCCGTGGCCCGCACGCGTTAAATTTGGAGTAAAACAATTTCCCTATACCATGAAGATTTCCTGCTATCTTTGGAATAAAGGTATTTAATTGGATAAGGATTAATGCTGTATTGGTTAAAATCGCTGCGAAAATTAGTCATTATTTATCGTAAAAAGTAAATGACAAAAAAATGTTATTGTGGGATATCCATAAGAGATAGACATATACCATCACGGAGTTTTCTGTGGACCTTTTCAATGTGTACAATACTTAGTACATTATTTTGATAAATCTCTTAGGATTCAGCCTGCGTTTGCAATGTAAGCGGAAAAAATGTAATTATTTACGACATCACATTGGAAACCTCAAAAATAACAATATTTCTCCAATATTTAATGGATGTTATTATACATATAAACCTTTCTCTTCAATCACTCTATCTATTAAAAAAAACCGCATCAAAATCCGTTGCGTAGTTTTAAAGATTTAAGCATACATAGGGATATAGGGACAGAGAAAGCGACTTTGTTTTATACTATGTAGTGATATACGAGAGGTGTATAAATATACTAACTTCCTAACTAATATTATAAATGCGAAAGTAAGTTTGTTTGTTATGCTTTCACGCTAAAACGGCTGAACGGATTTGGATGGCACACAGATAGTTTATAACCTGGATTTAACACATAGGATAGTTATTATCCCATACAAGACGGTGTTCTGTTCACGACACGCTGTGTACAATTTCTGAGCAGTATCCTAACAAAAAGTATCTACTATGCTTGCATGAATACACAACAGTATTTTAATCATTAGTATTATGCTTCTAATAGGATTTGGATGGAATTTGGCACACACACATGCTGTTCATAATCTGGATTAACACAAATTCTTACCTCCAAAACCCCACGTGAAATTTCCAGCATCTTGTTATACTACCTAATATCTACACTCTACAGATTAGTATTCCGTGCGCCCGCACAGCATAATCTTTCATTATGATCTTCACCTGCTATTAACTACATGAACTAAGTCAGCTGGTGCTGCCGTAATTAGGATTTTATTGGTTGCTAAGCAAGTAAATTATTTAACTTGATTGACGTTTATTAGTTTCTGGCTGAAGTTTGTGTAAATCGCACCCCAGGGAGGAGACTATTTTTATTTCCAATATTTTACCACCAATATGTTTAATGCTTGCTCCCCTTACAGTTATGGCATTAAATTAATTTTATTGCCATAATAAAATACGAAAGCATGAAAGGAAAAACAGGAAAATGTTGTAAAACACATTTTTTGTGTTTCCGTTCCACTTCCGAGGATTAAGTCGATAATTTTTTGCGTGAAAACCATAAGAAACACATGTTCAAGTTACATCGTTACGTGTTCATTTCTTATTATTAAAGTCATGATGCGTCTGGTGAAAGGCAATACAAAATAACAATTCAAGATTAAGTAGTGCTTCTAGAAACTTGGCCATTAAAGCTTCTAACTTAGTGTCTACTTAGTCAAGTTGTAATGGAACGCCTTGAGAAATCATTATCATCACAAGTTATATAATAAGTCGCATTTACTTTTATTTACGATAGTATTAAATGAAAAATTAACCATTTCGTTCATTTCACCGTCAGTCTCAATAAATTGTTATATCCGCCATAGAAACGGGTATTGTCGACGGAAGAATAGACAAAATGACAGATTGTGGTTTATCTGTCAATCATAATCTGTCATTTCGTCTATTCTTCCGTGCTCGTGCTGGTTGTATCGTTCATAACGTGATTTTTTCACTCGAGCCGGACACGCTGGACATTCAATACGACTACAGAGTACTTTTTTATATATTGAATACGACGAGAATGATTGAAAGCGCGCGCATGTCAAAGGTCGCGACTGTTGACTGTGACATCTGTGACTGTATGGAACATTCACGGTTTTATGCATTTTGTGATTAACAAAGAATTGACCAGATTTGTTAGATGTTTTTGTAGATATGTGGCTTTTGTTAGGAAACAACTGTGTTGAAAAAAAAAATTGCTTCGCTTTTGTTATTGTTATTGAACTGTCTTCCTCTTCTTGATAACCATTAATAAACTTTACTGTGGAAACAAATGATTGTTTCACACAATCAATTGCTTAAAAAAAAAACACTTTCTGTTTCATCATGTGCACACGTTAGAAGGCTCCGAAGGCTAGTGGGAAGGTTGGCGATACGTCACACATCAGTTAATAATTAAAATAATTGCTCCATTACATTTTATCTGAAGTTTCTGTTTCAAACATTCGTTTGATTTTGTTCAGTTCAAACATACACAAAATGTATTTATCTATGAGTATTGTGAATTCAGCCACGTATTCTTTTAATAAGAATAAGAATAATTTTTATTGGTCCATTGTTACAAAATAAATTTCAGAAAATAATGATATTGTAGGCTTATAATGTAACTAGAATATTTACCATAGCCACTGCCCTGGTCCCCAAACTAGGCAGCGCCTGTATCTTAATTGTAATTTTAATTGTAAACATGTTTGCGCTAGCTTAAATTTAATTTTAGGATGTTTGAAAATGGACAGAATAGTTAATTAAAATAAGGGTAGCGAACTATAAAAATAAATTGAACAAAATAAAACAATTCTAAAATATATATATATATATAGTGTGTGTGTGTGAGTGGGTGTGTGAGGGTGGTTGAAAGTTTGTGTGTGAGTGTGCGTGGTGGTGAATTGAAAGTGTGGGTTTTGTGTGAATAAATTGCTTGTACCTATATTATTAACTCACTATATCCTCAGTGTCGTTGTATGACAGGGAGAGAAGCCAACTTTTTGTCATTCTTTTAAAGGAGTGAGTGTTAAGACCTTTAGTATCACAGCGCTTGCTTATTTTATTGTAGATATGCGTGTGTGAGTAAGAGGGGCACCGACGGGCCAGAAGACTGCTTGCATTAGGGAGAGGGACGTGAAAGATACGTTTTGAAAGCAGGCTTTGGTAGTCAGGTCTGTTTTTAATAGATTTGTGTGCATGCAGTGCGGCACTAAGTATGTGTAGTTGACGTACTCGAAGAACCGGAAATTGATTGGACAGCAGATCTATCGGGAACCTAAAGGGCTTTCTAAGCATCACTTTAATTACGGCTTTTTGAGCTCTTTCTATTTCAATAAATGTGCTTTTCCCGGCTCCGCCCCAGACGGAGATTCCATACTGGAGTACTGATTGACAGAGGCCTAGGTATATTGTTCGGAGAATCTTAATAGATGTACAGTCTCGGAGTTTTTTCATGACGTAGATTAGTTATTTGACGCGGCCCGCTAGCAAGTGTATGTGAGGTTGAAATGATAAATTTTCGTCTATTGTAATACCTAGATATCTAAGGGAGGAAATGCGGTCAATAGGAGTACAGATACAGTTTGTGAGTGGTGAATTGTGATCGTTGCGGCATGTGTGGAATTTGAGTGTCAATTGGCGAGGAGGACTGGAAGCTATGGTTTTGAAGAAAGTGATCAGCTTAGTTTTTTTTACGTTAAGTTAAGTAAATTTCTACTAAGAGTCTTGGAGATAGTAAGTAGACCAATTTCGGCAAGATGATACACCTGTCCCCAAGTTTTGGCGTGGAATATGATTGCCGTGTCGTCTGCATAAGAAATTATTTCAGCGTTTTGAAGTGGTGAATTAAGGATGTCGTTCATATAGAAGGCAAAAAGAGTCGGACCGAGAGTACTACCTTGAGGAATTCCAAAGTTGATTGTTAGTAATTTACTAGAGTAGTCACCAACTTTTACTTGCTGCCAGCGATTTGTTAAATAGCTTGGAAACCAGTCTAGCGCATTTCCTCGTGTTCCTATACTCTCTAGTTTGGACAGAAGTAGATCTATCGATATGGTGTCAAACGCCTTGGCTAAGTCAAGGAAAACTGCCAAGACGTGTTCGCCCTTTTCAATGCAAGAAGCTATGGAGTTGGTAAATAATATACCAGCGTCCTCGGTTCGTGTCTTTCAGATATTAGATTGTTATGTTCCAAAAAATTGATTAGTTGCTTATTTACAACTTTTTCAAGAAGTTTTGATAGAATACACAGAAGTGCGATAGGACGGTAGTTTTCCGGTAGTTCTTTAAGACCGCTTTTATGAATGGGTCGGATACAGGCAACCTTCCAGCATTAATAGTTGGTGTAATGACGCGATTGTTTTATATGATACTAAAAATATAAAATTAATATGAAAAATTAACATTCAATAATTTTCTACATGTATCTAAATTCAATGCATTCTTGTTCAAAGCTTGAAAGACAGAAAAATAATGGTGAAAATGGATGAAGAAGCGGAAGGAATAATGGATGGGAAGTAATGGATAACCCAATTTTGTGGAGTCCGATTGTCACCCAGCATGATGCATCTGCCCCTGCATTAAGTCTGTCAGGTGTCAGGTGAGCTCAGGTATGCTTATTGCGTTTGATATTAAATGATAAACGCGGCGCACGAAACGCGAAAACATCATTATAAGATGTGGAAGTTATTGTGTCGTTTCATTGTCATAAAAAGATAAGATAAGATATATTTATTTGCTCAAACATGTGTACACATACAGAAATAAAAACGGGCATGCAGGATAACATTAGAAAAGTACAGGTTCAAACATGTTTGCCACTTGTAATGGCGTGCAAATATGAATAATTATGATGGTTAATAATTTAGGCAGTCAAGTCAATATATTTAATTTACCTTGAATTTAGCATAAATTAATAAGTTATAAATGTCAATAATAAATAAAAATAATTCACATAATCTATGTCAAAATTCATGGTTTGAAAAAACTGGGCTATGAAGCGTAGCATGCCGTAGATTAAAAATAAATGCCCATTAGAACGAAAAAATGGCAACCAGAAGCTGATATAATAAATGACGCAGAAAAAAGAAATACAAAACAAATGAATTGCATCGTAAAAACACTATTTGCAATAAATCATACAAAAAAATGAACGCATGGAATGAGTGGAACTGGCGAGTTTAGATAAAAACATGAAAAATAGATTATGTGAGAAGGATGCAAACATATTATTTTAATATTCACGGAAATAAAAGGGTTTTCCTCACTATTTTCTCATTTCTCTTGGTTGTGTTGTCTGCAGTTTGCAATAATATTTACATATTGTTTTCAGTAAAACTGGATTTTCAAACGTTTTGTTGTCAAACGCTCGTTATGAGCAGCGTCGTTGACATCTGTATGACGACGTATGCCGGCTTAAACTCTCCAGTTACCCGCTTATTTATTTTCACATAATACTACGATTTTCGTTTATTACTATTAATTTTTCTTTCTATTAATCTGGCTGTGATGCTATTGTTTACGTATGAAAATGTCAAACGACTGTTTTCACAGACATAGATACCTGAACACAATATTAAACTGCGATCTTATTTTAATTGGTCATTAGGAGTTTATGTTTTTTCTTTATTTAAGCTTCTGCACAGCGAAATTACCTGACATAATGTAAAAACCCATAGCCAAAAACATTTCCTTCATTTTGAATAGTTAAGTTGCTAGTAAAATTATGTTATAATAGCCTCGGATAAATTATAATACATTTCAGCAGCTGCCCTGTCAACTTTAAATACCCCGTAGTAGGCGGTGCCGGTGAGGCAAAGGTGAACCAGAATATACGCCGATAATCATTCGAAACTTCCGGAGAATGGACCGGATTAACATTATCACACACGAGAATGCTGAACCCTTAAGATCATTTCCTATTATAAAAAATAAATATCTTAGTTTCAATACTGCAGTGCAAAGGCCAACGAAACGAAAGGGTATCTAACAAAAATTAAATGAAAACAAACTTTCATCAGTATATCAAAACATCTACGTTTCTGATTTCATACTATATTGACTTGAAAAAAATCATGTATTTTGGAGCATTGGATCGTCTTTTGTTCCGAAAATCCCTTGTATACTAATTCTGTCGTTCTGTCGTAATCAATCTTTCTGTCTCGGACTCCCGAGATATTTTAATTACACAATGCTAAATCGAGAGGTACCTTATACACATTTTGCTTTTCGTTTTTCAAACGAACACGGAATAAATATATGAGGAACCAGCTGCGCCCCGCGGTTTCACGCGCATAAATCTCGATCCCGTGGAAATTTTAGGATAAAAAGTACCATTTGTCCTAACCCAGGTCATAGCCTACCCATATGCCAAATTTTATTCAAATCCGTTCAGCAATTTTAGCATGAAAACGTTAAACAAACACAAACTCACTTTCGCATTTATAATGTTAGTTAGATTAGGATGATTCAAGGGTTGGATGAAGAGGAGGGAGCGGTGAAACTTTAACTATTTATTTGTTTGTGTGCAGCTCCATGTGGTCTCGCTCATTATAAGTTGGATTAGTGTGGTATATGTTGAACAACTGGCTAAAAAGTGTGTGTTATATGTACTTTTAATGTTTTCAAAGGTTTGGTATTTTATTTAACTGTTTTCCGTGGGACAAAGAAATTAATTTAGTACAATACATGACTTGATATTTTTGTGTAGGTACAGATCGTTGCAATAATAAATACTACTTTTAACACAAACTTTTCACATTATTAGTTGGTATGGGTGACATAAAAAGCAAGATTGTCATAATAAATTGACCTACAGAACGGCGCAGGCCGCATGTGGTTCATACAGTTCATACTCATCTGTATTCCCGCTCACACACGCTGCACTGCTGCACTGGAGCTTCACTTCCGATATTCACTGCTGGCCGTCTTTGCGTCATTGTGCTCGACACATTATACTACCACGCATATTGTTCGACGTTCTTACACGATTTTCGCGACAACGATGTGAAAATTTCATGTCAAAATCTTGTTTATTGTAGTTCTTCTTAGTGTACTTCAATATTATAATAAAGGTGATACAATACCCAGTGACCCGTGAGCCATTATTGCATAACACTGACCGCCAGTGATCGGTGAGAGACTGAGTTACAAATTCGAGGAACCCATCTTGTTTGTAGACAGGATTTTCATTGATCCCTAACACATTTTCAATAAACGTCTTGCTATTTTTTTTTCAGACTTTAGATTGCGGTTGCTAGTGAAAAACCATGAAAATTACAGTGAATTTTCCAAAATGTAAAAATTACAATTTATTCAAACACAGTATCAGTATGCATGACTTTCTACAACAGAAACCACATACACACATTATAATAACTGTTGAAATGTGGGTACACAGGCTGTTATGTATGTATGTAAAGCACATTTTTCGGTCAGGAGTTGTGATATAATATTTCCTTAGTATAAATGTTTGTGTTATCTTAGGCATTACAAGGTGGCGCGAGCTTACAGATTTTAATTTGATACTACATGAAATTTAAAGTAATGCAAAAACATTAATTTACTGAGTTTGTATACCCACACAATTACGTTAGGTACATTTCAGAGACTCAAAAAGGTTATATACATGTATTAAAATTGTGAATAGGGACATGTAGGTACGGGAACCGATCACTTTTCCGATTTTTTTGTTCGAATTTCATTTTACCGAAAACTATTGATCGACATCTTTTTTGCTATATATATGCATTATTTGACATATTTTTAGATCATCGAAGTATCATGTGTCATAGGTATTATTTTACCGAACTATATTTTGCCGATTTACAAAATAATTTTTGCTATTGGCCGAAGCTTCTTTTGAACTTTTTTCATTTGCCATATTTTCACTACACCGAAACAACATTTTACGAAATATTATTTGGTCACAAATATATAGCCGGTTACTTGGTAGCATTTTCAATATTAAATTAAAATAGTGTCATAAAAAGACAACATGTTGTGGAGATGGAAAATGTTAGGCCCAAGTGTAATAAGTTGAGATATGATCTAAAAATTAATCATATTTTTTTATCCTTGAATATCAAAAATCAGCTCAATTCTTTGTCTGGAAGCGGATAAATATGATAAAGATAGTTTTCGTGAGATAATCGATTATAGTAATCGATTACACAACTACAAAAAGAAAACCTACCCACTAGGTAGCACTAGGTAATATAGTTAACTCAAAGTAATTAAATGCACTTAATATACTTTTGTACAATATAGTGCATTTAATTTAAATAAAACTTCATTAATTAATGAAAAACCAAAATAATGATTATCAATTTCATATCGATTAAAATCAGTTTAATTTTTTGTCTATGTCACTGGCAGTACATATTCTGCACTGGCAGACTGACATTGACAATTTGACACATTAGTGGTGCGTCATTCTCGAATTTTGGCGACCAAAACCGTTTTCCCGACGACGAAAACGGTTGCAGATAACGGTTAAAGGACGAAACTTATCCAACATGGAATAGAATTACCTTTTCGTCGAGCGCAGTTTCTTAGAACTATCAACGATTTGAAATGTATGAAATGGTTTTTTCGCATCACGAACGACAGCATTGACAACAGGTAATACATTACTGACTGTATTTCATTTCAAAGAGTTCACTTTTTATTGGAAGGACTGTTTTACAAGTGTGATAGATAGTTGAGTCATTGTACCCGACTGTATTTTCTTAGATGTAAAAATCGCACCAAGTAATTCGAAGACTGGTTTGTGTAATGAAGACTGTTTGAAGTTAAACTGGTTTGTGCAATGAATAGGTACTGTTTGAAGTTGAACTCAGGACGTAAAACGGTTTCATCATCACAAAACGGTCTTTGTAAACGGTTCGTTGTCGCAACGCCCATCCCTACTAGAACTAGACAACTGTCGCTTATTTCGTGTTTTCGGATGTGTTTTGAGTGCTTTCCCAATTATTTTTCATTTCAACGATCACTGCTTTGATTTTTACGGATTCTGATCCTGCCTACCTTGTACGACCCTTGCTTTCACACTGGACACCAAAGATCGCTCACACGATTGACTTGGAATTGTAATAATGGATTGTTTTGGAATTGTTGGATTGGATATTGTTAAAACTATGGATCGCTATGTGAATTGTGGGATAGCAACTAGTCACTGCAATACACTTATGGTATGTATGAATCTATAAATTCACACCATTTATATCTCGTTACTATTCAGGCCCAAGAGTGCGTGTAATCGTTTCAGTCTCCTTTAGTGACAAAAACGAACCACTGCAAAACCGACTGCGCTGCGGGGTTTGGGCGGCCCCACGCGAGCTTATCGTCGCAGATGGTTTTAACACTCACTACCGCGGCTGAGGTTGGCCGGCAGCAAGCCGAAGCTCGCGTGGGGCCGCCCAAACCCCGCAGCGCCAGAGCCGTGATAGAAACATTGCTTGCTGCATGTTGCATGCTTGTTTGTACGCTGCATGCTTGCTTGCATGCTACATGCCTGCTTGCATGCTACATGCCTGCTTGCATGCTGCGTGCTAGAAGAAAGTATCCTTGTTTGCATGCTTCTTACTGGGACCACTTAAAACCACTTTTGTTCATAAATTTTATTAAGTGTCATTACATTTAAATAATAAATTAAACAAAATAGTAGGTCGTATGAATGTTCGGAAACATAATACTTCGAACAAATGTTATTTCGGCTAAGTGTAAATTCGGTAGTTTTTCGACCAAACGAAACGTCAGAGCAACGAAAAAAATCGAATTAATAATAGGTTAACTGATACAGTGGCAGACGTGACTTCGATGAAGTAAAAAAAAAACGAAACGATAATAGTTGAAAAGTTTTAGGTGAAATGAAATTCAGTCAAATACTTTTCGATACTTACTTATGATAGGTACCTATAACAGTATATTATTTCCTTCGATCTGTACAACAAAGTATATTTTCCAGCCTCATCACCACCTCATCAATTGTTCCCCGTCAAGTTCTAGCAGTTCATCAAGCTCTCGCTTGTAATCTCCTCTCTCCGTCTAATTATAGATACCGTAACAGCCAACAAATAGGATCAAGCTACGGTATGCTCGGACAACGCTGACATCCGACTAATTTACGATGTCATAACTTACTCGCCAACACTATGGCTGTGATGTTGTTTTGTAATTTGTTGGTTTAAAGCAAACATTTTTTGAACCATTTTATATTGTGTGTTGAAAGTCTATTGTATGAATAACGAGTTTTGGTCTCAGTTTTGTGTTTCAGCAAGTTAGCAGTACACAGGATAAAAGTTGACTGTATCGCTATCCGTAATGTATATTTTTTCACCGAAATATTTATAAGCGTCCATTTTTATCAAAACATAGTCCAGTACATAAATATTAACTTCTCCATGTTACGGGTCTTTGTATTTTTTTATTTGATTCAACTTTTATGCATAGCTATGGTAAATACGAAACAATGTGCGTAATTTCAATCCGCGTAATTTCTGGCAACATATTGCCAGCTTACGCTCAAAAGGTGGTTTTGAGCCGAGTGTTAACTACAACGGTGAAAAATTTACAGGAGTTCGTGCGGCTGACGCCTTCGCTGATTTCTTTTTTAGCGTTTATCTTCCCGATATTCCGCGACTTGATGTTGAAAAGGTCTCCCTTTGTGATACTAATGTTAGCAGTAATTATGTAAATATATTTAAATTCACCCTTCAGGATATCATGTCAGGAATATGTAAACTCAAACTTAGTAGTTCGGTAGGGCCTGACAACATTGCTCCAGAAATTTTGAGAACTTGTAAAAAACACCTTTGCTTACCTTTATTTGACACATTTAATCTATCTTTAAAAACCGGAAAATACCCACCACAATGGAAGATTTCAAGGATCACTCCAATTCCCAAGAGTTTGAATAAAACATTATTAGAAGAATTATATATAGGGGCTATAGGTTTGTTTAGTTTATTGCTCTAATATGTATATTCAAGCGGACTGGATAATATTCTTAGACCGTTTATGGTTACGGGATAAAATGTTAGGCGGGTTTTATGATACTAAAACAGCGTTTAATATGCAGAGAGGCTTTATTACCATGCAGAACTTGTGAAGTTACAGCAGCTGTTGAGGTTAGCCTGCAGTTCGACTTCAAGCCGTGGGGTATTTTGCCCTTAGTAAAAAGTTACTTAACTAACCATAAGAAACTGTTAAAAGCGCCACTGGCCGCACCAGTTTCTTCCAAGTTATCTAAAAACAACGAGTATAAATAGACAATAACGCTTTATTTTGAATATTTTAAAGAAACCTCACAGAAATACGAGTTGTTTAGCTAAAAGACAAAAGGCTCTATATAGAATTTACAAAATATTTTCACTTTACAGAATAACTCGTTTAAAAATATCTTTCTTATTTTTCTATCAGTACGATCCGAGCTGTAAGCTTGCTCTGATTTTAGTATAATGGTCTTCCACTGTGGAGCAGTACCTCACTATAAATGTCATATCTGGTGTAGTAGTTAGACTGTTCGTATTTAGTTAAGGAGTTCCAAAGTTGGTTAATGATCTCAAACTAATACGCCCTGGTCTGAACGTGTCTGTACGGTGCACTTAACTAACTATACACAACGCTACCTCTGTAATGGAGCCTCTTCCTCGTGTGAACATAATGTTAAGTGTGCAAATGATAATGGAGGCTTTTCCAAGTAAACTTGTATAGTGAAGTCTAGATGTCACTATAATCCTTGAAACAAATAAATTTATTATATCCATCGCCACTCTAACACTGCTTTTTAGGGTTCCGTAGTAAACAAGGAACCCTTATAGTTTCATCATGTCCGTCTGTCTGTCTGCCCGTGTGTCTGTCTGTCTGTCTGTCTGTCCGCGGTCTAGCTCCGAGACCCTTAGTACTAGAAAGCTGTAATTTGGCATAGGTATACATATTAATTATGCCGACAAAACAAAATTATGAAAAATATTTTTTTTAGGGTACTTCTACACGTAAAGTGGTGATATTTTTTTTTTAACCCTTGATGTGGGATATCTTTGGAAAGGTCCTTTAAAAACATTGTGAGTTTGTGAAAACCATTTTTGGATTCAAGGATCCGTTTGCGAAATATTTGGGCTTGGTAAGCCAAACAGTCTAACTACTACACCAGATATGACATTTATAGTGAGGTACTGCTCCACAGTGGAAGACCATTATACTAAAATCAGAGCAAGCTTACAGCTCGGATCGTACTGATAGAAAAATAAGAAAGATATTTTTAAACGAGTTATTCTGTAAAGTGAAAATATTTTGTAAATTCTATATAGAGCCTTTTGTCTTTTAGCTAAACAACTCGTATTTCTGTGAGGTTTCTTTAAAATATTCAAAATAAAGCGTTATTGTCTATTTATACTCGTTGTTTTTAGATAACTTGGAAGAAACTGGTGCGGCCAGTGGCGCTTTTAACAGTTTCTTATGGTTAGTTAAGTAACTTTTTACTAAGGGCAAAATACCCCACGGCTTGAAGTCGAACTGCAGGCTAACCTCAACAGCTGCTGTAACTTCACAAGTTCTGCATGGTAATAAAGCCTCTCTGCATATTAAACGCTGTTTTAGTATCATAAAACCCGCCTAACATTTTATCCCGTAACCATAAACGGTCTAAAAATATTATCCAGTCCGCTTGAATATACATATTAGAGCAATAAACTAAACAAACCTATAGGTATCAAGATATTTTTTTTTGTACTTTCACATAATATACATATATATCCTTCCTGGAACAAGGATACTGTGTGGTTTATCCTTTATTTATAAGTCCTTAGTCCTTAATTTTATAATAATTTTGAATGCCTATTTTATGTAGGATCACCCATTTTTAACTGTCACATCTTATTTACTATACCTGCAATCTATGTAAATAAGTGTTTGCTTTACTTTTACATAAGTTTATGAACATTGTGACAGTCAATTTTGTCTCATAATGTACATTTTGAAATCTAATTATTGCGCCTACATTAATCCGACTGTAATCAAGTTTGAATTTGCTCTCAGCGTCTCAAAAGTTGAGACATCTCCATTAACTTACTTTTAAATAAACTTCTTCAACAATTACTTCGAATAAAACCTTCGTTACTTAAATAATTGTTATTACATAATTGGGTTCCTAGTTATTTGTTGCTATGAAATTCTGTAAAAACGAACGTGAAAAATCGCCGACTTTTCTATAATGATCAATTAAGAGATTTAATATTATTAGACAACCCGATTATGTCTGCAATTAAAAAAAACGAATTATGGTTCAGAAATGGTGGACATTTGTGCCTAAGTATTGCTGTGATAATATAACATAATTAAAGGAATATAAGGGACCTCTTTATTTGTTGAGTTGGGAGTAGTCTCGATGTTGTATCTGAGATCTGGATTCCGCTTACCGCAGTATATTACTCCACTCACCACTGAGTAGCGAAATCTAATTAGGACATAGAGAGAGGGCCTTTTTCTTAATTAACTTTTTTACTAGGAGAAAAAAGGTGAATAAGTTAGACAAAAATAGAAAAGATTAGAGAAGATATTTCTTATTTCCACTAAGGGCCGGTTGTTTCACGTCCACTTAACGCACGGGTATACGTCAAAAATGGCGTTAACTATCGTCAAACCAAAAAAAGCGTTGTTTCACAAAATGATGGCCTTAACGTCCGTTACAAACTAACGATTACAGTAACCGGTGCCATACCCACTAGTTAACGTCATTTTATTCTCAAACATCTGCACCAAACAGTCAAATATGGACTCTCTTTTGTTATATTCGTCTTTGTTCGACAATAGTTTATTCGACAATGAAACAAATAATGTAGAAAGAAAGAAAAAAGTATTTATAACTCGTGTTAATAACCTAAATCGACGAGCAGGAATTTATTGCAAGATACCGTGTTTCAAAGGAAGTAGCTCTATTGGTATTGAAAATGCCACGTTGTCATATTTTATTTTTTTGGCCGAAAGTAAATTAAGATGAAAGAGTAAATTAAGTGAATTAAGATGTTTTTTTTTTTATAACTCACGTTAGGGTGTTTTACATCAATAATCGTGACTTTGTTAAATTATATAGTATGATAAAAAAAAAAAAAAACTGGAATTAACAAAATTAGCTGACTTTTACAAAATATCTAGATTTCCAAAAGTATTGGGAGCAATTGATTGTACTCATAACCAAATTAATTAGTTGTCACTTGAAAATTTTACGTGAACTTCGAAATGTTGCCTTAATATAACAATCTCCCAACCATTTTTAATGGGAAAAGTATTACTTTTTACTGGCAGCCCGAATAACTTTGACAATCGGTTTTATAAACAGTGAAACAACGCTTTGTATTTAACGAACGTTAAACATCTTACGTAATCGTTATTATTTGACGTACGTATATTACGTTAACCAACCGTTTGAAACAACCGGCCCTAAGTATTCAATCTGTTAATCACACGATGGCGAACTTTCTCTCAGGCAATAAGCTCAGTTTAGCATGGGCGATTTTTTCCCCGAAGTGATATTTTTGCGCACTGATTTTTGAACCCACTGCTTAGCACCGAGAGATAAAAATCCAATAGTGTGTTTTTTGACGCACTGGGAAGTAGTCTGTAGGATTCTCAACAATCGGTTCAACACCAAGATTGTAAATCCAGGGCGCAATAAAATCGCGCCGCGTTATTTTAACGCCCGTTGGAACGGGGGCTTATACGATAAATGGAGCGCTGTTCTGGTTTCCATGACGAGGGTACATGTCATGTCGATCCACCCACTTGACTATAAAACGTAGGTAATTGGGTGATAGACGGAAAATGTTAAACTGGTTGATTCTGTTGTGAGGGAACTGATATTTCAAAATGGCACTCAAATAATTTTGGTAGATAACCACAAGGGTTGAACGTAGACAGTTACTTTATCTGTTTAATCAAGTTTAAGATATTTCGGAACTATCTTACTTAGTATTCTGAGTATTCGGTGATGATATTAATAATACGGTAATCATTAAGAATTATTATAATAAGTATTATAATAAGTATTATAATAATTATAATCAATAAATAATATATTAATAATAATCAATATAACAGTAATAATTAAATAAAATAGCAATAATAATAAATTAAATAACCATAAGTTACCATTCCACATGACGAGAACCTCGTGAAAGCTGAGAAAGAGAAACAAATAAAATATCTCAACTTAGCACACGAGGTTGTTGACATGTGGAATGTGAGCTCAGCTATCATTGTGCCGATTGTCGTAACGGCTAATGGCCTGATGGCCGAAAGCCTCGACCAACATCTCTCGAGGCTCTCGTTAGGCGGTTGGATCAAGCGCCTGATTCAGAAGGCAGTACTCCTCGATACGGCTCGCATTGTGAGGAGGTTCCTGTCTCTGCAGCCCTAACCACCGGTAGCTTGGACCCTGCTCCCGACACCGGCGGAACTCTATTTTTTTATATTTTTAAATGTTTTTTTATCCTTTTTATTTTAAGAAATATTTAAAAATGTAATAGAATAAGAATTAAAATGAATAAACGATCAATAAATAATATAATAATAATAATCAATATACTGGATACAGCAATCATTGTGCCGATAGTCGTGACGGCCAATGGCATAATAGCCAAGAGCCTCGACCAACACCTGAGGAGGCTCTCGTTAGGCAGCTGGATCAGAGGCTTGATCCAGCTGCCTATTTTTTATATTTTTAAATGTTTTATTTTTTTAATAAAAATATTTAAAAATATAAATGGTATGTTTTGAAATGAAATAAAAGAATCAATATAACAATAATAATTAAATAATATAGCAATAATAATTATTCAAAAGAAAATAATTTATTTATATGAATAAAAAATAAAAGGTATATAATAATAATCTAAATTTAAATACTTTTTACAGATAAAACATAAATAATAATAGTTAAGCGAAATCTTAGTAGGTATCTTATTCGCAATCTTCTGACTTTGATTATATGTAAGTTAAAACTTGTTCCCATTAAAACAATGATCTCCTAAAACAGGGCTTCCTCTCTCCTACCCTTTTTGCTGTGCCCTACAAGGTCCATAATGATCTAAATTATATAAATACCACTTAAGTACACATTATGGTAAAGCAATAAAGATATTGAGTATTGAGTATGAAAAACACGTGATTACAAATTAGAGGATTATATCCAAGATAAGAGTGCTCGGAAACATGCTGGTCCTGCTCCATAGGACAATTCGAAATCAAGACAAAATCAAACTGGTTGCTAATTTAATTGTAAAAAATATTGTTTTATGACATTGATTTTACATTCTGTGATTACTTCCTCACTCACTGACTTATTAATTACAAAATTTTAGGAAAATCGTCTACTTTTACAATGTTTGTAAATATGTGAGCACCATATATCTATCACATATTAAATTATCTGTCGTTGCTTCATTTTTAATTCTTTTTACCTATTGTGGTATAGTAATTTTATTCTAGGTGCATCGTCTTCACATATAATTATTTAACTAATGTACGTACCTATACAAACAATTGTAAAACATTCTAAAAGAGTAACGGTGGACTTTCTTGCCCATTCTTCTCCATACAAAAACTACCTTTTGGAAGGGGCGACTAGAATAAATTATATTATTTTGTAAATTTTGACGTTCAAAAGTGCCATACATGGGCCTATTTGAAATGAATGATTTGACTTAGACTTTGAAACCTCTAGACTTCAAACCCACGTTTTAATTACGAAAGCGGGTACATTTGAGCTTTTATAAATTAACTAGAGTAGAGTATCAAATGCTTTTAGTGCTTACCTTAAATGTTCAAATTGAAGCCCAGTTTATCAAAGTGATACTATTCTATGAAACCTACCATCAACCGACGTACTTCATTACTATATAGTGTGTGCAATAAATCAAGCATATTACGTTTGGGATTCTATGAATACACTAACAGAACGCAGGACATGGACCTCAGACTAAATAACGTGATCAGAGTACATGAAACAGTTTACAATTGAGTTTCACATGTGACATTGTACTTGTGACAGTGTGTCATTTGCTCCTATTTTAATAACAAAATATTATATTTATTTTAAAATCGGCACACGGTTTGGGTCACACAGAAACACATTAAATCTCTATTTTATGGGCTGACAGTTCGACACGTTACCCTAATTAATAACAAAAGATCCCATTTCTTTAAAATTGTAAAACAATATTGAACCTCTTTCAAACCACTTTACATTTCTATTTTATGGGAAACAAGCCCAGATAATTCTAAGAACTGAAACCAAAAACAGGGATAAGCAACACACGGTTCTCAAAATACGGGCGAGAAAGCATGGTATTATTACATGAATATAATAAAAAGTAAGGTAAAGAAACCAACTAACGAATAGAAATTTAGAGTCATGCTTGAAATTTAAAACAACAACTTATTAGCTAGATTTAACCAAACTTTCAAAAGTAACTATCTATTATCCAATAACTGTAATTATATTATTGGATTAATTATATTATTATTCTAGCAGATAGCTAGAATAATAGCTGCTCTAATCAATTCTGTGCTAAAAACATAATTGAATGTTTATAATACAATTATATAAATATTGTTACTTTTGGCTATCCCATCTCAAAAGGTTGGCAATCCCTGAACCAAAGCAGTGGACATTATTAGAGCCACATCTGGTGAGCATTAAGTTCACCCAGGCAATTCAAACGGACCCTTTTAAAACAATTGAGAAATTGCACAAAAAACATCCATAAGTCTATTCTGCAAAAGTGTGGGAAGATGGGCCAAACGTGGTGTTTTTAGGATTTTTAGGGGACCATGGAATAAAGTCATGGCAGTTGGTTTTGAGTCGCGATAGGCTACTGACGTAATAGTCCAGGCTAGTTAAATTAGGAGTCTTGGCCTGTCTTGGTGAATACCAAGGGGTGATGTCTGTGGGCTGTCATTACTTATTAAGTTGATCGGGAATTTAAGACCACGTTAGGTAGCGGATGACGTAGTCTAAGCTAGAGTTAGTTTGAGGTGCGTCGGAGACGAGTCGCGATCGAGGAGGTGTCTGAGGCGAAGTTGGTATGTGTCGTATTGTGTGAGTTGTAACCTAATCCTCTCTAAGGAATTGGTAAGTGTCAACTTTAATTAACTATTAATGATCGTTTATTCCAGAATGGCGATATAACTCTTATTTAGTATAGTGGTTTATAATTAACTCTATATTCCCGTGTATTACGTGTCCCTATCCTAATCCACCCCTTGGCAGGGTAGTCACTTGCTTTTGGTTATAGGGAAATGGCGAAAGCCTTCCACCATACTTGACACTGAGCACTAATGCTCCTGACCTTTGACGACTCTTGATCTTGAGCTGACACACTACATTTGGAAGGCAGAACCATAAATACTCGCAGCTCATTTAAAGCTGAACTAGGCTTTAAAGCCAATGTGCAATTGCATTATAAAACAACCAAATGTTAGTGATGATATCTGTATCCAAAAAGGTCTCGCCACAGAATAGTTTGCGTGAGGCTTGATGACGTACATTTCCGGGAGTGGGGTTAGGCTTCACCAAGTACCCCAAACTGAATTGGTAGACGTTCAATGAACGCTAGGGACCGTATCTCGATAAATAACCCGTCCGTTCTGTAGGACTATTACTAAATCGTCACTATTTATCGAGACACGCTATTGGGACGCTAAGCCGCTAAATGCCGCAAAGCATCCTCTAAATGGGGCAGATTAACGAAATGAGAAGTGACGAACCACCACTTCGGCGTTCACCAAGTTCGATCGTAATGTATTCTGCTAGAGACTGAGTCTACGGTGCGCTTGTGCTAGTTTTGTATTATCTTAGTAAAAAGGGGCTAGGCCGCCGTAAGGGTGTCTTTCACACAAGTACGCGATTAGAACTATCCGATACTTGCCTTCCTCAATAACAGATGGACTTCGCAGTACCCTGTCTTAGGATTGAGTAAGACATTTATTTAATGCTTAGGAAACGTGTTCCGTTAGAATCGTATTAGTGCCTCAGAGGTTCTATGCGTTAGGTCTAGCAGAACACGTACATTGAGACAAAACGTTGTAAAACGGTTCCCGGTCTCACTGAAGTGGGTACATTGTAAACAGACAAATTAACGTAGCTATGAATAGTGATTTGAAGCGCAAGCGTAACGATTCCTTTACCCCTTCACTTTATAAAGGTTATATTGCAGCTATCGGTGCTCAACTGCGAGAGGGGAGACGCTGGTGTTCCAATATTTATAATACTAAACATAATATTATATTATTTACTTTTGCATACCCTCTTGTCTTCTTAGCTTCATATTATAATACTTATTTTTACTAACCGTGAATTCCCAATATTAACTTCACCTAGTATCCAATCCTTGTCCCTGAACTTTTTATAAGCCGGGACAAGGCAGTTAGGGTAAGGGAATTCATTTCTTTCTTATATCGGTGGGAGGGTGACCAGTCTGGGACGAGCCCTACAGAACTGTGCGGAAAGGAGGGGCACTGTTCTTCCCCCTAAGGGGGGAACCGACTTAAACACTAATGTTAGCATAATTAGGAAAAACGAAAATTTTATCAGCCTAGGCTAATTCAGGTACAGTCACATACTGTATCACAAGATACGCCAGACGAATAATCTTACGCAGCGTACCTATTTCTGTTTCAACACAGTAGTTATGTACTATAAGTAATTATAAAATATAGGTACTTATGACACCTCCACTGTATGCGTAGGATAATGTACATGTAACAATGAAAATGCGTAATTAGAAAAAATGCGAGAAAACTCATGAGAAGTTATAGTAATGTTCACTAAAATCTGAATTTGCCATTTAATGTTTAAGAGTGGCATGTTGTCCAGTGGGTAAATTGTGAGTAACTTTGTTCCCTATATCTATTTGAAAATGTAAACAAACATTATCTTACTGACAGAATTCAGACGAGGGTACGTTAATTTATTTCAAATAACAATTTATGTTTGTATCGGAATTGTTTAGTTTGTAATGAAGTGGGTACTCGTATGGCCGCGTTTTGTTCAACATACGTACTAGGGCTGATCAAAAAGTAACTATAATCGGTTTTTTTTTTTTCTCGGTGCCTAGGGGTTCTAGCGTGATGTTAAATAGCCTGTAGCCTTCCTCAAGAATTGGGCTATCCAATGCAAAAATATTTTTTTAAATCCAGAGACTGGTAGTTACAGAGATTAGCACATTAAAACATACAAAAAACTCTTCAGCTTTATTATTAATGAAGAAAATATGAACCGATTATTATCATTAGTTTTTGATCAGCCTAGTACATCTTGTAACTGGTTGCAAAAACTACATCCTTATTACTGAAGTGACTAATTTTTTGTGACGCTGTACCATACCGTAGGCGACCGCAGGCGGCAACTGCAGGCGACGTGTCGCCGCAACATGACTGGTTTCTATGAATTTCTATGAAATACCTTCCATAGCTAGCGACACGTCGCCTTCATAAAAATACATAGAAATCAGTTGTGTCGCGGCGACACGTCGCGTCGGCTTTTTTTTTTTCTGGGTTGGAAATTATCAAATAACTTCTCCCGCTCTGGGTGGAGCGGGAAGGCGTGTCAGACTCTTGCTGACTAAAACTCACCCGTGTTTCTTCAGTTGCCATGTTGCCTGGGGGCCACGATTTCCCTTTCGGCCTTATTCGCAATCCCAGCAGGCATTGGCCCTAGCGGACCCCGTCAATTCTGCTGACATCTCTTTGAGGCGCGCGTGGAACACAACACGCCGTCGACCCGGACTTGGTCCTTATCGGACGGCAAGCTACCCATTGCTCACCGTCTGCAAGCACGTCGCGTCACCTGCAGTTGCCGCCTGCGGTCGGCTTCGGAATTCTACCTTTATGACAAGGTTTGTTCCTCTATATAGATATCTCTATGGGATCAGGTAGCGTAGTAAGCAAACACAAAAATACTACATTTATTGATTTAGGTAACTTTAAAATGTATTAATTCTAAATTAGTTACGTTAAAAATGTGGGATGGTTAGTAAATTTCAGAAGTGGAAGTAGGAGAGCGCTAAAGTTTTTTCAAACGTTTTGAGGATGGTTTTTAGTTTATTTTCTATCCACTTCTCAGAATTTGTTAAGACCTAAACGTGGTTTTAATATTTTTGAAGACCCCTAAATAATGATTAAAATGAAGACAAAAAAAAAGTTTTTTCTTTGATTTAAAGGGCTGAGCTATTCGTATTTTGCATGCCCGGTGGTATTTTTGAAAACTCAAATAAATAAACATTTTAACCGTATTTTTTAAGACTTGAATGAAAAAGCTTGACTGGTCTGTGAAAAAAGTACGTGATAAGTCTTTATTGACGTGAAAACTGTTGACGCCATTATTTACGATAAACGAAGAAAACTTTATTTAATTCATTTTACAAAACGGCCGGTCATCGACCAGCGCCCCCTGTCGTGCATCTCTCACAACGTTCTCCATTTGTTTCCATTCCTCGCCGGCAGCTGGTAAAGCGAACATTCTTATTCAACCCGCGTGTTTGTACTTTGTGTGTATCACCGTTTTTTGCAGAGAAACTTCTGTTGGTATTTGTATTCTAGTTCGCATCCGATGTTTTGTGGGAGACAGTACTATGAAAGTTTGTATTGTCGGTGTATATTGGTTATTTCAGCCTGTTTTGTTTCATGCTCTTCGTATATCTACGGTAGGCATTCTTTATAACATTGCGGAACTTTATAACACCATAATTAATTATACAATTTACAACATGGAGACCATCATCATATGTAGATCTCATGTGATCCTTAGTGATTTTCTATTGGGTATCCTTGACGAAGTATTATTATCACGAAACGCGGATCATTTTTCACGTGCACGCTGTGTGCGCCCCTTTCGTATAGTGCTTAGTGATCTAAGAATTTTATATATGTAGATTTATCGTTTGATAACGAAAGAGCTTGAGGTTTCTCTGGATAAGTAGAGGTGATGGAATAGATACGTGTTTTTTTTTTTGTGAGTTTTCAACTATAACCAAAACGATTCATTTTCCTCAGAGGACCAAAGCCTTCCTAAAAGAAAACTTTCCACAAGTATCAAAGTTATGCATTTGCGGTTCTGGTCCCAAAATCCTCAAAATGAATGTGTCCCAGCGGTGCGAGTTACAATTTTTTTTTTGTTTGTGGGTCATGGGACCGGCTCAGATGTTGTATGAAAAGAAAGAAGATAAACAGATTTTCTTTAGAAAGGGTAAATGGGTAAGATATAATAACATGAAGTGTTGCTGTTGCGAACCTCGAAACCCAAGCATAATAAAAACTATTCATTACCTAAACTTAATAAATGGTTTGTTTTCGCTTTTGAAAAGATTTTTCAAATGAAACCTATGAACTACTGTGTTTGTTACTATAACTCTAACAAAAAGCTTCTCACAAAAACTTACTGAATATTTTCGAAAGCTTTGAAATCGCTCGAAACATTATCACCAATTGACGATTCCGACTGCTGGATAAATATTCAGTGGATAAGGCACAAGCTCTCGCCGCTGTCAATGTTAGAATAAAATACTACTTATTTAGCAACGTTCAGTAACCATCACCGCATGCAAAATAAATACATACGAGCCTTTAATCATGCAATATCAAAGTAAGGCACACCTTACAAATAGAGTTCAAACTAAAATTCAACTAACGACCCACCAGTCTACAGAAAACTTATATTTCGGGTGCATCTCATTGCTAAGTCTAACCAACATGACCACAATAGAAACGGGTTTTGTCGACGGAAGAATGGAAAAAATGACAGATAAACAATCACAATCTGCCATTTTGTCTATTCTTCCGACGACAAAACCCGTAGAAAACCCATTTCTATGGTTGTAATGTTACGCATGCAGAAACACAATTACACTTTAGCAGTTACTTTAACTTTACTCGCCTAGTAACACTGAATGCTTTTTGAAGAAAATGCAGGATTTCTGAGCTATACCTTTAATCGTTTTAAATGTAAATAGAGACTTGCATAATTATGATATCAGTCGACCCGATATTAGATCTATTTCTGTTTTACTATCTCGTTAATTGAGGCTATCAATCTGCCTAGCCTTTTCCCAACTATGTTGGGGTCAGCTTCCAGTCTAACCGGATGCGGCTGAATACCAGTATTTTACATGGAGCGACTGCCTATCTGATCACCACAACCCAGTAACTGGATAACACGATATCCCTTGGTAAGACTGGTTGTCAGACTTTTGGGCTTCTGAAGACTGTCAAACTCAAACTCAAAGCATTTATTTCAATTAAACCATTTACAGGCACTTTTGAATTGTCAAAGAATCGGTCAGTCAGAAATAGGTATGAAGCTAGTTGCCCATTCCAAAGCGCAGTAGGTACCTATGGAGAAGAACGAGTAAGAAACTCCACGGACACTCTTTTAAATAAAAAATTGTTACAAAATATTGGTTACATCATTCATGTTGAAATTATAAATGTGAGAACAATGTAGAAAGACGTACACGTTAGAAGCGTCCGTAATAAAAAGATAAAACAAGGAACAATTCAAAAAAATAAAATAAAAGTAAGCCCTGGCAGCTAAGAGATGACCAGTCCCAACTGACGGCGCCCGTTCACGAACATGACGCATGGATTAGCACCATTCAGCTCAACCATTTTGAAGGGAGCTAAATGATCCAACACGCGCCACCATCAGCGAAACATTTGAGTGAGCATGACATACTCACAGCCGCCAGGGCACATTCAAGTCAATGCAAGACATATTACCCGGTAAATGGTAACTCTTTAGTACATAGTGCTCACACCTGTGCTATGCAATTATATAATACAATGGAGATTGAGTTTATACAATGCAAAGATAGTCTTACAATCTTCAGCAGCTCCAACAGTATTTGCAAATGTTAATCAATTAGTTGTGGAGCAGGACCAGCATTGAGCCAAGCATTTTTATCAGCGATGTAATCCCCCAACGTATAATATGCCTGCCTGCATAGTGTGCGTTTTATACAAGATTTGAATTTCGTCTCAATCAGTTGAAGTATGTGGGGAGGAATTTTATTGTAAAAAGATCCAAGAATGACAACCGGGACGTGCTTTCCGAGGCATGGAGGAGTCTCGGTATATTAAGATGGTCACCCATTCACGGACTGACCCGTGCGGCTGTTATTACTTAGCCACGAACTCCTCTGACATTTTTACAATACCAGATTACGTAACAGAGATTCAAAGTAATAATCCGATTAGGTTTAACGGCATAAAATGTTTAACAGTTAAATAGATTTACTGATAGAAAAAACGAATCCCAAAATGTCATCGACACGAAAACTGTTACCATGAATTCAGTACATGATTCTGAACCCCGCTGAGTTGAAATTTTTCGTCGGTGATTAAAAAAAAAATCTGCTGTTCCATACATTTTGACCGCGTACCTATTGCACTTTTCTATGATACAGCAGTTTTATTTTTAAATAACCGATGAAAAATTTCATCGCAGCGGGGTTCAGAATCATGTAGGTACTGAATCCACCATGTATATCGAAAGAATGAAATGTACTCAGACTTTGATCCACCTACACAATCTTCAGTAGCTTGGATAGAAACTATCCAACCTTTAAAGTATTCTTATCAAATTGTCTTTTAGCATAAGCTGGAAATTCTGAAAATTGGCCTACTTAAACTTAAAATTTAATTTTAATTAAATTAGAGATTAAATTTAATTAAAGAGCGGACCCTCTTTAATTAAAATTAAATTCTAATTACTTCACAGCAAAGACGGGGTTGTTTTTCACGCATATCTATGAACATACCTTTGTATGTTTGTTTATTTGTTTGTGGGATTCTTGATACCCTCAGAGCACAGATTTTAATACATGTCGTGTGTACTGACTCGTCTAGATCACCCGATGGTTATAGGCTAGGTTTTGTTTTTATAAAATCAAAATGGCGGATTTTATATAGACGTCACTAAGGCTTGAAAAAAGAGCTAAAAATAAAGGGCTTGAGGAGACGATTCCAAAAGTATAATACACTATAAGATTCAAAATAAAAATAGGTAAAGCAGTCGGGTTGTTTGTTATTTTTTAAAATATTTTATTACGAGAAACGAATACCTTGGTCTGCTAACGCTATCATAATTATTTCACAAAATAAGTTTCCTAAAATACCTTCGTACATTCTACTTTACAAAATAGAAGCTAAGTTTTCCGAAAACCTTCATGAATCTTAAATGAGAAACCTACCAAAAAATAGCTTTAGTGGCCGGAACGATTTCTGAAAGTGGCTTTTACGCCGTTATGGTTTACTTATAGCCAGAGGTAATCGAAAGGCTCTCACGCACAAAAAATCCTACATAGATCATTATCTCCTCTTCCACCCTACACTACCGCATAATATAAGTACCATCCCTCACTGAATTAATAGTCCAATTACTGCGCTCTTTTCCTTTGCTCTCGGTTTAAATGTCCACTCTCGTATTCAGTAGATGATCGTTTGTGACTCGATCCCTGTTTTCATCTAGTCTAGTGTACTCGATGGTACTGTTTTGACATTCAGATTAGAGATCGCGAGCCGCAATCTGTTTGTCTGACGCCTCAACACTTGAGACAACAACTGTTTAGTTTGTGAGCTTCTGAGTGGTGCTCCTATACCTACGTAGGTACTTTGATGTTCGCTGTGTGTAACGAAAATTGAGTTCGAACTTTCTATTCTTAGAACCTATATAGTAAGTACTTATGAGTGAACTACTTCTCTAGGTTAACTACAATAAATACAACAGTAATTAGTAATTTCATTTCATATGAAGAAACAACAATATTGAGAGTATTCAATTAAAACTGAAAGCTTATAAAATACCACCACTTTATAGTTCTTTATTCTCTTCTAATATGTTTACTTCCAGTTTCCTACGACTTTGGATATAGTTTGGTTGTGGTTAACTTGTGGTTAATAAACAATAAAATTCTTGGTAATTAATATTGCCTAAGGAATGCCAAACTATCGAAATACCCCAAACAATTACAACTCATTTACTAGGCTAGCAAATGTATCTCAAATTAACATGGGTACAAGCAATAACTGGCTCATAGAATTTAGTATCGTACTGCAACTTTCGACGTAGCCGTTCGTAGCATTTCGTAGCAAAGCGCGATGGCGTAGCGGTTCGTAGCACGTCCTATCCGCGTAATGCATACAAATCGATAACAATGAGCCTCCTATGCATAGTAAACGAATTGCCTTAATCGGAGGGACTACCGACATTATCAATCTATCGTTATTTTGCACTGCAATGTCCTGATACAAACAAGTTATATTAACATTATCTGCAAATGATACAAAAGAAGTTTGTGAAATCGGAAAACTCGTTCCATTTGATACCGGATATACGACATTTATAAGCCCCCTTAAGGTAATCCTCTTACACAAGGAATTGTATGCAAACGGTGTCTAAATGAAGCACTGTTATGTTTCGTGCGTGTGCCACAAAGCCTCATCATTTAGCTAATTTATGAAATTACAAGCGTTTAGTTGATCAAACGTAGGCACAATTGGAAAGTGGTTCCATTTTCTGTGAAGTGCTATTATATAATTAGGGAGGGTTAATAGGTACTCCAGAGTTCCGCAATTAATATTCCAAAGATTCGTAGTAGGTACCCAAACATGATACATAGTTAGTAACAGTTACCGTAGTAGAAGACCCGTTGTACAAACAAGTTTTTTTTATCGTGAATAACTACGGTTTATTCGCCGTGTTTAGGCACGGTCGTCAGTGTTGTGCGGATCAATATGGAAGTTTGTTGACGATACAAGCTCACACGATTATTCTGCGGTGCGGCTAACGCACCGTACTGTAAAGAAACCGTGCCGTGTACAACGGACCTAAAACCTGATGAACGTCGATGCCATGCAGCCTTCATCGATGTCATGCAGTGAGCTGCAAAAGTTTTTCGTCAAGTAGGCTTATAGCTTAGTGCAGACTAACCTGAAGATTTTCTGGTAATGATTGATACCTTATTTCTTCACAGAAACAAAAATGAAAATTATCAATCTTTATTGCTGAACACAGTAAGTACATATAAATACATACAGTGAAATTGAATTGATGACACTGACATCGTGAAAAAAAATCTGCTGTTCCCTACATTTTGACGAGCTACGCAAACATAAATGTAGGAAACAGCTGTTTTTTTTCACGTGAAAATTATAAAGTATAATGTAATAAGATATTGTATTGTTTTGTGAATCGTATCATTCTAGTATTTGACTCATTCACTGATTCGTGATCATCTAGTTTACCTAAATGGTCAAGGTAGTTTTTATGCCCCCACTTCAAACTTTGGCATAAGTTATCCTGTCTATATCCCTAGCTATTATTGTATTACTTTCAATACTCTCGTGAATTTTATTGTTTTAGGAGGGTAGTCACGAGGCTACACCGTTGTTTGTGTTATAATTTGTACGATAAATAGCGATGTATAAGCGTAACCGATTCCTTGGTAACGTAACTTGCGCTGAATTAGCTTTACCGATACAGTTGGTACATAAAAACAATACGTTTTACTCGATTCAGGTTTTAGCTGAATTCAATACTATTCATGTGGATATTTTCAAATCCAATTACATTTAGAATATCACTCATATGACGAGCGTGACAATAATATTTCAACACGAAATATGACCGGAACGTTTGAATTCCCAATCAACTGCAGTTGTCCAACTGACTGATCGTCCGGACACACTCCATCAAGGAATGCTGTCGGTCGTCCGACTCTCCATAACTTCACAATTTGATAGCAGGCGTATTTCAGTTTTGAAAACTGAACTTTTAGGTTAGAATGTGTGTACATTTAAGAATTTTATAAGAAGCGGGAAGGTTCCTAATCTCTATAATGTAAGACGTAGGTTCTGAAATGTCTCGAGTTTATTTTTAAATTAAAGGTGTGTGTATAATGTAATCCTAACGAATATTTTTATTTTATACAAGATTTATTTAACTTTACATTTTTTAACACAGCTAACTTTTTGTTTGTTACCTACCCTTTCATACGAAAATGGCTGAATGGATTTGGATGAAATTTAACACATGGGTAGACCATATCTTGGGTTAGGACATAGAATAGTACGGTCCGGTAGTACGAATAATTTCGGTAGTACGTTCCCGTGAGATAATAAGTCACTGGCAAAAGCCAGTTCTGTATAAAAATAACTATACCTTACAAGGCTAGCAGCTAAAAGTATAAATTTGTTCGCGGTCATACAAAATGGAAATGTTATGCCCGAATATATTACCCTCTTCCTAAAGACACAGTATTTCCCAAAAAAGATCTTTGTGAAGAAAGGAGACACTCGTGGATCATCCTTTATTTCAGAAGAGCCCTTTTTGAGTTTAAGCAATTTTGAGGTTTCAGCCTCATATTTAGTTAAGAGCGGTCGACGCTTTGATTTCACAAGCGATGAATATGTTGCGTGTAGAATTAATTAGGTTGTCTGTCTATATCAATGGTGGATACAAATGTGTTCCATTTAGATTAGACAGCTAAACATGCAGGACTGGGTTTGTATGCGAATAATACCAATGTACGCCACAGGAGAAGTAATGTAATATGGTGTAAATCTAATTGCTTTTACACTGACTAGTGCTGATAACGTTCAGTTTTATTGCTGAAATCCAACCTAAATTGGCAGCTCAGGCAATAGGGGTGACAATTTTTTTTAAATCACTTCAAATTCCCAGTATCGCAGTTGTCGTGACTATAAACACAGATAAGGTTTAGAATGAATCCTTTATAAACAAAACTTTTGCCTTTATAGTATTGATCTGATCAGCTAACTTGAGAATCATTCAACCACAACAACCCTATTAACTATTGGAGCTTCATCAGACGAAGTCATGATACCCGCGAACTGTTAATTATGATAAACACTGCGTTTTGAGATCACTCATGGGCTAAAGTTACATATAAAATGGATACTTGCAAAGGTTTACTAAATGGAGGAGAAATACACATAATCCATCTTTTTTTTTGGCAACCTACGAGAAAGGCAAGTCAGCGTTTAATTAACACAATCATACTCCACAGTAGGTTACAAAACAAAGCCAGGATAAACCCATGTCAGCCTACAACTGACACACGACTACATACATAGGTACAAACATAGTTCACTTAGTTCATACGGGGACCACAACGCGGTGGTGTCTACAATCACCATGCCTTATATTGAATGGGACAAACGAACTTTTAACGAACGTTCAAAACTTTTGTTTTAATAACAACTATTTTAAACTGTTGCTACGTTCCTGTTTTGAATGTACTAGCTATTTGTTTCAAAAACATACAACATTTTGATTGGAATCTAGTAGCTGAGTGTTTGGCTGTAAATCAATGTTGGTTATGAATGAATTGCAGTGTCTCGTGTTGATTGTTCTATCTTGTTTTTTATTTTTCAATTGGTTTAATCTTCAAACAAGACATTTACATAATTATAGCGAACAGTTTGTATTGTATTGCTGTTTTTGTTGAAATTCTGTATTTCATTACAATTTTAATAAAATTTAGATAAAATGAGAACCAAATTTCTACAAATTTTCGGAGAAAAAAATGATTTCTGCTGAATATTATTCAAATTTCAAAGTCAAAGTCAAAGTCAAATCATTTATTTCAAATAGGCCCATGTATGGCACTTTTGAACGTCGAAATTTACAAAATATTAAAAATGATTCTAGTCGCCCCTTCCAAAAGGTAGTTTTCGTATGGAGAAGAATGGGCAAGAAACTCCACCGTTACTCTTTTAAAATGTTTTTGTAGTTTGTATAGGTACGTACATTAGTTAAATAATTATATGTGAAGACGATGCACCTAGAATAAAATTACTATACCACAATAGGTAAAAAGAATTAAAAATGAAGCAACGACAGATAATTTAATATGTGATAGATACATGGTGCTCACATATTTACAAACATTGTAAAAGTAGACGATTTTCCTAAAATTTTGTAATGAATAAGTCAGTGTGTGAGAAAGTAATCACAGAATGTTAAATCAATGTCATAAAACACAAAATAATCAATTTTACAATTAAATTAGCAACCAGTTTGATTTTGTCTTGATTCTAAATTGTCCTATGGAGCAGGACCAGCATGTTTCCAAGCACTCTTATCCTGGATATAATCCTCTAATTTGTAATATGCTTGTTTACAAAGTGCACTTTTGATATGAGTTTTAAATTTTCTTTCATTTAATTGCAATATGTCACAAGGTATTTTGTTGTAACATTTAACACAGTACCCCATAAAAGATGTATGTACTTTAGATAATCTGTAAAATGGTTGATCTAGTTTATCTTTATTTCTAGTATTAAAATTATGTCTACAATTTAATACTAGAAAATTATGTTTACAATTTCAATAAACAGAATGGCGAAAATTTAAAAAAACCGGCCAAGTGCGTGTCGGACTACGCACAATGAAGGGTTCCGTAGTTGAGATGAATTTATTTATCCCAAGGACAAAGTTAACATTGTAGTTGAAAAACATGTTCTCCCATACATCCCAACTGCAAATCGTCGCTCGGCATCCAATACCGCGAATGTGACATTTTTTACGTTTTTTTTTAAATTGCAGGATCACTTATTTCAACGTGTAGAATGAAATAAAACAAAAATCTGATTTTCGTTAAAAATTTCACATTCGCGGTATTAATATAATAATAATCTAAATCTAATACCTCTAAACGAGCAATTCTTGTATTTATTTATGTACCTATATATAATCTGAATCTCGGAAACGGCTCCAAGAATTTTTATTAAATTTAGTATGCAGGGGGTTTCGGGAGTGATAAATCGATCCAGCTAGGTTTCATTTATAGATAAAGTAGTTAAAAAAAAAATGGTCATCCAGATATTTTTCTTTATTCAAGAAACAAGGACTCATTGTGTTAGTAAACTTATGAACTATGTTAGCTTATTTTACCAGGTCACTCAGAAAGTTTTGCGACTAACAGTTTTTGTCTATAGGTTACTGGCTAGTTTTGATGTCAATTAAAACTATGACTATTTATTACAAAAAAACATATCATTCCAAATTCGAAATTCCCTCCACATTTTTTTACGAGCAAAATCAAAATACTCTGTCTTACTGAAAACTGGATTTACAACGAGAACATTTTCGCGCTATGATTTTGTACGATTTCAAATGTCGACTAAAACCAGAAGAATCGTTTGAAAGACTTAAAATGGTGTTCATAGAAAAAAGCCCTTCTAAAGCGACTATTTTCCGCTGATTTAATGAATTTATGTGTGGTCGAGTAATTTTGGCGGACAAAGAAAGAAGTGGCCGCCCTATGACGGTTGTTACATAACAAAACGTGCTGGCTGTGAAAAATTGAATTCAAGAGAATAGGCGAATTACATATGAAGAGGTTCAGCATATACTGCTGATTGGATCGGGAAGTGTGAATGAAATTCTATACGGTTATGGAAGATAGTTTCACGCTGGTACCGTAAAATCTAACGCAGGCTCAGAAGGAGGTTCGGGTAGAATGGTGCCGAGACATGATAGCAAAATTTGTAGCAGGCTCGTCTCGGCGCGTTTAAGATATCATTACAGGTGATGAATCTTGGATTTATCAATATGATCCAGAAATTAAGCGCCAGTAAACCGTGTGGCTGTTTCAAAATAAACCAACGCCTACCAAAGTGAAGCGAGCCAGAAGTGCAGGCAAATTTTTGATCGCAAGTTTTTTTTCTTTGCCGGGTTATCTGGTATCAGTACCCTGACGAGATCAAAGGAGCATCAATGCTGAATGGTATATTACCAAATGTTTGCCAGAAGTTTTTACTACTGCAAGCAGCAAGCGACCGAACACTGGCCTCCGTGGGCTACTGCTTCACCACGACAACGCGCTGGCTCACTCGGCGCTCAAAACAAGGGACTTTCTGGACAGCACACCGATCATCCTCCTAACAGTCCCGATTTAGCTCCGTGCGACTTTTTCTTGTTCCCCAAAATAAATCAACTCAAAGGAAAACAGTTTTCATCACCTGAAGATGCACTGGCTGCATTTGAGAAGGAGATTGGAGAGGTGTCTGATGCGGACTGGAAAGTGTGTTATGAAAATTGGTTTAGACGTATAAAACTGTGTATAAACGCCAATGGAGAGTTCTTTGAAAAGATATCATAAAAAAAATTATAACCTGTAGTATTTTTTTTCTAGTATCACAAAACTTTCTGAGTGCCCCACGTAATCTAGTTTAAATTTATTTCACCCCATGGGAGATGGCACTGCAGTGATTGATGTACATGCAATCCAGCCTGCTAGCAATCTTTTTTAGGACATTGTTGGAGCTGGCCCGTACTCTGCGCACCAGGGATGCACACCTCATTCGCATCGTTGCGTAAAAGCAATTAATATGTGCGTCCGCGAACATTCCTGATGCGCTAAAAAAACGGGGCAGCCCCACCAATACCCTGAAAGCGTTGTTGTATTGGACACGAAGGGCGTTGCACGACCTTTGGGTATATCTAGCCCACAGGCTGCACGTGTAAAACGTTGTACAATAAGCTCGAAACAGAGTAATTTTGACTTTTTAAGTGAGCAGCGTACAAACCTGCGAGCCAGCATGTTTGCCCTTACCGACAACGCTCTTCGTTCTCGTTCAATATCGAGTCCGTCATTGAGGTCAGGGGTCAATATATGACCAAGATATTTAAACGTAAATACTCTTTGTAGTGGAGTCCCATTGAGTAATACAGATGGTACATGACCCGGTCTACCCCCAGCCTCAAAAACCATGATCTCCGACTTATTGGAGTTATACATCAAACCATGTGTTTTGGCATATTGCTCACATTTGGCGACCAATTACTTTCTGAGACCACAGATTGACGCGCTCAGAAGCACCATATCATCTGCATAGCTAATATTATTTACACAAATACCATCTAAATAGCAACCCACTCTGGTGCTGCTGAGCTCGCCAATCCTGCCTCACCCCACATTCCAACCTGTATGGCCTGGAAAAAGTTCCAGCCCTTCGTACACTGTTAATCTGGTTACTATACCACAATTTAAAAATGTTTATAAGCTCCGTTGGCAACCTATCCTTCTCCATCTTTCTCCACAATACGTCATAAGCAACCAGATCAGAAGCCTTGAATAAATGTAGGAAGCTAGCATATATTGGCGTCCCACGCTGTGTATAGTAAGTATGTGATAGTATGCTTAATGCACAACACTGCACTTTCTGTTGACAAACCACGCCAAAACCCGAATTGGTTGTCATGAACACTTACAGTTTTATTTATTTGTGTATTAAGTAGACGGTCAAACACTTTTGATATTATGATATTATAGTAGCTAGACAGATGGGCCTATTGGATGCCGAGCGACGAAATGTAAGTTTTTACGCACAATATTGAGAGATTTACCATGTTATTTTAAGACCATAGACTTCTTATAGGTTTTCCTGTAATCTATGAGTGAAGAGCCATACTATGTATTTTTTTCAGATTTTTCGGTCCAGTAGTTTCGGAGATAAGGGGGGGGGAATGGTCAATTTTCATTGAATTTATTAAATATCTTTAAAAGTATTTATTTTAAAATTATATAAAAAATATATTTGAGATTCTCGTAACAAGCCCTTTCATTTGATATGTCACACGATACTGTTAGCAAAACTTTTTTTTTTAATTTTCTTGTTTGCGCCCCAAAAGTGACCCCTATATTCAAAATTTATTTATTTACGTTACTCATTCGTGTTTGGGTCACAGAAATACATATGTGTACCAAATTTCAACTTAATCGGTCCATTAGATTCGGAGTAAATTGGCTGTGACAGACGGACAGACAGACAGACAGACAGACAGACAGACAGACAGACAGACACACGAGTGATCCTATAAGGGTTCCGTTTTTTCCTTTTGAGGTACGGAACCCTAAAAATTCAACAAGCAATATGACGGACTGATAATATATGAGATCATAGGTACAGTAAGCGCTCAAAAGTGCATAAGCACGCTAAGAGTCGTATTGCTGTGAACACGCGGTGTAGTCCGTACATTTGCATGTGTAAACAGTCAGACGTCTGTGGTGTGAGTGCCGTACACACACCACAGAGAACACAGTTTTGCACTACACACTGTCGTATCGTCACGGTTCGCGGGCGCCGCACTTATATTTCCATCACTTTTGTTAGCACGCATCAAACGCGTGACCTTGGCCAGTGTATCGCATTGCTAAAATTCGAAAGTAAATTATATGTGCAGATAGCAGAAGGCGTTAAGCGTTGGTCTTAGATTCAAGATGGCTAAGGTTCTAATCTCGTAAATCACAGCGCTGTTTTTGCAAATATTATTATTTTTGTTTGCAATAATAATATTTTTAAATATCCTGCCTATTTATTAATGTTGTTATTGCAATAAAGGGTTTAGAATAAAAAATGCGTGATATGTTATAATAAAAATAAATAATATTTATTCGTTATATTTATTTTACTTAAGTATAGTTAACAAACTGCTACAATTATTTATCATTACTTCAGCTGAATAAGATGTGAAATTGATGTCTAGAAACTTAGAAGCAATTTGTATTATTTTGACATATAAAAATTTTGAAATGTTTTAAATTTTAAATGGATTTTTTTCACCATAAATATAAAGCTTTGATCATGGTCAAAGTAATTAAGCAATAAATAAGAATATTAGACTACTTAAAATGTAAAAAAAACTACTGACAAAATATTTGATTTTAAGGTTAAGTATAGGCAGTTTCGTTTACATTAATTATTTTAAATTTTATTGGGCTTTGGTAAATATTGGTTGGTATTGAGGTTATAGCTTAAGTATTCATTTTCTTTACGAAAAGAAGATTGAAACTAAACCTCAAATTTTAATCCTAAAATAATAATATTACTAAAATAATATTAACAATTTCGGTATATCTGCAAGAAATACGACAAACACCCTATTGAAACGTGCTTAAAAAATTAGTTACCATAAATTCATTCAATAACGAATCTGTTGTTTATTAAGTTGGTACGGTCAATATTTTAAGGTCAAAAACGGTTTTCTAGCTGGTCTTCAGTGATGCAAGCCTTCAGAGTGCACGGCGAACGGTTCATAATGACGTGTTTTTAATAATTCAGCAAAATATCTCGTTAGTATGAAAACATTTTGTTTCATATTCATTCACCATTTGACGTCGCTGCTACTCGATAATAAGCCCCTTCCTCATATCTCTTAACCCTCAAAGTATTTCTCTAGAACAAAGAAAAACATTGTTTTTATTACACATAATACCTAATTATTTATTATTCACTAATCGAATTTAACCTCATAATCAATTTAAAACTTTAAAGGCATCTTCTGTCTCAACAATACCTCTGTTCTATCAACAATACCCTTGATTAAGATTTATGTTTAGTAAAATATGAAATATATTTATAAATGATAACACTCACACTTAGTCCGGTTTCATTAGATATTCACTTCACTTTTACGCAGCGCAATAATATTCTCTGATCTCTTCAATATATTTTATGCCTGCTTTTTGAAAATAATAACCACAACACTGCGCTAAATACTCGTCATCAATATTATCCACGAACCAACAAAGTTCTATTAATTGAATACTCGTAACGAACTGCATCTACCCCACAGAAATCGAAATAATTTACTTAGTTTTTTGTGGTCTACCTGCTAAACTTTAATATTTATGTGAACAAGACGAATGAAACAAAAAACGAATGATGATTATCGAACTAGTCATTGGTTGCAGAAAAAGTGAGTGTGTGTGTGTAATGTGCGTGTCTACAGTATTGTAACAACTTATAGAAGAAGGTCGTAAGTCAAACCGAAGCGTCAGTCTATTGCTTTGTGAGATTGCTTATGGACTTTTGGTCGGTACTGTACATAAGCATCCCGGCACTCGTATATTACGGTTCAGCTAGGACCGACGGTGTGGGGAATCCAATTTAGTTCTGTAGGTGAGGAAAAAACATTTATGAATTTAAATTTGAAATGCATTATGACTTGGACTTGACAAGAACTGAGCACAATTATTGCTAGTGTCGTTCTGTTTTTCGATGGTATAAAAAATTGAAAAATAATTTATGTCAATATCATAATTGCGGATGTAACAAGTTATCTGGAGCAAAACAACAGGAATCCCTTACTTAGTTTATATTGTTTGCTTGACCTTTTCGATTCATCTTTCATTTCTAATCACATATCATTGTCTATATATCCGTTGTTTGATAAAATAGATCAAAGACTGTTTCCTAGTATAAACTGAGTAAATACTTTCACTATTGATACCACTTACAGATTTATAAAAGAGTGAACAGTAAACATTCGTTTTAATTACCTATGTACTGTTTAGAATTATCTATATTTAGATTATGGTTCTTTGAAAAGTTTAGTAGATTAGCAATCCGTCTTGGAGTGTGTTTTAGGACCTATGTTTTCACAATATTGTAGTTCAAGGTCTGGATGTAATGAAGGTCTGAATGTAAGATCGAACGACATTTGTGAACTAAACTTGAATGTGTTTGAGTTAACACCAGTTACTAACTTAGGTATGCCTACAACTTATACAAACTTTATCCCGCTAATGTTGATAGGACTTCGAGTCGTATCACTGTAGCTTAATCCCGAAATACGTTATTAAATGTGGATTCTGACTTGGTGATTTATAAGAAAATAAGTTAATCGAGCGAAATATCGTAGAAATATCATTCCTTGAGACATTAATCAGATTCCATAGTGGTAAGAATAGGTAGCATGTTCTGGCACTTCCCAAAAACACCTTTTCAGGTAGTAGGTACAAGTAGGTATCTCCATACCCACACGTGTTTGATTCAAACATTTTTTTTTTTAGCAAAGTGTCAAACAATAAAAAAACACGGTGTTAAGGGACTTTTAAATGTTTTAACCGAGAATTTACTTCCAAAGTAAATATTGATTCCAACTTTTGTGCTCTTTTTACACAGGACCTTTCACCGTTTGAACTACATTTTTTTATTATTCCAATAATCTGATTGATGGTACATTATTTGGCTGATTTCGGCACTTACTTAGATTGAGACTTTTTGGTAAAAGAATTTCCATATTTACAGGCTTTTCCGCATCCTTACAGGGATCGAATCTGTTAACGTTGTATTTGATACCTATAGGTTTTTACAGAGTGGTCTTATAATTTTAGTACATTATCTCAAACTTTTTTTGTACATTATATAAATGTATCATCTGTTTTCCAAATATGTTACCCCTTGAATAAAAAATAAATATAACAAAGACTTATAGCAAACACATCGACAGTAAGAGGTTTACGTGCGAGTACTTCCGCCGACCGGCGTCGGCGCGAAGTACGTTATATTTAATCAAAAGATTTCGAAAGAACTTGGAATAAAGTTTCTGAATTTCCTCTCCTGCTGGGAGCACCGTGTGTAGATAGCGGGTTTGCATAATTGTGTAACTTCGTTACCTTATTAGTTGAGGGAACCGATGGTGGCCGAAGTAAGGAATTACAAATGAGTATTTTGATTTGGATTTGTTCGTTTAGTTAGCTCCAAGTTCTATGTTAGGTTGATTTTACCCTTAATTAGTGTTGGCAACTTTATTTAGAAAAAGCAAAATATTTCTGATTTCAGAGAGGGTAATTATAGAGTGCATACTTATTATGTGACGTCACGAGCATTATGAACATTAATTTGTAAACCTCCTTTATTTTATGTGGCCGAATACAATATTTGCAATGACTTTTGAATTTAATAATCATTGATATATAGCGAACTGTTAATAGTAGATTGTTATACGAGGGGCTAAAATAACCCATTGTAACGAGGTAGTTTTACTCCCGAGCTGTAGCGAGGGAGTAAATAGAAACCGAGTTATAATGGGTTTTAGCGCCGTGTGTTACACTCAACTTTTCACTACGATTGCGAGAAAATAAAATAATCCAATACAATATTAAATAGTTTATTTAATTTAAATGTACAATTTGTACCATTCTAGATATTTAACGAGATGTTTTTCCGGCAACTTAATTTCAGTCCTCTGTGAAGATGTTCTCACTAGATGATGTCATTTTCACTGTTGTAAATTATATTACGGTCACCAATTCAATTCGTAATTAGAGAAAAATTCTAAAGATTTCGCGCCAATGTCTTTTTTATTTCTTCTGTAGCCGCAACGCAATGCACGCATTCTACCGAGAAGATAGCCGCATTTAGTTCCATTTTCAAAAATAAAATGTTCTTCTTTTTTTTGTGAACCAGTAATAAGTCGAGTTCATAATCATTCTACATATGAATAAAGACTTTTTCGTTTTTCAAGGCTCGTTGGAACAGACAAAAATTAAAAAGAAATTACTTTTTCCCCTAGAGCAAGAAATGCAATTTTTTCCCCGCTCTGGTACTCTACAATGACGACCTTTTTGAGTAAGAGGAGTGAAAAATTAATTTTAAACAGTACACAACGTTGTTGAAGCGTAACTGTGAGCCTGCCTTGCGTTTCATTGGGTTTTCAACTGTCAGTTCTACCGAGCGACAGCAGGATTAATAAGAAATATTATTTTTCATGAAAAATGTGCGAATGGTATTCCATTAAATCAATAAAGGCTTTATTATTTCCTAGAAATAATTGACGTCTTGTGGTGGTGGTCGGGTGGTTACGTGCAGTCTGTGAGCTCGACAGACGTGCTTTTTTTTTTTCGCGCGCTCTATTTTAAACTTCCCGCTTAGCGCCGAGTCGAAAATCTAATACAGTGTCGTCTTTGTGACGCACTGGGTTGCGCGTTGTTGGATTCTCACTTTGTTAAAAACAAAGTGCGCCAATAAAAATCGTCGCTTATTAAAATCGCCCGTCCGTACTTGGGATTACAAAGGATATTCAGTTGTCAATCAAATCGACTGGTAAGGACAGCTTACTCTTTATACAGCTCTATAATGGACACCTAAACATTTTTCGGGTCTGTCAGCGGACTATGTCGGCGGGCGTTTGACAATTTTAATGTTTATATTTACGAATTATTTTATCTAATAATTTTTATGATTACTGGTCACTAGCCGTACCCGTGTATTAAATTAAAGTGGCCATTATAGCGGTACGTTGCCTAAAATTTTCTATTGTACTCACACCAAAAAGGTTTTTGTCGAATTTTTACATAATGTACTGAAGTACATAACTTTTTTAATTGAAAAAAAATTCCCTATTCCACTCTGTGCCGTAGAATATTTTAGTAAAATTGTCGACGAGTGTGGCTGTAAAATGTTATGTGCGCACAAATTGTCCATTTCGTCCTCTAACGCTCGGCAAAGCTACATGTAACAGTGGAATATAGTACAAATGGTGATTTATACTTTTTGATCTTCTCTATATAATAAAAATAGTAGTATAGAATTTTTTCCGTTTATCTAGCTGTTGGTCTGGATGTATGTTCCGTATTGGCGCAAATACGGCTGAACGTATTTGAATGGCACACAGATAGTTTATAACCTGAATTAACATGTAGGGTACTTTTAATCCCTGGATATTTTCTGACATCCACGTAGGCGAAGCCGCGGGCAAAAGCTAGTAGGAGGTATTTTACGTCAAAACATGAAACTTCACATGGACGAAGTTACAGGCAGTATATTTTGTTACAACATTCACGCAGAATAAGTCGCGGGCAGAAGCTACTTTACAATAAATCGGCGTTGAATGTGGAGAATTACTTAGGTATACCTTTTGTTGTTAGATTTGTTAATTTTGTATAATTAGGAAATCGAAATCCTCAAAGAAAAACTAACACGCGTAGGAACTTATAACATGAAACGGTTTCATTTCAGCAAACATTGCACTTAAAATAAAAGTTAATGCAAATCATGTAAACAGCGCGACGCGCGAGTGGTCAAAGGTCGCTCCCTAACCGGGAAATCTTTTTCCAGAAACTTTAATTGAAAAAGGGTCACAAAAAACGTAGCAACAATATTTAACTTGGCTATATTTTATCGACGTAGGTAAGTAACAAGAAAGGGCGGTGAGTCTTTATGTTATGAGTTAAAAAGTTATACAGAACGACGATAAGGAAAGTCTTTGGCATCTTCTACGATGCAGTGATAAAGCCCAGTAGCATAACGTAAAACTATATTTATAACATTATTTCAGAATCCCTCTATTGACCTAAAAATTACGAAAACGTGAGATTCGAATCACATTAGGTAGGTTGCAATCTATTATGCATTCACTTTACTGGACACCTGCGCATTGTTCGTATATAACTCGCAAATGGGTCGAATAAGAATAACCTTGTGAATTAGATCTTATAATATAAGTACAGTTTTGTAGTGAATTTTGCTAATGTAAGATATCAAGTCCTACCGTTCTGTACAATTCTACCACTTTTGCTATAGGCCGACCGCTTAACTGAGACGGCTCCTGAGGCGGCTCACAAGTTGAAAAAACACTGAGCTCTTGCATCACGACACCACACCCCGCCCGCACCGCGCAGCTACCTCAGAAACCGTCTCAGTTAAGCGGTTGGCCCATTTTCGCTGACATTTTCGGATCATACCTTAATGAAAACTCAACCATTTTTAGTTTGCCCTCACTTTTGTCCGCCAACTGCTTCCCACGGTCGGTACCTCACTAGCAGTCAGTCAACTGACGACGGTCTCAACCCCTAAACTCCTCTCACGCCCACGCTACAGTAGAAAACGGATAACTTAGTAACAAAAAATCATCTCATTTGGAAATAAGAATCTGGAGGCAATATCGCCTTTGCATTTAAATTAATTTGTGATTGCAGTAATCTGTTCCAAAGGCAAAAGAAAATCATCCCTGTCGGTCGTCTGAATCTCGTTGTGTAAACGCATTGTGCAACAGGAGTCGATAACCTACAAAGCGGCATTAAGAAGAGCCAATCGATTGTTTGGTCGACACTACTTTTAGCTAGTTTATGAAACATATCTCATTATATAGTGTGCTCTAATGTGTGTTAGATCCAACCCCATCTCTAATTTAAAAAAAAATTGTACATACATGAATGAATTACTTATTGGGTGACTAACTAACTAACTATACAAATAAATACAAAAACAAAAGGACACTTAGGCGTCGAAGTACTCGTTCGCGTCGCTTTCATTCGGAAACGTGCCCCAGAAGTCTAGCAGCATTGCCACGTTGAATGGCAATCCGAATTCTTTGGCCAAAGAACGAACCAGCCCTCTGGTCACGTGAAATTTCGACTAGTCGGCGAGAAATTTCTTTAAAAAGGAAACGCGTTCTCGGGCCCCATAACCGCAGCGTTTCGTTTCGTATAATAATAATTATAAATAAGTTACGAATACATACAAAGTACAAAAATTGCATGACATGTGTTTTGGTAAACTATTCAATAAATCAACTCATGTCTCGAAAGTATTTGTATCAACCAATTAACCAATTAACTGCCAAGGTCCATTTATACAGAAAGAGATTGCCTGTGTGCTGGATCAAATGACCCTGTTTTTACGTTCCATTAGGTTAACGACGGAGTCTGATCCTAGGTAATGCTGAAATACCTGATTTTGCTTTAACCCTTTTTACGAATTCCCTATATTAGATTGAGTGTTACATTCCCCACGAACAAGAGTCAGATTAGATGGTTTTCATTATAATTTTTCTCATTACCTTAACTTTTTATTTTTTAAACGTTGCCCCACACTAGGAATTTCTCCTGTATTGTGGTGCTTTTACAAACATTTAAACTCACATACACAAACAGCCAGACCCGGAACAACTACTTGTAGGTCATACAAATATTTGTTCCGTGCGGGAATCAATTGCTTAACCACTGCGCTAACCGTTTCATCATCAACTATCCTAGCGAAAGTGTGTTTGTTTGTTACGCTTTCACGCTAAAACGGCTGAACAGATTTGGATGAAATTTGACACATAGGTAGACCATGATCTGGGTTAGGACATATAAAACTTTTTATCCCGATATTCCTACGGGATCGAGACTTATGCGGGTGAAACTGCAAGGCGCAGCTAGTTTGGAATAAATAAGTTTCAAAACAGTACTTAATGTTTTCTAAGTTACTTTTTAAGCTCATTTCCTCAGCCTCCAGCAATCCGTCAGACTAGTCCACTAAGTTAGTAACTTCTCTCACATTGTGTCGTTCTCACACAGGCGCGCTTGTTACAAACAAAGCAAAGAACACTACGGAGAAGTTTACATATTGTGTTTCGTACGGGGGAACTAATCAAGCGGGTGGCGTTTAGCTGTTGCTTATAATAATAAATTCCTCCCGACCGGTATCGGTCACGGTAGCCAGTCTCAACGGAGATTAGCCAGGCAGGCAGGAGATATTATTATAGTTCACAAGTGTCTGTTCCATAGTTCGATGGGTTACTTAGAATATTTGACTGCGAACCATACATATGAAACCTACTTCTTACATATTCACAAACACTCGTTCGTGGATGGGTGAGGCATATCCAGACCCCTCTGTGCCTTGGAAAGCACGAAGCCGTCAGTCCTGGCTGTCATAGACCTTTGACAGTCGTTACTGGTAGTCTGGAGCCCATAATGTCTGACAACCAGTCTTACCAATGGTTTCGTGTTACCCAGTAACTGGGTTGTAGGGCTCAGATAGACAGTCGCTCCATGCTCTCTCCATATCTAGTGGTATTATGCTGCATCCGGTTAGACTGGAAGCCAATCACAACATAGAAAAAGGCTAGGCAGATTGATTGATTGAAAAGGCTGATCCTTAAGTATCAGTGTTTGGGAAATATTATCCAATTAGATCTAGAAGTACATTTCTCCTAACTTAACTGGCAAAAATTAAAGAAATATTATGAAATTCGCTTTTGTTACGCACAAAAGCAGGATTTACTTTACTGAAGTAAAAGAAAATCCGGCTCCAACGCACTTACAACATGCATTTTTTTCAGAGTAACCGGAAACAATAGGTACGAACGAAGCAAGCTAATAAATAGCTTGTAAAAAAAAGGAAACGATTTGAAACACTCATTGTTCGATTGTTCGTATCACGTTGTTACAATAAATATTACTGCGAAACTTATATTTTTCACGTTACCGTTTGGCCCGAAATAAAGTTTTACGGCCAACTTATTTTTATTTTTTACTATTAATTTATGAACACTTACAGATTTCTACTTCGCGTGTGGAAATGGCAGAATGCTGTGGAAATGGATTAATATTTGTTGTATAATGTAGAATTAAACTGGGAGTAGTTTCGGTGTAAAGCTAAAAATGTTGGTACATAAATGTTGCTACCAATTAATGTAAAATGTTGGTACATTTTATTTTGAATGCAGTGTAAAATTGCTGAGTCTATTAAAATACCAGTACCCAAGGCACGCTTTTGTACTTAAAATATTTCAAAGTTGACATTATATTATTCATTAAATTGGTTTCCAAAATGTAAACAGAGACCTTTTGATAAATACAATAAAACTATTTGAATGGTTTATGTAAACTGGAAAACAAGTAACTATTAGAAATTTAGTCTTTTTATTCAAGTTGGTTCGTTTGAACTTTCATTACGACTGACTTTGTTGTTGAATATTAATTTAATAAAAATATTTTAATTTATACATATTTTACAAATTCCTTTATACCTACTGTAAATTCTGCATCTTGCAATTTTTTTCCTCTGTCCAACGAAAACAAACATCTTACGTATGGAAGATCGAATTAAAATCGTCGTGTGTCGCCGCGGGCTCACATCTGACATGTCTTCCTCTGTTTTCTTTCTCAGTCCGCTCTTGTTTAACAGGAAATTACGTTTGTTCTTTGCATCCCTCTATAATAATATTAGTAGCAGCAACGTTTTCCTATTATGCTGAACGGAACTCATGATAATATATCGGACGCTCTCACTTTAATTTATTTGTTTACGTAAGATTATGGTGGAACAAAGAACCGAACAACTCGATATGTGACAAATATGGTTTCAAATTAAGAAGTTTTAGTGGAAAAAAATCAATTCAATTCACAGAACTATTACAAAAATGAAACTAATTACTGATGTCATCATCTGCCTAGCCTTTTCCCAACTAGGTATGTTGGGGTCAGCTTCCGGTCTAACCGGATGGAACGAATGACTTATTACTGATTTGACCACTCTAAATAATGTGAACGACAAAATGCCCGCAATAATAATTATTTCAAATAGTTAATAGAGTTAATAGGAATTACAACTATGTACAGACGCCAGCACTTCAAGCTACTACAATCTGTCAAATTTATTTAATAGATTTTCAACTTTATCACTAATTTATAAGGTTCAAAGTTGATTGGGAAAATTTGACAGTTTCGGGTAGCTTGATGTGCTGGCGTCTGTACATATATGTAGAACCACATTGTTCCATTAGCATAATGTTCTAATGATTGCAATGTATTACAGCTTGAATTAACATAGTTTGCGGTTTTATGAATGTTTGTGTTTCAACAGCGATGTGTGTTACACTCAGCAATAAACGGTTGACACATTAGTTAAAATGAAAACGACAAAAGTATTTTGGTACAATAACATTAAATTGTAGATCATGTCTACGTTCCTATTCATAAATATAATATACAAGGAGGAATTAAAAACGAATCGAGTCACACCGAGTCACACGTCGTGTTAAATAAAATAAATACATCGAACAGATTACGTGTGACTCCGGATTTTTAATTTGTCTGTCTGTAAAATCTTATTTATACCTTTTTAGTAGGCATTCTTTTTTTCAGTTCATGACTTTACGTCCTCTAGAAGCTACCGTTTCTAAAGATGAATTCTGAGTACCTAGATTTAGCACCGACAAGCAAAGCAATACTATTTTATACCCCACGTAAATAGTGACCCACTCCGTTCATTGATTGGAGAAAGTACCCAAATGATAAGTAGTTTTACATAAAGATCAACTTGATACAAGGAAACGTACCTGAAGCTATTTGATCTTGGTGATATTCTCGTCGGTGACGGTAAGCGCTCGCCTCTCGCCCAACTTGTAAGACTCGTCATAGTACATGTACTCAGTGAACGTCAACCCACTGGTAGTATACTGCTGAGTAAAGTACATCGATATAGTCCCATTCGCTATGTCGTGTTCTATTATCCATTTACACTTTATCGGGACGGGGAAAGGGTTGGGGAAGTTTGGTGTCGTTATCATGCCCACGGGAGCCTTCAAGTGTCCGCCGCAGGTTTGTGGTCCCTGGTGCTCCCTATCGCTCTGCTGTGCGTGCGCGTTCTCTGCGGCGATGCCGAGGAGAGTGATGCTGAGCAGCTGATCACAAGCCTGCAACAAGATAAACTGTTGTCAGCATTGTATCCATATATATAAATTATTATTACGGTAAAATCAAAACTCAAGCAGAACTATCCTAATCTTGAATCTAAACATCTATGATATTGTTCGACCACTCCTCACTAATCTTCTATTGTAATCTATTCAAACTATCTCTAAGTGTATTTGAAATTGCAAATTACTGAACGCTTTCAATAAAAGCAATCATAACTTTTGTAGGGAAAAAATGGGAAAGGACAGACTAAAATGAAGTCATTTATTAGATGTCCCTTGCGGTACTTTAACTGTCTACTTCGTGATAAATGTCCGCCTCATTTGTCATTTTAAAATCCTTTAATCCAATTTATCGACCCTCGTCATCACTCAAGGTGTTAATTTTTTTAAAGATAATTTCGGTGCGTCTTTTTATGGCATAAATTTAAAGTGAGTTCCAACGTCCAAGATTACAAAGAGATCAAAAGGTGACGAAGTTCGGAGTTCCGTGTAGCGATATTAGCTTGACTGAAAACATAACAGCACAAGTTTTATAAGAGTTTTTCCCTACGTTCACCTTCCTTAACTTTATTATTCCTTGGGCAATATTGTGTTAGGGATCCGTTCTAAAGTGGTTCCCTATTGAGAGATTGCGCCTTATATATTTTTATTCGGAACTCGCCAAATTGTATCAAAATATACAAATGGCTTTGTCGGCGTTTTTTTAAAGCTCGCTGTATAGTTAGTTACTTAGTTTGCGTTAAGGAGTACAAAAATTAAGTCGATTAATAATTTATACACCATACAGAAAAAAAAAATATCTCGACTTTGTTGAAAAGTCTTCATAAATTACAAAAATACAAATCCACTTAGCTATATATATGTAATATGTAGCTAAGTGGATTTGTATTCTTATAATTTATGGAGACTTTTACCTGTGTATAATTTGTATAGAGTACGATATGTATGTGTGGAGAGGTATATAAGAGCGCAGTCTCTGAGACACGTCCATGATATATTGCGGTGTTGCATTGACTGTGGCGAACGTGAAATATTTTCAACAAGCATGACACGGACAGCTTGACAATTTGATTTGAGTTCCTGGCATCTATTTTTTATGGTAAATTACAGGAATTTTAAACGAAGAAATATAAAAGTGACATATTGTTACAAGTTTGGTACAAGTGAAACGTTATTAGTTCACCATATTACACAAAAAAATTATGTTGATGTAAATCATATAATATGGTGAAATCTTCTTTCCTTCTCAGTGTGCAACTGACACAGTTTGGTTTCTTGTTGGTCAGCATCATTTTTGGTAATCTCAAAAACCAACGTATTTTTAGTATTTTTTTTCCTGTGATATAAGAACAAAACAAGTGAAAAGTAACTTATCAATGTTTTACGTAAAATACCCTATAGAGATAAGACCAAATGACGTACCTTCCTACCTACGAGGAAAAGAGAAATAAGACTAAAGCAAATGCTATTAAGTTTAGGATAACGAAACAAAAGAACACCTAAAATCTCGAAATACAGGTTTATGAGGCAGACCCTTTCGTTGTTAATATACTGTGTAATCTAGATGTTATCGCTAAAGAATTTTTGGACAGTTATTTAGGTTATTTGAGAACGAATTACAATTTTAGAGAGACATGGAGCCAAATTGTATCCGACCTTTGGAGATAAACGTTTATCGCGAAAATATCGTTGCGGGTCGCAATAAATAAGGTGTCTTCATAAAAGTTGCACGCGAAGTGTGTGAAAAAGCTGTTACGGATGTGAGAGATGAAAGGGCAATATTATTCTTTAGGAGCATGAATAAAAATGAATAATAAAGAGAGTTGGTGGTTATTGTACTTAACCCTTTGAACACTAAAATATATGTTTTGGAAGGCATACGAGGGGCCGAAGCCAACACACAGCGGCCCGTTCATCGTTTTTAGAGTTCCGTAGTAAACAAGAAACCCTAATAGTTCCGTTATGTCCGTCTGTCCGTCTGTCTATCTGTCCGCAGTCTAGCTTCGAGACTCTTAATTCTAGAAAGCTATAATTTGGCATGGGTATACATATTAAATAAAATGAGACGCGACCAACCGGCGATTATACCTGTATATGCACTGTGTAAGTGCACACAAGGTATTGTTAGGTTTTTAATCTGCATTTGTTATGGTAAAATCATGCACATAAGTGCATTAGTTATAAACAGAGCAAATAATTATTATAAACTTAATTGGTTAGCACTGCGCGGCAAGCAGCGAATATTTATTTTCATCTCAGACATGTCACAAACACATGCGTAAATAAACATGATCATGAGGATGATGTCTGCAGATATACTACATTATCAAGAACAGACTACAGAACACATTACATAGGTACTACAACCAAGGACTTAAGATAATATGTGAGGTGAACAGAACCACAATCTGTTAGGAAATAATAGCTTACATATCTAGGGACTTGGAATCGCGTTTAACTTAAACATAGAGAGACAATGATAAAGCTGCACAAGATTTGATATTATTATCTATAAGAAGGTAGACTCTTCACATTTTGTTGGATAGTTTGTTATACAATCTCGATATCTGGATGCACGAGCTAGCTCTCTGACTGTGGAAATTACCAATCCGATAAGTCAATTTTGTGTCAATATCGGGAAACCGTCAAGATAATATCGGATGAGGACTATGGAAAAGAACAAAATCTATTTATGTGCCTAAATAGTTACTAGATTCCGCCAGCGGCTTCGCCCGTGTGATATCTTTATAAATTATAGCTTATGTTACTCAGTGATAATATAGCATTCTACAGTACGGTGAGAGTATTTTTAGAATCGGTCCTGTAGCTTTTGAGTTTATACATTACAAACAAAAATACAAAACTTTTATCTTTGTAATATTAGTGTAGATATCTCAATGACGTTTGACGATACTAGATGAATATAATGGAAACACATTTCATCAGTCTCAATATGCAAGAAATTTTAAAGAAAGGTTTATTTTCTGTGCGTCTCCAAAATTAATTCTGCTAAGTTGATATTAGGAAATTCCGCCGCTTGAATAAGTAGATACATTTGCGTAGTTATTTTCGCTCTCCTTGATTTTTCGGCACGAGACAAATATTATTCGAAAATCTTCATATGTATTATTCAATATGTATTACGCTGCCTTTTTTTTTTTTTTTTTTTTGGCTGGGAAATTATCAAATAACTTCTCCCGCTCTGGTTGGAGTGGGAGGGCGTGTCAGACTCTTACTGACTAAAACCCACCCGTGTTCCTTCGGTTGCCTTGTTGCCGGGGGCCACGATTTCCCTATTGGTTTTCTTCGAACCCCCGGCAGGCATTGGCCCTAGCGGACCCCGTCAATTCTGCTGACATCTCTTTAAGGCGCGCGTGGAACACAACGCGCCGTCGACCCGGGCTTGGTCCTTATCGGACGGCGAGCTACCCATTGCTCACCGTCCGCAAGCCCGCGCCTACGGTGGCCGGAAATCGGCTCGCGATTCCCGCCCCGGGCGTCTCCTCCTGCGGCGGTTGGGGGCGTGAGGGCGCGAAATTTGCCTCTCCCTCACGCGTTCCGCCTCCTCCTTCGCGAGCATTACCGCTTCGCAGAAGGAGGTGACAGCCTGCCATTTCCTCTCGCTCCGTACCATGGCCTGAACCAGGGCCGGACGCGAGAGATCACCGCCGCCGATCGCCTCTACGAGGACACGGCGTTGCTCCGCCCAAGCCGGGCAGACCTCCACCGTATGCTCCACCGTGTCCTCAGGCCGATCCACACAATGGTGACACCCGGGTGTTTCCTCCCGCCTTATCCTAAACAGGAACCTCCCGAAGCAGCAGTGTCCGGTGAGGACCTGCGTCAGGCGGAAGGTGAGGACGCCGTGGCGTCTCTCAAGCCACTCCTCAAAGAGGGGTCTTATCGCCGCAATTGTGGCGTGCCCAGCACGGGGTTGCGACAATCGCACTCTCCATGACGCCATGAGATCCCGCCGGAGCTCTGTCCGTTGTGCCGCGATTTCTTGCGGCATCGGAGTTAAGCCCCGGCGTTTCGCCTCCTCGCGCCACTCCCAGATGTGTGCGAGGACCTTTGCCTCCAGATCCCACGGCGGTAATCCGGCAAGGAGGCTCGCCGCCTCGCAGGAGACCGTGCGGTATCCTCGGGCCAGCCGAATGGCCATGACCCTCTGGGACGCGTTCAACCGGCGGGCTGGCCGCAGCCTCAATGAACGCGCCCACACCGGCGCCCCGTAGAGGGCCATGGACCGAACGATCCCCGCGTAGAGCCTCCGGCAGGAGGCGTTTGGATCCCCCAGATTGGGCAGGAGCCGCTTCAAGGCAGCCCCGGCCCGCTCCAGTCTGGGAGCCAAACGTCGGAAATGTTCAACGAAATTCCACCGGCTGTCGAGGACGAGTCCCAGATACTTCATCGTCGACTCGACACCGATGTGAACCCCTCCCGCCATTACCTGGGAACCCGACGGTGGCGCATTCCGAGGACCATGAAAACCCATGGCCTCAGACTTGTGCAGGGCCACCTCGAGTCCCAGCTGCCGGATCCTATTTACGATTGTCGCAACCCCGCGTGTCGCTAAGTCGGCCACCGCCTGGTACGACCCCCCCTGCGCCAGGACCGGCGTGTCGTCAGCGTAACAAAGGACGCTGACGCCGCTAGGGAGGTCGGCGCGCAGCACCCAGTCGTATCCGATGTCCCACAGATGCGGTCCCAGGACCGAACCCTGTGGGACACCGCACGACATCTCTTGCCGGTTCCACTCTCCTTGGTGACCGGGGTAGATGACGGCCCTGTCCGTCAGATAGGCCTCGACCACACGACAGAGGTAGGTTGGCATCCGGTGATACCGGAGTGCCTCCCTGATGCAACTCCAGGGCAGGGTGTTGAAGGCATTGGCGATGTCTAGAGACACCGCCAAGACGACCCCACCCCGGGCCACAGCATCCCCCGTCGTGAGAGCCCGCACGCGCATGATGGCGTCCACCGTAGAGCGCCCCCTGCGGAAACCAAACTGGCTCTCCGCCAGATTCGGCCCCACTCGCACCAGCTGCCTGACGAGGCGGTCTGCAATGACTCTTTCAAAGAGCTTGCCCACCTCATCGAGCAGCACAATGGGCCGATAAGCGGACGGAGAGTCCGCTGGGCGCCCCGGCTTCTTGATGAGGACCAGTTTCCCCGTCTTCCAACGAAGTGGGAACTGGCCCCTCTCCATGCATGCGCTTAGGAGCCCCCTTAGTCGAGGCCCGAGAGCCCCCATGGCCAGGACCCAGGCTTTTCCGGGTATGCCGTCGGGTCCTGGGGCGGTATTCTTCGCACTCATCTTGCGTACCGCCACTCTCATTTCTACCTCAGTCACTTCCGGAGCATCGTCGTCGTCGGTGTGGTCCGCATCGGGCATCGCAGTAGGCGGAGCCATGGGCGGAGGGGTATGATCCCCTCTAGAAGGGAACAGAGCGCTCACCACGTCCCCCACAAGCTGGGGCCGGAGACTCTGCGTCAGCGGGGGGGCCCATGGGCGGAGCTTCTCCCGCACCATCTTGTATGGGCGCCCCCACGGGTCCCTGTTGAGAGTCTCCAGCAACTCCTCGCGGGCCAGCGCCCTGGCCCGCAGGATCTCCTCGTACAGCTCTGCCTGTATGGCTTCCGTATCCGGAGGGCGGATACGGAGCCTGCGATGCCTGGCGTACCGGCGTCGCGCAGCAACACACGCCCTGCGCAGAGCCTCTAGCTCTTGCGACCACCAGTATAGCCGGCGCGAAGCACATCTAGGCTGGACCCGGGGCATTGCCATGTCACACACATTGGACATGGCCTCCCGGAACCACTCCGCCTCGTCGTTGATGTCGGCAGGCCTGTCCGGTGATGACACCCAGGCCTGCACGATCGAGGCTTCCAGGAGAAGCTCCCGGTCCAGCTGCTTCAGCGCCCACTGCGGACCACTCGGGGCCTGTCGGACCGGCGCGCTCGAGGTCTGGGTGGAGACGTCAAACCGGATGTACCGGTGATCGGAGTAGGTCTCCACCCCCTCCATGACGCGCCAGTCAATGACACGCGGCGACAGAGCGGGGCTGGCGAACGAAATGTCCACCACCGCTTCACCCCGCATCCGCACACACGTGGGGACAGAAGCCCGGTTTAGGACGACCAGGCCTGTCTCCAGAGCCCAGTCCTCCACCATCCTACCCCATGTGTCCGTATACCGGGAACCCCAAGCCAGATTCTTGGCATTGAAGTCCCCGAGTACGAGCACGGGGAGGGAACCAAACCCGACGACGAAGACTCTTAACTCCCCAAGGGAGTTGTGGAACTCGGCAAGAGTTCGGTTCGGGGAGAAGTAAACACCCACCACGACAATCTCCCCGAACCGTGCTGCAACGCAACCTCGTCCTCTCTTGACCGACTCGAGGGACGGAGTACCGGCGGCGGCCGACGAAATGAGGGTCACTGAGCCGCTCAGGTCCTCCACCCAGTCATCCCTGGGCTCCAGCAGTTTGACCTGCGCCGAAACCCAGCCCACCGAGAGCCTTTGGCCCTCCCCGGCTATCTTTTTGGCCGCCGTCACGGGGCAGCTCACCCTAATGGTTTGCATCCCCGTGTGATCAGTATGGATGGTGCCTGCCTTGATCTGCTCGACAGAGCACCCTCCAGCCTTAGGGGACTGCCACGCTGCTGGTCCCTCCAGAGTGGTGTCCCTCCGTGGCGAGTCTCTCGGCTCGCTTGGCCATTTCAGCTGGGCTGGTCTGGCTCGACTTACCACCCTCCTTGGTGGTGAGTCCTCTACCCACACCTTTAATTTTTGCCCGGGCTTTGCCCCGCCGGCTGGTGTGGATCTTACGCCTGTCGTCGGCGGAGGACCACTCACCATCTCCTGAATTGGGGCGCTTCCGGAATAATTTTCGGATTATTCCGTCAGCCCCCACCACTTCGCGCCCCGAGCTCTGGCTAGAGCCCTCCGCGCCAGATGCAACGTCGGACTCCGACCCCGCATCACTCTCCTCCTTTCTGTTTGTTTTGTTTTTCATTGATTTTTCCATATTAGATCCCACGAGTAAAAACGTTTTATTATCTCAAAAATTGTGTGGTTCGCACTAGTGACTAATTAAGCTACCCATTAGTCAAGCTAACAACCTCCCTCACGGTGCGCCGCCGCTTGGAGGTTTGGGGTGATTTTTTATAGAGGTTTTCTACCTTGCGGCCCGGGCGATTAAGCCAAGACCCTCGACCCCCGTCAAATGCCAGAGACATGACCTTGACACTCTTCGGGGCTACGAGACCAGCGGTGACAGGAGAAAAGACTTCCTCCTGCCCGCCCGACGGCAGGGTTAGTGCACGCCGAGCCCGCTCCTCCTCTAACGCTGCTCAACGAGTGCTCCCTAGTGAGTACCCGTTAGAGCGTTCCTCCGACAGGATATTGGCATACGGACAACGAGACCCCTAACTGGGGAGTCATTGTCCGTACCCCAGGGTGCACCGTCCCGGGGTGCGTACAGAAAACCTCCACGTGTGCCTGATACCTGCTGGTCCCTTATGGATACGTTCGGGGGGAAGAGCAGTTGTCAGGCCGGTGCACCCTGGGCATGAACAATATACTCTTCGGAAAAGGTTTGGGAGTTTTTCGGAGAGGGTATTGTTTGTGGCTAATTTCTGCGGGCGGGGGAGCAGCATGCTCCTCGACGTTCTTCCGCGTGTCCCTCTGTTTTGCAGAGGGCACAGTGGAGGAACGAGGGAGGCGGGTCGCTCCTGATCGATCGACGTTAGTCGATTGACACTGGACGTGACCCAGCCGCTGCGGTGCAGGCGCACCAAAGCGGCTGTCGTTTCTCCCTCAAGAGCGATCTTGAGGGAGAACTTTCGGCGGGTTCGCTGAGCCAGGTTATCTGGACAGCGAACGGAGGCATGTATAATGCCGCCGCCGGGGGCTTGGCTTAACCGCCCGGCCCAGAGGAAGGACACCTCTAAGATAAAAAACCACCTAATCCTAAGTTTTGAAGCGCGGCGAGAGGATGAGTGGCTGGTGGGGGACCAGTCGTTAGCGCTTCCCCTGTAGATACCTGCCGACCTCTACAGTATATAGGCTTACCTAGGTAAAAGGCTCTGCCTAGGTGGACGTTTATATCCTAACTACTCGTGGGAACTGTATGGAAGAATTAAATAAAACTAAAAACCAAAATGACGAAAAAGTGCCAATAGTATTGGCGGAGAAGATACCGCTTGCCGGCGACGGCAACAAGAGCCGAGGAGGCTCCAGTCCCTCAGGGGACCAAAGTATGTCCGACCAGGACGTAGGACGTGGGGGCTCCAAATTCTGGGGCAAAAGGACGCGCGGGTCGGAGCGCACAGGATCGGCGGGGCAATCCTCTAGCGAGGAAAGCCTCCCGATCGCGAAAGTGCCGACGGTGAGGAGAGGCCGAGGACGAGCGGTAGCGGGAGCAGCTTCCGCTTCGAGGCCAGGGCGGGGCAATCGGGGTCGCCCCAAGCGGCCTGATACGCCAGTTATCGGTGCGGAGAGCGACCCTGGGGTCTCGTCATCCGAGGCCTCAACAGAGGAATCGGAAGTGGTGGTCGCCGCCTCACTGATGGGCACGAAGGTGCGCCCTGACGCCGAAAAGAGTGCTCGGGGTGGGGTGGTCGCCACTGAACAGGTCGCCGAAATGGCCCGTCCGCTAAGGGAGCGGGCCAAAAACAGGCTGGACCAACGTGGTGGTAAGCCGGACGCCGCTGGTGGCTCCAATTCGGAGCGAGCGGTCAAGTTCGCGGAGGAGGTAGCGGCCGCGATCAGCGAGGTGGCCTTTAAGAAGACGAAGTCTTCTAGAGGCAAGGCCATCTCCGTGGCTACTGCCTCTATCATGGCGGCAGCGGAGGCCCTCCAACCCGGGCCTCCGTCAGACGGTATGTCTGAAATGCGGGCGGAGATCGCCCGCTTGACAGCCGCCATGGAGCTTCTCCAAAAGGAGAATGCAGAGCTCCGAGCGGACTTGGCTGGGCTCCGACGAGCCGGCCCCCGAGAGGTGCCGCAGGAGGGGGAGCAGCACGGGCAGGGACGGCCCGTGACTGCTGAGGACCGGATCCTCAATCTGGTGCGGCAGGAAATGGCTGCTCTACGGAGCAAGTTTTCCACCTTGGAGGCCATAGTCCCCCATTGGCGGCAAGCCAGCCGGCCTCGGGTCAGCGGAAGGCGGCGTCATACGCCGCCACCGCAGCTGCCGCAGCCGGATCAGCCTCGTCGGGGCCGACCAAAGGTGGGGTGGCTGCACAGGCGGCGAGGGCCCCAGCCAAGGCGGTGGAGGCCCCGGCGAAAGCGGCGGCGGCTGCTCCAGTCAGGGCGGCAAGGGCCCCGGCCAAGGCTGCGGGGGCCTCGGCAAAGGCGGCGAAAAGGCCGCCCCCCCCACCACCTTCTGAATCTCCTCCGGCCGACGCCGGATGGCAAGTAGCCGGGGAGAAAAAGAAGGCTGGCAAGGCGGCAAGGGCGGCCAAGAGGAAGGCGAGGCGGCAGCGGCGCAAGGAGCGAAGCGTCGCGGATAGGCTCCGCGCCCCGAAGTCCGCAGCTGTAGTGATTACACTACAGCCGGAAGCGGAGAAGAAGGGCGTGTCCTATCAGCACGTGCTCGCCAAGGTGGATGCGGCGGTTGATCTGAAGGAGACCGCCAATGGCGTCCGCCTGAAGATCACCGCGACCGGGGCCAGGATGCTGGAGATCCCCGGTGCGAACAGCGGCCCGGCAGCGGACGCTCTGGCCAATAGGCTCAGGGCGACCCTGAATCCGGAGGAGGCCCGAGTGTCCAGGCCCACCAAACGCGCTGACTTGCGCATCCGGGGCCTGGACGACTGCGTGACGGCAGAAAAGGTGGTGGCCGCGGTCGCCAGGACTGGGGGGTGCTCTGCCGAGGAGGTGAGGGCAGGCACCATCCACCCTGACTCCACGGGGATGCGAGCCGTAACGGTGAGCTGCCCCGTGTCGGCGGCCAAACTGATAGCCGGGGAGGGCCGAAGGCTTCTGGTGGGTTGGGTCTCCGCGCAGGTGAAACTGCTGGAGCCCCGACCTATGAGGTGCTTCCGCTGCCGGGTGGGCGACCACGTGGGAGCGAAGTGCACCTCGGAGGTGGACCGCAGCGACCACTGCTTCCGCTGTGGTCAGCCCGGTCATAAGGCCGGCTCGTGCAACGCCGCGCCGCACTGCGTCGTATGTGCGGCGGCTGGCAAGCCGGCCGATCACCGGGCTGGGAGCAAGGCCTGCGCTCCACCTGCCAAGACCAAAGGCAAGGGCAAGCCCTCCGCCACCGCCGTCACCGCCGCAGCCGCCGCCACTACTGCCGCCGCCGCTGCCGCCTCCACTGTCGTCGTCGCCGCCGTTGCCGCCGCGGCGGTGCCCTCACAGGGGGCTAGGGAGGGGGTCGAAATGGAGTGTCAGTAACGGCCCCATTACGCCTCCTCCAGGCGAACATCAACCACTGCGCCGCTGCTCAGGATCTTTTGCTCCAGAGCATGGCGCAGTGGTCGATTAACATCGCCGTGGTCGCTGAGCCGTACTTTGTCCCGCCCAGGGATGACTGGGTGGAGGACCTGAGCGGCTCAGTGACCCTCATTTCGTCGGCCGCCGCTGGTACCCCGTCCCTCGAGTCTGTCAAGAGAGGACGGGGTTGCGTGGCAGCACGGTTCGGGGAGATTGTCGTGGTAGGGGTATACTTCTCCCCGAACCGAACTCTCGCCGAGTTCCACAACTCCCTTGTGGAGTTGAGAGTCGTCGTCGTCGGGTTCGGTTCCCTCCCCGTGTTCGTCCTCGGGGACTTCAACGCCAAAAATCTGGCTTGGGGTTCCCGCTTTACGGACACACGGGGCAGGATGGTGGAGGACTGGGCTCTGGAGACAGGCCTGGTCGTCCTAAACCGGGGTTCTGTCCCCACGTGTGTGCGGATGCGGGGTGAATCAGTGGTGGACATCTCGTTCGCCAGCCCCGCTCTGTCGCCGCGTGTAATCGACTGGCGCGTCATAGAGGAGGTGGAGACCTATTCCGACCACCGGTACATCCGGTTTGACGTCTCCACCCAGACCTCGAGCGCGCCGGTCCGACAGGCCCCGAGTGGTCCGCGGTGGGCGCTGAAGCGGCTGGACCGGGAGCTCCTCCTGGAAGCCTCGATCGTGCAGGCCTGGGTGTCATCACCGGACAGGCCTGCCGACATTAACGACGAGGCGGAGTGGTTCCGGGAGGCCATGTCCAATATATGTGACGTGGCAATGCCCCGAGTCCACCCTGGACGCGCTTCGCGCCAGGTGTACTGGTGGTCGCAAGAGCTGGAAGCTCTACGCAGGGCGTGCGTTGCTGCGCGACGCCGGTACGCCAGGCACCGCAGGCTCCGTATCCGTCCTCCGGATACGGAAGCCATTCAGGCGGAGCTGTACGAGGGGTACAGAGCGGCGAAGACCGCCCTCCAAGCGGAGATCCTGCGGGCCAGGGCACTGGCCCGCGAGGAGATGCTGGAGACTCTGAACAGAGACCCGTGGGGACGCCCATATAAGATGGTGCGGGAGAAACTCCGCCCATGGGCTCCCCCGCTGACGCAGAGTCTCCGGCCCCAGCTTGTGGAGGACGTGGTGAGCGCTCTGTTCCCTTCAAGAGGGGAACATACGCCCCCGCCCATGGCTCCGCCCATTGCGGTGCCCGATGCGGACCACACCGCCGACGACGACGACGATGCTCCGGAGGTGACCGAGGTAGAGATGAGAGTGGCGGTACGCAGGATGAGTGCGAGGAATACCGCCCCAGGACCCGATGGCATACCCGGAAGGGCCTGGGTCCTGGCCATGGGGACTCTCGGGCCTCGACTGAGAGGGCTCCTAAGCGCATGTATGGAGAGGGGCCAGTTCCCACTTTGCTGGAAGACTGGGAAACTGGTCCTCATCAGGAAGCCGGGGCGCCCAGCGGACTCTCCGTCCGCCTATCGGCCCATTGTGCTGCTCGACGAGGTGGGCAAGCTCTTTGAAAGAGTCATTGCAGACCGCCTCGTCGGGCAGCTGGTGCGAGTGGGGCCGGATCTGGCGGAGAGCCAGTTCGGTTTCCGCAGGGGGCGCTCTACGGTGGACGCCATCATGCGCGTGCGGGCCCTCACGACGGGGGATGCTGTGGCCCGGGGTGGGGTCGTCTTGGCGGTGTCTCTAGACATCGCCAATGCCTTTAACACCCTGCCCTGGAGTTGCATCAGGGAGGCACTTCGGTATCACCGGATGCCGACCTACCTCTGTCGTGTGGTCGAGGCCTATTTGACAGACAGGTTTGTCATCTACCCCGGTCACCAAGGAGAGTGGAACCGGCGAGAGATGTCGTGCGGTGTCCCACAGGGATCGGTCCTGGGGCCGCATCTGTGGGACATCGGATACGACTGGGTGCTGCGCGCCGACCTCCCTACTGGCGTCAGCGTCGTTTGTTACGCTGACGACACGCTGGTCCTGGCGCAGGGGAGGTCGTACCAGGCGGCGGCCGACTTAGCGACACGCGGGGTTGCGACAATCGTCGACAGAATCCGGCAGCTGGGACTCGAGGTGGCCCTGCACAAGTCCGAGGCCATGGGTTTCTATGGTCCTCGTAGTGCGCCACCGTCGGGTTCCCAGGTATTGGCGGGAGGGGTTCACATCGGCGTCGAGTCGACGATGAAGTATCTGGGACTCGTCCTCGATAGCCGGTGGAACTTCGTGGAGCATTTCCGACGTTTGGCTCCCAGACTGGACCGGGCCGGGGCTGCCTTGAAGCGGCTCCTGCCCAATCTGGGAGGTCCAAACGCCTCCTGCCGGAGGCTCTACGTGGGGATCGTGCGGTCCATGGCCCTTTACGGGGCGCCCGTGTGGGCGCCTTCATTGAGGCGGCAGCCAGGCCGCCGGCTGAACGCGTCCCAAAGGGTCATGGCCATCCGGCTGGCCCGAGGATACCGCACGGTCTCCTGCGAGGCGGCGAGCCTCCTTGCCGGAGTACCGCCATGGGATCTGGAGGCAAAGGTCCTCGCGCACATTTGGGAGTGGCGCGAGGAGGCGAAGCGCCGGGGCTTAACTCCGATGCCGCAAGAAGTCGCGGCACAGCGGACAGAGCTCCGGCGGGATCTCATGGCGGAATGGAGAGTACGATTGTCGCAACCCAGCGCTGGGCACGCCACAATTGCGGCGATAAGACCCCTCTTTGAGGAGTGGCTAGAGAGGCGCCACGGCGTCCTCACCTTCCGCCTGACGCAGGTACTCACCGGACACGGCTGTTTCGGGAGGTACCTGTTCAGGATAAAGCGGGAGGAAACGCCCGGGTGTCGTCACTGTGTGGATCGCCCGGAGGACACGGTGGAGCATACGGTGGAGGTCTGCCCGGCTTGGGCAGGGCATCGCCGTGTCCTCGTGGATGCGATCGGCGGCGGTGATCTCTCGCGTCCGGCCCTGATTCGGGCCATGCTACGGAGCGAGAGGAAATGGGAGGCCGTCACCTCTTTCTGCGAAGCAGTAATGCTCGCGAAGGAGGAGACGGAGCGCGTGAGGGAAAGGCAAATTTCGCGCCCTCGCGCCCCTAACCGCCGCAGCAGGAGACGCCCTGGGCGTCGGGAATCGCAGGAAGATTTCCGGCCACCGTAGGCGCGGGCTTGCGGACGGTGAGCAATGGGTAGCTCGCCGTCCGATAAGGACCAAGCCCGGGTCGACGGCGCGTTGTGTTCCACGCGCGCCTCAAAGAGATGTCAGCAGAATTGACGGGGTCCGCTAGGGCCAATGCCAATGCCGGGGGTTCGAAGAAAACCGATAGGGAAATCGTGGCCCCCGGCAACATGGCATAGGAAGGAACACGGGTGGGTTTTAGTCAGTAAGAGTCTGACACGCCCTCCCGCTCCACCCAGAGCGGGAGAAGTTATTTGATAATTTCCCACCCAAAAAAAAAAAAAAAAAAAAAAAAAGGGTGCACCGTCCCGGAGACTGGCCTTCCCCCAGGACGCATCCATAAGGGAACTCCAGCCCCCAGGCACACGGGGAGGTTTCCTGTCCAAGCATGTATTACGCTGCCTGCTTCCTTTTATAACTCGATAATATTAACGAAGCCCGAGCTAATATTATGATTAGATGCTTCGATTCGTGACCTTCTATAAATATTTCAAAATAATTTGTTACAGGTTCTTACTGAAGAATTTCGAAGTCAAAGGTTAGGGCTTCGGTTCTTTGTTGTTACTTGCCAAGGTCAATCTCAAGGTTATCTTATCAAAGTTATATTCTTTTATGAGAATAATATTGTTATGCGGTATTTCTTATTAATGTTCACTTTTGACTTGATGGAGAAATTAGTTTGTTTTACATAAAAAATTTGCAATTTAGATAAATCAAGACATTATTTGTTTAAAAAAAGTTAACGTTTCTCATAAAATAAACCTCTCTTGACCATTTCTGGCAAATAAGACAGATCTATAGATCCACTAGCAGCGTCCCGCGGTTTCACCCGCATAAGTCTTGACTCCGGAAGAATATCAGGATAAAAAGTATCCTTTGTGCTAAATCAGATTATAAACTATCTATGTGCCAAATTTCATCCAAATTCGTTTAGTCGTTTTTGCGTGAAAGAGTAACAAACATCTATCTATCCATCCTCACAAACTTTCACATTTATAATATTATTAAGTAAGATAAGTAATAAGTACCTAGGCTGTGAATATTATCGGCACAAAGGTTGTGATAAATAGGTTAACAACGCGGGGTAGCGGAAAGTGATCCGTTCAGCGTGTGACGTCACACAACGTATTTATTCATAAACGACGCGACACACGTCACTTATCTGTTTAATATGAGGTGAACGGAGGATGGATGAAATAAGAAATATTGTATAGGAACAAACGGAAATTATTGGAATTTTTATATTTTGTTTCAATGGAACGCAAGAGTCAATTATTTGGGGCTTTTCAAAATATGAGCCGACCAAAATATCGATATTCCGTATTTGATTTCCGTATTTTTTATATAAAAACAAGGTAAGGATCTGCTACATTCTTCGTTGTCTTTAAATTACAAACCTTTCAATGAGAATGCTACAAGACTTCAAAGTGACAAAGGATACACTCCCATCGTTATTTTCCTTGCAGAGTGAAATGTAAAATCCCAACGACCTGCAAAGCTCTCACTTGAGCAACATGTTGCCATATCTAACACTTTCACGCGTCTTTGTTGATATCATCTGCAGTAAGAATGTGGGTGAATAATATGTAAATTTGACGCGAGACGCGCACCCGTGGAATGTGGAGGGGGTGTGCCACTTAACTGTGACATCATCCCGCAGTTTATGTGTTACCTTTTATTTGAATGTGACAGGCTCATTTGTTGTATTGTGAAGTGAATTGAATTTATAATGTAGGCTGTCTATTACTTAAATACAATGTTTTAATATCATGGGCCTTTTCCCGCAATAAAACATTACCTATTACTTGATGCTATTTTATCCGATTCAATTATCTAATGATAATTCATTCACACATCATTTGTAACCCGCGACGCAAAAAGAGGGGTGTTATTATTTTCGCCGCTATGTGTGTGTGTCTGTCTGTGACACCGTAGCTCTTAAACGAGTGAACAGATTTGAATATGATTTTTTATTCAAAAGTAGGTTTTTTAGCGATTGTTTTTAGATATGTTTTATTAAAATCGGTGCAGCCGTTTGAAAATTATCAGCTTTTTCTAGTTGATGAACGGATGTGAGCATCTTCCACAGGTATGATTAATTTGAAATTTGGTATTCTGTTACTTCAATGATGTTAGAAGAACAAAGTAACCTTGAACTGATGCTGCAGCATCACCTGGAGTTTCCAGGATACCCAGCTCCCTTACCAACTTACAGCACAGGTTTCGTATTTGGACTCATTGGAATGGTCTCAATAAATAGTTTATAAATAAGTAGATAGTGAACGTGATCTGGTGTGGAATAGGAAAGAAAAATGAGGAAATATTTGTGTCGGGGGTTTTTTAAATTTTAACTGTTATGACTGTACTGTGTTATTATACAAGTATTGATATAATAATATAATATATTTATTCAGACAATACTGATCCATAACATTTACATTTATATTGTAAATATGAACTTAAAAACTATGTTAGTACTTAATAACTAAGGGAGACTTGATCCTCTGGGTGTGGCTCCACACCAGTGGACTGTCTAGCTTATTGCCTATTACATTCAGGATGTTGTTACTGCCCTCACGCAATCTGCTTAGCAGTAAGGCTGTCTTTGTAAGCCAAAAAAAAAAAACAAAAAAAAAAAAATAAAAAAAAAATAAGGTGGCATCAAAGCCGTCTGTGCGCGACTCAGCGAACATTGTTGACGCACTGCAGAAGCACGGCAGACGTAACAGCGCCCTGAAGGCATTGTAACAACTCGCTTCGCAACTTGCTTTGCATATTACTCTGAGTGTTATTTTAATGAGAAGCACTGATTACACAATGTAAATAACGTTGTGTAATGATGTGCTCAACTTTCTTTATTTAATAATTAGCTTTCGTGTGTTTATTGAAACAGCACCCTGCATTTGTGGCAACATTGTCGGATTTTCATTGCTTCAGCTTCATCCACGTAACTAATTTCACGTCATTTACGCGTCCCTCCGATTGCGGAAAACTTTATCCCTAACTTTGATAAAGAACAAGATTTTTGGTATTGTTTCCCGAAAAAATCGAAACGAGTCCTACCAAAGACACTTCCTATCTCCTTATACATCATTACATATAATTTTTTGCTTTTGTTTCATGTTTATTATTGAATATATGTATAGGTCTATTATACAGGGTGGCAGGGACATCGACGCGAAAACTGTTATCATGGATTCAGTACATGATTCTGAACCCCCTGCGTTGAAAATTTTCGTCGGTTATTTTTAAAAAAATCTGCTGCTACATACATTTTGACCGCGTAGGTATTGCACTTTTCTATGAATTAGCAGTTTTTTTAACAACCGACGAAAAATTTCAACGCAGAGAGGTTCAGAATCACGTACTGAATCCATGGTAACAGTTTTCGCGTAATATCCCTGCCACCCTGCAAAATATACCAATACAATAAATAGTTATATAGATAATTATATGATTTATGTATGTATGTATTTATTGTATATGTAAATAGTACACCACTGACTCCTTGCTGTACTGTCTCTCCTTCTCCATTTAATCCATCAAAAGGTTGTCTGTAAAATATCGCTTTTAGCGATAAGGCCGCGCCCATTGACCTCGCGTACATCTAGGAGTGGCGCGAGGAGGCGAAACGCCGGGGCTTAACTCCGATGCCGCAAGAAATCGCGGCACAGCGGACAGAGCTCCAGCGGGATCTCATGGCGTCATGGAGAGTGCGGTTGTCGCAACTCCGCGCTGGGCACGCCACAATTGTGGCGATAAGACCCCTTTTTGAGGAGTGGCTTGAGAGGCGCCACGGCGTCCTCACCTTCCACCTGACGCAGGTCCTCACCGGACACGGCTGCTTCGGGAGGTTCCTGTTTAGGATAAGGCGGGAGGAAACACCCGGGAGTCACCACTGTGTGGATCGGCCTGAGGACACGGTGGAGCATACGGTGGAGGTCTGCCCGGCTTGGGCGGAGCAATGCCGTGTCCTCGTAGAGGCGATCGGCGGCGGTGATCTCTCGCGTCCGGCCCTGGTTCCGGCCATGGTATGGAGCGAAAGGAAATGGCAGGCAGTCACCTCCTTCTGCGAAGCGGTAATGCTCGCGAAGGAGGAGGCGGAACGCGTGAGAGAGAGGCAAATTTCGCGCCCTCACGCCCCTAACCGCCGCAGTAGGAGACGCCCGGGGCGGGAATCGCGAGCCGATTTCCGGCCACCGTAGGCGCGGGCTTACGGACGGTGAGCAATGGGTAGCTCGCCGTCCGATAAGGATCAAGCCCGAGTCGACGGCGCGTTGTGTTCCACGCGCGCCTCAAAGAGATGTCAGCAGAATTGACGGGGTCCGCTAGGGCCAATGCCTGCCGGGGGTTCGAAGAAAACCGATAGAGACATCGTGGCCCCCGGCAACAGGGCAACCGAAGGAACACGGGTGGGTTTTAGTCAGTAAGAGTCTGACACGCCCTCCCGCTCCGCCCAGAGCGGGAGAAGTTATTTGACAATTTCCAACCCAAAAAAAAAAAAAAAAAGGCCGCGCCCATTGTGTCACCCTATGTAAAATGTCTACATTTATATCTGTAATTTTTTTGGTGTTAATAATAAAGAGTATTCTATTCTATTTTATTCTACCAGCACCAAAAGTGGCGAAATATGGTTTATTCTATAAAACAATTTCGATTGCGTTGTTATACTAACACAACAAAAAGCTCAATATCGTATACTGCTCAGACAAACAAAATTGTGGAACCCATTTTTCCTTAATCTATAAAAATATACGATTCCTCTCGGATTTGTTTTTGAACATAAATTGAGATGATGAGTAAATTGAATCAATAAGATATTATGGAAAAAAACTGTTGTTGATTTGATGTTATATGCTGTGGTTATAGTCAGTTAGTGTATCTTTATGACATTAACAACAAAACTATAATTAATTTCACTTTTCATTTTTGGATTAAAATCAAAACATGTTTAGCATTATATACAATAAAAAACGTTTTTTCTTTGTAAATGAAAACAATTTGATTTTACGAGCTGTGGCTTTAAGCACAAGTTTCATACCTTGTAGATTTGTAGTTCAATGAATATTCAATGAACAAAAGATGCTACGAGAAGATGTCTTTCCGTACGACAATTTAGAATGGCTTACTGCCAGAAGTCTGGCAGCCAACAATCCATTGTTTTGTTCAGTTTGTCATTATATTGTATAGATGGAAAGTCGGACGTAATTAAATTCTATAGTCTCAAGATTGTGTCCCTTTTAGTTTCAATCCCTAATTTCGGCTAAAATACGAGTATAACACAAAAATCTCTACTTCTCATATTTCTACAACACTCATTCTATTATTCGTACTTATACACGGTGGCGGTGTCATCTATGCAGAAACTGTCAACATGGATTCAGTACGTGATTCTGAACCACACTTTTTTTTTTTGCTTGGGGAATTATCAAATAACTTCTCGCGCTCTGGGTGCAACGGGAGGGCGTGTCAGACTCTTACTGGCTAAAACCCACCCGTGTTCCTTCAGTTGCCATGTTGCCGGGGGCCACGATTTCCCTTTCCGGCTTCTATGAAATGAAATTTTTCGTCGGTTATTAAAAAAAAAACCGCTGTTTCATAGAAAAGTGCAATACCTACGCGGTCAAAATATATGGAACAGCAGATATTTTTAAAGGATGGTTCGGAATTGTGTACTTACTCCATAGTAACAGTTTTCGCATCGATGTCCCTGCCACCATTACTGTTAACCCAATCACCTTTTCTCTTTGCTCACATCACATAACTTCCCTTGAGATATAAAGTGATCCATTCTACTTCCATCTGAGGGCATCTCTAGAGAGTTTTACGCGTGATGTTTTACTTCAAATAGCTTTACATATAATAAATATGCAAAATGCACATAGAGATTTCAGAATCAATGCTTTTACGTAGACTTATACTTCATTACACAATACTAATGGAAGACTCCACCATCTTTCCAGTAAGAAGGACTTTCACTTACCTATCACGACTTCTTGAACGTCTTCTCGCGTCTAAAATCAAAGGCATGAGACAAAGAAAATTGTTCATTATTGAAACACAAACCATTTTATAAAGTTGTGTAGTGTGCTACTAACGTTAAGCCTCAATATCCTGTATTCTCTCAAATCGTGTAGAGTTTCAATGAAACTACGTTCGGAATGCGTCCGCGTGATTTAACTCGTCAACAATGGTCGCCTTTGCGCATCTGGACATGCGTTGGAATCCCCTCGGAACATATTTATAAATGCTATAGAATTCTTTGTTCTTCTCTACAATTTTATGTAAAATATTTTTCCTCATTTCATTTTCTGCTAAAAAAGGTTCAATAAGGAAAATAATCTGATTATTTTGCGTTCTTGGGCCACACTACGCATATACGTAGCGTGGCCGATGACGTCAATCGACGGGATGTACCACAATGAACATCTGTAGGGATTTACTGCGTATTTACTGCGCAGATTTTTTTTCCGTCGCTGAAATGGAATAGCACTTCATTTGAGAAAAAAGCGTAGAGACCTTGTTCAAAAATATACTTTCGGATATTTTATCGCATCTTATAATATGGCTATGGGTGCAAGCATTTGTATGGAACGTGTAAGGGTACAACCCCAAACTCAAGAGCACTTAGAAGTTGCTTATTAAACTTTATAACCAAAGTGTCTTCAGTTCAATGAAAATTCGGCAACCTGCTGAATATGACCTACATATAATAATATACCAGTTAACATTAAAAAAAACATAGGTAAATGTTTTGTACAGGTAGTTCCGCATACAAATCGTCTATAGCCACTTCAAGCCTCAATTCGTACATCAATATTTAGTTATTAGGTATTTTTACATCGACTTATTCGCACTCTTTGCCTTGCCTTGTTTCGGGTAGGTACATGGCTTTTTTTCTTCAAAAATGTTAATCTAATCTTTATCGCTAATGACATATAATATGGACTAGGTAGGTAATGGTAATGACGCGGAATAATTTAAGTGAGGCTAATGATGGTGTGCCTCCGCGAGCTTTATAACTTGGAAGTCTACCCTTTTTTTTTTTTTTTTTTTTGGGTGGGAAATTATCAAATAACTTCTCGTGGGCGTGTCAGACTCTTACTGACTAAAACCCACCCGTGTTCCTTCCTATGCCATGTTGCCGGGGGCCACGATTTCCCCATCGGTTTTCTTCGAACCCCCGGCAGGCATTGGCCCTAGCGGACCCCGTCAATTCTGCTGACATCTCTTTGAGGCGCGCGTGGAACACAACGCGCCGTCGACCCGGGCTTGGTCCTTATCGGACGGCGGAGCCTTAGTAATAGGGTTCTGTTGGCACCCTTTGGGTACGAAACCCTTAAAGCCCATAGAAAAAAGGACGTTCGTTTTTCGAGGAATATGAAAATTTTCCAGATAACTTTTCCAATTTTTCTTTCGATAAAAACCTAATTTAGACATTCACGGATTGCAGCAGTGGCTCCCTCTTGAATAAATTTTACATTTATTCCGGACGCGTCCTCGATGCCGACACTTCAGGGCAATGAAAGTGAAACTCGCGCTTTGATTCATTGTTGTGTCGCTTATAGTGGATAAGTGATGACATGTTTATCATACCTAACCAAGGAGATCAAGGTTTAGACAAAGAGAAGTATTGAACTTAATAAGGCAATATATTATTTATTTTTTTGTAGAATTAGCATGACCTGAGGAAAAGCTTACATTTTTAGTGCAAATAATGCACACTCAACATTTTATCACAAGGAAGAGGTTTCAATTACAGAGGTAGCGTTGGATAAGTATATACTTGGTTAGTTAAGTGCACCATACAGAGAAGCGACCAAAGTATATAAGTTTCGGGACCTTAACTAAGAACAGTCTAATTACTACACCAGACACGGCATTTATAATGAAGTGCTGCTCAACAGTGGAAGATCACAATAAAATCATGGCAACTTCGGAGCTCGACCTACATTGTTAGAAAAAATACAAAAGATTTATCTAGAATTTGGAACCAAACAGGTTTCATAAATTCAAGATAAAGCGCTTGCTTTTTGTATTTAAGCTAACTCGCTTATTTGAAAGGCTTCTTCAAAATAAAATTCTACTGTCTTTTCACACTCGTTGCTTTTAGTTGACTTGGAAGAAACTGGTGCGGTTAATATAACAACAAGTGGCGCCTTTGACGGATATTTTGTTTAGTTCAGTGAATTTTTGTAAAAGGATACATTTCGCACGGTGGCTTGAACTGCAGTTGGCTTGTGCGGTGGCTTGTCCATTTCGTAAAAGTTTGGGAAACTTCAACAGCTACTTTAATGTAATTGCTTCTGTAGGGTGATAAAGCGTTTCTTGGTATTTAACCTCTCGAATGCCGTAATTACAGAAACAATTAAAAAACCATTGTGTCTCGTGTTGATCTACGTTCCGGCATACCAAGGGTTAATGCTTTTTAGTATCATAAAACTCTCTTAACAACTTATCCTGTGGCCATAAAAAAGCTGAGAATTATAGGCCACCTGAATAAACTAGCGCAATAAACTGAACAGCCCAACATCGAGATAACGTTGTGTGGTTTATATTTTATTTTATAGTTAGGTCATGATTGGTACTCCACAGATACATATAATAAGTTTATAATGATCTTTATAAAACAATGAAAAAATATTTTTTAATTGTCAGATAACTTTTATCTGAGGAATAAATATTATGACGATTTGACAGCTTTTTATAGAAAATATGTCCATATCTGACGACTGAAAAATCAGCCCTAAATGAGGTTTGTCACCGAAATCTAGAGTTAATTAGTAACATGCCTAATATTAAGTCGCAACGACACCAACTCGCTCTTGAATTTGTCAAGGCAGTCGTCATATCAAAGTTTCAGACGCCCCAATTAGCTTACTTTCAAATGAACTTTCAACAATAACTAACAACAACAACACACACAATAACATACATAACACAATAACATCAAATTAGTGAATTACTTTAATGTTATTAATTGGGTTTGGTTAATAGGTTAGGTGTAGGCTCTGAAGTTATCTAAAGTTGTTAGACTTTCGTGTAAAACCTCGCCGACTTTGCTAATTATCCAATTACGAAATTATTATCATTAGACAACGAGATTTTTCTGTAATTATTAAAGCTATTGCTAAAATAATATCACCTAATTAGAGGAATAAAAGAGAGCGGTTTATTTGCCGAGTTGAGAGTAGTATTCAGTGTTGACTCTGAGATTTGGATTCCACTTGCCTCAGTGTATTGCTCCACTGAGTAGCGAAATGTAATTAAAGTCAAGAAAGAGGGTCTTTTTCTTAATAAACTTTTCTATTAGGTGAAAAGAAGTGAATAAGTTGAACAAAATAGGAAATAAAAAGAAAGTACCTAACGTAAGAACCTTAATTAGTTCATTTAATAACCTACCTTTTCAGATATTCAAAGAATACTTAGGAACCAAGCACAACAGCAGTACTACACTCATTTCTTTACCATACTATCCAGTAATCTAATCACATTAATCTCGTGAGGAATACCTCATTTATTTCCACTATTCTATCTGTTAATCACACAGTAGCGCTGTCCAGTCAATTACACCATAAATAAAGCGCGGTTGTGGCTTCCATGACGAGGGTGCATGTCATGTCGATCCACCCGCAATTAAGGCCAAAATGGAATTAATTGAGTTTTGGAGAACAAATGCTCAAATTGAACTCTTTATATGGATCTTTGTAAGTTAAAAAGTAAGTACTGTATTACATAACTAATGTTTTTTTTATGCTACAGTAGTTATACAATATTAAAAGAAAACGTCAAGATTAGATTGCTGTAACGTCCATTTCAAAAGTTCGTATGATCTAAAAACTCAGTTCTAAAGTATTATTAGATTTCACATCATTGTTAACAGATTTGAGTGAATAAGCTAAAAAGATTTTGTGGTTTTTCAGTAACGATGTAAACAATTCATGTCCCTCAGAGGACCAAAGCCTTAGAAGAAAACTTTCTACGAGTATCAAAGTTACGCATTCGTGGTTGTGGTCCCAATTCCTCAAAATGAATGTGTCCCAACAGTGTAAGTTACTTCTGTTATATTTATTCTATGTTGAGTTATAGAAAAAATATCTTTGTCATAGATTTTTTTTTATTTAAATTTCATAAGATGATATGAACAGAGTTATTGAATGGTGTGAGACTAACAAAATGGAACTTAATTTAAAAAAAATGTTACCATTTGTCATTTTCAAGAAAGTCTCACCCTACACACTCGGAGTACTTTATAGGCAATACAAGAAGTGGATACGATTAAAGATCTGGGTGTTCTGTTTGATAAAAAAATAACTTTTGTCCCCCACATCGAGAATATTATTAAGAAAGCATCAAAAATGTTGGGGTTTGTGCTGAGAAATACTAGCGGCTTTAAACGGGTTGGTACCAAAATAATGCTGTACTATAGCCTTGTACGGAACGTCCTGGAGTATTGCAGTATTGTATGGAGACCACACTACCCCACACATAAGTTGCTTTTGGAACGGGTTCAAAAACGGTTTCTGTGGCACCTTGCATTTTCTAGAGGAAAAAGTAAACAGCTGGTATCCTATAATTCTCGTCTCAAATATTTCAGGATGCACTCGTTATCAACTCGAAGAGAAGTTATTGATGTCTTGTTTCTCTATAAGTTGCTTCGAAATAAAATTGACTGCCCAAACCTACTAAGGCACCTAAAGTTTCGGGCCCCAGCCCGATATCCGCGAAGTCTTATAACACCACTATACCCACCCCTGCGCAGAACGGTTCTGGGTGCTAATGCTACATCATGACAGCATAGGAAAGTTTTATAAAATAACTATTGAGCACTGTTCTCACAAACTATGATGTCGCTACTGAGTGCTAATGTTAATTTTAATTTTGAATTATTTATTTTATTTTTTATGTAGGTATTTAAATTGAATTATGAGATTATTATTATTTTATGAGATTATTGCCATTTTAATTTGTTAATGTTATCAATCTGTTTTTAATTTTATTTAATATATAGAATGCAATTTTTGTCATTATTATTTCCTTTATTTCATTTATAAACATATGATTTACATTTTTAAATATTCTTATAAAATGATTAAAAAAAAAACATTTAAAAATATAAAAAATAGTAGCCCACCGGTGTCGGGAACAGGGTCCAAGCCACCGGTGGTCAGGGCTCCTGAGAGAGGAACCTCCTAACAATACGCGCCGTGTCCAGGAGTACCGCTTTCTGGATCAAGCCCTTGATCCAGCTGCCTAACGAGAGCCTCCTCAGGTGTTGGTCGAGGCTCTTGGCTATTATGCCATTGGCCGTCACGACTATCGGCACAATGATTGCTGTATCCACATCCCACAAGTCGACAACCTCGTGAGCCAGGTCAAGATACTTAATCTGTTTATCTTTTTCAGCTTTCACGAGGTTCTCGTCATGCGGGACCGCTATATCAATAATCATTGTGCGACGCTCTAATCGATCTATCACCACTATGTCGGGCTTATTGGCAACAATAGTCCTGTCAGTGATGATAGATCGATCCCAATACAACGTGATATTGCCATTTTCGAGGACTGGGTCGGGCACATATCTATAGTACGGTACTTCCGATTCCACAAGACTGTATTTCAGAGCAAGTTGCTGGTGGATAATCCTGGCTACAAGGTTGTGCCTATTCAAGTATTCTCCGTTAGCCAGACGAGAACAGCCAGAAATAATGTGTCGGATTGATTCTCCGGGACGGTGGCATGCCCGACAGATGTCAACCGTGCCGTCTTTCACAATATATTTCCGGTAGTTGTTCGTCATCATAACTTCGTCCATAATTGCAAAGACAAAACCTTCGGTTTCCCCAAAGAGGTCACCGAATCGCAACCAGGATACGGACGCTAACAGGTCTACATCGGGCCCATGTAAGGCCCGTAAAAGCGCCTGTGAAGCTCTTTGCTCTGCCATACCTCCCTGCGGTCATTAGTATCTAATACTATAGGTTTGCGCCAGTTCTCGTTAGCCAAGGATAGCGGGGTGAGGCCCTTGTCCACTGAGACTACATCTCGGTGCATCCCCACGTCGGTTTCTAGGAAGTATTCCCTGAGACTGCATACCTCACGGTTGTGCAGGGTCTTAGCATTTAAGAAACCTCGACCTCCGCACTTCCGTGGGATATACAGTCTCATCACCGATGAACGTGGGTGATGCATCCGATTTGCGGTCAGCAGTGTGCGGACCCTCCTATCCAGGGTGTCAAGTTCTGTCTGAGTCCATTTGAGTATGCCGAAAGAGTACATCAAAACTGGCATGACCCAACCGTTGAAGGCGCGCACCTTGTTTCCGCCTGATAAAAGACTATTTAATACTTTATTCAGGCGGCTAAAGAAGCGCTCCTTCAGCGATTGCTTCATGTCAGCAGCGTTGATACCTAAAGCTTCCGACATACCCAAATACTTGTAGGTTTCGATTGAGGAGAGGGATCTTAGGTGTATGGAATCCGAGAGGTGGGTTCCCACGGATTCCACAATCTCCCCTCGTTTTACATGCATGACCGCACATTTGTCCACACCAAATTCCATCCTGATGGCACTACTGAAAGTTTCGGTTACCTTCAGTAGCTCCAGCAGTTGCAAATTGTTGGGGGCAAAGAGTTTTAAGTCGTCCATGTAAAGGAGGTGAGATATAACCTGATCACCTCTCCTCAATCGGTAACCCAGCCCTGAATCCTCCAGTAGTGTGCTTAGAGGATTCAAGGCTAGGCAGAACCAAAGTGGACTCAAACTGTCACCCTGGAATATACCTCGCTCGATCCTTATCGGTTCGCTATTCCTCAGGATATGTCGACACCCTGGATAGCGAAGCACCGTCCTCTATTGCCCCATACATGACATCAGGAAGGTGCGTAGAGTTGCATCTACTTTATACAACTCCAGCACCCTCATGAGCCATGTATGTGGCACCGAGTCGTAGGCCTTCTTATAATCTATCCAACATGTCGACAGATCCCTTCGGGAACGACGAACCTGCTGGCTAATGGCCATATCGATGAGGAGTAGCTCCTTAGTACCGCGGGACCCGTTCCTACATCCATTTTGAGAGGCAGACATGATGGAGTTGGTGTCTATATGTTTGTTAATTTTAGCTCTCAAAATGGATGTAAAAACTTTATAGACCGTTGGTAGACAAGTGATCGGTCTATAATTTTTGGGTTCCGCAGTACTACCTGATTTATGGAGCAGGTGGGTTATTCCTGTCGTTAAGAACTGGGGCAGCGACCCTGACTCTAAAGCTGACTGGAACTGGGATGCCAAACGGGCGTGCGACCTTTGGAACCATTTTATCCAAAAATTGTGCAGCCCGTCCGGCCCTGGTGATTTCCAGTTAGGTAACGGACGGACTGCACGAGCTACATCTTGGGGGCTGATGGTGAGTGCCCCCATTTCCGGTATTTGTTCGCACGCTCGTTCGATCTTCCTAGTCCAGTCTCCTTCGGTGTGATTGACAGGCGCCGACCATATGCTTCGCCAGAACTTACACATGGCGTCATCATCCGGTAGGCGCGTGTCAATCACACTTTTGTCCGGTCGCTCCCAAGCCCTGTAAACCCACCTTTCATCGCTCTGGAATGTGCGATTTTGAGTGTACCGCTCCACTCTCCGCCTGTACCGTCGAATGCGATTTGCCCATGCACAGATCTTCTGCTTCAGGAAGTCGATACGCTCTGTGACGCGGGTCAAATAATCTCGAGAGCTAATTTCAGTTCCCGAGAACGCCCGCTTCACAAAGCGCATCACTCTAGGGCGAGTATTGCCCTCCCTGAAGCAGATTAGCTTGCCGATGAGTACTCTAGCCTCACCGATACGACGCTCAATCCTGCACTGCCAAGCGGGTATAGCTGGTTTTGGTCGTGGAGCTCTGTCACTGTTGGCAAATTTAACTTGAGCTACACGACATGCTGCCACAGCTGCACAGTACAAGATCGAGTGGGTATCGGCGAGGTCTTTGCTGCCGTCAAAACAGTTTGACAGAAGCGAGTCTAGAGTACACACCAGCGCCTTGTTTTTCTTGTGCATGGGCAAATGAGGTAATTGTGGTCTAAGTCCAGGCGGAATAGAACGGTACTCCCGAAAAGCATCCTCCAGAGCGCTCCTCAATCGTGCATTGCAGTGCATTGCAATCATTATTATTATTGTTACACTTGAAATGCCAAAGATAAAAATCTTTGGCAATAATTTTATTTGTTAATATCCTTTTTGGCTTTGCATTTATTATTAAACCATAAATGGTGCATGTTGTGTTAGCATGTAAGTAATTGTTGCACTTATAAACGTACTATTAAGGAATTTATTTTAAATGTATTGTGTAAACAATTGTTAGCTGACATAAATAAATGGAATATCTACCAAACCAAGCTGTTTGTATAAAATGTTAAATCTGGCAAAAAGGTCTACTCGAAACACTTAATTCAGTTTTTCGAAAGCCATTAATGCTATTAAATAACTAAAAACATTTAAGAGTGCCGGATAAATATTCAAGGGATAAATTAATAGCGGCGCACAAGTTTAACTGATCTCTTAGTTATGTAAAAAGAACGTGAGCTGAATAGTACGATTTATTGAATAAGCTTTGATATAAAATCAATACATGTTCGGTTAGAGGATTGAATTGAGTTCAATATTCGTGTGAATATTTAATAAATCCGATTTGGTTTTACCACTGGTATGACGAGTCTTACAAACAGATTTTAACACGAAATATGTCCGGAACGTTTGTATATTCAATCAACTCCACCGCAACGGACGATACTCCTCTCTTAATCTACATTATTAATTGTTTGTCCAGGAAGTTAAATATTTGTAAAGATCAGACGGCATTACACCATTGCCTATTTAAAAAATCCACCATTTTTAGGGTTCCGTACCTCAAAAGGAAAAAACGGAACCCTTATAGGATCACTCGTGTGTCTGTCTGTCTGTCCGTCTGTCACAGCCAATTTACTCCGAATTTAATGGACCGATTAAGTTGAAATTTGGTACACATATGTATTTCTGTGACCCAAACACGAATGAGTAACGTAAATAATTTAATTTTGAATATAGGTGTCACTTTTGGGGCGCAAACAAGAAAATTAAAAAAAAAAGTTTTGCTAACAGTACCGTGTGACATATCAAATGAAAGGGCTTGTTGCGAGGATTTTAAACATATTTTTTATATAATTTTAAAATAAATACTTTTAAAGATATTTAATAAATTCAATGAAAATTGACCATCCCCCCCCCCCCTTATCTCCGAAACTACTGGACCAAAAATTTTGAAAAAAATACATAGTATGGTTCTTTACTCATAGATTACAGGAAAACCTATAATAAGTCTATGGTCTTAAAATAACATGGTAAATCTCTCAATATTGTGCGTAAAAACTTACATTTCGTCGCTTGGCATCCAAAAGGCCCATCTCTCTAGCTACTATAATATCAAAATATCAAAAGTGTTTGACCGTCTGCTTAATACACAAATAAATAAAACTGTAAATGTTCATGACAACCAATTCGGGTTTTGGCGTGGTTTGTCAACAGAAAGTGCAGTGTTGTGCCTTAAGCATACTATCACATACTTACTATACACAGCGTGGGACGCCGATTTATGCTAGGTTCATCGATTTATTCAAGGTTTCTGATCTGGTTGCTTATGACGTATTGTGGAGAAAGATGGAGAAGGATAGGTTGCCAACGGAGCAAACATCTTTAAATAGTGGTATGGTAACCAGATCAATAGTGTACGATGGGCTGGCCAAGCCATACAGGTTGGAATGCGGGGTGAGGCAGGATTGGCGAGCTCAGCAGCACCAGAGTGGGTTGCTATATAGATGGTATTTGTGTAAATAATATTAGCTATGCAGATGATATGGTGCTTCTGAGCGCGTCAATCTGTGGTCTCAGAAAGTAATTGGTCGCCAAATGTGAGCAGTATGCCGAAACACATGGTTTGATGTATAACTCCAATAGGTCGGAGATCATGGTCTTTGAGGCTGGGGGCAGACCGGGTTATGTACCACCTGTATTACTCAATGGGACTCCACTACAAAGAGTATTTAAGTTTAAATATCTTGATCATATATTGACCCCTGACCTCAATGACGGACTCGATATTGAGCGAGAGCGAAGGGCGTTGTCGGTAAGGGCAAACATGCTGGCTCGCAGGTTTGCACGCTGCTCACTTAAAAAGCCAAAATTACTCTGTTTCGAGCTCATTGTACAACGTTTTACACGTGCAGCCTGTGGGCTAGATATACCCAAAGGTCATGCAACGCCCTTCGTGTCCAATACAACAACGCTTTCAGGGTATTGGTGGGGCTGCCCCGTTTTTGTAGCGCATCGGGAATATTCGCGGACGCACATATTAATTGCTTTTACGTAACGATGCAAATGAGGTGTGCATCCCTGGTACGCAGAGTACGGGCCAGCTCCAACAATATCGCTAGCAGTCTGGATTGCATGTACATCAATCACTGCAGTGCCATCTCCCATGGGGTGAAATAAATTTAAACTAGGGGCACTCAGAAAGTTTTGTGATACTAGAAAAAAATATACTACAGGTTATATTTTTTTTATTATGTCTTTTGAAAGAACTCTCCATTGGCGTCTATACACAGTTTTATACGTCTAAACAAATTTTCATAACACATTTTCCAGTCCGCATCAGACACCTCTCCAATCTCCTTCTCAAATGCACCCAATGCATCTTCAGGTGATGAAAACTGTTTTCCTTTGAGTTGATTTTTTATTTTGGGGAACAAGAAAAAGTCGCACGGAGCCAAATCGGGACTGTAAGGAGGATGACCTATAAATTTGACCGGTGTGTTGTCCAGAAAGTCTCTTGTTTTGAGCGCCGAGTGAGCCAACGCTTTGTCGTGGTGAAGCAGTAGCCCACGGAGGCCAGTGTTCGGTCGCTTGCTGCTTGCAGTAGTAAAAACTTCTGGCAATCATTTGGTAACATACCATTCAGCATTGATGCTTCTTTGATCTCGTCAGGGTACTGACACCAGATAACTAGGTAGAAAAAAAAAAAAACTTGCGGTCAACATTTTGCCTGCACTTCTGGCTCGCTTCACTTTGGTAGGCGTTGGTTCATTTTGGTTCAACAGCCACACGGTCGACTGACGCTTCATTTCTGGATCATATTGAAAAATCCAAGATTCATCACCCGTAATGATATTTTAAACGCGCCGAGACGAGCCTGCTACCAATTTTGCTATCATGTCTCGGCACCATTCTACCCGAACCTCCTTCTGACCCTGCGTTAGATTTTACGGTACCAGCGTGAAACTATCTTTCATAACCGAAGATGCTTGTGTTTCATGCACACTTCCCGATCCAATCGGCAGTATACATCTATATATCTTGACATTTTTAATTTTTTTGTGTTTTTTCAAAAACTAATTATATTTTTTTTATTGGATGCTGTAGAATGGTAGTAGACCATGGTCTGAACAACGTTTGTTCTAGCAAAACTGTGATTCAAATTTCACGGTGTATGCTGAACCTCTTCATATGTAATTCGCCTATTCTCTTGAATTAAATTTTTCACAGCCAGCACTTTTTGTTATGTAACAACCGTCATAGGGCGGCCACTTCTTTCTTTGTCTGCCAAAATTAATAGACCACCCATAAATTCGTTGAACCAGCGAAAAACAGTCACTTTAGAAGGGCTTTTTTCTATGAACACCATTCGAAGTCTTTCAAACGATTCTTCTGGTTTTAGTCGACATTTGAAATCGTTCAAAATCATCGCGCAAAAATGTTCTCGTTATAAATCCAGTTTTCAGTAAGACAGAGTATTTTGATTTTGCTCGTAAAAAAATGTGGAGGGAATTTCGAATTTGGAATGTTACGAGTATGTTTTTTTGTAATAAGTAGTCATCATTTTAATTGACATCAAAACCAGCCAGTATTCTATAGACAAAAACTGTTAGTCGCAAAACTTTCTAAGTGACCTCATAAAATAAGTTAACATAGTTCATAAGTTTACTAACGTAATGAGTCCTTGTTACTTGAATAAAGAAAAATATATGGATGATAATTTTTTTTGAACGACGTTTTCTAAAAATGAAACCTAGCTAGATCGATTAATCGCTCCTAAAACCCCTCTGCATACTAAATTTAATAAAAATTCTTGGAGCCATTTCCAAGATTCAGATTATATATACATAGGTATATACAAGAATTGCTGGTTTAAAGGTATTATTATTATATTAATACCGCGAATGTGAAATTTTTTACGAAAATCTGATTTTTGTTTTATTTCATTCTACACGTTCAAATAAGTGACACTTCAATTTTTTTTTTTTTTTAATGTCACATTCGCGGTATTGGATGCCGAGCGACGATTTGCAGTTGGAATGTATGGGAGAACATGTTTTTCAACTACAATGTTAAGTTTGTTCTTGGTGTAAATAAATTCATCTCAACTACGGAACCCTTCATTGTGCGTAGTCCGACACGCACTTGGCCGGTTTTTTTCTATTTCCAATTTCAAAACAAAACTGTTGGCCAGAATGTGTGTCTGTATTTTTGAAGGAGGGTAAGGATCCCAATGAAGTAATAATGTTTTTATAATATTCTTGCAGGAATAAAGAAGATGGACCTATCCTAATAACATAGTACAGCTAGTACAGCTTTGGCACTTGGTAATTTATTTTAAACTGCTATACTTCGGAAAAATTATGTAAGAGGCAATCCGGTAATATATGTGGTACAAGATTATTAGCTAAAAATATAAATTCGTTTTGAGGCACATTCCCGAGGAAACCTTGTGACCGAATATTGAATAACCTACCCTCTTTCTGACGAAAATGGTCTCTGTATAACGAAAAAGGTATTTGTGGACGTAGAAAGTATGTCACTCGTGGAAGCAAGACTGATATGAGCTCGAACGCAACGCACACTCGTGTAATATTACCGTTGAGTCAGGAGCGTCGGTGTGAGGAATCCTATATTGGTTCCGTAGGTGAGGTAATACATGAATTTATATCAAAAGGCAAATGCAATCTGACTTGGATTTCACATGAAATGAGCACAACGCTGATGTTTACGTACTATTTACAAAAAACATTTTTTTAAATACGGCGATATTTGGAATTAAACCTAACCTAGCTGTTTCGGACACAACAAAATTCCTTAATTCGTTATAAAATAACTTTTGCCCGCGGTTTTGCAAGAAAAAGTATTGTATATATTAATACAGGTCATAAACTATTTGTATGCCAAATTTCATCCAAATCCGTTCAGCTATTTTTGCGGAAATCCGTAACATACATCCAGACAAACGGACAAAACTTCTAAGTTACTATTTTATTACCTATATGTACAGATATTGTTTACCTGAGCTTTTCGATTCATCTCTCATTTCTAATTACACGTCATTGTCTATCGTCTACGATGTTTTAGATAACTTTATTGAGACTGTTTCCTATTGTACACCAAGTAATTCAATATTTAACTAGGTCTGTATTATTAAGAAATATCTTCAAATCTTCGGCGCTGTTTAAAAGAAGATGTAGTGACAAAAACTGAAAAGAGTGTGCTTAGATAGTTTGGTCATATGTAGAGGATGAGTGTAAGGTGACTAACAAAAGGCACATGCGAGTGGAAACGCCGGGCGGGGACGCCGAAGGACATAATTATAGTGAAATTATTGGTGATGTTCTTCAGAAAGGTCAGGTGCCAGTACTCGCAACCAGCGTGCGTGTTTGACCAGATTAATCGGCCTACTTAGCCTTTTCCCAGCTATGTTGGGGTCGGCTTCCAGTCTAACCAGATGCAGCTGAATACCGTATTTTATATGGAGCGACTGCTTATCTGACCTCCATACCCAGTAACTGGCTAATACGATACCCCTTGGTAAGACTGGTTGTCAGACTTTCAGGCTTCTGACGACCCGTAACGACAGTCAAAGATCCACGAATGACAGCCAGGGCCAACGGCTTAACGTGCTTTCCGAGGCACGGACGAGTCATGGTATGTTAAGATGGTTACCCATCCACAGAACAACCTCGGCAAGTGTAGCTTAACCCGATGGATCGAACCGTGCAGCTGTTATTACTTAGCCACGAGCTCCTCGTGTATGGCCAGATGAATGAACGTAATCGATGCAAAAGTTCTGTAGTTTCTGTCTACCCCCATGGGAAGAAGGTATGAGTATAATATGTATGTGTATGTATCATCATAGTAGCCAGCTAATGGTTCTTTGAAAAGTTTAGTGGGTTAGCAATCCGTCTTGGAGTGTGCCTTAGTGCTTAGTTTTCACATTATAATAGTTCAGGGTTTGAATGTAATGAATTTCTGCATGAAAGATCAAACGACATTTGTGAACTAAACTTGAATGAGTTTCAGTCAGCATACGTTCCTTAAGTAATGTGTTTAATGTTCTTCTCTACTGAGTTAGTACTACCTTATAGAAACTTTGTCTCGATAATGTTGAAAGAATTTTGAGTTGTATTACTTCGTCGTTGAACTTTGTTTAGAAATGCGTCATCGAGGGTGGTTACTGTGATTATGATATAACACAAAACTTGTAAGGAAATATTATAAAAATTAGATGTCTTTAGATCAGTATTTTAGTATTTTTGACACCGACTTCTGAAATTAAAGTTATTTTTCACTTTGTAGTTTGGAAGTCGGTTGTATTTTTTGTAAAAACGTTTTTATTTCTCGCTTTTTAGTGAGTCAATTTGTAATTTATCTAAGTTACATTAGCCTAATGCCAACTGCTCATCACCTTTTACAAAATATTGCTTTTCCCGATTCAGGAATGTTCATCGTTGAGGAGTTCTCCTGGTACTTCACCTCAGCTCCACTTCTCCATATGCATTGTGACGAGCATAAATTGCATTGCAACCATATTAAAGTAATCGAATCGCAACCCGTGCAATACTTATTATTGAGTAGTTCCGGTGGCTATTTGTTGTCTTCGTCATCAGTTCCACTTAACTAAATGGTGCTTTCCAAGAGCAACTGCACGAGTTACTATAAAAATACCCAAATTGCTATACGTTTGCCTGTAATATTTGAAGAGTTCCTTGGATTTCTCTAGGATGCCATCATCAAATCCTAGTTTCCTTATCATGGTACCACCTGTAAAATATTTCTTTGCCAACAAAAAAATTATCATCAAAATCGGTTCATAAACGACGAAGTTACCCGCGAACACACATAAAAAAAAAACGGTCGAATTGAGTAACCTCTTTTTTTTAACTCGGTTAAAAAATTACAAATAACTATTATTTCTTCAGATTTGAGTCAGATTCTAAAGTCTAAAGCGAAAAGCTTCGTACGCTTTGCAGACTTTCTCGAAAACATGAGTTCTGTTAACTCCATACCAACACGTGCTTCATGCAACAATAATTATGTTATATATGAAAGTGAAAAACAATAAGAAACATTTTTATCGAAGTACCCTCGTCATCCGCGTCCCTCGGCGATGAGCTGACAAATGTAGCGTCTTGGGACCAGTCAGTAACATTACCATTTACTATTTGTATAAATAAAATTGACTTTTATACTGAGAATTTACTTCCAATGTAAATATTGTTTTCCAATTTTTATGTGCTATTTTTTACAGGAACTTTTCACTATTTACGAAGTACAACATTTTTTATAAATTTTTCTGATTGATGGTTGAACCTTTATAGTTAACACACGGCACTTAACCTGCATTTCCTGAAGGTAAAACGTTCACCATAATATTGAAAGGGTTCTCTGCACCCTTTCAGAGATTAAATTTATGAATGTTGTACTTGATATAGGCCTTACTACATATTACAGCACGGTCACAAAATTTTAGTACTGACCCCCCAAATATTTTTCGTACAAAAGGACACTTACAGAAATGTATAAAGTTAATCTCCTAACCAAACATGTTTAGCCCTTAAATAAAAAGCAAATATAACAATAAATATGGCAAACACATCGACATTTTTTTTTTTTTTTTTTCCCTTGTCCTAGGTTTCAACAATAAGATGAAACCTAATCTTATTACAATCTAGCCTTATAAATAGACTAATAAGTAATTTAATTATAACCTAAACTATTAAATTGTCTTTACTAAGAATGTGTCCAATAGCACTTTTCTTATTGTCTCTATTAAGGCGAATACACTTCGTTCTTGTGTTTGTTTGGCACTTTTGTACTTTACACTATTCACTAACACTAAACATTAGCTCGAACGGTTTTGTTCTTTTTAGTCTTCTAACTAGGTTTGTGTGGTCGAGAAGCTGCATTGCCTCGACGTTCACATGCTGATGAAGTCTCTTTTCGTGAGCTTCTGCAAGTTTCTGGATCACTTTTTCGATGAACTCAACTTTTAGGTCCCGGTGGAGGTCATCATTTCGTATGTACCAAGGTGCATTTACAATTTCCCTTAGCACTTTGTTCTGGAATCTTTGTATTATTAATATATTGGTCTGTTTGGTGCAGCCCCATAGCTGAATACCATAAGTCCAAACTGGCATCAGGACTTGTTTGTATAACAACAATTTGTTTTGCACGGACAGCGTAGAGTTTCTTCCAAGCAGCCAATGCATTCTTTTGAACCGGAGGTCGAGTTCATCTTTTTTCTTCTTGACGTGGGCTTTCCAGCGTAGCTTTGCGTCAAGGGTCATACCGAGGTACTTGGCTGTATTCTCGTATGGGACTTGTTTATTATTTATGTAAACTGGGAAATACTGTTGTTTTTTGTTGGTGAAATCTATGTGAACAGATTTGGATTCATTAAGTTTAATCCTGAGCAGTGGTGGCCCAGTGGTATCGGCCGCGACTTACGAGTTGTAGGTCGTAGGTTCGAACCCAGACAGGCGCTTTACTTTGTGTAAATTATTTCATCACCACTGCTCTCAAAACGGTGAAGGAAAACATCGTGAGGAAACCGGCATGTCCTAGAACCCAAAATTCGAAGACATGTGACATCTACCAACCCGCACTGGGCTCGCGTGGTGGATTACGGCCCACTCCCTCTCACAGAGAGGAGGCCTGTGTCCCAGCAGTGGGAACATTATAGGCTGATGATGATGATGATTGATGATGAAGTTTAATCCTCCATTTTTTGGTCCAGTCATAAACTTGATTTACAGCCATTTGAACCTTTCGACATGACATGCAATACAAACAGAGATCGTCCGATTATCCCGCGTCGACATTTCATTTAATTAAAAGATTTCGGAAGAATCTGGAATAAAGTTTCTGAATTTCTTCTCTGGAGTAAGGTTTGCATAATTGTGTAACTTCTTTATCTTATTATTAAGGTGGAACCGCAGCTGGTGGCCGGAGTTAGGAATTATGAATGAGCATTTTTATTTCTTTACCTATACCTTGTTTGATTATAGCCTATATTAAATTAATTTTGTTTTTATTATTTTAATTAATTTTCATACTGTATTAATTCATACAAATATGACGATTTAAATTCGAAAGAGACTAAACCGAACACTTTACCATCCCTCGCGGTGCTGGATTTTCCCTTTTCAAATACCGAGAACGCTATATCAACAAGAATGAATATTTAATTTCACGGGATCTCTGTATTACAGAGTGCCTAAAAGTGCGAAACATCATACCTACATTAGACACAGACGTTTTGTATTATGAACACTGAAATAACAAAAGACAGGTCGCTTTACATATATGGGTATGTTATGGTACCTAGTTACCATCATAATAATTATTATAACGTTCTACTAGTTAAAAATGATTAGGACGGTGGTGATGATGTGGAGGCAGATTTTATATTAGGTGTATACCTCCTTAATTTATGAAAATAGTTTTAATTTTTGACGGTTGGTTACGCGTTTGATTCTGGCAATTTATTCAATAAATAAATCTGAATCAGACAAGCACTTTGGTGTGGTAAGTTATTGTCCCTAAGATCAAATTTGATTATGGGCGGTGTTCAGGTGTCTGTAGTCCAACCTTAGGCATATATTGCTGTCGCGGACATGTGAAGAGGGTATCGGGAGACTGAGCGGCCAGTGACAGCTCTAATGACGCTTGTCAGATGTCAAAGTGCGCGCGCGCCATTCGGTCGCATTTTGCTCTCACCGCAAACCGCATTATTAAATCTCAATTCATCGCATCCGCTGAAACTATAAACTAACGTGTATTATCCCGTAATCCTTGGGGATTTACCATTCTATAGTTCTAAATAATAATATCAACCCGCGTCCGATTAATGTGTAAACCCTAGACTTTCAAGTGACCATTGTGTACGAGAACGCCAGGTGGCCACCGGCTGAAGAATCATCAAGACTGAACAAGAAGACCACAGGTACCGCTTTGCATTATTTGCTGGGGTAATTACAGACGCCACCTGACCGTCACCAATCTCCTTGCAATTTCTCGGACAAAAAAAATAGGCATTTTGAATCAGCGTGCATTCCAGACGCAGATTTTTCTCTCGTCCTCATCCCGCATAGGAAACACGGCTATTTACACGCCTGTCCATCCATTTTATGGTCCATTCGAGCCTAGATAGGTATCAGTTAATAAGTATAAGTATTTTACAAAATAACAGTAAGTACAAGTCATTGTAGGTACTTACTTACGATAACTTACAATAATTATTCAGTATTAGATAGTGCCTTATAATGGCTACTCATAAGCAAGAAGCTAAATTAGCTCAGCTTAATGCTAAAAAAAATATGATTTTCGAGCGAGTTAATCGCATTTATAATTCCTCGAAAAGTATATCTAATTATGATTCACGCTCAAACGAGCTATTCCTAGCGCAGTCAGAATCAATTAGTGAATTGCACAGCAAGTTTGAAACAATAATTGACCAGATCAATGATTTGCGGTTTGAAATTGATGAAACCCCACCAGACTATACGTGTCTATGTTCTATTGAAGACTTATATTCAAGTATTAAATACAAACGTAATCTCATACTTTCAAGCAACAAAATATTAACATCAGATCAGAAGGGAGGTAGTAGCATAAAATTACCACCGATCGAATTACCATCATTTGACGGTAGAACTGAAAATTGGCCGATATTTTATGAAATGTTCCGCAGTAATGTTCATTTAAATACTAATCTGACGGACTCGCAGCGTGTGCAATACTTGATCAGTAAATTGACGCATGATGCCTTAAAACTAACTGCAGGCATTGTTCCCACAGGAGATACCTACAGTGTTATGTGGAACAGTCTTGTCAAAAGGTATCAAGATAAGCGTAGTTTAGGTATTCATTATCTCAATAATATACTGGACATTAAGGTATGCGCCGGCAATGCTGCTAGTCTGAATGCATTTGTAGAACGATATTCAGCGTCTGTCGCTGCATTGAAGCAGTTAGACATTACGGACTTGTTAGATTTTGTGATATTACACTGTGGTTTAAGAAAGGTTGACGCAACAACTGTTCAACAATTTGAAAGTCGTGTGAGTGGGAAAGAATTACCTTCCTATACGGAGTTTATAACATTTATGCAAGACCATGTCAAGGTACTCCAGCGCTCACACGTTAATAATCCACAGCCGGAACCGCGTGCTAAGTATAGTTTAGCTCATAATCGAACAAGTAATACGCAAAGTACCGCTAAGTCGTTTGTGTCATGCAACGAACCCGTTTCTAATAACCATTGCTCGCTGTGTAATAACGATGACGTCGATCATCGACTATTTGATTGTCCACAATTTAAAAATATTAATTCACCGCAAGCTCGTTTCGAATTTATTAAAAAGAAACGCGGCTGTGTAAATTGTTTAAGTCTGTCTCACTCTTTGATTAAATGCAAGTCAAAGAGCGTTTGTAAAATTTGTAAAAAAACACATCATTCCTTGTTGCATTTCTCCGATGTAAAAGGTGATTCACCACGCGAGCCTCCTGCTACCTCTGTTTCGCTCAGTGCCGCGGCCAAGACGTGTTTACCGACTGAGACAACTGTTTTGTTAGCGACCGCGCAGATATATGCATATAATAGCACCGGCAGAGATAAGCTTGTTATCAGGTGTTTAATAGATAACGGATCGCAAAATAATTTAATTACTGTGGATTGTTGTAAACGTTTGAACTTATCCATAATTAAATTACGCAATTCGTTTTTACAAGGTGTTGGTATGACCTCACGACCTGTACACGGCTTTATTTATCTCAATATAGAATCTCGGATTAATCCTCACATTAAGTATTATATACACGCTTTAGTTGTTGATTGCATTACAGACAGACTTCCCGCTAGTTTTGTTAGATTAACTGATGATAATAGCATGTCATATTTAAATAATTTACCGCTTGCCGACCCAACCTGGAATGTACCAGGTGGAATCGACGTTGTGCTTGGAGCACAGCTGTTTCCTTTTATTTATTTAGGAGATAGGGTTGACTCAGGCACCCCCCGCACACCCCCGGCTATACTGACTAATTTCGGTTATGTGCTAATGGGCGATATAGATTGTCATAGTAGTGACGTAACAAACGTTACATCTTCGTTTACCGCACTTGCCAGCATTGACGTCGAGTCAAGTTTGCAGAAGTTCTTTGAGCTAGAGGAAATTCCAACTCAACGTTATATTAGTCCAGACGAATTAGAATGTGAAAATAATTTTAATTCTTCAGTCTTATTTAAAGACGGTAGATACTTTGTCGATTTACCTTTCGCGCGCACCCCTTCTGAGTTAGGTAACTCACGCGGTGTCGCTCACCGGCGGCTACTGGCGCTCGAGCGTAAATTCACGTGCGTGCCAACCCTACGCGAGAATTACAATAAAACTATTACCGATTATATAACTCAGGGGTATTTATCGGAGGTACCCGTCTCTGAATTGACAGAAGAGGGTTACTACATACCGCATCACGCCGTCATTAGACCGGACAAAGACAGCATTCGAGTGGTTTTGGACGCTAGTGCCAAAACGCACTCGGGGTTGTCACTCAATGACATTCTGCATGTTGGACCTAATTTACAAGCAGATTTGTTTTTATTATTACTCGATTTTCGTACGTTCCGTGTCGCGATGACAGCGGATATAAAACAAATGTTCCTTCGTATCGGTGTAAATGAGCACCACCGCAAATATTTACGAATCTTGTATCGTTTCAACAATAATGAACATATACGCACCTTTAATTTCAACCGCGTTCCCTTTGGGCTAAAGCCTAGTCCTTATTTAGCGATGCGCACATTACGCAATTTGGCGTGTGAGCATGGCGACCGCTTTCCTGAGGCTTCTAAATTAGTAGAAACTCAGTTTTATATGGACGACTATGTCTATTCTGTTCCTGATGAACAGATTGCTAAGCAATTATCCCGCGATTTAATTGATTTATTTAAAGTAGGATCCTTTGACTTAGTCAAATGGGCTACTAACTCACCCGCTTTATTGGAGATTCTCCCAGAATCTCACCGCTTACCAGTAAATTTTTCTGGCATGGATAATGATAACAATAATTTCAAAATCCTTGGATTAACCTGGGAACCCGCTGATGATTATTTTTCTTTGACAACAGTCGCTGTAGAAGATAAATGCACGAAGCGCGCGATTCTATCGCTAGTTGCCCGCTTGTTCGACGTACTTGGCCTCGTAGCACCCGTTGTGCTGTACGCGAAAATCCTAATTAAGGAACTATGGCTAGCTAAAATAGGCTGGGATGAAGTTCCTCCGGAATCCATCACCAATCGGTTTTACGCTTTGACGCGCGATTTTCCCTCACTCTCTTCTCTAAAGGTTCCTCGCCACATTGGCGTCTTTAGAGAAGCTGTAGTGAATATCGTAGCCTTCTGCGACGCCAGCTTTAGTGGTTATGGTTGTTGTATTTATTTACACATCACTGACTCTAAAGGTAATATCACCGTCCGGCTTTTATGTGCTAAGTCCAAAGTTTCCCCCGCTAAAATAACAACGCTAGCTCGATTAGAACTTGTCGCCGCTTTACTTCTGTCTAAACTTGTTCGCGTGGTCAAAGATAAACTTTCCACTCGTGTACCTATTGCAGGTGTCCACGCTTTCTCGGACTCCACCATAGCACTCTCGTGGATCCACTCATCCCCCCATAGATGGTCTATTTTTGTCAGCAACCGCATTGCCAAAATACAGGAAAACCTGCCTGCCGCTTGTTTTAATCACGTGTCCGGAAAAGAGAATCCTAGCGATTGTCTGTCCCGTGGCATGCTGCCCTCTGATTTAATTGATCACTCGTTATGGTGGAACGGCCCTACTTGGCTCCATCTGTCAATGAGCGAGTGGCCTTTAAAATTCTCATCTGCTGAATGTGAAACATTGCCGGAGTTCAAATCAAAGGTTTTTCTTGTAGAAACATCAAATACTGAACCGCGTATTTTAGATACTGTAGTTGACCGTGTTTGCTCATGGAATAAATTGTTACACGTGTTTATGTACATTCTTAAATTTACAAACAGGGTACATAGTCATAGCTCTGTTAAAAATATTCAAACCGCCGAAAATTTCATTATTCGAATAGTTCAAAATATACATTTTGCTAACGATTTAAATTTAATTAAAGCAGGCGAACTTCCATCTAAGAAGTTGCGCTGTTTGTCTGTCTTTGTTGATAGTTTCGGAATCTTACGTATCGGGGGCAGATTGTCGAAATCTGACTTACCATATGAAGCTAAGCATCCCGCGCTTTTACCTAAACGTGACCGCGTAGTAGATCTAATTATTGATCACTACCACAATACGTATTGCCACACGGGCCCTGGGTTACTGATGTCTATTATAAGACAGCGATTTTGGATATTGGATGGCCGAACAGTCATACGTTCCCGCTGTCGGAAATGCAATACTTGTTTTCGTCTAAATCCTACGCATCCAACACCCAAAATGGCTGAACTTCCTGGATACCGTGTCCGTGATGCTAAAGCCTTTGTACACACCGGAGTAGACTTCGCCGGGCCTCTTGCTTACATACCTATTCGCCGTAGAGGTCAACGTTCGCAAAAGCTTTATTTATGTTTGTTCATATGTATGGTAACTAAAGCCATACATATCGAACTTGTATCGGACCTCACATCCGAGGCTTTCTTATCCGCATTTAAAAGATTTATTTCTCGCCGCGGTCCAGTATCTGTTATGTACTCAGACAATGGTACCAATTTTGTTGGCGCTAAGGCGCAACTTGATGAAATTTATTCTTTCTTATTAAACTCGACTGTCCAAACGGATATTAAAAATGAGCTTCTTAAAACTCGCATTGAGTGGACAAGAATACCGCCGCGAGCTCCGCACTTCGGAGGTATTTGGGAATCGAACATTAAGAGTGTTAAAACTCACTTGTACAGAGTCATAGGAAAGCAGCTTCTCACTTATGAGGAACTCTCGACCGTATTGGTACAAATCGAGTGCCTTTTAAATTCTCGACCGCTTAGTGTTCTCTCATCAGACCCTCATCCTGACGTGCTCACGCCCGCGCATTTTTTAATGTCCAGTCCACTTACATATTTACCTCCTTCTGAATTGACAGAAGAAAACAGAAATTTAACAAACCGCAAAAGGCTTTTGGATCAACTTGTGCTATCCTACTGGAACAAATGGCGAGTTGAGTACTTGCACACGTTGCAAGTTCGCCAGAAGTGGTGCACTCAAGATCGCCCTATAGAGATCGGTACTGTCGTTCTCTTGGGTCAAGATAACGTACCACCATTAACTTGGCCATTGGGCATAATAGAGGAAGTTTTTCCAGGATCGGATGGTGTAATTCGAGTAGCCTCAATAAAAACCGCGTCAGGTACATATAAACGTCCTGTCACTAAGTTATATCCTTTGCCAACCCAATAGAATAATATTATTACATAGTCTTAAGTTAGTCTATATAATGTAGTCATAGTAGGTATACTTTCTCAATGGTATGCCATTACATACTTGGTTATAATTTAGCTTAGTTCAACTTTATCTTATCAAATTCAAACCGCAATTACATTCACTGGAATCTGATAATTCATTCCGAACGCTGTTTCCTTGTGATGGTGTTTCGGACTGCTGCTTAGGTCTCTTGATGCTTTCAGACCAGATACATAAACATCATCTCTTCCTCCCAACTTCACCAGCTCCATATAGATTGTCAGTTTTGAAAGTTGGATCTTTCAAGGCGGGGAGTATGGTGTGGCAAGTTATTGTCCCTAAGATCAAATTTGATTATGGGCGGTGTTCAGGTGTCTGTAGTCCAACCTTAGGCATATATTGCTGTCGCGGACATGTGAAGAGGGTATCGGGAGACTGAGCGGCCAGTGACAGCTCTAATGACGCTTGTCAGATGTCAAAGTGCGCGCGCGCCATTCGGTCGCATTTTGCTCTCACCGCAAACCGCATTATTAAATCTCAATTCATCGCATCCGCTGAAACTATAAACTAACGTGTATTATCCCGTAATCCTTGGGGATTTACCATTCTATAGTTCTAAATAATAATATCAACCCGCGTCCGATTAATGTGTAAACCCTAGACTTTCAAGTGACCATTGTGTACGAGAACGCCAGGTGGCCACCGGCTGAAGAATCATCAAGACTGAACAAGAAGACCACAGGTACCGCTTTGCATTATTTGCTGGGGTTAATTACAGACGCCACCTGACCGTCACCAATCTCCTTGCAATTTCTCGGACAAAAAAAAATAGGCATTTTGAATCAGCGTGCATTCCAGACGCAGATTTTTCTCTCGTCCTCATCCCGCATAGGAAACACGGCTATTTACACGCCTGTCCATCCACACTTCAATGGTCATAAATAAACTTTCATCGAAATTATTGAACTGAAATGTAATTTACAATCTGCTATTAATTTTTATTTTATTATTATTAGCTAGCGTACACAACGCAGCTGAAACATAGCTGTGAACGTGCCTCACGTTTCATTGGGCATTCAATTGTCAGTTCCACGGACCGACTGTAGCATCAAAATATTTATGGAAACAAACTGCGACTTGTTTAATTGGATATTGTTAAAATTAAACGAGTCGCAGTTTGTTTCCATAAATATTTTTAAATAAAGGCTTTATTTTGTATGAAATAATTGAACATTCAATTTATGGTTTTGTGGTAGGGGGTGCTGACTTGTATGAATAACGTGTTATGATATCTATTTGTGTATATACAGGGCGTCCCAAAATTATGGGACATGAAGGGAAAGTACCTTAAATATCGTAGATATGGTATTTTGCTGAAAGCAGACTTTATGTTATTTTTAAATGTTAGTAATTCTGCATTCAAAGATTTTCAAAAAATTACTTGCCTCGTCTGGAATCGAACCGACTTAAATGTAAAAAAAAAACACCCCTACTTTTATGATGCCAATCGAAAGAATGGCCAAAAAATAATAACTCTTTTTAAGTAACATAGTATTTTAAAAGAAAGGAACAGCGACTTTCCCTTCATGTCCCATAATTTTGGGACGCCCTGTATATACTCTCATTCAAATGACAGAACAGCTTACTCTGAGATCTTCTTCTTTTCCTTTGGTTAGTACAATTTCGTCCTCTAGCGCTCTGCACTGATAAATGAAACGATTGAATAAAGTGCAAACGGTGATTTATACTGCCAGCTTTAGAGAAAATAAAAACCAGCCAAGTGCATGTCGGACCACGCACAATGTAGGGTTCCGTAGTTGGGATGAATTTATCCCAAGAATATACTTAAATTTGTAGTTGAAAAAAAAATCTTTCATACAGAATGTATGGGAGAACATGTTTTTACAACCGCAAATCTAAGTTGGTCGATTATTACTCGTTAACTTGTAAAGCCTACTCAGCTGTGATAGTTTTCCTTTTAAATTCGTTATATAAGCTAGGTACTGCCGTGAATTTTTTCACATATCTAAAACCAACCATTTGCACTTTAAAGCTTAATATTTTGCAAACGGATCTCTGAATTAAAAAATGGTTTTAACACACTCACAATGTTTTTGAAAGACCTTTCCAACGATACCCCAAACCAAGGGATAGAAAAAAAAAGTCCCCACTTTACGTGTAGGGGAGGTACACTAAAAAAAAATATTTTTCATAATTTTATTTTACCACTTTGTCGACATGATTAATATGTATACCCATGCCAAATTATAATTTTCTAGTACTAACAGTCTTGGAAATAGACCGCGGACAGACAGACAGACAGACGGACAGACAGACATGACGAAACTATAAGGGTTCCTTGTTTACTACGGAACCCTAAAAAGGGCTTTGCGTGTGCAAAATTTGCTGAGCTTTATACACTTTATTATTAGGTTTGTTACGTAGGGAAATCGGAAAAGCTTAAATGGAAAATCATAACTATCCGTCGCTTTACTGAAGTTCCACTACAGCCACGGTCTTCAAGGTCGAGAAAAGAACATAAGATAAAGAACCGAGTAGTTCCGTGATACATCTTACAAAAAAAATGGTATGACTCTGTAGCGGTTACACCACCACATACGAACTACGCATCAAAAAGCCATGACGTCACACAAATCCTGCATCGCGCAATTAGAGTTTACCGTGCGAACGACATATATAAGACTATCCGACATCAACCGTCGGGCAGTTGCCCGCCAGACACGATACCCGTCTGGTCGGAGGATCTTCCCTTTTTCTATAGAGGATGTGTGAACTTTACACCCTGTTCCTCATACCTCTAAAACTCAAACAAAGCCTACGCATAGAAAAACGTACCCAACAAGCATACGTAGGTACTTATTACATAAAATATTTAGCTTCAGCAAACATTTTGCTCAAAATAAAAGGCGCTACGGATGAGCGGTCAAAGGTCGCTCCTGGATTAAACGGGCAATCTTTTACTAGAAACTTTAATACAAGAGAGGGCGGGCGGTGTGTCTTGTCTTGGTGAAGGTTATACAGAGCTATGATGATAACGATCTTGTACGATACAGTGGTAGAGCCTAGTCGCTTCCAGTACCAGTTTTTTTTTCAGAATCCCTTTATTAACCTGAAAATTACGAAAACGTCAGATTCGAAACTCAAAACATTATTATGCATTTAATTCATTGGACACATGCGCACTGTTGGTTTAAATAAATCACAAATGGGTCGAATTCAAATAACCTTATGAATTAGATATAATACTAGGTACAGTTTTTGTTAACTTAAGATATCAAGTCTATTCAATTCTACCAGTTTTGTAAGTTACCTATTGTTACAGTTATGTGATTAATTTCGCTGCCATTCCTACATCATTTAAATGCAAACTGAACCATGAAAATTTCCATTATTTAAGTTGGACCCCACTTTCGTCCACCAACTGCTTTCTTCAAGGTCGGTACGTTACCAGTGAATAGACGAAGGTCACGGCCGCTCGACCCCTGTCACACCCTCGCTACGATAGAAAAACTGAAACGGATAGCTAACTAATAAAAAATCATCTTGTTCGGAAACATCGTTCTGGAGGAAAAATCGTTCTTGTATTTCAGGGTCAATTTAATTTGTAAGAGATTGTAGCAGTGTGTTCAGGAGGGTCCTTGTTCGAGACGAAAGAAAGAAATCGCTTCAGGAAAAGTATAAGTAATTGGGTTTCCGAAGTGTTGCTATTTTCTGTGTTTTATTTCGTGAAACATGATTCTTCTAAAATAATTATTAACGTTATATTTAATACTATAGTTGTGCCCGTGGCTTCGCTCATGTGACTATGTATTATGTTCGCCAATAAAAGCTAATAGGACACGAAACAAGCACTTCCACACAATAGGCATAACGGACATTCATCAGTCAGTCAGTCGGCAGGGCATACATGGAGGTAGAGGAAACCGTTGCGTATGTGCTCTTTGAATGCACAGGCGTCACCCAGATTAGAACAGAAACCCTCGGGTCACCCAGATCTTTCATAGATGTTCTGAACAGGCCAGGAGACTTGCCTAACTTCTGGAGGGAGGTGGGCTGGTTGGAATAATCACGGCCATGCACAATGGTCTACCTGAAGGATTAAGTGCGGAAACCAAACCTCATAACATAGATCATAGAAGCTAATGGGAATTCATATTATTCGTAATTTATTCCACAACATAGTTGATTTTGATAATTTAAACTATAACTTTATGGCACATCTTTGGTTTAAGAATATGAACGGAAGGATTTTCCAAAAGGAATTTCTCAGTTGACGCTCACAGACTGAATTTTAGGTGCTCCATTCTCCTTTGCCAATAGGCTTACCCCCTCCCCCCCTACTGAAACTTAAACATATCTGACGAAAGGCGGATGTTCTGTCAGGAAAATTAATTGTTCAGTAAATAGACACCCTACATTAATTTGTCATGTAATACCCCGTTTCATGCGACATTAAAAGAAATACTTGTGATTTTATCACAACAAAGTATTTCTATAATAATACAGAAAATTAACGTAAAATTAGAACAATTCGAGCCATTTAATGAATACTTCTGAAGGGTAAATTGGGTTTGTTTAGTTCTCCACAAACACAGCTAATAACGCCAATCGAAACTTTTCTGGTTCCGTAGTATAGTTGCGCAGCGAAAGTTGTGAGTGTCCGCACTCGCAACCTGCCTACGTTCTGACGTCATTCGTGTAGCATTTTACCTAAATCGGAACTTCGGAAGTGTTGACCAGTACCACAGGACTTGGTGCCTTCATATTACACACTCTACCTCTATTCGGTTTGTTCAATTAAGCAGGCTAATTGGATTCCAAACTCACTATTTTTCGGTTCTTCAGCGACACGGTACAACAAGATCAACGATGTTTTTTATTGGTAAGTGCCTTTCATACGCAAATAAACACCAGTGTGCTAGATAAAATTACACAGTTTTCACGAACCATTACGGTAACGTTGGAGTCTGATTCTGGGTAATGCTGAAAATCCTGTTTTTTTTTTCATATTGCGTGCAATAAATAAGTTTCCAACAGCTAAATAGTAACAGCCGCACGGGTCGATCGAAGCTTAAGTTACGTTTGCCGCGGTTCGTTCGTGGATGAGTGACCATCCATTACATACCGAGACCCCTCCGTGCCTCAGAAAGCACGTTAAAACGTTGGTCCTGGCTGTCATTCGTAGATCTGTGACATTCATTACGGGTAGTCAGAAAACAAATAATCTGACAACCAGTCTTACCAAGGGATATCGTGTTACCCAACTGGGTTGTGGAGGTCAGATAGGCAGTCGCTCCATGTAAGGTACTGGTATTCAGCTGCATCCTGTTCGATTGGAAGCTGACCCCAACATAGTTGGAAAAGGCTAGGCAGATTGAGTACTCGAATGTTTTCTGAGTCAGTTTTTAACTAATTTCCTCAGCCTAAAACAACCAACTGTCAGGGTAGTCCACAAAGTTAGTAACTTCTCTAACATTTTGTTGTCACACAAGTTCGCTTATAACAAACAAAGCAATGGAAACTACGTATGTAGGTACTAGGTACAGGTGACAACAAACTGGTTTCCGTATGAAGGTAATTAGTCAAGCGGCTGGCGTTTAGCTGTTACTTATAATAAACTAGCAACTGCGATTCCTTGGAATTATCAGGATAAAAAGTATTTTATGTCCTAACCTGGGTAATGGTCTACTCATGTGCAAAATGTCATCCAAATCTGTTCAGCCGTTTTAGCGTGAAAGCGTGACAAACAAACAAACTAACTCACGTTCGCATTTATAATATTAGGCTATGTATGTTGTGCCTTATGTATGAGACGAGTTTTTTTAAACGTGGCACCTTTATTCCGCCGACTCATGACACATTCACAAACACTTATTACTCAATATTTGGAGGCCATACCTATAAGTACCTAATTCTAACTTTAATATTATAAATCCAAAAGTGAGTTTGTTTGACCTGGAATAGGACATAGGATACTTTTTATCCCGGCCGTACTGCCTAAACTACTGGATAAAAATTTGAATAATTTCCAACATACTCGCGAGCGAAGCCGCAGGCAAAAGCTTGTATAAATATATCATCATCATCATCATTTCAGCCAAAAGACGTCTACTGCTGGACATAGGCCTCCCCCAAGCACCGCCACTTCGACCGATTATGTGATTTCCGCATCCAGCGGATTCCTACGGCCTTCACAAGGTCATCGGTTCATCTTGTGGGAGGCCTTCCAACGCCACGTCTTCCGGTACGCGATAGCACAAACCAATTACTTTGGTATAGTGTGAAACTTATGTTTAATTTGAAAAACTATAAATAAAAATAAGTTTTGAAGAACTCTAACCAAACATGATATCTTAGCATTATAAGGTTGATCCTTTGAAAAATAATACGCAGTAAGATCTCCGAGTGCGTAGTGCAAGTTCTTCTAACATAACTGCCAAAAATGTAAGGAACATTATGAAAATCGCTTTTATTACGCACAATGGCAAGATTTACCTAGTTTACTGAAGCAAAGAAAATCCGGCTCGAACAAACTCTTATAAGAAGGAAACAATTCGTAACACTCTCACGTCTTACGTTGTTGCAATAAATATTACTGAGAAACTTATATTTATTACGTGACCGTTTAGTCCGAAATAAAGTGTTACCTAGTCGCACTTTTTTTGGAATTAATATTTTATTAACACTTTTTATAGGTTTTTACTGATTATAGGATAGATTTTGCTATTAAACGTTTGTTTTAAAGATTTCAATGTCTGGTGTCAATAAGTGCTACCAGCATACCTAAGGATTACAAGTTAAACGTATAGACGTTTAACTTGTAATCCTTAGGTACTTTTGTAACGATAGCGTTACAAAAGTTAGATACCATCAATGTTAGTGGCCAAGTATGAGCAAACAAGCATAACACATTATACAAGGTTATTCGTATATCAATAAGATTTCCCTCTTTCGTAGAGTATGTGAGAGTTGATTTCTATTCCCGTCACGTCTCTGCGACACGAAACCCGTCCTAGGTAAAAATAACAAAACTAAATATGCTAATGGAAAGCGTTATACTTTAAAGGGTTTTTTTTTCCTAGCAGCCAAGATTTTATAATAAAAAAATATTGTTTTCGTTCAGTTGCGGCGAGAATAATGGCATAACTTGGACAAGGTTTCTATTCTATTGACGTCAGCAATGACAATTAATCTATCAATAAAATGCCCACCATTCTCTGAACTGCGCACTATCAATTTACTGAGATTGCTTCTCAATTTGAGTGAGCTCCGTTTTTTTTTTTAAATATGTGCATACTCAAAATATGAAATTTACTAACACTAATTTTCCGACCACTTATATGGGAATACAAATAAAGAAACGACCGAATCAAATACTGAAACGACCGAATAAAATACTGAAAATTCCGGAAAATTTACACAGAATTTGCTTACATAATATTTTTCAAACATGCATACAAGCATACACCAGCATGCAAGCGAGCTTGCAATATGCAGCAAGCATGGTTTCTGTCACGGCTCCGGCGCTGCGAGGCTCCTGCGGTCCTACGCGAGCTTATCGTCTATGAAAATTATTGTTAAACAGATTAAATTAGCATAGGGACAAGAATTATGGCTGGTATTATTATACTGAGTTATCTTGGCTGCAAAAAATGGTTTTTAGAGTTGTATGACAGAATAACTCTTCTTCTCTATCTTTTTCCGTAGGTATACAATAAAACAAGTAAACTTAAAAAAAAAATCTACGTAAAAATATCAAAGAAAACACAAAGAAAATTACCAAGAATTTTAGGAAAACGAAGCAAAAGGACCTGTACCTTAAAGGACAGATTTAGGGTTTCATCTATTTTATCAACATTCAGAAACAGTTCCTAAGATGTTTAGACGTATTCGTTGGCAGTTTGATTCTGAAACTTGAGCACATTTGTGTCAGCGACGTTACCTGAATAAACTCGGACTGTTTGAGTAAATGGAACTGAAAATATGTTTAGAGGATAGAACATATTTTTTGTGGGACCATTCGCAGTAAAAGACTTTTATTTTTATTGAAGCTTTATTCAGGAAGTAGGTAGTTGCGTATAACAACGCTTTCAAGTTAGTTAATTATTTTGCTTTGAACATGTTATTACTTTGAAAATGCAGTACAAGATGTTTTCTGATTTTTGCTTACTGACAAAGCTAACGTATAGAATGTTTATAAGCTTTGTTTTGAAAAAAACATTATCTTTATGTATTACGGTTATTATTATCTTTTAGAACGAATAACAATTCTTAAAAATACTTGTTCTCACTCAGACTTGCATCTGAATTGTACTGTAATAAACGTTTACCACATGAAGTCGTTACGGGTCGCAATAAATAAGGTGTTATCATCAGTTGCACGCAAAATGTGTGAAAAAAATGTAACGGATGTGAGAGAGGAGAATGAATGATAATGAATAATAATTTAATAGCATTTGTGGTCATCAGGGGCCGTATTATGACGTGTTAAAGCCATTATTGTTCCAGTGTGAAAACGGGACAGTGCTATTTATCCTGTATAGCTCCATCTCTCTCTCACACTGGAACAATGGTGGCTTTAGCACGTCGTAGTATACGTCCCCTGGTCATGAATACTAAAATATAATAATTTAATTATATTTTTAGTTTTATGTTATGTTTTTTCATCTACATCTGTCATGGTTAAAGTATGCACATAACCGACATAGGTGCACCAGATAAGCATTAAAGAGGCTTAAAACAGCTAAAGCGCGGTCACTGTCGGACTGCATGGAAAAGAAAGAGAAGCGCGATGACGCGACGCGGGTAATTTATTGCAAAATATGAAGTAATTATCTCTGTACAAAAATTCTATTGATTGGAATAAAAAATGTAAATACTATTAGGTACGGTAATATGTTGCTTGTAGAATAATCCGACAAAAAATCAGAATGATTGCAAGTAGGTATAAATGATTTTTAATCTTTAAAATAAATTTTTAGAGGTACCTATCTTCGTGATTTTTTTCTATTGTATCAAATTTGTTGTATTATGTTTTCAAGATACTATCTTACTAGCATATATCCTGAAGAATATCATATTTATTCTGTTTTTTTTTACTGCAGTGGATGATATTTTCCTTTTAGGCATTATAAAACTTCCGTTTAGACACGTTTTGATCCTGTAGTCCCCATACTAAAATTTTGTTCGCACTACGCGACACTACATTACGAACACGCGCGTACGTAAACATAAACATGATGTCTGCAGATATAAGTACAACATTATTTGGAACAGACTGTAGAACACATGACATAATATATACAACCAATGAATGAATATAACATTCCGGTAAACAGAACCACAATCTGTTAGGAAACAATAGGTACTTGAAATCGAATTTGACTTCGTGTTTGACAAGATTTTATTATGTCTATGTAGATTCTTCGCATTTTATTGGATAGGTTGTTACAAATAATCTCTCTATCGAGATCTAGGCACGAGCTAGCTCTCTGATGGAGAAAGTTTAAAATTCGATAAATAATATTTTGTGTCGGCATCGCTAAACAAACCGTCAGCATACATTCGGTTGTGGATTTTTAAACGGATAAATACAGAATCAATTTAGGTGCCTTTTAACTCAGTGATATTTGATGATAAGACAAATATCATTAAAACACATTTCTTCGTATATCATAATGTAAGAATTTATTAATTTCTTTAAAAAACTATTGTGATTTATTCTGTGCGTCCCCAAAATTAATTCTGCCAGTTTGACATTAGGAAATTCCGCCGTTTTAATAAGTTGGTACGTAGGTATTTTCGCTCTTATTGACTTTTCCGCTCGACGAGGCAGAAATGTTCAATAAGTATACGCAGCCTGCTTCCTTTTATAACGCGATAATATTAACAAAGCCCGAGTTAATATTATGATTATTTATGCTTCAAAACGTGAATATTTCAAAATATTTTGCTGCTACAGGGACACCTCTGCCCAACCCTTCGGGGAAACAAGGCGTGATGTTATGTTATGTTATTTTGTTGTTATATACCCATTGAAGAACTTCGGTGTCAAAGTTAGGGCTTCGATTTTTTGTTGTTTTTTTTTATTATGAGAACTATATTGTTCTGCGGTCTTGAAATCAATGTCCACTCTTGATAGAGAAAAGAGTAGGTACCTAGGTAGTTTTACAAAAAGACCCTGTTTTCCTCTTTAGGCAAATGAAGATCTATGTAACAATCCGTTTATTTAACATTCTTGCGTTGATAAGAAAAAAAAACATAGCTCGAGTTAGTGAGTGTGGCGGATGACGTCACTCGACGGGATGTATCACAATGAGCATCCGCCTGAAGGGTTACTGCGCTGGGTTTATAAAAAACCCAGCGCAGTAACACAAAAGGAAAAAAAACTGCCTTGTGTGGAAAAAGTATGGAGTCTGCTTTTAAAATATCTACTGATATTTTATGGCATTTTATATGGCTGTGGGTGAAAGCATTCACCCGGAACATATTATAGTAGCGTGAAGTGAGGGTAAAACCCCAACTCAAGAGCATGTGAGTCGCTTATAAAACTTTGTAATCAAAATGTCTTCACGTTAAGTTCCAAATCAAAAATGGTTGGGGAACCTGCTAAATATTCCGTTTGTATCAAAAAACCTCGTAAATCTTTTACTGGCGGTACTGCTTACACATCGTCTATAGGTAGTGCAAGTTTCAGTTCGCTCATCAATACTAAATTCTTTACACATCAACTTCTTCTCTTTGCCTTGCCTTATTTTTTAAGTGAAAACTTCTTTAGGCGCGTTGGGCATTTTTGAGATGGGACTAAACCATTGATTTCGCGACATTGTGACGACACCAGATTTTGACCATTATTTTGGGTACATGGTATATGTCTCTTAAAAAACGTTTGGTAGTTCTATATCGCGAGATGTGCACTAACGACTGCGAGTAGCCAACTGCCACTCAGTTTTTTATAACATTAAGTCCGCTATGGATCTTTCATTTGATATGTGTGAAGTAAAAGGTTTATGAGGTCATATTTGGTCAAATAATGTATTATGATTAATAAAGATTAACAGGGAAATATTATTTTGCCAATCGAACAAAGCATTTTTGGTTCAAAAGCATCTGTGACTCTCTCATCTGTGAGTGAGGACTCTCAAATATAATTGCTTCAAGATTGAATTCCTAACCTGTTGAACAGTGGTGTCAAGATAAATTAATTCGATAATAAACCGTAATTGGTGCTGCATATAATGTCTGTAGAGACTTGGAATATCCGCTGCATGTGTTGCCGATGTAAGTGTGTCGTGCGACTGTGAGGTTCATAACATTTTTTCAAACGTTTGGGGGCAAGTGTTCACTGGTTTCAAAATTATTTAGCATTGGCTTGCAATCACCTAAACGTTTGAAGTGGCTCAATACTTGGATATACCAATATCGTCGGACACCATACGCGGATTAACAAGGCTTTACCTAATTAAAGCACGAATTCGCGTGAAGCCCGAGAGGTTCCAATATTCACGTTATAATTACCAATTACGAAAACCAGCGTCAGTTTAATTAATGAACCTCTCCTCCTCTTATTATTCCATATTACGTGAAGATTAAACAAGTGTCTTGTGTGACAGATGTATCACATACTGCTAATATCAGACATATTAGATGATATTGTTTATGGTAATTATAGCCGGGGAACGGGTGAAAGAGAAACGCAGGTGCTTAAGAATGACACTATAATTACACAAATCACATACAGAACTTTTGAGTTAAAGCGCGCGCATATTCGCTCACTGACGTAGCTTACTTGACTAACTGACGATTACAATTCGAACTTACTGGATTTACAGGATTTTCCAAAAGGAATTTCTCAGTTGACGCTCACAGACTGAATTTTAGGTGCTCCATTCTCCTTTGCCAATAGGCTTACCCCCTCCCCCCCTACTGAAACTTAAACATATCTGACGAAAGGCGGATGTTCTGTCAGGAAAATTAATTGTTCAGTAAATAGACACCCTACATTAATTTGTCATGTAATACCCCGTTTCATGCGACATTAAAAGAAATACTTGTGATTTTATCACAACAAAGTATTTCTATAATAATACAGAAAATTAACGTAAAATTAGAACAATTCGAGCCATTTAATGAATACTTCTGAAGGGTAAATTGGGTTTGTTTAGTTCTCCACAAACACAGCTAATAACGCCAATCGAAACTTTTCTGGTTCCGTAGTATAGTTGCGCAGCGAAAGTTGTGAGTGTCCGCACTCGCAACCTGCCTACGTTCTGACGTCATTCGTGTAGCATTTTACCTAAATCGGAACTTCGGAAGTGTTGACCAGTACCACAGGACTTGGTGCCTTCATATTACACACTCTACCTCTATTCGGTTTGTTCAATTAAGCAGGCTAATTGGATTCCAAACTCACTATTTTTCGGTTCTTCAGCGACACGGTACAACAAGATCAACGATGTTTTTTATTGGTAAGTGCCTTTCATACGCAAATAAACACCAGTGTGCTAGATAAAATTACACAGTTTTCACGAACCATTACGGTAACGTTGGAGTCTGATTCTGGGTAATGCTGAAAATCCTGTTTTTTTTTTCATATTGCGTGCAATAAATAAGTTTCCAACAGCTAAATAGTAACAGCCGCACGGGTCGATCGAAGCTTAAGTTACGTTTGCCGCGGTTCGTTCGTGGATGAGTGACCATCCATTACATACCGAGACCCCTCCGTGCCTCAGAAAGCACGTTAAAACGTTGGTCCTGGCTGTCATTCGTAGATCTGTGACATTCATTACGGGTAGTCAGAAAACAAATAATCTGACAACCAGTCTTACCAAGGGATATCGTGTTACCCAACTGGGTTGTGGAGGTCAGATAGGCAGTCGCTCCATGTAAGGTACTGGTATTCAGCTGCATCCTGTTCGATTGGAAGCTGACCCCAACATAGTTGGAAAAGGCTAGGCAGATTGAGTACTCGAATGTTTTCTGAGTCAGTTTTTAACTAATTTCCTCAGCCTAAAACAACCAACTGTCAGGGTAGTCCACAAAGTTAGTAACTTCTCTAACATTTTGTTGTCACACAAGTTCGCTTATAACAAACAAAGCAATGGAAACTACGTATGTAGGTACTAGGTACAGGTGACAACAAACTGGTTTCCGTATGAAGGTAATTAGTCAAGCGGCTGGCGTTTAGCTGTTACTTATAATAAACTAGCAACTGCGATTCCTTGGAATTATCAGGATAAAAAGTATTTTATGTCCTAACCTGGGTAATGGTCTACTCATGTGCAAAATGTCATCCAAATCTGTTCAGCCGTTTTAGCGTGAAAGCGTGACAAACAAACAAACTAACTCACGTTCGCATTTATAATATTAGGCTATGTATGTTGTGCCTTATGTATGAGACGAGTTTTTTTAAACGTGGCACCTTTATTCCGCCGACTCATGACACATTCACAAACACTTATTACTCAATATTTGGAGGCCATACCTATAAGTACCTAATTCTAACTTTAATATTATAAATCCAAAAGTGAGTTTGTTTGACCTGGAATAGGACATAGGATACTTTTTATCCCGGCCGTACTGCCTAAACTACTGGATAAAAATTTGAATAATTTCCAACATACTCGCGAGCGAAGCCGCAGGCAAAAGCTTGTATAAATATATCATCATCATCATCATTTCAGCCAAAAGACGTCTACTGCTGGACATAGGCCTCCCCCAAGCACCGCCACTTCGACCGATTATGTGATTTCCGCATCCAGCGGATTCCTACGGCCTTCACAAGGTCATCGGTTCATCTTGTGGGAGGCCTTCCAACGCCACGTCTTCCGGTACGCGATAGCACAAACCAATTACTTTGGTATAGTGTGAAACTTATGTTTAATTTGAAAAACTATAAATAAAAATAAGTTTTGAAGAACTCTAACCAAACATGATATCTTAGCATTATAAGGTTGATCCTTTGAAAAATAATACGCAGTAAGATCTCCGAGTGCGTAGTGCAAGTTCTTCTAACATAACTGCCAAAAATGTAAGGAACATTATGAAAATCGCTTTTATTACGCACAATGGCAAGATTTACCTAGTTTACTGAAGCAAAGAAAATCCGGCTCGAACAAACTCTTATAAGAAGGAAACAATTCGTAACACTCTCACGTCTTACGTTGTTGCAATAAATATTACTGAGAAACTTATATTTATTACGTGACCGTTTAGTCCGAAATAAAGTGTTACCTAGTCGCACTTTTTTTGGAATTAATATTTTATTAACACTTTTTATAGGTTTTTACTGATTATAGGATAGATTTTGCTATTAAACGTTTGTTTTAAAGATTTCAATGTCTGGTGTCAATAAGTGCTACCAGCATACCTAAGGATTACAAGTTAAACGTATAGACGTTTAACTTGTAATCCTTAGGTACTTTTGTAACGATAGCGTTACAAAAGTTAGATACCATCAATGTTAGTGGCCAAGTATGAGCAAACAAGCATAACACATTATACAAGGTTATTCGTATATCAATAAGATTTCCCTCTTTCGTAGAGTATGTGAGAGTTGATTTCTATTCCCGTCACGTCTCTGCGACACGAAACCCGTCCTAGGTAAAAATAACAAAACTAAATATGCTAATGGAAAGCGTTATACTTTAAAGGGTTTTTTTTTCCTAGCAGCCAAGATTTTATAATAAAAAAATATTGTTTTCGTTCAGTTGCGGCGAGAATAATGGCATAACTTGGACAAGGTTTCTATTCTATTGACGTCAGCAATGACAATTAATCTATCAATAAAATGCCCACCATTCTCTGAACTGCGCACTATCAATTTACTGAGATTGCTTCTCAATTTGAGTGAGCTCCGTTTTTTTTTTTAAATATGTGCATACTCAAAATATGAAATTTACTAACACTAATTTTCCGACCACTTATATGGGAATACAAATAAAGAAACGACCGAATCAAATACTGAAACGACCGAATAAAATACTGAAAATTCCGGAAAATTTACACAGAATTTGCTTACATAATATTTTTCAAACATGCATACAAGCATACACCAGCATGCAAGCGAGCTTGCAATATGCAGCAAGCATGGTTTCTGTCACGGCTCCGGCGCTGCGAGGCTCCTGCGGTCCTACGCGAGCTTATCGTCTATGAAAATTATTGTTAAACAGATTAAATTAGCATAGGGACAAGAATTATGGCTGGTATTATTATACTGAGTTATCTTGGCTGCAAAAAATGGTTTTTAGAGTTGTATGACAGAATAACTCTTCTTCTCTATCTTTTTCCGTAGGTATACAATAAAACAAGTAAACTTAAAAAAAAAATCTACGTAAAAATATCAAAGAAAACACAAAGAAAATTACCAAGAATTTTAGGAAAACGAAGCAAAAGGACCTGTACCTTAAAGGACAGATTTAGGGTTTCATCTATTTTATCAACATTCAGAAACAGTTCCTAAGATGTTTAGACGTATTCGTTGGCAGTTTGATTCTGAAACTTGAGCACATTTGTGTCAGCGACGTTACCTGAATAAACTCGGACTGTTTGAGTAAATGGAACTGAAAATATGTTTAGAGGATAGAACATATTTTTTGTGGGACCATTCGCAGTAAAAGACTTTTATTTTTATTGAAGCTTTATTCAGGAAGTAGGTAGTTGCGTATAACAACGCTTTCAAGTTAGTTAATTATTTTGCTTTGAACATGTTATTACTTTGAAAATGCAGTACAAGATGTTTTCTGATTTTTGCTTACTGACAAAGCTAACGTATAGAATGTTTATAAGCTTTGTTTTGAAAAAAACATTATCTTTATGTATTACGGTTATTATTATCTTTTAGAACGAATAACAATTCTTAAAAATACTTGTTCTCACTCAGACTTGCATCTGAATTGTACTGTAATAAACGTTTACCACATGAAGTCGTTACGGGTCGCAATAAATAAGGTGTTATCATCAGTTGCACGCAAAATGTGTGAAAAAACTGTAACGGATGTGAGAGAGGAGAATGAATGATAATGAATAATAATTTAATAGCATTTGTGGTCATCAGGGGCCGTATTATGACGTGTTAAAGCCATTATTGTTCCAGTGTGAAAACGGGACAGTGCTATTTATCCTGTATAGCTCCATCTCTCTCTCACACTGGAACAATGGTGGCTTTAGCACGTCGTAGTATACGTCCCCTGGTCATGAATACTAAAATATAATAATTTAATTATATTTTTAGTTTTATGTTATGTTTTTTCATCTACATCTGTCATGGTTAAAGTATGCACATAACCGACATAGGTGCACCAGATAAGCATTAAAGAGGCTTAAAACAGCTAAAGCGCGGTCACTGTCGGACTGCATGGAAAAGAAAGAGAAGCGCGATGACGCGACGCGGGTAATTTATTGCAAAATATGAAGTAATTATCTCTGTACAAAAATTCTATTGATTGGAATAAAAAATGTAAATACTATTAGGTACGGTAATATGTTGCTTGTAGAATAATCCGACAAAAAATCAGAATGATTGCAAGTAGGTATAAATGATTTTTAATCTTTAAAATAAATTTTTAGAGGTACCTATCTTCGTGATTTTTTTCTATTGTATCAAATTTGTTGTATTATGTTTTCAAGATACTATCTTACTAGCATATATCCTGAAGAATATCATATTTATTCTGTTTTTTTTTACTGCAGTGGATGATATTTTCCTTTTAGGCATTATAAAACTTCCGTTTAGACACGTTTTGATCCTGTAGTCCCCATACTAAAATTTTGTTCGCACTACGCGACACTACATTACGAACACGTGCGTACGTAAACATAAACATGATGTCTGCAGATATAAGTACAACATTATTTGGAACAGACTGTAGAACACATGACATAATATATACAACCAATGAATGAATATAACATTCCGGTAAACAGAACCACAATCTGTTAGGAAACAATAGGTACTTGAAATCGAATTTGACTTCGTGTTTGACAAGATTTTATTATGTCTATGTAGATTCTTCGCATTTTATTGGATAGGTTGTTACAAATAATCTCTCTATCGAGATCTAGGCACGAGCTAGCTCTCTGATGGAGAAAGTTTAAAATTCGATAAATAAATATTTTGTGTCGGCATCGCTAAACAAACCGTCAGCATACATTCGGTTGTGGATTTTTAAACGGATAAATACAGAATCAATTTAGGTGCCTTTTAACTCAGTGATATTTGATGATAAGACAAATATCATTAAAACACATTTCTTCGTATATCATAATGTAAGAATTTATTAATTTCTTTAAAAAACTATTGTGATTTATTCTGTGCGTCCCCAAAATTAATTCTGCCAGTTTGACATTAGGAAATTCCGCCGTTTTAATAAGTTGGTACGTAGGTATTTTCGCTCTTATTGACTTTTCCGCTCGACGAGGCAGAAATGTTCAATAAGTATACGCAGCCTGCTTCCTTTTATAACGCGATAATATTAACGAAGCCCGAGTTAATATTATGATTATTTATGCTTCAAAACGTGAATATTTCAAAATATTTTGCTGCTACAGGGACACCTCTGCCCAACCCTTCGGGGAAACAAGGCGTGATGTTATGTTATGTTATTTTGTTGTTATATACCCATTGAAGAACTTCGGTGTCAAAGTTAGGGCTTCGATTTTTTGTTGTTTTTTTTTATTATGAGAACTATATTGTTCTGCGGTCTTGAAATCAATGTCCACTCTTGATAGAGAAAAGAGTAGGTACCTAGGTAGTTTTACAAAAAGACCCTGTTTTCCTCTTTAGGCAAATGAAGATCTATGTAACAATCCGTTTATTTAACATTCTTGCGTTGATAAGAAAAAAAAACATAGCTCGAGTTAGTGAGTGTGGCGGATGACGTCACTCGACGGGATGTATCACAATGAGCATCCGCCTGAAGGGTTACTGCGCTGGGTTTATAAAAAACCCAGCGCAGTAACACAAAAGGAAAAAAAACTGCCTTGTGTGGAAAAAGTATGGAGTCTGCTTTTAAAATATCTACTGATATTTTATGGCATTTTATATGGCTGTGGGTGAAAGCATTCACCCGGAACATATTATAGTAGCGTGAAGTGAGGGTAAAACCCCAACTCAAGAGCATGTGAGTCGCTTATAAAACTTTGTAATCAAAATGTCTTCACGTTAAGTTCCAAATCAAAAATGGTTGGGGAACCTGCTAAATATTCCGTTTGTATCAAAAAACCTCGTAAATCTTTTACTGGCGGTACTGCTTACACATCGTCTATAGGTAGTGCAAGTTTCAGTTCGCTCATCAATACTAAATTCTTTACACATCAACTTCTTCTCTTTGCCTTGCCTTATTTTTTAAGTGAAAACTTCTTTAGGCGCGTTGGGCATTTTTGAGATGGGACTAAACCATTGATTTCGCGACATTGTGACGACACCAGATTTTGACCATTATTTTGGGTACATGGTATATGTCTCTTAAAAAACGTTTGGTAGTTCTATATCGCGAGATGTGCACTAACGACTGCGAGTAGCCAACTGCCACTCAGTTTTTTATAACATTAAGTCCGCTATGGATCTTTCATTTGATATGTGTGAAGTAAAAGGTTTATGAGGTCATATTTGGTCAAATAATGTATTATGATTAATAAAGATTAACAGGGAAATATTATTTTGCCAATCGAACAAAGCATTTTTGGTTCAAAAGCATCTGTGACTCTCTCATCTGTGAGTGAGGACTCTCAAATATAATTGCTTCAAGATTGAATTCCTAACCTGTTGAACAGTGGTGTCAAGATAAATTAATTCGATAATAAACCGTAATTGGTGCTGCATATAATGTCTGTAGAGACTTGGAATATCCGCTGCATGTGTTGCCGATGTAAGTGTGTCGTGCGACTGTGAGGTTCATAACATTTTTTCAAACGTTTGGGGGCAAGTGTTCACTGGTTTCAAAATTATTTAGCATTGGCTTGCAATCACCTAAACGTTTGAAGTGGCTCAATACTTGGATATACCAATATCGTCGGACACCATACGCGGATTAACAAGGCTTTACCTAATTAAAGCACGAATTCGCGTGAAGCCCGAGAGGTTCCAATATTCACGTTATAATTACCAATTACGAAAACCAGCGTCAGTTTAATTAATGAACCTCTCCTCCTCTTATTATTCCATATTACGTGAAGATTAAACAAGTGTCTTGTGTGACAGATGTATCACATACTGCTAATATCAGACATATTAGATGATATTGTTTATGGTAATTATAGCCGGGGAACGGGTGAAAGAGAAACGCAGGTGCTTAAGAATGACACTATAATTACACAAATCACATACAGAACTTTTGAGTTAAAGCGCGCGCATATTCGCTCACTGACGTAGCTTACTTGACTAACTGACGATTACAATTCGAACTTACTGGAGCTTGCGCGGGCGCTCTCAGACGGGCGGCCGGGTAACCACTCTGGGTTGCCATCGTAGCATTTACATACTGCCGCACGCTATATAATTTGTTTACACTCACAAAGGGCCTGAGTTATGAGACCCAAGTAAGTATAGAGCAGTACTTATTTCTTAAATTTTCCGGTCTGTTGAACGCTGCGGGATTCTGAAGATTTTCCGGGAGATAGTTTTAGTTTTAACGGAGTAGCGAATACCGTGCTTTATAATAATAATTAGAACACAATAATTATTATTATGCGATAAGCGAATATTTTTATGAAGCAAAAATCAAAGCAAAACTAACTTTTTCTTGTCTATTTACATGCATTCTCAATTTTCGGGTGATATAGCTTTTCGTTCGTTTTGTTAGATTGAATTTTTAACAATCAATCATCATTCATTTTCAGCGTTTTCTGATGAAACCAGCGAGTAATGCATCTCGCTTTAAAGCGATACTAAACTGATTTAGAGAATACTTAACAGGTTGCACTAGACATGTTAGTTTATAACATTACATCACGCCTGTATTCCTCGAAGGCTTAAACAGAGGTGTACCTACTAGTACTCCCACATTTCGCCTAAAAAAAAAAAAAAAATTCCTAGGAAGTCTTGTACTTTCTCCTAGAGAGAGCAATATTAGTGAATTATGTTCATGTTACGAACCGCAATTAGTGCCAGATCCAAAGTTTTGTTAAAGTATGTTATTTATGTGAGGCATGTAGTAAGTAGTTTGAAAGTTACACCAACCTGCTTGAAAATGAGAAGATTAGTTTGAAGCAATTTCACTTATGCACGTGTATCTGGAGACAAGGTTGATACTCTAATTAATGTTTTCAAGACATAAATTACATTTTGATGTATAAACGTAAACAAAGCAAAAGGAGTATGTAAGGATCGTAGCAGATGGCTGTAGTTTCTGCCTACCCGCATAGAAGGAAGGCGTGCGTTTCTTTATGTTAATTACATTTCATGAAACTTTGGAACAATAACAGCAGAAGGTTGTCAACTAAGGAGCTACATAGGTTTGTACTAACACTGTTTCATAATATCTAAACGCCATTTTTCAACCAATTTTAAATTCACCCAATATTTTTATATTCAATGGATTTCTCTGAACATTATAAATAGTTGTGTAGGTCGGGAACATAACTGAATTATGTAGTCATTTGTGTTCACGAGCTTCTCTACGTGACCACGTGATGGCATGATTTGAAGGGAAATTTGTTTCTTGGGACGTTTATATATTTATATAAATAGAAACTGCTTGTAGTTATGACTGATGTAGGAGGGGGTGATAGATTAGTCTAGAAAGAGATCTTTGTCAGTCTGAATAATATTCCGAACAATTTTTTTCTAATAATTTCCATCACGGTTGTTTTATACAATTAAAGCTTTATTAAAATAAAGCACACCTCGATGCGCTATGACATTGATAACAGAAGCATAAAGCCTGCGCCTCGTGAACAGGTTTTACTGTAACAAATGGTCACACTCGAACATAAGTCACACGGATACGATGTGATAATTACACTGTGAATACATTAGTATCGAAAGCTAGGTGAAACGCAGACCTATCAGCTCGTAATTTTGAAGCTTGCAGATAAAATAATAAATAACATAGGATAACGAGAACGCACGATACAGAAATTATATCAAAGCGTATTTCCATATGGTGTCTTGTTTCATACTACTTACGCCTACTTCGAGTTCTCTTCAGAAATAATTGGTATACCTCTACAGATCAAAGAATGAATTCATTTACCATCCACGGTTCATAGAAAAGATGATTGAGGGTCTGGTACCTACTGAAACTGAAGCGTTTCTAACAAGAAACATAAAATAAAATAAACTCGACACATACGACTACTTGAAACTACAATAATATGGTTATTTCCATATATCTTTGTCCTGTTCGCTAGATTCAAATTGTACAGTACTGTTTGGCATGTTGACTGTACATTCGCGGGCAGCAATGTATCCAACGAATGGCGATCTATCACGCTGCAGTGAACCGAAACCAATGTGAAGACGAATGCTCCTGTACAGTCGTTAGCATTGACCTCACTGTACTGAGCAGGAATAAAGATATGTTACTGAACAAATGGCTACTGACTGTTTTAGGACTATTCTTGTAAATAAAATTACATTTACTTTCTCTGCACAGTCTGCACCTCTTAGGTATAACTTAACAGTTTCACAGTTTTCGATTATGTTCCTGCTTACTAAAAAAATGTATTCTTCTAATAAAATATAGTCAAAGTAAGGGTTGAAGGATTATTGAATGCAAAGATTCGTTAAATATTACAATGAAAACCGTGCACGAGCTTGTCTGATCTTATAATAAATATGTATTCCGGACTATCGCTACTGAGCTTGTAAACCGGAGCAGACTATGAATAACCATTGACCGCTTTGTTATTTTTTGATGCCGAAAATACAACAAGTTTTTTCATTTCTTATTTCAACAATACGCTTAAACAATATTTTATTTCGCAATAAATGAAACTAAATATCGTCTAGACAATTTAAATATGTATTACAGGTGATTTTAATATTTTTCTCGTAGTAACTTTTGGAAGAAAACTGGTTTCTTAAAAGATATTTTATTTCAAACGTTAAAATATATTTTTGTGTAAGAAGTTCTTTAGATAAACTTAAAATAATTCGTCCATTTATTTAGTTATCAAAGTAGTGAGTGATTCTTTTTCATTCGTGATAAATTGAAGTCAATCGTCCGGACAGTGACCGTAATTTCGATCAATATTTCACCGAAGAAAAGGCTGGCAGACGCATAAAGTTTTGAAAACTAAACCTAATCTAAATCTAAACCAAACCTAACAAAAGATTCATGAATCTTTGAGAGCCTCCGCTCTTATGGTTGACTTTTATTCTGAATCTTTCAGAGAAGTTTGTTTTGATTATCTTGAAAAACTTATTGAATTTTATACCGAATTTTACTAGCCTAGTACTGGAGCTGCTGACGCTCAGATCTCATATGCACTCTTTTTCTTCTTTTCGTGTGGTTAGTGACTAATCTGGTGTCATAGTTTTAAAACCGCCCATGGGCCTCTGACTTGGCTTCACATGCCGTCGAGAAATATCTCTCAGGTCTGCCGTTTCTTCACGATGTTTTCCTTCACCGTTTTTGAAGCAAATGATTATTATACGATAAATACGCACATGAATCCGAACCTTGGGTTCGAACTCGAGACCTATGACTTAGCAGTTCGACGGTCACACCAGTAGGCTATCACTGCTGCACTAAGGAAAAACTATTGCTGTAATGATTTTCAGCCGGTGTGAAATTACTCATTCTAACTTATGCCACCGCTCGTACTTATTATTTTCTACGTCAAATAAGTTTAGTACAATTTTACAGATCTTTATGAAATTAAATTAGTTCTTACGTTATAATAGTTTTGTTAAGAGCGTTTATCCTGAAAGTGGGCAACGTCGCAAATAGCAGTGAAATATTTAGCTGTTTTGATTAATTTGGCAATTTTACTGTATGGAAATAAGAAATATGGCTAACTAGTAAACTAAACACACCGTTACACCGAATATTTAGCTTTAGATGTTTAAAAAGTATTTAGAAACTTTCCAAAAGCCTTTTTTACACCAAAAATGGTTACAACATCAAATTTAGTGTTATAATTGCAATTCATTATTAATATTCTAGTTCACTACTTAGCCATATTTCTTATTTCCGTACAGTAATATTGCCAAATTAATAAAAACAGCGAAATATTTGACAGCTATTTGCGACGTTACCCACTTTCAGTATAAAAACGCTCATAAGGCTCCATACAAAATACAACATCCAGCTACTACGGTAGGCGGTGAACACATAGTATGTAACGAGCACGCGCGTCGTGGAGAGAATACGTCGATGTCGAGATGATAACTCTTGTTTGTGACGCAACATGTGGCGGCTACCAGTCATACTGTTAGGAAATATATAATAAATCTTCTACAAGTCATGTTGAATTACATTACTCATGTGAAACGAAACATGACGTTGCTTTTCCTAATCAAAGGATTAGGAAAAGCAACAAGATGGGGATTATTTTTGTAAGAGGTGAATGGCTTACGTCAGGGCTTTGATAAGGTCAACCATCGTCAATCAACTCATCAAAAAGCTTTTATAGGCTTATATCTTAATAATGTTGCCTATTTGTTTATATATTATAGACTGCGAAAATACAAAATTAACTTCAAAACATTTTGTGAATAAAGATTTAATTAAAACCTTTTAGCTTAAATTAGTTTGTAAACTACAAAATGGAGCTATTATGGCCATTATATTAAATTAAGATGCTAAATTCACGGAGTAAGATTCTAATTTAAGATATTCATTTAATCCTCCAATTAAACAACACGTTATTGAACTTATAAATTGACATTGTTAATGTATTTAGATTGAATATTCATGCTTAGTTACAAAATAACTATCTTAACAAAATCTTGTTCGTCGTGTATAAAGCATCCACATTGTGTCGGGTAGCGCGTATTTTCTACACAGGGACTCGTTTCGTTAAGTGTAAAGAGCCATTTTGTAAGAACTATGACTGTGTTTTTGCTAGAACTGCGTTAAAATTGGCATACGTCAAAAAAAAATCCTTTTCTCAGACATGCTTGGAAATTCGAGCATTATTTTAACAACCTTCTTAGAGATAAATCGAAATTGATGGAATGTTTGTATAAAAATCCTTAATTGTCATTTTAAGCGGCCAAGTAAATTACTATGAAAACTCAAATCTGTCGTGTTATTTAAAAATGGGACGAACTTTTTACTTCAACGCATGGCAACCAAGGAGGTAACTTATCAAAGATTTTATTTAAATTTCGATTTGGTTTGCAAATATAGTTGTTTAAAGTAAAGAAGAAATATATGAACATATTGGCGCATGAAAAATTATCGCTGTTCGTCTCTTCTGGAATTTCTAATTAATTTACATAATTTGAATTTCCGCGCATTATTTCTAAAAGCACTATACAAGCCTTGGTCGCAAGCAGGCATTTGTGACTGTGTGTCATTTGCTCCTATTTTAATAACAAAATATTGTATTTATTTTAAAATCGGCACACAGCTCGGGCTTCCTAGAAATACATTAAATCTCTATTTTATGGGCTGACAGTTCGACACGTTGCCCTAATTAATTACAAAATATCCTATTTCTTTAAAATCGTGAAACAATATTGAACCTCTTTCAAACCACTTTACGTTTATATTTTATGGAATGCAAGCTTTACTAATTCTAAGAACTGAAACCAAGGCAGGGATAACCAACACGCGGCCCTCGAAATGCGTGTGAGAAAGTGTGGTATTATATGAATATAATAAAAAGTAAGGTAAAGAAACCAACTAACGAATATAAATTTAGAGTCATGCTTGAAATTGAAAACAACAACTTATTAGCCAGATTTAACCAAACTTTCAAAAGGATAAAAAGCCATTGATGTAACTATCTATTATCTAATAACTGTAATTATATTATTGGATTAAATATATTATTATTCTAGCAGCTAGCTAGAATAATAGCTGCTCTAATCAAATTTGTGCTAAAACATAAATAATGTTTATAATAAAATTATATAAATTGTTACTTTTGGCTATACCGTCTCAAAAGGTTGTCAATCCCTGAACCAAAGCAGCGGACATTATTAGAGCCACATCTGTTAACGATTAAGTTGGGCTCCGACAATTCAAACGGACCCTTTTAAAACAATTGAGAAATTGCACAAAAAAACATCCATAAGTCTATTCTGCAAAAGTGTGGGAAGATGGGCCAAACGTGGTGTTTTTAGGATTTTTAGGGGACCAAGGAATAAAGTCATGGCAGTTGGTTTTGAGTCGCGATAGGCTACTGACGTAATAGTCCAGGCTAGTTAAGTTAGGAGTCTTGGTGAATACCAAGAGGTGATGTCTGTAGGCTGTCTTAAAGGACCGAGCATTATTTATTAAGTCGGTCGGGAATTTAAGACCACGTTAGGTAGCGGACGACGTAGTCTAAGCTAGAGTTAGTTTGAAGTGCGTCGGAGACGAATCGCGATCGAGGAGGTGTCTGAGGCGAAGCTGGTACGTGTTGTATTGTGTGAGTTGTAACCTAATCCTCTCTAAGGAATTGGTAAGTGTCAACTTGAATTAACTATTAATGATCGTTTATTCCAGAATGGCGATATAACTCTTATTTAGTATAGTGGTTTATAATTAACGCTTCATTCCCGTGTATTACGTGTCCATATCCTAATCCACCCCTTGGCAGGGTAGTCACTTGCTTTTGGTTATAGGGAAATGGCGAAAGCCTTCCACCATACTTGACACTGAGCACTAATGCTCCTGACCTTTGACGACTCGACCTCTTGATCTTGAGCTGACACACTACATTTGGAAGGCAGAACCATAAATACTCGCAGCTTAATTAAAGCTGAACTAGGCTATAAAGCCAATGTGCAATTGCATTATAAAACAACCAAATGTTAGTGATGATATCTGTATCCAAAAAGGTCTCGCCACAGAATACTTTGCGTGAGACTTGTTGACGTACATTTCCGGGAGAGGGGTTAGGCTTCACCAAGTACCCCAAACTGAATTGGTAGACGTTTAATGAACGCTAGGGACCGTATCTCGATAAAAAACCCGTCCGTTCTGTAGGACTATTACTAAATCGTCACTATTTATCGAGACACGCTATTGGGACGCTAAGCCGCTAAATTCCGCAAAGCATCCTCTAAATGGGGCAGATTAACGAAATGAGAAGTGACGAACCACCACTTCGGCGTTCACCAAGTTCGATCGTAATGTATTCTGCTAGAGACTGAGTCTACGGTGCGCTTGTGCTAGTTTTGTATTATCTTAGTAAAAAGGGGCTAGGCCGCCGTAAGGGTGTCTTTCACACAAGTACGCGATTAGAACTATCCGATACTTGCCTTCCTCAATAACAGATGGACTTCGCAGTACCCTGTCTTAGGATTGAGTAAGACATTTATTTAATGCTTAGGAAACGTGTTCCGTTAGAATCGTATTAGTTCCTCAGAGGTTCTATGCGTTAGGTCTAGCAGAACACGTACATTGAGACAAAACGTTATAAAACGGTTCCCGGTCTCACTGAAGTGGGTACATTGTAAACAGACAAATTAACGTAGCTATGAATAGTGATTTGAAGCGCAAGCGTAACAATTCCTTTACCCCTTCACTTTATAAAGGTTATATTGCAGCTATCGGTGCTCAACTGCGAGAGGGGAGACGCTGGTGTTCCAACATTACATACTAAACATAATATTATATTATATACCTTTGCATACCCTCTTGTCTTCTTAGCTTCATATTATAATACTTATGTTTACTAACCGTGAATTCCCAATATTAACTTCACCTAGTATCCAATCCTTGTCCCTGAACTTTTTATAAGCCGGGACAAGGCAGTTTAGAGTAAGGGAATTCATTTCTTTCTAATATCGGTGGGAGGGTGACCAGTCTGGGACGAGCCCTACAGAACTGTGCGGAAAGGAGGGGCACTGTTCTTCCCCTAAGGGGGAACCGACTTAAACACTAATGTTAGCTTATTTAGGAAAAACGAAAATTTTATCAGCCTAGGGTAGTTTAGGTACAGTCACACATTGATGGATTCACGTATGTGTGCCTCGGCTTTTAATGCCCTTGTTGTCGCGACAGTAATGTACAATACATCGTACCTAGATAGTTTCTTATTTCTCGGAGAAAAATTGTTTACTGTTGTAATAACAGCCAGGTTTCGGTTCGATTCATTTCTTCATTTAAATTCTACAGGCGTCAATAGTTTCAACAAATTCCACTGATTATTTAATCAGTGCTTGCACATCTTCAGTGAACACTGTTATTTACTACTCAAATGGGCTTTGTTATTTACTACTCAAACAGAATTGATTAGGTGTATCATAAATATATTTCGTGGAACACTAAATCGTCGTAATACTGCCGTTTCCAAAAACCAAGGCAGCCATTTATCTACAGAAATCTAGTTAATAACCACTACTATACATACACGGCGACGTACTATATTAAGTTAGGTATCCATTGCGCCTCTCACTCACATTGATATAATGAACGTCCTGAATACCGCGTAATGTTTGCGTCGCACTCCGAGCTATCTTTATAGCCTCTCTGATTACGCGCTCCAGCTCCGACAATTTGATTAGTTCTATGACGTCACTGAGACACGGACGTGCAGTTCGGTCAGCAGATTTTCCGGGTAATTGAGGAAAACGTGTGAACAACGGTGAAACAAGATCCAATTAATTACATAGACTCGGAGTGTAGTGCATCAACGAAATATTTATCATATTTAGTAGATTATTATCAAAGGACTCACTTTGTGCAGATAAGGAAAAGTTCATTACGCCCGCTGCGGAAAACGACGGAAAATCACATAATTATACCAAATAATTTATTAGGAGGATTATTATGGAGTTACATAATAATAAAACGATACCAAAAACAGAAAAGTATTCGCAATGAAACTCAACATTTCCAAATAATATTTCATTCAGCAGCATTCTGCGGCACAACAGTTTTTTTTTTAAGTATTTTCTATTCTCTTTTGCATGTTTTCTAATGGACTTCGCTTCTCGCAGAACACCACATTATTTTGAAAAAAAAAAAATTAGGTACTTAATTGAATGTAGACGTTATAATAAAACGCCCCGTTTTATTATAACGTCTAACGCACGTATTATAATATAAGGTTTGGGTGGATAAAGAGCAATGCTTTGTGAACTCAAACATCAGTATGTCACTGAAGATGAAATTAGCAGGAAACCTTGTAACAGCGTCGCCCATAAACGACAGTAACAATAGTTCATATTTTCATTTCGATTACGGGTTGATGCCAGACTAGTGCTTGGCTCTAGCTGCCAACAAATTTAATTAGTATGCGACTGTTTTAAATCAGAAACAGATCTCAGCCAATTCTGCCCGTAGAAGCTTTTATTTGAAGATATTTTGTAACAAATTTTACCACGTTAACAACGATGCTGCGTTTTATTTCCGCGACGAAACATTCTAAGTTCACGTATAAATAAAACTCCTAGCTTTTCAAATACCTTCTGAGTTAATAAATATTCGAAGAGTCAACTAACGAAAACTTTTACTGTGAACCAAGTTTTGTACGAGCCAGCTTGGTTAAAACTATTTGCACCCCTAGAGCTAGGAACTTTATTGGCGTACGCCGCGGAAATCGTAAAAGTAACATCAAATTTATTTCTAGAGTATTGTTCATCTTAAAAAGTTCATCAAACAAGTCTGTGATGGCATATGTCTATCTTCTAAGGATGACCCACAATAACCATTTTTATCTTTCAGAATTTGATAAAAATGTCATTGTTATTTCCGAAGGTATTTCGAGCGGTATTATATTTATCCTTATCCAATAAAATATTTTATTTAAATTGGTCATTTCATTTAGATTCAAATATGTACAGACATCATATCATTAAAATTAATAGTTTAAAAGATATCAAAACTACGCGTGACAAAATAACTATGGTTGTCGACAACGCGGGTGCAACGGATAGAAGTCAATGACTTTTTCCTCGGCTATTAGGTATGTAATCCTGGTAGTACGTACCCGTGGGATATTTTCCGACATCCACGCGGGCGAAGCCGCGGGCAAAATCTAGTGAAAAATAAACCGAATCGTATTGACAATTTGTAAATACAGTTCGATAAGAACATTACAGAAGAAATAAAGTGGGACCGGGATTATGTTTTGAGCTGTTTATGTTTTGAGTCAGACACACGTTTTGTAAGTAATTTTTCCTTTTAGTTTATATCGCTATGATTATTTAAAGGAAGAAGCTACAATTCTTTTTTCTCCAGAGAGGGATACCAAAACATAACTTAACTCTTTTTAAATTTTTTACAGACTCATTAATCAATGAGAAGGCTGCGATGGAAGAATTAATTGCAAGGACATACATTTTGTTTTTTCTAGTGGCTAGGAAAGCATCAAGTAAATTATTTTATAAGGGAAAGCAGAGAACTGTACTGAGTTTAGTGATATGGTTCCCCAAGAATGACAATGTTAGTTCTACAACAAAGGAAACAACAGTCTTTGTTCTCATGTTTCCAGTATAACAGTTATCTAAATCTTCTTATCTTAATAATTTCTGAATGAATAATTATCTAAGCAGTAGATTTGTGTGTTGTTATGCTCCTTGATTAATTAGGTACCTCGCAGCAGAAACTCAAACACAAAGTCAATTTAACAGACGCGGCTCCGGATCACAGTTGATAATGTTCTCGTTACTAAACTTTCAAAGAAACAGTACTTACTACCGACATTTAATTGTTTCTTAACTAACATAATTAGTTCCGGAATAATAATGTGATTTGGAGCATTGTTGAACTCCATCCTAATTACCGTTGATATTCTATTGTTAAAACCCGATTTGATTACATACCTGAAACAAAAACGAATGTAACGTTAATTTTTTTTGTGAAAATAAATGGTTTATCATAATAATATTCAAATAAAACCTAAAAAAGCTTTTTTCGGTACCGCGGAAAAAAAAGTACGGCTTTTCATACTACCTACACAAAATTATACCTGTCTACACATACGCATAGAGAAAATATTGTTAAAAAACCTATTAAATTTCGATAAGGTAAGGAAAGAGGAGGAGGAGGAGAGGAGGAGGTTCGGTAAGGTAATTTCGGTAAAGATCGTAGCAGGTGGCGTTCTGTAGTTTCTACCTACCCCCATAGGAAGAAGGCGTGAGTTTATGTATGTGTATGTGTGTAAATTTTATATCTATTACAAACATTTACTAACATCATAAAAGATTTAAATTCACAAAACAAACAAAATATTGGAACAATTACATGTATTTTATGAAATACTGTGATATACAAAAACTAACAATATGGCGGCATTACGTTCATTTCGGATTTAATTAAAACAGCAGCAGTCGAATAAAAAGTATAGAGTTACGAACATATTAGAGAGTCAAGGTTTGTTGCAATATTAGCTTAATTTTAATAATGAGAACACTTTAGTCGAACAGTTAAAAACATTTTTTTAAAGTTTGTTAAGCAGATGTTAGTGTCTAGCGACAAACAACATGCATAGCGTATGTAGTACAAGTAAGCGTGTGAATGTGGACTCGTCTAGTTTCGTAACTAAATAAGTAAATACAGCTTTACGTTAGCTGCAGCACCCTACTGGGATTTATTTTCATATTAGGACTACGTTTTCAATTGTTATTTGGGCTTATCTATTAAGTTAAGTAAGTAAACGGAAAATCGCTTGAATCTGACTATGTTAAGAAATTTAAATCTCGTCGCTTTGTCCCCACAGTCGTAGTAAGCGACTTTTCTTCCCGCCTTCAAAGGAGTACTTGAGCCACATTCTATGACGTCACAGTTTTGCGTCACCGTTTTTCCTGCAGCCTTTCGCTTTGTCCCGAGACCGGACAATGCGGCTTTTGATATGCTAATCTTACTTGACGGTGATATCCCTTTTTCAACTTTTAGTTTCAGTGTAATCGTGGCTTCACTTTATTAAACTGTTGACCTCATTTTAAAGTAATACCAATAATTACGTATGAAAAGCTAAAACGAATAGGTCAGTGATTATTTAGTGCGGACTCTGATCGTATTTAATATTCAATGATGTGCGGTTACTATTGTAATGGAGGCATATAATACTATTTCGGTGTGTTTCTAACTGCCAGGGCTGGCAGCTTAAAAACTAGTCATATAATAGTAATCATTATTGTTGTTATTTGTTATATATAAAACCCAAACTGAGAATAGTAGTGGTAACGGCCGCGAGTTGTAGGTCGTAGTTTCGAACTCTGACAGGCGCTTAACTTTGTGTAAATTATTTCATCACCACTGTTCTTAAAATGGTGAAAGAAAACATCGTGAAGAAACCGGCATGTCTTGTAACCAAAAATTCGAAAACATGTGACATCTACCAACCCGCACTGGGCCCGCGCGGTGGATTACGGCCTACTCCCTCTCACCGAGAGGAGGCCTGTGTTCCAGCAGTGGGAACATTATAGGCTGATTATTCATCTACAAAATACGTGTTAACGATATTATAATATCAATAACTTCATTCCTTACCAACTGAAATATTTAAAAGCAAAGTTATTTTAGATCTCACGAAATCGGTTCCGATTCAGATATTTATTACAACTTAATAATTAGGAGACCATTAAAATTCGCCTTTTAATTTTATTAAGGTGAGTATTAACAGAGAAGCTTAATAAACAATAAAGTTTTCACGTAATTATAATTATAAATTAATATCTTCTGCCCGCGACTTCGTTCGCGTCAGATTTCGGCCCCCGACCCACCGCGTCACATAATATCGCCAGCCCGCGCTTTTACTTTGTTCGGGGTCGAAGCGTAATGTTAAATAGCTTATAACCTTCCTCAGAATTGGGCTATCAAATGCAAAAATATATTTTCAAATCCTACTTGCAGTTCCAGAGATTAGCGCATTCGAACAAACAAACAAACTCTTCCGCTTTATTATAATAAAGCCGAAGACTTATTAATTAATTATCTATAGCACTTATATATAAGTGCTATAGATAATTTATATTGAAGAGAACAAGACCTTTGTTAATTGAAATAACAAGATAATCTTTTTATGCGATACTTTCCATTATTGAATAAAATTCATACACTCGTTGAATTTTCACTGGAAAATGCATTTAATACGAATCTCGTAATGTTTCTGTAAGAAAATCAATCAGATTATGTGTAGGTATGTCACTCAGCCTCAGTGTGATGTGTGGGTTTAAGTGCCTACTAGGAAGTAGGCACTTAAACCTAGGTAGTAGGTAATAGACGTAGCTGCGTAGGTACGCAGCTACGTCTACAATGTTATTAAATGTTGCTTTCGTAATATTAACATTCTTCGTGTAATGAAGATAATATTTCTGTACCGTATCAAATTCAAAGGGCTGCTTTAAAACCACTTAACGGTTTCATGAGCGGAGTGATATGGTGTGTGAGTGCTATATTTGTTTTGTTCGAAGATTCTCTATCATGGGATTGGCATCTACGAGAGTGCATCATGAGCCGAATTTAAAAACTCATCAGCAGCAAGTGTGAAATATTCAAAATTTTATGATCAATTTGGCTTTGCGTATGAACTGAAGCCAGCGCCACCGGGATGGATCGGTGAATTAAATAGCACAATTTACATACAAGCCTGTTCAATTTATCAGGCAAATCAGATTCAATAGAGAATTGCTAAATAAATACGTTACTATAATACAATTGAAGTAAATTCAATTTTATATTTACGTATTCATAATATAGCAATTGAAATAGAAATAAATTGCGGAAAACTGTACTTAATTCTGAAATCAATGGTATTCCTGTTTTTTTTATATTTTTCTATTAAGTTGTCTAATTTATTGTTAAGACATTATCAACCCGTTTTTATTGAATCTCTATGTTGATTCTATTTCCACAACTGTGCCAGCTGGAGTTAAGTTCTCAACAGCTTCTTAGTAGTTCAACCTCAACACTTGACCTGTTTTCTTATGACATCAGCTTCTAGTTTGGTACTTATATTATAATGTGATTATGTAATCAATATTGCTTACCACAGTATAGGCATAATTCTGTGGATTGTGGTGTTATAGAGAATAGTAAACAATGTTAGCAAAAATAAATATGACTACAATAGATTCGCATCTGACTGTTGCTAATCCAAGAATATTAACATGTACATAATTTTGCTAGCTAGCCGTTAGCTAGCAGTATCCTTGGAGGTGTTAGAATTTAATTGTAAACGATTGTAATGGAGTTAAATTGGTGTGAAAATACATCTTACAGTACACAATATGTATTCAACGATGTATTTATTCAAGTGAATGCTTTGATTAATGTAATAATTATTTCTTGCTAGGATATACGAGATTATTTGCTTCACTCCGATTAGGTATTATGATTACCTATAAACTTAACCACACAATTGTTCTGTGAAATATATTTAAATAGTAAAAATATTCAGTACTTCCTAAACATACAATATACCTAGCCGTTTATGTCGCATAAAACGAAACCTTCCCATTCTTCTTTTACCACACGAGGGACGAAAAATAAAACTGGCTAAACTATGACGTCACAGTTCCATACACATATAACAGTTAACAGCATGTGAATCACAGAACCGTTCAAGTAAACCGAGGGCTAATGGAAATTATTCAAATAAGGGTCGATCCATTCTATTAGGACGCTCAAATATCCGGAAAATGAATGTGGTGGACAACAGATGTGGAACTCACACAAATTTTACTTATTTTTAGAAGAAGCGTATGTTAACATCATAAAAAAACTAGAGGTGTCGTGGGAAACCCGGTTGGAACGAAGTTCTTTTCGCTGTTACACATGGTGAATTGACGAATGAGAGCTAGATCGAAAAAACGAGCGAGCCTAACAGTACCAACCTCTCGGAATATGGGTTGGTACCATCTGACGGCCAACTCTAGCAACGCGCGCACTCATTGGTCAAATCAAATAGCGCGCGCTTTCTCGGCTTTCTGTTACAAACTTCCGTCCTTTTTCACGAAATGACTCCCACAGATTGCAGGAAATCGAGAGGAAAGATGTTACACATCAAAAACTGTAACATTTTGCCCGTCATAATGTTGCACTTTTTTCGGTGTAGCTCTCATTCGTCAAGTGTGCAGAGTATAACGTGCGATAAAAAACATCGTTTCAATAAGAGAGACAAAGTTCACAACTATTACAGTGAAACTGTGGTCTCTAAATTAAATCTGGACCAATAACGTCACTGCAAAGAGAAAGTCGGCTAGAGGCTGTTTAGTTTGTAACGAGTTTATGTGACTTTATATTTATTAAACAGGAAACAACACAGAGGCTTCGGTCATACAGGGAATTTAGTGGTAGCGGAGGTCAGCAGAAGCCTGCATGTGGACAAAAATATAACTTTTGGAAAAATGAAAAGTATAAGTACATGTTTGAAAAATGTGTCTGATATTGTTAGTTCTGTGTTTGCTCAGCTGGTTGAGTATTTTAAGAGGTATTGTAGCCATATTACCAGCTGGCGAATGTTTGAAACATTAAATATGTTAGCTGGTGGAACTATTACAAAACTTTTTCTATTACGTAGATGCCTACTAACTTCTGAGATAAGTTTTGATTTATATAATATAACTTATGCAAACAAAATACATAAATTCTGCGTAATGGCAAAGTAAACATTGTACAGGACACCTACAAGATAAACAGCTGAACTTTCATTTATTTTAGTACCTAATAAAAATATTTTTTTTAGAATAGTTCTTCTGCTTTTTCCTGCCTGGTGTTTGATTAGACAATCACTAGGTACTAAAATTGGTTTTTGATCGGTGATCAATTGAATTATGTAATAGATTTTCGAATCAATTGAATTAATTCGATCTAAATTCAGTATTAAATATTAGTAGTTATTATGTTCTGACAAAGTAATGCCACTCAATAACGTCAAAAGGAAATCGTTCTACGGTAAAATTCGTTTAATATTTGATGTGGCGAGCTAATAAATCAGGGTCAAATGTTGCCTCAGAACTTCGGGTTTTAATTAAGTCACCTCAGGGAGAATGGCTGTCAACATTCACCTTGAGCTTTCACTTTGTCGTGTAAAATATGGTACTGTAATTAGAAAACCTAAGACTTTGCTACGGTTAATATTCACGGCCAAAACTTCATATTTCGACGAGTACTTCTAAACCTTTACTTAACTTAAAGTATGAATATAAATTGTGTTATTTAAAGTTTTAAACACCATGATTTATTTTATGCAGCATTAAAATAATTAAATTACATTTAACGGTTGCTATTGGTATTGTTATAAACGATGTGTAAACGCATGCTCAACGCATTAAATTTGTGCTCGCGAATAAAACCGCTTCATTATCGCCATGCTGAAGCTCTACCATACAGAATGTTTGAGTTTACACAAACGAGTCCCTTTTGTTGTAAATTACATTATTACGAAACTATACGAAGTTTTCCAATTAAATTAAAGTAAGCTTATGGTTGGCGGTAGAGAATGATTGTGTAGTAGTCGAACCTTAAATTTCAATTTTTTCTGAACTATCTAGGAATCCACGAGACAGGCTCGACCTAGTGTGGTTCACAAGTTAAAAATAAATATTAAGGGCTTTATTCATAAACGTTGCTTAAAGTTAAGTAATGATTAGCGACTGTTAAACCATACATATTTGACGTTTAAACTTTGATTAACTTTAAGCAACGTTTATGAATAAAGGGGTAAAATTATGTTTCCTTTGTTACAATTGTTTTAAGAGTAGTTCATTTGTAGTTTTAAGGAAATGTAAGAATAATTTATTTGCTTAATAAACGATTTATTATTATTATACTATTAAGTAACTTCGGAACGTTTTTATAAAAAAAGAACTATTGTAATTGGGACGATTTTTTAACATTATATCACATCAATTCTGTCAAACAATCTGCAAAGCCTATAGTTTCACAAAAGTAATAACCGTAGTAGCTAGTAGCAGAGTGCAAAAGGTATCATTTCTACAGAATTATTTCATCGGTAGGTTAAAACTACATCTACGAAATGTCCCAATCTAGTTCTACTTCAGTAAAAGCACGTGATTTATTAGACTTTTGCCAAGTGATAAAATATGTGTCTTAAATATGTATGTGTATATGTATCTCGTGTTAACTTTGACTCGAATCAAGTTCTCGTAAATGAAATGAAATGGTTTATTTTGTAAATAGGATGTCGGAATCAGTTTTACAAAAATAAGTTAGATGAGTTCGGCGTTTCGAAGAAAGGCTGATATACAACTGGTATGTTCGAGAAATCGGTCACACGAGTTGGCAAGTCTTACTCTGAAGTAACTCTACATTAAATTAGAGTTTAGATAAGAAGGTTTTTTATAGTGTACAGCATCACTTCGGACGACACCGGACTGTCGCGTGGAGATAAGCTTTGAGTTAGTTAAGTACGTTCATAAGGTTTAAATCAGGGCAGCAATTGAGTAAACTCAGTTTCAAAGAAAAACCGTTTGAGTAACCTTTCTTCCTTTCTAACTTTATAACTATCATTGGGTATAACTACTGGACTTCAAGCAAATTTATAGTTCCAACCGTTTGCGGGGTTAAAGCTGCGTTCAATGATAATGAAGCAAAAGTTTTGTCAAACCTCAAGCCTATAACATTGACAGGAGAAACTTGATTGTTTGAACGAACCTGATTTCAAACGATATTATTGGAATAAAATGTTACGTTGTATTTTCTGTTAAAAGTTCTTGTCACAAATTGAAATTTAAATTGAAATTAAATTTCACGCAACTCATTAATGGTTAATTGAAATTGGCAATTAGAAAGTGCAATACCAGATCGCTCGCCTTTGATGTAGAAAGTGTTTCCTTTGACAACACTTTGAGGAAAGAAATTACATGTATAATGTTACAAGTATGGTTGCACCGTTCAATTATGACATCACAGAATACTGGAAACAACTTATCGCTGTCAACTCGCAGTCTCCATCGTTTTTTTTTCATGTGAGTGTAGTAGATACAGAGTAGAATAGTGGCTAGAGAGAATGTAAGCAATAATCGTTTGGTAATCGGGTTTCAAGTATTAGTTTTGGAGGAAAGTGGGGTTCCTGATGCAGAAATTAAAAATAAATTTCTATTTTATGGTGTGAAGATGTATTTCGTTTAGTAAGATAAGTTCGATATATCCTTTTGTATGAGATACTAAATTATTGTCGTCTTTAATCTTGATCTCGCTGCGACATCGTTGCTCTAGTTAAATGCACTGGAAACTGAAAATTATCTTCAATTGATGCAATTCAATGAAAAGAGGACCGAGGCGACCAAGTTGTGCTCTTTCCCAAGTAAATCCGGCACAACTTGAAGGAACTTCGACTTAAATTTATTCCGCATTATCCAATTAGATCTCAAGGATCGCTACGGTCCATTTGTATTTAAAATACCTCTTTACTAATTAAATAGAAAGCGGCAGGCGTTAAAGTATGGCGTTTTGTAAAGTTTGAAAATGTCTTTAGTTCAACTAAACTTTTTTGAAATATCTGAAGGTTCTAGTTTTCTATAAATACTAGGACTTTTTTTTAAATAGTTACACCTTCACCGCGAGGGTGCAGTTACTGGAGTGGCACCGGAACGTCAACTTCAAGGCATTTATGGTGTGTGTACCGAAATGTTATGTGTCCTCGTCATGAAAGAAGACTTATGGCCGCATGATGTGATGTTGCAACGCTTCTGCGGTCAAGTTCCACAGGACAGTTATACAAAGTCAAGCTAGTGCAAAGTTAAGTGCCACTAACATAGTCTTAAGGTGGATCCGCAGTGGTAGCCCGTGAAATACAAATTTTCTTACGTTTTTTTGCAATTTGCAGGTCAGTATCAGGTTGTATCTTGATCAAAATATGATTCGCGACCATAACAAATTGTACTTGGAAAGAAATTATGTGTTTACAGAATTATAATTATTAGTATCATTAATACATTTCTCTTAGTTAGATTTGTTCCATAAGAACTTTTCCATATGAGATTTGTTCATATGGAACAAATTATGGAACTAATTGGCGTTGAGATAAACTTTTAACGATGATTGGGTATTTTGCTGCTGAGCTGTTAGTAATTTGGTATCTAACTGCGACTATTAACGTTAAATAAAGTAGAACTGATCTAAAAGGTAAACACAATAAACACCGGGTGTTGTTGATACAGCGTATTTGAAAACCTATAAAATTGCTTTAAAATGCATGTGCCAAAGTTAATTTGTGACCAACTTATTGTGAATAGTGAAATATGGTCACACTGTACCAGTATACGGCGAAAACAATTCCGGGAGGAATCTAGCGAAATTATATTTCCACACAATATTTCAAATATTTCAGTCCTTGTAGCTGAACATTGAAAATGCCTATGGTGATTGTAAATTCGTTGAACATTCTTTGAAGCTTCATCTTTAGCAGTTCTGGAGTAAATAAACATGTTTATTTACTTCGCAAAGCCAAGGAAATCTCGAGAAAAATTTAAGAATTACGTGGCTTGAACAAATTGCGGACGCGTTTTTGTAAAATACTTCCTCACATCAGAGAGGTTGGCAGTTAAATTTTAAGCAAAGGAACGTTTAACAAGCCCCTTTTCACCTGAGAGGAAATGTCTCGTGTGACGACCACTCTGTTTTACTGAACATTCCGGAATGTCAAGCTGCAAGCAAACGTGTTTAGGAATTTATAGCTTGTAGGTATACAGCTAGTTAGTGGTCACGTTCTAGTTGGCAGGCGCTGAGCTTTACTGAAAAATATTTCGCTATAAGTTTATGCTTTATAGTAACCACAATATTCAAAATTGCCGAGTCGAAAGTTATTCTACTTGCATTCCTTTTTTAGGGTTAGTTTTTTTTTAATACATCATAAATCGTAAACCGCAATTTACCTTTCATTCAATGTTACTTGCTGCTACGGAACCCTTCATGGACGAGTCCGACTCGCACTTGGCCGCTTTTTTGGATTAGTAATCATGCCTTTGTATATTGATGGAGTATTTCTTCATAATATGAACTAGGATTAATTTGTGCCTGGGATACAGGACGACAAGAGTGAAAAATTAAAAAAAACTATTTAGTGTATGTACCTATACAAGTTGCGGTAAAAAAGGGAAGTGATAGTCAATATCGTAGTCAACTTGTGTAAACGGGTCAATGTGATAAGTTCATAACTTTTTATATCTCTAAAATGTTATATATGTCGGAGACGGGTATGTGACTTTCGTTATTATCAGCGATATTTAAACTACTGTGGGCGTAGTGTGGGTAGTGTTGGTTAATGCGCAATAGAAAAACAGTTTGCAGTTCAGATCACATTATAATTTACTATCAAATGAATCACACTAGCTAAATTATACACACACTGAGTGCGACGGCGTTTATTAAAATCACCAATTAACACAATGATCACAAATTACAACTAACACAATTACTGAGCACAACGAATCGAGAACAGTTTCGCGACGTCTTGACTCCAATGCGACCAGAGGCTGAATGCCCTCCTCGCTTTAGCCTTAAAACATCACGACTCTGTAGAAGCGCGCCTTTTTTGGTGTAGGCAGATCACTCTTGATGTCGCCAGTGGCGCGCTTGCGATCCGTTTCGTGTCCGTACTAATGACCGGATCCGACATATAAAATATTTTATTTCTCATAAACCATGAATCTTACGGGCACTTATGAAACGTCAGATGTTAGATCTAATTGGTCGTTTATTATGGAGAAGAGCCGGCAAGAAACACCACGGTTACTCTTTTAAAACGAATTGGCTTTTACAATTTTTTTAAATTACAGTGTTAATAGATATGGGAGGACAGTGTAGGCCTGTCAGCAAGTACCAGGTACTTAACAAAATAGAAAATGGTCAACAAATCTACAGTCTACAACAAATACAACATACTCACTTCGTTGTTATACCTCCAAACTTTTTATTCAGGTCATTTCACTGCCGGGAAAGGCAGCAAGTCAAGATGAATGGTGAAGTATGGTCCTAGACCTTTGCCCAGAAGTGGCAAAAAAAGGAAAAAAAAAAATATTTGTATCCAATATGGTGTATGAAGCACTTATTTAAAAAAATTATATCGTTGTTATGAAAATTACGAATTAATCACGCAGCCCAGGTAGATGGTTACTATGAACACAGCAAAAATATTTTTATAATATTTTCTCGGTCAAAGTATTAGCATCCCAACTGCAACTATCGAAAAGGATGACCATCTGAATGTTCAAACGACACAAGTTTACGACAAATGGACGAAGTCTTTCTTAATCTGTTCCGTAGATAGTTCAGCGAGACAATTTATCTCACTGCAAAAATAAAGCTTTATATAAATAATGGCTGACTCATCCTTGTCAGGTTAGCTAACGACTTGATCTAGATTTTTGTATCATTTATCATTCAGTCTGTTTCCACTAAACCGTCTTCTTTTATTATTTGCAGTTCAATTGCTCAACTTGTTAGTTTTCATATCCCACGTAGGCAGAATTCGACGGGAATTGAAAGGGATTAGAACTGGACCTTACTTGGTAAGCATATAACTTGATGTCTGTGTTGAAGATTAATAGTGTGTCAATTATGACAACTTTTACGCTTGTAAAAGTTGTCATAATTGACACACCATTAATCTTTTTAAAATTAAATATTATAAGCAAATTTATTTATTAAAATTGCTTATTTTCTGTTACAGGATCAAGAGGACAGATCCTGCTTATTTTACTCATACAAGAGTATGGAGCTATTACCTCTTAAAAATCAGACATAATAATACTAAAAATAATTAGTACCTACTCTTAATAACGCAGCAACAATCTGTTCACTCAACACGATAAGTAAACGTAACAGGGACGTAGGGAGTAGTAGGGACTCAATTTGTGATTATATTGGCTAAGGGTACTTATTGATCCGTTATACCAGTTTTGCTTATATACTTTCATAAGCATTCCAAGTATAATTTACATTATGTCAACCTCAAGCTATGTACCTATGTGTATAATACTCAATTAAAACATCATAATTAGAATACAGCTCAAAACCACTAACTAATTACGTTATAGGTAAAACCACACAAATGTGATAAAATAATACAGTCATTATAGAATAAAGTACCCCATTACTGCTCACTCGTTCATTCTGAACCACATAGTAGCATGCATTACGAAAGGATCACCTGAAAATGAATGTGCTTTTATAACCAGTCTAGCAGAAACAGTAAAGTGCTGAAACGCCCAAAAGTTTTCGTATATCATACAAACGGGACCATTATAACAACTATTCAATCTTCAATATTACTATTAAAAAGTGCCTGTAATTGGTTTATTTGAAATAAATGCTTTGAGTTTCAGTTTATTGTAAAGTTCCAACTTCACATAATATATGTGACACGTTATTAATTTAATTCTAAACTTGTTTATCCGTGACTTAATTTTCATATTGAAGATAAATAAAACATATTTGTTAAAGTCCAATCCCACAAATATGTTACATTTATCTTTAATATGAACTTTTAACTGACTTGTAAACTTAACTAAACACAAGTGTCGTCACACAAATCCTGCATTGCGCAATTATGGTTTACCGCGTGAATACCATATATTATATATCCCCGATATCAATCGTTGGGCAGTTGCCCGCCAGACACGACACCCGTCTGGTTGGAGGATTCTCCTTTTTCTATAGAGGTTGAGTGATTGCCTTGATAGGTTGCCTTTAAATAGGTAACTCAATTTATGGTTTGTTTAGGGTACTAAACTATAAAGTTAATTAAAAATTACCACATTGTAACAAAACTTATAAACAACTGTAAACATTTGAACTCACTACATGAGGAGCTTGTAATTAATAGTCTTAAAACAAACATGACATTCGAAAATAAATTGCGTTTGATACTTAAATTATAATCTCTGTAAAACTACGCTTTTACTTAACCCTGCTGTTGTGCAGTTTTTTTGTAATGGGTACTTGATCTCGATGTTTGATAATTTCCTACGCTAAATTTGACTAAGGACCCGAAAATAATCCAGAGAAACAACAAAACTGTTTAGAAATTTTAATTGCGTTGCGGCATTGTTTTTCGACGGTTTTGTATAAAAGTAATCGACCTTATTGACATTAACAAGAAAACGGGCAGTTTTAAAAACATTGTTCAAGTAACGATAAGCATCTAACATCAAATAATGGAGCAGACCTTTGTCCCGGAAGCAATTTAGGAAAATGAGCTGGAGATAAACATCAATGTCCCTTCATTCATTTGTTGAGAATGGTTTTAAACCTGCCGTAGACCATGGTTCAGAAGAAAAATCTAAATCATACACAAAAACGAAAATAGTGTAAGAGTGGAACTTTACTTCTGACGTAAATATTAGCGCGAAATAAGTTAATCTAAAACGCGCGACTCGTCCGCAAAATGGTCGAATTCACAATTTATCAAGGTTTCTATTGATGACCACCATAAAGCGACTACGTTTGAAACAGACATAATAGCTCCTCAAGTCCTTAAGTATTCCCAAACTCTCAACTATAAGTGTTATTCAGTTATTTACGAGTTTTGTGAGCGCCCTCCCATTAGTGAGGTCCCTCGTTAGCTGCTGGTAATCAAAATCAAGAGATTATCTAAGGAGACAAGCAACTACTTGGTCGAATCATGATAGCCATTGACATCCGTACTGAGAAGGAAGATAACGAAGTTCATTATGTTGAAATGAAAAATAAAAAGAGAAATATTTCGAGACAGAAGTCATGAAGATTTAATCACGGTTGCTTTATAGAATTTGATAGATCGCATAGCTTACATAGAATGGGCATCTTTTAACGCTTTTTTCCTGAAACAACTCAACGTGCCTTGATACTAATTGTTGAATTTGTATCCCTGAACTGCTCCCTAAGTATACAAGCACATATAGATACCTTTATTACGATCTCTGCTACACTTATACCGATTTATTACTTACGAGTCTCCTACTTTTTGTAGTGAGCTGAACGTCTTCTGAAGGTACTATCAGGGACTCGAATTTAATGTGACTCGTAAATCGACAAGGGCAAGATGAATTGCTATCCTTCACAATAATAGTTTGTACAGTTCACAAAACTTAAGTAATATTACTGTATCTAGTTGTTGTTATATTATATTTGTACTGTCTTCCATATAGTAGACATTTTCTCAATTTCTCAATAATCTTTTGGGACTGTGGGCGCATCACATATGCACATGATTCACTGCGGGGAGGGCGTGGTGTCTCGGGGTACCGAACCCGCTACCAACACCCGCTGCGCGCCCGCCACACCACTGAGCTCTCAGACGCACTCCACTACGGGCATTTCTTTGTACTGTCTTCCATAAACGTTGTACATGTAAATTATGGTTTTACACCTATTTCAATACAGTCTACTAAATCTTTTATTATAAAGTCCCGATTGAGCCCATTCAGAGGCTGTATCTCAATGTTCTACCTATTCATTCATCCTTTCAAGTTTTAGGTGTGATAAACGGTAAGGTGTAATGTTAATATCTTACTTGGATACAGCTGTTATATCAATTACATAAACGACACCTCCCACTCACGAAACTTTCAGCCGTGTTAGATATTTCAGTATGTATTTCCTCCGTAATGTCTTAACAACAATAAAACACGACATTACTTTGACAGATAGCAGGATATTCGCAACACATTTAGCATAAAAACGTTCAATTTATCACACGCGAGAAGACCGCTTCTGAGAGAAGTAAGTCACTGTGTTGTGAGCCGGTAAATAATAGAGCTCACATAATAAGTATGAGCTGCAACTGCTGCATGGATTGTGGAAACGTTCTTCATGGATTGTAGATATGTTTTTTAAAAACAGAACTGTGATCTAGTTATTACGCATTAAAAACAGAGGAATTTCCAACTCCCACTTGTAGCGTGTCAATAAGTTTACCCAATAACTGGGTTGTGGAGGTCAGATAGGCCGTCGCTCCATGTAAGAAATCTGCATCAGGTTAGACAAGAAGCCCAACAGAGTTGTGAAAAGGCCGGGCAGATTCATTGCCCATGACTGCTTGCAGCTCCCTACAGTCCTTACCACGAAGAAAAAGTGCTGCCTGTCAACGTGTAATATTAATTCACGTATAAGAAGACATAATTTCCTTGACTGTAGCTGTTTCTCCAAACATTTAATGATAACATTAGAACATAAAAATCTCTAAAAATCTCTTGTGAAAATCTATGACTCCTTCGGGAGAAATGTTGGGAAAAAGGAAAAATATAAAGTTCGCTTATCATAATACAGAACAGTTTATGATACGACACAGACATTAAATAACAAAGAGATACGATAAAGATTGCTTGTTACACATTTTCTTAAGAAGCTCTTCTTTTCCTGGGTTACATTTTTAATTCCGTTCTATGATTGCATTATTACTTCGGCTATTGGGCCGAAGCTATTAAAGTAATAACCAAGCATTAGCAGCTATATTGTATTAGCAAAATATTTATTTTATCGACTGAAGTAAAAAGAATAATATATGTGAACATAGTTAGTACCGACGTTTGGCTGTCTCGAAGGTTTTCCAAAATTATTGGAAATGTGGGTACTGTTTACATAATCCCTTGGGGCCAAAAAAAATAATGAAACCGTTCAGCTACATTTTTACACAGAATTACTATAATCTGAGCAAACAACCGTGTTGACAAGCCCCCCTGGGTTTGTCAACCTTCGCAAAAAATCCTTTTCGATGACCCATTTTCATAAAGACATAAAATGTATTGCTATGAAAACAGTCAAGGTTGTTTACCTACAAGCTATTAAGTTTACACGATGTGATCACCGTGAAATAAATACGTACAAGTAAAAAGTCTTGGCGTTTGAATTAATTTTGAATTTTTCAGGCAATATTTTTCAATTAAAAACATCAGCCATCAATCCTTTAGGGTAAAAAACATTGCCTTTATTTATAAAAGTAGGTTATACATTAATTCATTATACGAATATTACACTTATACAGAATATACCTGGGTATATATTTCCCACAAACATACATCGATTATACGCCATATCTAAATCTCAAGACGATAGCAGCCTCCATTGTCTCAGACGCAGCGAAAGAGCGTAAATCTCGCTTAATATACATAAATTTTTTAAAGTGCCTATTTGCGTCGCGTCGGCTGAAGCGCGTACGTAAATATTCTCGTATTACGAGTTTTTAACATCTATCGCGGAAATACGTCGAACTTTCCCTATCAACACATTTTTGCAAAATGTTTTAAAAATGTAAATTGATCGTTAGCTTTAGGTACAACTGTAATTCAACCGTGAGTTAAAACTTTCAGTTCAAACAAATAAGTACTAAGCTATGTTTAAGTAATTAAATAAGGAGATTTAACTGAAAAGTCTGAGCCGGTTCTTCATTTTAATTTAGATATTCATCTTCATCAATCAATAATTTTATTTCATTGAATCGCCATTTTCAAAGTAATCGCTTTCTATCCCATTAACATGATTCATTGAATTTTAAAAGGAGGTTATTAAATCTTAACAGCGCCTACCGTACGGCTCGTGAACGAAATTATAGCGAAAGAGATTTTATTACATACATACATAAACTCACGCCTTCTTCCCATGGGGGTAGGCAGAAACTACAGAACGCCACCTGCTACGATCCTTACATACTCCTTTTGCCTACGTTCATACATCTGGTCATACACGCACGCCGGCGCCGGTTGCGAGTACTAAGCACCTGGCCTTTCTGAAGAACATCACCAATAAGGTCAGTATGTGTCATCCTAGGGCGTCTCCGCCCAGCCCTTCCCTTCACATCAGCCTCGTAAATATACTTTGTTAGTCGCCTTTCATTCATCCTCTCAACATGCCCAAACCGGGTATGCTGAGATATACCCGTTTCAATTTTTGTCACTACATCTTCTTTTAAATCACACCGCTGTCTTATCACATCATTCCTCAGCCTATCATTCATAGTCAGACCACACATGCTTCGCAAGGAACACATTTCCACAGCATTTATTCTACTTTCATGCTTGTTTTGATTTTATTACTAAGAAGAATAAAAAAATGAGACAGTGAATTTAATAAAATCTTAAAAATACTGACACACTACCCTATAATATACCTATTGAAGTAGTTGATATCTCCAGCTACGCGGACGGTACAAAGTAGTGTCTGGAAATAAACACCTCGCTAAACAATTTTTATTTTTTTTATTTTATATATTCTATTCCTTCATCTGCAATCAGCCCTCTAGCTATAATCAGATTGTGTGTCTTTATTGGCAGTTTGAGATTGTTCACATCCTGCGATGTGTCATCTCGTTATTAAATATTTGTTTGTGTTGATTAGATTGACGCTATTCGCTCTCTTTTAAGTCTATAAGTAGAGTCTGAGGACTTGAGAAGTGTCACAGCGAGTTCATTTTTGTGTCGTTGGAGTCTTTCCTTATAATTATTGTAGGACCTTTCTATAACCTCCTTGATAGTTGGGATTTGTAGGTACTCATGAACTTCAATGTTTTTTGTGAACCAAGGTGCACTACATAAGATTTTTAAAGCTTTATTTTGGAAGCGCTGTATAATCTCAACATTTGAGTTGCTTGCCGATCCCCAGAGCTCTATACCATATGCCCAAACAGGTTTAAGGATGCATTTGTAGATCAGAAGTTTATTTTCTAAGCTTAGTGATGACTGTCTGCCTATGAGCCAGTGAATGTCTCTTAGTTTCATGTTAGCTTGATCCCTTTTGGTCTTTATATGTTCACGCCAGGTAAGTCTTCTGTCGATGTGCATACCTAAGTATTTGGCAGTACTTTTCTGTGGCAGCAAGTCTTCACCGAGTGTCACTTGTGGGCAGTCTCCTCTTCTTAGGGCGAAGGTTATATGGACAAACTTGGTGGCACTAGCCTTGATTCTCCACTTTTTCAGCCATGATCCGATTTTATCCAGGTGGTCTTGGAATTTCGTGGATGCTGTAATCTGGTCTTTATCGCAGGATAGAACTGCGGTATCATCAGCGTAGTTTGCAGTAACTATTAGCTTTGAGGTGGGTAGATCAGCAGTGTAAACTGTGTACAGTACAGGGCCCAGCACAGAACCCTGGGGCACTCCAGCTTCCATGGGATAGAATGAAGAGAGACAATCTCCAGTTTTAACTTGGAACACTCGGTCCCCCAAGTAAGATCTGAGCAGCATATATGCGGTGTGTGATAAGCAAACTTTTAGTTTACACAGGAGGCCCTTATGCCATACTCGGTCGAATGCTTGTTGTATGTCAAGAAAAGCAGCTGAGCAGTACTCCCTTCTTTCCAGGGATTGTCGGATTGTGTGAACCACTCTGTGTACACAATATAAATTTCCTTTTTATGAACACGTAAAGTACCTTATCCTCTCTACCATACTCTCTACGTAAGGAGTGACACACTTGATACAAGTACGTGATAGTTTATCACGCAAAGCCATTTACAACGACTGAGCATTATTTATGAGCAACTGCTATTCAATAAAAGGAATGAAATCGGTTTGATGGCTCTCGAGAGCTTTTTGGTGATCTGCCAGTGACGGAGAAATATTGGGTTTGGCAGGTGCTACTGTACCAAGGGTATAATTTTAATGGATGAAAAAAAAATACTAAGCCAGTCCTGTATATTCATAATTAGCTCATTCAATTAGCAGGCGTAAGCCAGAGGTACGCCATGAGCTAATTAGGTAGTCGTTCAAACTCAAACTCATCTCAAAACTCAAACTCAAACCATTTATTTCCATTAAACCATTTACAGGCACTTTTGAATTGTCAAAGAATCGGTCAGTTAGTCAGAAAGTTGAAACTAGTTCCCCATTCCAAAACGTAGATCTCTATGGAGAAAAACGGGTAAGAAACACCAACGACACTCTTTTGAATATAGATATTACAAAATCCTGGGTATATTATTCTTGTTGCTTCTATATGTGAGAACAATGTACAAAAAATTATCAAAGCAATTGAAAATATAAGATTAAAAATAAGCCCTGGCAGTTATGAGATGACCAGTCTCAACTGACGGCGCCCGTTCACAAACATGACGCGTGGATCAGTACCATCCAGCTCAACCATTTTGTAGGGAATCGAATGATCTGACACACTCGCCACCATCAGCGAGACATTTAAGTGAGCATGACATACTCTCAACTGCCATGCTCTTTCAAGTCAACATACATCTTAATAATGGTACTCTCATTTACAAAAAAATTAAAAATGCTTCTAAATTATACAAAATTATAGTTTGCAATGTATTAAAGAGATTAATAGAATTTTACTACCAAAAAGAAAGAAAATCATTATTATCCAATTGGAGTATTCAACAATTTACTTAGTAAAATAAAAAATAAACATTAAGTTCGTAATGACAAAAACAAAATAAAAAAAAAGGGGAAGCAACTCTTCCAAATATTAAAATTTTAACTAGTGAGCCCAAGTGGCTGTGGAGCACGACCAGCATTAAGCCAAGCATTTTTATCTACGATATAGTCATCCTACTTATAATATGCTTGTTTACATAGTGTGCGTTTAATGCATGTTTTAAATTTCTTCTCATTTTAGTTGTAGAATATCGAGTGGTATTTCATTACAACATTTTACACAGTACCCCTAAAAGAAGTGTGTACTTTAGACAATCTTAAACGTGGTTGATCTAATTTGTTTCTATTTCTAGTGTTAAAATTATGCCTGTCACTTATCTTACTAAAAAGATGTAGATTTTTTCGAACATACATAATGTTTTCATATATATTATGTACTGACAAGGTACCGTCATGATGTTAATTTTCTTAAACAGTTCCCTTAGAAATTTGCGTCTGCGGAGGTTGTAGATGGCTCTGACCGCCCTCTTTTGCAGAATAAAGATATAATCTATATCTGCAGCCCGTCCCCACAGCAAAATACCGTAAGACATGATGCTATGAAAGTAACTAAAATAGACCGTTCACCTAATAAATCGGGCCGGAACATAGCGTGTATCGGTAATTCCATTTAGACGATTTTCACGGATCACTAGCGACGAAAAGCGATCGCAGTCCATATCACTAAAGAGTTTTAGATCAGTCGACCGTAAGCACACACACGCTAGGGCTGCCTGATCTCCACCAGGCGGCCCGATATTATCAATACCTGATCAAAAACTATCACCCCACTACATTGCCGCCTGAAAGACTACAACATGAGTATTCGTGGAGGAAAATTTCCAAAACCATAACGATACTGCTTCTCACCTGTTGAGGTCAGTACTTATAATGTAATGTTTAATGTTATTACATGATCGCGGCACGTAAGTTGAACCAAAATGGCGGTCGTCCGCGTAGGTACAATTATGATAATACTTTGATTGAGACCCAAAATTGTGGTACAGATTGCGGCACGTAAGCTGAACTATGACCTTGAATGCGCAGTAACACATTTTCGGGTCTCAATCAAAGTATAATTCGTACCTGCGCGGACGACCGCTATTTTGGTTCAACTTACGTGCCGCGATTTTACTTTTCTTAAACACAGAAGTAGTGATTATGTATGTAACAGGGCAAAAATTAAGTAAGTGATCAAAAAATTATGGAGTATCAATTTTTTGCGTCACGTTTTGTGGCAGCCCTGCAGCCTTTTAATGTAACAACATACCTATATAGGAGACCAATATAATTTTGATGAAGAATTCAGTCACGTATCTGGATTTATTTCTCCGGGGGTTTGTTAAAAAGTTCGTTTCGTTTGTTTAAGAGACATTTTAATAAGCGTTGTCTTTGACCTACTCGGGTTTCACAAAGATTTTTGTGTGACAGACTGGTCTTGTTGTATAAATTAATTACTTTCTACACTACTTTTCATTAAAAGTCGCCTTTCATTAATGTTAAACGTAGCATACCATTAATTAACGTCGCTACAGTGACATATTGAATAACAATTAAGTACCTAACTAAAATGAGGTAAATGGGGACAAAATTTGGTAATTTATGTCAACCGAAATAAAACGTGACACTGAACATCAAAGACAAAATTCCTTCGCCCTCATTTATAGATAGAGTAAAAAAGTCGTACATTCCAACTCAATTTCCTTTTCATCTAAATCAGCGTGTCAACAATTCAATGTCAGAATAAAAAAAGTTTCATCTCTAATTTAGCATTTCATCACTCGAAGCATTCGGGTGGACGGTCGACATGACTCCACAAAAGCCTTTTTATTCAAATAATGATCGTGTATTGTCTGAAATTAATACCAGACTCGACGGAATCCATTGTCAGAATCAAACAATCTGTTAAATTATTCAGCAGGCCCTGTTGTTCTGTCTCTGTGACGTGGAAGTAACAAAGGTTTCATTTGTTTTAAAAGTAGATACTATTTTTAAACAAGAAAGACAAAGAAGAGAGGTTTTTGGTAAACCTCAGTTTTACAAATTCTCTAAAAAACACTGTAAACTTTACAGATTGTTTAACTTGTCTTGTGAGTATAATTTTGTAGTTGACGGTGATTTTCTATTATCCACTTTGCTAATCAACGATGTTAAGTGTTCAACTATCGACAACACGAAAACCCCTGTGAAACAAATATTTTTACAGGAAATACTATCATCTTCATCTAATATTAAATGTCGAGTCCTAAAGTCCTAATACAACCCGGTTATTTTATTTCAAATAAATCTTTAAAAGAAAGCCACCCTCTAAAATTTATTTTGATAATGATACCTCAATCCCACTGCAGGCTACTGTCCGTATTATTGCCCCCACGACTTTGGACACTTGCCAAAGATGTAAACTTGTCACTAAGAGTGTCGTTACAATTGTTACTGCGACTCCTATAAAACTCATCGTTTGAAACTTTCTTTGAGCTACAGCTACACAAACCAAAGACATAAATATCTCTAGATAGACAGTCAAAGCTGTGAACTCGAACAACAAATAGCATCCAACTATTAGCCTCTAAATGCACGCATACTCGAAAAGCAGAATAACATGGCGTGAGTGTAAGACATAGCGTCACGCACACCAGCATAACAAAGTTGGCTCATTTGTTTTAGTTCTTTTGCAGTGCGACACTCTATACAGGGCGTCCCAAAATTATGGGACATGAAGGGAAAGTACCTTAAATATCGTAGATAGGGTATTTTGCTGAAAGAAGACTTTATGTTATTTTTAAAAGTTAGTAATTCTGCATTCAACGATTTTCTAAAAATTACTTGCCTCGTCTGGGAATCGAACCGACTTAAATGTAAAAAAAAACACCCCTAGTTTTATGATGCCAATCGAAAGAATGGCCAACAAATAATAACTCTTCTTAAGTAACATAGTATTTTAAAAGAAAGGAACAGCGTGAAATTAATCATTTTAATCAAATTAAAAACATACATGAAACTGCCGTAGTCAATTAAGTGGGTATTTTTTTGTAAATTAATTAATTAAATGCTCAAAATGTGATCCCTCTTGTCTTACGCAAATCGCCAATCTTTTAATGAGTCCGCTGCCTGTTGATTTTCTTATCATTTTATGGTGAATACTCGATATGATATGGCACAATTCTGTTTGTAACTCGCCCACGTCCTCGTATCGTTTTTTGTATAGCATATCTTTCACGTATCCCCAAAAGAAGAAATCTAATGGTGTAAGGTCCGGAGATCTGGCCGGCCATCTAATCGGTCCATTCGTACCAATCCGAGTAGGAAAAACATTCACTACTTTTCGAACATCGTCGTCGGCAATCAATAACTGTCTTGTTTGACTCAAACATTTTACGTTGTTCGTTTCTTTTAAAATACTATGGCGAATAAAAGGCGATCCTATTTTGATAACAAATTACAGACCTATAAGCCTAATGTCATGCCTTTATAAAGTGTTTTCTTCAACATTGCTGAGACGAATAACTGGAGTGATCGATGAAGGCCAAGCCGTGGAGCAAGCAGGATTCATGAGTAGCCGATCTACGGTAGACCATATCCACACATTAAAACTAATAATTGAAAAGTACAACGAATACAACATGCCATTGTACATTGGCTTTATCGATTACTCAAAAGCGTTCGACTCTATCTCCCACAACTCTATATGGGGAGCGTTAGAAGAGCAAGGACTACATTCAGAGTACAGTACCGGTCATAAGTCCAGTACCAGTCTTAACAAACGATCGCATCGTAACTCGTCGCACTTGAGACCTTCTTCTAATAAGGCATTTCACACACACACACATACACACCGGTTTATTGCACTCTTTCATCATGAACCAAACAGAAAGAGCGCGGTATATAACAGTTTCCCTTAGTTCGTAGGCTTATCGCGCCCCACTGTCTTTTTCTGATTATAGCAATGAGAAAAAGACAGCGAATGTCGAGGAATGAGTAAGTATATTTAATTACATTTTTAAACTAGTCAACATAAAAAACATAAAAATTGAGGGTAGATTTCAAACAAAATTTATTTACTGGCTGTATTATAATCGTATGACGTTGTTGGTTGGTGAACTTACGAGTAGTTACGAGCGTTTGTGGTATTGCTATTAGAGGTTTTTAGTTTGAAGATTTTTATTCAAAATGCAAGCTAACATAAATGTTGAAGCCAGGGCGAACATTGTATACGGTGGAGGTCTGCCCGGCTTGGGTGGAGCAACGCCGTGTCCTCGTAGAGGCGATCGGTGGCGGTGATCTGTCGCGTCCGGCCCTGGTTCAGGCCATGATACGGAGCGAGAGGAAATGGCAGGCCGTCACCTCCTTCTGCGAAGCGGTAATGCTCGCGAAGGAGGAGGCGGAACGCGTGAGGGAGAGGCCAATTTCGCGCCCTCACGCCCCTAACCGCCGCAGGAGGAGACGCCCGGGGCGGGAATCGCGAGCCGATTTCCGGCCACCGTAGGCGCGGGCTTGCGGACGGTGAGCAATGGGTAGCTCGCCGTCCGGTAAGGACCAAGCCCGGGTCGACGGCGCGTTGTGTTCCACGCGCGCCTCAAAGAGATGTCAGCAGAATTGACGGGGTCCGCTAGGGCCAATAAATTGGCTGAAATATGACGATTATTGTCGAAGATATCGGAAAAAATCATGCTGACTTCGAGCTCGTGCGCCGCGTAAACCCTTACACATCAAATTTATGTTCTACAAGATTGAAGATCTTAAAAAGTTCAACAAAATTTCCGCAATGGCATGTGTCTATTTTCTAAGGATGACCCACAGTAACCATTTTTACCTTTCAGAATTTGATAAAAACTCCATTGTTATTGTCGAAGCTATATTGACCGATATCATATTAATCCTTATCCAATAAAAAATGTTATTTAAATTGGGCATTTGATTCAGATTAAAATATGCCGTAACATGATGTAATTTAAATTAATGGTTTAAAAGATATCACAGATACAAAATTACGCGTAACAAAATAATTATGGTTGGAGCGGAGCGGTAGGGAGTCAATAACCTTCCTCGCGCACATCTGGGAGTGGCGCGAGGAGGCGAAACGCCGGGGCTTAACTCCGATGCCGCAAGATATCGCGGCACAGCGGACAGAGCTCCGGCGGAATCTCATGGCGTCATGGAGAGTGCGATTGTCGCAACCCAGCGCTGGGCACGCCACAATTGCGGCGATAAGACCCCTCTTTAAGGAGTGTCTTGAGAGGCGCCACGGCGTCCTCACCTTCCGCCTGACGCAGGTCCTCACCGGACATGGCTGCTTCGGGAGGTTCCTGTTCAGGATAAGGCGGGAGAAAACGCCCGGGTGTCACCATTGTGTGGATCGCCCGGAGGACACGGTGGAGCATACGGTGGAGGTCTGCCCGGCTTGGCCGGAGCATCGCCGTGTCCTCGTGGAGGCGATCGGCGGCGGTGATCTCTCGCGTCCGGCCCTGGTTCAGGCCATGGTACGGAGCGAGAGGAAATGGCAGGTGTTCACCACCTTCTGCGAAGCGGTAATGTTCGTGAAGGAGGAGGCGGAACGCGTGAGGGAGAGGCAAACATCGCGCCCTCACGCACCTAACCGCCGCAGGAGGAGACGCCCAGGGCGTCGGAAATCGAGAGCCAATTTCCGGCAACCGTAGGCGCGGGCTTGCGGACGGTGAGCAATGGGTAGCTTGCCGTCCGATAAGGACCAGGCCCGGGTCGACGGTGCGTTGTGTTCCACGCGCGCCTTAAAGAGATGTCAGCAGAATTGACGGGGTCCGCTAAGGCCAATGCCTGCCGGGGGTGCGAAGAAAACCGATAGGGAAATCGTGGCCTCCGGCAACAGGGCAACCGAAGGAACACGGGTGGGTTTTAGTCAGTAAGAGTCTGACACGCGGAGAAGTTATTTGATAATTTCCCACCCAAAAAAGGAGTCAATAACCTTTTCCTGGACTAAAAGGTACGTAATCCCGGTACGTTTCCGTGGTATATTTTTCGACATCCACGCGGGCGAAGCCGCGGGCAAAAGCTAGAAGTACATAATTTCATTATTTCTGTCTTACAAAACCATCCTCGAAAAAACTTGGTACAATTTCATATTCGATTAATTTGTATGTGTCATCCAAAATGCCAAAGAAACCATTAGAATATCATCATTGTGAACCCAAGCGTCTTTAAATTTCACCTTTTAGCACCCGCATTTTTTTTTCACAATGAAATGCGTTTATCAAACCCCCAGCCATTTTCACCAGACAATTATTGTTAAAAAAAAAATTCTTTTATTTAGGGACTAACCTGGTGTCAGAGTTTTAAAGCCGCGCATGAGCCACAGGCTCACTTAGCTTTAAATATCTCTGAGGCTTGCCGGTTTCCTCACTATGTTTTCCAACACCGTTTTTGAAGCAAATGATAATTATACAATACGTAGGTACATGAATCCAAGGTGCCTTCCTTGGGTTCGAACTCACGACCTATGACTTGGCAGTCCTACGGTCACACCAATAGGCTATCACTGCTATTCAACAAAGATAAGCCTACATCACGCGAACATAACTTGATAGGGTAAGAAAATAATGTTAACGACTCAACAATCTTTGTAACAGTTTTATTACGCCCACAAGCAACTATTCATCACATCTAATGTAACGAGCTATACCTACAAAAGATCAAAGGCCGAATTTCGTTCAGACTTTACACGCCAACAACAGTTTTGGAAGAAAAAAGAAATGAATACTGACCACTCAAAAGCGGCGTCTCAACTTGAAAATCGTTAATTATAGTACATTACTGCCGCGGTCTATAATGACTACTTTACTGGTCGCGCTGATGATGGCCGACAGCGCAGCGTAGCGCAGCTCCAGGCCGACACAGCGCGGTCAGCGTGCAGCACTTGATGGACAAGCTGAGATAAAGGCCGAGGCCGTAGGTCGAGGCCTTTACAGCGAGGACAGCAAGGGCTGCAATGATGGCCAAGCTGGAAGGCCTAGAGCGTAGCTAGGCTAGCTCGAGGCAATCATAGCGTGACCAGCGAAGCAGTCATAGTGAGCCAAGGCTTGTATAGTGCTTTACTCAAAAATGCAAGTACCTAATCTAAATAAAACCAGCAAGTAATTTCAATAAAATATGTATTAATTAACTAGAAATTTAATTAAAATGACAATTATGAAAAGTACAGTTACTATAATGGGGATAAAAACTGCCATTTGCTCACTTCAGATGTCGCTATCATTGTCCGTCTTTAAATTTGACAGCTAGCTGTCAATATCCATACATTTTTTGTAAACAATCAACTTATTTTACGCCTAATTAAATAATATGCCCCCTTGCGCAGCTGTCGACTGCAAAAATCTGGGGACCCATGTATTCCCCAAAGATCTTAAAAGAAGAAAAGTGTGAGAGAGAGCTCTCCGAAGAAAAAATTGGAAACCAAATAATTCGTCGAGGTTATGTACTATACATTTTAAACCTGAAGACTTCTATCAGACGAATGCGTATACAGGTGATGCTCTTTTTCATAATACAGTGAACTTAAGTGTGTTTTCATTATAGGCATTTGTGGATATTTATTTATATACATTATACTAAGGTTGTGTTGTTAAGATTATCTTTTAATCAACCAAAATACTCGTATGTCTAAGTAGCAAGCATCTATGCAGCATTCGCTTTATTGCATTGTATTTAATATCTTCATACCAAACTACCTACTGCCTAATATTAACACATATCCTGCACTGAATCCTATCGAAAGGACTGACCCGCAGCAACTGTGGACAAACCTGTGTGGAAAAGGAAATGGGAGGCCTTTGCCTAGCTGTGGGACTTTATGGGCTAAATAGATAAATATATCTTCCACTCATCATATTTGTATTTAATGTTTCGCATATAGATAAGTAGATCATAAATCCTTTTTGTCTGTTCTAGGTGATGAAAATATATACAAAAGGCTCAGGAAGACTGCTGTACCCTCTATTTTTTCTTTTACTAAAGTCAAACCAGTCCACCCCTAAGCTGAAGACAGCAAATAGACTGTTGAGAAATGAGAAAAAACAATGTTTTGATACATATAGTGATCAAATTGCTGGACCTAGCCATGTTCAAACCCGTGATAGTTATGAAGAGCCATATAAAGACGAGGAATTTACAATGTTTAACGAAATAGAATTTTTTCCTAGCACACCATTGGAGCCAGATGATGGGCCAGAGCGGGACCAACATACTGTATCATCAAGGCATACTCAAGTGAATTGTGTGTACATTTATGGATCTATAAAGAACTGTAGAAACAATGACAGTATCATTGCTTTCTACACAGGTTTTGAAACCTATCAAAAGTTATATTTTGTGTGTTCGACTTAAGTGTAATGGCTCACAAAATAAAGTATTATGGAAGTCATGTGAAGAATATTACTATTAAAATGTTATTTATTTCAATGTAATTTAATTTTTAATTTATTTTTAATGTAAACCAAATATTTGATCCTAGTTTATTGCATTTTTGCTTTGTTTTTACATAATTCTAAATCAGCCATTATTAGAAATTAATTGCAGTCATAAAAATGTTAAATTCAAATATAGTGCATGTGGTGTTAGCTTTAAGTAATTGTTGCACTTATAAATGTATATCGTGTAGTTTTAAAAGAAATGTACTTAATGTGTAAACAATTGTAGGCTAACCTATTAATTAATAAATAAATAAATAAGACAACGCGTTCACATTGAACGTTTGTTATGTTTGACAAAACATCACAATTTTGTGCCCCTCGCATCAAAGATATTTTTTGTTTGTCTTATGTGCTGTAACTTTAGGGAATGTATTATGTTATATGCATTGTGTATAAGGAGATAAATAAAACATTGTATATAATATTAATTTGGTTTTATTACAGTATCATAGTATTTATCGTAAATTGCTGGTTGGAGATACTCAGTATAAAATGATGTTGTTTTTGGTTGTTTGAACATAATTAATTTTTCTGTGCATACTTTATGCATACGTAATTGTAATCTTTGTACATACTATATCCTCTATAACATGGAGGACTGTGAAGATATGTTTACAGTGTGCTTCCAAGCCACTTCCAGCTGCACATTCACAATGACTTTCACATATCATACCAGTCTTATTCATTAATCTTTTCATTTGTGCCTTGCATTGTGCATGAAAATAAGCATGGTTACGATCATTAGCTTGATCAAGCTCCTATTTTCATAGAGGATTTTCACTTTAGGAGATATTTGAAACCTGAAATAATATTAACATTGAATTAAGTATATTACACGTTTTTTTTATAGTTGAACTCACAAAGGAAGTAGTGAATGCATCATAAGTTGATCACTGTATGACAACTTACCCTTCAGCAAACGTTTGAATGTGGGTTTTAGATAGCGCTGGAAGATCAGTGCTAGAATTGACATCCCTGAACTTTTCCAGGGCAGGAATGTTAGGGTTATCATCCTCAAGCTCTTCTTCAACTCCGATCAAGTTATTCCTGTAGTATGCCTCCAGTCTTCAACAAAAAAAGGAGTTTTAAATAATGTAAACAAAACAATCTATCAAATATAAAATGGTCATTATTTATTTACCTTTCCACTAAAGCTGCTTTTTTACCCGTGGTAGACGCATCTCTTTTCCATAACTCCGCTTTTAGTTGTACTACACTCCAAATCGCATACATTTTTGTCTAGTTTTCGTATAACCAACGATATCGACATAACAGTGAAAACATAAACAACAATGGCGGACTAAAGACGCACAACCGTGCTGCCATCTGCTATGAGCTTTCAGTTTTTAACCCCATTCAACACCGACTTTCCCGGTTTGATATTACTGGTGTTTGACTGCTGTATTATTTCTTCATTTATTACGCAAAAAAGTCACTAGATAAAAATAAAATTGTCGCTGAACCGCGCTTTTGTTACAGATTTTTTTTTTTTTTAACAATTGTATTTGGAACTATACAGCCAAATATGGAATAAAATCTTTTTGTACCTATCTCTATAAATACAAACAGCTGTGTTTTAAATAAAATCTTTTTGCATTTGATTTTTTTAAACGTTGAAACGTCAAAGTAGCGGCCGGCAATGTTTTGCCGGCCTGTTAGAGCGACCAGCAAAACTTTGCCGGCCGCTCCTTGAAACAGAACGGCAAGGTCGACTTTGCTCAAACAAGGTTGTCAAAATAATGACCACATTACATGCATTTTTGAGTAAACATCTTTTTATCTTGTTGACGTTTAAGAACCCTTTATTACGTCGTTAGCTTTGTTTACGTATTAACTAGGTACCCGTCAAATTATATCCATGGAATTGTACATTTACTTTTCGTATATTACTTACATTTATTTTCATGATTGTATTTGGTCTATTTCTAGAAAGATGTTCTACCTTTTGTACTTCATGTATATTAGTTGGAGTGTAATATTGTAAAGACGGGAATTTGGAACATGCGAATGAAGAATGTATGAATTTTGAGCTTTATTGAAAAAGTATGAGATGCCTATATTGTAGTTTTCTGCGCAGCTAAGTAATAAGGTATCGTTTAAGCTTAAGTTTAAAGCATTTTTGATCAAGTCAATGGTTGACGTAGGTTATCTAGCAGAAAACACTTATTTACAAAACTTCTACCAACATTGAAAAATGTTCCGGAATTTTTTTGCTCTAGAACAAAAGTCCAACAAAATTGAGGATACACGACGCATAAAGTGGAATTGTTTATTATGAGTATTATGACGAACGCTTATCGTGACCCTTACATACAGATGTGACTTCGTCTTGGGTAATAAAAAACCGGAATTGTAGTACAAAGAAAAATAAAATGTGTTATCTACACATTTTCCTGCTTTGCTGTAATGTTTTAACATTTTATAATTGAATAAATATTTTTTTACGGTAAAAATTAAACATCTGTGATACTTCAGTGTTTACACAGAGTACTCTCATACATTCAGTATTTTATATTCATTCTTGTTCATCATTATGGAAGTAAGGATATGCTCAAACACATTGTTGGATAAAGGTCAGCGTAACAATTCTTGTTTATTTCGAATCCTCCTTCTCAATTCAACAACAAAGAATATACGTAATACGTAAAAAAAACGCCCTGTCGAATTATTTATGAAGATATTCGTCAGCCTCCCCCGCGTTGAAATCTACACGAAGAACAGGAATTACGAAACAGACTCATAGGAATTGGCAAATCTCCAGATGAAGACATATATTTATTTTCTTCTTTTTGCAAACACGACATGATTAAGTTCAACTAAACTGCATACTTAGTAACAATTTTTACGAACATACAACTCTTAAAATTCTATAGATTCGAGATTTTTTGACTGGTAGAAAATGCCTTTGGCATTAAGTCCGTGCTTGAAGTATTAAATAAATAAATTTAAATTTAAATTCCAAAACGTTATGTTGATATTTTTGCATTTTTATTTGTGAGCGATAAAAGTCACTCATTGCGGTGGAAGAGTTTTATAAACGAGTGTGCTGCAATATTTACGAGTTCCCAGGGGCGAGTAATTTCCACAGCTCATTTGAATTCATGATCGTTACCTTTTGAACTTTGAGTCACGAGTTCACGACGACACACGAGCATAATTTTGTATAATGCAACAAACGAAGATTAGTAAGGCTGTATTATTTATTTTCTTGTGACAATAAGGCATATTAGTCACCAATTTAAGCCTACCTGTACAACACACTTGGCGTACAGTGTTTAAATTACGCACATCAAATATTACATCAGTGGGGAAACCTGAATATAACCAAGGAAAATGCACAAAGAACTTGGAGCCACAAATCAAGGAAAGCCATAGGATATTGTTTGCATGAATAATTTATAGCACTACGAGTTACGAGCATAACAGCAATTACTGGGCAGTGCACATATTCATTTTAGTTTCAGAAGAATAAGAATAAATCACAGTACAAACATCTTTCGACACCGCAGCAATCTATTTTCACGTTCTCACGTAGTTACCTACATCTATTTATTATATCTATTTTAATTTTAGGTGCTACAAATGCAAATATTTCAATTTTGCATCAGAACGCTCTACTGCATACGTGAGTTTTCGGCTTAAGTATAGTGCGCGCCATGACAGAAGGCCTTTTGACGCGGCGCTAGTGTCAATGCCATTGCATCACATTACATTAAAAAAAAATAGTTTCACATTTTCCGCGGGCCTTCTTTCGTGGTGCGCACTCTAGATAGGATTAAAATGGCATTCGCTGCAGGATCCGTTATACGGTGGTTCCGTCAAAACGACAAACCTATTTAACCCCAACTTTGATGCGGTTGAAGCGGAATGCCTCAAACCCTGGTATAAATCTGCGGGTATACTGCGGCCCGGGGGCACACCGGCGCGCGGCGGCTCGCATCAAGTACGTCGCGGTGACCGCACATAGCGGCAGGGGATTTATGTTGCTTGACTTTTTGATACGTAATTTCTACTGCTCTTTTTCAATTATATTTCTTCGTATTTTGCTATATACGAATAAACTGGTACTTTTCAAAGATTACTTTTCTTTTTTCAAGGCTTAATCATTTCCAGCTGTGTTTGCTTTGTTACACACGAATTCAGGACAAAAGGTCGCCGTAAAAGAAACGGAGCTATTCGTTTGTAAACACTAAGCACACAGCTCTAAGTACCTAACTTTTGCTTGTACTAAAATATACTGGCCAGGTTTATCGGTACCTACGTGACATATTTTACTTCAGAGTGTTTATAGATCTCGCATCCATCAACAGCAAATGCGTTTTGTACATTTGTGGTGGCATCTATAACGCCACATGCAAACTACGCATCACACTTACGTCACGCAAAATCCTGCATCACGCAAGCAGAGTTTACCGCGCGACGAATATATACACAACGTCCTAACATCAATCGTCAGGCAGTTGCCCACCAGACACAATACCCATCTGGTCCAAGGATCTGGATTAACTAGAATCTGTTGGTAAGCTTTGACCAAATTTACGACTGAGAAAATAGTGCTTCCATGTAAATGCTGGGAAAAATCTTCAATGTGACGTACCGGTTACCGTTTTGGCACTGTCCTTGCATTCTGTGCACGGTAATCACCGCAGACAGTTCTAACTCACCACGAACTATGCGGCACCCGATTCCGACGGTAAGCAAGAACTCGGCTCACAGCGCGGTATTCTCAGAAATTCTAGTCGACGAGCAGCAATCTGTAGACACATAATATGTAAATGCGATCCTTAAGCCGAACACGATAGTGCTTTCAGATTGGGGCGATACATCTTAGCTGGTAGCATGAGAATTTCAATTTGGCGACGGTGTGTATTTCTAGTTCATAAGAAAGACCAGAGACAAAAAGAAAAGCCAATGTTCGATGTTTCCATAATTTCAAAAGAAATACTTGTACATACATAATATAAATAATTTACTAATTTAAAAAGATATCTGTTTCGCAATTCCCTTATTTTTAAGAACGGTCGCATTCTAATCTCGGTCTCAATCTATCAAAAAAAATCTCTGATTTACTTCCCCTTTATTTGAAGATAAAATATTCACAATATTCACATAAAAAAAAAAAACTCACCTTATATCAAAGGCACTTATTCTGGTAAGGTAATAATGAGGTCCATGATTACATCAAGAGAATTGCAAATGGTGTCTTGATCGTTGAATTCGGGCCTACCTTATTGATGATCCCGCCTGGCGTAGCAGTGCCCCAGCAGTCTACACTCGATTGCGGTGCATGAAGTGGGTCCCGATGACTGCGCTGCTCCTCGCACCTTACGTTGCACTCGTACACGGACAACAGACTCAGCGCTCTGAGCTGTGTGCCTTCGAGTTTTTGAAGTGAAAACTTCTTTAGGCGCGTTGGGCATTTTTGAGATGGGACTAAACCATTGAATTCGCGACACTGACGGAATTTACCGACACCGTGGAGTAAAAGACATCAACGCTTTGATTACCGCGGTGCCGATTTTTTTTCAAGTTTTCACTTGTCGGCACTCCCGGAGTGCCACTGTTTTTTTTTTTTTTAGATTTAACTCTACCACTACCTTCACGAAATTACTCATACAAATTTTCTACTCCACATATTGCAGGAAATCGAGAGGAAAGATGTTACACATTAAAAAAAAACAAACCAAACCAATAAAACTCATTTAGAATTTTCTCGAATAATAAAATCGTATTTCTCCCACGAGAGAGATTTACATTTAAATTGCAAAAGGTTGTGTTGATACTTTTGCTGTTTATTTGAGAGCAATAAAAGTCACTTACTGCGGTGGATGAGTTTTATGAACGAGGGCGCTGCAATAATTTTGGTGTTCACAGGGGCGAGCAATTTCGACGACAACGACTCACGAGTGTTATTTTACAACAACCGAAGATTACATAGACAATAAGGCATAGTAACACAACACACTTGTATGTACAGTGTTTATATTACGAGCATCAAACATTTATTCAGTGCTTGAGCACAGGAAAATGCACAAAGTGCTTGCAGCCGCAAATTAATAAAAGAAATAGGATATTGATGCACTTTATGTAATGCATGCGGCATTACATAAAGTGCACTTAATATTTATTCATTTTAGTTTCAGCATTTCAATAAAATAATAGTTAGAATGATGTTTTACTTCTAAGTACTATGAATATCAGCGAGCTTTTCAATACAAGTTTTGTCGAGTGGACATCGAAAGGAATAATTTTAAACTTTCAAAGTCGATAACTACTTAGAAGATAGCCTTATTAACGACTCAACGACAAAATATTAGGCAAAATGAAAATTGAAAATGGAAAAGACTCAACGTTTTTCTTTTCTAAGTTAGAATTTGAAATTCAGCGTATTGATATGTGGCTAGACCCGCTAGACGTTAGAATATTGTAAAGTTTTTAGTGTTGATATGTGTTAAATATTTCGCAAGAGGAGAGAGCCTGATTTCAAAGGGTTCAAAGTAGTTATTTAGGTAATACGACACAAATTGTTTTCTTAGCTTTGTGGGTCTCACTTGATATCGTCTGGGCCACGTCTCAGTGCCGGTAGCGTGAGCGGCTCTAAGTCACTCTAGGCGGCTGGAGATCAAAGAGACGACACTCGCCACGGAATAGCTTTTATAACTTTGGGCTACTTAAGTATGGTAAACATAAATGCTAGTGATTAGCACTTGAGGTCAGTGGAAGGGGAAGATAAAGAGACCGTTTGTGTCGCGATTCATGCCCAAGACCTATGTAGTATTTTTCTTGATATCGACAGGCCTAGGCTAAAGCACTAAGAAGTGGTGAAGGGTGGGCGTTTTTGGGGGACTGTCTTATGAAATTTCGACGTTTCGAAAATTGCGGATTCTCAGCCTAGTTTGAATAAATGACTTTTTGAATTTGAATTAGGTAAGTTAGTTTCAGAGCAGTCAATGCTCTTAATTCTTGAATAATGTATCACATGAACCACATAATATGAACTATTAAAATAGAGGAACAAGAGAATACACACAGTACTAGCTTAATTATTAAAAGGTAAGCATTTGAAACATTAAGCAACGAGCCGAGTGGTTAGACTGACGACTAAATAGGCTCACGAGCTGCCTTAGTTTTGTGTAAATGTTGTAAATTATATACACTGAAAAAGTACGCGATAGCAACGGTATAAACCACAAATTTACATTTATGGTTTATACCGTTGCTATCGTGTACTTGTTCAGTGTATATAATTTTTTGACTTGACAAAACATCGAAATTTCTTAATTTTCTATAAGTTTAATATTAATGAATTATACGTACAAACCTTTCGGAATAGATTCTCTAAATTATATTGAAAACCTCATCAAAATCCGTTGCGTATTTTAGAAGCACAACGCGGACATACATACAAACGCGAAAAGCGACTAGGTTTTATAATCTTATAGATTTACTTAGTTTGAATTTCCGTGCATTATTTGAGAAAAGTACTAAACAAGCCTTAGTCGCAACCAGGAATTGATGGACTCTCGTATGTGACGTTCGTCCATCGTGCCCTTTTTGCAGGCCTCGGCAGTAATGTATTATATATTGTGACTATATTTTATAAGTTTCATTACTGTTCTTATAAAATGTAAAAATAATAAAAAAACAAGAACCAGCTTTTAAAAACTTGCGAACATTTTTCCATTATATCGTCGCCCGGTCGAGTGCTGAGTCATTTGATATTTCCCAGAGCACAGATTGTTTGAAAATCCGGATAAAACTCTCAGAGTCTTGATACTCTGAGAGTTTTATGCATGCATTAAGAAACAAAAAGTTTATTTTAGCAAAACAATCACTTCACTCACTAATACCTTTATTCCTGGAACAAAGTGTTTTCCGTATAATTTTAATATTCTATTTTATATATTATACCTACGTATTTTATAAATGTTTCTTACTTAAGAGCGAGGAAAGGGTCTAGTAGTCTACTAGTATAGTCTAATAAGTAAAGCATGTTTGATAAAAAGGTTTAAAAAATCAGAACCATTTATCATTAGTATCAATCGTCAAAATAATTAAGTTGATTAATCAAACCATTCAGACTCACCGAAATGTCACAATTAGGAAAACCTTTTACTTTTAAAATCCATTTGCTACAGAACGTTTCATCGTGCGGAATTGATTCCATTTTGTAAGCGAATTTTAACAAGGATTTTAAAATTGCTTTCCTGAATTCATTGTTCATCAGATTTTTATTCTCAGTAGTTCAAGTCCAACTATGAAATGAGACTGTTAGGATACTCATGAAACTGTAACAGTAAACTGCACCTCATAACAACAGTAGCCCACGCGTCCACAATCTATCCACAGCCTTTAATTTAGAAGATTTGCATTCTGCTTCTTCCTTCAAAAGCTCCATAAAATTTACGGCAAAAATAAATAAACTGAAAAACAAAGTAACTTCACGAGGAAGTGAATGTTACAACCGGGGAGTCCTCCCAGTGAGTTATGTCTTCCTGAAAAAAAATAATGTACCTGAAGGGAGCAGAATTATTCATAGCGAGATGTTAAAGATGTGACAAAATGACGGCTTTTTTATATTTTTGTTTTTATGTTTCTATTAGGGTACGAGTATAATATGTAGAATCCCTGTGAACCGAAATTATAACTCAGTACCATAATATCATGTCTTTTCTTGACTGTTGTATTATGAAGGTGGAATAGGGATAATTGATAGATACTTCACCAGCACAGTTTGAACAAGTGTGGCAGCTGGTGCAAACTGTGACAATTTTCAAAGCGCTTTTTGTTTCTACGTTTAGCTGCTATTACTGTCAATTCAAGCCATTTACTTTTTTGTTTAATTGAAGTCACATTACCTGAAATAAATGAAAAAGCTGGTAATAGGTTTGCCAAGCAAATATTTGATATCAAATTATGCAAGAATAAGTAAGTTGGCATAACTCTGACAAGGTAAATAAAAGCAAGCAGACATCATGACATAAATAACGAAATAAAAATGTTACAGTCAAAGTAACGAAGGGAGACGTCGAGGTGGCAAATAATACAGACATTATTCATTTAAATGTCTCGCGACGGATTTATTAAAAACAACGCGTCCATTCAGTACAAATCTCACCGCGAAAACTTAAGGTGAAGTGAACTGTCATTCCGCCTGAAGCTTAGGGATTGACACTATTGCTAGTTCACTTCAAGCTTACTTCACCTAAGTTTTCAGGGTAAGATTTTTACAGAATAGATTGGCTGATATAATACTCGTCGAATGGTCACGTGACTGGTAATTTGAACACGAAGCCACAAATTTTTGATTTGATTCAATTTCTAGAAGTGGAAATATTCTGCTTCAGATTTTCATCGTTATTTTATAACGTGATTTACAGCAGTTCGATCCAGGAAAACAAAGTAATCCAAAAGGATGAAATCAAACAACGCGTTTTCTCCCGTTTGCTTGCAGAATGAAGTAATTAATCGAGAAAATGTAAAATCCAGCAGAAAAACTAACAGTGAAATAACCTTTTTTTTCGTTCCTATTACGAAAATAAATTCATGATACTGATAGACTCAATAGGAACGTTTACTTAATCAAGCAGACAATTTTGCAGCGTAGCATCAATAGTATAAGATAAATTATAATAGATGAGGTAACGGTGTAACTTGGCACTAATAGGCGTAACAATTTTATTTTAAAACACGCTGCAGACATTGATAACGACGTCGCGTCGGTCTGAACTTTCATTTCAACGAAACATAAATTATATCGCGAAATATATTTCCGCAACTCAAGAAAACACGCTTTCTTTTTCCAGCTGATTTTAATCACGAAGTTTTGTTGAAAGACAACATTTTCATTTATATGTATGTACATACATACCTATTTAAAACATGGAAGGATTGAAATTGCTAATGAAAAGCGTTAAGAAGATTAAAAGTTCCGTCTTAAGTCGGATCACTTAAAGGTATCTATAGATACGCCAACATGGAGTAAGAATGAGCAATTAGTGTTGTAAATTGCAAGTTATAATCTTCAAAATTGAGCGGTCATTCACAAAAGAACATGTTGAAATTCCCGGGGATTTAAAACTCTTAGAAAGATATATGATATTCAAAATCTTGCTACCTTTTTTCATCTAGTCTAATATGAGACAACCCATTCTGGCTCGTAGATATGTGTATATCTACGAGTCAGAATGGGTTGTCTCTCTATGTAGCTGACCTGGTTCCATAATTATTTAAATGAATGAAATGTAACTTTTCTTTTACGATATTTTCGAGCATGAAAAAAAAACAGAAAGCTTTTGGTTATGCTGATTAAGTTTAGCATAAATACGAGTAGCTGCGCTTGTACAATTTCGGCGCCGATTTTAAGTGTGACAAGCATAATATTTTCAAAACCGGCCAATTAGCATTGCACTAGTGATTTAGGCTAGTGCTGGTAATGCGGAAAATATACTGGTGTTAAAACAACGTAAGTTAAAATACTCAATCGGTGCATTTCGTTACAGTGTTTCGCTTCAAACATTGTGCAGGTTGTTAGATTTCACAGACTAGGGTATTTTCAGCCGGTGATGTTATCAGCTAAGTTGTGAGAAGGAAAAGTTCTATCTTTAAGTCTTGTATGGTAAACTATTAAGAGAACTACTCGGAAGAACTTCTTCTTTTCGAGTCAATCGCAAAGGTAAAAATATTATATTATGGTAAATTACTTGGGCCCAGCAGGTGGCCACGCCAATCTTAATTCGATTCCAAACGCCCGGCGCATCCTGAATACCTAGGACTCGGTAACACAGTCTAGTTGTCCAATCCTTTCATCACGATAGTAATCCCAAACGGCTCGGAGTTACTTTAAAGCGTTAAGAACGGAAGTTCTGTGTTGTTCAAAGCAAAACAGGTAAACAGAAACTACTTACACAGTGGTGGATAAGATCTTTGAACAGTTAAGTCAAAAGGCAATATTGCTGCTTGATTCATTGAAATATCTGAAGAATAAAGCTCATACTACCATGACAGTAAACTCAGTTGGGGCAATTAAACAATTGATTGTTCTGGTGACATCTATTGAAGGGGTAGGCTTTACACTGCCGCACTATTGATAAATGTTATCGAACAACCATCTATAAAGTTATTGATAGTATTTATTGCATAGTACTTGTGTCAGATTTGATTGTTGATATTGTAGTTTGCAGTTTAAGATAGTTAAGAATGGCTCTCCTCCAAGTTCCATTTAGCTTTGATGCAGCGAGATTTAAACGGAAGTATTTAAATATTATTAAACGGAAGTATTAGTCATTTTACTGATATAATGTAGAAGAAAAAAACTGGCCAAGTGCCTGTCGGACCACGCACAATGAAGGGTTCCGTAGTTGGGATGAATTTATCCCAAAAACAAACTTAACTTTGTAGTTGAGAAATATGTTCTCCCATACGGAATGTATAAGAAAACATGTTTTGTAAAGCCCACTTAGCTGTGATAGTTTTCCTTTTAATTTCGTTATATAAACTACTGCTGTGATTTTTTTCACACATCCAAAACCAACCATTTAGCTGTCAGGGGGGGGGGGGACACTTGACTCTAACAAAAAATTGCACTTTAAAGCTTAATATTTCGCAAACGAATCCCTGAATCCAAAAATGGTTTTCATAAACTCACAAGGACCTTTCCAAGGATACCACACACCAAGGGTAAAAAAAAAACATCACCATTTTACGTGTAGGAGAGGTACCCTAAAAAAATATGATTTTCATAATTTTGTTTTACCACTTACTCGGCGTAATTCATATGTATACCTATGCCAAATTATAGCTTTCCAGTACTAGGGGTCTCGGAGCTAGACCGCGGACAGACAGACAGACGGACATGACGAAACTATAAGGGTTCCTTGTTTACTACGGAACCGTAATGAATGGCCTCTCTTCCTGCATAACAATTTTAACAGGGCCTTGGGACTGCAAAGAAAAATGGAGGATGACCGGGTTCTTGCTTAAACCGGTCGTTATTTAACGGTTTAGTATAGACCAAACCAAAGTGAATGCTATAAATTCAAGCGTTGCAATTGAATTGGATATGTCCAAGTGAACTCTCCGATAAATCTTGCCTCTAGAACTTGTACGTCTTACATTGTCACTTGGCATAGAAATCCCGAAGCTAAACCTCTTTATCAGTGCCGTCGACTACTTTAATATTTGTCACGACGACGCGACGGTGATGTAAAGTTTGTGCTGCAATGAAAATAAATGAGATATTCCAGAATAATCGCCAGTTATATTTCATTGTTTGAACTGTTTTAATAGATTTCTGATGTCGATTGTTTCATTCACATTAGGTAACGATTATTGTATAACTTTAGCAATATATTATTTATTGCTGGGGGTTCGCGATATAATTTTGGTCAAAACAATGGAACTTAAGTTTCATTGAACTCTCAATCATATTCTAGTTTCTGAGTGTTATTTTCTGTTCACTATACTATAGACTAATGCAATTTTCATTTTCATAAAATATTATAAGTATGTTCCAGTTAATGTCTATATAGAATAGATTTGTGTGTTAGTATTGCGTTTTGTGGGAGGAGTTCGTGGCTACGTAATAACAGCGGCACGGGTCGATCCGTCAGGTTAAGCTAGGCTTGCCGGGGTTGGTCCGTGGATGGGTTTACTTTACATATCGAGAATCCTCCGTGCCTCGGAAAGCACATTAAATCGTTGGTCCCGGCTGCCATTCGTGGATTTTTGAGTCGTTACGGGTCCTCAGAAGCCCGAAAGCCTGACAACCAGTCTTACCAAGGGGTATCGTATTACCCTGTTACTAAGTTGTGGAGGTCAGATAGGTAATTGCTCCATGTAAAATATTGATATTCAGCTGCATCCGGTTAGACTGGAAGCCGACCCCAACATAGTTGGGAAAAGGCTAGGCAGATTGATTTGACTGTTACGTTTTGTCTCCGCAGACCGTCATTAAACTTGAATATTAGGTAGCATAATCAGCCTATAATGTTCCCACTGCTGGGACACAGGCCTCCTCTCTGTGAGAGGGATGTTATACAGGTATAAACTAAATCACTAATTGTGTCTCATGAACACTCGATTGCTCTCTTAACCGTAACATTTAGGATGGTTTATGTTAATTACCGATTCCTAGTAGTGCGGCCTTCTGGAAACATGACCATAACAACAGAAGGATATCTTCTTCGTCCTTTACTTTGATAAACTAGGAAGTCTCTACACGCGCGTAACGTTTACATTAAAATGTCGTCAGAATAATAGGGAGGTAAATCTTACGATGCATCTGGTAAAAGCACTTACAGCAAAAAAGAAGAATATTTTGATTGCTACTAAGAACTTGGTCATTACCTCGTGGCTCTAACTTGGCGCCAATTTAGTCAACTTTTGATGGAGGACGTCGCGTCGTGAGAATAAGTTCCATCATAAGTTATTCAATAACTCACATTTCCCACATTCCCGATTGTTCTAAATGGGAACCATTTATCATTTTGTCCATTTAAACATCTATTTTAACATATTATCATATCCCTTAGTGGCATCGTTTATAACGGCAACTTTTCACTCGAACCCGTACTGGACGCTGCACATTCAATTCGACGAGAATGATTAAAAGCGCGCGTGTGTCAAAGGCCTGTTAACTGTGAATTATGGAATTGTACGGAACGTCCACGGTTTTATGCGTTTTGTGATTAGCAGAGGTCCAATCGGAAATTGAAATGCACGAAATATAAGTGATGTATTTTAATTTATTATTTTGCTCAACTTTTCTTGCTACCTACTTTCACGAGTTTACTGGATCATTTGTTTCCACATTCTCTTTCATCGCTAGATTAGCGAGAGTACTAATTGTAAATCTATGTGCACACGCTTTTTCCGGCGCCCCGAGGGAGTTGACTAAGTAGAAAGGTTGGCGATGCGTCACACACCAGATAATGATAGTTAATGGTCCATTACATTCTATCTGTAGTTTCTATCTGCACAAACGTTCATTTCATTTGATTTAGCTCACGCGTAGGAATGTTGTAGTCATATGAACTTATTATGTTTTGTTCCGATAGTTGGCAGATTTTATTAACTGACTAGCTTTTGCCCGCGGCTTCACCCGCGTGTATGTCGGAAAATATCCCACGAGAACGTACTACCGAGATTTCATACCTAATAAAATAACAGAGGAAAACGTCATTGACTCCTACCGCTGCGCCCGCGTTGCTCCGCGTAATTTTGAAACTGTGATATCTTTTAAATAAACTATTCATTTAAATTATATGATTTACAGGTAGGTATATCTTAATTTAAATTAAATGCCCAATTTAAATAACATATTTTTTTGGATAAGGATTAATACTATACCGGTCAAAAAAGCTTCGGAAAAAACAATCAAATAATAATGGTTATTGTGGGTCAGCCTAGGAAGATAGACATATGCCATTGCGAACTTTTTGTTGAAATTTTTAAGATAAACAATACCGTAGAACATAAATTTGATGTATCTTTTTTGGTTTAGGCAGTGTACGCCAGTAAAGCTCCCAGTCGGCATGATTTTTTCCGACTTCTTCAACAATAATCGTCAAATTTCAGCCAATTTACACAAAACCTTAATGAATTATACACTAAAACCTTCCGCATGAATCACTCCGTTTGAAAATCCGTTCGGTAGTTTTTAAGTTTATCGCGTTCAGACAGACAAACAGACAGACAGACAGACAGACGCGGCGGGGGACTTTGTTTTATAATATGTAAGGATAAATATTGTGTTCGAAATAATATACGATTTACATACGAGTACTGCATATTATTATAGTTTACGTCCCCAAACGTCCTTCGGGCGTTTACAGTACCTACCTACAACAGTCTTCGTAATTTACACATTTTCTTCTCTTTCCTTCGATCCGTACAACAAAGTGTATCCTGACTCATCGCCACTTCATCAAGATTTGAATATCTTCGAATATTTTTTTAGCTTTTTGTTGATTTGCAAGAAGCTGGTGCGGTTATCGTAACTGCCAGTGTCACCTTAAACGGTTTTTTTTTTGGTCTGCTTAGTGACTTTTTATAAAGGGCTACATTCCGGTGCCTTGAACTGCGGTCAAACTATTCGTTAAATTTCGTGAAACCACGGTTAATAGCCACTTTTATTTTATAGCTTCTGTATGGTAAGCGTCCCTGGGTATTAAACGCAGGCTTAGTATCATAAAACCCTCTTAACAGCTTGTCCTCTGGTCATAAACGGGCTGAGAATACTATTCAGTCCGCCTGAATAAATTAGAGCAATAAACTGAACAGCGGGGTATTTGCGTAACATACTTATGTGCTATATCCCAGATAGTTAATTGATTCAGGCGTGACCTTGCGGAAATCCATTATAAAATACAATAGACGTTGATATATTTAGTAACCTATTCCGCTTAACTATTCCTAAAGAGTCACAAAAAACCTCGTAGGAAATCGACACGTGTTTCACCTCTCAACGACGCATCCGCAGGATGACGATTGACTTGTCACGAACCCGAACACGGCGTGTTGCCTAGTATTCCTTACAGGGTTTTTATGACTCTAGGAATAGTTAAGTGGAACAGGGTACTAAATATATCTACGTCTATTGTATGCTATATTCCATATAATATGTTCCTAGTGTGATGAATGTTGTCAATTTTACCAAGCACTATTTATTCAAGTTTTTAGATATTTTGGAGCCGTCTTACTAAGTAATCTGAGTATTCGGTGATGAAATCTCTAGAGATTTCATCAGCGAATACTCATCAATATCATCGAATCTTTGGAATTGAAAGCGGCGTTTCAATTCCAAAGATGTATCAAATAATTCAAGCGTATTTATTAGGTTTTGGTTTCTATGAATAAACTAAAATAGGTACCAAATGCTTTTAGTGTTAAGCTTGGATCTTCAGATTAAAGGCCTGTTAAACACGGTTAAAGATATTTCGGAGTTGTGTTACTATTATGTGAAATCTTACTTCAACCCACGCATTTCATTACGATTGTGTATTTGTTGTATTTGTTAACGGTAGGGGATTCACAAGTTTTCTTTGCTATGGTCAAGTTATAACAATACTAAACTAAAAGTTTTTGTGGTTTTTCAGTGACAAACAAATCAATTCATTTCCCTCAGAGGACCAAGGCCTTCTCAAAAGAAAATTTTCTACAAGAATCAAAACTTTGTATCTGCGGTTTTCAGCCCCAAATCTTCAAAATGAATGTGTCCTAACAGTGTGAGTAACACATGTATGTGTTATGTTTTGTAGATCACTAGTGACCCGCCCCTGCGCTGCAAAGTTTTTACGACTTGAGAAAACATTGAGATTTCTAAATTATCTATAGGTATGTTTAATATTAATGTATTAAACATATTAACCTTCCGGAATACATTCTCTAAATTATGTTGAAAACCTCATCAAAATCCGTTGCATATTTTAAAAACACAACGCGGTCATACAGACAAACGCGAAAAGCGACTTTGTTTTATAATATGAGATTTTATAAGAAATGAAAGAGGATATCTGATAAATCCGAGAGGTAAGATTTTATTTATATTTTTCATTTATTTATGTGTGTATGTACAGGTTTGGTACACATTTGCGACGATGATAATCCCATGAGTAGGTAAGATACAAAACATGATTTATTGTTTAACCAAATCTCATGCATAATAAAAGGCTATCCTTAAAAATATTAATTGAAAGTAAATAAATGGAAGTTTTTCGCTTGTGACAAGGTTTTCCAAATGAAACCTAGAAACTACACTGTTTGTTTCTATCACTCTGACTAAAAGCTCCACTTGAAAACTTCCTCAATTTTTTTTTTAACTTTATAATGCTAAAAACATTTTCACCAATTTGTGATTCGAGTGTCGGATAAATCTTCAGGGGACAAGGCACAAGCTGCCGCCGCAGTCAATGTTTGAATAAAACGCTATTGGTCAGGAAACAGTAAACATTACTGTAATCCTTTTTCAACATACGACATTTTAATCAAGCAATATCAAACTCTAGGTCTCTAGAAATTGAGTTCATATTCAAACTCAAACTCAAAGCATTTACAGGCACTTTTGAATTGTCAAGGAGTCGGTTAAGTCAATGAAATACATGTTACCCGGTAAATGGTAACTCTTTAATACATAGTGCTCACACTAGCTGTGCTATGCACTTATAAAATACAAAGGAGATTGAGTTTATACAATGCAAAGATGGCCTTACAAACTTCAGCAGCTCCAACAGTATTTCCCCAAATGAAATGGGTCTTAAACTCCACGAAACAACTGCTTTCACTTTCAAACGACACCAATTTTTTTTCGCGACATCAGCGTACCGTTGCATTTAAGTCAAATAATGTGGTTATTATATGTAATTGATTTTGATTGGAATGGATTAGAGTTTGCGATATAGTTGTGTGAAATCTGTTAAATTACGTCAAAGATTTTATTTCCTGCGTTTTACCGTATCTGTTTTCACAAAGTATTAGGTCTCAGCGACCAGCACACTTAGCATGACCACAATAGAAACGGAAGAATAGACAAAATGACAGGTTGTGATTGTTTATCTGTCATTTTGTCTGTTATTCTTCCGTCGACAAAATCCGTAGAAAACCCGTTTCTATGGTCGTCATACTACGCGTGCCGTCCTGCTATAGTAGGTAAAAAGTAACGAGTACAATTTTAACAGTCAAAGTTTCAAAAACCTCTTAGAAATGAGGAAAGTTTGTGTACTATATACGCGTAGTATGACAACCAAAGAAACGGGTTTTCTGCGGGTTATGGAGTAAGAAAGCCTACTCCATCACCAGACCCTGTTCACCATCTATTTATAACCTATTCATTGACACCATTCCAATGAACCCAAACACGATACCTGTACTGTAGTTGGTAAGGAAGTTGGGTATCCTGCAAATTCCAGGTGATGCTGCAGCATCAGTTCAAGGTTACGTTCTTTTAATATCATTGAAGTAACAGAATACCAAATTTCAAATCGATCAGACCTGTGGAAGATACACACATTCATCAACTACAAAAGAGCTGATAATCTTCAAACGGCTAAACCGATTTTGATAAAACATGTCTTAGAACCATCGCTAGAAAACTTGCTTAGAACCATCGCTAGAAAACTTGCTTACAAATAAAAAATAACCGCATTCAAATCGGGTGCCACAGACAGACACACACGTTGCGGTCAAACTTATAACTTTTTGCGTAGGGGTTAAAATTTGTAAGTAGTAAACATGAAGCAAATGACATAAACCTGAAAATCATATCAAGGTCAGGACGGTATTGATACTCAAACCACAACCTACTTTTTCATTTATATCAGAATACCAGCGCTGCAGTATTTATTTATTTTTAAATATCGCAGCATCATGCTGAGATAGGAGCCTTTTTGGCCTCGCACAGGTCGTTATTAATTTTGTTTGTTAGTTTTTAAAATGCTCCTTTTTTATATTTGTAAATTTTTTGTATATGGACTTTGATCCACCCACACAGTATTTTGTGGTCTGGAAACATTGTGTGGTGTTCTGAAGAATATTTTCGTAATCTTTTACTTAATTTGAAGAAGTTATCTTAAGAATCAATCTGGCAATTTTAGAATTGTTTTGGGTCTAAAGTCTGCTATTTAATTCAAGTTGAATTCTAATTTATTGCGAGGCACAAAAACCGTGTATTCTAATAGCTAGCAAAATTAGTTCACAAAATAAATTATTTACCTAAAAGATCCTTGTTTATTTAAGTAAATCTAAACTAATATAATAAAGAAAAAAGCTTTGATTTTTGTATGTTTGTTTGTTTGTAATGGATATATTCAAAAATACTTAACCGATTTAAAAAATTCTTTCATCTATAGAAAGCCACGTTATCAGCGAGTAACATAGGCTGTATTTTATCAACTTCCACGCGAACGAAGTCGCGGGCAGAAGCTAGTCTTTTACAAAATGGAAGCTAAGTTTTCCCAATAGCTTCATGAATTTTAAATGAGAAACCCAAGAGAAAGGTGAATCTTCAGCGGCCGGAAAGATCTCAGAAAATGACTTTGACGCGGTAATAGTTTGGTTATACCAAGTGTTAATCGAAAGGCTCTCACGCACAAAAGCCTCCTAGCTTGTTATCTCTTCCTCTATCCAACACTACCGCATTATGCTCTTCCTCGGAATTAATAGCCCGATTACAGCGTCCTTTTTTTGCTCTTGATTTAAAAATCCTCTCGTAACGTTTGTGACTCGATCCATGGTTTCATCTAGTCTAGTGTACTCGGTGGTACTGCCTTGTCATTCAGATTAGAGATCGCAAGCCACAATCTGATTGTCAATTTCAACAACACAGCGGTGTGCAGTGGTTTTCAGTTTAGGTTTCAGTTTGTAGTTTTTTTTAAAATATTTTTATGACAATTGATGAATTTTGTTTTGATTTTGTGTCAGGCAGAGCTTAGTTGCCTCTATGAACTGCCCGCGTTATACCTACGTGGAGAACACACAAATACTTACCCAAATGGTGGACAAGGCATGTGGCGGCATCTACACCGTCACATGCGAACTACGCATCGCACTGACGTCACGTGCAATCCTGCATCGCGCAAGCAGTGTTTACCGTGCGACGAGTAAATATACAACCTCTCCACATCAATCGTTGGGTGGTTGCCCACTAGACGCAACACCCGTCTGATCGAAGGATCCTCCCTTTTCTATAGAGGCTGATTGAACTTTACACCCTGTTCCTTATACCTCTAAAGGTAATTGGCACATCCGAAATAATGCATGTGATATAATTGGTGGCCTAAATTATGTAATTTTAAACTAGATGGTAACAAATATATTTCTCTCCGACTTTGTGTTATTTAAAATCTACTAGGTAAAACATTGACATCTGCCGTATGAAATCCGGATATTTATAAGCCCAACTTAGGTTAACCCATTTACATAAGGAATTTTATGCTTACCAGTTATCCAATAAATGCAGCAACAAATGAGGCACTAAACACACTAGGAAATTGCCTATTGAAATTATTAACTCAGTAATTAATCAAATTACTATCGGCTTTTGATCAAAGTTAGACACAATTGGTACGTGATTCTATTTTCTGTGAAGTGCTGTAATATGATTAGGGAGGGATGTACTCTAGAGTTCCGCAATCAATATTTCGATGCCACGAAGTATGTACCTAAACAAGAAACGTAGTTAGTAGGTACCGGTTACTACTAGATACACAAAATAGGGTAAAACACCCAGTAGTCTTAGTGCAGACTACGAGGAGACTATTTATGAAGGGTTTAGTTAGAAGAAACATATTAATATTGTCAAGTTAATGGAGATGGCCGCTGCTGCGCTGGTGGCCGGAATAAGGAATTACAGACGAGTATTTTAGTTTTTACTATTTGGGGTCGGCTTCCCGTCTAACCGGATGCAGCTGAATTCATGATGCATTGATTCATAAGTCAAAAACAGCATATGACTTTTTATTATAACCATAGATGATAAATCTTATAATATAGCATTAGTCAAAATAGAAAGAAAGAAAGAAAGAAAGAAAAAAGAAAAGAAAATGAATTTCGTTTTCTATCCTTTAAATTTTATCATCATATTTGTGAGAAAATAAACTCAGGGTTGTTCCCGAAATCATCTTCTTCATTATGCCTCTCACAGCACTCAATTTGCCTTTTATAAACACCGAGATGCCTGAAATTGCGAAACATCATACATACGTACATTAGACACACGTTTTGTATATTCAACACTGAAATAATACAAGACCAGGGTACTTTAAAATGGGGGATATAACTGTATGAGGGCTTCAACCATCTTCTTTCTGCGACATAATCTATGTATAAAAGCGCCATCATAATTATTTTATAGAAAGTGATTAGGATAATAATGATGACGTGGAGGCAGATTTTAGGTTAAGTAAGTGGACATAATTTATGCGCCTCGAATAAAAGTTCGCTACCTCAGTTGTACCTCCGTTACTTCCAATTATGGTTTGATTCATTCATTCTCACAATCCATAAAAAAAAGAGTGTTATCATAATAATAATGAACGACGAGCCAGAAGTGGGATCAGAAGTGGGATTGCTGTTAATATTAATCTATACATTTGATATGTATTTAGTCAATTAGACCAGTGGTGTCCCTTACGAGTTGCAGGTCGTAGGTTCGAACCCAAGCAAGCACTTTACTTTGTGTAAATTATTTCATCACCAGTGTTCTCAAAACGGTGAAGGAAAACATAACATAACATAACATCACGCCTTGTTTCCCCGAAGGGTTGGGCAGAGGTGTCCCTGTAGCAGGTACACCCACATTTCGCCAGTTATGTTTAAGTCCCATGTAATAGGGGGCGAGCCTATTGCCATCAACCGGGCACAAATCCAGACCCCGAGCTGCTACTGAGAAATTTCAGATAGAAAAACCCAATAACACTTTGCCCGACCCGGGAATCGAACCCAAGGACCTCATGCTCAGCAGTAGCGCTTGCAACCACTAGACCAACGAGGCAGTCAGTCAGTCAGTGAAGGAAAACATCGTGATGAAACCGGGATGTTACAGAACAAAAAAAATTGTAGACAGTGTCATCCATCAACCCGCACTGGACCCGCGTGGTGGATTACGGCTCATTCCCTGTCACAGAGAGGAGGCTTGCGTCTTAGCAGTGGGAATAATATAGGCTGATTACGCAGTCTATAATAATTACGCCTTCAGAACTGTTGGTAGGCACTTACAACAACATGTATCACAGCGATAAAGCAAAAGCCGATTAACATATCACACATTCTTTCTAATCAACCGACTAAATCTGAGCAGGTAAGCACCCAGACTTATCTCTGTCCAGCTGCTTCATTATGTACCAGCGCGGGCTTCGTAAGCGATGAGGTCATTTAAATGGTTTTTACGATAGCAGAAATGATAAGTTAATGACTGAAACCCTTTTTCTGTAGAAATATGGAGATTCAGACATCGTATTCTGAACCTCCATATTTCTGCAGAAAAAGGGTTTCAGACAAATTTCAGCATTTAAATTCCATTTACCTAATTTAAACCAAGTGTTTTAAATTAGGTAAATGGAATTTAAATGGTGAAATTTGTCCTGTCCAACGTGCATTATGATGAATCGAGCTAATAATAAGACCCGTTGAAGGGCTACTGAGTGTCACATTACAACAATTTTGTGAACTATGTACATCATAGATGTAAGTAGTGTTATTGTTATGGGGGTTATTCAACTGTCAGTCAAATGAATTGGCAGGTCAGCTGACTCTGTGAATCAATTAACGTTAAACGGTTTTAATGGTACCTGTTTTAATTTAGCAAAAGTTAAATTAGATAAACATCAAAATTCCGAACTACGATACTTTCGATAAACAATTAATGTTTGGCTGATATTTTCTTTTTTCCCAGACCACAGAGAATTTTGTCGAATTTTACGAAATGTTAGATTGATTTATTCAATTTAAATAAAAATACCGATCCCATACAGCGCACATAGAATATTTCGGAAAAAATATTTATTATTTATTTATTTATTGAATTGTCGACGAGTGTGGCTGTAAAATGTTACGTGTGCACAGATTTTCCATTTCGTTCTCTAACGGTCGGCAAGCTAAATGGATCGATTGAATAAAGTACAAACCATGACTTATACTGTTAAGCTGTTAACTTTAGAATAGAAATAGACTGTGAGTGTGAAAAATTACCGGAAAGACAAATTGGTAAGACATCACAAATATCGAACCGTTGTTACATCTTACGACAAAAATAAAATAAAAAGTTAACATGACTCATACAAAGCCAGCACAGAGAAAAACCCAAAAGTCCATAAGCAATCTCACAAAGCAATAGACTGACGCTTCGGTTTGACTTACGACCTTCTTCTATAAGTTGTTACAATACTGTAGACACGCACATTACACACACACACTCACTTTGCTGCAACCAATGACTAGTTCGATAATCATCATTCGTTTTTAGTTTCATTCGTCTTGTTCACATAAATATTAAAGTTTAGCAGGTAGACCACAAAAAACTAAGTAAATTATTTCGATTTCTGTGGGGTAGATGCAGTTTGTTACAAGTATTCAATTAATAGAACTTTGATGGTTCGTGCCGTGATAATATTGGTGACGAGCATTTAGCGCAGTGTTGTGGTTATTATTATCAAAAAGCAGGCATAAAATATATTGAAGAGATCAGATCAGATCAGAGAATATTATTGCGCTGCGTAAAAGTGAAGTGAATATCTAATAAAACCGGACTAAGTGTGAGTGTTATCATTTATATATTTTACTAAACATAAATCTTAATCAAGTCTATTGTTGATAGAACAGAGGTATTGTTGAGACAGAAGATGCCTTTAAAGTTTTAAATTCATTGTGAGGTTTAATTCGATTAGTGAATAATAAATAATTAGGTATTATGTGTAATAAAAACAATGTTTTTCTTTGTTCTAGAGAAATACTGTGACGGTTAAGAGATATGAGGAAGGGGCTTATTATCGAGTAGCAGCGACGTCAAATGGTGAATGAAACAAATGGTTTCATACCAACGAGATATTTTGCTGAATTATTAAAAACACGTCATTATGAACCGTTCGCCGTGCACTCTGAAGGCTTGCATCACTGAAGACCAGCTAGAAAACCGTTTTTGACCTTAAAATATTGACCGTACCAACTTAATAAACAACAGATTCGTTATTGCATGAATTTATGGTAACGAATTTTTTAAGCACGTTTCAATAGGGTGTTTGTCGTATTTATTGCAGATATACCGAAATTGTTTAATATTATTTTAGTAATAGTATTATTTTAGGATAAAAATTTGAGGTTTAGTTTCAATCTTCTTTTCGTAAAGAAAATGAATACTTAAGCTATAACCTCAATACCAACCAATATTTACTAAAGCGTATATGTAATCTGTGCTAAAGCCAAATAAAGTTTAAAATAATTAATATGAACAACTGCCTTTAACCTTAAAATCAACAATTTTGTCACTAGATTTTTTTTATTTTAAGTAGTCTAATATTCTTATTTATTGCTTAATTATTTAGACCATGATCAAAGCTTTATATTTATGGTGCAAAAAAATCCATTTAAAATTTAAAACATTTCAAAATTTAAATATGTCAAAATAATACAAATTGCTTCTAAGTTTCTAGACATCTATTTCACATATTATTCAGGTGAAGTAATGATAAATAATTGTAGCAGTTTGATAACTATACTTAAGTAAAATAAACATAACGAATAAATATTATTTATTTTTTATTATAACATATCACGCATTTTTTATTCTAAACCCTTTATTGCAATAACAACATTAATAAATAGGCAGGATATTTAAAAATATTATTATTGCAAACAAAAATAATAATATTTGCAAAAACAGCGCTGTGATTTACGAGATTAGAACCTTAGCCATCTTGAATCGGGGTGCGTACAGAAAACCTCCACGTGTGCCTGATACCTGCTGGTCCCTTATGGATACGTTCGGGGGGAAGAGCAGTTGTCAGGCCGGTGCACCCTGGGCATGAACAATATACTCTTCGGAAAAGGTTTGGGAGTTTTTCGGAGAGGGTATTGTTTGTGGCTAATTTCTGCGGGCGGGGGAGCAGCATGCTCCTCGACGTTCTTCCGCGTGTCCCTCTGATTTGCAGAGGGCACAGTGGAGGAACGAGGGAGGCGGGTCGCTCCTGATCGATCGACGTTAGTCGATTGACACTGGACGTGACCCAGCCGCTGCGGTGCAGGCGCACCAAAGCGGCTGTCGTTTCTCCCTCAAGAGCGATCTTGAGGGAGAACTTTCGGCGGGTTCGCTGAGCCAGGTTATCTGGACAGCGAACGGAGGCATGTATAATGCCGCCGCCGGGGGCTTGGCTTAACCGCCCGGCCCAGAGGAAGGACACCTCTAAGATAAAAAACCACCTAATCCTAAGTTTTGAGGCGCGGCGAGAGGATGAGTGGCTGGTGGGGGACCAGTCGTTAGCGCTTCCCCTGTAGATACCTGCCGACCTCTACAGTATATAGGCTTACCTAGGTAAAAGGCTCTGCCTAGGTGGACGTTTATATCCTAAATACTCGTGGGAACTGTATGGAAAATTTAAATGAAAAAAACCAAAATGACGACAAAGTGCCAATTGTATTGGCGGAGAAGATACCGCTTGCCGGCGACGGCAACAAGAGCCGAGGAAGCTCCAGTCCCTCAGGGGACCAAAGTATGTCCGACCAGGACGTAGGACGTGGGGGCTCCAAATTCTGGGGCAAAAGGACGCGCGGGTCGGAGCGCACAGGATCGGCGGGGCAATCCTCTAGCGAGGAAAGCCTCCCGATCGCGAAAGTGCCGACGGTGAGGAGAGGCCGAGGACGAGCGGTAGCGGGAGCAGCTTCCGCTTCGAGGCCAGGGCGGGGCAATCGGGGTCGCCCCAAGCGGCCTGATACGCCAGTTATCAGTGCGGGGAGCGACCCTGGGGTCTCGTCATCCGAGGCCTCAACAGAGGAATCGGAAGTGGTGGTCGCCGCCTCACTGATGGGCACGAAGGTGCGGCCTGACGCCGAAAAGAGTGCTCAGGGTGGGGTGGTCGCCACCGAACAGGTCGCTGAAATGGCCCGTCCGCTAAGGGAGCGGGCCAAAAACAGGCTGGACCAACGTGGTGGGAAGCCGGACGCCGCTGGCGGCTCCAATTCGGAGCGAGCGGTCAAGTTCGCGGAGGAGGTAGCGGCCGCGATCAGCGAGGTGGCCTTTAAGAAGACGAAGTCTTCTAGAGGCAAGGCCATCTCCGTGGCTACTGCCTCTATCATGGCGGCAGCGGAGGCCCTCCAACCCGGGCCTCCGTCGGACGGTATGTCTGAAATGCGGGCGGAGATCGCCCGCTTGACAGCCGCCATGGAGCATCTCCAAAAGGAGAATGCGGAGCTCCGAGCGGACTTGGCTGGGCTCCGACGAGCCGGCCCCCGAGAGGTGCCGCAGGAGGGGGAGCAGCATGGGCAGGGACGGCCCATGACTGCTGAGGACCGGATCCTCAATCTGGTGCGGCAGGAAATGGCTGCTCTACGGAGCAAGTTTGCCACCTTGGAGGCCATAGTCCTGCGCCCCCCATTGGCGGCAAGCCAGCCGGCCTCGGGCCAGCGAAAGGCGGCGTCATACGCCGCCACCGCAGCTGCCGCAGCCGGACCAGCCTCGTCGGGGCCGCCCAAAGGTGGGGTGGCTGCACAGGCGGCGAGGGCCCCAGCCAAGGCGTCAGGGGTCCCGGCGAAAGCGCCGGGTGCCCCAGTCAAGGCGGCACGGGTCCCGGCCAAGGCAGTGGGGGCCTCGGCTAAGGCGGCGAATCGGCCGCCCCTACCACCTTCTGGATCTCCTCCAGCCGACGCTGGATGGCAAGTAGCCGGGGAGAAGAAGAAGGCTGGCAAGGCGGCAAGGGCGGCCAAGAGAAAGGCGAGGCGGCAGCGGCGCAAGGAGCGAAGCGTCGCGGATAGGCTCCGCGCCCCGAAGTCCGCAGCTGTAGTGATTACACTACAGCCGGAAGCGGAGAAGAAGGGCGTGTCCTATCAGCACGTGCTCGCCAAGGTGGATGCGGCGGTTGATCTGAAGGAGACCGCCAATGTCGTCCGCCTGAAGATCACCGCGACTGGGGCCAGGATGCTGGAGATCCCTGGTGCGAACAGCGGCCCGGCAGCGGACGCTCTGGCCAATAGGCTCAGGGCGACCCTGAATCCGGAGGAGGCCCGAGTGTCCAGGCCCACCAAACGCGCTGACTTGCGCATCCGGGGCCTGGACGACTGTGTGACGGCGGAAAAGGTGGTGGCCGCAGTCGCCAGGACTGGGGGGTGCTCTGCCGAGGAGGTGAGGGCAGGCACCATCCACCCTGACTCCACGGGGATGCGAGCCGTAACGGTGAGCTGCCCCGTGTCGGCGGCCAAACTGATAGCCGGGGAGGGCCGAAGGCTTGTGGTGGGTTGGGTCTCCGCGCAGGTGAAACTGCTGGAGCCCCGACCTATAAGGTGCTTCCGCTGCCGGGTGGGTGACCACGTGGGAGCGAAGTGCACCTCGGAGGTGGACCGCAGCGACCACTGCTTCCGCTGTGGTCAGCCCGGTCATAAGGCCGGCTCGTGCAACGCCGCGCCGCACTGCGTCGTATGTGCGGCGGCTGGCAAGCCGGCCGATCACCGGGCTGGGAGCAAGGCCTGCGCTCCACCCGCCAAGGCCAGAGGCAAGGGTAAGCCCTCCGCCACCGCCGTCACCGCCGCAGCCGCCGCCACTACTGCCGCCGCCGCTGCCGCCTCCACTGTCGTCGTCGCCGCCGTTGCCGCCGCGGCGGTGCCCTCACAGGGGGCTAGGGAGGGGGTTGAAATGGAGTGCCAATAACGGCCCCATTACGCCTCCTCCAGGCGAACATCAACCACTGCGCCGCCGCTCAGGATCTGTTGCTCCAGAGCATGGCGCAGTGGTCGATTAACATCGCCGTGGTCGCTGAGCCGTACTTTGTCCCGCCCAGGGATGACTGGGTGGAGGACCTGAGCGGCTCAGTGACCCTCGTTTCGTCGGCCGCCGCTGGTACCCCGTCCCTCGAGTCTGTCAAGAGAGGACGGGGTTGCGTGGCAGCACGGTTCGGGGAGATTGTCGTGGTAGGGGTATACTTCTCCCCGAACCGAACTCTCGCCGAGTTCCACAACTCCCTTGTGGAGTTGAGAGTCGTCGTCGTCGGGTTCGGTTCCCTCCCCGTGTTCGTCCTCGGGGACTTCAACGCCAAAAATCTGGCTTGGGGTTCCCGCTTTACGGACACGCGGGGCAGGATGGTGGAGGACTGGGCTCTGGAGACAGGCCTGGTCGTCCTAAACCGGGGTTCTGTCCCCACGTGTGTGCGGATGCGGGGTGAATCAGTGGTGGACATCTCGTTCGCCAGCCCCGCTCTGTCGCCGCGTGTTATTGACTGGCGCGTCATGGAGGGGGTGGAGACCTATTCCGATCACCGGTACATCCGGTTTGACGTCTCCACCCAGACCTCGAGCGCGCCGGTCCGACAGGCCCCGAGTGGTCCGCGGTGGGCGCTGAAGCGGCTGGACCGGGAGCTCCTCCAGGAAGCCTCGATCGTGCAGGCCTGGGTGTCATCACCGGACAGGCCTGCCGACATCAACGACGAGGCGGAGTGGTTCCGGGAGGCCATGTCCAATATATGTGACGTGGCAATGCCCCGAGTCCACCCTGGACGCGCTTCGCGCCAGGTGTACTGGTGGTCGCAAGAGCTGGAAGCTCTACGCAGGGCGTGCGTTGCTGCGCGACGCCAGTACGCCAGGCACCGCAGGCTCCGTATCCGTCCTCCGGATACGGAAGCCATTCAGGCGGAGCTGTACGAGGGGTACAGAGCGGCGAAGACCACCCTCCAAGCGGAGATCCTGTGGGCCAGGGCACTGGCCCGTGAGGAGATGCTGGAGACTCTGAACAGAGACCCGTGGGGACGCCCATATAAGATGGTGCGGGAGAAACTCCGCCCATGGGCTCCCCCGCTGACGCAGAGTCTCCGGCCCCAGCTTATGGAGGACGTGGTGAGCACTCTGTTCCCTTCAAGAGGGGAACATACGCCCCCGCCCATGGCTCCGCCCATTGCGGTGCCCGATGCGGACCACACCGCTGACGACGACGACGATGCTCCGGAGGTGACCGAGGTAGAGATGAGAGTGGCGGTACGCAGGATGAGTGCGAGGAATACCGCCCCAGGATCCGACGGCATACCCGGAAGGGCCTGGGTCCTGGCCATGGGGACTCTCGGGCCTCGACTGAGAGGGCTCCTAAGCGCATGCATGGAGAGGGGCCAGTTCCCACTTTGCTGGAAGACTGGGAAACTGGTCCTCATCAGGAAGCCGGGGCGCCCAGCGCACTCTCCGTCCGCCTATCGGCCCATTGTGCTGCTCGACGAGGTGGGCAAGCTCTTTGAAAGAGTCATTGCAGACCGCCTCGTCGGGCAGCTGGTGCGAGTGGGGCCGGATCTGGCGGACGGCCAGTTCGGTTTCCGCAGGGGGCGCTCTACGGTGGACGCCATCATGCGCGTGCGGGCCCTCACGACGGGGGATGCTGTGGCCCGGGGTGGGGTCGTCTTGGCGGTGTCTCTAGACATCGCCAATGCCTTCAACACCCTGCCCTGGAGTTGCATCAGGGAGGCACTTCGGTATCACCGGATGCCGACCTACCTCTGTCGTGTGGTCGAGGCCTATTTGACAGACAGGGCTGTCGTCTACCCCGGTCACCAAGGAGAGTGGAACCGGCGAGAGATGTCGTGCGGTGTCCCACAGGGATCGGTCCTGGGGCCGCATCTGTGGGACATCGGATACGACTGGGTGCTGCGCGCCGACCTCCCTAATGGCGTCAGCGTCGTTTGTTACGCTGACGACACGCTGGTCCTGGCGCAGGGGAGGTCGTACCAGGCGGCGGCCGACTTAGCGACACGCGGGGTTGCGACAATCGTCGACAGAATCCGGCAGCTGGGACTCGAGGTGGCCCTGCACAAGTCCGAGGCCATGGGTTTCTATGGTCCTCGTAGTGCGCCACCGTCGGGTTCCCAAGTATTGACGGGAGGGGTTCACATCGGCGTCGAGTCGACGATGAAGTATCTGGGACTCGTCCTCGATAGCCGGTGGAACTTCGTGGAGCATTTCCGACGTTTGGCTCCCAGACTGGACCGGGCCGGGGCTGCCTTGAAGCGGCTCCTGCCCAATCTGGGAGGTCCAAACGCCTCCTGCCGGAGGCTCTACGTGGGGATCGTGCGGTCCATGGCCCTTTACGGGGCGCCGGTGTGGGCGCCTTCATTGACGCGGCAGCCAGGCCGCCGGCTGAACGCGTCCCAAAGGGTCATGGCCATCCGGCTGGCCCGAGGATACCGCACGGTCTCCTGCGAGGCGGCGAGCCTCCTTGCCGGAGTACCGCCATGGGATCTGGAGGCAAAGGTTCTCGCGCACATTTGGGAGTGGCGCGAGGAGGCGAAGCGCCGGGGCTTAACTCCGATGCCGCAAGAAGTCGCGGCACAGCGGACAGAGCTCCGGCGGGATCTCATGGCGGAATGGAGAGTGCGATTGTCGCAACCCAGCGCTGGGCACGCCACAATTGCGGCGATAAGACCCCTCTTTGAGGAGTGGCTAGAGAGGCGCCACGGCGTCCTCACCTTCCGCCTGACGCAGGTACTCACCGGACACGGCAGTTTCGGGAGGTACCTGTTCAGGATAAAGCGGGAGGAAACGCCCGGGTGTCGTCACTGTGTGGATCGCCCGGAGGACACGATGGAGCATACGGTGGAGGTCTGCCCGGCTTGGGCAGGGCATCGCCGTGTCCTCGTGGATGCGATCGGCGGCGGTGATCTCTCGCGTCCGGCCCTGATTCGGGCCATGCTACGGAGCGAGAGGAAATGGGAGGCCGTCACCTCTTTCTGCGAAGCAGTAATGCTCGCGAAGGAGGAGACGGAGCGCGTGAGGGAGAGGCAAATTTCGCGCCCTCGCGCCCCTAACCGCCGCAGCAGGAGACGCCCTGGGCGTCGGGAATCGCAGGAAGATTTCCGGCCACCGTAGGCGCGGGCTTGCGGACGGTGAGCAATGGGTAGCTCGCCGTCCGATAAGGACCAAGCCCGGGTCGACGGCGCGTTGTGTTCCACGCGCGCCTCAAAGAGATGTCAGCAGAATTGACGGGGTCCGCTAGGGCCAATGCCTGCCGGGGGTTCGAAGAAAACCGATGGGGACATCGTGGCCCCCGGCAACATGGCATAGGAAGGAACACGGGTGGGTTTTAGTCAGTAAGAGTCTGACACGCCCTCCCGCTCCACCCAGAGCGGGAGAAGTTATTTGATAATTACCCACCCAAAAAAAAAAAAAAAAAAAGCCATCTTGAATCTAAGACCAACGCTTAACGCCTTCTGCTATCTGCACATATAATTTACTTTCGAATTTTAGCAATGCGATACACTGGCCAAGGTCACGCGTACGAGTATGATGCGTGCTAACAAAAGTTATGGAAATATAAGTGCGGCGCCCGCGAACCGTGACGATACGATAGTGCTGCGTTCTCTGTGGTGTGTGTACGGCACTCACACCACAGACGTCTGACTGTTTACACATACAAATGTACGGACTATACCGCGTGTTCACAGCAATACGACTCTTAGCGTGCTCATGCACTTTTGAGCGCTTACTGTACATAATAACAAATTCCTATTTATGAAATACCTAAACCCGTTTACTTCAGCAAATATTGTGATTAAAATAAAAAGAGCTACCTACGGGTGAGCGGTCAAATGTCGCTCCCGGATTAACTGGGCAATATTTTGACCAGAAACTTTAATACTAAAGTAAAATCTAACCTTTGTTCAAAGGCATACTATTGTATCAACGACTACATAAATGATAAGAATAGTTGGTCGCTGTGATTAACTCAAGACAATACTTATGTTCTTTCTCCAGAATTAGTTTACCTACGGACAGTTACATAATTGTTTATTTTATTTGATTTTATAAGTCGATTTTTATTTTTTTTTAAATTCAATTTATTTTTATTTTATTTTATTGTTGACTTAATCTACTCATTACAATATTTTGTTATGAGTTGTATTGCAATTTGTGGTTAGCTAGCGACCTCGACAGTTGATCATTATTTTTTTATTTTTTTGCCTGAGCAACCGGCAGCAAGTTCGTCATGCTCCCTTAGATGTCACTGCTTGCGGTAGCGTCGGGGGTCGGGTTGCCTCCTTCCCTCAAATATGGCGAGGGGGGTAATGGCTGATCTTTGCGTTATGCTCGTGAACGGGTGCTGCTTGTGGTGACTGGTCATCTTGCTGATCATGGTTTTGTTATTGTAACTAGTAATTAACTGTTTATTTATTTTTTTACCTCGATGGTCCTAGTTTATCATTTATAACTGCCAATTACAGCTTTATGTAAGCGGGCACGCCCTTTACGCCTGGAGGCTTTTATTTAGATATGTAGTTCTGTTTACGTTTAGTTTTTATTTCTGCTTGAGTATAGTTCTCGATGTTTTTGGTTGGTATATTGGCGTGTGCTAGCTGACATATGGCCAATCATTTATCATTTAAATTATGTTTTGTGTTGCGTAATGTAAATTATTTTGCATACTATTGTATAGAATTATTTTTTTCTAACTTGAACAGACAGCTGTGCTGCTGGGGAGTTTGTTGCGCCACTTCTTCTTCCCAGCGAAAGGCACTAGGAAGTGGTGAAGGGTGGGCGTTTTTGGGGGACTGTCTTATGTAATTTTGACGTTCGAAAAGTGCTGATTCTCAGCCTAATTTGAATAAATGACTTTTGAATTTTGAATTTGAATTTTGAATAGTAAGGGTCACAAAATGTGCTACACAACAACGTAGCGACAATATTTACCTTCGTTACAATGTTACCGACGTAAGTAACAAGAAAGGGCGGGCGCTTATGTCTTGGAAAAGCTATACAGAATTACGACTACGATTTAGGTTTACATTTTGTACAATACGGTGATAAAATCCGTCGCTAACAGTACCAGTATCCGAGGGTTTTGAATGAAATTCCTAATCCATCAAACTTATAAACTGACCTGTTGGTGTTGATGCTATATCAACACCAACAGGTCAGTTCATAAGTTTGAAAAATTTGTCTGCCCAACAACGTAAATGATGCAATGTACGTGGCTGATTGCTATTGTATGTATGTTACGCAACTGTCCCGCAAATTTTCTTCAAAATTCCTTTAATGACCTGAAAATTACGAAAACAGCAGATTCAAATCGCACGACAATCTATTATGCATTCAATTCACTGGACACCTGCGCAGTATTTGTTTAAATAACCCGCAAATGTGTCGAATTCAATGCCTTATGAATTATTATGAGATTTAATAGTACAGTTTTGTAGTGAATTTTGTTAACTTAGGATGTCAAGTCCTATCGTTCTATATAAACAATTCTATCATTTTTGAAAGTTGCTGGCAGATATAAATGATACATTTCGCTATAATTTCCGAATTATATAAATTAAAGCTCAGCCATGAAAACTTCCACCATTTTAAGTTTGTCCCCACTTTTGTCCGCCAACTGCTTCTCTCAAGTTCGGTACCACACCGGTCAATTGACGAAGGTCCCGACCGCTCGACCCCTGTCGCACGCAACAATACAAAAACCTGAAACGGATTACTAAGTAATAAAAAATCATCTCGTCGTTCAATCTAGAAGAAAATTTGTTCTTGTCTTTCAGGTTCAATTTAATTTGAGATTGTAGAAGTCTGTTTTTAAAGGTCCTTGTTTGAGACAAAAGAAAGAAATCGCTTCAGGGAAAGTATAATTTGAGTTTCAGGAATTTGGCTCTAATTGTGTTTAATTTCGTGGAATACGATTTTTCTACAAGTAATATTAACGTAAGAAAATGATTAATAGCGCATATTTTGTCGATGTTTTCAATCGCAGTGTATTTTTTTACAAAACAATTCACAACCACAAACTTTTCCTTTGTTTTAACGCAAATACTACAAAATGCTTCAAAAGCCTATTATAAATAAAGTATTTGGCTGGCACCTGAATAAACAATAGCGGTAAGATTAAGTGGGAGCAAACGGAAGCCGATATTCAAATCCGTGAACTAACAGAATAAAAACCAGCTAAACCAAGACAATTGTGTTCCGCGTTGTGGTATTCTGCCGCGCCACCTAATCTAATCTATTTATATGTTTTATACTATCTATTTACAACATATTAAAATCCTATGACATACACAGAACTCACCTTTTATAATTACTCGTAAACATTGTTACCTCTGAAAAGTATACTTTTAAATTATTCTTTGATCGTCTTAGCATCCAAAACTTATTTTATATTACTAATTTTCGTCTTTGTAAAAAATCTTAGAATTATTTATATTCTGACATTTTCAAATTAAACTGTCATCTGTCCAATTTATTTTTCTATACCATAGACATAACACACCATGGACAGGTACACTTTATAGTTTTCTAAACCTTTCATAAAGCCGGTGTATACACTGACCCTAGCAATAAGAACACCTGTAGACTTTCCTCTCTGTAAACCGTTTGTGTTCGTGCTGGCCATCTATCGCTTGATATATCTTTGGAAACGTTTAAAAAAATGGCTCAGAACGATAGAAACGGGCTTCAAATTTTTCAGTTTGCAGTCAGAGTTTGAGTTGAGATCTCAGAGTTTTATTCTGAAAGCGGCTGGTGAGGCCGTTTTCGAAGTCCTAGAGCCTAGTTTAAATACTTAAACCTTTGTCTAGAAAATTCAGTGTCTAAAAACAAATAAACCTTGAGTGCGTCTGAACTCTTGTTTATCATTTAACAAGCTCCTGTACTACACCCTTCCGGCCACGTGGCGCAAAGCGCCACACGTATACAGCGGCATAAGAGGCCTCCGACGCCAAGCGACGTGACGCTAAGCGACGCCATCCTCCGAGAGATGCCTCCGGCACTCTCCGACGTCAAGCGCCGCGACGTAACCGCAGCGACGCCAAGCGCCGCGACGCAAAGCGCTGCGACGCCAAGCGCTGTGACGCCAATCGGCGCGGTGCCAAGCGACACCATCATAGCCTGCCGACATTGACGCAGGCCTCCCATTGGCGTGAGGTACCACGGAGTGCCTCCGCTATCCAATTGTTATTCACACCCACCTCTCCGTTCGACAGGACTCGCCGTTAGACGCGTGATGCTGCAGCCCTTCTCCTCCACACTTCCTGACTGCCTACCTGCCTACCTGCCTCCGCGCCGGCCTACTCATCTGTCAGCCTGACCCCGCCTATCCCGAACATCCCACGTCCTGTGAAGCCGGCCATTAATTTTAATTCTAAGCTAATCTGAATTTAATTTTAACTACCTTACTATCTATTTTAATTTAACCCGTAACTAACATTTACTTCCAAAGAGGTGTTGCGTCGGTGCGTCGGTCGGTGTTGTACAAAACCTGTTACCAATTGAGTCCAGCTATTGGTAACAGGCTCCGTTTCCAAGTATTATGTTCAAACACTTTTCTCTCGGTAAAGCAAAGAGACTTTATATGGGAAAGCACCGCGTAGTCAGCTTTTTAGCGAGAATTTTAACTTTGAAGAGCTGTCAGTTCAAGATTGGTGGATATAGAACAAAGTTACTGATCATTTATTAAATTATTTGATTATTCAGTAAAAAAAAAAATCTTCTGGAAATATACCAAAACCAACTTTAAACGAAAAAGCTACCTGGTACCTGAGGTCTTTCGCGGATCCAATAGTAAACCGCTTATCGGTCATAAATATGGGGTCTAGTAAATTTAAATCTAATGCGAGAGACTTTACAATAATTTATAATAAAAACTAAAAAAACAAACATAACATAATATCACGCCTGTAATCCCCGAAGGGTTACGCAGAGGTGTACCTATAGTACACCCACATTTCGCCAGTTATGTTTAAGTCCCCCGTAATAGGGGGGCGATATTCTATTCCACAAATCAACTCTCTTTTACTAAAAGTATTGTATCAACCAATTGCCAAGGTCCGTTTATACAGAAAAAGATTGCCTGTATGCTGGAACAAATGATCTGCTTTTATGTTCCATTAGGTTAACGACGGAGTCTGATACTAGGTGATGCTGAAAGATCTACTTTTGCCAAAATAATTTTTTCTAATTCCCTAAATCAGGTTACGTGTCAAATCTCTTAAAAACAAGAGTCAGATTAATTATGGTGTTACTTTAGTTTTTTACATTGTTCGTGTAGCGTTGTGAGCGGTCTCACTACAATTAGTCGAGTGATTCTCAATAAGTAACTAACCACATCACTACAAACGTGGCACAACACTAATATTCTAAGGACACTTTGTCATTTCGACTGCCCATAGAGGAAAGTAATAAAGTAATACATATATGCGACTGCCGCTTGCCTTCTTGAAGGAGGTGTCCCTCAGGACTGTGTGCCCCGACCTAGGGTGAGTTCCACATTGGTATTATTATAACATAAGCTATTAATCAAGCCATCTGCTATCTATTTGATCTTGTATTTTATGCTCGCGTGTTCACCATACTTAACCTCACTTTGCATCTGTCATTGTGCCACGCTATCTCTGCTCTTTCTCTCTCTGCCTGTAAGCCGCTGCGATGTGTGACGTGTGTGACCTATTCTGCTTTCCCCGTACCGTACCTTGGTCACTAAAAGGGGGAAGAAGCTAATACATCGCATGCGGCCTGCTACAGCTCGCACCCATCTGACATGCGCTTCCTACCGCGCCTTTCAGGGCTCTCTGTACGGGCTCAGGCTGCACGCTGACGAAGGCCTGCCTACCTGCGGTCTACCGCCGCACGCCTGTGCTGACAGGCGACCTTCCACGTGAGGCCAATGCCTGCCTACCTGCAGCCTACCGCCGCGCGCCTGTGCTGACAGGCGATCTCCACGTGTGGCTAATGCCTGCCTACCTGCGGCCTACCGCCGCGCGCCTGTGCTAACAGGCATTCTCCACGGCTACTGACGTGTACTACCACGTGCTAGGGCCGTCCGGCCTACTGCGGAGCCTGTGCTGAGCAAGCCCCGCACATCTACCATGTGCTACCAAGGACGATACCCTTCCTGCTTATCCTAAGTGTGCGAGTGCTCAGACTCAGTGTGAGGATCTAACCCACGACCTAGCCGTGTACGAGTACTTACTACCTATCATTATGTCTAATAATTATATATACTAACCTATCCAGCTGTTTTATTAAATCTACCTCTATCTACATCTACCTATCCGTTAACGGCCTGCGCAGCCTACCCTGCGCAGCCCTAGCCGTTACATTCGGAAGAAATGTGTTTGCAAGCAGTTGCGATCTAAGTTAGTTTTTAAACTCATTGCCTTAGGTTCTAACAGCAAACCGTCAGACTAGTCCACAAAGTTACTAACTTCTCTCACATCGTGTTGTTCTCACACAGGCTCATTTGTTACAAACAAAGCAACGAACAGGTGAAGTTTACAAAAGAATTGTTCCGTACGGAGGCAATTAGTAAAGCGGTTGGCGTTTACCTTGTTGTTCCAATATGAAATGTTTTTTTTTCTTTGGTTTGTAAGGAAACCACAATATTATTGCGTTATAAGGTTAATCATAAATATGAGTTTGCCAGCTGTATTGAATCTCTAACTAAGTATAGTAAATCATTTGGTTCATAGTTCTAACAAAAATGGTAACCTTTTTTGTTGTGCACAAAGTCGGGATGTACATTAGGTACTGAAGCAAAAGAAAATCCGGCTCGAACAGACTTATAAAAAAAAGAAGAAAACGGTTCTTTTAATCTCATTCTTCGTATCACGTCGTTACAATAAATATTACTGAGAAACTATATTATTTATCACGTGAACGTTTGGTCCTAAATAAAGTGTTACGACCAAGTTTTTACTTTGGCGCTAATATTTCATGAACACTTTTTATCGGATTTTCCTGGGTAATGATTAAAATTTGCAATGATAATTGTCATGAAATATACAAGGTGGCAGAGACATCGACGCGAAAACTGTTACCATGGATCCAGTACATGATTCTGAAACCCCCGCGTACAAATTTTTCTTCAGTTATTTAAAGAAATATCAGTTGTTCCATACATTTGGACCGCGTAGGTGTTGCAGTTTACATGAAACAGCAGATTTTTTTTGGTAACCGACGAACAGTTTCAACTCCGGGGGTTCAGAATCATGTACTGAATCTATGGTAACAGTTTTCGCGTTGATGCCCCCCACCCTGTATTCCAACATCTGGTGTCAATAAATACTACCAGGATTCTTCAATATTCCATCCAAAAACGGCCATTTTTCAAACAACAACGATACAATAAAGTATGTACACAGATTTTTGAAGAGATTTTTAGGAAGCTCGCGCAGTAGTCCCTTATAAATTTTATTAACATTGCAATGTTATGTATGTATGTATTGACATATATATGTTACGGCTAAAATCCGAAGTGCGGCTACACCTAGTTTTAGCCGGCTACAATTAGGTGTGGCCGGTAGCATTTGGTTAATCTTGCCTAAATGGACTCTGGCACTCGCCGGCCGCTGCCGCGGCACCGCTCGCTTCGCTCGCTCGGCTCGTGCAGTGTGTTATGTGGTCACAGTTTTAACCTAACCTAACCTACCTTTCAGCCATTTTCATTTGCTACAACGAAATTTAACCAACTGCTACCGGCCGCACCTAGTTGTAGCCGGCTAAAACTAAGTGTAGCCGCACTTCGGGTTTTAGCCGTGACATATACATGACCTCACGCCTTCTCCCCATGGGCGTAGGTAGAAACTACAGAACGCCAACAATGGTTTCTAGATCAACATCATTTTTGGCAATCTCAAAACAAACGTATTGTTTATCTTATCTGTTCCTATGACATAAGAACAAAACAAGTACACAGGAACTGACCAATGTTCTGCGTTAAATTTCCTACAGAGACACAACCAAATGAAGTAAGTATCTACCTACGAGAAACAGAGAGATAAGCCTAGCTAAGAGTTTAGGAAAACGATACAAAAAACACCTAAAATCTCCATGGACAGGTTTATGGCGCAGACTCTTTCGTTATTAAGGTTTCGTGTATTTTGTCAACATTCAGAAACGGTCCCTGAGATGTACAGACGCATTCAGTGGTAGTTTGATGCTGAAACTGGAGCACATTTGTCTCAGCGACGTTGCCCGAATAAATTCGGACTGCCCAAGTAAATGGAACTGAAATCTGTTTGTCGTATAGAACGTATTTTTACTGGGACCAACCGCAGTTAAAGAAGTTTTATTTTATTGAAGCTTTGTTCAGGAAGTAGTTAAGTATAATAAAACTTTTGAGTTTGTTCATCTACTGCGGGCTTTGGGCATGTTATTACTTGTTCAGGTACTTTGATACTTGTATTTCTAGATGTTTTCACGAGATTATTGCCTACTAAAGCTGCTATAGAATTTTAATAAGGTTTTTTTTTAACGTCTCAGTAGCTATTTTCATTAAGGATTTTTTATCTTTGGGACCGAATAACAATTCTTATAATCATATTTTTTTCTTATCCGTGTGGTTTTTGACTAAGCTGGTGTCAGAGTTTTTATGCCGCCCATGGGTCTCTGACTTGGCTTCACATGCTGGTTTCCTCACGATGTTTTCCTTCACCATTTGTTAAGCAAGTGATAATTTTGAAATACGCACATGAATTCGAAAAGTCAGATGCGTGAGTGCCTCGGTTTCGAACTCGAGACCTATGATTTGGCAGTCCGACGGTCACACCACTAGGCTATCACTGCTACACTTCTTATATTATAATATACAACATTGTTCGCAGTCGAAATGTAGGTACCCGAGCTTTGAAGATAAACATAAACCGCAGAAAGTCGTGGCGGGTCGGAATAAATAAGGTGCTTCATAAAAATTGCACGCTAAAAATGTGTGAAAAAGCTGTAATGGAGGTGAGAGAACAATACCTTAAGAGCATGAATGATAATGAATAAAAAAGCATTCGTGGTCTTTGTCCTTAATCTTTGAATATCTACTAAAATCTATTTTGAAGTTATGTTAGTTTTATCAATAACATCTGTTACAGTAAGAGCATGCACATCTAAGTGCTCCAGTGAAGATTAAACTTGAGTAGTTCACACCACGCGACAAGCACCGCTTTACTTCGTGTCGTCTCATCTCAAACACGTCACTAACATGCGCGTACGTAAACATAAACATGAAAATGATTTTTGCAGACAGAACTCCTAACAAACATAGTAACATTTAACCAACAGCTGAAAATAACGTACGCGGTGACAGAACCAAAATCTGTAAGGAAACAATACTTGCTTGAAATCGCGTTTGACATAAGAATAGAGAGTATGACAAAGCTACACAAGGGTTGATATCTATGTACGAGTAGACTCTATCTAACAAAGTCTGCAACAAATTGGAGATTTTGTTAGACAATCTCAATATCTGGATCTAGATACAAGTTCTCTTATGGTAGAGGTTTTCAATCCGATAAGTTGATTTTGTGTCGACATCGGAAAATAAATAAAGCTTTCCTGTGAACAATTAATACCGCTATGATGATATCAGTTGAAGATTTCTAATTGGAAAAGCACAAAATTATTATCTTTATAAATAACGATACTAATGTTGTACTCTTGGAATGGAGTTTCACCATGACATCAGATAAATGAATCGTTATGAAAATGTAGTAAATTATTCAGTTCATTCATTTATTTCTCTTCAAAAATGTATTATTCAAAACTAAATTGATTGCCAACCATGGTCAATTCTACCCACATAAAATTAAGTATAAAGAAATTTTGGTGCCTTTAAAATTATTGTTTTCCTCTTCGAGATTTTTAGGCACGCAGCCTATACAAAAATTCAATAGAAATTACGCCGCCTGCCTCTTTTTATAACTCGATAATAATAGCGAAGTCAGAGTTATGCTCTAATAATATATTTTTTTAAACCGGCCACGTCCAACACGAAGGGTTCCGCACCACCGTACAATATTTAAAACGCGTCTTCATATTTGTTTTAGTGTTTAAAACAAATATAAAGACGCGTTTTAAATATTGTAATATTTAGTAAAAAAAGCACTTTTCTTGTATTGGAACCGGGTGCGTCTCATAACGTATAAACTCATTTGGTCTAATTTCATTTTATTATCGTTCATAAGATATAATCAACGTGAGATATACCAACTGTTGATATAATTTATTTACATATAATATTTATTTATTCTAAAACTTAATTAGTATAACATTGTTTGATATAACGTTTATGTAATCGAACATAATTTGGTCTAACGTTTAATATGTATATTTTTTATTTAATTGAAAATCATTAGGTCTAACGTTTAATATATATAAAAAACGTCATTATGGTTAACACCCCGACTCGTGATTTTTTTTTTAAACCACCCAGAAATAAGAGCCCTTAACACCCCGACTCAGAGTACCCCGACTCGGATAGGTTAGGTTAGAAGGCTAAGGCGGGAGCGAAGCGAAGCGGAGCTCCCGCCTTAGCCTTCGTGGTTATATTTTTTATACCACCCAGAAATAGGAGCCCCGCCGAGCGGGGCTCCGTTGACCTATCTTAGCACAGGTGGTAATTAGTTACTAGTTATGTTTAATATCTACTTAGGTTACTATTACCTATAACTACGATAGAACTTACAGAGAATGATTATTTAATGATTATTATTTAACTGAGCAAGATTACGCACACTAAGTGACAACTAACAATAACTATTTCACTCCTCTTGCTCAAAAAGGCCGTCATTGTAGAGTACCAGAGCGGGGAAAAAGTTGCATTTCTTGCTCTAGGGGAAAAAGTAATTTTTTTAAATTTTTTTTCTTTTCCAACGAGCCTTGAAAAATGAAAAAGTCTTTATTCTTTTGTAGAATAATCATGAGTATGGACTCGACTTATTACTTGTTCACAAAAAAAAGAAGAACATTTTATTTTTGAAAATTGAACTAAATGCGGCTATCTCTTCGGTAGAATGCGAGCATTGCGTTGCGGCTACAGAAGAAATAAAAAAGGCATTGGCGCGAAATCTTTAAAAAAAATCTCTAATTTAATGCTTAAAACAATTTTATTTAATTTTTCGATTTCTGATATTCGACATATTAATTAATAGATACGATCAAAATTGAAAAAAAACAATCGTTTGGCATAATCGTTTTCGCACATCATTACAATAAAAAAATAAATGGTCAGCGATTTTTAACACAAATTGAGTAGTGGTAATGAATATTACGTGTTATTGGACCTGTGTTCGTATATTACGTTAAGATCTGGGCATTTTCTAGTTGTGTATAATATTTTTAATAATATTTGTCACATTTTAAAAGTAAGTATATTAATAGAGAAATAGCGAGTACCTCGTTGGTATATTTAGTGGTCACAAGCGTGACAGCTAAGGGGTTCGATTCCCAGATCGGAAAAGTGTTATTGCGTTTTGTCCATCAGGAATTCGTATCTACATGTGTATGTGTGATATTTGTGAAAAGTTATAATGTAAACTCGCACGATTGGCGCGAAACTTCGACTTTGGATATCAAAAACTTAACTACCACTACTTATTTAACTTGAACAATGGATGAACTCGTCAAATAATTAAATGATGTAGTATTCACTGCCCCTGTGGTGGAGTTTGGATGTTCGAAATCCCCAATTTTTATGTTTTAAGCCTCGACCTCGACTGTCATCAAAATGGCGATAATCGCATTTACAGATTTAAATTTTATAAAGGTAAATTAATATTGTATTGGATTATTTTATTTTCTCACAATCGTAGTGAAAAGTAGAGTGTAACACACGGCGCTAAAACCCATTATAACTCGGTTTCTATTTACTCCCTCGCTAAAGCTCGGGAGTAAAACTACCTCGTTACAATGGGTTATTTTAGCCCCTCGTATAACAATCTACTATTGTTGAGCTACCCACTGGCTACAACATAAAAATAACACTAAATAAACTAACCCGTGCCTATACAATTTTGCTTTGTGTTTTTAAGTAGGCGTTTTCATCATATTAGACCAATTAAGTTTTATATCTTTTGAGTGGTATGTCAAACAATTTTATATTTAATGTATGTTATGTCAAACGATGTTATATTTAATTTATGTTATGCTTATAAAAATTAGTAATTTTAAAATTATATCAATCGTTTATTATATTAACTAATCGCTATATTAAATAAAATTATAGGTTCCGTTGTTATATGTTGTTAATATTAGAAATTTTGTTGTTATATCATCTATTACTTACCCATTGGAACCCCTTGAATTTCTTTTATTTGTTGTTAAAGCGGCAATAGAAATACACAATCTGTGAATATTTCAACTGTCTACCTATTACGGTTCATGATATACAGCTCGCTGACAGACAGTTGGACGGACGGATGGATGGACAGCAGAGGCTTAGTAATAGGGTTGCGTTTGGCACCCTTCGGGTACGGAACCCTAACCATTTTTATTACTGAAGAACTTTGTAGTCAAGGTTAAAGCTTCGGTTGTAAGGTAATATATAAAGGTAAGGTAATATATAAAGCACAAGCATAAAGTTTCATAAGCTAGTTAGTGGATGCCGTACTGTTCTCCTAGATAGGTTACAAAATAACCTGTGTTTAGGAGAAACAGTTCCGATCCCCGTCTTAAATGGTTGACTTAAAAATAGCACGTGTTAAATATTAAGTAGGTAAAAGTAAGTAAAAGTTAAAGTAAAGTAAGTAAAGTTTAGTATAAGTAAATTAAATTAAAAAAACTTAGGTATCTATAAAATATTAATTCGAAAAGAGAAATTAATCAAGTGCAACACATATTTATACTCAAAGAAGAGTGTGATAATTCTGTAAATACCGCGACATACGCTACGCGGGGTAACGCAAAGTGATCTATTCAGCGTGTGACGTCACAGAGGTATTTATTATTAACCGACGCACGTCAGTTATCTGTTTAATATGAAGTGAACGGAGGACGGATAGGGTGAGTAATATAATAAATTGAAAGGAAATTGTGTTGAATTATTTCTTTGGATGCCGATGCAGGCACGTCAAATTAGATTTCCAGAGCTTTCCAATGCTTTAAAAGACGCACGAACGTTTGAACGTCAATGTAACAAGCAACAGTAGCCACATGCTTCAATACAAAGTGTCAAAGGATAAATTCGCATCGTTACATTTCTTGCAGAGGGAAATGTAATATTTTAGTTTCAGTCAACACTTTCACGCGTCCTTGTTCATATCATCTGCAGTAAGAATGTGAGTGAATATGTAAATGTGACGCGACGCGCACCCGCCGTGAGCGAGGGGGAGGGTGACATTTAACTGTGACGTCATCCCACAGTTTATGTGTTACCTCGTATTTGCATGTGACAGGCTCATTTATTGTGTTGTGTAGAAAATTGAATTTATAATGTGGGCTGTTGAGAGCATTAAAATCTATAAATATTAGCGTTTCCTCGCAATAAAACATCATTACTTGAAGCATTTATCCTATTCAGTTGCCATTACAATAATCATTGATTTATAACACTGGCTGTTATTTATTGGAGAAGCACATCATTACACAGTGTAAACAGCGTCGAGTACCAACGTAAATTAACCTTCGTGTGTCATTGAAACTGCACATTACGAGCGCCAACTGAAATTGTGGCAACATTACCGGATTTTCAATGTTGCATTGGTGTATCTCTTTTCCTTTGCGCCATGAAAGCGACCCACCAATTGCCGAAAACCTTATCTCCTACTTTCATAAAGAAACGAAAAACAAAAAGATTTTTGCTGTTATATCCAGAACAAATAACCAACAACCAAATTTATCTTCCCAGTCATTGTACACAAGAACAATAAAACAAGTAACTCATTATTGTTATAATAAAGAAAAGAAGTTCTCTATTTAGATGTAGTCGGATACAGAAGTTTAAGAAGTTAACGTTATTTATGAATAAAAGAAAAAGGAATTTATTTACTAGTAAGAGAAATAAAGACGTCATATTTTTAGAGTTCGTCATAATAAACACATGCACCAACAATTATAAATAGAGCTTTGGTAAATTCACTTATCAATAACCAGCTAATACCAATTTTGAGCAACAATTTATTTCTCGACTAGGACGACTATGACTGCCTCGTTGGTGTCGCAAGCGCTACTGCTGAGCATGAGGTCCTGGGTTCGATTCCCGGGTCGGGCAAAGTGTTATTGGGTTTTTCTATCTGAAATTTCTCAGTAGCAGCTCGGAGTCTGGATTTGTGCCCGGTTGATGGCAATAGGCTCGCCCCCTATTACATGGGACTTAAACATAACTGGCGAAATGTGAGTGTAGGTACCTCCTACAGGGACATCTCTGCCCAACCCTTCGGGGAAACAAGGCGTGATGTTATGTTATGTAATTTATTTCAATTATTCAACGCCTATATCTCGTGAAAGAATTTTGATTTTTTTTTTTCTTAGGAATTATTGTCCCACTGCTGAGCAAAGGTCTCCCTACGTGAAAGAAATACTTCCTTGTTTATTCTTCTGTGTTCAAAGAATCCAAAATTAAGCTTTTGCCACAACAGAAACAATTGACGCTCCGAAGCTGAAAGATTTCCTATAACGTTATTTATTCAAGCGCGCTGTTTCCATCAAATACGTATTGAAATTCCGTTGTGAATTGTAAATTTTACTATTGAAATTGAAATGACAGGGTCAGTCAAAATAATCAGTTTACTAATTGTTTATTTAAAATTAATACCGTCACGAACAAGAAACGTAATTAGACAGTAAATATTCTTGAAAATAAATAATTTGTTACGCGAATAAATCTGTTTTTGTTCTTCAGTTTGATTATCAGAGCGTTGTTTCAGAATGTATGGCTCAACTTTAATTCTTCACGACCTTATTTGTATACCTACATTCTAGCAAATAAATAATTTGATTTGATTTGATTTGATCATGTCTCACTACATACGACTGCTAACAGACCAGTCTCGAAGGACTGACATACGTTTGTTAAATAAATTAAATGTTATGTTTAGTTTAAATTCCGCAACAACTAGATCCTTGTATGGATACAATATGCAAAACCGCCCGCAAAAATGTGCATCTGAAGATGCGGTTATTATGACTATTGCTTAAGTCAATGGTCGAGTACACGAAGTTAAACGATTGTCCACAATAAAACCGTATTGATACTGCTTCATGGTGAGGGTTTCAATTTTATGGAGAGGATGAAAGGAAGAGAAGTATATTTAGCTTCGTGTAGCTAATAGCCCAAGTGCGCACGGGCACTTTTTTATGGCGTTGTTTTCTCTGTTTTTCAAAGCTCAGCGCGCCGAGTTGTAAATCCAGCTGTGCGCTTTTTAAACGCGCTAGAATGTGCTCTGTTGGATTCTCAACGCTCGGCTCGACGCAGAGAGTTGAAAATTCAGAGTACATTAAAAAATCGTCGCGTTAAAAAAGCGCCCAAGCGTACCTGGGCTTAGTAACGGTATAATAATTACTTTTATCGGAAAATAAACTTGGCTTACTTATTTGGTAGTAATTTTAGGTGAAAACGAGTCATATCCTCAATCAAACGTGTTCGAGATGTCAAAAGTCTAATTCATTCATAACGATTGCAAATATATTTTATTCTTTAAAACAATTTCGACTTCGTTGTAATACTAACACAACTAATAGCTCAATATCATCCACTTTACAGACAAACAAAATTTATTGAGGAAACCATTTTTCCTTAACCAATAAAAATGTACGATTTCCCTCGGATTCCTCCTGAAACGTAAATTGAGATGATGACCAAATTGAATCAGTAAATTATTTCAGAGCTAGATTGTTGAATTTATAAAAAAAGCTTCGGTTACCTTAGCGTAGGTATTTTAGCATTTACAGGAGTAGGTATTCATTTTCGCTTTTGGCTTTTACTCGTAGATTTATAATCATTACAATCTGTGCATTTTCTTCTTAGAGATTTTTTTACAAAATTACCTACCAACAGGCTACCTTTGAACCAGTCATACAATTAAGTACCAATGTGTTTGTGGCTACAAATTGATACAATATTATGGAACACAGATTATAGACAATCAAATGAAATCTTATTGAGGCTGACTGTACCTACCAGTATTACATCAGTTTTCTTAAGTTTAGGATACTTCAGATGCCTTTCAATCAATTCAGAATGGCTTACTATCAGAAGTTTAACAGACACAATAGATTAGTTGAGATTCTCAATAGTATGTAGATAATCTTACTTATTAGATGGTAGTGCGACATTATGAAATTGAAAGATGACGCCGTGGAAGTGGCAAAGTTTTGGGCCAACAAGATTTGAAATACTGTTGTGTAAGCGATAAGAAGAAGAACATTAGCTGAAATATTTTATTGAATAGTTATTTTAGATCTCATGAACCTGGTTCAAGATTCAGATATTTATTGCAATTTCATAATTAGAAGGTTTTTTAAGTTCTATTTTAAATTTTATAAAGGTTCTAGCTTCGGCCCGCGACTTGGTTCGCAAGGAAGTCGTATAAGACACCACAATATACTTAAATAACAGCCACATTTTTATGAAACTTCCGTGCTTCCGTAGTTTTGGTCTCAGCAGCCAAAATATACAGACTCGGTATTGGTGGCGCTGGAGCAAGCAACGTAAAATGTGGCTGTTATTTTAGTATATTGTGTCTTACGACCACGCGAACGAAGTCGCGGGCAGAAGTCAGTTTAATAAATTAAAAACTTGTTTGAAATTACGTCGAATGAATGAGTTCGTATATGTACGAGTACTTCGTTTACTACGTCCGGAACCCAGTATGAGTTAAAAAATGTAATTGAAATTGAAATTAAAATTCACCCTGAAAAAAAAACACTTCATCATCTGCCTAGCCTTTTCCCAACTATGTTGGGGTCGGCTTCCAGTCTAACCGGATGCAGCTGAATACCAGTATTTTAAGTGGAGCGACTGCCTATCAGACCTCCACAACCTAGTTACTAGGTAACACGATACCCCTTGGTAAGACTGGTTGTCAGACTTTTTGGGCTTCTAACTAGGTACCCGTAACGACTGTCAAAGATCTACAAATGACAACTGAGACCAACGGCTTAACGTGCTATCCGAGGCACGGAGGGGTCTTGGTATGTAAAGATGGTCACCAATCCGTAGACCAACCGCGGCAAGCGTAGCTTAACCTGATCGATCGATCCGTGCAGCTGTTGTTACTTAGCCACAAGCCCACTAGCCCACAAAAAATAAAACACTTGTTTACACTTAAAGCCATTTGTATAATTTAGCTTTGCGAGATGAGTTTTTCTTTTAAAAATCATAAAAGTCTCTGTCTAAATATTCACAGCAAGATTACAAACCTATCAACGTTGAAATTTTTTTAGAGAAGGGAAGGTGTGAAGTGAGTTTAAACGTTAATTTGCAAACTCAATTTAAAATAATATGCATTGAGAAGATCGTCGTGGAAATGGGAATGGCAACTGTAGACGGCAAATTGTGTCGTTATTTTAGAAAATAATTCCATTGCAAGAAAGTCTCTTGTGGTACCTACCTACCTAATGTAAGTAGAAATGCCTCCTTGAACAATTGAAATTAAATAGCCTCAGAAAACTTTATAGTCATTACCATTTTGCGATTTCTGTTTTGAGGCTGTGGCGGAATATTATAATTTGCTGTAAAAATAAGGGCTTTAGTTATGTAAGTTTGGTTTTTTTAAACATAAAGTAAAACTTTCCTACTTCCTATCCTACGTTTATCAGTTTATCACAGTGTTATTTTAATCTCAAATATGTCTAAGTTAAGTTGTCTAAATTATTCGGAACGCCTTGTTAATTTCAATTTGGAACCTTTGGAAGTTCGTAAACATGAAGTATTTATAAACTTGTGCAAGATCCTACATTCCACGCTGAACTCTTCAGCTCTGTTGTCCCTCATAAACATTAATACTAGGTATACAACCTGAAAGCCAAAAACTTTTGCACTTATCTTCAATAACCTACACAACAGTTAGGACTTATCCTTGTTTAATGTAGACTAGCAGCGCCCCGCGGTTTCACCCGCATAAATACTTATGCGGGTGAAACCGCGGGGCGCTGCTCAGGATAAAAAATGTCTTATGTAATAATTCAGGTTATAACCTGTGTGCCAAATTTCATCCAAATCCGTTTAGCAGTTTTTGCGTGAAAGAGTAACAAACAGGCATCCTTTTTCCAATTATTTTATAGGATAGGATGTTAGTAGGAAGTAAGATGATGGTGACCTAAATAACGTCGACATGTTTCTCGCGAGGAGCAGCACTTAAACTCAATACATAATGTATTCCGTCGCCGGAAGCCTTCGGTCCGAGCTCCTCCGCACCAATCTCTTCTTGTAGTCTCTATTTACATTACATAACTCCTTGTGGTCGAAGAGATCAATCGCTACTTTACGCATTCTTGAATCTAAAGTGTACCATTTGCAATTGAAATAATCTTTGGTTTTGGATACACGTTCTGATTTACACATGAATGCCAAGCCAAAATGGTAGATAACACCAATTCGCAATAGTAATAACCTGTCAAGAAACCTGTAAACAGTTCGGGCAATGCGTCAAATTAATGACATAACTTATCATATTAATACACAATAACCAGCCAATAATGGTTAACATTAATCTCAACTAGTAATAACAGATTTCAGATGTTAATACTGTTTTGAAATACGCTATTCTGTTGTGGTTGATCTACTGAAGTCGTGGTTTGGTTAATACTACTGAGTGTCCCATCGTTATTATACGATGTAAGGATTATACATTTCCCGAGTCAAATTGTGGAGTGAGAGATGGTTTGAGCCGGTTACGGATTAAATTGGTCCAAGTTTAAAATTGAGTTTATTTGAAATAATATCTACTCAGATTTATTTCAAGTTATATGTTCCTCGGTTGTAAATTGTAAGCAAGTTCATAATAAAAATTTTGAGTGGTTTCTGTTTCACTTTTTGACCAAATCACGTAAAAGCAATTGTTTCGTTGAATACCTACTATTGAATAATATATTGAATCGGAGCATATTCGAATTAATGGAAACCAATCCAGCGGTTTATCGAAACAACAATTTACATTGAAGTTCATTATGTTCATAAATGTATTCGCGGTTAACACATCACTTTCAGCCCTTTTATCCATTGATACCACAGAGGATATTCAATTTTACAATTTACAACTGTATTTGATAACGGAGTATCTCTTTAATCATCGGTGTAATACCATCGCAGAACGTTCGAATTTACTACATACATTAATAGTTGTACGTATTAAACTAAAACACTACGTTAGGTATGTAAGGATTAACAAGGGATGTCGATTACACAATGTCATTGAGTGTGCGGCTAATCCTACCGCATTTGAAAAGTTTTTAGAGAATACCATTATGCTCAACAAACTTTCACACACACAACTCGATCTAGGTTGATAAATATTTACAGGATTCATGTAGAGGTTTGTTTAATTAGGAAACAGATGACGTTCTACTGTCAAATGCTAATTCTATAGTTTTGGATTCGATATTCCCGTAGAGTTTGTTTTTATTATAAGAAAAACAATCAGCAAAACATCGGTTGCTTTTAAAAAATTTCGCGGCTCCAAAATTCTCAATTTCAAACAAGAGATTTGATAAGGTGCCAAATGTCAAGCTACGTAACTACGATCTTGGCTATCAAGGACAGAGGAAGGTGATTTCAGACTAGCTCAGCCGCAATATTCCCATTTCGACCCCGATTTTTTTGCCAAATTTCCGTTTTGTAGAGAATTGCTCGGTTCTTCGTGAAAGCCCATTTTTCGTCCATCGACTGAAACGTCACGACTAGGGACAAAGGAATTGTAATCAGGCTTTGTTTGTGGCTCAACCGTTGTTTATTGATTATTTCAAATGAGACAATGCGATTCCTCATAGGTGTCGTTCATGGAAGTGTTCCGATCCTTGTTTAACAGTAGATTTTTATGAGTTTTTGTCATAAACGTTCAGTATGATTGTATAAAAAACAGTTTGCAGCGTCAAAACAATATTTGCAAAGAATTGCTGTGTCATTATATTCATTTCCATAACCAAGCGATGTGGGAACGTTTTGAGACGCGTCGACATGTGGGCGAAACATTATTTGTCATTATTATCTTAGCGACTGTCTCCTTAAACATGTTACATATTCCTGGGCAAATAAATTTACTAAAGAACCTAACGGAAAATTATGAGAAATACCTTTAAGGTGAAACACCGACTTACGCTTACACAAGATGAATGGGAGAGTACTTCATTTCCATGTTGTTTGCAATCTTCGAAGTCTTATGATTTATTACTATCGTCTTATAAATTGAAAATGTATTGTATCATGCTTGTTAGTTTAGTTAGTCCATAGTTCAATGATAAAATAGACGCACCAAGCCACATCAGTCAGCATCAATCAGTAACTTACTCCGTTGCAGTCGCTGATTGAAGCTGGCAGGTGTAATTAGTTCGTAAATCAGTTGCACTGCGTTACAGATGTCAACACACCGCATTTGTGTCTGCTTACGACATTAACGTAAGAGCATGCAATTACCCATATAACTACGTTCTAATTATAGTCTCACATGGGCAAATTTAACGACGAATCTATTTAGCTACGAGTGCCGCGATCGCTCACTACGTCATTTGTAAACATTTTAAGAGCTCTTTAATTAATATAGGTCCCACAGTTTTTATGTGACACAATTGCATATAATCTTTTATACTACCACTCCCTCATCTCATTCAGCGCATCTTTCCTGATATTCATAAAACATGCGGAACCACGAGAGCGGTCGCAGTGAAAAAATGCTTCACTAATTAAAATACTGGAAGTAAGAATGTGGAGCGAGACGAGTGAGGTCGAGTGAACGAAGTGTGTAACGTATTACAATGCTATTGAAGTGATCAGCCATTTTGGTTTGATATTTTTAGTGGACGGAAGATTTTTAATTATCAAATGAAAAATAGGTTCGTTTACGTTTATATTTTGAAAATAAAAATTTGTAGGAGATCTTTTCAATATCTCCCTAGCATTGCAAAATTGTTAACATATTATCTCGTAAAAATATTCTCCTACCAAATGAGCAATCCAATTTCAATACGAGTACTCAGAAAACGTCTAACATTGAATATTCAGCAAAAATTTGACATGTTAGACTGGAAGCCGACCCCAAAATAGCTAGGAAAAGGCTAGCCATATTGATTGATTGAATGTTCAACGAAAATCTAAAAAAAGCTCTAGGTCACCGCAGGTATCTAATTACCATCCATTTCCTTCAACATGGCGGCGCCGGAGCTAGGAGCCGGAGGTTCGAATCCTAAACTCAACTAACAAGAACCGCCTTAACAAACAGTAGACGTTTCATTTTGTTCTTGGACTTTATGCATCTATTTTATGCCTTCATTCGTTTCTGATAAAAATGCCATTAGCAGAGGTTTCGGTTTTATAGATAAACTAGCTTCCGCCGGTAGCTTCACCCGCATGATATTTTTATAAATTATAGTCTATGAAACTCAATGTTAATATACATAGCATTCTACTGGCCAAGATTTTTTTTAAATCGGTCCAGTAGTTTTTGAGTTTATTAATTACAAACAAACATAAAAAAATCAAATCATCTCCTTATAATATTTAGTTTAGATATATTATTTAAATAATCAATTTAATTAATTAAATCCGCGTTCCAAGAGGCGTTATTTGTACCCTTATTTTTCAGCCATCTATTTTATTTATCTCGAAACAACTGAGTGAAAAGATACAAAAGGATAAGCCTTTAGTGACTATTTTATAGGACAGGGAACAATTCAAAATCCGGCGATATTTCTCAATCATCTGTTTTCGGAAACCCAAAGGAATATTTAGGAGCCCGTCTGTACGCCAAAGCAAAAAATAATGGCTTGTAACCCTTTCATCGATCACTGGGACTTTGAAAAAGAACCCCTCAGATAGTGTAACTACCTACTTTGAAAAGTAAGAACACATCCATGGGAAATTCAAATAGATGCCTCTATATATTATGTACAATTACTCGTATGTAAAGGAAAAAGTTAAAAATAAAGACAAGAGCTTATTGGGCGTCAAAAAATTTGTCCGCATCGCTGTCAGCGGGAAAAGTGCCCAAAAGGCTGGCAGCATTGCCACGTTGGATGGCGATGCTGATTCTTTGGCCTAAGAATTGGCCAGCCCTCTGGTCACGTAAAGAGTCGACCAACCGCTTGGCGATGTCCCGGAATACTCGGTGAGCACTCGGACCCCATGGCCCTAGTGTTTCAACCCCAAACGGCTCAAAGATATAGCTACCAGTAAGGTTGCTATATTTGCGCCGTTTGAGGTTTTCTGCACCTGCAGCAGCCGCCCCGGCACAGCCCGCAGTGCTAGGAAGATGGGATGGCGCAAGGGTGTCGACACAGGTTGCATCCCACACCAAAGGCCTACCCAACTTCCAAGGCATTATGGTCATTCCGTCTGGCCTCTTTCCATCGTCGCGTGCCAAGCCATTGGGTTCTAAAACAGCTGGCACCCCGGCGGTGACAAGAGCCCGACGGAGGATGTCATTAATGCTTGCGTGCCGTGCCAACCGACCAGCGCTTTTGCTGCAGGAAAGGCCATGGTGTGCGAGGCGGTCGACAGCTTCACCGCACTGACAGCGATGTGGAGCCCCGCAAGGAGCACCCAGACGCAGACTTGTAGCGAGCCGGAAAGTGGTGTCACCCAGCATAGTGCCTATGTTGGGTGACGGTAGCGCCTGAAGCCAGAGGCCCGACTCCCATTCTCCCACAGCTAGCAGGCGGGCACGCTCGGCAGTGTTGGTGGACGTATTTACGAGGTTATTCCGTACCAACCTGCAGAGCGGCTCATCCCACTGTCTTTGGGAAGACGGGTTCTCGGGCTGCTCCGTGTCCGGACAAGCCATTTTCCATGCGTTCATCGCATCAGTCAAACACGGCACTTCAGAGTCAACCTGAAAAGCGGTTAAGATTTTTCTGGTTAACTCTTCGGTGCTGTGGACCGAGGACAGAAACGCCGGTAAGCTTACACTAGAAATTTTGCGGACGCCGAGCCCACCGAAGCGGATGGGCAGTGTGGCTTGCAGCCACGCGCGGTCGTCCAATGCCACGAATTTTTTGACGCCCAATGAGTTATTTTTAACTTTATCCTTTACATACTTGTACATAATATAAATAGTAGTTAGTTGTAAATATGTTTGTGTATATTATATGTAAACATAGTAAACATTAACCATTATCGAAAAAAAAAAAAATGATTCCTACCATGTTGGGTACATCGGTATACTTTTTATATTTTTTCGAAACCGGTAATTAATTACGTCGGTACCGAGAAGTATTTTATGTTGGTAATATACTATATCCGTATTACTTGTCTTTTAATTTCATGGAAACACAAAGAGTTTAATTAATTTTTAGGTGCGTTGAGGCTAGAGTTCGACCCGTACTCATCTGGCATCGTTCCAGTCTGTGGCTTCGGATTAAAATGTTAAACTGAACGTCTGGCTAAGTTGGGCAATACGTAATTATATTAATATCGAATGCCTTATTCAGCTTAAAATAAAAAAAGCAGAACTTTTAAAGTAATTTTAAATTTTTGACTTGAGGATCATAGCGGTGATTAATTAAATTTAAAGTTTTCCTTTTTTAATGATAGTACGTACTGTCACTTTTTTCGCCTCGAGTGTATGGGTAAGTTAATGCTCTAATAATATCTAAATAAATATTATATTTTTTACTCTTTATGATGAACACAAACACAAAATAAATGAATGCTTTTTAGGGTTCCGTACCTCAAAAGGAAAAAAACAGAACCTTTATAGGATCACTCGTGTGTCTGTCTGTCCGTGAGTCACAGCCAATTTGCTCCGAATCTAATGGACCGAATAAGTTAAAATTTGGTACACATATATGTATTTCTGTGACCCAAATACGAATTAATTTTGAACATAGGGGTCACTTGTAGGGGGCAAACAAGAAAATTTAATAAAAAGTTTTGCTGACAGTACCGTGTGACATATCAAATAAAAGGGCTTGTTGCGAGAATTTTAAAACCATTTTTTTATATAATTTTAAATAAATACTTTTAAAGATATTTAAGAAATTCGATGAAAATTTACCATTCTCCCCCTTATCTCCGAAACGACTGGACCTGAAATTTTGAAAAAGCTACATAGTATGGCTCTTTACTCATAGATTACAGAAAAATCTATAAGAAGTCTATGGCCTTAAAATAACATGGTAAATCTCTCAAAATTGTGCGTACAAACTTACATTTGCAGTTGGACTGTATGGGAGAAAATGTATTTCCACTACAATGTTAAGTTTGTATTTGGAATAATTTCATCCCAACTACGGAACCCTTCATTGTGCGTAGTCTGACAAGCACATGGCCGGTTTTTTTTTCTGAATGTATTTTGAGAGAATATAGTTTTGTGAGTGTAGTATCGTGCTGTAGTTTCGCAAAACCAAGTAATCCTTTCTTACGTATATCCACAGGGTACGAGCTAAAAGTTTAGTAGGCTAGTAGTTTAGTTTCAAAGGTTCTTTTTAAGATTTTAAAGCTTCGAAAAGTATGCACGCGCTAGTTTTTAGATTTCTCAAAGACTCGCGAAGTCACTTAGAACATTTTCTAAGTAACTTAAGTGCAGTCTACAAGTTTATAAAGTCGTGAACCATCGCAATCAATTTTATTCAATTAAATTTGGGCCTTTAAAATTCTACACGTTACCGTCACATCGTGGATGTCGACGTCTACGATTTTACCGTTGAGGTAAACATCGGCGAAAAATTATTTTTTGAATATTTACATAGTTAACGTCTGCAATAAAAGATTTTTGAAGCATTTTACAAACCGTGGACGTTTCGTACCATTTGTGTGGGATTTCGGAAGAGTTTGATGTGGTACTACTATACCATGCACGTCTACTGCGTTAATATTAGGTACCATACATTTTACTTTCCTGTGTTATCGTGATGCCGTGGACGTCAAAGGTCGTAATGTCATGTTAGAAATTATAACAGCGCACTATAGGTATGCACGAAAATAAATTGATGATAAAACCTAATCACTGTATATATTTATGATTTAGCCAGTTTAGATCTATAATATAAAAATGAATCGCAAAATGTGTTGGTAAGCGCATAACTCAACAACGCCTAGACCAATTTGGCCAATTCTTTTTTTTAAATGTTCGTCATTTTTAGGTCAAGGTTTTCGGGTAGGTAGGGTAGGTAGGGTAGGTAGGGTAGGTAGGGTAGGTAGGGTAGGTAGGGTAGGTAGGGTAGGTAGGGTAGGTAGGGTAGGTAGGGTAGGTAGGGTAGGTAGGTTAGGTAGGGTAGGTAGGTTAGGTAGGGTAGGTAGGGTAGGTAGGGTAGGTAGGGTAGGTAGGGTAGGTAGGGTAGGTAGGGTAGGTAGGGTAGGTAGGGTAGGTAGGGTAGGTAGGGTAGGTAGGGTAGGTAGGGTAGGTAGGGTAGGTAGGGTAGGTAGGGTAGGTAGGGTAGGTAGGGTAGGTAGGGTAGGTAGGGTAGGTAGGGTAGGTAGGGTAGGTAGGGTAGGTAGGGTAGGTAGGGTAGGTAGGGTAGGTAGGGTAGGTAGGGTAGGTAGGGTAGGTAGGGTAGGTAGGGTAGGTAGGGTAGGTAGGGTAGGTAGGGTAGGTAGGGTAGGTAGGGTAGGTAGGGTAGGTAGGGTAGGTAGGGTAGGTAGGGTAGGTAGGTAGGGTAGGTAGGGTAGGTAGGGTAGTTAGGGTAGGTAGGGTAGGTAGGGTAGATAGGTAGGGTAGGTAGGGTAGGTAGGTAGGGTAGGTAGGGTAGGTAGGGTAGGTAGGGTAGGTAGGGTAGGTAGGGTAGGTAGGGTAGGTAGGGTAGGTAGGGTAGGTAGGGTAGGTAGGGTAGGTAGGGTAGGTAGGGTAGGTAGGGTAGGTAATAAATGATAAAGATGGTGCACCCCAAGCATTTATAAGGCAAAACAACGTTTGCAGGGTCAGCTAGTACTGAATAAATAAGACTAACTATTTATTTTAGTTGCCACTAAAAAACTCGCACCCGTACTCCTAATGTAACATTTATAATCCCATTAGCCTTCAAACTATTCCCTACAGAGATGAAACCACTTCTGCAATCCTCACTCCACATTTCCTCACCGATAAAGCTTCGTATTAGGTCACACACGTCGAAAGTGGGTAAACTAGGCGGCATGCAGCAGGTAATGAAAATCAACTGGTTTTCACATTAACGATAGCGAAAAGTGTACAAAGTGACACATTGTTTTGGTTACTGAATGAAAATAAATTTTCGTAAACTATAATATTGCATTGCAGTATTATGGCAATACTTAGTACCTATGTTTATGTAAATCTCACTAGAATTACGAATATATAAAAATTCACACGGTATTATTATTTACCATTGACATACAAATGCTTTATGACAGTACTTGATAAAAATAAAAACTTTTTACAAAAAAAAACTACCGACTTCCAAAAAAAAAACACTACAAAGTGAAAAATAACTTTAATTTCGGAAGTCGGTGTCTTGGGTTTTGTGTTTTCGTTTTTTGCCACCGACTTCCGAAATTAAAGTTATTTTTCACTTTGTAGTGTTTTTTTTTTGGAAGTCGGTAGTTTTTTTTTGTAAAAAGTTTTTATTTTTCACTTTTTAGTTGTGGTACCTACCCCACACACATTCGAATACCACTACCTACTACCAGTGTCAGGAACTTATCATATCATCTACATACTAAGTGGGAAAAAAAATACGTATTTTGTAGCTAACTCAAAAACTACCCAAGCAAAGTTAATAAAATTAATATGGGACCAATTTGGGAGCATACCCTTTCAAACAAAAAAAGAATTTTCAAAATCGGTCCGCAAATGACGGAGAAATCGGTGGACATACATAAAAAAAAAAAAAAAAAAAAAAAAAAAAAAAAAACAAACATACGCGTCGAACATATAACCTCCTCCTTTTTGGAAGTCGGTTAAAAACTACGGAACCCCAATTAGTAAATCATCGCGCGTCGTATTTGTATGCAGTAATGTAACAAAACTGAGATGTGAAATGATAATTTTGTACTCATGTCAATATATTATTCTGTCACGTAGTTAAAAATAATTGGCAGGTTTTGTACGGCACCTATTTTATAATTGGCATAATTGGCTACAATTGATTGAGCAAACCACACCAATTTATGTATTTATTTATGTACAGCTAAAATGCGTCACTTTTTTGGATTGACAACAATAATTTTCACCCTGCATGAAACGGGTAAAAAGCGAACTCATGTCAACGACGGGAACAAATCGCCATTCGTTTGTAGCAATGTTCTTTAATTTACCCATAATGATTCAGGACGTCTCTGCTACATTTATAACAGACAAGAGACAGACAGTAGACTGCTCGACGGACAACAGTGAACACTTCATTATTTGCAATGAAGACGCGAATTTGAGTTTTTTTTCATTTCTTTAGAAAAAAATAAGCTAATCTAATGATTTATAAAAGACGATTATCTTTTCTCGTTACTTATGGGAACATTAATTTATTTACGGCCAGAAAGCATCTGTTCGTATAACTATTTTATGTGCCTCTGTGCTATTGTTGATATCGTGGACTCCAGATTATCTTTTTACGAGACCCAATTTTTTTATAGCATTCTAAACAAGTTGTGTATTTAATGTTCCAGAAAAATCGGCGCAGATATTCTGATATTACGCGTTTTCATCATCTATTTTATTTTGAATAGGCTTATTTGATTTCATTGACCAAGATTTCGTCGTATTATGAATGGGTTTTACATTTGAGCCCATGAGGTTGTTCTAAACCAGTGGTTCCCAACCTTTTCAATATTGTTACCTCTGTGACCTATTAGGAAAACTGATTTTACCCCGACCTTAAAATGTTATCAATACAAGCTTTTTCTTACGTAATTTATATTTAAATATAAACAATTAATTAAGTAAAAATAGTTAGTGTGATGGTTGGTATTGTTTTCCATTCAAAAGTGTTTTATGTGTTTAGTTTCGCTTAAAGCGCATCTTAAGTCATGTTCCATATTAAAACGGTGCCTTTGTTTTAGTGTTACCAAAGTTTAAAAACCACTCTCACATCTATAGGTGGTGGCAAAGAATACTCATAAGCATTTTTATTAAAGCTCTGTTAGCTATTAACAGTATATTCGGCACCAGCTTTGGTCCTACCAGATTAGGTCATAATTATTGGGTTCTTTGTCACCCCCACAGAATAGCTCCCCCAGGTTCGGAACCCAGGTTTTAAACAATCTGCCAATTGTATGATCTAATGTTACTACCGATTTTCAGAATAAAAAAATTCAAAGTCAAAGCGACTTTGACAGAAAAAAAAATCCAAACAAGAATTAGAGCATTTTACTAAGGAAAGTTTAGTAATAAGGTAAACATTTCAGCATAAATTCAATAAATGAAGGGAAGCCACTGAAGTCAAATTGCTAAAAACTTTGCGATATTTTAAGGAATCTCGCGTCTTAACATTCATATGAAAACGTTTCATTTCTTTATCATATTCTAAAAGTTGCATGTGCACTATACATCCATAGAAAGCTGCTTGTAGATCTAATTTACAACGAACCAGGCAATAAATTGTGTGATTTGCTATCTACATTATACCTAGACCAGTCTATAAAGTAGGTCGTCACCAGTGAATGCCGCGAGTGCGTAGAGCTCACATCTACGCTCATTAGTCACAACATACACGCTTTTGTTGTATTCGTGTATACAAACCCTTTCTTATTTCTCTTTAACAGTATCAAGGTTCATTAGAAATGTTTTTTTAAATAGACGTGATGCTGATCTTTTGCCTTTCGTTTAAATCCTACTAATTCTACTTTCTACTATAATATAATATTATAAACGCGAAAGTTTGCAAGGATGGATGGATGGATGTTTGTTACTCTTTCACGCAAAAACTACTGAACGGATTTGGCACACAGATATTCTATAACCTGGATTGACACATAGGATACTTTTTATCACGATTCTTACGAAATCGGGAATTATGCGGGTGAAACCGCGGGCGCTGTTAGTGAATAATATTGATTAAGATGTATTTAATTAGTAGAATTACGTTCTACAATTTTAATTACGTAACATGATTATGAAGCCGCAGTTTCTGAGGAAAATAATGATTAATATTCAGGTATTCAGAATGAGGCGAAGCTTTTGTAATATTCTCTATTCTATATCTTTAGCAATAATACCCAGCTTAGCTTTTAGTAACAATTATTTGCTTTAGGTATACCTAACATCGGGTTGGTGATTTTAAGACAAAATACAAGAATTTTCATAAAGTAATATGTTATTTTCACGCTTGAGGAGGATTTAATATCACATCATTTGTCAAAGCGGTTGAAAGATTACGACCAAATAGCAAATTACTGTGTAAAAAATTTACTTAAACGTAATTTATTACAAGAGGTTATCTGTAATTTCTTATTTTGACATCGGGATCAAACTAATCCTAATATTATAAATACGAAAGTGAGTTTGTTTATTTATTTGTTACGCTTTCACGCTTAAACGGCTGAACGAATTTGGATGAAATTTAGCACATGGGTAGACCATGACCTGGTTTAGAACATAGGATATTCTTACGGGATCGAGACTTATGCGTGTGAAACCGCTAACCGCACAGCTAGTAATATCATATTTTTCTTGTTTTATACCAGATATATATGTAACATAGACTTTTATAAAAAAAAAACATTCGATGACAGGTTGCAAACGATTTACTTTTCTTCCTCGAAGATTTGTCTTGCAATTTATGATACAGTTGAATCATCGACAATGAGTTCAATAAATAAAATAGGACCTGATCAAATCACTGACGTAACAAAAACTCTCTGTAGCCGTGTTTTAAGTTCTTCGACCAACAGTTTGACTTTTGGCTTTTGAAGATATCCTTTCTGCTTGGATAAATTGATTCTATCTATTTCATGACACACCACTGCTTGGAGGAAGACCTCTATAACAATAAAATAGAATCGCTTTTACAATTTGAAAAATTGCGATAATGTTGTGAAGGTCTTCGCGGTTGCTACGACGTAGCACACGTGACGTCATCGCTACGCTTGCTACGCTGTTAAAACTTGCCTGTGCCATATTTTGCCTGTAGATTTTTTTAACGAATACTGGTTTAACGGGTAATTTATAGAGATATACATAAATAATCTTCCCTCAATTTAAACATGAAGGAATATTTTCATAAAATTATACCAAAGATTTGCTTAACAATAAAATTCATATAATTTCTGTAGCTACATACTTGTGGTCCAAATCCATCTAAAAATAAAAGAACAATTCAATCGAGGTTTTCCTGGAACAAACTGTTCGTTAGTGGGCTGTGTGTGAGCGAAACATGTGAATTTTTATGATTTATTTGATATTTCGTAATACTTTTATGTTAGCGTTTTCATGAGCTCTGTAGAAAGGTATCAAATACGAAATACAATTTAATATTTGTGTTGAAGGGACTTTTATTAACTTGACAAATCTTAGTACAGAATTATTAGATCGAAACGAGTAAGAAAAATATGAATCCAATAAGAGTATAATATCTATTCGTTATTCTATCGAAATGTTATCACGTTTAGTTATGTGTAGCTCATAAAGTGCTCTTTAAGCGTGTTGTTATTGGACCTGTATATTGCTTTTCAATCGTGTTTTTCTCTGAGAGTGGGCCTAATAGGACCTCCCACTTACACGATAGAGAGAGACAGTACATATTTATTTAAGGAGTAAAATTTTGGTACCTTAGAGATCGCAACCATTTTTCTAATAATATTTTCTCATTAATAGAGATGATAATTGTGGTGGTATTAAGTTTGTTACTAAGTAGTACAATTGAGGTGTATTGGCTTATTGAAGTGTAACAAAAGTTATTTTGTAGTTTAACATTTTGTTTTCTTTTTGTTCCAGGTAAGAGACAACAACATACATTTTTACGAGTTCCAACTGAGATTAAGCCGCAATTAAAATGGCCATGTTAATCAAACAAAGAAATTCATATTTTAAAAAAGTTTGGAAACTCACAATGAGCAGTCATAAAAAAGTGTTTTGATCTTTATTTTCTACCATTGTTACTTAAAACTGGTTTCCATGCCATTAGAACTTATAGTCTCAATTCATTTGGACTCTACTCACCCCGCGCGTGAAACAGCGTGCACATAACAATTACGAAAAAAATACATAAAAATTACTCTCAAATATTTTTTGCATCGCTCCGACAGTTTTATGAAGAACGGAACATATAGGTTTTAGCAACAGACGGGAGTCTCCCAGACCTACTCAAAACTCGTAAATGAAAAATCGTGTTCTGTGAAGGGTCCATGTGACCTACATAAACAGCATCGAATAATAATTTTTTATATTTAAACACGGTTATATCAGAAGCTTTTCGTATTATTTTGAGGGCTTGGGTTCACATTTTGATGTACTTCATGTCTCTCAAAGAACCTTTCAGGCAATTAGTGTTAAAAATGCGTCGTAGTAAAAATGTATTGGCACTCTTAGAGATCGGTTTCCATCTTTGGCAAATGTCCAAAGTAGTTGGAGCAATAATACGGAAAGTAGCAGTGGGAAGTAAGTGTTGTTATCAAAAGCAATTGTATTGAGTGACTTCCACATGAGTTTCAATCCTAAATGACTGAAAAAGAGGATTAAGAAGTAGTATATTCCCAAGAAAAGTTTTGTGTTCTCCAATAATAAAAGTATTTTAAATTCCAGACGCATGGTTCGTTTTAGAGTCCCTTACGGAATTCGAATGTCCTGTAAAACTAAACATTGAAGAAAACTCGTTTTTATTTTGTAACATTGTATGAAAGATTTTTATTTTTATTTATTACATACATACGCTACCATTACATGAAAAGTACCTATATTGTTTTTGTGAAACGAAAATATTTTCATAATAAATAGACGCGACTTTTACATTACAAAGAATAACAGGACCTACTGAATGATTTAACAGACTTGGATTCAAACAATGGATTTCATCGAGTACTGGTATTTAATTTAGACAATACACGACCATTATTTGAATAAAAAGGCTTTTGTGGAGTCACGTCGTCCACCCGAATGCTTCAAAATGATGGAAATAATTCGAAATTAGACATCGAACCTTTTTATTCCGAAATTTTTATGATTGAATTGTGGAGACGCTGATTTTGATGAAAAGGAAATTAAATTGAAAAGTAGGTACGAGTTTTTATTCTATCTGAAAATGAGATAGAAGCTATTCTGTATTTGATGTTCATTAACAAAATGTCAGGTTTTATTTCAGTTGAAATAATTTACGACAGAATTCTATAGCAATCTACCTCATTTTAATCAATTAAAATTGAATAAGTACGTCACAGTAGCGATGTAAATTCATAATTTTAATCTGTGATATCTTTTAAACTATTATATCCTTTATATCACTTTGGATTAAGTTTAAACATAACTCCATTTGCAGATAATGAGTATCATCAACTTTAATTTTGGTTAAAAGTTATAAAAGCCCTTTATTCTCCTTCTGAAAAATTGCGTCTGGAAAACTAATTTATGCTTGTTTCGAAGTTTCAATCGTTCTCATAAATCAACTTTGGTATTATTAGGGGCACAAGTTGTTGAAATTGAGAAATAATGTTTCTATAATAACGACACATTTAGCTTTAATTTTGTTACGTGACTAAAACTTCTCGCCTTTTTTTTGAGAATTCCGAACGAGTTAGAATATTATGTAAAATGTTCATCCATGAGTAAAATCACGAATCATGACAAAATCTCAATGTGTTCCAACCGTTCCGATGTTTAACTACAAGAACACGTTATAATGATGTCCACATAGGATATAATTATAAACTAAACATTGATTTCTGTTGTTCATTACGCGTGTTACAAGAGCAGTTATAGAATTGTATCTCATCCCACTAATTGGCAACCTAAACTAGGTCCATGTTCACCAGCGTGGTAACAACCAGCAAAAGTTTCAGTATTCATAATTAAAATATTCAGCGTTCCGTGACAAAACTTTTTCAAACTTATTCGTTTACAATAATCGAAACAAACATTCGCTGGTACTACGATGACTGACCTGATATTATTTGTGTTATGAAAAAACATCAAACTACCTTAGTTTTTCTATTCGAAAGGAAAATTTACCGGAATAAAACGGTAGCATCAATATCTATTTAAAACTTTCGCGCTGCTTCAACAGCGATAGTAATCTAAGTTGTTGTTTGTTTAACAACGAGAGTCAATATTAGTAACTGTTCCTGGGGAGCTCGTTATACATTTCGATTAGAGCACTGCCCACCCCTTGCGAACTCGGTGAGTTGGTAAGTTCTCACAACTGATAAGATTCTGTATCTACATTATGAATCTATTGTTTGACTTTGTAGTTAATTTTGATAGTTTGTGATTAAGCTTTTGATGAATTACGTTATATCATTGTAATAATTTCTCTATTTTCAGTAAATTAGTTAACAAGACTACAGCTAAGTAGGTAATAGACAAATAGCTTGAGCTATTGGTAGCGAACCAGGCACTGGTAGGTGTAATTTAAAGATTTTAACTTTTATTATTGAAACTTACATTCTAACTGAAAAAAACGGATATTATTTAAACGGGTTGTCAATTAATTGAAGATCTTTACAAACAATACAATGCACCGTACTCTGAAAAGGAATTATGACGCCTTCCTCGTTCCCATTTGATTTGCAAAGAAGTATTTTAAACACAAAATGAACCGCAGAGAACCATAAGATATTATTAGAGAATGCAGAAAGTTTTAAGCTTTTCAAATTTGTACTGCCTACCTTATCAACTTTAAAAAGAAGACAACTTGGGTCACCTCCTTACCTCTTTTCATTCAATTGTATCAAATGAGCTCAAGTTTGAGTTTACAGTACATTTAACTAGAGCAAGGAGTACAGCTAGGTATTCATTCATTACGACAAAAATTAATTTCAACATTCTATGTACAATCGTTCCTTATTAAACGAGATACATTTTCACACCATCACAGAAATTACTTCCCATTTTCTGCACCAGAAACTCAATTTTCTTCCAAAACAAATACCTACTAGAAACTCGATTACCCTGTCACCGTGATGAACACACCATCAAACTAACCAAACAGTAATATCATTATGAGAGTTGTCTTGTACGTAACGGAATGATTATTATTGGTAACATTCCCGCCACCATTGTTCACATGAAAAACAATGGAGCGTGCGAGTTGACTGCGATAATTTGTTTCGTATACTTACCTCTGGAATCTTATTTGGACGTTGAAGTCCTTTCCTTGTGCCATATATGTAACATGGTCTTATTTTTCAAAAAGTTTAGGGTTTTGTACTGCATCAATAGAATGTAGCATCAAAGGCGAGCGATCCGGTAGTGCGTTTTCTAATTGCCAATTTCAAATAACGACTTAAGTAATGATTTAAGTACCTACCTGAAATTTATTTTAATGAGGTAATTTGCGAAAACAACCTCAAACAGAATATTTCATAATTTTAAAATATCGTACGAAATCTAGTTCATTCAAATAATCAAGTTTCCGTTGCCAACATGTTAGGAAAATTTTAGGGTCAGTCAACATGAGAGTTTTAGACAAATAGTCAAACACACGCGCCTGTAATCCGAACGATTGTTAGTAATACCCCGAGGGACAAGGACGTGATCTTTACAAATATGCTTAAAGTCCAGTGGTTCTGACCCAATGATGGTAATAAAGTTACTTATCGGACAAAAGACTGTCAAAATGGTTTTCTTTGAGAGTTTAATTTTTGAAATTGATTGTTATTCTTCAGAACCATTAGTTTAAGCAAAAATATCCAAACATTATTCAGGACATAAACGACTGCGAACATTGTCCTACTTCAGTTATAATCCAAATAATCTACAATGTAAACCTGTAACAATGTCACTGACATTTAGAAGCACACAGCAACTGCTACAAGCTTATCTCCACGCGATATTCCGGTGTCGTCCGAAGTGAGGCTGTACACTATAAACAACCTTATCCAAACCACTCTAAACTCCCAGTAGATTAGCTAATGTAACGTTACCCCAGAGCAGGAGTCGCCAACTGGCCTGACCGACTTCCAAACATACCAGATTTGTACGAGAACCTGACCCGAGTCCAAGTTAACACGAGATATTTCATGCCTATTTGGTAAGTTGGCTTTTGAAGTAACGTCTGATATATCACATGCTTTGCTGAAATAGAACAATATAAAGTAGTTTATAATACAGAATTTGATAACTTAAAGATATGTATATTAATTCATTGAATTGCCGCTTTATATATACAGTATGTTAAATAACAGAGGGCGTTCCCTTAAACTCGTTAATCTATATCATTAATAGATTTAAATAAAAATATCAGCATAGAAAAATAAGTATAAAAAAATCCGAATTAAAAAAATTGAATAATTGACAATAAATTCGAAACGTCCTGTTTAAAATCAAAATAGTAATGCGGAATAGTACCTAGCGTAGTGGCGTTGCACAAACCGGCAACATCGCAATTTTTGTGTCGCGCGCGGCGCGTGTGCCGAGCGTGTTACTTTACCTACGGAGCCGGCCGGGGGAGCGCGCGGGGCGGCACGGCGGCGGCGGCGGCGCGGCGGCGGGCGGCGGCGGCGCGGCGGTTCTGAATGGCGAGCGGCGACTTTGATAAAGGCGGCAAAGTTAATTTAAAAGACAGTGAAATGCACATCGTCGGGTTGTTATCAGTAGAATTAAACATTTAAGTATGTTTAGATTTAGCAATAACATTTTAACTACCCGTCTCAAATGGCCGGCTGACAAAGGAACGCGTCACTGAACGCGCCCCTTGGGCTTGAAAGGACCTATTCGCAAACATAGTAAAAACATAAATTCATGTACCTATCTAAGCCACGTTTCAATAATATCAAAATTGCACTGCACGGCCGCTACGTCGTCATCGGCGGGCGTCGTCGCGAGCTTGCGGCCACAAAATAAACAGATACGAGTACAGAAGGTCCACTCACGGAACTAGTACACAAGACACGGTGGTACAGACTTACAGTGTTAATAAGATAAAATAAATTGTATCTAAAAAATAACGTACCTATGCTAATAAATAGTGGGCGGTTAAGTTTAGAGAAAGTTTCATTTAATTATTTAAATCACAGTTTAGGCTAGCTTTTAAATCATAATGATGGTATTGCACGTTAGTAAGTGAATGTTTACTGCAATGTCATAGAAATTAAAAAAATAACTTTATGCAGTTGCATTCGTAATAAGAATTACTTGCGTTTATTCATTGCAATAGTAACAACACAGTAGTAACACGCTCGTTGAACGGGGTACTCCCTGAGCGAGTGTAAAAGCAATTTAAACAAAGAGTGGGCCTTCTGAACTTATTTATTTTGTGACACAGTCGTCTAGGTAGTGTCTTTTAGGTATTATGATGTTTAAAAACTTACCTAGATTTTGAACTGCAATATGCTGACCTCCTCTCTCTACACATTGTTGCAATCGCGGACGGTTATTTTGGTGTACTCGTCGCAATAAAAGCGGGTCCTCGCGTATGTGATGATGGCATACACGCCGATTCCACATGCGCGTAAATAGGCTTTTCTTCTGACCAAATGACGTTTTCGATGAAGTGGGTGTCCTCCGCGCTTCACTGCAGTGCCCGCTGGCAATACCTATGTTAACCGGCGCGCGAAATCAGCTGGACCAAGCAGCGCTTGCACTTTTTGGAGTGAGTACGGATGCTGTTTGTTTTTCTGACGTGACTAGTGTTCAACAGGCGGCCGGCCCTTCTAGTGCTTGAACCGAGCTCCTCCTCAAAATGCCTTAGCACGTTTTCTTCCTGCCGCACAGAGATCACGGGTCGGGGGCCACCAGAACCACGCGGCACTACTGGTTCATTGTTACGGAGACGCACCAGGACACTCAGGGAATTCCGCGGTTGATTTGCATTGGGGTACCTCTCAGCATACCTCCTCAGAGCACATGCACCATCATAATTACACTCAGCATAAATGAGCACTATGAAAACATACTCTTGAGCACCGTTTTTCACACACGAATGACGAAAGAACACTCATGTTGCATTGCGAAAATAAATGCACATCCGGCCAGCGCGCGAGATTAGTTCCGAATAAAATTAGATGGACATTCGGGGGGCAGGGGGCGGGGCTAGGTGCATCAAATAGATCGCCGCACAGCGCACGTGGCCCTTCATTCATAAGTAGTAATTTGCGACATTGCCGTTCTTACACTTTTGAACATGTACGCGTGTACAGAGTGTTTCTTTTAAGTATCAATTTAATATTTTTTGTGAATATTTTATTATAAAAAATAAAAAAAGCATTTTGTTTTTGAATGGTAATATTTTTTTTAGCATGTATGGATGCTATACTATTGCGGGTTAACGGGAACGCCTTTCGTTAGTTAACATACTGTATAAAGCGATCGTTCTGTCTACTTCTGTAATATATATAATAAACATTAACTGTGGTATAGAGTCATTCAATATTAAACAAAACCCTCGTAACGTTAATGGAGTGGTTTTATTTGTGAGCACAAATATATTACACATTCATTAAATACCACGGTAAACATAATTAATTAAAACAAACCTTTAGGGCCCATTGTTCTTATAAGTGATCAAATTACTTGTTTGTGTAAATTGCACACATAACACTGTTTTAGGGTTAAAACTTAAGCATTTTCATAATTTAAAACCACGTAAATACCTCGGTACACAAAATTCCGATTTTTAATGAGAACCGTCGCCGCGTCCTCAAAGCCCCATGTCTTCTCATTACAGACACAATATTTTACAAGATAAAGAACAAACTGGAGGTAACTGTTGCCAGTCATTCTCCCTGAGGTAGCTTAATCAAAAGCCGAAGTTTTTCGACAACATCTGACTCTGATTTATTAGCTCGCTACGTGATTTTTAATAGCTGGATTAATTTACCGTAGAACGATTTTCTTTTGACGTTACTGAGTGCAGCTGTTGTAGTGTCTGAAGAACGGAAGTATAATTTGGATTCAATTAATTCAATCGAATCGTATACATGATTCAATTGGTTATCAAGAACCGATTTAAGTAGTAAAATAATTGTCTATCAAAACACCTAGCCACCGTGGAAGTCTGTTGCAAGAGATCATTTCTGAAAACCTAATCAAAATCTATATTTGATTATAAAGTCCATAGGGAGGTATACCAACTCAAACTGAAAATCGTTTGTTTCAAACTGAAAACATTGGTAAATCATAGATTTTGCTTTATTTATCTCAATTCAAATTTTCCACATTGTAACAAAATATTTGCTGGCGCCGCAAAAATATCACCGAATCCCAGCAAATAGCTAGCATAGGGGCAGAATAATCACGGTAGCTATGAATTAACTTTATTATTTTCTTTTGTAATACCTGCATGTAGAGTTTTATTGCATCATCTTAATTTATCTTGAGGAGTATCTGATAGAAAAAGTTTTGTAATAAGACTTGGAATTTAAAGTTATTTTTCGCAGGACTGCGAAAAAAAACTTTTAATAAGTTAGTTGATAATCTGACCTCAAAAGTTCTCATAATAGACCAGCTGAGTCAGCACAAAACAAACAATAATATATTTAGACAAATATTTTCCGACCAACATATACATTTCACTTTTCCAAATGTGGTTTCTTTTTTCACATGCACAGGCTACTGTAGACCTCCGCAACCACTAAGTATACTGGAATCCTAAAATGTTTATTGTTCCCTGTTTATTAAATAGAAACGCATTAGGTACAAATTTAACATTATGTTCCATTTATTTTAGTCTCTCACCGACTTTGTTTGCAGTGACGCCATTAGTGTTCACTCATTAACAACTTCCATTAGAGACCAAAACACTATAATTCAATATTAACACTCATAACTTTGTGTTTTCGCTTTTGACTTTTGGTTTTGAAATACTTAAACAATGCTCACATACAGTAATTACTTCTTAAATCAGTAGTAAGTAAATGTGTGTGAGTACACATCTGTTGTCCACCACATTCGCTTTCCGGATATTTGAACGTCCTAATAGAGTCGAATCGACCCTTATTTGAATAATTTCCATTAGCCCGCGGTTTAGTTCAGCATCTCTGTGATTCCCTTAGTTCGGTGTATTTAGGACCAGACTCCTGTTTGTCATTATGTTTTAGAAGGACAGAAAAGTTTAATTTTCTACGACATAATATTGGTGATGTAGGAACTGTATAATCAGTTTTATTATTTTTACTATAATTATGTTTTTTGAACAATGGTCGAGTATTGTTGTAGGTAAGTATATCTTCTCAACCAATAACTTACTTTTTTACAAATATGATTAATGACATAGTTTAAAATAGAATAAGTAAATCGTAACTATTCACACTTCGTTTACTGAATTATGATCCTTAGCAATTAAATTCAACCAACTCAAATGATACTGCTCTAGTGTTAATTATGTACAGGTTAATGTTAGGTAATGTTCTTAGATTAGCAACCATCAGACACGGATCTATTGTAATCTTGTTTATTATTACAACCATTGTTTACTATTCTCTGTTACACCACAATCCACAGAATCATGCCTACATAGTAGTAAGTAACATCGATTACATATAATCACATTATAACTATGTACACAATTAAACTAGAAGATGTTTTCGTAAGCAAATAGAGCAGCATTTATATTATTGTGAGTTTGAATTTCTAAGAATTATTATGAGCGAGGGATGAACAAAGGCAATTAATGAACTCGATAAGTTTAACAGCAGATATTGTTTTATTAAAATAAACGTGGTATATCTACCTAATTGTGTGTGTGCCTAATTGTTGTTCTAACATAGATTTTAAGTAATTCGTAATACTAACACTTTATGGGCCTTCGAAGCCTGATTGTAAAGTTTATTTAATTTAAGAATCTCTTGAGAACTTTACTCTGGCACAGTTGTATCTATAGAATCAACACAAATTCAATAAAAAACCGGCCAAGTGCGTGTCGGACTACGCACAATGAAGGGTTCCGTAGCTGAGATTAATTTATTTATCCCAAGAACAAACTTAACATTGTAGTTGAAAAACATGTTCTCCCATACATTCCAACTGCAAATCGTCGCTCGGCATCCAATACCGTGAATGTGACATTTTTTACGTTTTTTTTTAAATTGCAGGGTCACTTATTTGAACGTGTAGAATGAAATAAAACAAAAAACTGATTTCCGTTAAAAATTTCACAATCGCGGTATTAATATAATAATAATATAAATCTAATATCTTTAAACGAGCAATGCTTTTATATATGTATATATATAATATGAATCTGTTTCCGAGATTCGGCTCCAAGAATTTTTATGAAATTTAGTATGAAGGAGGTTTCGGGAGCGATAAATCGATCTAGCTAGGTTTCATTTTAAGAAAACGTCGTTCAAAAAAAAAATGGTCATCCAGATATTTTTCTTTATTCAAGTAACAAGAACTCATTGTGTTAGTAAACTTATGAACTTTAGATTATTTTACCAGGTCACTCAGAAAGTTTTGCGACTAACAGTTTTTGTGTATGGGATATTGGCTGGTTTTGATGTCAATTAAAACTATGACTCTTTTATTACAAAAAAACATAACATTCCAAATTCGAAATTCCCTCCACATTTTTTACGAGCAAAATCAAAATACTCTTTGAAGTGGATTTACAATGAGAACAATTTTGCGCGATGATTTTGTGCTATTTCAAATGTCTATTAAAACCAGAAGAATCGTTTGAAAGACTTCGAATGGTGTTCATAGAAAAGAGCCCTTCTAAGGCGATTGTTTTCCGCTGGTTCAACGAATTTATGCATGGTCGAGTAATTTTGGCGGACGAAGAAAGAAGTGGCCGCCCTATGACGGCTGTTACATAACAAAACGTGCTGACTATGAAAATTTTAATTCAAAAGAATAGGCGAATTACATATTATGAAGAGGTTCAGCATATACTGCAGGTTAGATCGAGAAGTATGCATGAAATTCTACACAGGCATCATCGGGTAAGGAAGATAATTTCACGCTGGTACCGCAAAATCTAACGCAGGCTCAGAAGGAGGTTCAGGTAGAATGGTGCCGAGACATGATAGCAAAATTCGAAGCAGGCTCGTCTCGGCGCGTTTAAGATATCATTACGGGTGATGAATCTTGAATTTATCAGTATCCAGAAACGAAGTGTAAGTCGACCGTGTGGCTGTTTTAAAATGAACCAACGCCTACCAAAGTGAAGCGAGCCAGAAGTGCAGGCACAATTTTGATCGCAGGTTTTTTTTCTTTGACGGGTTATCTGGTATCAGTACCCTGACGAGATCAAAGGAGCATCAATGCTGAATGGTAGGTATGTTACCAAATGTTTGCCAGAAGTTTTTACTACTGCAAGCAGCAAGCGACCGAACACTGGCCTCCGTGGGCTACTGCTTCACCACGACAACGAGCTGGCTCACTCGGCGCTCAAAACAAGAGACTTTCTGGACAGCATACCGGTCAAATTTATAGGTCATCTTCCTTACAGTCCCAATTTGGCTCCGTGCGACATTTTCTTATTCCTCAAAATAAAAAATCAACTCAAAGGAAAACAGTTTTCATCACCGGAAGATGCAATGGCTGCATTTGAGAAGGAGATTGGAGAGGTGTCTGATGCGGACTGGAAAATGTTTTATGAAAATTGGTTTAGACGTATGAAACTGTGTATATACGCCAATTGAGAGTTCTTTGAAAAGATATAATAACAAAATTATAACCAATAGTATTTTTTTTCTAGTATCGCAAAACTTTCTAAGACCACAGATTGACGCGCTCAGAAGCACCATATCGTCTGCATAGCTAATATTATTTACACAAATACCATCTATAAAGCAACCCACTCTGGTGCTGCTGAGCTCGCCAATCCTGACTCACCCCGCATTCCAACCTGTATGGCCTGGAAAAAGTTCCAGCCCATCGTACACTTTTAATTACCATTATTCTAATTCTCTGGTTACCATAGGTACCAGTATTTAAAAATGTTTTTAAGCTCTGTTGGCAACCTATCCTTCTCCATCTTTCTCGACAATACGTCATACGCAATCAGATCAAAAGTCTTGAATAAGTCGAGGAAGCTAGCATAAATCGGCGTCCTACGCTGTGTATTATAGTATGTGACAGTATGCTTAAGACACAACACTGCACTTTCTGTTGACAAACCACGCCGAAACCCGAATTAGTTGTCATGAACATTTACAGTTTTATTTATTTGTGTATTAAGCAAACTGTCACTGTCAAAAGTGTTTACTTTTGATATTATAGTAGCTAGAGAGATGGGCCTATTGGATGCCGAGCGACGAAATGTAAGTTTGTACGCACAATATTGAGAGATTTACCATGTTATTTTAAGACCATAGACTTCTTATAGGTTTTCCTGTAATCTATGAGTAAAGAGCCATACTATGTATTTTTTTCAAAATTTTTGGTCCAGTAGTTTCGGTGATAAGGGGGGGGGGGGGGAATGGTCAATTTCCATTGAATTTATTAAATATCTTTAAAAGTATTTATTTTAAAATTATATAAAAAATATATTTAAGACCTCGCAATAAATCCTTTCATTTGATATGTCACACGGTACTGTTAGCATAACTTTTTTTTTATTTCTCTTGTTTGCCCCCCAAAAATGACCCCTATATTCAAAATTCATTTATTTACGTTACAGATTCGTGTTTGGGTCACAAAAATACATATGTGTATCAAATTTCAACTTAATCGGTACATTAGGTTCGGAGTAAATTGGCTGTGACAGACGGACAGACAGACAGACACACGAGTGATCCTATAAGGGTTCCGTTTTTCCTTTTGAGGTACGGAACCCTAAAAACAGGTGGGTAATGTCTAACAATAGAATAAGATGAAACAAGCAAATTAGAATTCCGTACTGCACTGTTTTCCACGATTAAAATACATTTAGTAGCAACGCAAAGCACGCAAGCAGTTTAGTGAAAAGTTACAAAGGTTTTCGCTGACGTAATTGCTCTGACCCGAACAACAAAGCAACAATGTGAATAGTCTTTTCTTCCTGAAAGGTTCAGTAAGGGTAAGACTAATTCATTCAAGATTCATCACTCGGTATGTTTCTCTATAGAGATCCGCAGTCCGTATTAATAAACGCTTCCTCTGTGCGGTCGAGCGCGAGATTCATTTCTGGCTAAATGTGTACAAGTTGCGGGTAGTCGTAAAATGTGGGATCTGTCTTGAGGATGATGCCGTACTCTGTGGGATGATGAGATTCGTGCTCGGGTCGTAGTATTAGTTTCAGGTTTTGTGTATTCTAGTTACCAAATTTGAGGTCAGGATAGAATATTTATTTTGAATCAATTCAAATGGAATGAAATGAAATGAAATGAAATGTAATGAAATGAAATGGTTTATTCTGTAAATAGGATATCGAAATCACTTTTACACGTCATATAAAACAATATTAAAAATAAGCTAGATGAGTTCGGCGTTTCCTATCTGACTACTCTGAGAAGAAAGGCCGAAACAAACTCAGAGGTCGCAGTCTCTTTTAAAGTCCAGACATAATCTTGGTCAGGCCATATGAGGACCATGTAGATAAGTGTCTGAAAAGGTCTTTTGAGGAAAGAACCACACAGATTTGAGTGGACCTGTCCAGTCAGTGCAAGCATTTGTCAGTAATCGTGGAGCTCAACTCAGAACTTAAGGAGCTCAACTCGACGAACAATACCAAAGAAAGGACATTTGGGTAGGCCGCATAAACTACTCAAACTGCCAGACCATCACTAAAACTAGCAGAGAAATAAAAACAATATCCACATAGTCCTCACATTCACAATAGTTAAAATAATGTAATACTTTACAAAGTAATCATGTCATTTTGAATATAATTTTCAACAATGTCAATGTGTTTATAAAACTGGTATATGTTGATTTTACATAATTAAAATGTCTAGTTTTATGATTTTATCACAAGGCTTAGCAGAGCGAGCAGTTCAATCCCAAGCTTTTTTATCTTCTAAATAATCTGAAATTGTATAGTACCCTTTTTTACAAAGTTTGGTTTTAATACAGATTTTAAATCGTTTAATGGGTAAGTTTCGAATGTCAATGGGGAGTTTGTTGTAAAAACGTATACATTGACCCATGAATGAGTTGCCTACTTTGTGGAGACGTGTGCGATGTACAGCAAGGTTGTGTTTATTCCTGGTATTTAAACTATGAATATCGGACATTTTCTTAAAATTTGATATATTTTTGTGCACATACAATAGGTTTTCAAAAATATATTGTGAGGCTACAGTCAGAATATTTATTTCTTTGAATTTTTCTCTAAGGGAATCTCTTGGACCTAGATTGTAAATGGCTCGAACAGCCCTTTTCTGTAGAACAAAGATAGTATTAATGTCCGCACAGGTTCCCCAGAGAAGAATCCCATATGACATAAGACTATGAAAATAACTAAAATAAACAATTCTGGCTGTATCTACGTCAGTTATCTGTCTAATTTTTTTAACAGCATAGGCGGCCGAACTTAGCCTTCCTGACAATTTTTCTATGTGTGGGCCCCATTGTAATTTACCGTCAATAGTGATTCCAAGAAAAACTGTCAACTCAACAGGGTCCAACTCTGTTCCATTAACCTGAACATTGGTAGATAGCTGCCTGACATTTGGCATTGAAAATTTTATGAGTTTAGTCTTTTTTTCGTTCAGGAGAAGATTATTTACATTAAACCAATGCACAACTTTAGAGAGTGCATCATTAACTTGTTCAAAGTTGACTAACTGACGTTCTATTTTAAAAATTAGGGAAGTATCATCTGCGAATAATACGATCTTGTGATTATGCCTTATGTGATAAGGTAAGTCGTTTATATAAATTAAAAACAAGAAAGGACCAAGAATTGAACCCTGCGGAACGCCCATGGTGACTGCAGATCCTGCAGACCTCTTGCCATTAACATCGACCCTCTGAATTCTGTTGTTCAGATAAGAAGTCAGAAGGTCAAGAGCCTTGTCCCTCATACCATAGTGGTACAGTTTTCTGATGAGTGTTTCATGATATACGCAATTGAATGCCTTGGACAAGTCGCAGAAAATGCCAAGAGCATCTTGCGACTCCTCCCAGGCCTCGAATATGTTCTTCAGTAATTCCACGCCCGCATCTGTAGTTGAACGACCCTTAGTAAAACCAAACTGTTTCAGATGAAATAAATTATGTGCATTGAAATGTCCTAACATTTGTTTTAAAATTAATTGTTCAAAGATTTTGCTCAATGTAGGTAATATCGAAATAGGCCGAAAATTTGTGGGATCAGTTGTGCTGCCAGATTTGAACAGTGGAATCACTTTGCTAAGTTTCATCAGATCAGGAAATACACCAGATGCAATACAAGAGTTAAAAACGATTGCTAAAAAGGGTGAAATAACATCAATTATTGAGGACACGGTATGTACTGATAATCCCCAAAGGTCAGCAGTTTTTTTTACATCAAGATTTTTAAATTGATTCTATAATGTCTTTAGCAGTAATAATTGTGAATTCAAAAAATTTGTCACATTCTGGTACACATTCTTTAAGTATTGAGTAAGCAGAAGTGGAGGACGACGATGACAGAGTTTTGGTTGTTAAAATGGGAATATTAGTGAAGAAATTTTCAAACTCAGTTGCCACCTCCACGTCTGCCTTAATATCTACATCATTGATTTTTAGATGGAAGTCACGATTCCGTACTGTCGTTCTTCCCGTTTCTGAATTAACTATATTCCAAGTGGTTTTAATTTTATTCCCAGAACGTTTTATTTTATTTTTAATGTTTATGGCTTTTGCTGAGGAACAGGCTTTTTTTAAAAGTTTTGAATATTTCCTAACACTAAAAAGTTTCATCGAATCGTAATAATATTTGAAACGAAGGTTATAAAAATATTTTAATTCACCGATCCATCCCGGTGGCGCTGGCTTCAGTTCATAAGAAAGCCAAATTGATCAATCAATTTTCAATATTTTGCACCTCATACTGTTGAGTTTTTTTAAATTTTGTACTTTAAAATTTATGAAATAAAAATGTAATAAAAACAATATTCGAGTAATTTGACAGTTTTTATTTTTACTTCATATATTTTAAAATATAAAATGTCCAGTTACTCGAAAATAGTTGACATTGACATAGGGGTCATCCGGGGTAATTTGGTTGCAAATGACCTCTCCTACCTCTTCTTAACGGATTGCCGACGAATAACCAATAACCCTGTATATCCAAGTCGGGGTTTAACAATAGAATATTAAGGGTAGGATCAGGATGGATTTCAACAATGCTTCAAATTACATTATTATTCCGGAACTAATTATGTTAATCAAGAAGCAATTAAATGTCAATGGCAAGTAGGTACTGTTGTTTTGAAAGTTTAGTAATGAGAACTTTATCAATTATTACCCGAAACCGCTTCTGTGTTTACGTTTCTATTGAGGTATTAATGACGGAGCACAACAAACACAGATCTTAAAGCTTAGATATTAATTGAATAACAATTTTGATGAGTAGTATTATGCAATTCAGTTCTCATGTTCCCTGTCTGAGCCTGTTGTTCACTTTGTTGTAGAACTAACATTGTCATTCTTGACGAACCTTATCACGAAGCTTAGTAGAGTTTTCTGCTTAGACTAGTCAAATTACCGTTTACATGGTTTCCTAGCCACTGGAAAAAGAAAACCGTAAAATGTTTGTAAGCGTTAATTAAAATCTTTCATTGCAATTAATTCTTCTGTCGTAGCCTTTCGTCTGAGACTTTTTAATTTTATATAGAACTTCATATATGGTATTAATGAGGTTGTATATAAAATTAAAAAGTATCTAATTATGAAATATCTCGAAGGAAAAAATAATTGTAGCTTCTTCTTCTAAATCGTACTTTAAATAATAAGAGCGATGTAAAGTAAAAAGTAAAATTGATTTCTTGGCTTAAAAATAAAGAGAAAATCCCGCTCCCTCACTTTACATCAGATAATGCTTGAAATGTTCTTTTCAAACTGTATTTGCAAATTGTAAACCCGATTGGGTATATTATTCGCCCGCTTTTATAGTAGAAACTAGAAACGAACGGTTTCCATTGGTGCAGCTGTTGCAAACTCATTTTTAAAATCAATTCAAGTTTGTTTTATTTATTAAATTACGTAAAAATAACATATCTGTTTTAACGTATTATTACGGAGATTTCCTACTCTTCAGCGCATCATATAGAATATTACTGTTTTTTTTCAATTTTCCATTCACGAGTAGGAACTACCTAGGTTTACGGTAAAAGAACACCACAGAGCAGTACAAATGGAAATACCATACACGACTTCACATTTTTCGCCAGATCACCACCATAAATCAGGTTGAAAACTCGAGAAAAACTCGCCAAAAGAATTTTACAATGTACAACACTAGCAACTCCAACTTGGATTTGATAATTCCAGGATAATAACAACAGGTACATTTAAAAAGATTTCATAAGTACACACTAAGTAAGGCAACTTGGGAAATCTTGGATTTATTGCTTATAATTTTACTGTGATATCACTGTGATGTGAACAATCGCAAGAAAATTTTACAATTATGTATATTTATTGCCCACGTTAGCAAACGGGTTGGAGTCACAGCATCTTGAAAATATCAGCTCACCTGAAAATGTCACTGTTTGTGTGCAAATGAGGAAAGTCTCTGTAGATCCAGCATCATGGTATTGTACACCACAAGTTATGCACGAGCTCAGGCCGAGCCTCTGTCGTTATTTTATTTTCTTTGTTCCACATGGAACATGTTTTATGACTTGTTCATATTCACAAAGCCGGCAATTTATCTCTGTAAAATATAGGCAGTATCTAGCTTCTAAACGATTATACGCCTCTGCACTATGAATAAAACAGTTATCCCAAAAATCTGAACTCAAAGGGTAAAAATTGTTTCGTAGCAGGCTGGCGCGGCCGTATTTTTGTGCATAGCGAAACAATTGAAAGCAGTCAATTGATTTACCTCTCAAATATTTAAAAACACGGGGTTCAAAAGGCTAGTTTTATAAGTGATTTTAAATCATTTGGTCACGATAATTAAAAACGTCAAACGTCTTACTTACGGAAATATCTTGACATCAAAGCTAGTTCAAATTTGATCTTAATTGTTTAAAGTCTCGCACTTATTAAATTAGATGGGATCGAGGGCCAATAAGCATAGTCTGGCTTCGACCCGAAATTGAAATGGAGATATTAATTAATCATGTCGTTTACTGGCAACACTGTAAGGTTTCCTACAAATTTCATGTGGAAATTATTTTCAAATGATCTAGCTATTGTTACCAATTATTTTGCTGTTTTTGTTATAACGCTCTTGGCTTCATTTTTGTAATTATTTCGCAAAAAAATAAACCTGCTACAAATGAAGTCAATATGAGAACAATCAAAAGAGACTGGACAATACTGCAAACAAAAAAGAAAAACACTGTGCTGCAGACTGTTCTTGTGGAATGTTATTTGAAAACTTTACATTTTACTACTTTTCCAGTTTGTGTTATTATTTGAATTTTATTATGTATTCCAACTAGATTATATACTATGTCGGAGTTTTCCTTAGAAAATGAATCCTTTGAAATCTACTATGTAATAATATTACATTACTCTAAGTCTTTATAATTAAGTGGATACTTTTTCTTCTTCGTTCATACTTTTCCTCAATCATCCGGAACTGCACGTACCTACGTGTCGTGTGACGTCACTGAGCTAATCAAATTGTCTGTGACGGAGTGCGTAATCGGTGGGGCACTTGCCGTATTTTTAAGAACTCACTCTTCTAATCTCAGTCTCAATCTGTCAAAAATATCTCTAATTCTCGTACAATTTTTTGACATTGTTTGACGCTGACATGCGATTGCAACTAGATTTTGATCGTTTTTAATTACGGTGATTGGCCTCCTTAGAGGATGTACAGATGACTCGGAGCGGAATACTCCGTATTAAGGAAGTTTATTACATCAACGTGAGGGAAAGACGCAACGCATGCTTCTCTTAATTAAGGCGTTGGAGTATGCGTGGCAGCGGTAATTGATTATGCCGATGTTAGACGCTTCACTCGAATGAAGATTCATTTTTTATTCATTCCACGTTCACACGACACCAACAATATCATATTGAACGGTTTATCCGCTCTGTTCATTACATTTGTCAATTATTCTGTAGGAGTGCAAGATGCCGAAAGTGTCGAAATCCAACATCGTTGGATCGGTTCACAAATTAATTAAGTTATCACTTATTATTCATTTTGTGATCAAATTCCTGATAAAAACTTAGGTAAGTCAGGGACTTGATTCACCTCTTATCTTCATCTTGTTGTTTTTTTCTATACAAAGACTTCATAGTATTAGTACGTACTTTTCAGATAACCCAAGTAATTCAATATGATTTTGAAGAAGATATATTATAATTTTAGTAACAGTATGACTGGCAGCCTCCGCATGTTGCTTCACAAACAAGATTTATCGTCTCGACATCGACATATTCGCTCCACGACGCGCGTGCTCGTGACACAAAATGTTGTCACCACTCACCATATTAGTTTTGGTATTTTATTTTGTGTTATGGAGCTATAAAAAATATTTAAACGTAAGAACCATTTTTCTTTATCTGTAAAAATATAGATAAGTATTAATTTGATTTTGAAGACAGGTTTTTCTAGCTAATCAAAACAACTAAAAGACTTAGGTGAAAGATTCGTAATAAATGTCAACGAAAAGGGCAAGCTTTCAAAGATTTTAAATCGTGTGCAAACCTAGACTAGGTTTAGTGTTCGAAATATTATGCGTCTGACAAACTTTTCTAGGGTCAGACATTGATCGAAATTGCGGCCACTGCTATCCGGACGATTGACTACGATTTATCACGAACGAAAAAAAACTGGCAAAGTGCGTGTCGGACTTCGCACAATGAAGGATTCCGTAGTTGGGATAAATTTATCCCAAATAAAAAACTTAACATTGTAGTTGAAATACATGTTCTCCCGTACATTCCAACTGCAAATATAAGTTTGTACATACAATATTGATAGATTTTTATGTTATTTTTAGACCATAGACTTCTTTTATGTTTTCCTGTAATCTATGAGTGAAGAACCATTCTCTGTATTTTGTTCTAAATTTTTGGCTCAGTAGTTTCGGAGATAAGGGGGGAATAGTCAATTTTCATCTATTTTCTTTCTTAAATATCTTTAAACGTATTCATTTTAAAATGATAAAAAATATGCTTGAGATTCTCGTAACAAGCCCTTTTATTTGTTAAGTAACACGATAAAGTTTGAGAAACTTTTTTTTTTAATTTTCTAATTTGCCCCCCAAAAGTGACCCCCGTATTCATAATTTATTTATTTACGTTACACGTCCGTATTTGGGTCACAGAAATACATATGTGTACTAAGTTTCAACTTAATCGGTCCATTAGATTCGGAGCAAATTGGGTGTGACAGACGGACAGACAGATAGACACACGAGTGATCCTATAAGGGTTCCGTTTTTCCTTTTGAGGTACGGAACCCTAAAAATAAGTTACTCTGTTGGTAGCAAAATAAATAGACGAAATATTTGAAGTTTATCTGAAGAACTTACAGAAAAATATTACTATAAAGGTTGAAAAAAAAAATTGTTTTAAGAAACTGTTTTCTTACAAAAGTTATTTCGAGAAAAATATTAAAGTTGGCTGTAATACGTCTTTAAATTGTCTAGACAATGTTTAGTTTCATATATTGTGAAATAAAATATTATTTACGCGCATTGTTGAAATAAGAAATGGGCTGAAAAAAAAATTGTATTTTCGGCATAAAAAATATATCAAAGCGATTAATTCGTTATCCATCGTCTGCTTCGGTTTAAAAGCTCAGCAATACTTATTTATTGTAAGATCAGACAAGCTCCTACAAGATTTTCCTTGTAATACGTAAGGATTCTTTGCAATAAATAAATAAACCTTCAAAGGTACCTTGGAATTAACTTTTAGTAGGCAAGCAAGAATATAATATTGCGCGTCATATCATTGTGACACTGTCACTTACTATTCTGTATTACATTGAAAAAAAAACTCGGACAAGCTGCTTATACCCAGTTCAGGAAAAGTAAATTATTAACACAGATATTCTTAATGGAGCCAGTGGACATATGCCATTTGTTGCACATCTTTATTGTTGCTCAGTACTGTAAAAGCTTTAGCCAGCATGGCTTTTCCATGCAACCACCACGGGTTTTATAAAGTTAATGGTATGTAAGGTAAACAATATTTAATATTTAGAAGATTAGAAAAGCAAACAGCCTGCGTCATGATGTAAAATAAGGAGCAAGATTTGAAATAACGAGCTGATAATGAGCAGAAAGTTGGTTTATTCCGATCGGATCCTACTATCCGATCCCACTTTGTGGGATTCGTTAGAAATATGGATAAAATGAATACCTATTTTGTTTCGTTCCGATCCTATTTTGTGGGATTCGTTAGGAATGTGAATAAAATAAATATTTTGTTCCAAACCGATCCCAGTACGAAATGATTCCTGCTGTGAAACGATAAATGTTACAAAGATAAGCGTAAAACTATGCGAAATACGTATTCTATGTTTAACTTTACCGGCGATCCTCATCGCATAAGTAAGTTTGAAGAAAAATCAGGACTATTACACAAGCAGAGTAAAGTTAAAATAAACTGCGATTAAGGATCAATTTTGATCATTGAAATATTTACGAGAAGGTTGATGCCAATTTTCCAGCAATCATTTTAACGGATAACGATAGTTTGCTAATAGCATTATATTTCCAGCGCGGATTATCCGTTTCCCGAAACCTATTAGCGAGTAATGCACAAGTTCCACAGCTCATTGTTTAATCAGATTAATTCCATTCACTTACTTCATCAGCGAGTGATGCTTGATTGTTTTAACAGTTCATACTTTGTTATGTGAAAACTCTTCGAATTAAACTCAAATACGAGTCGGAGCAGTAAAGATCATATACTGTACAGTCACGAGCATAAATATATTACTATGAATAGCTCGGTAATAATATCTGATTTCATGATTCATACATTCATCTGTCAATATAGTAACAGAAGACCGCATAAAGTGGGCTATCAACACCTTTCAGCCATACAAGTCGGCAGGGCTGGATGGCATCTTCCCAGCCCTGCTGCAGTGGGGGGTAGATCATCTGACACCATGGCTGGTGGAGATCTATCAAGCCTGCATAGCACTTAGACACATACCTCTCGCATGGCGCGAGGTGAAAGTCATTTTCATACCCAAACCTGGAAAGACCGATTATACACAAGCCAAGGCGTATAGGCCTATAAGCCTCACATCCTTCCAACTGAAAACCCTCGAGAGACTCTGTGACAGGCACATCCGAGACGGACCTCTCCGGGTTAAACCACTTCACAAACAACAGCATGCGTACTCCACAGGCAAATCAACAGAATCAGCGCTGCATAGCGTTGTTTCTAAAATTGAATGCGCAGTGGACCACAAATGCTCAGCACTGGCCGCCTTCATTGACATTGAGGGCGCCTTTGACAAAACCATGTTTAACAGCATAAAAATGGCCCTCGACCGACACAGACTCGACCCTGAGTGGCTGGATCACCAACATGCTCAAATTGAGAGCTGTACAAGTCACATTAAATGACACTACAAGGGCCATCGTTGCGAAGGGCTGCCCGCAGGGGGGCGTCCTCTCACCGCTTCTATGGAACCTGGTAGCAGACAGCCTCATCAAAACACTTAATGAGAAAGGTTATTTCACCGTAGGCTACGCCGATGACAAAACCATAATAATAAACAGGACCCACGAAAACACTTTATGCAATCTCATGCGTCAAGCCCTGAAAATAGTAGAGGAATGGTGCAACAAGCACCAACTCTCAGTGAACCCTGCAAAAACTGAACTGATCCTCTTCACAAAAAAGAGGAAATTGACCACACTACAACTACCACGATTCTTTGGAACAACCCTAAGCCTCTCAACTGAAACCAAATACCTGGGCATCTTTATGGACAAGTAGCTGAACTGGGCAAAACACACGAACTACATCACCACGAAAGCCAGCATATCCCTGTGGCAGTGCAAGCGACTGGTTGGCAGGAATTGGGGCATTAGCCCCAAGGTCACCCACTGGCTATACACCACAGTCATCCGACCAATTATCACATACGGCTCACTAGTCTGGTGACCCAGGACAGACCTGAGTACAGCCCAAAGAGATCTCGAAAAACTGCAGCGGTTTGCGTGTGTTGCAATCACTAGCAGTATGAGAACTACACACAATGGCGCCCTACAGGCAATGCTTGGACTACCGCCTCTGCACCTCATCGTGCGGGAGGAGGCGGCCCTGGCCGCCTTTAGGCTCCATCTATCAGGAACCCTAAGCAAAGACTCCAGAGTTAAGCACATACGTATAAAGGAAGATGCGATCAAACGACGACCAATGTTGGCATCACCCTGCGACAAAGCCCCGAAATCACACCACTTTCAACGGCACTACAACATAACACTTATAGAAGAACACTGTGACTATTCAGGCCCGAAAGAGCTGTGAGTATACACAGACGGATCAAAGACCGACTCCGGTACCGGAGTTGGAGTATTTTCACACGACCTCAACATAAACATATCCCGCCCGCTGGGAATGTTCAACCCCGTCTATCAGGCGGAGTGTGTGAGCATCATACAAGCGGCCCATGCTATAGAAGCCAGGAGAGTTACGGACACCCACATTCGCATACTCTCCGATAGCGCCTCAGTTCTCCAATCCTTACGGAAAAAATATATTACTTCAAAGTTAACACTAGAATGTCACAATGCACTAGAACAAGTAACGGTATCTAGCCGCAACACGGTGACACTGCAATGGATAAAAGGACCCAGCGGATCGCTAGGTAACGACGCAGCTGACGAACTTGCTAGAAGAGGATCTAGCACGGCAGTCTGTGGTCCCGAGCCTATCGTACCAATCCCCTTCAACCAAATACGCAGGTGGCTACAGGAGTTCACCCACACACAAGCAGAGAACTGGTGGACCTCGACACCGGGTTGCAGGCAGTCCAAGGAAGCTATGCCATCCTTGGATAGCAGGCTAACCAGGCGTTTATTGCGCCTGGACAGGAACGGCCTGCGCATGGTGACGGGGACCATCACGGGGCACTGCTCGCTAAACAAACACTTCCACACAATAGGCATAACGGACAGTCCTCTGTGCAGGGCGTGCATGGAGGCTGAGGAAACAGCGCACGTGCTCTTTGAATGCACAGGCGTCACCCAGATTAGAACAGAAACCCTCGGGTCACCCAGATCCTACACAGATGTTCTGAACAGACCAGGAGATTTAATTAGCTTCTGGAGGGAGGTGGGCTGGTTGGAATAACCACCAAACGGCCGCCATGGCCCACGCACAATGGTCCACCTTACGGACTAAGTGCGGAAACCAAACCCTATAACATAGAACATAGAACATTCATCTGTCGTCAAGATGACGGCAAATATACGTGATCATTATTTTGTGGAAGGCATATACAAGTGGCAACACAAATATGTGATATCGAAGGACCACCAAACCTATATCTGACGAGCAAAAATATAAGATGCTGCAGTGGCTTGAAAATGATGTCACGTGTATTGAACTGAGTCGATGTCGACTATTCCGCCAGTATCAACTACCCATCTTCAACTATGTGAGTATTAATTTCATACTTGATACTGGCAGAATAGTTAACATTGGCGCAGCTGACAAAAAGAAAAAAAAAACGCTTATTATTGGCATTTCTACCGTCAATCATTACCGTCACATATTTATGCTGGCTGTGGGTGGGGTGTCACATTTGTTTGCCATAAGAGCGGCACTAATTGCAATTTTAGACGAAAACTCGAAACACAAACGTGTATTGTCTGGCTTTTCTACTGTCAAAGTAATATCAGATGTTTTGTTATTTTTTTTCATAAAAGTGCTAAAGAAACGTCAACTTTTCAAATTTAAAAAGTATGGGAGCCATTTTTGTGGTTTCGGTCCGTGAGCTGAAACTAAACTGAAGTCGGGGAGCTTGTCGCCAATGTCTTGCCGACGCGCCCAACGGCGTTGCCAACTAACCCTTCGACCAGGTCACCTCTGCAGAAATGCTTGTTGACGACCATTTGGTATTAGCTTAACATTAAAAATTAAAAAAAAAAAAATTGCGTGTTTCCGCAAAACAACATGAAGGCTCGTGCAGACCAGTGCGACACGCGACGCGACACAAAGGCACCGCTTGTCGCGCGACGAGCGGTGTCTTTGTGTCGAGTCGCGTGTCGCGCCTGCTTGAAGGAGCCTTGACGCCTCCAACGATATCTCGTTTGTTGAAGAACGACGAGTAGTTTAAGAGTTATGACGCTATGATGATGATGACAGATGATCACATACAGTACCGACCAAAAGTCCATGAGCAATCTCACAAAGCAATAGACTGACGCTTCGGTTTGACTTACGACCTTCTTCTATAAGTTGTTACAATACTGTAGACACGCACATTACACACACACACACTTTGTCTGCAACCAATGACTAGTTCAATAATCATCATTCGTTTTTAGTTTCATTCGTCTTGTTCACATAAATATTAAAGTTTAGCAGGTAGACCACAAAAAACTAAGTAAATTATTTCGATTTCTGTGGGGTAGATGCAGTTTGTTACGAGTATTTAATTAATAGAACTTTTTTGGTTCGTGGATAATATTGGTGACGAGTATTTAGCGCAGTGTTGTGGTTAATATCAAAAAGCAGGCATAAAATATATTGAAGAGATCAGATCAGATCAGAGAATATTATTGCGCTGCGTAAAAGTGAAGTGAATATCTAATGAAACCGGACTAAGTGTGAGTGCCTTTAAAGTTTTAAATTCATTGTGAGGTTTAATTCGATTAGTGAATAATAAATAATAAGATAATATGTGTAATAAAAACAATGTTTTTCTTTGTTCTAGAGAAACACTGTGAGGGTTAAGAGATATGAGGAAGGGGCTTATTATCGAGTAGCAGCGACGTCAAATGGTGAATGAAACAAATGGTTTCATACCAACGAGACATTTTGCTGAATTATTAAAAACACGTCATTATGAACCGTTCGCCGTGCACTCTGAAGGCTTGCATCACTGAAGACCAGCTAGAAAACCGTTTTTGACCTTAAAATATTGACCGTACCAACTTAATAAACAACAGATTCGTTATTGCATGAATTTATGGTAACGAATTTTTTAAGCACGTTTCAATAGGGTGTTTGTCGTATTTCTTGCAGATATACCGAAATTGTTTAATATTATTTTAGTAATAGTATTATTTTAGGATTAAAATTTGAGGTTTAGTTTCAATCTTCTTTTCGTAAAGAAAATGAATACTTAAGCTTTAACCTCAATAACAACCAATATTTACTAAAGTCAAATAAAATGTAAAATAATTAATACAAATAAAATATAAACAAACTGCCCATATTTAACCTTAAAATTACCTATTCTGTAAGTAGTTTTTTACATTTTAAGTAGTCTAATATTCTTATTTATTACTTAATTACTTCGACCATGATCAAAGCTTAATATTTATGGTGAAAAAATCCATTAAAAATTTAAAATATTTCATAATTTAAATATGTCTAAATAATACAAACTGCTTCTAAGTTTCTTGACATCTATTTCACATCTTATTCAGCTGAAGTAATGATAAATAATTGTAGCAGTTTATTAACTTATGTAAAATAAATATAACGAATAAACATATTTTTTTTAATTTTGTTATCATATATCACGCATTTTTTATTCTAAAACCTTTATTGCAATAACAACATAAAAAAGCAGCAATATTTAGAAAATATTATTATCGAAAACAAAAATAATAATATTTGCAAAAAACCGCACTGTGTTTCACGAGATTAGAACCTGAGGCAGTTTGAATTCCATACCAACGCTTAACGCTTTCTGCTATCTGCACTTGTTAAGTTACTATCGAATTTTAGCAATGCCATTAACTGGTCAAGTTCACGCGCATAGTGCGAGTGTGCTAGCATGTTTAAAGCGACGGAAATATATTATTGTTTCGTGTAACTGCGTTATCTGTGGTGTGTGTATCGTGTTGCTTACACATACAAATGTACGAGCTATACCGCGTGTTCACAGCAATACGACTCTTAGCGTGCGTGTTAAAATCAAAATCCTCCTTTGCCTTTGCCGTAGTCAGGTAAAAATGTTCGGTTATTGTAATATTATGTTCTCAAAGCTCGGTTTTCGTTACTCCGTTTAAACTAAAACTACTTCCCGGAAAATCGGCAATATCCCGTAGCGTTCAACAGACCAAAACATTCATGAAATAGTTATTGCCCTATACTTACTTGGGCCTCATAACTTAGCCGCTTCTTAAGAGATCTGAATAACTTGTTATTTTATACAATATCATCCAAAATGTCTGATATTAGCAAAGTTTCTCGCGCACTCTAGTTACGGTAGCTACGTGACACATCTGTCACACCAGACACATATATAATCTTCGTGATTTATGGAATATTAATTACGTACATATTTGTAGGGTCGTAATTGATATTATGTTGATGGTTTTGTTGTTATAAATATAAATAAAACAAATAGGTAGATAAATAGTGTTTTATTTCAGGCAAAATACCCATATACAATAAATAGAATAAATAAGTAGTAAAATAAAAACAGTAAAAACATTAAAATAATTCAAGAATCATCATTAAAAATTAAAAATTTTCATTAAACAATTAAAAATTATCAGTCTTCAAAAAAACATATGGCCAAGCGGCGCTTGTTTCATTATAAACATAACGAGAAGAGCAAATCAAAGCAATTATTTTCATCCTGGGTATTACTATTCATTCACCTGATACAAATTTTCATTCTTAGCATGAATCCATTATTCGATGCAGAATTTTAGTTGACTTGTCTACCATCCACGTAAAATTTTCGTCTTTATAACCCCATGTTTTTCATATCAAACAACACAAAAGCGTCCGTGTATTTCTGTTATGATTTTTAAAAGCATTTTCATTAATAAAGTTATCCGACAAAGTGAAAATTTACTTTGACGGTGGTATTTGTAATAACACAATGCCTTTCTAGTGTTATTGCATTGTTCGTTCACTAAAATGACAGATTTTATGATTCCCTTAAGAGCGTGTTTTCTCAGTCGAACATGCTTGTAATTAAAAGTCTAGATTTTATAGAATTTAATTATGTCAGGAACTATTTGCCAGCGTTATTCACGTAAATCTAACAGCTTGCCAATACATTGAAACTTGTGAAACTCCACCTGAAGCTTAACTTTCCTAAAGCAGACATGTAAAACATCCGCTTAAAGCTAAAGCAATGTTACCTTAAATCCTGTTTGTATAAAGCTAAAAGGTGCTCACTATTGAATCAACCACACAGTTCTGATTATACGTATTGCGGTTCATTTTGGGGTAACTATGATAGCTTGATCAAATTTTAATTGATTGGTTAACTGTGAACGTCATGTTGATATTAGTGCACATGGACAATAGAATTTAGAATAAAAAGAAAATGTTCTTAATCAGTTTCTATGGATTTGATTTAACACAAATAGAATTTCAGTCATATATGAAAATCATATAAAAGTCATATATATATAAAGTTCTGGTACGGTAACCAATACAACACTGTAAGGTATGCAGGCGCTTATTCAGATGTGTACAGGTTAGAGTGCGGAGTGAGGCAAGGGGGTGCTGATCGAGGAACTCAGCAGCACTGGCATCGGATGCTTGATAGATGGTGTGTCTTTTAACAACATCAGCAATGCTGACGATATGGTGCTGCTGAGTCCGTCAATCAGTGCCCTCAGAAAGCTATTAAATATATGTGAGTGCTATGCTGGAGCCGATAACTAAGATATAATGTCAAGAAAAGCGAGTTGTTAGTTTTTATGGCACAAAACAAGACCTATGAAGTAACCACCAGCTTTGCTATATGGTGCAACTCTGAACAGAGTAAAGCAGTTTAAATGCCTTGGTCACTGGGTTACAGAGGATGGCACTGATAACTGTAATATGGAGAGAGAGCGTAGGGCATTGGCCGTTCGATGCAACATGCTGGCCCGCAGATTTGCAAAGTGTGACAATAACGTGAAGATAACACTGTTTAGGGCATATTGCCAGGCTTTTTATACCTGCAGTCTGTGGACTAGATACAAACAAAAAACGTTTAATGCCCTGCGTGTGCAATACAACAATACTTTTAGGATACTGTTGTCGATGCCACGTTTCTGTAGCGCGTCAGGGATGTTCGCAGCAGCGCGTACAGATGACTTCTTTGCGATCATGCGTAAAAGATCCGCGTCACTACTGCGTCGGATGCGACACAGCGACAGCAGTCTCCTGAGCATTGTTGCTAGTAAGACTGAAGGCCACCTGATGGGGCACCTGTGCGCAGTACATGTATTGTTGCCAGGTGTCTCCAGAAGATGGCTTAATAGATATAGTGTTCTGTAAGTTGTGTTGTATTATTTTTATTGTTTCTAGTTGTATAAGTTTGTCTTTATTAATTATACTAACATTGTTGTAAGTAATACTAACAAATTACGGGTAATGTGCCTGATAAACAAATAAATAAATAAAAATAAATTAAATTTGATTGTGTGTGGTGACAATCTGACGTTTGCGCCTACCAGCACCACCGCTCCTATTAGGTACAGTGCCGACCAAAAGTCCATGAGCAATCTCACAAAGCAATAGACTGACGCTTCGGTTTGACTTACGACCTTCTTCTATAAGTTGTTACAATACTGTAGACACGCACATTACACACACACACTCACTTTGTCTGCAACCAATGACTAGTTCAATAATTATCATTCGTTTTTAGTTTCATTCGTCTTGTTCACATAAATATTAAAGTTTAGCAGGTAGACCACAAAAAACTAAGTAAATTATTTCGATTTCTGTGGGGTAGATGCAGTTTGTTACGAGTATTCAATTAATAGAACTTTTTTGGTTCGTGGATAATATTGGTGACGAGTATTTAGCGCAGTGTTGTGGTTATTATTATCAAAAAGCAGGCATAAAATATATTGAAGAGATCAGATCAGATCAGAGAATATTATTGCGCTGCGTAAAAGTGAAGTGAATATCTAATGAAACCGGACTAAGGGTGAGTGTTATCATTAATATATTTCATATTTTACTAAACATAAATCTTAATCAAGGGTATTGTTGATAGAACAGAGGTATTGTTGAGACAGAAGATGCCTTTAAAGTTTTAAATTCATTGTGAGGTTTAATTCGATTAGTGAATAATAAATAATAAGGTATTATGTGTAATAAAAACAATGTTTTTCTTTGTTCTAGAGAAATACTGTGAGGGTTAAGAGATATGAGGAAGGGGCTTATTATCGAGTAGCAGCGACATCAAATGGTGAATGAAACAAATGGTTTCATACCAACGAGACATTTTGCTGAATTATTAAAAACACGTCATTATGAACCGTTCGCCGTGCACTCTGAAGGCTTGCATCACTGAAGACCAGCTAGAAAACCGTTTTTGACCTTAAAATATTGACCGTACCAACTTAATAAACAACAGATTCGTTATTGCATGAATTTATGGTAACGAATTTTTTAAGCACGTTTCAATAGGGTGTTTGTCGTATTTCTTGCAGATATACCGAAATTGTTTAATATTATTTTAGTAATAAGTAGTATTATTTTAGGATTAAAATTTGAGGTTTAGTTTCAATCTTCTTTTCGTAAAGAAAATGAATACTTAAGCTTTAACCTCAATAACAACCAATATTTACTAAAGTCAAATAAAATGTAAAATAATTAATACAAATAAAATATAAACTAACTGCCCATATTTAACCTTAAAATTACCTATTCTGTAAGTAGTTTTTTACATTTTAAGTAGTCTAATATTCTTATTTATTACTTAATTACTTCGACCATGATCAAAGCTTAATATTTATGGTGAAAAAATCCATTAAAAATTTAAAATATTTCATAATTTAAATATGTCTAAATAATACAAACTGCTTCTAAGTTTCTTGACATCTATTTCACATCTTATTCAGCTGAAGTAATGATAAATAATTGTAGCAGTTTATTAACTTATGTAAAATAAATATAACGAATAAACATATTTTTTTTAATTTTGTTATCATATATCACGCATTTTTTATTCTAAAACCTTTATTGCAATAACAACATAAAAAAAGCAGCAATATTTAAAAAATATTATTATCGAAAACAAAAATAATATTATTTGCAAAAAACCGCACTGTGTTTCACGAGATTAGAACCTGAGGCAGTTTGAATTCCATACCAACGCTTAACGCTTTCTGCTATCTGCGCTTGTTAAGTAACTATCGAATTTTAGCAATGCCATTAACTGGTCAAGTTCACGCGCATAGTGCGTGTGTGCTAGCATGTTTAAAGCGACGGAAATATATTGTTGTTTCGTGTAACTGCGTTATCTGTGGTGTGTGTATCGTGTTGCTTACACATACAAATGTACGAGCTATACCGCGTGTTCACAGCAATACGACTCTTAGCGTGCTCATGCACTTTTGAGCGCTTACTGTACCTATTACATTTACATAAGTGACTATCTCAGGTAGAACATCTACATTTTCAATTTATAACATAACCAAACTACTCAGCGTCCTCTTGTACAATATATAATATTCGGTGTTCGTCGAGATAACCGCGAGGGTAGCTCTGACCACAATGTTAATAATTCCTCAGTTTTCGTTATCCACAAAGATTACCAAGATTAGGGGAACTACTGTTGATATGGCTGAATTTTCAGAGTACAATCAGAAACTTACGTAATCTTTGTTAAGATGATTTCATTGTCCAAAAGTGGCAACTGTAGACTACGGCATACAGGAAATATTTTCTTTTCAGAGCCGTATGGAAACATTAATGCTGTCGTGAAAAGACTTTTTCTAGTTCATAAAGCCTAAGGAACAAATTAATTAGAGATTAATATCGAAAACAAAAAACATTCGTAATTGTAAACAATATTTTCGGCTCGGTAAATGTAAAAAAGTGATTGTTTAATTATTGTAATAAATTATTATTAACGTTATATTGAGTAGTTATCATTATTGAAAGCTCTACTTATTGATAACTAATTAAAATTAATATGATTTATCGTTGGAAACGATCTGAGACGTTCATTAATTAATCTGTCAAAGAGGCTGGTCTTCGTAATTGGTAATTAATTATAACGTTAATATTGGAACTACTAGGGCTTTGCGCGCTTTCGTGTTTAAGTTAGGTAAAACCTTGTTAATCCGTGTATGGTGTCCGATGATATTAGTATATACATACAAGTGTAGAGCCACTTCAAATATTTAGGTGATTGTATGCCTATGCTATTTTTATAATTACAATTTTGAAACCAGTAAAGAGAAACCACTTGCCTCCTTACGTCTGATATAATGGAATGAACCTCACAGCCGCGCGCCACGCTTACATCGGCGACACATGCAGCGAACATTGCGAGTCTCTACAGACATTAATTACTATGGAACACCAATTACGGTTTATTATTGGATAAATTTACATCTTGACGCTACTGTAATGTTCAACTAGTTAGCAATTCAATCTTAAGACAATTTTAATATTTTAGAGTCACGTTAAGAATGTTTGTGAACCAGAAAGGCTTTGTTCGATCGTTAAAATAATATTTCCCTGTTAACTCTTACTGAGCATTATACATTCTTTGACCAGATTTGTCCTCATAAATAAAACTAATGTCTCTTTATTGTCTGCAGCGTTCACAGCGGACTTCCATGTTATAAAAAGCTCTGAGGCAAACTACCTTTAAAACCTCACCGAAGTCATTACCACTAGCTAGCTAGTCCATACATCTCATTAGCGATATAGTATTGACGAACTTTACATTTGATAAAAAATCTGGGTAGTTGCCAAAATAGGGCAAGGCAAAGAATGCGAAGTAGTAGTCGATATAAAGAGAATTAAGAATTGATGCGTCAATTGAAGTTCCTATAGATGATTGCAAGTATAACTGCCTTCTTGATTCAAACTGAATATTCAGCAGGTTTAAAGGTTTCCCTGTCTTCTTTTGAATTGGAACTTTATATGAAGACTTTATCGTTACATGTGACTTACTTGCTCTCGAGTTAGGGTTGAACCCTAACATCACGCATTATATTATACTATGTTCCGGGTGAATGCTTTTTACCCATAGCCATAAAATATCCGTATATTTTTAAAGCAGGGCTCTTTGATTTTTTCTCAAACTGGAGTTTTTTCTCCTTATATGCAACGCTCATTGTGGTAGGTACATCTCGTCAAGCAAGGTCATCTGCCACACTCATATACACTCATACCTAAATAGAAGTAAATATTTTGTACTCGTGGGTGTAACACGATCCTGTTAAATAAACGGATTCTCCTTCTTGAGCCTTTAGTAGCAGAAAATAAAACGAGGAAAATATTTCACCTGAAATAGAAAAGCACGAATTCTATAACGCTTACAAATATATTCCGAGGGGATTCCCACTCGTACAGGTGCACAAAGGCGACCCTTGTATGCGAGTTAAATCACGCGGAAGCGATCCAAACTTTGTTTTATTTAACTTTTACCGGACTCAGAGAATAGATGAAAGGCTTAACTTTAGTAGCTGCACAGCGTTATAAAATCCAAAGGTTTGAGTAAACGTATCATGAATTATTTACTTACAGCCTCTCTATAATCAAATAATTAGGATAAGACATGAAAAACCACGTTGGAAAAGTCTTGATAAAAAAACTTTTTACAAAAAAAAAAACAACCGACTTCCAAAAAAATATTACAAAGTGAAAAATAACTTTAAATTCGGAAGTCGGTGTCTTTGGTATTGAAGTAGGTTGTTTTTTTCTCTTTTTAGTTGTGGTACCTACCCCACATAAATTCGAATAATTGCTATTTAAATAACAGTGACAGGATTATCATATCATCCACATATTAAGTGGGAAAAAATACGTATTATTGAAGCTAACTCAAAAAGTATTCAAGCAGAATCTGAAGTATAACCTACCAAACAAAAAATTATCATCAAAATGAATTTAAAATTGGCGGAGTAATGGCGTAACAAACATACAAACAAAACATACAGTCGAATTGAGAACCTCCTCCTTTTTGAAATCGGTTAAAAATTCATTGATAGTCCTTATTAGTACGCGGATGGTCGAGTCTTCATTATACTATAACATTGTGTATCAGAGTAGAAGTCTATGTTTCTGTTCGCTTATTGTATGTAATAAAACTATTGAAGTGTAATGATCTCGCGCAAAACTCTCTAGAGATGTCCTCAGATGGAAGTAGAATGGATCACTTTATACTTATCTCAAGGGATACTGTGTTTTTTTTACGATAGGCTAGAAATAATTTAGAGTTGTCGAAGACGGAAGACCGCAAAGTGAACCATTTGTATGACAATTAAATACTGTTATAGATGACATGACACTACATGAAGACTGCATTACTATATGTAACCAAAGCTCATAACATCAAATCGACAATCGAACTCCGACATAACTTATTGATTCAATTTGCTCATCATCTCAATTTATGTTCAAGTTGTAATCCGAGGAAGATCGTATATTTTTATTGGTTATGGAAAAATTGGTTCCACAATAAATGTTTGTTTTAGGTATAGAATACCCGCCCCTGCTTCGCACGGTTTTCATGACTTGACAAAACATCGAGATTACTTTATTATAATTAAATAACTAGCTTTTGCCGATGGTTTCGCCCGCGTGGATGTCGGAAAATATCAATATGGGAACGTACTACCGGGATTATAAATACCTCATGTGTTAATCCTGGTTATAGAATATCTGTGTATCAAATTTCATCCAAATCCGTTTAGGCCTTTTTGCGCCAACCCGGAACATACATCCAGACAAACAGGCAAAAGAACAAACATTTCAAAAACTCTATTTTTGGCATCAGACTCGTTCCCACAAGGATCGTAGCAATTATAATAATATAATTAATTATTTTATTATGATAAATTAATTAAAAAAATATTAATTAATGAAAATTAAATTATTATAATTACTAATTTTATTTTTCTCAAAAATATTAATTGTACAGTTTTGATTTCGTTACTATTTAATTATTTGTACAGATATAGAAGATGTAACTTTTACATTTGAAGAAAGAAGGAAGAAAGAAAAATTGTTTATTAATTAATGTTCTATACACATAAACCGTCGAAGTAATTTACAAAAGGATCTAAGAAACCGCATCAAATCCGTTGCGAAGCTTAGAAGAAAAATGCGGTCACACAGACAAACACGAAACGCGACTCTAAATTATAATATTTATAGAAAACATATTTCGAAATCATTATTCATAACACAATATAACATAACATCACGCCTGTATTACCGGAAGAGTTGGGCAAAGAAATACCTTTAGTACCAATCACTATGAATGAATACGACTTTTGAACGTCTCGAACACGTTTGATGGTGGGCATGACTCGTTTTAGACGGACAATATAGCTACTCAAGGCTACTCAAATTCAAATTCAAAAGTCATTTATTCAAACTAGGCTGAGAATCAGCACTTTTCAAACGTCAAAATTACAAAAGACAGTACCCCAAAAATGCCCACCCTTCACCACTTCCTAGTAGCTTTAGCTGGGAAGAAGAAGTGGCGCAAAAAACTCCCCAGCAGCACATATGTCTGTTCAAGTCAGAAAAAAAAATGATTGTATACAATAGTATGCAAAACAACTTACATTATGCAACACAAAACATAATTTAAATGATAAATTATTGACCATATGTCAGCTAGCACACGCCAATACACCAACCAAAAACATCGAGAACTATACTCAAGCAGAATTTAAAAAATACTAAACGCAAACAGAAATAAGTATCTAAATAAAAGCCTCCAGGCATAAAAGGCGTGCCCGGTTAGATAAAGCTGTAATTGGAAGTTATAAATGATAAACTAGGACCATCGAGGTAAAATAAATGAACAGTTAATTACTAGTAACAATGACAAAACCATGATCAGCAAGACGACCAGTCACCACAAGCAGCACTCGTTCACGAGCATAACGCAAAGAGCAGCCATTACCCCCCTCGCCATATTTGAGGGAAGGAGACAACCCGACCCCCGACGCTACCGCAAGCAGGGACATCTAAGGGAGCATGACGAACTTGCTGCCTGTTGCTCAGGCAAAAAATAATATGATCAATTGTCGAGGTCGCTAGCTAACCACAAATTGCAATACAACTCATAACAAAAACATTGTAATGAGTAGATAATGTCAACAATAAAATAAAATAAAAATAAATTGACTCGTAAAAAAAAGAAATTGACTTATAAATTCAAAATAAAATAAACAATTATATAAACTCATATAAACTGTCAGTAGGTAAGCTAATTCTGGAGAAAGAACATAAACATTGTCTTGAGTTAATCACAGCGACCTTACTATTTTTATCATTTAAGTAGTCGTTGTAGCTGACTGTACTCTATTTGTTCATCTCTTCCTTTCATCCCCTCCACAGAATTGAGACCCTCGCCGCGAAGCACCATCAATACGTTTTGTGTTTGTGAACAAACGTTTACCTTCGTGAACTCAACCATTGAGTTAAAACTTACGTCAGTCCCACGAGACTGACCTTTTAACAGTCGTTTGTAGTGAGAGACGATGAGTCGTTTGTGATGAGAAACAAATCATTCGTAACAACAAAACAAAAACACAACAGAACAAAAACGGATTTATTTCAATAAGGACGTAAAACGAGATGGAAAATGTTGGGCCCAAATGTAATAAGTCGAGATATTTATGATCTAAAAATTAGTCATATTTTTATCCTTGAATATCAAAAATCTGCTGAATTCTCAGCCTGGAAGCCGAGAAATATGATAAAGATAGTTTTCGTGAGATCATCGATTAAAGTAATCGATAACACAACTACAAAAGAAAACCTACCCACTAGCACTAGGTATTAATATAATTAACTCAAAGTAATTAAATTCACTAAATATACTTTTATATAATATATAGTGCATTTAATTTAAATAAAACATCATTAATTACTGAAAAACCAAAATAATGATTATTAATTTCATATCGATTAAAATCAGTTTTATTTTTTGTCTATGTCACTGGCAGTACACATTCTGCACTGGCAGACTGACATTGACAATTTGACACTAGACATTAGTAGTGGGTCAGCTGTCACTTATTTTTTATTTTGTTTTGAGTGCTTTCCCAATTATTTTTCATTTTCAACGATCACTGCTTTGATTTTTACGGATTCTGACCCTGCCTACCTTGTACGACCCTTGCTTTCACACTGGACACCTAAGACCGCTCACACGATTGACTTGAAATTGTTATTTTGGATTTTACGCCGCTTTGTGGATTGGATATTGTTGAAACTATGGATCGCTGTGTGAATTGTGGGATAGCAACTAGTCACTGCAATACACTAATGTATGTTGGAATCTATAAATTCATACCATTTACATCTCGTTACATTCAGGGCCAAGAGTGTATGTATTCGTTTCCGTCTCCTTTAATCGGAAAGGCAACCGAATGGCGAGTGGTAATCTGAGTCTTGAAGTGACACCGAACCCATGCCCCTGTACCGTCCGAATGGACCCCAAATGGACGGGAGCGGAGATATGGGCAAAACCTATTTTTTTTTGACGAGGCTACCGGATAAAAATGCGGTTGCTTTGAAGTTTATACCCTATTTACATAATAAAAAAAATGCCTTCTGAAACACGCAGGCCGTTTTCGCACTGGGCACGCCACAATTGCGGCGATAAGACCCCTCTTTGAGGAGTGGCTTGAGAGACGCCACGGCGTCCTCACCTTCCGCCTGACGCAGGTCCTCACCGGACACGGCTGCTTCGGGAGGTTCCTGTTTAGGATAAGGCGGGAGGAAACACCCAGGTGTCACCATTGTGTGGATCGGCCTGAGGACACGGTGGAGCATACGGTGGAGGTCTGCCTGGCTTGGGCGGAGCAACGCCGTGTCCTCGTAGAGGCGATCGGCGGCGGTGATCTCTCGCGTCCGGCCCTGGTTCAGGCCATGGTACGGAGCGAGAGGAAATGGCAGGCCGTCACCTCCTTCTGCGAAGCGGTAATGCTCGCGAAGGAGGAGGCGGAACGCGTGAGGGAGAGGCGAATTTCGCGCCCTCACGCCCCTAACTGCCACAGGAAGAGACGCCTGGGGCGGGAATTGCGAGCCCATTTCCGGCCACCGGAGGCGCGGGCTTGCGGACGGTGAGCAATGGGTAGCTCGCCGTCCGATAAGGACCAAGCCCGGGTCGACGGCGCGTTGTGTTCCACGCGCGCCTCAAAGAGATGTCAGCAGAATTGACGGGGTCCGCTAGGGCCAATGCCTGCCGGGGGTTCGAAGAAAACCGATAGGGAAATCGTGGCCCCCGGCAACAGGGCAACCGAAGGAACACGGGTGGGTTTTAGTCAGTAAGAGTCTGACACGCCCTCCCACTCCGCCCAGAGCGGGAGAAGTTATTTGATAATTTCCCACCCAAAAAAAAAAAAAAAAGCCCGTTTTCGCACACGCCAAATTAGAAAAAAAAAAGTTATGAGGCAACCGCTCCAAAACTGGTGAGCTTATTATTGGTACCAATATATGTTGTAAAAATAACAGAGGCACTCCACTCCGGGAGTGCCGACAGAAGGGAAAACTTTAACAAGATCGCCTTGGAGGAACAAAAATACTTGTATAGAACTTTGGTCCGTAATTTTATGTAAATAAAGAGCACAATCGCGTTTACAAAAACAAATACTTCTAAAACCTTTAAAATTAAAATACTTGCACAGAACATTGATCCGTAACGTAACATAAATAAAGAGCACAATCTCGTTTACAAAATAGAGGTGTCGGTAACGGTGTCGCGAGTTCAATTGTTTTTTCCCATCTCAAAAATGCTTAACACGCCTAGTTTTCACTTCAAAAAAGCCATCCGATCCTTTTTTTTTTTTTTTGCGGTCCGATCCTGCGGGGTAGTTTCTGAGAAACAACGCTTCAAAGTCCCCAAAAGCCCTATTTAAATTTTTAAACAAAAATCGAAAAATAATAATTAGGTAACTAGTTTAAATAGAATGGCATTCGAAATTTAAGCTCTAATAAATGCAAGGAATTGTGTGTATCAATGTCATTCAGTTTTGATCAAATTAATCTCCATTGCATGCTTTAACTATTTGATTTTTTTCCTAAAATCTTTACTTTCTGTTTACTTTCCCTCACCTTTTTTTTTTTTTTTTTTGGGTGGGAAGTCGTCAAATAACTTCTCCCGCTCTGAGTGGAGCGGGAGGGCGTGTCAGACTCTTACTGACTAAAACCCACCCGTGTTCCTTCGGTTGCCCTGTTGCCGGGGGCCACGATGTCCCTTTCGGCCCATATTCGCAGCAGCAGGCATTGGCCCTAGCGGACCCCGTCAATTCTGCTGACATCTCTTTGAGGCGCGCGTGGAACACAACGCGCCGTCGACCCGGGCTTGGTCCTTAACGGACGGCGAGCTACCCATTGCTCACCGTCCGCAAGCCCGCGCCTACGGTGGCCGGAAATCGGCTCGCGATTCCCGCCCCGGGCGTCTCCTTCTGCGGCGGTTAGGGGCGTAAATTTATCTCTCCCTCGCGCGTTCCGCCTCCTCCTTCGCGAGCATTACCGCTTCGCAGAAGGAGGTGACGGCCTGCCATTTCCTCTCGCTCCGTACCATTTTGCGATTTCCTCTACCATATTATACATATACTTTTCCTCACCTAATTAATAATTTTCGAGTGACAAGCCTTGCTCAAATACCAAATTCTAAATAATAAAACAATCAACAACATACGATTTTGCTGAGATCTCTACGGTATTTTTAGGGATCCGTTGCCAAATGGCAAAAAACGGAACCCTTATAGATTCGTCATGTCTGTCTGTCCGTCTGTCTGTCTCTCTGTCCGTCCGTATGTCACAGCCACTTTTTTTTCGAAACTATAAGAGCTATGCTGTTGAAACTTGGTAAGTAGATGTATTCTGTGAACCGCATTAAGATTTTTACACAAAAATAGAAAAAACAAATAATTTTGGGATTCCCCATATTTAGAACTGAAACTCAAAAAAAAAAATTCTTCTAACTCATACGTGTGGGGGTATATATGATGTACATTACTATGTATACTTCCACCGAAAATTGGTTTGAACGAGATCTAGCAAGTAGTTTTTTTTTAATACGTCATAAATCATAAACCGCAATTTACCTTTCATTCAATGTTACTTGCTGCTACGGAACCCTTCATGGGCGAGTCCGACTCGCACTTGGCCACTTTTTTATAAAGAATTAATGAAAATCATACACGAATCTTTTTACGCATTACTCATTTCTAGTTCACTTATAAAATTCACATCGGATTTTCTATACTTAAAGGAAAAAGCGCGCAAACAAATAACGTTAGAGAAATCTTTTAGCTTCGTGTTTTACAAATATTTTGCTGTTGTGACTTTCGCTTTATTTTCTTTAAATAATAAAACAAATTGGGAAGGATGTCTTTCGTAAGTCATAGTTCTCGTTGATTTAATAAACGTGTTGCTCTTATCAGCTTGTTAAGAACTAAGCTAACCTAAATAAACTGTTTTTATTGTTGTGGATGTAAATAAAACGGACTCTGAAAAATACTACTTACGTCTTTATTTCCTACTGGTAAAAAAAATCCCTTTCCTTTCATTCATAAATACCTAGTTAAGTACTAAACTGCTCTGTTTTTTGGGGTAAGCTAAGTTTCTTAAACTTCTGTATCCGACAACATCCGAGTAAAATAGCTTTTCTTCTCTTTATTACTTATAACAATAATTTATTCGAATAAACTCCTGTTGAGTTACTTGTTTTATTGTTCTTGTGTACAATACCCGGGGAAGATACATTTAGTTGTTCGTTAGTTCTTCGAGAAATAATAGCAAGAATCTTTTTGTTTTTCTTTTCATTGTCAAAGTTGGAAATAACATTTTCCGCGATTGATGCGTCACCTGGTAAATTCCGGATTGGGCTTAGATGAAGTAAATATTTCTTTAGAAGAGATAAATAACAATGAAAATCCGATATATAGTTGACGTATTCTAGTATGCTCGTAATTTGCAGTTTCAATAAAATTACACACGAAAGTTAATTTATGAACAGACTCGACGCTATTTACACTGTGTCAAGATGTCCTCCTCCATAAAACGTCGTTAATATCATCCTAGGAACAAAAATATTTTTTTTTTTTTTTTTTTTTTTTTTTTCTAAATTAATGTCTGTAATTTTTTTTTGGTGTGCATAATAAAGAATATTCTATCTATTGTAAAGGTAACTGAATAGGATAATGATAATGATTTTATCAATCATCAAGTAGGTATATAGTCATATTTATAGATTTTAATGCTCCCACACTCTACTACCTACATGTGTGTTGCCACGTACAAATACGAGGCAACACATAAACTGCGTGGTGACGTCACAGTTAAGTGGCTTACCCCACATTTACATATTCGCCCACATTCTTACTGCAGATGATATGAACAAAGACTCGTGAAAGTGTCAGCCGTATGGTAACATGATTCTCACGTGAAAGCTATGAAGATCTTTGTGATTTTAAATTTCCCTGTGCAAGGAAAATAATGATGGCAGTGTATGGTTTCCAATTTGAAGTCTTGTAGCATTCGTACAGCTCTGGAAATGAACAAGACGTATGAATATCATCGGTATCCTTTAGTTTCTTTCAAAAAAGTATAATATATTTAATTGAGATCTTTTTTTTTTGTTTTTTCAAAACCAATAATATAAATATAATATTTTCGTATACATTTTCGTATTCTGAAAACCCCGAAAAATTATTCTTATGTTCCATTGAAACTTAATGTTTCTACTTTTGTTTCTTGATCCATACATCTGCCGTTCACCTCGTATAAACAGATAAGGTGACTTGTGTCGCGTCGGTGACGAATAAATAGGTACCGCTGTGTGACGTCACACGCTGAACATATCATTTTCCGCTGTTCCGTGATGGATATTTACATATTTATCACAGCTTTTGTGCGGATGAAATACTCATGTAAAAATCTCTATTTAGAACTGTCACATGTGCCAGATATGGTCAAGAGAGGTTTATATCTTGTGAGAAATGTCAATATCTTCACAAATATTGTCTTAATCTTAATGAGCTGAGCCTAGTAGTTAGCCACAATGTCTGTACTTACCTAGATTGGAAAACCGGGTCTTTTTGTAAAACTACCTGCCTAGTCTTTTTCTATACAAAGTGAACATTGATTTGAAAAACCGCAGAACAATATTGTTCTCAGAATATAATGTAACTTTGACCTCAGCAAATAACAACAAAGAACCGAAGCCCTAACCGTTGACTCTGAAGTTCTTCCAAAGTAGGTAAAAACACCTGTGTTACAGGGGCCATTCTCTCAATCAGTAAGTTCTGGATTTATGCAATAACATCATTTGAATTTACAAACAAAAAATTATAATTTATATAGCAAATTATATACAGAAAGTCACGATTCAAAGCATCTAATCATAATATTAACTCTGGCTTCGTTAATATTATCGAGTTATGAAAGGAAGCAGGCGGCGTAATACATATTGAATTTTTTTACATAATTCGTCTCGTGCCGGAAAATCAAGAAGAGCGAAAATAACTACGCAAACGAAACCAAGCGAATTCAAGCGGCGGAATTTCCTAATATTAACTTGGCAGAATTGATTTGGGAGACGCACAGAATAAACCTTAATAATAATAATTTTTTTACATAATTATATCTGATGTATGTGTTTCGATTGTATTCATCTAGTATCGTCAAACTTCTTTGAGTAAGAAGGCACATAAATTGATGTTGTTCTTTTCCATTTAAACAATCTCAAACTATCTTTAGATCTAGAAAGAGAGAAAAGCGTTGTTTGTTTCCCGATGTCGACACAAAATTGACATAAAGGATTGGAAACTTTCACCAGCAGAGAGCTAGCTCGTGCCTAGATCCAGATAGTGAGATTGTATAGTAAACTATCGAACAAAATGCGAAGAGTCTACACAGACATAATATCAAATCTTGAGCAACTTTATCATACTCTCTTCTTAGGTCAAACAGTATTTCAAGCTTCCTTGATCAGATTATGGTTCTGTTCACCGCGTACCTATCTACGTTATCTTCACTCGTTGGTTGTATATTAGCCATGTCTGTTGTGTTCCAGATATTGTTGTAGGTATAATATCTGCAGACACTCTCATGTTTATGTCTATGTACGCGAGTGTTCGTGACGGGACGTGAGAGATCAGACTTCACGAAGTCAAGCGGTGCTTGTCAAGTAGTGTAAATCAATAAAGTTTAGGTGAGTGTCCGTATCTTAACAGATGTACATTGAAAAATGTTTTCATCATTTCAGCTGAAAGACGTCCACTGCTGGACATAGGCCTCCAAAATGTCTTATTTTAGAATTAAAAGGATAGATAGCTACAATGACCACGAGTGCTATTTACAAATTAATTCAATAAAAAAATAAAAAACTATCGCCCGAGTGATTACCCTAATCATTTCTGTGTGCCAGTGTACTTATACGTATTGCTGGAGTTGTCCACAAATAAATTGAATTCGTGCGAATCGCCTCAAGAAAAACTAATATTTACTAAAATGGTCGATTTGCCCGGATTCGGGCGAGTTAATTCGGGCTAGTCACCAATAAGACGTTTTGTTATCAATGCTTCCTGATCAAAACTTCAATAACAACACAACTCCTTTAACTGCGGATGGATCCACTAAAATACTTTCTATCCTGCAAACAAATTTCAGTTCCATTTACATGAACAGTGCGAATTTATTCGGGTAATGTCGCTGAGACATCATGTGCTCATGTTTATGTAGCAAACTGCCAACAAATGCGTCTTTACATCTCAGGGACTGTTTCTGATAAGACCCCCCTCTTTGAGGAGTGGCTTGAGAGGCGTCACGGCGCCCTCACCTTCCGCCTGACGCAGGTCCTCACCGGATACGGCTGCTTCGGGAGGTTCCTGTTCAGGATAAGGCGGGAGGAAATGCCTGGGTGTCACCATTGTGTGGATCACCCGAAGGACACGGTGGAGCATATGGTGGAGGTCTGCCCGACTTGGGCGGAGCAACGCCGTGTCCTCGTGAAGGCGATCGGCGGCGGTGATCTCTCGCGTCCGGCCCTGGTTCAGGCCATGGTACGGAGCGAGAGGAAATGGCAAGCCATCACCTCCTTCTGCGAAGCAGTAATGCTCGTGAAGGAGGAGGCGGAACGCGTGAGGGAGAGGCGAATTTCGCGCCCTCACGCCCCTAACTGCCACAGGAAGAGACGCCCGGGGCGGGAATTGCGAGCCGATTTCCGGCCACCGGAGGCGCGGGCTTGCGGACGGTGAGCAATGGGTAGCTCGCCGTCCGATAAGGACCAAGGCACGTTGTGTTCCACGCGCGCCTCAAAGAGATGTCAGCAGAATTGACGGGGTCGGCTAGTGCCAATGCCTGCCGGGGGTGCGAATATGGGCCGAAAGGGACATCGTGGCCCCCGGCAACAGGGCAACCGGAGGAACACGGGTGGGTTTTAGTCAGTAAGAGTCTGACACGCCCTCCCGCCCCACCCAGAGCGGTTGAAGTTATTTGATGACTTCCCACCCAAAAAAAAAAAGAAAAGGGACTGTTTCTGAATGTTGATATAATACATGAAACCCTAATAACAGAAGGGTTTGCCTTATAAACCTGTCCTATGATTCGATTTAAGGTGTAGTTTTGTTTCGTTTTCCTAAAGTTTTTAGCCTTTGCATTAGTCTTATTTCTCTTTTCCGCGGAGGTAGGTAGATACTTGATTTAGTCTTATTTATGTAAGATTATTGTATATGTAGTATTAGTAAGTTCCTGTTTATTTTTTTTGTTGTATTTAGGCGACAAGAAAAGATGAAAAGTGTAACAGAATATCTTCGCGTTTTAACTTCACATACACACTTATGGCGGTACTCTGTTCGAATTTTACGTACTGTTAAAAATAGATCACTGGAATAACAGTGAAGTTAATTAAATTCACTTAATTTTATTAATGTATTTTACTGAGGTTTTGGTAGACAAATCAAAACCTTTTATTCTCTTTCTTCTAACTATATTTATACGATCATGATTATTCGAAATACGGTATTTCTGAAAAAAGGCATGTAACTAACCAGCAAGCTTGAAAAAGAAAACACCGGTTTAATATCATTAGAAAATTTTGATAGTGTAGATTTCTATTAATAAACGCAAGAAGGTTCTAGTACATTTCTACTGAAAAACCAAAGCGGTATTACATCAATTCAGTAGGATCTTTTACAAAAATAAATAAATGTTAATAAAGTATTATTTGTGTTGTTCCTGGCTCTCGATGCGGCGCCTGCTCAGTATCACTCTCCTCAGCATCGCCGCGGAGCATGCGCATGTGCAGCAGCGCAACAGGGAGCACCATGGACCACAAACCTGCGGCGGACACTTAAAGGCTCCCGTGGGCACGATAACGACACCTACATAACTTACCCAACCCTTTCCCGATAAAGTGTATATCGACAATAGAACACGACATAGTGAATGGGACTATATCGATATACTTTACTCAGCAGTACACTACCAGTGGGTTGACATTCACTGAGTACATGTACTATGACGAGTCTTACAAGTTGGGCGAGAGGAGAACGCTCACCGTCACTGACGAGAATAGTACCAGGATCAAGTGACTTCAGGTATTATTCAATTTAACAAGATATCTACGTGTGTATGTTTAGTATCCCTTATTTGTGGATGAAGTCTAGGTATTCATAATTTCAGTCACAATTATCTGAAATCACCTCTATTAAACGATAGAGCTTCGGGTTCAAAACAATTGCAACATGTTTACTAAAACACTCACGCTTTGAAATATTTACGATAAATTAAATCGATTACCTTTCTACATTATATTTAAAGAACATTAAACATTACATAGAAGTAAGTGCTTTGGGAAATTGTGACATTTATTGTTAGTAGGTATTACTCCCATGAAATATTCCAGCACTGATCGCCAAATGTCTTGGAATATCAAAACACTAGCTTATTTAAGAGACCAACGGATTTATGGCGGCTATAAATTCTGTAGTGGATATAATATACTATTTGGGAATACTAAAAGCCATCTAAACTACTGCAGACAATTTTGCACCAAATATAAGTCATTGTAGGTAATAGATAAGAAATGCACATTTAAATCCCTTATAACATCATGTGAAGAGGAAATACAGGTACGTGAGACAAAACAAGGCGCACATTTTTATTATGACGGAAAAAAATATGTTCGTTCCTACCTTGAGCGGCTCACTGCGGGAAGGAGGTTAATAATGTGCCACATTACTGTAATTATTCAACGTAACGAGATTGTCGTCGACTGTACCGCGGAATGAGAAAATAATGTGGTTGACTTTTTATACGCTTGAAGCGAACATGATGCTTGACGTCGAGTTTATTTTTTCCTTATTTTCGTATGAGCTTTTTATTGTATACTTACTTTCCTTTCAGTGATTTCATTTTTCTAGCAATCAAGCCTTCTATTCATAAGCATTATTACCTTAAATAACTTCTAAAACTTCTGAATATAATATGGACTGGGAATAAGAAAAAATAGTTTTTTTATTTTATTTGATTTGTAGGTTCGTTGAAATCGGAAAGACTAAAATATAAAACATGGACTAAGTGCTATGATCTTCATGGTCGAGAAAACAACACAAGAAATAGAACCGTGTCGGTAGTTCCACGTTCCATTTTATAAAACAAATAAAAATCAAAAGAAATACCTTGACTCATACAAAGCCCATGCAAAGGAAAGGTACCCAACACCCACAGTTGTACTTATAACATGAAACTGTTTCATTTCAGCAAGCATTGTTGGGCTTAAATTACAAAGAGCAAATGATAAGCGGTCAAAGGTCGCTTCCATCTTGTATGGATCAGAATATTGGGCTACAAAAGGGATAAATAAAAGGCAATTGCATGCAGCCGAGATGAGAATGCTTAGAGGAATGTGTGGTGTTACACGAATGGATAGAATAAGAAATGATTACATAAAAGGGAGTCTGAAAGTGGCACCGGTGACCGAAAAGTTGTGCGAAAATCGGTTGTCATGGTATGGGCATGTGATGCGGAGGAGTGAGGAAAATGTCGTGAGGAAAGTTTTGAGTATAACTGTCGATGGCTGTAAGAGTAGGGGAAGACCAAAGAAACGATGGATGGACTGTGTGAAAGATGATATGGCTAGAAAGGGGGGGAATACCGAGATGACGACTAATAGAGAAGTGTGGAAGAAAGGGACATGTTGCGCCGACCACTAATACATTGGAATAAGGGCAGGAGAATGATGACGGTCGCTTCCGAAGTAACCAGAAAATCATTTAACCAAACACTAATAGAAAAAGGGTCACAAAAAAAAACAACGTAGCAACAATATTTAACTTTGTAACATTCTATCGACGTAAGTAACAAGAGAGGGCGGGCGGCGTACCTTATGTTTAAGGCTGCAGGCACGAAACCAGGGGCGAGGAGTGATGGCCGAGCGGGGCGGTGGCGACAGTACGAAATTGTTGCATCGCCACCGCCCCGCTCGAGCATCGCTCCTCGCCACTGATTTCGTGCCCGCAATCTTAAAGATATACAGAACTACAAGTACGATACCAAAACGGTTTACATCTTGTACGATACAATGATAAAGGCTTACAATACCACTTTCCTTCAGAATTCCATTATTAACCTGAAAAGTACAAAAACATCAGATTCTAATCGCATAACAATCTATTAAGCATTCAATTCACCGGACACCTGCGCATTGTTTGCTATAAATAAATCGCAAATGGATCAAACTCAAATAACCTTATGAATTAGATGTACAGTTTTATAGTGATTTTTTTTTAAACTTTGAATTCAAATTCAGTAAACTTAAGTTATAAATTCCTATCGTTCTATACAATTCTACCACTTTTGTTACTGGCGGGTTTTATTAATTTTGCTGACATTTTTGCAGCATATAAACGAAAACTAAACAATGAAAACCTCATTCATTTTATGGTTGACCGTACTTATGTCCGCCAACTGCTTTCCCTCACGGTCGGCTCTTTGCTCAGTCAACTGATAAGGTCTCGGACGCTCGACCCCCGTCACACCCACGCTACAATTGAAAAAAACTGAAACGGATAACTAAGTAATAAAAAATCATCTCGTTTGGAAACAAGAATCTGGAGGAATTTTGGGGCAATGATTGTAGAAGTCTATTCTAAAGGAAACTTGCTTGAGACAAAAGAAAGAAATCGCTTTAGTGAATGTATAATTGGGTTTCGCAAATTTGTATGTTTTCTTTTTGGTTCATATTATGCAATATGATGTCAAAATTGTACACAATACATGTGATAGGGCATAGTACCTCCTTGAAATTATTGTGTGAAGTAAAACTGGTAAGGTTTTTGAAACTATACAGCCTAAAAACGATCACAACCTCGACCATATTATTTTCGTATTGCCGCAAATACGTTTAAAATTCTTACCTTTTCTCTGTGCGAGCTTTGTATGAGTCAAGCCATTTATTTTTAAAATTATTGGTTTTGTAAAATGTAACGTGGAACCACCGGCACGGTTCTGTATCTTGTTTTGTTTTCTCGACCATAAAAATCATAGCACTATAAGTCCATGTTTTTCTATTTTATTCCGATTACCCTAAGTTAAAAAGTAAACCAATAAATTGAAAAACAAAAGAATACTAAAACTTTCCTTATTCACAGTCCATAATTTATTCTGAAGCTTACAGTATATAATTATGATCGTGCGACTTTCACGATCAACGTAAAACCATTAGTAAGTCCTTGCAATATAACTCTTAACTCGGTATGGTAAGGTATAAATTAGAATTATTGCTTTCAGTTTGATAAAACTGTCGGCAATTATTCTAATTTGTACTTTATTAAAATAAGATAATAGTTAGGATTTATAAGAGTAAGAAAAATAAAATTGTCCATTAGAGCCGTTTATCATTAACATTTCAGAGTAAGCTGTCCTGACAATCCATTTGATTGGCAGTTGAATATAATATCCACGAACGGGTATCATAACACTTTATTTATACCTACACTTTACTACGCGACCACACTATCATGACGTGAATATTCAATCACCTCATGCAAAAATAAAGCCTTCATTTGATAAATATAATACTGAAAAAAATCTTCAACCCACTGTTTGTTTTCATGAAAATTTTAGTCCTGCTGGCGATCAATGGAACTCACAATTGAATATCCAATGATAAAGGTGTGACAGAATCACAACTACGCTTCAGCAATGTTGTGTATTGTTTTAAGATTAATTAGAACTGTTTAATTATTGTTGTGTGTTTGGTCACATAAAATTAGGTACTTTATAAATTAATTAATGTTCAGAATGCTCGTCACATGACGTAATAGCACTTCAACCGCACACATTATTATCTCGGCTCATGCGCAGCATTAACAAGTAACAGTATAATATCTCGATAGTGACCTTGAAATAATTACCTACGACCGCTCGGTAGATGAACCTTCCGCGTCCGTGCGTAACTGCCGCGCACTCCATACTATTGCGTACTGATATACACTGAGATTTCGAAGGGTGTCGTTTCGGCCGTTTTCTATGAAGATATAATACTGTTCTTATTTATACTGTGATAATTATGCGCTGGGTAGCAATAATGTATGCACCAATATGTAATAATTTTATGCTACTTTTCAGTAGGTAATGCGTGTGATAGTTGGGATTAAAAACATTTGTTATGAATTAATATTTTATTTTAATATAAAAAAATGGGAAATATTTAACTGATCCTCTAAAAACGTATTGACCATCTTTATTTAATAAATGATGTACGCTTTGTAAAATTAAAGAAACTTTAAAAAAAATTTGGGCTTCTAATGATGCACACTTTAAAAAAAGAAATGACCTCTTTTTAAAAAAGGTTCTCAATTCAACTGTATCTTTTTTTTTGTGTGTTTGTTACGCGATTACTTCGCCAATTATGAATTAATTTTAATGATTCTTTTTTGTTTGGTAGGTCATACTTCAGAGGTGGTCCCATATAATTTTTTATGACTTTGCTTGGGTAGTTTTTGACTTATCTTCAATAATTCGTATGTTTTCCCACTTATCTTTTGTCACAACTGGTCGCAGTAATTTAGGGTACCCCGGCCAAACGGGTTAGGTTAGAACTCTGAGCTAAGCTGCGGACAGACTGACAGACGGACATGGCGAAACAATAAGGGTTCCTTGTTGACTACGGAACCTAAAAAACAAGTGTTTGATGCAACAATTATGTATATGACAGTGTCAAACATTAAGAAACATTTTATATCATGGTACCCTCGTCATCCGCGTCCCTCAGCGGTGAGCTGACAAATGTGGTGATAGTCATGCGACCAGTCTGTGATATATAAAAACTTTTTACAAAAAAAAAACAATCGACTTCAAAAAAAACACCACAAAGTGAAAAATAACTTTAATTTCGGAAGTCGGTGTCTTTGGTTTTGAATTTTCGTTCTTTGTCACCGACTTCCGAAATTAAAGTAATTTTTCACTTTGTGGTGTTTTTTTTGAAGTCGGTTGTTTTATTTTTTGTAAAAAGTTTTTATTTTTCACATTTTAGTTGTGACACCTACCCCACACAAATTCGAATACCACTACCTGCTATGTAAATAACAGTGACAGGAAGTTATCATATCATCCACATACTAAGTGAGAAAAAATACGTATTATTGAAGCTAACTCAAAAGCTACCCAAGCAAAGTTAGTAAAATTTAAATGGAACCACCTCTAAAGTATGATCTACCAACCAAAAAAAGAAGCATCAAAATCAATTCATAATTGACGGAGTAATCGCGTAACAAACATACAAAAAAAAAAAAAAAAACAGTCGAATTGAGAACCTCCTCCTTTTGGAAGTCGGTTAAAAATTATCTAAAATAATACCATAAAAGTCCGCTGCCTATTGTATTGAGCGACTATAAAAGTTTTTATCGAGAAATTCTTCCAAGGTACATTTTGATCCGAATGTTGTTCTATTTTTATTTTATTTTATACAAGAACCTTTCACTGTTTGCGAAGTACAAGTAGTTTTATTATTCCAATTTATATGGATGGAAAATTCTTTAGTAGATTTCATACACACGGCACTTAGGCTGCTTTTTCAAAGGAAAAAGGTCAATCTTATTGAGACATTTGCGCACCCTTAAAGCCATCGAATTTATAAATATTATATTTGAAATAATATAGAAATAATATTTCGAAATTTTAAAACTCTTACTACAAATAATTTTCGTACAAAAGGATGAATGTGTTAAGTTAATACATTCCAAACATAACAAACAATAAATATTACAGAGAATTATGACAAATAAATCGACAAGAGAGTAGAGTAGAGTAAGAGTTTGCGATACAAACAGAGAACCTGCGAGTACCGCGCGCCGACATTACATTTAATTAAAAGATTTCGGAAGAACGTGGAATAAAGTTTCTGAATTTCCTCTCCTGCTGGGGGCACCGTATGTAGATAGCGGGTTTGCATAATTGTGTAACTTCTTTATCTTATTAGTTGAGGGAACCGCTGGTGGCCGGAGTGAGGAATAACAAATGAGTATTTTGATTTGACTTTGTTCGTTTAACCGTAAAGTTAGCGCCCCCGATTGGACCACACGAACCTCCACCGGCTCGGGAATTGGTCCCATTGAACACCAGAATGACGACATACGACACCCCAAATTATTACCTACACTATCCTATTGTACCTGGTTGACCGAGCTCTGCTCGGGTGAAAATAGAGAATGCTCATTTAGTAGTATAGGATAGTTCATACTAATTCTATGTATAGTACAAATACTAATGCCATGCTGTCATTATAGTAAATACTTACTAATTCCATACTGCCATACATTATTCTAAGGTAGCCATCTTGTTCAAAGCTTTGGGTGACGGAGCTCTGCTCGGGTGATATGAGACCTAGCTAGATCGATTTTTTGCCCCCGTAAACACCTATACTGCAACTTTCATCGAAGTCATTAGAGCCGTTTTCGAGAATGTGATTACAAATAAATATATATATATACATACAAATATTACTCGTTTAATAATATTATAGGATAGGATTACCTAATAAAAGGTTGCAATAATTGTATACCAGTATTCCAAAATCCTTCTCTTGAACTCAGCCTCACAATAACTTTAACTTTGAACGGCTCTTTTGAGATAAGGTGATTCACGACCTTTCTACATCCATAAGGACCTTTTTTGGAGGAACTATTTTTGTTAAGTGGGTAGATTATTTATATTCGGTCACAACGTTTCCTCGGGGATATGACCGTTAAAACGAATTTATATTTTTAGCTACCGACTTTGTACAACATGCATTACAGCATTGCCTCATATATATTTTTACGGTAATGTAACAGTTAAGTTAAAATTAATTTTCTAGTGCAAAAGTATAGCTATGTTACTAGGATAGCTAAAATTACACGGCCTATTAATTTATTCAAAAGAGAGTCTTAATCCATGATTGTGATGGTAGTTATCTGTCCCTCTTTATGTTATCAGATGTATACACATGAATATTAAATTCAGTTCCGTCCTCAAACAGAGTAGGTAATTCGTATCGATTTTATATCAAAGCTGGGTGTATAGGTATAGCGTAATATTCAGCGCACGATCCGTTTCCATTACATTATAAGGAATCAATCACACTTGTGCGTCATTACTTCTAATACAAACAACACCAGTGCAGTGTTCCCTCTTAAATACAATACACAGCAATAGTGAAAGTTGCACAATAATTAGGAAATATACAGGATAAACAATGTATCTTTATCGAGTTTTGAACTGGAGGCAAAAAAACAACCTTGACCATAAGGTAAACCTGAAACTAATATGATCACAAGACAACGGATGAGTTACACTAGATTAATACGATATAATTTCTGCTCTGTGTTGAAATTGGGTAAAATTATTAAGTACAATATTATGGTTAGTCTGCACTAAGTCTTAAAAGCCTACTTGATGAATAGCTATTGCAAAGCACAGACTGCACGGCGTCGACGCTCAGCAGGTGTTAGTGTACCTATTGAACAATTTCTTCTACAGAAAAAGTTACTAACTATGTATCATGTTTTACCTAATTCGGAATATTGATTGCGGAACTCGAGAATTATATTCACCCTTCCTAATCATATTAAAGCATTTCACAAAATGGAATCACGTTCCAATTGTGCCTAGCTTTGGTGAACAAGCCGATAGTATTTTTATAAATTAGCTTTATGATGAGGCTTTGATGTGCCACACGAAACATAACATTGGTTAATTTAGTTATTCATTTCAACGTAGGCAATTCCCCAGTGTGTTTAAGTGCCTCATTTATTGTTGTATTAATTGGACACCCCATATGTACACAATTCCTTATGTAAGAGGGTTAACCTAAGGGAGTTCACAAATGCCGTGCATCGGGTTAAAAATGTCAAATGGAACGAGTTATCTAATTTCAGAAACTTTAATTGTTGCAATTGCAGAGAATGTTAAAATAACTTATTTCTACCAGAATATTACTTGACTAGAGAAGATAATAATTATACTAATATTCCCTCCGATTAAGGCAATTGGTTTATTATGCATAGGAAGAGATAAGATTTGTATGCAGTCGGATACGTCGTGCTACGAGCCGCTACGCCGCGTCTTGCTACGAAATGCTACGAATGGTTACGTCTATAGTCGTCAGTACGATACTAAATTCTAAGAGCCAGTTAAATTGCATCTCCTAACCATGTTAATTTGAGATACATTGGATAACGTAGTAAAGATTTTTATCATTCTATTATTTTGTTGTAAATTATTGTTTGGTTTATTTCGATCCATAAGTTTTGAACACAAACTAAACACGGAGGTCGTAAGAGATTGGAAGTAAACATAAATATAAATAAATAAATAATATAGGAAGTTCAGAAGCTCACAATCACAAAATAAACATCTGAAGTGTGGAGACGGCAGACAACAGATTGCCGCTCGCGATCTCTAATCTGAATGTCAAAACAGTACCATCTAGTATACTAGACTAGATGTAAACAGGGATCGAGTCACAAGCGATCATCTACTGAGTACGAGAGTGGACTTTTAAATCGGGAGCATGAGAGAAGACCGCAGTAATAGGGCTATTAATTTAATGAGGGACCATATATCATGCAGTAGTGTTGGGTAGAAAAAGAAATAACAATCTATGGTAAAGCTTTGTTGTGCGTGAGAGCCTTTTGATTAAAGCTTGGTATAATCAAACTATTACCACGTAAATGCCATTTACATACAACGTTCCGGCTTATCAAGACTTATTTTTTGCAGGATTACTCATTTAAAATTCATGTAGTTGTTGGAAAAACTTAGCTCCTATTTTGTAAAGTAAAATATGAAAGGTTTTTTATGTAATTTATTGTGTGGACAATTATTTTAGCATTAGCAGACTCAAGGTTTTCGTTTCTCGCAATAAATTAAAATGTAAATTTAATTAAATATCAGACCCCAGTAGGCCCAAAACATTTCAGAAATTGCCAGCTTATGCATAAAGACAATTTGATCAAAATACGTTAAAGGTTAAATAAATATTCCTCCGTAGAACGAATGTAGTTTCCAGACTACTGAAGACTGTGTGGGAGGATCAAAGTCTGAGTACATTCTTAGAATATTATGGTCCAAGTACCTACTAACACTTATAACCTACCTAAGTTTTTAAGTAATTATCCCCGCGTTTTAATACTGTTATTGTTTTTACCTACTTACCCGAAAACTAATATCTAAATGGCATATAATTTCGTCTGAATAGAACAAAAACAACAATGTTATACAGTATAAAGAATTATAACCTATAAATTATTTTTGTATAGTTTGATGTCTTACGACTTCCACGCGAATGAAGTCGCGGGCATAGGCTAGTAACCTATAAAAACCGTTATAATTTAACAGATTTTAAACGGCAAAACCAATTCCACTCAAGTAGGTGAACATGTCCGTATCACGTGACGTAGTTTATGAAACGAGCGTTTGTGAGTTCAAACAACATGGGGCGGCGCAGTGGTAGAGATGAATTTATTTGTAGACATGCGCCGAATAGTGGTTTCACCGAATAACCGAATACCGAATAATATTCGGTTAAGTTCTTACCGAACCGAATATACTGCCCGATAATTCGGTTCCCCGTTCTATAGTTTTGCAGCGCAAACAAGTTCATACACGCTAGATTTCCAAAGTGCCGCGCGCGTACGGAGTGAGTGGTACCTCGCCTCCCGCTACCCGCTGCACCCCGCCACTGTCATTGCGTATGAAAACACAATACGGGTGCCAGATTTTAGTGCAGTTCTTGACAATTTGATAAACATTTTGGTGTTTTGGGTGTTTTGAAAAATGATAAGTCGACGGAAAAAGTCGCATGTGTGGGAGATCTTCAAAGAAATCGAAGATGATAATAAAAAAGTGCGATGTACGTTGTGCAACGCAGTGTTTTCTCGCGGGGTCACTGGGCGAAACGCTTCTACAAGTACTATGAATAATCATATAATGCTTAAGCATAAAAGTAATTTTCAAAAAGTTGTTTCGATATCGTCTAGTAGCAACAGCGCAGCGGATATGGTTCCAACACCAGTGGCTGGGCCATCATCGATTGCTGGGTCATCATCGGTTTCGACCATGCAACAAACATTGCAGGATTAATTTCTTACAAAGTGGGATATTATAGACCCGAGAGCAAAACAAACTCATGGAACCATCACTGAAATGATTGCCATCGATATGAGTCAAGGCCTCATATTGTCATATTGCCGTAATACGATTGTTAGATTATTTGATTCTTTTAATTTATTTTGCCCTAAAGGCTGATTTACAATGATCATTTAAACCGAATACATTCAGTATTTCAACCGAATGATTCGGCCGAATACTTCAAAATTCGCCGAATACCGAATATAACACGAATATTCGGCGCATCTCTAATTATTTGATTTGTATTCCACAAAATAATGCAGATTTGCGTTATATTTATTTCTTCCGTTTGATTTTCCAGTATCAAGTGTATCGACAATCATCATTTCACGATGGTACGGACAGCCTCAAAATGATGTACACATCAAAAAGCCTACCTCTAACTACCTACTTCTAACTTCCAACATACCGTTCCGATACTCGTTCCAAGGAACCTTTTCAAGTATGCAACCAGTGTTTCTCATTCTACGAGTAAGTGAATAATTGTATTCTGTTTTTGAGGAATAATGTCTTAAACCATAAAAGCATTTATTTGATTGTCCACAATTTGTGTTCCATGTTACTGTACCAATGTGTAACCACAACACATAATTCACATAATTGTAGTTGTCTCTCTGGTTTGTTTGAGGCTGACTGTACATAAATTATGTCAAATACATTTTGCGGAGCCTGCAGCACAAAATTAAATCTACAACCACATTATTAGAATGGACTCAAACTGGATGCTGAATGCTGATGTTGCAGCAATACTGAAATCAATTCTGTTCCTAGGTTTCGGTCGCTACTTCGTTGGATGAATCTTCCCTCTGCTAAAGTTCTTTTACAACGTTATATTGTGGAAAATGGTAATTTGGAAGTTTCCCTATATTTTTCAATTACTCGTAATGGTTGGCCGTCTCAAGATTAAACTTGTTCCTTTTGAAGGCTTTGCTTAGAAATTCTTAAGACTGTTTACTTAACTTTACTGTAAACAGCTATTAGAGGGGAAAACGAAAAAATCTAATTAATTTAAGCTGTCATTTGAAAGTTAAAGTCGATGTTACGCCGAGTTTCAACCCATAACAATTGAGATTGTTTTTTGCTCAGGAGATACTATTTAACTGTTAAACATTTTGTGTCGTTAAAGATTATCTGGTTGTTATTAGAATTCTGTAAACTCTGATAGTGTACTTAGATAGCAGCCTAGAAATAAATTCAATACTCATGAATTCCAAAGATTATTTTATGAGATCATAACTGAGATACCCCTACTCTACAAAGTCTGGATTAACGTAGTCGTTATATAAAATAGCTACTGTGACGGTGGACTTTACGATGTGTTATCACATCGTGATATCATATTCAGGTCATTATTTCTGTAACCACTCAATAACCAATGAATCATTCTAGTAGTTTGAATAACCTACATTCTCTGCGAATAGCTCCAAGTATAACAAGTATCTCCTAAAATGTTTGTGGTTTTGGTCAGACTTGGCAATGAGATGCATTTGAAACATGTGTGGTTTGTAGACTCTATTTATAAAGTAAATAGAGTTTGATATTGCATGATTATAGGCTTATTTTGTATACGGTGATGTTTACAGCTCGCTGCCGAATAGAATTATTCAAACATTGACTACGGCGAGAGCTTGTGCGTTATCCCCTGAATATTTATCCGGCACTCGGAATCGTAAATTGGTAAAAATGTTTCTGGCGATTTTATGGGATCAATAGCTTTCGAAAAACCGAATTGAGTGTGTCAAGTGGAGCTTTTAGCCAGAGTTAATAGATTAAACAAACAGTTTGCTTTGATATGCAGATTTAATTTAGAAGAGCTTTTTGAAGGCTAGAGATTCCATTTATGAACTTACAATGAATTAGTTAAGAGTACCAATAGGTATTCATAACATAGTTCTTCACTTCGATATCGTGATTCTCAACAACATTTGGTTTTTATCTCTTACCCATTTACATTTGGGGATATCAGTTATGTACCAACTTCTTTTATTTCACATAACATATGTGTTGATCCCATGACCTACAAACAACAAATGTAACTCGTACTGTTGGGACACATTCATTTTGAGGATTTAGGACCAGAACCGCAAATGCGTAACTTTGATACTTGTAGAAAGTTTTCTTCTAAGAAAACTTTGGGTGCTCTGAGGGAAATGAATTGATTTTTTCATCTCTGAAAAACACCAAAATAGCAAAATATACATATGTTAATGGGATAAACCTCAAATTATTTTGTTAATAAACAATATACTTACCTACCTACATTCAACTCCATATTATTATATAGTAAGCTCTCATGGAAAGAGGCGCACACGGGCGTGCGCAGTGGTTTTTTTTTTTAATTTGGCGTCCCCGGACCAACAAGGTTCGCCGTAATTTAACAAAAACAAAGAACCCTTAGTAGTGATTACACAAAAGAACCAATAATATGCGAGAAAGAGCGAAGCTAACTTGTAAAAATTAAAGTACCAAATTGACACCATTATCTGAGGATACCGTCAGCATAATCCTACCATACTACCACCGTACCCAATGGTACCGATACCTATACGGTAGCCTACAATGGTAATGCCAATGCATTACCATTGTAGGCTATTACGGTATCTCGAATTAGATGGAGAGAGGATTTTAGAAGCGAGAGTTTGATGAATTGCTAGCACGTGATTTTTAAACAATTGATGAAGGGGCAATGAGTCAGGATATACTTTGTTGGAGGAAAAATAATGATGTTTGTACAATGGAGACTGGAACAATAAATGTATGTTAATATATGCATACATTTTCCAAATTCCGTTTGAAATAATGCTCACATTTATATCTATTCTCTAATCTCAAACAGCATCTACTCTATAAGCGCGTACTATTATGTAATGCCTGAGGCAACACAAACATACTTGTGTACGGAAATATTATTTATGAATACGAATATTGTTTCTGTTGTGAAAAGTCGCATGACTGTTGATAAAAAAAACAAAAATTACGATTTGTATCGTGATTTTTACGTTTTGGAAAATGCACTGTAATTCTTTCACGGTTTTCTTTAGCAAACACAATCTAACGTCTTAGAAAATAAAACTCACCTACCGAATATTTGATAGGCTCAATAGGAAACCTGTCTTAAACCAAAATGTGTTCCATGAATTCAAGATTCCTTCACCAGTGTTAATCCGGAGCAAACACTCAGCATTACATAGCAATCTCCGGCGGTCAGTGATGTAGAATAATACCTCGCGAGTCACTGCCTCCGCCGGCCGCTCCTTGCCTACAGAACAATGATGTATGAAGTGTAAAGGAGGACCACAGTACATAACAATAATACCTACCTACCTAAAGTTTTCTGTAATGTTACACAGGTCCAAACCCTTTAAAAAAAATATCTAGTATTTGATTCGATACCTATGATGAACAAAATGAGACTATTCAATTCAATCTAGCATAAATATTGTCTTTATATTATTTTATTTTTTTGCAATTTCACCTATAAATATAAAAAAAACACATAGGTCTTAAAACAAAGCTTTCTAAATGGCGTATCAAAAATTTCAAAACTTCATGTAAGGTGTCTTTTCCGCTCCGTTAGCAATAACCTTTCGCATTACTTAGATAGCATCGGAACACACATCGTTTCGAATCGACTGCAAAATGCACCGGTATTTTGTTTGCTTGTGTAATATTTGCAGGAAAAGGAAAATCATTTTAGTATGTATCAGTACGTCGTATGATTTCTTTAATACTTTAACTGTACTCATAACCACAATAACTGTAACTCTAAAAAATATAAATGCACTAAGTATTTTACTTAGACACTAAACAGTACCTACTCAATAAATTATTATTAGATATGCCCGGAACATTTTCAGGTTCACATCGCGAAAATCGTGAAAGGACGTTGAAGAATATGTGCTGTACTATAATGTGGCAAGCACAATGGCGGCCGGCAGTGAATATTGAAAGTGAGGCTTCAGTGCAGCAGTGCAGCGTATGTGAGCCGGAACACAGATGAATATGAACTACATTTATAGTGCATTATTTCGTAAACACTGGTTTTATGTCGATTAGTCGATGAATTAATATTCATCGATTCGATGTTTTCAGTTTTTATTGTTGCTATGTATGTAGCCTGTTACTGATTGTAGTTTCACAAGAAGAGCGCTTACCACGAAAGGGAGTATAGTGAGTACAATATCGTTTTGTCACATCTACCAAGAAGTCTGTTCAATTCACCAATCAACCACATTGTTTGCACCAAATTGAACAATTCTAAATCCAATAGAACAACAGCAGATAGGTACTTTGTAACCAAATCAAAATCCCCTACACTAATCCAACTAGTAATGTGCCATATCGAACTACACACCAACAAACTAATTGTTGAAATTTCAGCCCTTTACCCGCCCCTATGAATAATAGGTACCTTATTTATTTATTCCGCGTCCGTGTTTCTGTAACTGTTTGAAAAGTGATAAGCAAATTAAATATATTGGGTGTCCGAGACAGAATTGTTACATTGCGACAGAATTATTATTCAAGAGCATTTCAGCGCGAATGGGTGAATTATTTCATGCCAATGGAGGATGAAGTTAGAAACTTTTGAAATGCTGATAGTGAAATTAATTAGCTTTTCAAAAAAACTTTAAATTTTCAATCTAGTACCTACTACAGCAAAGTTATTTTGACAAACTTTTATTTTTTCTTAAACAATTTATTTTTGAAACAGAGATATTTATTTAAAATGTAATAATCTAAGGGTACAGCATCTACTTGTGTAAACATGTTAATCCGGTCCGTTCACCGTCGTTGTACATAATTACTTGCTAATCACTGGTGGATATTCCGGTTCACTTTTGCCCCACACGCTGTGACTTCCCAGCTAATGTTAACAGGGTAGCTGCCAAAATGTATTATAATTTAGTCCGTATTATTTTCTTAGTAATTTTAGTAGCTTATGAATTTAGAATGTATTTTGGCTATGCAATTTTATATTATCCCAGAAGCTAGCAAAATTATGCAAAAACACAAATTTCGAATTACAGTTTACATTAATACATGGCAGTTTATGATGAGGGATATCAATGCAAAGTCTATAAAAAGTCTACGCTCATAAACTAACGCTACATATTCATATTTTCAAAAAACATCTACTCAAAAGTCTATAAAGAAGTCATATGTTCATATTCCATTTACATTTTATTACTTTAGAATATTACTTTGTGAATAAACAGACATATCTCGACAAGATTCTTGACATGAGGGGACTGTCGTGGCAAACTACGAAATCTAAACTCGTATATAATCATAGAGTTGAGTTACATGCTAGCTCGTAATAATAATAGTTAATTTATCTTTGTCACCTTTTAGATAAATACAGCTTTTCACTGTCACACGAGTCTTAAAGGAAAATGTTCACATTTAAGATAAGAGAAACTTATAACATTATTCTGCCAGAATAAACAGAAACCAAAAGAAATAGTTATAAATGAAAATCGAAGCATTATGTGAAAATAAATAAGTGGCTAACTAAAGCGTTTTCAGTCGACTTTACAAGGGTGACGTCACGTCAGTATAGATGTCGGCACCACGCTGCTTATTTAGGGCGGATAAGAGTTTTTGCGGCAAAATATTAGAAAATTCAGTTTTATTGAAAAACTTTGTAAATTATTATAAACTGCAGACAAAATATAAACTTATGTTTTATGTTACATGAAATAAATGAGGTTTTCTCTCTACAAACAGACCTCATTTTTGTTTGTAGTGAGGATTCTTCATTTATTTCATGTAACAGAATGCAAACAATATATTATATTGTTTGCAACTACGTATTCTAGCATAACGATTATTCATGCTTTTATCTAAATTCGCCAGTTGCTCTCGTTCCATTCATTGGTTCATTTATTAATATGACTTACTGTAAATAGGTAGTGGTTTTACAATTCATTTGAATTGTATTTTTTTCTGCGTTCTTCATAGTCCAGTTCTTTGATCAATATGGATCGTCTGAGTGTTTCCAACACTTAAAAACGAAATTCCTTACACATCTTACGTTTTGATTGACTCGTTTTTTATTACATTGCCAGATGAATAAAACGCGTTCCACGCACCGAATTTATCATTTCATATCATACGCAATAATCGAATACCTGAGCTTATTCACCTGACAGCCTTAAAGCTGAGGCAGATACATCAATTTGGGTGACAATTGTACCCCGCAATATTGAGTCATCCATTACTTCTCATCTACATTAGTTATCCATTTTCACCAGTTATCTTTCTGTCTTATAAACTTTGAACAAGAAAGAATTCATTGAATTTTGATCCTAAAAAGTTTAAAAGAATATTCTTTCAATATTATGACCTGTTATTTATCATATAAAACAATCGCCACATTACACTTTAGCTGTCAACTATTACATTTTTTATATTTCTATGATTACAACAATACGTGACTGAATTTATATAATAATATATAGAGAAAGCCTCCAAAAAAATTAGAGTGAGAAAGAATGTTTTCTAAAAATTAATAAAACAAAATGTGTGGGCAAACAGAAACCTAAGATAGAATGTAATGGAGCATTTATTTTAATATATATCTAGTGTGTGACGCATCACCAACCTTTCCACTCAGTCGGCTCCCTCGGGGCGCCGGACGATCAAGCATGTGAACATAGATTTACAATTAATACTCTCGCTAATCTAGCGACAAAAGAGAATGTGGAAACAAATGACACGTGTGAACTTAAGTTTATTATTTAATAGACTTTCAAGCTAAGAAAGGCAAGGTGAAAGTAGGTAAATAAAAAACCGGCATGTCGGACCACGCACAATGTAGGGTTCCGTAGTTGGTATGAATTTATCCCAAGAACAAACTTAACTTTGTAGTTGAAAAAAAAAATCTTTCATACAGAATGTATGGGTGAACATGTTTTTACAACCGCAAATTTAAGTTGGTCGGTTATTACTCGTTAACTTGTAAAGCCTACTCAACTGTGATAGTTTTCCTTTTAAATTCGTTATATAAGCTAAGTACTGCCGTGAGTTTTCACATATCTATAACCAGCCATTTAGCTTGCAGGGGGGGAGACACTTGACTTTAACAACAATTTGCACTTTAAAGCTTAATATTTCGCAAACAGATCTCTGAATTGAAAAATGGTTTTAACACACTCACAATGTTTTTGAAAGACCTTTCCAACGATACCCCACAACAAGGGATAGAAAAAAAAAAAAAAACATCCCCACTTTACGTGTAGGGGAGGTAAAACCTAAAAAAAAATATTTTTCATAATTTAATTTTACCTTTTTGTTGGCATGATTAATATGTATATCTATGCCAAATTACAACTTTCTAGTACTAACAGTCTTGGAGCTAGACCGCGGACTGACAGACAGACAGACAGACAGACGAACATGACGAAACTATAAGGGTTCCTTGTTTACTACGGAACCCTAAAAATGATAAATTACAATAAAATATCACAATTCTCGGGTTTTCGATTTTAAATTTACCCGTGCTAATTACAAAATACACACAACCGTGAACGTTAAACGATCACATATATTATGTCACGGGCAATAGTAAAGGCATTTGACACGCGCGCACTTTTAACATCATTCACGTCGAATTGAATGCCCAGCCCGGTCCGGTATGTGAGTGAAAAATTGACATTATGACGATGCAACCAGTAAATGATAATTATGCCAATGTATTGAGACTGGCGTTAAAATGAACAAAATGGTTCCTATTTAAAACAATCGTTTTTAAAAGAAATGCGACTTATTGAATCACTTGTGATGAAAGTAATTTTTCGCGAAGTCCTCCATCAAAACTTGACTAAGCAGACATTAAGTAAGAGCCGCTAATGGCCAAGTTCCTATAGTAGCTACATTCTTAGTTTTACTGTGGCTTTTATTTTAAGCGCTTCCACAAGATGCATCATAAGACTTTTTATACTTAGAATTGTGGCATTTTAATGCATTTTTATGTAAATGTACAAGCATCGTGTCTAAAGGAAACTTCCTAGTTTATTAAAAGATTTTTTTGTCTATCCAATAGTATGCGGTACTATTTACATTCTAATAATATTGTTTATCTTGAGGACAAAGCTGAAACCCCTACACTCGTCACTATTCTCTCTCGATACAAAAAGACAAACAAACTTTATTGTGATATTTACACATACGTTTACATGTCAAAAGATTATCTTTATTTCAAAGGATGTTACACTACGTTATAAGGCTTTTCCATTGCAGCTTATAAATATGAATAGAAAAGGGACTTGTCTTTCATAGTATTTTATGAACATAGTTTCTGAAAATCTATACTTGAAAGATTTCAATTGTTTACCCAAACAGTAAGAAATAACAAGATCAGACATGTTATTATAAACATGTAAATAAATGTGGGATGCCTTCTAATGCTACGTCTTCCAGTACACGGTCGCCACTCCTGAACCTTTCGGACCCATCGGCCATCTGTTCTGCGAGCAATGTGCCCTGCCCATTGCCACATAAGTAAACACAAATAATATGTAGGTATGTTTTACAACGTTTTCCTGTTTTTCGTTTCACGGTTTCGTGTTTTATTATGGCCATAAATCTAACATGATATTATTACTTTAAGGGAAGCAAGAAATAAACATATTGGCGGTAAGACAGTGAAAATAATGTTATCTGCATCCCTGGGCTTTGTATTTTAGGAAGAAAAGCGTGTGGCGTATCGTGCAAAGAAATACATTTCAAATAGACACGGGTTCGGCAAACAATAAAGTCTATCAGAAAATATTGGTCACCAATACAGCGGACAGGCTTTTACCTAATTAAATTCTCTTGTTTCTTGGCCACAATCATGTTAACCAGGAAATGAAGAAGAAAATAACTGATTCATTTTCTGAGTATTACAGAACAATTTTCCTGTACAGCGGAATACAAATTCGTTTATTTGGTCACAAGTGAAATCTTTTAAGGGATACAAAGTAATCTGTAGAAATGTCTTTTTTGTGGATAATGGGAGAATATGGTAATTTTAGTGTTATGGTAGTATTTGTTGACATGATTCCGCTCAAGGACCGCGAACCTCTTAGTGACATGTTTTTACATTGTAAGTACTTAGTAGTAACCATCCCACAGAATTTCCCCAATCATGTCTGACTTAAGTACCAACAAGTTATCAGTTTTCCGCTAATTATTATATATTATACTCGAATCTCATCAACGTTCTCGATATCAAAGCTTACTCAGTTAGCTTAAGTTATACAATCAATGTAGGTCAAATCGGATTGAACAGTTTCACCACTGACACGAATTTGATCGACTAACCGCGGCAAACCACTCGCAAATTATCCAAATTGTCATGACGGGGTTTTCATAGAGGGACAGATTTATGGAGAACTATAAGTTGTTAAGGGAATGTCAGTATTTATCTACCCATTAGTATTTTACTTTTCCCATACCAGACATTTTTAGGTAAAATCACTAAATAAAAAACAGCCTTAAAGCTTATTGAGTGAAGCCTTAAAGCTCGCTCACAAAGCTGTTTCCATACGATTAAGTTTCAAGTCTTTATATGTTTGCTTTGCTATACTTCGTTTTTGAAACATCAAATCCTTCTCATGCCAAAATCGATCTTATTCGGACATACTGCGAAAGCTTTCGTAGCATTTTCCATTCTCCCGGGAAATTTCCGCCTAACAACGCAAGCAGAATTGTGTTCGAAATAAAAAATTTAAACGAATTTTATACTAAAACACATCTGCTTTAAAGTCAACATCTGTGTTGAATTTCAAATACACTGAACAACATTTCGAATGAAATGGAAACCCGTGCAGTGTGCAAATTGACATACCTACCGATAGTTGTTACAAAGTTAATTTAATTTTAAAAAAAATGTTTGTAAAAATCTATAACAGGATAAACAATTTCCATTGAATTTGATTTTTTTTTCGCAGTTGAGTTAAAACAATTGTATAAAAACTAGCGAGCCTTACAGTAGTCGCATGTCATGTGTAAAATTTGAGATCTCACCTTGTTAATAAACCATACTAAAGGGGCATTGTCAAGGTCGAAATCTGGTAGCCAACTCAAGCACCGCGCGCACTCATAGGTCAACTTATTGGCTCAAACAACATTAGTCAGTGCGTGCATTTTGTCAGTATCTCGCTTCAAACATTCTGAAGCTTGTTAGTCTGACTGCTCATTATGAGGGTGTTGTTAGCCGGTGGCGGTATTGACCCAGAAGGTAAAGTTTTCTCTTTATGTCTTGTATTGCAAACTATAAAAAAATTGATTGGAGCTACTCAAAGCCTTTAAGAACAGAAGTAATGCGTTGTGTGGAAAGCAAAATAAACAGCTGGAAGCTACTTTTGAATTGTGAGTCATGAAGAAGAAAAAATGTTCCTAAAACTTCGTCATAAACTAAATACCTACTACTTAAACGAAGACGACATTGTGGTGGATAAGATCTTTGAACTGACTGCAGTAGCCAATATTGCAGCTTGACTCATTGAAATGTGTGCTCTTCGTGTAACGAATAAAGCTCATTTTACGATGGGAGTGCTAGTGTAGTCTGTTGGGACAGCTGAATAATCGATTTCCCGGATGACATCTATTGAAAGGATAGGCTTTACAGTGCTTTACATGCCACTATTGATGAATGTTATCGAACAACCATCAGAGTAATGGATAGTATTTATTTCTACAGTATCAGTCAAATTATACTGTTTTTTTTTTAACCTTGGCTAACCCCACCCTATGAATTTCTCCTGTATTGTGTCCTGTGTTTGCAATGTCTCCTATTTCGCAAACCACTTGTTAGATTTAAGTTCAATGAGATTGATCTCAATGCTAAACCTCATTAACAGCGTTATCGACTATCTACTTTAATTTTCCAGCAATTTATTGCGAAAAAGTTTATATGCGTTGAAGGGTAACAAAACGTACTGGACTTCTTTTTAGTGCAATGTTAATTGTATGGTTTTGCAAACATTATGCTTATTGCACTTAGCGGTGCCCAAATTATAATAAATAAAACCCATACTCACCTGAACCTAACTTGACCTTACTCTATTTCCCTTGAGTAACGCTGTAATATTTAAAATTCTTAGGGGGATTATAGATGTTCCTGATCTGCATAATGAAATCTGCAAATTATTTGTCCCAGACAATTACTGTCGTGGCAGGAAACACCGCTTACTGGCTGTTCCAACTTGCCGTACTGTTGCACACCCCAAGTCACCTATTCCTCGGACATTAGCCGCTATTAACGCTCTCCTGAACTCAAACATAGATTTTGATATGTTTGCGAATGAATGGAAGATGATACTGTCAGAATGTTTGAATTTTTGTGAAAAGAATGCATGATTGTGTTAAATAAATTATATGTTTAAGTAGTGTAACTGGCTTCGGCCGTTCTATTTAAAATAAAATATAAATAATAACTGTGCTACGTAACATTATGGACCTCGGTGTAATATTTCATTCCACTAAACTGACGAGTTCGAAGACTTGCGGCACATATAATGTTTTCTGATATCATAATAACATCCCGCCTTATTGCCCCTTTAGGGGCATGAGGAACAGGGTGTTAAGTTCACTCTTCCTCTATAGAAAAAGGAGGATTCTCCGACCAGACGGGTGTCGTGTCTGGCGGGCAATTGCCCAATGATTGACGTTGGGGAAGTTATATATAAATGGTGTTCGCCCGGTAAACTCTAATTGCGCGATGCAGGATTTATCTAACGTTGGGATTTTTTGGGACGTCTGGTCTTTGTTCGCATGTGGCAATATAGATGCCACCAGAACCCGAAGGGTTAAGCAGAGGTGTACCCATAGTACTAAGTAGGTACACCCACATTTCACCAGTTATGTTTAAGTCCCAATAGGGGGCGAGCCATTTGCCATCAACCGGGTACAAATCCAGACTCCGGGCCGGTACTGAAAAATGATCAATGGAAAAACCCAATATCAGTTTGCCCGACCTGGGAATTGAACCCAGGACCTCATGCTCAGCAGTAGCGCTTGCAACCAGTAGACCAACGAGGCAGTTTTTTGATATCGCTGAACATATTTATGAACAAAAGTTATTTTATTACTTAAACAACCCTTTTCGGATTCTTTATCCGTCTTTGGGGAAATAGCCTATGTGTGGGACCGGAGACGTATTGATTATATTTTCTTACACAGGTAGTTTTTTTCTACCACAAGTTTTATTAGTAAAATATTTTCAACATTGGAGTCATAATTTTATTGACATCAATAATGCTGAGCGTCTGTCGTGATATTCAACCGCAATTCTAATTCTACCTCCATTTACAAACAAGAACAGGATATTATATTTCAACCCTTTTTCACAAGGTATTGAAGTAAAAGCTTATAAGTGGCTATTACCTAAAATGTCAATTTCGTGATATTTCCAGACTCACTTTAAGCAGCGTTGATGATCAAATTCGAAATCGTATTCGTTCGTGAAATTTTCTTTGCTGTACTTGCCATTTTCTTTGAATTTGATTTGAAACTTTGAACGAAAATGTTAGTGTTTCCAAATTCTGATCATTTGATACTGAAAGTCGCAAGTTTGATTTATTTTTGTGAAGGACGGAATTCAATTCAATCAGCTCTTGTGATTAAAAGGATCTAGATCTCTGTAAGACATCTGAACAACACGTTAACGTTAGCACAATACTCAGATTCTGTTGACTAACAATAATGGACTTGTATTTTGTTTCGTTTATTTTCTTAAGTTTGGACGGTGTATTAATTACACAGTTTTACTACCTGATACAGGATGGAATATAAAAATTAATAATTCACAATCAAGCTTGCAAACAATATTTATTATAACACGTAACCCGCGTTTCCTTTAGCTAAATCAACTCGGTATTTGTGATATTAAATAATGACGTCTTCTTCGTTTCATAAACGTTTTAAACAAATTTAATATTAATAATAATAAAATACACAATGGGCATGATGTTTCAAAGTATTGATTCAAAACAGGGAATTAAATCTCACATACCTACCCAAAAACATCGTAAAAGAAAAGTAGGTACCTAACCAAGTCAATAACATTCTTTTACATAATTATGGAACCAGGGCATCCGCATTGGGCACGCCACAATTGCAGCGATAAATCCCCTCTTTGAAGAGTAGCTAGAGAGGCGCCACGGGGTCCTCACCTTCCGCCTGACGCAGGTCCTCACTTTCGGAAGGTTCCTGTTCTGGATAAGGCGGGAGGAAACGCCCGGGTGTCACCATTGTGTGGAACGCCCGGAGGACACGATGGAGCTTACGGTGGAGGTCTGCCTGGCTTGGGCGGAGCACCGCCGTGTCCTCGTAGAGGCGATCGGCGGCGGTGATCTCTTGCGACCGGCCCTGGTCCAAACCATGGTACGGAGCGAGAGGGCATGGCAGGCCTTCACCTCCTTCTGCGAAGCAGTAATGCTCGTGAAGGAGGAGGCAGAACGCATGAGGGAGGCCAGGCCCGGGTCGACGGCGCGTTGTGTTTCACGCGCGCCTCAAAGAGATGTCAGCAGAACTGACGGCTGCTGGGGTCGCAGGAAAGTCCGAAAGGGATACCGTGGCCCCTGGCAACATACAGGCAACTGAAGGAACACGGGTGGGTTTTAGTCAGTAGGAGTCTGACACGTACTCCCGCTACGTTTATAGCTGTATGAGCATTATAAAGGCAAACTTTTAAATAGCGCTTATAACCTTAATTTCAAATCCTCCTTGTCTTATTTACTAATAGCTCTTTCCAGGAAATACATCTAAATTAAAATGTCGCTTTTCCAGAAAACTTCGCAATTAAAACTAGCTTGAAACTAAAAATGCATTTTTTTCCAGTTACGGATTTCGTGACATAATTCATGTTTCTTTGAAATGGAATGAAACGGTCATTATCACCTTCCGCAACATGTTGTTAAACACTACTCTTATGAGCAGTCGTGTATTTACAATTGCGCCAAGTAATAAGTAGGTAGTTGCAGTGTTGATTAGTTGAGATAAGTTAAAGTTAGTTCCATTAAATACTAAAATAAGAATATTTAATGAAACTGCATTTATAAATATTATAATAATATTATGAATGCCGTATAGTTGAAACTTGGAGAAGCGAACTATTTATTTTTTAGTTTTGCAAACTTAACAAGTATCTTGAGATTTTTCTATCAATAAATTCTAAGCCTCCCTGTAAAGAGCAAAGTTTATAATACCTTCTAGCGCACAAAATGCGTAACCCTTGAACTAACTGTCTCATTACTTATCACAAGTTACAACTTTTTCAACAAACTGGGACACGGGATTAGACAACAAATCTTAATTGTTACTGTGTTTTCAATGAGAGTCTGTCTTATAACTACGCACAAAAGTTTAATTAAGTTAACGTTCCTATCTAGTCATATTTGGTCCACCTGTATCGTGAATCTTTAAGATTTAATTACGTAAAAGGCACGAGAAGAAAGTATGTTGTCTAGTAGCTTTTCCATAAAACCTACCGATTTTGTATTTTCTCGATCATTTTATTTCTATCTACAAGTAAACTGCCGCAGTGAATGCGTTGTTTCATTTCATATTTTTTTACTCGTGTATTTTACCGGATCATACCACTATAAATTGAACTGCAAAATAAACCGTAACTTTAATGAAATCTGAAGCAGAATATTTCCACTTTTGGAAATTGAATCAAATCAACAATTTATGGATGCATATTCAAATTACCAGTCAACTGTACGTTTTTATTATTTCATTTGCGTTTTAACAAATCCGTCGCGAGAAATTTAAATGAATAATGTCTTTATTATTTGCCATTTCGACGCCTGCCTTCGTTACTATGAGTCGTAATATTTTGTTTCGTCATTCATGATTTTGCTTTTCTTTTCCTTGTCAGAGTTATGCCAGTTTTCAAGTTTATTTTTGCAAATATTTCGAGCGAAGCGAGCGAATAGACCTAACCAAACCTATCCGAGTCGGGATGCCCTAAAGTCCCGATTACATCCAGTTTCTCCTGATATAACAACCGTTACACACCCAGTGTCGATGGCAAATGATGTTATGGCATATGATAATTATGGCATGCGATAATTAGGGCATGTGATAATTATGGCATGTGATAATTAGAGCATGTGATAATTAGGGCTTACAATGATTATGACAAATGATGTTATAGTGTCAGTCAAGTTTTTAAAGCCCATTAGCGTATTGTCACATACGCTCGTAACTTTTAACTTTCTAGCAAAATTAATTTTCCTTGTCGAAACTGGAAAAACGTTAACAATGTACTTAACTTAATACATTACCGGATAATAAATTACGTTCAGAACCTTTACGGTCGAATAAAAGGCACTATAATGGTGAGCCCCATAATTTTCCGGCTGGTAGTCTTCATATTTTCCTCAAATTACCCTTTTTTTTTTTTTTGGTTGGGAAATGAAATTATCAAATAACTTCTCCCGCTCTGGGTGGAGCGGGAGGGCGTGTCAGACTCTTACTGACTAAAACCCACCCGTGTTCCTTCAGTTGCCCTGTTGCCGGGGCCACGATGTCCCTATTGGCCCATATTCGCAGCCCCGGCAGGCATTGGCCCTAGCGGACCCCATCCATTCTGCTGACATCTCTTTGAGGCGCGCGTGGAACACAACGCGCCGTCGACTCGGGCTTGGTCCTTATTGGACGGCGAGCTACCCATTGCTCACCGTCCGCAAGCCCGCGCCTACATTGGCCGGAAATCCAACTACTTTTATTTTATTTAAGCATCTTTTCTCAAATGTATAAATACAAAATTTACCGAAACTTTGGTAAACGTTAAAACGTTATGTAAACTTAGCCTACATGCGGGGATTGAAAACGTACAGTACGTTGTTCACAACCTGGCTTGTTACAGCCCCTTCCTTAATTCCTCTCTAGAGAACACAAAAGTTGAATGATAAACGGGAAACCTAAATACGGGATGCTGAACTTTATAAACAATAGGTAATGGCTACTATTTAACTTTCACTTCACCCTCAGTGTACTGCATGTGCGTGGAGATTTATACTCTGATGAATCTTTTGATAAGTAATGCATAAAGCTGTCTACTGAAATAATTGCTTACGAGATATTTAGAACGATGACATCAAAAAGTTTTTACGCAACTACAGTGAGAGAAACCTCAAAGGGATTATCATTTTGAAAACTTTTTACGTGAGCATTTTCAATACACCCGTAAAAATGCTACACCGTTTCACGTTACCGTATATTTCTGGCATTAAGAGAACAATAACTTTACTAACAGTATCACAGTAAGTTCCTACTAAGCCAAGATAAATGGTATTAGCTTTAAGTTGCGCTCTACAAAGTACTCCATCAGACTTTATAAAACAAGTTTAAAAAAAATCTACCATATTTTATTCTTAAGAAGATTTAAATAATTTAAGTCAGGAAATCGTAAATGAAAAAACTAAACACACACACACTGTGTGTATTTAATTTTTCATTTACGATTTCCGCATCATGTTCAAATTGGTTGTATTAGTAACTAACATGCTTCGTGAACCTTGAAGAAGTACAGGATAGGGATTAGAGTGTGGTGATTAACAACAATATTCTTGTTTCAGGTAACGTGGCTACTTTTGGACACTATTCCTACCATAAGATGCTCCTGGTTGGAATTGGCAGTAAGATCAACTAAAGTCGAAACTAAAAGCGCTTCGAAAATGGTCACAGTTTGGATCTGTTGCCTTACTTATGTTTAAACTGTGCTGTGGTAAGGGTGACGTATTGGTATGTAATCCTTTATCTAAAAAATACCAACATCAGAAATGTTACTGTGTTATAATTTAAGTTCACAGGGCTCTCCGAAATAAACACAATAGTCCATTTGTCCTACTTAACATAAAACAAACATAAAAAGCCATCATTTTGTCACATCTTTTTAACACCTCGCTATGATTATATTCTGCTTCCTTCAAGTACGTTTGTTTTCAGGAAGACATAATTTACCGACAGGTCTGCCCCTGGTTCCTTGCCTGTAACATTCACTTCCTCACGACGTTACATTGTTTTTACGTTTATTTAATTTTCCGGTATTTATTATGAAGTTTTTTTAGGAAGACGCAGAATATTCATCGCCTAAATTATTATAAAGACACATAACATAACATCACGCCTTGTTTCCCCGAAGGGTTGGGCAGAGGTGTCCCTGTAGCAGGTACACCCACATTTCGCCAGTTATGTTTAAGTCCCATGTAATAGGGGGCGAGCCTATTGCCATCAACCGGGCACAAATCCAGACTCCGAGCTGCTACTGAGAAATTTCAGATAGAAAAACCCAATAACACTTTGCCCGACCCGGGAATCGAACCCAGGACCTCATGCTCAGCAGCAGCGCTTGCGACCACTAGACCAACGAGGCAGTTATAAAGACAATTTTAATAAATAAGGGCCAAAAGGGACATTGTGGCCCCCGGCAACAGGGCAACTGAAGGAACACGGGTGGGTTTTAGTCGGTAAGAGTCTGACACGCCCTCCCGCTCCACCCAGAGCGGGAGAAGTTATTTGATAATTTCCCACACAAAAAAAAAATAAAGTTGTAGTTATATGGTGTGGTTTATTGTTACAACTGCTTGAGGGTCCTTACATTCTAATCTTAATATTTAACACATGTTACTTACTATGAATGAATATATGATAATTAATAATTTAAGAGAGCAGTTTATTTGCTTACAAATTAATGTAATTAATTCCGCACCATTGAACGTTTTGTAGGAAATTAATTTTAAAAAAATCTATATTTTCCAAAAATCCGGTGAGTCTACATGGATTGCTTTATGAACTTAATTACTCTGACTATATGGATCGTCGAGTCGCTAGTGTAGTCTATATAAATATAAATAGTCTATACAGGTAGTTTCTAATTAGTCTCCTTAGGAAAACATATTAGAAACCATCTAAAACTAAGTTAAAACCACCCAGAAGCCCTTTAAACATAACATTACTCAAAGAAAACACTTTATTCCAAGAACCAGGAAGGTATTAGCGAATGAAGAGATTGTTTTGCTATAGTAAACTTGTTATTGCATAATGCATGTCTTGAGACTTGAGGTTTTATCCTGGTTTTCAAACAATCTGTGTTCTGGGAATTATCAAACGACTCAGCACTCGACCGGGCGAATATAGAACGGAAAAATGTTCGCAAGTTTTTAGTAAAGCTGATTTTTTTAAGATGTTCTTTCGATTATTATTTTTAATATCAGTTTGGATACTAGATTTCATAAGAATAGTTAAGAAATAGTTTCATATTGAAAGTAAAACTATTGTCGAAATATTGAGATACCCTTTTGGATGCGACTTAATTATTATGTTTATGCTACGACAGCGTAGCTCACGTAGCGGCCGCGTAGACGTACTACGCCGTAGCTATGGTTCACAACATAAAATATGTAAGTTCTCATTTAAACTATAATTTACGACATTAACATAAACACTAAGTCAGCACGTGAGCCTATTAACTCGTCAGTCCGACCCGGCGGCTCGTTACTTAATGTTTCAAATGCTTACCCTTTAATTATGATCCCAGTACTGTGTGTACTCCTTTGAGCGAATTCCTGTTATTAAACATGGTACTGTGTCTTAGTAGTAAGTTTTTATGTGATACATTATTCAAGATGTTAAGAGCATTGGCTGCTCTGAAATTAACTTACCCGGACCTGACTATAGAAAGAAAACTACATGGGCAACGACATGAATCACGACACAAACACTTTATTTAGCTTAAGTGCTTATAAACAAGCTTTTATGCTGACCATACTTGAGTAGCTAAAAGTTTAAAACATGTAGTTATAAAAGCCTCGAGCGACTCAGAGCCGCTCACACTCGCGTCACTGAGACGCGGCACAAACTGTACCTGGGAAAACACAGGACAACTTTAGAAAAAAAATATTATATTGTATAACCTATGTGGGTGTACTAGAGGTACACTTCTGCGCAATCCTTTGGGGAAACAAGGCGTGATGTTATGTTTATGTGTCTTAACTTAACATATTTAATTTATGAAACTTTGAAAAAATTATAATATTCTAACATTTAATCACATCTAGTTACGCTATATGTTAATTCTAACTTAGATAAGAAAAACTTTGAGCTGTATAATCAGGTTACGGCCTCGCTCCGTATGGAAAATTAATGTCAGTTCTCATATTTAATGAAAGCTTCACCGGTATGTCTATTTCTTTAGGCTCGTTCATTTCTTAATTGGTGCGAGTCTTTGAAGAACAGTTAAGTTTTACTTCTGCATGAACTTTTGACAATCATTAGCGTGATGTTTTAAATATATTTGATAGAGAATCATAACATTGTAGGATTTTAATGTTTACCTTTTCCACACTCCTTAACGTCAACTATATTTCATCGTGCAGGATATTCCTCTTCGCCCTGTGTCGGTTCATGAACGATAAATTATTTGCAAGCAAAGTCACAAATACCTCGGTTATAAACTTTCCCCCTAAGTTCGTGAGAATTTGCTGTGGACTTTTAACTGCAATAATTAAATACAACGCATAAAGAAATCCATCAAATAGAATCAAATTAAAGAGAGTATTGTTAAAGTCATTCAAACATAGAGCAGGAAGCATCTATGAAATTATAAACAACTCTTCAACCAACATTTTTTTAGGTTAACGACCCGCTAATAAAAGTATCCCCTTCTCCTAATTGCTCTGAGAGCATATAAATATAAATACTCGTAAATCATTATCGGCTTAAATAGTGAGAAAATAACTAGTTTATTATACCTTGAACATTATTTTTTTCCACAAAAGACTATGTCTAGTGGTCTGCACTGCGGTATAGTTAATAATTGCTACTTAGTAATTCTATCAGAACACGATTTATTACAAGCAACTATTACAGTACTCGTACACTAAAGTTATAATCATGAAATAATGTCTAAATAACGAGATGGTTCACAACAGTATGAATATAATGTGCGGGAATGTGTTGTGTAATGTGTGGTGTGACAGCTAATTTACTTTTCATCTCATTTATACTCATAAAATGCCTGATTATGAATTCTCGTATAAACCATCAACAAGATTTGGTATAATAGGACAATATTTCTTATAGTTATCTGGCTGTATAGTGAACATTACTGTAATTTATTCGTTCTCTACAAAAATATTGAGGCATTAATAATTCTAAGTTACATTTTGCTATGCAAATTGCACGCAACAGTTTTTAACATCGCGACCTCAAAGAAATATAACCTCATCCATAAAATAGCAACTGCTTTGATTTTTATGGCCGAAAATAAGTTCGTAAATATACCAAGAAAGTGTATCATAAAAATGTATATTGACAGTTTCAACACTTCATCTTTTTCCGGAGCCGGTATGACACTCTATTTCTATTAGTGTAAGTTTCGCGATGTTGCTTGGCAAGGCAAGGCATGATGTTATGTATATTGACAATTTCAGCACTTACTTCATCTTTTTCCGGAGCGGGTATGTCACGGTTCTAAGAGTAAGTTTCACGATATTTTAGATTTTTGACATAATCATAACAATTATTTCTTTACTTACTACTTACTTATTACTATATCTAAACTTACATTCAAAATTTAGTTGAAGATTAATGACTTCAGCTATCAGTTTCAACTGTTTGAACTGTACACTGTAACATTTTCATTGATTTATCTTAAGATAATTAATTGATTCAGGCGTGACCTTGCGGAAATCCATTATAAAATACAATAGACGTGGATATATTTAGTAACCTGGTCCGCTTAGCTATTTCTAAAGAGCCATAAAATACTCCTGAAAGAAATCGACACGTGTTTCACCTTTCAACGAGGCATCCTCAGGATGACGATGGACTTGTTGCAAACTCGAACATGGTATGTTGCCACACCAAGCGCTGAGTGTAGACTGAGCCTTATCGCCCGTCAAACCCACTTATATAGTGTCGCCGTTATCAGTACGACCGTTATCAGTGCGATAAGGGGCGAACAATCGCAGCAAAGGTGACCTTGGCATACTCGTATTTAATTCGTTCAACAGTGTAATGATTCCTGTATTATTTTTGATAATTTCTAAACTCTCTAGTACTGGCATTCTGAAACCTTTATCACATGTGTATAAAATTTCGAAAGTGTTATTAGTATCGAATGACCTGTATCTATTAAGTGTTTCGCAAAATGGGATTTTTCTGGATAATTATTCCTGTACGCTGCAATATGTTCCTTATAACTTGTCTGAAAATTACGACCAGTTTGACCTATGTAAATACTATTACAATCATCGCAATATAACTTGTATACACCTGATTTTTTGTGGTTTTCTAATCGATCTTTTCCGTTACAAATCTGTCTTAGTAAATTATTTGTTTTAAAAGCTACCCTTAATCCATTTCGAAACAATGTTTTTGAAACCCTATCACTAATTGACCCTAAGTATGTATCTACTATCTATCATAAGTTACTGATAAGAAATGAGCTGTAACTTAATTTGTTTTATATGATAAATTTAATTACAGCAAATTATTACGCGAACTTCAAAGTGGAATGAACTTGGTCTAATACTAGCATGCCGCAGTGACGTACTTTAGATCGTGCCACTGTATTTCAGTTTTAGCCGAATGTCATGTTTTCATAAGGGTGTTTTAGGAACATGCTCGTCTACCTTTCCAAGGAACAACTTAGATAACGATAGAAATAATTGCAATATTCTTGCTCTACAATAAACCGCCCTCATGATGTCATGTGCACTCAGCAGTACTGAGCTTATCTGTAACTATTACTGAGAGGCTTATCTCTGTTGCTAGATAATCTCCTGTCCCATCTCAGGTCATTAGGACCCTGCTGTTCGCAGGACATTCCTTATACAGCTGATGTTGCGCGTTGTCATTTACCTGTAATAAAGATATACCTAAAATCAATCTTATACTTAGCAACAGAAATATCATTTATCCTATATGTAAATAATTTACACAACCTAGAATAAAATACTCAGCTATTAAACAAGATGTACAAGAAAAATCCAGTTAGAATTTTTATCTTAACCAAAAAGGGATGCAAATTAAGAACTGTCATAGATACCTACTGAAATTCTACCACGTTTGGGCTGTTAGTGTTCGTCTCATGAATAATTCGGTTAACCTATACCTACATGGTGTCAGCAGCCTTGGTACAGATAGTATTTAAAAGTATTATCCTTATGGAAAAAAATGTCTATGTTGTTAAAATAATAAAATAGAATTGTAGCCAATCACAACTAGAATGGGAGACTTCTTTCTGAATGGGAAGGAACGTTGATTACGACAAAATATTTCAACGAGCTTCGGAGAAATGCTTGTAATAAACTTGTTACTTTTATTGAAGCATTTTTCGCGAATACTGAAGAAGTGAACGAACTTTAAAGGTACAACGTACGGTACGGGCTTATAAACTCTAGTGGCAACTACTTACATAGAAGTGTATTCGAGTGAATAAGCTTTTACTCCATAGCGCTGAACAACAAAGCTCCCCAGACACAGATATTCTCAAACTAAAATGTGGAAAATTCACACGAGAAGTTTCATGAAACAGTTTATAATAAGCAATTTTCAGGTAGTAGGATTGCATCGTGTGTCCCTGAGGCAACATTGTAGTTTGACTACATACTTTTACCTTAATCTTTTTTCCATAGTTAAGCTACGTTGATGGTGTGGAATAGTAGATTATTATACAAGGGTCGAAAGGAATCAATTCCCATACGAGGTACCTATTTAGACTCCCGAGCGCAGTAATCCGAGTAGGAATTGATAACTTTCACCCGTGTTAAACACTCAACTTTTCATTTCGAATTCAAGGAAAGTTAAAATTGTAGTTTTTTTTTCTAAAATATTTAGTGATAATAATAACATGAGTATTCTAGTACATAGTCTGTTTTAAATTTGGAACACACCGCGTCACCACCGCGCGGGTCGTCCTGCTTATAGGTATTTTTTTTATTCACACTGGCTGTTAATACACTGACAAGACTGCAACTTTTTTTTCATCGATATTTTTCTATAAGGGGAGTATTGCACTATCATAAAAATAAAATTGAGAATTAAATTGTAAAATAGACATAAATTATGGGTAATTTGTGAGCTACGTAGATAGGTATAAGATATAATATGATAGTGTAGTATCCCCCTAAGGGGGATAGACCCATAATAAATGTCTGTATTACAATTTCATTATATCTTTGATCATAGATCTATGATCATAGATTTGATAATGTAATACCCCCGTAGTAAAAATGTTCGTAGCCGACTACTTAACCAAATTTAGTTCTATTTTTTAAATTCATTCCCGCCATAAAGAGGGTAGCAGCCTCTTCCACCCGCTACTCGGATCTCTAAATAAGGAAAGAACAAAATAAGAGAAGAAAGCCGCCCATTGTATGTTTTGCAGAGTAGTTAATTTTTTCGGTTTCTTGGCCGCTTGGACCACGTGTGCGATTCGTATCGGTTTTTCGACCACTGTTCGTGGTCGTGGTCGTGGCCGTTTAGTGCTCCAAATCTCTTTCTTATACCAGGACTTGAGGCATGCCACTTCAACTGCATCAAACTCTGGATTATTTATCCTTTCAACCAGGCCTGCACAGCAGTATAATAGATAAATTTTGTGTATTTTAATATAAAGTCAATCTGTTTTTTTCATTATGTCGCCTATTTTGTACATAATTAATCTCTTCAAATAACTACTTACCTGTATTAAAACATGCGCTGGGACGTATGTTCTTATAATAACTAAATGGGTTCACCTCTGGGTAATTATGCCTTCCATCCGCACACTTAAGACCTCATAATTAAAGACCGTTTGCCCACACCACACAACCCACTGAATCTTATATGCGCTGAGTGCTCAACGTATTATTATTAATTTATATTCCTCACTAGCTGACTCAACACACGTGGTCATGTCCAAAATTAAAAATCCCATAGAAAAACGACGTTCACTTTTTCCCGAATTTGAACATTTTCCGGGACATTTTCACAAGTTTTCTTTCTGTGAAAACCTAATTTGGACTATTGCGAACATTTTAAAACAAAAGTAGGTAAATCGGTCCAGGTGTTCTCAAGTGATGCGCTTACCAACGTACAGCATTTCATTTTTATTATATTATATAAATAGATTTACTAACCTGGGAAGGGGAAGGTCAATGTACCTCTAAACAAGGCTACTTTGTGTTTACAACGTAGCCTTGTTAACATGCTTTCTTGTTTTTGTAGTTTCACGCAACAACATAATTTCCTCAAACGAGGTTAGTCAGCATTAAATATTAACAAGCGAACTCAGCTTGAGTTCTTTACGTTCCTCCGCAATGAGAACCCAATCAAATAATGGTAGGGAAGTAAAACAAGAAACCATAGACTCACAAATCAATTACCATTCTTATTGATAGTATATTAAACTCAGAAAATCTGTATAAAACTTATTAGTAGAATATAAATGAAATATCTCAATTCAATCTGCTGCACGGCCGCGTGACTTGTGTATCATGTAGAACGAATGCACCTCTCAAAAACATTGTCTGACTTTACTGAAATGACTGAAGAGTTGTATTCGAAAGTATGTACAGGGCTTTACTTGAACGAGAAGTGAGGCTAAAATGAGTTTGCGTGAAAAAAAACTGGCTGGATAGAGCGTGTTCGATTTTCAAATGTACAAAATAAATTATTCATCTTTCATTTGTTTATGTGACTCAGGTCACTAGAATGTTTAATTTTGTTAATTTTTTGAATACATTAATTTATTGTTATCCATGTTCAGTTTGTAGTGTTTTAAAATGAGGCCGGGAAAGTTTTATAAAAAGAAAAATAAGAATAAGTAACAAAGGAGGCATCTAACGATCAGGTATGCTAATTATTATTTTAATAATTTCTTTGATCAATAATAAAATTGCACTGATTATGAATTTAAATGGACGTTTTAGAAACCTGAGACTATTTTTCACACGATTATTGTTTTTAAATAGGCAGTATGAGTGAACAAATGAACAAATTAACATTGTGTGTCTGCAATGTTGTCACTTTTTGGATGACAGTGCACACGCCTAGCTGCTAGCCAAACCAGCACGCTAGTATATTGCAGTGCTAACTTGAGAGGTTCGTGACAGAACTGGGAATGTACTCAATCTTTCACTAGCTTAGCGAGTCAACGATTTGAACTTGTAGAGATTTCCTGTAAATTTTTAGAAAGGCGTGTAGGTACCTACGTGAAAGTCTGACACTAAATGTGCTTTTTACATACAACACTGAAAATAAAAATAGAATTAAAGTAGGTGATCACGCGGAAATAGATTGTTAAGGTCTCTAGAGATTGCTTTTGAACGATTACTTTTGCGTTCAAAACTGAATATTTTCGTATTTACAAAGATATGCGAACTGTATGTTTTCTGACTGACTTGAATTAAGATATTTATGAAAGGAATACTTTATCTCATTCTTACATAAAGTAGTTACAGTTTTCTATTTCTAGGAATATTGTGTAACTTTTCCGACCATTTTAATCAGATTTAATAATATCCATTCCAGACTACACTGAAATTATGTCCTATCAGCTGGGTAATATTTTTTCTCTTGTGTCCAGTTTGTAATAGCCATTGCGTCTGGCCACATTGCTCATGCTAATGAGCCTGGTCAACTTTAGCAAAATGTGGAACGTTTTAATATCTTTTTCAGGTCACTTGTTCCTATTGACCATCGGCCTCGTGTTAAAACTCATCCACCGCAATAAAAGACTCATCGTTCGTTAGTAAAAAACATAAACATTGACACCACCTTCTGCAATTTAAATGTAAATCTCGCTCATTGGGGAAACTCGAACATTTGACGGAATTTTAAATGTGTAACATGCGTCAAGAAATTGTTACTAATTAGGTACTTACTTACTTTATCGTGTCTTTTTATCTGCTATCATCACATTATTTCTCTGAAATTATTAACAAGCTTCCAGTTTGCAAAAGGGAGAAAAGAAATCATTCTTTCGTCTGAAGATTTGCCACTCCTACATCGTGTCTAGTTCGTAATTTTTGTTATTTGTGTAGAATCCAGCGACAGACAGGGCGTTTCTTTGACATTATGCATTCTTTATTATTGAATTGAGAATGAGGCAAAGGTATGCGAAAATGTGTTCGAGCGTTTTTGGTCTTTGGCCGCGTCCTAACCAAGAGCAATGATCACACGAGTATATCATACCCCGCGTGCTAACTAAAAACATCGTTCCCAGGAATACGCGATCGTCGCTTTCGTATACATTCGGTGATCCAGAACGCGTGGTCGTCTTGTCAGAGAACGCCTTCCAGTTTTCTGAACAAATGAGTGTTATGGCGCGGGTATTAGGTTCTTTGAGAGCTGTTCTTGTAAATAATGAAGTCGGATATTCTTTTTGACTTATGTACTGTTTAACATCACCTTTTCGCATGAATACGTAAACGGATATTACAAATGTCAAACATTAGCAATGTTGGAAATTTAATATTTTAATACCGTGCGCCAATAACATCGGAGATGGCAAACGCTAAAAAAAATTGTAAAACATGAAAAATTTTAAAGATAGACACCAAGTTTATCTGAAGGATTAATTGTACTATTCCAGCAGGTCGCTAAAGTCGTGATTTTGTTGCCAGGTCCAGACTCGAGTGCTAGTTGTGGAGCTAAACCTGAACAGACTCGAGGGTACACAGCTCAGGGCGCTGGGTCTGCTGTCTGTGTACGGGTTCAATGTGACGTATGAGGTGCGAGGAGCAGCGCAGTGACCTGGACCCCTTCATGCAGCGCCATCGATTGTAGACTGCTAGGGAACTGCAACGCCGGGCGGGATTATCAGTGAGTAACAATGAGTAATATACACTACACAATACATAAACAAAATTATCGGTTCAATGAGGATTCAATTGCGGGTGTTTTTAAAATTGATATCAAGCAATAACACAAGCAAACCTAACACTTCCCTTCAACACATTACATTTTACGAGCCCTTAAAATCTTACAATTGCGATTAAATGAAAGGAGTGAGTGGGTCGCTTTATATTCTAAAAGGCATTCCTGTTCACTTTGAGCGATACGTGGTCACTTTAGATAATATTTGAGTCCGGTGCGGTCCGGTGGTTATCTTTAATGTACACAAGCGGAAATTTAGAAGCGATAGATGGACTCCCGAGTGATGTGACAGAAGCGAAATCCTAGATAAATAATAGGAACTGATACATTTTGTATTTAGATTTTATTCCCAAACCAGTGTGAAATACTGAATGTAAAATGTCTGTTTAAAACGAAATGTTAAATAATATTTGCACTTTGTCGGTTGAAGGCGGAAATAAATCCTTAATTTAACGCTTGCACTCCCCGAAAATATGCAAATTCAATTTTGCTGACAGTTGGAGTGGGAAAAATAAATCAAAATGAAGTGCGAAGATCTTCATTTTCGATTAAATTAATAACTTTCGGCAAGCCACCGCGTATTCTCGTGTAAGTCTCTAAGGGAGAGGCATTATTTATCATAACATACATAACACTACGCCTGTATTCCCCAAAGGGTTACGTAGATATATACCTATAGTACACGCACATTTTGTCTGTTATGTTTAAGTCCCATGTAATAGGGGGCGAGCCTATTGCCATCAACCGGGCGCTAATCCAGACTCCGGGCTGATAATGAGAAATTTCAGATGCAAAAACTCAATTACACTTTGCACAACCTTGGAATCGTTCCCAGGATCTCATGCTCAGCAGTAGAGCTTGCTACCACTAGACCAACGAGGCAGTCATTATATTATTAACTGTGTTATTATTAAAGTACTCGCGTTATTTGAAGTTGTCAGGCCTATTTGTCTAACGATAAAGGTCGTTCTCTGAACCCACAACTTGGTTTCTGTTCTATTTGTAGGCAATCGCATAGGCATCTTAGTAGGTACCATGTAGGTACATAAGTAGAAAACCACTCTTTTAATAGCACTGTCCAAATGTTTATGTCTGTATTATGTATTATGTATGCCGAGCACTAATTAAGTGCCCAACTTTGTAGAAGTACCGAAATCTTGTCGCAGTTGGACAGTTGAGACTTAACGCTCAATTAGAGCGTGCTGCAGGGCTAACATGACAAGCGCGAGAACGCTCTTTTTCTCGTTTTATCGTAATTTGTCTACGATTTTGACGTCATTCTAATCCCTAACATGACCGCAAACGACGAGTAAACTCGACAAAGGCACTTTGACACTTCTTTATCGCGCGACGATAAACCGATGTTGCAAATTATTAAAAACAAATTATTTTTATGATAGCATCATCATTCATCGGCTTGAAGTTCTGTTTCATTCATTCAATTTTATGCATGGAATTATGTATTTTTTTGAATAAACGTCTCTCTCTCTTAATTATTCTCTCTTTTAATTATTTATGATTAGTTTTTTATGTAACCGACTTTTTGATTAAAATTAAATGATTTCTTTGGCATGCTGGAATTAAAATACAAAATGACGGTAATTAAAATTAGTGGCATCTATACTCATTAGATAATAACCACAAATGACAAATGGGCCGACGATCGCAATTTGACAAATCGAAGTTTATTATTGTACAAATAGATTTCGTTAATTAATTAATTTAATCACCATAATTGGCAAAGCGACTGGTTATTACTGAAAGTAATAGTCATCTACGTGATAGTGCTTCCCTCCACTATAGTACAACGGTGTACAAAACAAAAAAAAAAAAAAAATGTACAACAAGTACGACTATGAATCTGCCATCTTTTTTCGAGTTTTTTTATGTATCATAATTTTGTCGTTTTGTCTACTCTTTATCGTCGTCAAAATCGACGACGACTAAATACAACAAAATGACTGATTATATCGTGTTGAACTGTCAAAAATCGAGATAAATATCGTGTCATGTTAGGGTTTGTCGACAAAACATCAAGTTTGACAGAACGAGTCGAGTATTTTGTATGGCGAAGCTGTCAGAAAACGATAAAACTACAGAAATAGACAAAAATTTGTCGCGCGAGAGTGGATATATGTCGCGTGTATCATGTTAGGCCTGCAGGAGGCGCTTGAAATAAATCTCTTAATTGTTCACTAAGCCAGCTGCTTTTAAACACCAACATTCACACTAAAACATGAACATAAACGTTCTTTTAATAGGCATAATTTGTTTAGACTATTAAAAGGCGCCTGTATCTACCTAAATCAATTGTGTTGAAGATCTACTTTCTATGTTTATTCCTGTTTGAATCCCAAATCCCGCCACGACTGCCTCGTTGGTCTAGTGGTCGCAAGCGCTACTGTTGAGCATGAGGTCTTGGGTTCGATTCCCGGGTCGGGCAAAGTGTTATTGGGTTTTTCTATCTGAAATTTCTCAGTAGCAGCCTGGAGTCTGGATTTGTGCCCGGTTGATGGCAATAGGCTCGCCCCCTATTACATGGGACTTAAACATAACTAGCGAAATGTGGGTGTACCTGCTACAGGGACGACTCTGCCCAACCCTTCAGGGAAACAAGGCGTGATGTTATGTTTACGTTTATGTGAATCTCAAATGTCTCAAATTTTAGTACTTTACCCTACAGGCATAATTATGTGGATATGTCGTTGGTTTGTTAGACAGTCTGCTGGTAAGTATCATTTGTATTTGTAACAGCACAGGAAATGTTATTGTGCTACTAATGTGTTGAACTAATGTAAATCACCTGTGCACTAGAGCATCTTACGATTATGTCAGCAAACGGGGTTTGCGTGGTTGAACTTATTATTTGAATAATTGTCACTGCAAATTTCTTATTTGCCATCGATACGCTAAAAAGAAGATTAAATGTTTTTACTCAAAAATGCATGTAATGTGGTCATTATTTTGACAACCTTGTTTGAGCAAAGTCGACCTTGCCGTTCTGTTTCAAGGAGCGGCCGGCAAAGTTTTGCTGGTCGCTCTAACAGGCCGGCAAAACATTGCCGGCCGCTATTATGACGTTTCAACGTTTTAAAAAACCAAATGCAAAAAGATTTTATTTAGAACACAGCTGTTTGTATTTATAGAGATAGGTACAAAAAGATTTCATTCCATATTTGGCTGTATAGTTCCAACTACAATTGTTAAAAAAAAAAACAAAGAAGTAACAAAAGCGCGGTTCAGCGAAAATTTTATTTTTATTTAGTGACTTTTTTGCGTAATAAATGAAGAAATAATACAGCAGTCAAACACCGCATTAAAATTATCGCAAACTATTAGTAATATCCAACCGGGAAAGTTGGTGTTGAATTTTAGTAACTGTACTTTTCATAATTGTCATTTAAATTCAATTTCTAGTTAATTAATATATATTTTATTGAAATTACTTGCTGGTTTTATTTAGATTAGGTACTTGCATTTTTGAGTAAAGCACTATACAAGCCTTGGCCCACTATGACTGCTTCGCTGGTCACGCTATGATTGCGTCGAGCTAGCCTAGCTACGCTCTAGGCCTTCCAGCTTGGCCATCATTGTAGCCCTTGCTGTCCTCGCTGTAAAGGCCTCGACCTACGGCCTCGGCCTTTATCTCAGCTCGTCCATCAAGTGCTGCACGCTGACCGCGCTGTGTCGGCCTGGAGCTGCGCTACGCTGCGCTACGCTGCGCTACGCTGCGCTACGCTGCGCTGTCGGCCATCATCAGCGCGACCAGCAAAGCAGTCATTATAGACCGCGGCAGTAATGTACTATTGTTTCGCAAATATTCATTCAACATCATAAAAACATTAAACACTATACAGTACACTTCTGCCTAACCTTTCGGGCGATACTGGCGTAATTTTTCAGTATACAATGCATCGTAAATATAAAATTGGAAATATTAGATTGCTAAAGTTAGAATCGGAGAAAATTCTAACTTTGTGACAATATTTTTGAAGGAAAAACATCTAATCCCATACAAATATAGTCGGAGCTAGTAGTACAAACAAACAAAAATACATATTTCTCGCGTTGCCGGATCCCCGAGAGAGTACTTCATTATTGGGAAAAGGGTGTTAGATTAACAGCTCGGCCTTACTCTTGCTCTCTTATGGTAAGTATCCCTTGGAAACTATTTATATTGATTGTTATAAGTACATTAGCCCCTCGCCGAACTTTACCTATCGATAACCATCAACATCACAATATTACAAAAAAAATAAAATCTCTTTTAGATTTACACTGACGAGCAATATAAAAAAGCCACTTGCAAAGTGCCAAAAAAATCGAAATATCTCTTAAACCACACAAGTTAGGTGCACGAAGTAAAAAAAAAATTGAAAACAGTTTTATATGTGTTTTTGCTTTTTACTTCAAGAAGCTATCTTGCGTGGTTTCGGAAATATTTCATGATAAGTTTGCGGCTTATTTTATTGCTCGTCAGTGTATTATAATCTAGATTTCAGATAGTTGCCCTATCACACTATGCCCTACATTGGGTAGGATTTTCGTCGTCCTATAAAAAAAAAAAAAAAAACATTTAATTCAGGCAAAACCCATATTACATCAAACAAAATTTAACTAAACTGCAACACACAATAGAACAAAACCAATAGAATAAAAATAATGTCAATGCAATCAAAATACACACACACATGGTGCCGCGGCCAAGGAGCATACTCCCTGGCCGCGCCACCAACACAAAGCTATAATTTCTAAAGTAATTACACGTACCGTATAGTACATAAATGGTACAATTAATCTAATAACATGTTTTTTTTAATTTTCCGCTGTGGCGCGGCAGTATCACACTATTTAACAATAAAATCCAAACAAAAAGAAAATAAAGCTGCTTTGCAAATACTTTATCACGAAATTATAACCCCAAAATAATTTAAATAAAAAGTAAGTTCAAAAACGAAAACCCGACTACTGAAAAAAAACGCTCTAAAAAGTATGAAACAAGAAAATATTTCAGACAGAAATCAAGACATAGGTAGGTACAAAAATGGTCAAGGCCTGTACACCTACAAAATTATAATGGCATGATGCGACCACGGCTTTACCTTGCCGTTTCCATTCTGACCTCGTTAATATTATCGAGTTATAAAACAAGGCAGAAAAATCAGGAATAGGGAGTAAATCATTTAGGGAGGCGGAATTTCCTTATTATCAACTTGGTAGAACTGATTTTAGGTTGTGTTTTAGGGTCACAAATGCTTGGCAATCATTTTCATTTTGAAAGAGTCAAAAATTTACTTAATGATGAATGAATCAATTCATTTACTCCATTTTCAAAATCGATGTATCCAATCTGATGTTATCACAAAACTGCATTGTGTGATGTTATCACAAAACTGCATTGTGTTATGCTGGCTTTCGTGGTGATGTAGTTCGTGTGTTTTGCCCATTTCAGCTGCTTGTCCAAAAAGATGCCCAGGTATTTGGTTTCAGTTGAGAGGCTTAGGGTTGTTCCAAAGAATCGTGGTAGTTGTAGTGTGGTCAATTTCCTCTTTTTTGTGAAGAGGATCAGTTCAGTTTTTGCAGGGTTCACTGAGAGTTGGTGCTTGTTGCACCATTCCTCTACTATTTTCAGGGCTTGACGCATGAGATTGCATAAAGTGTTTTCGTTTATTATTATGGTTATGTCATCGGCGTAGCCTACGGTGAAATAACCTTTGTCATTAAGTATTTTGATGAGGCTGTCTGCTACCAGGTTCCATAGAAGCGGTGAGAGGACGCCCCCCTGCGGGCATCCCTTCGCAAAGATGGCCCTTGTAGTGTCATTTACTGTGACTTGTACAGCTCTCAATTTGAGCATGTTGGTGATCCAGCCACTCAGGGTAGAGTCTATGCTGTGTCGGTCGAGGGCCATTTTTATGCTGTTAAACATGGTTTTGTCAATGTCAATGAAGGCGGCAAGTGCTGAGCATTTGTGGTCCACTGCGCATTCAATTTTAGAAACAACGCTGTGCAGCGCTGATTCTGTTGATCTGCCTGTGGAGTACGCATGCTGTTGTTTGTGAAGTGGTATTACCCGGAGAGGTCCGTCTCGGATGTGCCTGTCACAGAGTCTCTCGAGGGTTTTCAGTAGGAAGGATGTGAGGCTTATAGGCCTATACGCCTTGGCTTGTGTATAATCGGTCTTGCCAGGTTTGGGTATGAAAATGACTTTCACCTCGCGCCATGCGAGAGGTACTCGTATGTATCTAAGTGCTATGCAGGCTTGATAGATCTCCACCAGCCAGGGTGTCAGATGATCTACCCCCAATTGCAGCAGGGCTGGGAAGATGCCATCCAGCCCTGCCGACTTGTATGGCTGAAAGGTGTTGATAGCCCACTTTATGCGGTCTTCTGTTACTATATTGCGGGCTCTTGACCAGTCTTGATCCGTTGGGGTCCATTCTGGTTCAGCCTCCCACGACCTGTCCTCCAGGATCTTACAGTCTGGGAAGTGAGTCTCAAGAAGGACCTTACTGGTTTCATAGTCCGTTAGTGTGTATGAGTTATCGGGTTTTTTCAGCGCGCCGAGAGTTCGGTCCTGATCAGTTGATAGGATCTTACGTACTCTTGCCGCTTCGTTGTTAGTTTCAATTGATTCACAGAATTTCCGCCATGCTTTTCTCCTGGCAGTTCTGATTTGCTTCTTGTATGTGTATTGGGTCTCTTTTTATACCTCCCAGTCCTCTGGGAGTCTGGTGTTTTTGGCTCTGTTGAATTGTTTACGTAGTGTGTCTCTGAGTTTACTAAGTTCAGCGTTCCACCAGGGGTTTCTCTCACTCTTGGTTCGTGGCGCTCTTAGTTTGCAGCATGCATGGTATGCCTCGGTTAGGTATTGTGATAGTTTTGTTACGGTGTATTCTAATTGTGCCTTGTCTCGTAGGGTTACCCGTGATAGATGCCTCGCCAAAAGGGAGGCTAGCAGGCGTTTGTACCCGGGGACATCGGTGCGACGCGGGTTTCACCTCGTTGTAGGTTTCCTCGTGTTGGTAGTTAGTGTAAAGCGGATTCTTCTGTGGTCTGAGCAAGAAGGCTCATCCGATACGTGCCAGTTTGTGATTAGGTTCGTCGCGTTTTCTGTAGCAAGTGTTAAATCTATGATCGTTTGTCCTCGGACTGTGACCCAAGTGGGTTCTGAGCCGCGGTTAATAATATTGAGGTTAGTAGAGAATAAATAGGTGGATAGTACCTCTCCTCTGGAGTTCGGTGCATCGCTGCCCCAGAGCGGGTGGTGGGCGTTCGAGTCGGTGCAGATGATCAGGTCCAGACTGGCACGCAACGGTACAATTTGATGTATCTTTTTCGGTTAACGTAGCGCACGCCAAAAGCTCCCAGTCGGCATGATTTTTTCCGACTTCTTCAACAATAATCGTCAAATTTCAGCCAATTTACACAAAACCTTAATGAATTATACACTAAAACCTTTCGCATGAGTTATTCCGTCCATTGGTGAAAACCGTTTGAAAATCTGTTCGGTAGTTTTTGAGTTTATCGCGTTCAGACAGACAGACAGACAAACGCGGCGGAGGACTTTGTTTTATAATAGATAAGGATAAGGATAAGGACTATTTGCGTACTTTCAATCAATGAATGGAATGGGTTACTATTTGACCATAGGCCATATTGTGTTACTTGTCGGTGCTCAATATAGTTCCTCAGAATTCATCTTTAGAAACGGTTATAGCTTCTACTCAACATCACTTGCATCACGTTTAAATCTATAATTTAAATTATCTTTAGAAATTATGTTTTGTGAACATTTATGCAAGTAAGTGCTTTGGGACTTCAATATTATAAAGTACTATTTCTATGACATATTTCAAAGCAGATTGCCGAATACCTCATAATGTCAAAGCACTAGTTTATATAAAAGACCAATAATTGAATTACATTTTTTTTATAGCGGCCATCAATCCTGAATAAAATAATATTTTATTTGGTGAATCTATATCCAATCTTTAATACCGCAGACAATTTTGCAGCCAATATAACTCAGTGCTACAAAAAGAAGGTCATTTACGATCTAATTTGAATACATACATGAAAAAAGATACTCACCGACTGCATAACCTCTTCCTTTTTTTGAAGTTCGCAAAAAGTTATAAACGGTACAACTACAAAATAAAGGAAAACATTGCTGTTACTAGTTATTATAGAGGGATACACACATCAAACGTAATTTCCTGTTAAACAAGAGCGAACTGAGGAAGAGGACAGAGGCAGGAATGTCGGATGAGCGCCCGTGGCGACAAAGGATGATTTAATTCGATTTTTCATACGTAGAATGTCTGCTTTCGTTGGCCAGAGGCAAAGGTTTTGCCATAATGAATGTGGAATCTACAGTATAAAGAAATCAACATAATAATATTATTTTATTAAATTAATTTTCAACACAAAATTCAGTCGTAATAAAAGTTCAAAAGAAACAACTTGAATAAAAGGACTGGATCTCAAATAGAAACTTACTAGTTTTGCCTAAGTTTACAAATTGTATTTATTAAAAGGTTACTACTAATTCGATTTCTGTTTGCACTTAAGAAACTAATTTGATGAATAATGTAGTAGAATTGCAACTTTGAAATATTTTAATAACAATAGCGTACCTTTGGCATTTAATTTCGTACTGCACTTAAATTACAATGTACCTGAAAAACTTTTTTATTAATAACCAGCTCAACACCGAAACTACTCACAGCTTTACTCTATACAAGGAATATTCATTAATTTCCACAGCGTTTTGGCTTTTCCACACACGAAGAAGAAATCCGCTCCGTATTAACCAACAGTAACTGCAGCTGAAAAAGGGTGGGAGCTCACTGAGCCGTACGTAGCGCTATTGAAAAACATCGACACGTGACACGCTCTGGTTGAAAACATATCAAATATTGACCGCGGGAATGTCCCGGTATGTCGCATGCATGCTGGATGACAAACAAAGGTACGGATTATATTATAACTTAACCAACCTTTTATTTTAGTGGTGTTCAATATAACGAATATATTATGTCTTCGAAAACACAGCAATGGTATGAAGAAACAGTCCTTATGATTCTGTGAAAATACGATAATATCTTCTAAATCTGTAGGAGTATCGAGCATATCTTCCCTTTTCTGTCACTTGAGGGCGCCGTAAGTAGGTACCTTACCGCCAATTTAGCTGTCAAGCGTCATTGCATTCTTGTGATTCTTTCAAGTTAGAACGAAATTTTTATCTAATAAGAAAAGAGTATTTTAAAGTGCCATTTAACCATTGTAACCAAGTTATATGAGTGTTAAAAACTAGTGTTTTAGTGCTTTTCGGAAAACGCAGCAGTGTATTTTACCAATAAATGGAACCGGTAGGTAGCGCTAATGAGAACCACGAGCGAGCCGGTATTGTTGCTCCGGATGGAGAACATTTATCGCCAACAAGCTCTGGGCCATCGGAAAGTAGCTCCTCCTCATCCTCGGAGTTTGAGGAGGGCACGGCGTCACCCCTGCCCAATAAGCGTTCTCGTACCTCAGCGCGAAACCGTAAGTACAAGTCGAAACCGGTTCGAACCGATCCTCGTATTGATACTTTAATGTCGCAAGTATCGTATATTTCGAATTATTTAAGCTATTATTCCGTTTGTTTTAATAGTGCAAACCCACGAAATAGTGGTAAGATAATACCTAGTACTACTACAAGTATTGATTCACAACATCTTGTTGATAGTAACAACAATGAAGGTATTTCGGAACCGTTCATTACATTACCTTCTCAACCCGAGTCGCTGTCTCTCAATTGGGGTTCTTTAAACACCGATATTGATGATATGAAGATTATCCCGGCTAGTGATAGGGATAGATTTTTAGAATTAAATAAGTTACAACAGTTTGACTCTCAGGCATGGAAAGGCATTAGATACAAGTAGGTCTTACAGGGCTGCTTGGCGACTCCAGGTTTTACAGGCCTTCATATTAATGATGAATTATGCCACTTCAATAAAAGCAAAGACTATCTAGGTTCAACTGAGTTGATTTTAGCTGGCTTATCCAATAAAGTTTTAAAACAGAGGCAACTATTAAGAACAGGATTACAGTCTATTATTGACCGGGCTAGTACTAGTACTAATCCACAGGGCTTAAATCCAATTACTTTGTTTGAGAAGATTTCTGTTATTTTTGGACCGGGATCATTATGTCATTAGAACTCTGAAACTACCATGCAAATTATATATGGGAAGCGTTCTGAGTGTATTGAGGTTAGGCGCGAACGTATTTTAAAGGAAATTTCTAATGAAAATCTTAGAAATACGAGAAATGTCCCACCCAGCTCTGAGTACTTATTTAGTAGAGAGGCTCTGCAGCCTATAATACAGTCCCTCGGAGTGTCTCAGGTCTGGTTGAATACTCCAACCTATTTAAAAGAAAGGAAGGTTTCAGAGCGTGGGGATCATACATTCCATAATAGGAAAGGCTTTAATAAAAATAAGACCAGGAAGTCGGATAAAAAGTTTAAACATAAGACTCGGCCCTTTCGTCAGCGTCGTCCCAATGTGGAGACGCCAAACTCTAAGTCCAAAGATAATTGAGTCGCAGCGGGATTTCAGAGGGGGATGCCTGAAATATGCCACAGAAAAGTGGGCTCAATTTGGGGCAAACCAGTTTATTATAAATTCAATAGCGAGTTACCGCTTGCCCTTCATGAAAAAACCCCCTCTGAAATACCCAACCAGAAAATTTTTAGAATGCCTATCCACCAAAGTTTCCCCGGAGATGACACAAATGGTCAACAATTTGAAAAGCAAGGGTATTTTGGAAAGACCAATGACATTAGACCCGGGCTTCTTCTCCAAAATGTTCCTGATCAAGAAGTCAGATAGGGCATTGCGCCCAATTTTCGACCTCAAGGCCTTAAAATATATACGTAACAACAAAGCATTTTATCTAATATCACAGATAGATGTAGTAGACTTTCTTCAGGCCAACGACTGGTTAGTGAAGATCGATCTTCACCAGGCTTATTTCCATCTGAGTGTCGCGGAGACTCACAGAAGGTTTTTACGGGTTGTTAACGATGGAGAAATCCTTCAGTTAACAGCACTTCCATTCGGCCTGTCCTCGGCACCCCGTGCGTTTGCAGCAGTTTTAAACTGGGTGGCCAAAATCCTTCGGGATCGGGGTATACGCCTCTTAGTATACCTAGACGACTATCTCCTGGCTTGTCAGGACAGATCCAAGCTCAAGGCACAGGTTGCGGAAACGCTGGCCATCTTGGAATCTTTAGGTTGGCATGTAAATTACCAGAAGTCCGTAACCGAGCCCACTCGCAAGTTGGAGTACTTAGGGCTAGTCTGGGACACTCGGAACCGGACAGTAGCCTTGCCCACCTGGAAAGTTCTGGGTATAAAAAGGTCTCTGACAAACATGTTGAGCCGAGACAGCTGCTCATTAAGAGAACTCCAAAGTTTGTTGGGCATGCTAAATTTCGCCAACCATGCGGTCCCTCGGGGGCGGCTTTACTGTCGCAGGACACAACTCTTTCTGAAAAGATTTACTCAGAGAGGCCAGAAGAGAGCATTGTGCCCCAGAGTGCGAGAGGACCTGCGGTGGTGGTTGGATGCGATAGAGGGCAGTCCAACCCCACTACACAAAAGGGAAACAACTCATTTCTTAACGACAGACGCAGCGGATGCGGGCTGGGGAGCAAACTTAAACAGTCAATACCTCTCAGACAAATGGGCTGCAAACCAAAAAGCCTGGCACTCCAATATGAAAGAGATGTATGCCATTTTTGCCGTCATCAGGTGCCAGGGTGCACTGTTACGAAATGCCCACATTTTAATACAGTCAGACAACAGGACTCTGGTGGCATACATCCGGAATCAGGGCGGAACTCGTTCGTTAAACTTACTGGGACTAACCACCAGGTTATTGGAATTGACCTTTCGATTCAACATAACGATGACAGCATTCCACTTACCAGGGAACCTGAACGGCATCGCAGATTGCCTATCAAGGGGAAGATCAGTACCCGAATGGCATCTGCTACCACCAGCCACGGATGCAATATTCAGACGGTGGGGCGTTCCCGAAGTCCGCTGTCGTCCCAAGGTAGGTATGTGACTTTAGACTCAAGAGATGGCTCCGCGCTTTTCTGCGACGCTTTCAGCCAAAAATGGGTGTTTCAAACAGCATGGGTATTCCCACCTCCGAGCATGATACCCAGTGTCCTGGCACACCTAAACAGGGCAGTAGGGACATACTATGTGATAGCGCTACGGTGGACCCAGTGCTTCTGGTTCTCGGATCTGCAGGCACGCGCGCTAGCCCCTCCTCTGCCGATAGAGAACCTGAGGGAGGTTCTGTTAGACTGGACGACGGGGTTGAGCCCTCCTTAAGTAGACAAGCTAAGACTTCAGGCTTGAAAAGTTGGGGGTGGGAGGTTCAAGTAACTGATTGGAGTCGGGATGAGCAGCTGTTACTAAAAAAGAGCTGGCGTCCCTCTACCTTGAGCACCCATAGTGCCCCATTGAAAAGATGGTTGCACTGGAGTAAGTCACATAGTGTAAACAGTAAGCGTCCAGAGGGAAAGGACGTAGCTAGGTTTTTGGCCAATCTATATTTACAAAACAAGTTTGCATATAGTACCATTCTTTTACACAAATCCGCTATTTCAACATATTGCGCAGCAACGGTAGAGAACCTATAAAAGAATTTTTTTATTCAACAAGTTTTAAAAGCCGTCTCTCTTTCTAAACCACACCCAGCTAAACTCCCTATTTGGGATGTAAATATTTTGTTTGACTGGTTAAAGTCATCTGCTCTTTCAAATTCTCTCTTTGGGGAAATTGGAAGTGTGCAGACACATTTCCGAAATATTACTGCGGAGAAATAATTCGACCTGTCAGTGATGATGCTACTACAGGCGGTTCACTTTACAATAATTTTAAAACTGTTTAATTAATTATTATTTTTTATTTCATGTTTTAAAGACAGAAACTTGTCTGTTCTGTTATTGTTTGTTAGTTACTTTTTTGTACAGATTTATGCATATTTTTGCAGTAGGTGTGACTGCATAATTTTTTGAGTTTATTGAATAGAATAATTTTTTTATTTTTGTTTTGTTCACTTACAAAGTCAGTTGAATTAATGACTTTAAATGACTGAGTAATAATTGTTAAATTTGATTTATAAATTTTTTCCCAATATTAGAGCCTAACCTTTGGTTTAATATAATCATGGAAGTTCAACAAAGAAAAAAAAATGGTTTTAATTTTTTGGGTTAATCTAACAATTTGCATTCACATTGCATTCTTGTGTTTTATTTTTCTGGTCACCGGCAGATATCAAACAGGTCTTCATATCATTGCTGTGTTTTTGAAGACATATAATATGACTGTTTTGCATTAAGACAAAACAGGTATTATATGTTGGAGAAAACACAGCAATGAGTCAAGGAGCTTACTGTTGATGAAGACTGCAATGACGCTTGACAGCTAAATTGGCGGTAAGGTACCTACTTACGGCGCCCTCAAGTGACAGAAAAGAGAAGGTATGCTCGATACTCCTACAAATTTAGAAGATATTCTCGTATTTGCACAGAATCATAAGGACTGCTTCTTCATATCATTGCTGTGTTTTCTCCAACATATAATACCTGTTTTGTCTTAATGCAAAACAGTCATATTTTGAGTATACGAGTATACACTCATGCAAACAACAAAGAACAAACATAACAAACGTTCGTTGTTTTACGTCACAAAGTATATTGATTGGAACGGTTTGTATTTTGTAGTGTTCTTGTAAAGCAATTTCAGCAAATTTATAGTACTGTGTTGTGTACATGTTATTCAAAGGCTGGTCGGCATTTTTATCGATGGATTGATTGCCGTTGATTGATGACGTTAATAGAATAGAAATCTAATGTAAGTTATGCCGTTATTCCCGCCACAACTGAACGACAAGAATTTTCATTATGAAATCATGGTTGCATCATCGTTGGTAGAAAATTTCCTCTTAACGATTTCCGTTAGCATATTCAGTTTTGTTCTTTTTACCTAGAACGGGCGTCGTGTCTCAGAGACGTGACAAGAATAATGATCACCTCTCAGATTCTCATAATTCATCAATACAAATAGCTTTGCGTAATGTGTTGTGCTTATTTGCTCACACTTGGCCACAAATATTGATGGTATCAGGACCGCTGGCAGCACTTAGTTGACACCATACATTGGAATATGTTACATGGCCAATTATATCCGTTACCAGGCAAAATACGATAAAAAGTGTTGTTTGTTTTTTATTAAAAAAGGTTTTCCAAGTAGGTAACGGTATATTTCGGACATTTCACGTAATAAATACTTCATCATCTGCCTAGCCTTTTTCCAACTATGTTAGGGTCGGCTTCCAGTCTAACTGGATGCAGCTGAATACCAGTATTTTATATGGAGCGACTGCCTATCTGACCTCCACAACCTAGTTACTAGGTAAGACGATACCCCTTAGTAAGACTAGTTGTCAGAATTTTGGGCTTCTAACTACCCGTAACGACCGTCAAAGATTCACGAATGACAGCTGGGACACCGACAGCTTAACGTGCTTTCCGAGCCACGGAGAGGTCTTGGTATGTAAAAATGGTCACCCATCCACGGACCAAAGCGTAGCTTAACCTGATCGATCGACCCGTGCGGCTGTTATTACTTAGCCACAAGCCCCTCTCCGTAATAAATACTACGCAACGCAGTTCTTCTACCGTAAAAAGATGCGAGATCTATTGTAAAACCAAGTCTGTTAATTTTATTCAGTACCTATCTATTTGTCATCTTTATTTTTTTAATAAATAGAATGACTTGGCCATCGCATGGCAACATACCTAATCACAAAAGAATAATCTACTATTTTAAATATTCGTAATTAAATAAAGCGCAGCGCTAAATTATTATTGGTTAGATTTTATTATAAGTAGAATGTAGCTTCTATTGGCGTGTGCGATGTTTATATTTAGACCCAGGCCAGAGATTAAGACAGATACTTCACTCCTATAGATACCTAGTGCTATAATTACTTACAAAAAATTACCTTACGCGGACGCCCGACTGGATTTTTGTTCGCTCTGGTAAACGCGAGCCGTAGGGACATTAGTGCGCTACCTCGAACGAGTGACGGCGCGGCAGCGTGGCGGCCCACCCAGGCGTAATAGGGATTGGTCCATATTAGTTCAGGATAGAATTTAGTGGAAAAAGGAAAGGGAGGTTGCCCTGCAGTGGAACAATGCAGGCTAATTATTATTACATTGGAACAACAAAGGTAGTAAACGCCAACCGCTTGACTAATTGCCTCTGTACGGAACTCTTCTATTGAAAACTTCAGCTGTGTGATGCTTTGTTTATCACAAGCGAGCCTGTGTGAGAACAACATGAGAATGAAGTTACTAACTTTGTGGACCAGTCTGTCGGTTTGCTGTTAGAGGCCGAGAAAATGAGTTAAAAAATACTTAGAGCGTAACTGTTTGCAAAACCCATTTTTCTTCTAAGCAACGCGAACGTGTTAAACTATCGTACAAACCATAATAATGTAATCTGACTCTTGTTCGTGTCAAATGAACCCAACACAACTTGATTTAGGAAATTCTAAAAAGGGTTAAAGTAAAATCAGGACTTTCAGCATTACCTGAAATGAGAATTATCAGACTCAATCGTTAACCTAATGGAACGTAAAAATAGATCATTTGATCCAGCAAACAGGCAATCTGTTTCTGTATAAACGGACCTAGGGAATAATTGGTTTGTACAATACTTTTAGTAAGAGAAAATGAGTCAATTTGTGGAATAGAACATTTTACCAAAACATATGCTACGTTTGTTTGTTACCAAATAAATTTACAATATCTTTTAGAATGAGAGTTAACGATGTAACTATCTAATACGTAAAACACACATTAGCATAACATTAGGTATGTTTTATAAGTTCATCATCTGCCTAGCCTTGTCCCAACCTTGTTCAGGTCAGCTTTTAATCTTACTGGATGCAGCTGAATACCAGTATTTTATATGGAACGATTGCCTATCTGACCTGCACAACCTAGTTACTGGAAAACACGATACTCTTTAGCAAGATTGGTTCTGAAGCCGGGTGCGCTGCGCCATGTTTTCGTGTTTTATAAACATCAAACTTCAAACACGAACCGATTTTGTATGTGGTTTTTGTTATACCACGTCGTCGTGTTTGATGTTTGATGTTTATAAACACGAAAACATGGCGCAGCAGACCCGGTTTTAGACTTTCAGGCTCCTGACTAGGTACCCAAAGTTAACTCAAATTAACCTTTTAAAAAAATAGTATTATAAACGCGAAAGTTTGTAAGGATCTGATGGATGGATGGATGGATATTTTTTTGATACTCTTTTACGCAAAAACTTCTGAACGGATTTTGGTGGAACTTTACACTAATAATAGCTTTTACATCAGAATAACACATGCTACTAATATTAAAAATGTGAAAGTTTGTGAGGATGGGTGAATGTTTGTTACTCTTTCACGTAATATCTGCTGAACGGATTTGAATGAAATTTCACACAGATAGGTTATAACCTGGATTAACATATAAAATACTTGTTATCCCAATATTCCCACGGGATCGAGATTTACGTGAGTGAAACCGCGGGGCGCAGCTAATAGTCTATATGTGTTATTCTGATGCGTCAAAAGAGTAACAAACTTCCATTCATCCTCACAAACTTTCGCGTTTATAATATTAAGTAGGATTATTGGCGATTTATAAATCTGCTTGAGACTTACTGTAGATACGACACCGACGCGGAGTACAATTGTTCAGGTTTAGCTACTTTTTGTTCTGTAGTTCACACAGCTTTGAATATTGGCTTCTGTTTGTTCCCACTTTATCTTGTTGCTTTTGTTTATTCATGTACCAGCTGAATATTTTTACTTATTTATTGCTTACTTTTGCAGGATTTTGTGATATTTGCGCTGATACGAAGAATAATGTCAACGTTGGGAATTATATTTTAGTTGTAAAAAATACACAGCCATTGGAAACTTCAATACAATTTATGCGCTCTTAATAAATATTTCCATAAGAAAAAAAAATATATAACAGAAAACATAGCCAAATTTCTGGAACTTAATATTTTACTTGTATAATTATGTTCACGTAAACACTATTATACTTTCCCCAAAGCGATTTCTTTCTTGTGTCTCCTTTAGAACAGACTGTAACAAGGTCTTACAAATTAAATTGACCCTGAAATACAAGAACAATTTTTCCTGTAGATTTTGTTTCCAAACGAGATAATTTCTTATTACTTACTTAGTTTACCGTTTTTGTCTTTTGTATTGTTGCGTGTGACAGGAGTCGAGCGGCCGAGACCTTCGTCAATTATTGACCGGTGAGGTAACGACCGTGAGGGAAGCAGTTGGACGAAAGTGAGGTCAAACTTAAAATGGTTGAAGGTTCGACGGATGAGTAGGCAATGAAATATAATATTGTGGAAATGTAGCAGAAGTTAAGGTTTTAGATTATAATCTTTGCTGCGAAAGATTTGAGAATAACATTAAACTTAATTACTATGTAAGTCACAATGAACAATTTATTTTTTATTTTTATTCCTTTTCCCAACGTATTAAAAAAATCACTTGACGCATTGATGGACACTAAACTCCCCCAGGCGTAATATCATTTAAATTTTTATTGTGTCTCGTTCAGTGTCCTTCAACCGATTAAACTTGTTACCTAGGTACTTCGATAAAAACAATAAATGTTGAAAATTGTTTGCTCTTTCAATTAAAGTTTCTGGTAATAAGATTGCTCGGTTAATCTGGGAGCGACCTTTGACCGCTAGCACCTTTATTTTATGTAAAATGTTTGCTGAAATAAAACATTTTCATTACAATGAGTAGATAGTATCGATTTTTTTCGGTTTTCGTATAGCCGGAGGGAGTTACACATAATCTGTACGATTTATGTTTTAATAATATGACTTAGTAATGTTGTGTGACTCCGGCTATTTTGAAATAAATCGATTATCCATGTCATAGTTGGTTTTAAGTTTTAACGTTCTTTTTTATAATTTTTATTGTAAGATGTATGTATCACGGAAATATAAAATTTAATTAAAAATTTAAACCCCTGCAGAAAAGAAAAGCGAACATTTAAAAGTCAAAAAGCAATAGTTCATCGTGTTGCCACCATTGCATTGTATGTAGATTAGATAGAAATACTGATCCAATCGAATCCAAACACAACATAAATAAATGCAATTTTTTTTTCAATATATCTTTGCTGGAGCATCTGACAAAGAATTCCATAATCTTGCATAGTTATTTAGCTTACAGGGGTGTTTAAAATTTTAGGTCACACACATATTTGAAAGTAAAGTAAATACCCATTATGCGTCTAAGATCCCTACCGCAGCCAACACAAAAGAGCTGATGACCTTGAAACGGCTGAATGGATTTTGATAAAACATTAAGAAACATCGCTAGTATATACTTCTTTCAAATAAAAAACCGCAATCAAATCGGTTCACCTGTTTAAGAGCTTGTGTTCCACAGACAGACACACAAACAGACTGACAGACACACATATTGCGGTCAAAATAACACCCCTCTTTTTGTTGCGTCGGCGTCGGGGGTTAAAAACGGTTCTTTATATTTTTTCTCAACGTTAGAAAAAAAAAACAAAAAAAGCGAAAAACAAAAGAATATTAAATAATTTTCCACACAAAGTCTATGTTTAATGTTGTGAAGCTAACTGCTATTGTATTATAATCGTCTGTATTTATTCAATCGTTTCATTTAGCTGTGCCGAGCGTTAGAGGACGAAATTGGCCAAATAGTATCGAGATTTTTATTTCGATTGAAGAAGAAAATACCCCTTATTACATGGGACTCAAACATAGCTGGCGAAATATGGGTGCACTATTAGGTACACCTCGTCCCAACCCTTCGGGGAAACAAGACTTGATATTATGTTAAAAAGTATCTGCTCAAATTATTTGTGTTTTGGCACAGGTACCTATTGGTCCCATTAGAAATGCAATGAAATGAATCGGAAACATTGTGGTTTGTACACTGAGGACTCGTAAGTTAGTTAGTTTGAACTCTATTTGCAAAGCAAATAAAGTTGAATATTGTTTGATTAAAAGCTCGCATGTTGTACAAGGTGATGTTTACTACCTACTGAACGCTGCCAAATAGCATTTATTCAAACATTGACTACGGCGAGAGCTTGTGCCTTATCCCCTGAATATTTACCGGCACTCGGAATCATAAATTCGTAAAAATGTTACAGGGGATTTTATGTGATTTTATTTATATATTTTATTAAGTGCTTCGAGTGGAGCTTTTAGCCAAAGATAATAAATAGATTATGGAAACAGTGTTATTTCATAATAGGTTAAGAAAGCTAATGATTCCATTTATGAATTAACAATGAATTATTTAGACTCAAAATTGTAGAGTATATAATATTGGTATTCATAATTTCATAACTTTGTCGACCACCCGTGTGGTCTCCGGACCCCCGTGTGGTCTCCGGGCAGTAGAATAGAACCATCCCATCTCATGCCGTGGGTGTCGTAAAAAGCGACTAAGGGAACAGCTGAGGAATTTTATTGTTTTCCTCTGTGTGGTACGAACAACACACACCCAAGCTAAGGTTGCCGTGCCGAGAGCTGCATGGCTAGGGGGGAGCCTAGTCGCGAGCGTGCCTGTTGTCTGGGATCGGGCGCCCCCAGGCACTATCAAGCCTTACCTCTACATGCGGGGCTCTGTAGAGTGTTGACAATTTTTTTCCTTTGCTATTCGTGGGAACTAAATGAGTAATTCAAATATTAATATTCAACTTGGAGGCGGCGGTGATGCTCGCCACACACCACGTCAGTTGTTTCCACGGGGCGAAAAGCGAGCAGTGGAATGTCGCTTAGCTACGCTGAATGTGCAGGGAGGTATAAAAGATAAGATGGATGAGGTGTATGAGTTGGTGAAGGATAAAAGAATAGATGTGTTATGTGTGAATGAGACGAAAAGAAAGGGAGTGGACATATCCAAACACGGTACTCTGACCGCAATTTGGTCCGGTGTTCAAGAGGCACATAGGGCCAGTCAGGGTGTGGGGGTTGTTCTATCCGAGCGGATGATGAAATGTGTGAAAGATTATGTTTGTGTGAGTCCCAGGATTCTATGGGTTAGAACCAAGGTGGGCCTAAACTCTATTTTTATTTTGTGCGTTTATGCACTCGATATGGGAAGCTCACCTTCGGAGAGGGACGAGTTTTGGGGCAGTGTAAGGGATTTAGTGAATGGATGTAAGTCAAACGAGAAGATTGTTATGCTTGGAGACTTTAATGGTTGGGTTGGTGTGAAGAGGAATGGGTACGAAAAAGTGTTAGGTGCATTTGGGGATGAAAGAGTGAATGAGAATGGGATCAATTTATTAGAGGTATGTGTAGAGAGGAATTTGTCTGTTTTGAACACTATGTTTAATCATAGAAAGGTTCACAGGTATACATGGGAAAGGCAAGACAGTAGAAGTATGATCGACTTTGTGATTGTGGATGGAAGATTAAAGAGTAAAGTCACAGATACTAGAGTATATCGGGGTGTTAATATAGGAACTCATTATCTGGTTATGTGTCGGGTGGATGGTCTGTTCAGGCATTGGCGTCACCGAGTTCGAGTTCCTGTGACTGCTCTAGAAAGAATAAAAGTAGAAAGACTGCAAGAATTGAAAGTAAAAGAGGAATATAAGATGGAAGTGAAAGTGAAGACGGATAAAATATTTGATGATACGAATGATTACAGTCTAGAAGAAGTATGGGATATAGTGAAAAGTAGTATGGTGCATGTAGCCACAAAAGTATGTGGTCTGGCGAAGAGAAAATGTGGTAGTAGAACGAATGATTCTTGTGTAGATGGTGAAGTAAAAGAGGTTGTGAGGAAGAAGAAAGAGACCTGGCTTAATTTTTTAGCCTGTAAGGCCCAAAATAGGATAAATGGGACAACGAATGTGACAGCTGATTTGGAAAGAGTGAAGAAGAAATACTCCGAAATGAAAATGAAAGTGAAAGAGATGGTAAAAATTAAGAAGGATGAAATGGAAGAAAAGTATAACAGGAAATTCTCTGATAACTTCAGGGTCAATGTTAAGCTGTTCTGGAAACAGGTAAGATTGGCTCGCGGAGTGACAGGAACATCGAGTATGAATGTTGTAAGAGCAGAAGATGGATGTTTACTAAGCAAAGAATGTAAGGTCTTGGAACGCTGGAAGAAATACTTTGAAAGTTTATTTAGTTGTCAGGATAGTGTGCAAGGAGTGGGTAACTGGGCAGACGCCAGTTTTGAAGACCCAAACTCAGATGTAGATGACGAAAATGCGAAAGAAATAGATGAGATTGTAAGAGCGCTGAAAAGGATGAAAGTTGGGAAAGCTGCAGGGTACGACAGAGTGTCTGCTGAAATGCTGAAGGGCGGTGATGGGGTGGTAGCAAGCCTGTTGTGCCGAATTTTTAATATGTGTTGAAGATATGGCCGTGTGCCGGATGATTGGTGCAAGGCTGTAATCGTACCACTATATAAGGGAAAAGGCTCTCAGCAGGAGTGTAAAAACTACCGCGGCATTAGTCTTTTGAGCGTTGTCGGCAAACTGTATGCGAAGGTTTTGATAAATAGAGTGATAAGAGTGACAGATGCGAAAATATGGGATGTACAGGCAGGATTTAGAGAGGGAATGGGCTGTGTGGATCAGATCTTCTCCTTAAGGTGCATAACCGAAAAACATCTAGCAAAGCACAAGAACGTATATTGTGCTTTTGTTGATTTGGAGAAGGAATATGACAGTGTGTGGAGGGAAGAACTGTGGTCGACACTATCCAAGTACGGTGTGGACTGGCGCTTGTTACGGGCCAAATTTGGATAAAGATTTCAGTGCTTGTGTTAGGATAAATGGGGCATACACGAACTGGTTCTGCATCTCAAGGGGTGTTAGACAGGGTTGTGTAGCGTCACCGTGGCTATTCAACTTGTACATGGATAGTTGTCTGACAGATGTGAAAGAGGGTGAGTGCGGATTGAGGATGAATGAGTTACCTGTCAAATGCCTTATCTACGCAGATGATCAAGTTCTTCTTGCATCGTCAACACAACAGTTGCAAGACATGGTGACTGTGATGAATGAAGCATATAAGATGAAAGGGATGAATATAAATGTGAATAAGACGAAGGTCATGGTGTTTGAAAGAGGAGAGGATGTATCGGTGTGTGATGTGAAAATAAATGATAAGAGTGTGGAGCAAGAAAGTGAGTTTATATATTTGGGGAGTCTGTTCACAAGGGATGGGAAGATTGATGGAGATGTGGAAAGGAGAGTAAACGCAGGAAACAAAGTGAATGGTGCTATACATGCGATTGTGACCAGCCAGTCGATGTCTAAAAAGGCTCGACTGGCTGTTCACAATGGTGTGCTGGTGCCCACGCTTATGTATGGAAGTGAATGTTGGGTGTGGCAAAAACAACATGAAAGTAGAATAAATGCTGTGGAAATGCGTTCCTTGCGAAGCATGTGTGGTCTGACTATGAATGATAGGCTGATCAATGATGTGATAAGACAGAGGTGTGATGTTGAGAGGATGAATGAAAGGCGACTAACAAAATGTATTTACGAGGCTGATGTGAAGGGAAAGGCCGGGCAGGGACGCCCTAGGAGGACATATACTGACCTTATTGGTGATGTTCTTCAGAAAACCCAGGTGCGTAGTACCTACTCGCAACCGGCGTGCGTGTATGAACGTAAACGAGGCATAAGGAGTATGTAAGGATCGTAGCAGGTGGCGTTCTGTAGTAGAAACTACAGAACGCCACCTGCTACGATCCTTACCTACCCCCATGGGAGGAAGGCGTGAGTTTATGTATGTATGTATGTCGATATCGAGATTGTCTACAACAACAAAATATGTTTTTAAATCTTAAATATACTTATATCTCTTTGAAGATATCAGATAAATTATTTTCTTTCATTCCATGTAACATCTGTGTCGGTCACATGACCTACACATACAATAGCGAAGGTAAGTTTCTACTGTCTGAAAACATTGATTTTCAGGATTTGTGCCTCAGAACCACAAATGCGTTACGTTGATACTTGTAGATAGGTAATCTTCTAAGAAGGCTTTGGTCCTTTGAGTGAAATTAATTGTTTTGTTCGTCACTGAAAAACAACAAAAAAACATTATATACCTATTGTATATAATGTATTATTTCATCTCTACCCATCCAAAAAACCTCAAGTTCTTTCGATAACAAAGGATGTACCGTAACTACATCTAAGTACGTCCATATTTCACAACGCACTAATTGAAAAGGGTATATACTCACAGCGTGCGCCTGAAAAATGATACACTTTTAGTGAGATATACTCCTCGAGGAGGATATTCGATAGGGCATTATTGAAGATCACATGAGATCTACGGATATGATGTGGTTGAATGGTAAGTACCTGTCGTAAAAATAGCAATGGTGTTAAAAAGTCTTGCAATATTATAAAGAATTAGTACCGTGGATATACCTACTTACGAGTATCATAAAACAAAACGGTCTGAAATAAACAATATACCCCGAAAATACAAACCTTCATAGTACTGTCTCCCACAAAACATCGGGTTCAAACTAATATAAAAATACAAACAGCAGTGTCTCTGCAAAAAACGGTGATACACAAAATAAAACACGCAAGTTGAATCAGAATGTTCGCTTTACCAGCTGCCGGCGAGGAATGGAAACAATTGGAAAATGTTCAGAGAAATACACGACAGGAGGCGCTGATCGGATCTCCATCTTTTGTAAAATGAACGAAAAGCATAAGCAACCTTTTTCATTCACACAGGTCTTATAAATACTTCTTAAAACAATTTAATACCTAATTGGGTCTTCAAAAATACCACAGTCAGCCGAATAGCTGGCTTGTTTTGCTGAAAAAATGATTAGATCAGCCCTTTAATAGTAGTTTATGAAACTATTGCATAATGAGGGGTATTAAAACATGAGTGAGTGTTTAAAAACTGGGCCGTAGGCGAGGTTTTTAATAGTATCACACGAATGTGTTAATATCTAGTTATGTGCAGTTTCATACAGTACCGACCAAAAGTCCATAAGCAATCTCACAAAGCAATAGACTGACGCTTCGGTTTGACTTACGACCTTCTTCTATAAGTCGTTACAATACTGTAGACACGCACATTACACACACACACACTCACTTTGTCTGCAACCAATGACTAGTTCGATAATCATCATTCGTTTTTAGTTTCATTCGTCTTGTTCACATAAATATTAAAGTTTAGCAGGTAGACCACAAAAAACTAAGTAAATTATTTCGATTTCTGTGGGGTAGATGCAGTTTGTTACAAGTATTCAATTAATAGAACTTTGTTGGTTCGTGCCGTGATAATATTGGTGACGAGCATTTAGCGCAGTGTTGTGGTTATTATTATCAAAAAGCAGGCATAAAATATATTGAAGAGATCAGATCAGATCAGAGAATATTATTGCGCTGCGTAAAAGTGAAGTGAATATCTAATAAAACCGGACTAAGTGTGGGTGTTATCATTTATATATTTCATATTTTACTAAACATAAATCTTAATCAAGGGTATTGTTGATAGAACAGAGGTATTGTTGAGACAGAAGATGCCTTTAAAGTTTTAAATTCATTGTGAGGTTTAATTCGATTAGTGAATAATAAATAATTAGGTATTATGTGTAATAAAAACAATGTTTTTCTTTGTTCTAGAGAAATACTGTGACGGTTAAGAGATATGAGGAAGGGGCTTATTATCGAGTAGCAGCGACGTCAAATGGTGAATGAAACAAATGGTTTCATACCAACGAGATATTTTGCTGAATTATTAAAAACACGTCATTATGAACCGTTCGCCGTGCACTCTGAAGGCTTGCATCACTGAAGACCAGCTAGAAAACCGTTTTTGACCTTAAAATATTGACCGTACCAACTTAATAAACAACAGATTCGTTATTGCATGAATTTATGGTAACGAATTTTTTAAGCTCGTTTCAATAGGGTGTTTGTCGTATTTCTTGCAGATATACCGAAATTGTTTAATATTATTTTAGTAATAGTATTATTTTAGGATTAAAATTTGAGGTTTAGTTTCAATCTTCTTTTCGTAAAGAAAATGAATACTTAAGCTATAACCTCAATACCAACCAATATTTACTAAAGCCAAATAAAGTTTAAAATAATTAACAACTGCCTTTAACCTTAAAATCAACAATTTTGTCAGTAGATTTTTTTACATTTTAAGTAGTCTAATATTCTTATTTATTGCTTAATTACTTAGACCATGATCAAAGCTTTATATTTATGGTGCAAAAAAATCCATTTAAAATTTAAAACATTTCAAAATTTAAATATGTCAAAATAATACAAATTGCTTCTAAGTTTCTAGACATCTATTTCACATATTATTCAGGTGAAGTAATGATAAATAATTGTAGCAGTTTGATAACTATACTTAAGTAAAATAAACATAACGAATAAATATTATTTATTTTTTATTATAACATATCACGCATTTTTTATTCTAAACCCTTTATTGCAATAACAACATTAATAAATAGGCAGGATATTTAAAAATATTATTATTGCAAACAAAAATAATAATATTTGCAAAAACAGCGCTGTGATTTACGAGATTAGAACCTTAGCCATCTTGAATCTAAGACCAACGCTTAACGCCTTCTGCTATCTGCACATATAATTTACTTTCGAATTTTAGCAATGCGATACACTGGCCAAGGTCACGCGTACGAGTATGTTGCGTGCTAACAAAAGTTATGGAAATATAAGTGCGGCGCCCGCGAACCGTGACGATACGATAGTGTATAGTTCAAAACTGCGTTCTCTGTGGTGTGTGTACGGCACTCACACCACAGACGTCTGACTGTTTACACATACAAATGTACGGACTATACCGCGTGTTCACAGCAATACGACTCTTAGCGTGCTCATGCACTTTTGAGCGCTTACTGTACATTAGGTACTTTATCTACTCTCATAGCGTAATATTCGAATTATGAACTTCAAAACGATATTGACATACTTTATAAACAGAATACCGAAATTTAGAAATAGAATCATATTATAACACTTTTTCTCTAACAAAATAATACTATAAAACATTTTTTTTTTTCTATTACGCTAATCCAAGAAGTTAATATCACCAAAGAGTTTCCATCAACTTTTGGCGGGGGACAGCAGCACCCGCTGTAGCGCATGTGCGGTGATGTGCTGGTGCAGGCGACATTCATTTGTTTTGTAGTACTTACTGAATTTCGTGGGATTTTTAAATTTATTCTTGATCTTTAACTTTGATTTTTTATTTAGTATTTGTTTCAATCCCAATGTTTGAGAGTAGATAAAGTAGTGTTTGAAACTGCACATAACTAGGTATTAAAACATTCGTGTGAGACTATTAAAAACCTCGCCTACGGCTTGGTTTTTAAACACACACTCATGTTTTAATACCCCTCATTATGCAACAGTTTCATAAACTACTATTATCTACTAAATAATAGATCAAATTTAAAGATCAAAAATAAAAAATACCACGAAATTCAGTACAACTGCACTCATGAATGTCGCCTGCACCAGCACATCACCGCACATGCGCTACAGCGGGTGCTGCTATCCCCCATTTAAACGTTCCATTACAAAAGTTGATGGAAACTCCTTGGTGGTATTAACTTCTTGGATTTGCCCTGTATCGTAATAGTTTTTTTTATAGCATTATTTTGTTGGAGTGTTATAACATGATTCTATTTTTAAATTTCGGTATTGTGTTTAAAAAGCATGTCAATTATAAACTCGTTTTGAAGTTTAAAATTCGAATATTATGCTGCTATGAGAGTAGACATAATCGTTTAAAATAAAATTAAGTATGTTTTTCTTCCATTCTATCAAAGAACTCTATCTATTGAATCTGTAAATTTTTTTAGGAGTTGTCGGCCACGTACCTGAATCCTTTAAGGTCGTAAGGAATATTAAAACTACATTTAGGTCTTGAAAAATTATTATCAGTGGACAGAAAATAAAATCAAAAACCATCCTCAAAACTTAAAACAAAACTTAACTTCGATAAACAGGACCTAAATTTCAAAATTCAAGCTTGGCACCAAAAATACTTGTTACCGATTTTACTGTATTCATAGATGCTCAACTCAAACCTTCCTTCTTAAATTAAAAATTCAAAATATTTATTTCAAGCGAAGACGTTTATAGGGTTATAGTAACATTGTCAATAAAACTTAGTGTTAGTAAACAACATGATATGGTGATACAGTAACTGACAGCAGTGAATTACATGGACAGTCCACTCTGTCAGCAATCATTTTCAGAACCCTGTTAGGGCTGGCCACCCTTGAGCCACCATCGATGCCGTGTTCTTACATACGTGGGTTTGAAATTCAGACCCTAGGTTTCGTGAATTAACTCTCAGAATAGACACATAGCTTCGAAATACTTATAGGTAGTACCTTTATTACATTTCAAAAAGTATTTATTTAGTACCTTTCTCACTTTTCAATAACAAACACCCTCAAATAAAGAGCACTTAGGAAATGGATTCTCCTAATTTCTTTACTGTACTAACCCGTTTACTATTTTTCTCTCTACTACCCAATTACGTGCGACAGTGTTTGCACCGCGCGATTGGTATGACATGAACCCTCGTCATGAAAACCACAACCACGCTTTATTTATGGTGTAATTGACCAGACAGTTCGCCATTGTGTGATTGTATAATGGAAATGAGATTTTACTCACATGATTAATGTTGTTAGATTACTGGATAGAACGGCAAAGAAATAACTGTAGTGCTGCTGTTATTTTGCGTAGTATCTTTGTATTCTTTGAATGTCTGTAAAGGTAATAAATAGGATGTCTAATTGAGGTTTCTTAGTTAATAAAATGTTTTCAATTTATTTTAAATTAGCTTATTCAATTCTTTTCTCCTAATAGAAAAGTTAATTAAGAAAAAAGCCTTCTCTTATGGCCCTAATTAGATTTCGCTACGCAGTGGGCTAATATACTGAGGCAAGCGGAATCCAGATCTCAGAATCAAAACTGAATACTACTCCCGACTTGGCAAATAAAGTCGTCCCATTCAATCAGTTCATTCGGTTCAGTAAATAAAGCGGTCCGTTTTATTCCTCTAATTAGGTGATATTATTTCAGCAATACTTAGGCACAAAGGTCCACCTTTTCTAAACCATATCGCTTGTATAATTGCAGACAAAATCGGTTTGTTTAATCTTAATTGGTTGGCAAAGACGGCAAGGTTTAGGTAGACGTTAAATTTTAGAGAAATACATAGTAATATATATAAAATACTAATAATAGTAACATAAACTAGAAACCTAATCCTAACTATTATACGTGCAAAAGTGAGTTTCTTTGTTTATTTGTTTGATACTGTCACGCTAAAATGGCTGAACGGATTTGGATAAAATTTGATACATGGATAGACCATGACCTGGGTTAGGACATAGCTTTTTTTCCCTATATTCCTACGGGATCAAGATTTATGCGGGTGAAACCGCGGGGTGCAGCTAGTTAATAATAATTGGGAAATATTTAATTGAGCCTCCAAAAACTTATTGAACTTTTAATGCTGGATGGACATTGAATTGACTTCTCTTGTTCTAAAACTTCATCTTCTTCTTTAGGTAGAATTAACATGTCACCATTTGTCCGCTGAAGGTGTCACAACAATTAATTAATACGCGATTTACACCTCTGATTGCTTTGAAGTGTCGGGATCGATGACGCGTCCGGAATATATTCAAGAGGGCACCACTGCTGCTACTAAGTTTAGCAATTTATTGCTCAAACAAGCCGTGTTTCTGCTGGAAGTACCGTAGTAGTAGAAGTAAGTATGTTCGCATGCTGCATGCTTGCTGTATGCATGGTGTATGCTTGTTTGCATGTTTGCATGCTTCTTACAGGGAAATAAAAACCACATATGTTCACAATCAATGTGATAGATGAGTTTTTCAATTATTATGGATATGGAATGTATGCCAAAAGATGATTCTATCTGTAAACTTTCTGAGATTTGATAGTTCTGCCTTTTAATGATTTTCAATATGAAATGTATGCCAAACGACGATTCTGACTGTGAAATTTCTGCGATATGATGGTTCTCCTTTTTAATTATTATGGATATGAATTTTATGCCTAAAGATGATTCTGACTTACAAAATTACGAGTTTTGAATGTATGATAAATGAGTGTCTGCCATAAGATTTTCTGCGAAATAAAGTTTATGCTATCCGCTGTTATGCAAAATAATATTATTATGACATAAAAAGTTCTGCTATAAAGGGTGGACCCTCGCAGAACTACTAGTTTTTTTAGGTAACAGCTATGTTCTTCTTGATTGAAACTATTATTTCAAACTAAAGTATTTCACACAAAATTGTCTTGTATAAAAAGCGACACTGAACTACGTAATATGCCCGGAGCATTTTAGCATGGATCCACCCTTCAGCGCAGAACTTTTTAATTCTGGATTTTCAAACGTTTTGGCGTACAGTCACGAGCATAAATACTTTATACTTACGCAAGATTCAAAGGCGATTAAGTATCTCCCAAAGTTTTGATAGATATTTTATGGTATTACGAACGTAGTATTATCGAAACCATACTATTATGAAATAATCATACTATTTTCTCAAAGTTGGCTTTTGAATTTTGGGTAATTGTAAGGTATTTATGCTCGTGACTGTACATATTCTTATCTAATCAAACGATCGTAATAAGCAGCGTAGTGCCGACATACATCATGTGACATCATGCCTACAATGTTGATTCAAACGCTCCAGTTAGCCGCATATATGTATATTTTCACATAATGCTACGCTTTTCGTTTATTACTATTCCTTTTTCATTATATTTATTCTGGCAGTAACATGTTAAGCTCCTCTTGTCTGAAACGTGAATATTTTCTTTAAGACCCGTGCGACAGTGAAAAGCTGTATTTAACTAAAAGGAGACAAAGATAAACGAACTATTTTTATCACGAGCTAACATTTTGCACAACTTTATGCTTAATACGACTTAAGATTCCGTAGTTTGTTACGAGAGTCCCCTCATGTCTAACATAGTAATATTCTAAAGTAATAAAATATAAATTGTACTGAACGTGAACATGATTTCTTTATTGACTCGGAGTTTCAAGAAAATATTTTTTTTAAACGGGTATGTACCGTAGCCCTTTTCAGGCTATGGAAGCCTGTCACATAAACTGTCGTACTTGTATAAAAGGTACACACTGTAATTAGGAATTTATGTTTTTGCTTATTGTCAGAATTTGTACCTATGTTTTATTTTAATAAAACATACAATATTCTGAATTAATAAGCTTCTAATTTATTACAAAGATTAAACGTTAAATACACAGTTGCAGCCGGGGTAGTGGTGCGGCGAAGGTGAACCGGAATATTCACCGGCGATTAGCCGGTAATTACGTACAACGACCGGAAAACGGGCCGGGTTTGCAAAAATACAAACACGGATGCTGAACTCTTGAGAATACAACATTTCAAATGATTTTAGGTTTTCTAATAGAAAACCTCGTATTAATACTTCAGAAGGTCCCTTGGCTACCTGAACTTTTTCGTCCGTCATTTCAGGCTAATGAAAAGTTAATTGAAAGCAACTTTGATCAGTTTTTCTAAACATTTCTGATTTCATCTTCCATTGATTTGTAATACTCATGAATACTAATTCTGTCGAACTTTCTTTTATTTTAATCAACATTTCTGAATGGGACTCTCGAGGTACCTGTTTAATTACACAATGCTAAGTCGAAGTACTTATTCACATTTACTTTTCGTTTTACAAATAGTGACAGAAGAACGGACGCGGAATAATTAAATGAGAAATTTTGCAAAGAGGTTGGTGAAGGGGTTGGGGGTACAAAACTTTAACTATCTATTTGTTGGTGTACTGTTCGATGTAGTCTCGTCGTTCATAGTGTTGTGGTTACTGAAATGTTAGGAAATTTTCAAATGTTTTAGAAAGAACGTAAAATTGTTTACCGTACCGCAAACAAAACATTGTAATTAATGTAATACTTGACAGAGAGGTTAGGTACCTACTTTTGGAGTACTGTGGGTAGTGTTGGTTATTGTGCAATAGAAAAACCGTTTGCAGTTCTGATCAAATTATAATTTACAATCAAATTAATCACACTAGCAATTCACACTGTAGATATACAACTCAACAATTTGGAATGCGCGACAGTTTCTAAACCTATTCACTGCTTGACCGCCACCAATAAAGTCTGCTCAGCTCCGGCCGGTCCGAGCGTTATTTTGTAGACTCTGTCTAGCGCCGCCGCCACTATGTGGCGCTGGCATCCCGATTAGTCAACTCAGTAACGTATTTCTGATATAATTTTAAACTGTTTTCATATTATATAATAGCAAAAGGTTTTTGCAAAAAGTTTGTCAGATGTGAGTCTGACAAACTTTTAGCAAAAACCTTTTCAGCAATATAAAAAGCACAACTGGAAATATCTGATTGTCATAATGAATTAATTTACGAAACGACCCTGGCCACACTGTGGTAACGAGTGCAGAGCAAGCCGAAGCTGCGGTGGTGAGCTCTAAAACCATCTGCGACGATAAGCTCGCATGGGACCGCCGGAGCTCCGCAGCGCCGGAGCCGTGACATAAACCATGCCTGCTGCATGTTGCATGCTTGCTTGCATGCTGCATGCTTGCTTCCCGCATGGTGTATGCTTGTTTGCATGCTGTATGCTTGCTGCATGCATGGTGTATGCTTGTTTGCAAGCTGTATGCTTGCTGCATGCATGTTGTATGCTTGTTTGCATGTTTGCATGCTGCATGCTTGCTGCATGCATGGTGTATGCTTGTTTGCATGTTTGCATGCTTCTTACAGGGAAATAAAAACCACATATATTATGTTCACAATCAATGTGATAAATGTGGTGTAATTTGATAAATGAGTTTTTCAATTATTATGGATATGGAATGTATGCCAAAAGATGATTCTATCTGTAAACTGAAATTTATGCCTAAAGATGATTCTGACTTACAAAATAATGAGTTTTTAATGTATGATAAATGACTGTCTGCCAAAAGATTTTCTGCGAAATGAAGTTTATGCTATCCGCTGTTATGCAAAATAATATTATGACATAAAAAGTTCTGCGCTAAAGGGTGGATCCATGCTAAAATGCTCCGGGTATATTACGTATTTCAGTGTCGCTTTTTATACAAGACAATTTTGTGTGAAATACTTTAGTTTGAAATAATAGTTTCAATCAAGAAGAAAATAGCTGTTACCTAAAAAAACTAGTAGTTCTGCGAGGGTCCACCCTTTATAGCAGAACTTTTTATGTCATAATATTATTTTGCATAACAGCGGATAGCATAAACTTCATTTCGCAGAAAATCTTATGGCAGACACTCATTTATTATACATTCAAAACTCATAATTTTGTAAGTCAGAATCATCTTTAGGCATAAAATTCATATCCATAATAATTAAAAAGTAGAACCATCATATCGCAGAAAGTTCACAGTCAGAATCATCGTTTGGCATACATTTCATATTGAAAATCATTAAAAGGCAGAACTATCAAATCTCAGAAATTTTACAGATAGAATCATCTATTGGCATACATTCCATATCCATAATAATTGAAAAACTCATCTATCACATTGATTGTGAACATATGTGGTTTTTATTTCCCTGTAAGAAGCATGCAAACATACAAACACGCATACACCATGCATACAGCAAGCATGCAGCATGCGAACATGCAAACAAGCATACACCATGCATGCAGCAAGCATGCAGCATGCAAATAAGCATACACCATGCATGCAGCAAGCATGCAGCATGCAAATAAGCATACACCATGCATGCAGCAAGCATGCAGCATGCAAACAAGCATACATTATGCGGAAAGCAAGCATGCAGCATGCAAGCAAGCATGCAACATGCAGCAGGCATGGTTTCTGTCACGGCTCCGGCGCTGCGGAGCTCCAGCGGTCCCACGCGAGCTTATCGTCGCAGATGGTTTTAGAGCTCACCACGTTAAAACCACCTGCTCCTCAGCTCAAGGGCCGCCTCGCCCCTCCGCGCCTACGCGGGTTTAAATTACACTCTAGGGACAAGACAACGTAGACAAGACTACGTGGAGTCAGTTTTGTAGCGATTCGTTTCTGTCACTAAATTTTGTAGCACAACATATTGACTTTTAAGACAATATTTTAATTTTTTATTTAAGGTTAAAAATGCTACTTTATAGAATTGGCAATATGCCTACTAAAATTATTCCAAATTAAATTGGGTTCCCTCTATCTGGCAGAATCTTAATGCTCCGAAATTCATTTGGCATAACACACTTGGCATAATCTTCTTTAAACAAAGATTTTAAAGGCATAAACATGATTTAATATAATTATTGTTTGGCCGAATTTTTATATGTCCGAATTTACAATGGCATACTTTTAAGATGGCAGAATTTTATTTGGCATAATTACCTTTGGCAAAGTTAAAATTCCGCATAATTTCGTTTAGCATAACGTTTATTTAGAGCGACAATTATTTTGTACAATTTCACTTGGCATACTATGAAGATGGCAGAATTTCATTTGGAATAATTTTATTAGGCTTATTGCCATTTCTATAAAATAGCATTTTTAACTTTAAATAAAAAAATAAATATTGTCTTGGAAGTCAATATGTTGTGCTACAAAATTTTGTGACAGAAACGAATCGCTACAAAACCGGCTCCACGTAGTCTTGTCTGCCCTACCTCTAGAGTGTAATTTAAACCCGCGTAGGCGTGGAGGGGCGAGGCGGCCCTAAGCTCGCGTGGGACTGCCGGAACTCCGCAGCGCCGGAGCCGTGACAGAAACCAGCATGCTGCATGTTGCATGCTTGCTTGCATGCTGCATGCTTGCTTGCATGTTGCATGCTTTTGCATGCTGCATGCTTGCTTGCATGCTGTATGCTTGCTTCCCGCATGGTGTATGTTTGTACGCATGCTGCATGCTTGCTGCATGCATGGTGTATGCTTGTTTGCATGCTTCTTACAGGGAAATAAAAACCACATATATTATGTTCACAATCAATGTGATAGATGTGGTGTAATGTGACAGATGAGTTTTTCAATTATTATGGATATGGAATGTATGCCAAAAGATGATTCTATCTGTAAACTTTCTGAGATATGATAGTTCTGCCTTTTAATGATTATCAATATGAAATGTATGCCAAACGACGATACTGACTGTGAACTTTCTGCGATATGATGGTTCTATTTTTTAATTATTATGGATATGTTTATGCCTAAAGATGATTCTGACTTACAAAATTATGAGTTTTGAATGTATGATAAATGAGTGTCTGCCAAAAGATTTTCTGCTAAATGAAGTTTATGCTATCCGCTGTTATGCAAAATAATTTTATGACATAAAAAGTTCTGCGCTAAAGGGTGGACCAAATTAAATTCTGTCATCTTCATAGTAGGTATGCCAAGTGAAATTGTACCAAATAATTGTCGTTCTAAATAAACGTTATGCTAAACGAAATTATGCGGAATTTTAACTTTGCCAAAGGTAATTATGCCAAATAAAATTCTGCCATCTTAAAAGTATGCCATTGTAAATTCGGACATATATTAAATCATTTTTATGCCTTTAAAATCTTCGTTTAAAGAAAATTATGCCAAGTGTGTAATGCCAAATGAATTTCGGAGCATTAAGATTCTGCCAGATAGAGGGAACCCGTTCTGCGAACAGTAGACCTCGCGAGCACAAACTTTTTTGCAACAATTAACATACCACTAAAGTTATAATTACGAGATATTTACCATGTATTTTGTTTTTTTACAAAATATCCCGTTTTAAACAAAAAACATGGTAAATATCCCGTCAATAAAGAACTTTAGTAGTGAAAATAAGCATGTCAGTTTAAAATCATATAATTAATATACTTAACCAACTTAAAAACCCGACTGCAGCTGTAGGTTACTAAAAAGCATGTGGTAGCAAGACGATAATGAAACAGAAATACACTAACCCAAAACTAACTGTTAAACACAAGACTTTACTTTTGAAGCAACTTTACACCTAATAAAACTCAGTCACACAAAATCTTCAACGGGACCTAACCATTTGGCCATCAACAACGACAACGCGGTGCGCAGTAGCGGTGTACAGTAGCTCCATCTGGTAAACTTATTGTAAAACGTTTTAGAGAATTCCGAAAATAATTTTCAGAATTCTCTAAAAGGCCAAAATTCTGGGCTGAGGCCTTTTGCAGCACGAGAACCTGAACGATGTCGGAATAAAAATGTATATAGTCTTGCTCGACTGCTACACTCTTCTTTTGATTAAGACCTTGGCTCCTTTTCTCTCTATGTCTGTGGGTCCAACCGGGAAATATGCATGAGGATGATGAGCACTGCAGCTAAAAAATCCTAGCTTGCAGAGGTGGAACGGTGTTTGTTGTGGCTGCGCTGCGATCGGCATTTCTTGCCGTCAACCAGCGAGTACACCCGAATAATTAACTTTTTTGAATGGGCAAAGATACATTGGGCAGCGGCGCCAGCACAGCCCGCCGTGCAAGGAACATGAGATGGCGCAAGGGTGTTGACACAGGTTGCATCCCACACCAGAGGCCTACTCACCTTCCAAGGCAACAACGTCATCCCGTCTGGTCTCTTCCCATCGTCACGTACCAAGCCGTTTGGTTCTAATACCGCTGGTACGCCGGCGATGACAAGGGCTCAACGAATAATGTCGTTGATGCTGGCGTGCCGTGCTATGCGACCTGCGCTCCTGCAGCAGGACAGGACATGGTGCCCGAGAATGTCGACAGCTTCACCGCAGTGACACCGATGCGGAGCAACACAAGGTGCACCCAAGCGGAGACACGTAGTGAGCCGAAACGATGAGTCATCCATCGTAGTACCTATGGTGGACGACGGGAGCGCCTGAAGCCACAAGCCTGACTCCCATTCTCCCACTGCCAGCAGACGGGCGCGCTCCCACATCTGTTTATTAAATTATCGAAACAAATATCTAAGTGACATCAAGATCATTTCTGTTACTAAGAGCTGCCAACTATTAGAACAAAATGTAAATAAATTTACAGTTTTCTGCGTTAACCACAAAGATAACGTCTGCAACACACCTACGTGTGAATCGAATGAAATGAAATTAACGTAAGTATGTGCAAACAGAAACTTTAGATAGAATTTAATGGACCATAATTAAACTATCAAACAAGTTTTCCACTCACTCGACTCCCTCGAGGCGCCGGAGTGAGCGTGTGAAGCGATTTACAATGAATACTCTCGCTAATTTAGCGACGAAAGAGAATGTGGAAGCAAATGATCGTATGGACTCAACGACATCATTGTATCTACTTAAATTGGTAGAAAGTAAAGAAGATAAAAATATTTAACAATATTTTCAAAACAATACAAAATAAAAAGCCATGATTACAAAAAAAATCTAACAAAAACATTTAACGTATTCTAAACTCCGTTAGAATCTCTGCTAATAAATAACAAAACGCAAAAAACCGAGAAACTTCCATACAATCACAGATGTCTCGGGCAGCAGTCGAAACCTTTCACACGCGCGCGCTTTCAATCATTCACATCGAATTGAATGTCCAGCCTCCAGTCCGATTTGAGCGAAAAACTGCCGTTATGAACGATGCAACCAGTAAGGGATATGACAATTTATTCCGATAGACGTTGAAATATGCAAAATTGTAAATACTAAGATCCCATTTGATACCATCGTGAATAAAAGTGAAGGCGAGTTATTAAATAAGTTGTGGTGGTTTCTTGCGGCATCCTCTATCACAACTTGACTAAGTTGACATGAAATTACAGCCTCTAATGGCCAAGTTTCTAGTAGCAACATTCTTATATTCTTTTTTATTGTAAGTGCTTTCACCAGTGAACAGATGTATCATGAGATTTACATTGTGGCGACATTTTTATGTGAGAGCAGCGTGTCTTGGTAGAAGCTTCCTAGAAAATGGTATTATTTATTTTTAAAATGGTATTCCTTTTACAATACAAATTAAAATATTTTTTTAAAGTTTTTACGCTACTTCGGACGCTTCGCTTATTTCGGACTTAACGATGGAATGTGAACTTAAGTGAGAAAAGACTGTTGTTAAATATGTGCTTTTCTTATTTTTAAAGCTTTGTAGGTACCCAAAGTGTGCCAACAACGGGCCAGGCCCCTATTACATAGGTCATTAGTAGTAACACTTGCACTACGAAAATCTTTCTTACTGCTACGAAAGAAAGGCGCTGTTTATGTCAAATAGTTATCATCAATGATGTGCGGTTGTCCGTACAAAAATAAAAATGAAAAAAATTAAATTTTTTAGTCTTAATTTGTTTAATTTTTGTATTTTGATCGTATGTTTTGCAATTATAAATTGGCAAACTTAATTTTATTGTCATAAATATCCATCATAATTTATTTTGCTAAAAAGGACCATAATTTTGCCAAAGACATTTTCATTAACATTATCGTAACTACACCCGCAGAAAACGCTGGACCGATTTACATTACCGTAATTTCTGGCATTACAGTAACAATAGCTTATTTTACGATATCAAAGTAAGTTCCAACAGTAAGTAAAAATCTAAGTACATCTCAGACATAACTTCTCAAACATAATACATCAATCATGGTCACACTCGAGGCGCGATAAGTAGTCAATCAGAAGGTATGCACAATGCTCATACATACAAATAGCTTACATTCAGAGGAACCGCTTTTTGTGATAAAAGCGGCGGCTGCTTGCTGAATCAGTCTCTTTGACAAGTTAGAATAAAACGAACGGCTATTTACGTTATATCTAATAGGTAGGTATACTATGAGTTTCTATAATAATTATAATTTCATACTAATTGTTTTTACTGTATATACTTATTACTTTTACACAGCAAAAGTGATAGATTTTGTTGTGAAAAATCGTTTGCGTTTTTGTCATTAATCTATAATACTAAAGCTGATTATGGACACCTACCTACCTATTACCTCAGTACAATGCTCCATGACCTCAGTACAGTTTTCGAAAGAATGGATCTTAAAATGAACATTGCCAAACAAAGGTCATGTAACCGACTTAGCCCGAAGAATTGCCTTACTTAAGTGGCAGGGCATATGTGAAAGGCTCTAGAGTGGCGACCTCGTATTAGAAGGCAAAGCGTTGGAAGGCCATCCACAAGGTCTTGTCAGGGTCGTCGATGACATGAGAAGCACAGAACGATCGATGTGGCGACGCTTGGTTCCGCCTAAGTCCAGCAGTCTTTCTGCTAAAATTATGATAATGATGATGAAGAATATTGCAGGCCAATAAAATACCAGTAAAGGGCTTTGAAAACATTCACAGTTTGCACCTGCGAAATATTGATCATAACATACACATACATACATAACATCACGCCTTGTTTCCCCGAAGGGTTGGGCAGAGGTGTACCTGTAGCAGGTACACCCACATTTCGCTAGTTATGTTTAAGTCCCATGTAATAGGGGGCGAGCCTATTGCCATCAACCGGACACAAATCCAGACTCCGGGCTGTTACTGAGAAATTGCAGATAGAAAAACAAATAAAGAAAAAAGAATATTGATCAATAATACCATAAACCTTTTTATTTATTTATTTACTAGCTTTTGCCCGCGACTTCGTCCGCGTAGAAGTCGAAAATGGTTTTAATTGGATTTTTAATTGGTTTTTACGTTATTAATTTTCTTCGTCTTCGTTATAGTGTGGGGATTTAAAGGTTAAATAACTATAAGTATTATTATTATACACAACAAATCAAACACAGATATTTTTACTATTAAAACTAAAAAAGTATTTGCTTATGTTTTTAAGTGAGTTCAAGTTTCAACCTTTTTTGAATAAAATCGGGTTGAGTTTTCAAACATGTGTCAAAATGAAATGTAATTTAAATTAAAAGCACTAAAGAGTATTGATATCAACTTCGAAGCAAATCACCGCCAAAATAACTTTCTACCCCTTTTTAACCCCGTTTGGGGATAAATTTCAATAAAATATGAAACACGTCTTCCATCAATTCTGTTAAAAAAAGATTTTTGCAAAATTTGAAGTAGATTGGACCAAGGAATCACGTTGTCCCATACAAACTTTGCCCTCCTTTTTCACCTCCTTAGGGGTAGAATTTCGGAAAATTCCTTCTTATCGGATGCCTACGTCATACAAAAAACACACCTTCCAAGTTTCACGTCTCTACAATCAGCGGTGTAGGCTGTGCGTTGATCCGCTGATTTAGGCTGTGCGTTGATCTGCCGGTTCAAAGAAAACCGATAGGGACATCGTGGCCCCCGGCAACAGGGCAACCGAAGGAACACGGGTAGGTTTTAGTCAGTAAGAGTCTGACACGCCCTCCCGCTCCACCCAGAGCGGGAGAAGTTATTCGAAAATTACCCACCAAAAAAAAAAAAAAAAAGGCTGTGCGTTGATAGTTTGCACCACACATACAAGTTATAGGTCAATATTTATTAGTAAACCTCATAAAACAGTCAAGAAAATACATAATTATGTTACCATGTAACAATTTAGGTTCACATAATGCCCTAATAAAACAGCCCATTCGTCCAACTTGTTATAAAACGAACATAAAAAGTCATCATTTCGTCACATGTGACGAAATGATGACCTGATCTTTAAAGCCTCGCTATGAATAATTCTACTCCTCTCAGGTACATAAATTGTTTTCCGGAAGACATAACTTACCGACAGAACTCCCCCCTGGTTCCTCGCTTGTAACATTCACTTCCTCACGACGTTACTTTGTTTTTCAGCGTGTAGTGGCAACCATATCATTTGGTTTAAATAGGTTTTTATTATTTTATTTATCCTATAATTTTATTTTTTTTTGTTAATGTGAATATGATGTAGGCTTAACAGACTGATTTGTAGACAATTTTCTATTTTGTTGAGTACCTGTTACTTGTTAACAGGCCTACACTGTCCTCCCATACCTATTAACACTGTAATTTGAAAACGTTGTAAAAGCCATTTATTTTTAAAGTTTCTTGCCAGCTCTTCTCCATATGAAACGACCAACTGAAACCGTGCACCTATCTTCTGACGTGTCGTGTGTGTTTTTGATTTTCAGTTTACTTATTTTTGCGGTACATTTTATGGAACTTCAGAAAAATGACGCATAGATTGTAAATCGTCTAAATCAAAGGCTGTTACTATAAATCGTGGTCGAGCGTTATATAAATAAATAAATAAATTAAATAAATTGTTTATTGATCAAGAAGGTACAGATGGTGAGAAAAACAAAGCTAAACTAGTTACAAGCAAGTTGTACAAAGTTATGTAACTACTTTTTATGGTAGAACATGTTGATGAAGTACATGGAACATCTGTTGACAAATTACGTTACCCTGTCTCTTAAACTAGGGTATACCTGTATCTTAAGAGACAGTGGACGGCCATAAAGTTATGTTTAAAGTTACCTATAATTTAAGCAAGGACCCTGTCGATCCACCCACAAGTAAACAATTTACAGATAATGGTAAGTAAAATTAAATTTAAATTAAATAAAGAACTTAAATCTAGTGAGTGTGTAAGGGTGTGTATGGGAGGGCTTGAGGGTGTGTGTATGTGTGTGTGTGTGTGTGAGGGTGTGTGCGTGTGTGCATGAGTGTTCATGAGCTAGGTTATGTAGGTTAATAGTGATTCAGTGTGATCATAGTCTTGTTGAAGTAGCCACTCTGTAAGTTTCCGCTTAATTTCCCATTTTGTCAGATCAAGTATGTTTAGGAGTTTGTGATTTTTTCTATAAATGAGACTGCTCAGGATATAAAATTGATGTTTGGCAAAGGCTGTTCTATGAGGAGTACTAGGAGGGATAAAGGTGCGTTTTTTTCGGTTTAAAGGAGGTAGAGATGAATGTTTTTTAAGAACTGAGTAGAGTACATAGAGCTGTCGTACTGTGAGAATTTTACAGTCGGAATACAGTTGAGTTGTTGGGTATCTGTAGGGTTTTCTGGTCATAACTTTAAGTATAGCTCTCTGTGCTCTCTCTAGTTTGAGAAGGAATGTTTTACTCGCCCCTCCCCACACCGTTATGCAGTATCCTAGTACCGATTGACACAGCCCAAGGTAGACCATTTTTATCTGAATCTCTCAGGGACTTAAAGATATGTAAGAGACGGAGGGTTCTGGTGGTGAGAGCATCAATTTGTTTTCCCATTTTAGTTCACTATCTATTTGCACACCTAGATATTTGACGCAGTTTGTTCTGGTGAAATTGGGACAAGAACACGACGTGGGCGGAGTAGAGAGGACCTGACATCGTCGCTCGCATGACTAAAAGTCCTATCTAATTCTGTTCGGATTGATAAATAAAATTTTCACAAAGTGTTCTATCTGTTTTAATAATTTAAAATAAATACCAATATTGAAAATAAATAAGTAGCTATATCGTAAAAATAAAGTACTGTAAATACTCTTTACGAATAAATATAATTAAATATTCAGAATTACCGATAGATTATAATTTTATCTTAGTTAGAAATGTCGTAACTGCAAAACGCTTTTCCTGAATAATTGACAATACGGGGATAGGACCGTTAGTCATGCGAGCGACGACATGAGTGAGCAGTAATCGAGAAATTGTCTAAAGGTGAGTTTTTATTTCTTATAGCAAATGGTATGTAGTTGGATTTTAGTAAATTGAGAGTAAGTAGGTTTGAGTTTAGCCACGTCATTATCGTACTTAATGCCGACTCTGCTGCAGTTTTAACACTATCTCATGCTGGTCCATGTACTATTAACGCCGTATCATCAGCGTAAGTAAAAATTTTACATTTTGGGAGATTTAACTTGCATAGGTCATTTATGTAAACTTGGAACAAACTAGGCCCCAAAATGCTACCCTGCGGGATGCCGAAGGAGATAAGTTCTTCGTCACTGAGGTACGTATTGATTTTAACTCGTTGAGTGCGGTTAGTCAAGTAATCTTTAAATATTTCTAGGGCAATTCCTCGCACACCAAGCGAATACAGCTTAGATCAGTAAGGGAACAGAAACTGTGTCAAAGGCCTTGGACAGGTCTAGAAATATGCCAAGGCATTTAGTTTTACCATCCAGGTTCTTTGCTACGTGTTTCGTCAAATCAAGTACTGCGTCTTCTGTTGATATTCTTTTCCGGGAGCCGTACTGATTGTCAGCGATTATTTTATACCTATCCAAAAAACCTTTGAGGCGGTTGTTGAGTATCCTTTCGAAAATTTTTGAAAGTACCGGTAGCACCGAAATAGGCCTGTAATTATTGACACAATTTCTGTCTCCTCCCTTATGGATAGGATGCACTATTGCCTTTTTTAAAGCGTCAGGAAAGACACCCTTTTGCAGATAGCAATTAAAAAGGCAAGTAATGTGAGGAACTAACACATTTTTGCAGTTCTTTAACAGTAAGGGTGATATTCCATCCCAGCCAACAGCACTGTCATTATTTAATTGAAGTATAAGGGACTCTACTTCGGCTTCGTCTACGTCTAGCAGAGCCAATGAATTGGTAGTTGAGTTGGAGATATTAGAGGATGAACTCTGTTCTGGAAGCAGGAGGGATTGTGCACCAGATTGGATATTTGCCGCCAGGTTCTTGCCAACGTTAGCGAAGAAATGGCATACTTTGTTAACAGAAGAATAAGGATTATCGCATAAACTTAGTAGCTCTTCAGGTGTAGATCGAATTTTTGATGTGTTTGTAATATTTTTAATGGTTTTCCACAACTCTCTAGGATTATTTCTCGTTCTCTCCAGTTCACTTTTTTCGTAGGAGATTTTTAACTTTCGAAGTAAGGAATTGCAAAAGTTTCTATAGTAATTATAGTTATATGATTTAGTTTACTGTTACAGCTGCTTGAATGTCCTTACATTTTTTGGTAGGTATAATATTACTCAAGAACATTATGGTTTTTCGATACTGCCAGTATCGAAAAACCATAATACGTTTTACGTAATACGTTTTTTTGAGGATGATATTCTCGTAACATAGAAATAAAGTATGTCCATTTCTTTTTTTTTTTTTACATTTATTTAGTATATATTGCATCACACTATATTAAAAATATATATATATTTTTCTTTAAGTACGCTGCACTTATACAGCGTCATATTTGTTTGCTGCACCGGTTGACGTCATTACGTCGGCGCCGGCTGTCGCTGAAAACCAGCGCTGGGGCTCTGTCTTGCATAGGGTCGTAGCATAATGCTGAGCGATAGCCGATTTGCGTGGATGTGACGCATGCTTCCCCCAACCTTATCTCATTTTTATATTCTAAACAATACTTTTCTGCGTCATGTTTACCGCAAATAAACGTTTTTTCTTTCTTTCTTTCTTTCTTTCTATAATGTTGACCATAATATTGTTTTACTATTTAGATTCAAAATTCTTTAAAATATTTCTCTCGAATTTAATATGTTTGTGTTAAACTGATTAAATTTATATTTTATTAGTATGAAAAAAAAACTTTCTAAACTTTTATTTTCATACCCTCCTAAAAAAATATAAAAAAGTACTTAAAATGTTTTTTTTTCACATATCTTTTTCGGCTCGTGAATATAAAGCATGTTTAAAACCCAAAATGGTCACTTTAATTGTCAACGATCCCTTTACTTTTTTTATTACTACTAACAACCTCCCAGACCAACAACTGTGAATTATTTGATTTGAGATTTTGTTTTTTTTTTTTATTATAAGTAAATTAATGAAAATCTCCGTCGTCTGATTAGTTTAGGATAAGCAGTTGTTAACAAATGGAATTAGTACCGCTCGATGAAACGTTCTGCAGAAAATTGGTTTATAAAACAGAATACACAATATAAGGTTTTCCTCTTTATGTAATTTCGGAGAATCTAAACGAATTTCTTTATGAACTTTTTTAGTCTAACGATCTAGGAATGACAAATATTGATTTTTATTTATGTATTCGCTTAAAACTTCGTCATTGTTTTCGATAGTCGTAAAGTAATACCTAAGTAAACCTAAATTACTCCCTAAAAGCTAAATCGCTGTTATTCCAAGAAGCAGGAAGGTATAATAGTGAATGAAGAAATCGTTTTGAAAAGTAACTTGCGTTGTTGCATAATGCATGTCTTGAGACTCTGAGAGTTTTATCCGGATGTTCAAACGAATAGTGCTCTGGGATTTATCAAACGACGCAGCTCTCGACCCAGCGATGACTGGAAAAATTATGTAAGCAAGATTTTTAAAAGCTGATTATGGTAAGATGTTTTTTTCCGCTCTTTTTGACATCTATTCAGATATCAGAATCTTGTTAAAGAACATTAACAAGTTCAATACAAAACTAATTGTCGAAATATTGAATCCTTGGCTACGACATATTTGTGCGACGATAGCGTAGCTCACGTAGCGGCCGCGTAACCTTACTACGCCGTAGCAAAGGTTGAGAACATAAATGTAAGTTCTCATTTTTAACCGACTTCCAAAAAGGAGGAGGTTATATGTTCGAAGCGTATGTTTGTTTTTTTTTTTTTTTATGTATATCCACCGATTTCTCCGTCATTTGTGGACCGATTTTGAAAATTCTTTTTTTGTTTGAAAGGTTATGCTCCCAAATTGGTCCCATATAAATTTTATTAACTTTGCTTGGGTAGTTTTTGAGTTAGCTACAAAATACGTATTTTTTTCCCCACTTAGTATGTAGATGATATGATAAGTTCCTGACACTGGTAGTAGGTAGTGGTATTCGAATGTGTGTGGGGTTGGTACCACAACTAAAAAGTGAAAAATAAAAACTTTTTACAAAAAAAAAACTACCGACTTCCAAAAAAAACACTACAAAGTGAAAAATAACTTTAATTTCGGAAGTCGGTGGCAAAAAATGAAAACACAAAACCCAAGACACCGACTTCCGAAATTAAAGTTATTTTTCACTTTGTAGTGTTTTTTTTTGGAAGTTGGTAGTTTTTTTTAACTACATAATTTACTACAATAACATAAATACTAAGTCAGCTCGTGAGCCTATTAACACGTCAGTCCAACTGTCGCGTTCGGCGTGGCACTTAATGTTTCAAATGCTCAGCTTTTAATTATGTAGGCACACAGTATCATGTGTTATTTAACATGCTCGATCGCTTTAATAGTATATTGTGATGCATTATTTAAGATTTTAAGAGACTTATCTCTGAAACTTATCTGACCTGACTACTTCGATAAAAAGACTACACATAGGTTGAATCACAAACACTCTTTATCGTTCCCTTGCACTGACCTCAAGTGCTTATAAACTAGCATTTATGTTTACCATACTTAAGTAGCTCAAAGTTAAAAGTAAGAAGTTGTAAAAGCTATTCCGTGGCGAGTGTCGTCTCTTTGATCTCCGGCCGCCTCGAGCGATTCAGAGCCGCTCACACTCCCGTCGCTGAGACGTGGCACAAACTGCACCAGGTGGAACACACGGGAGTGTATAAGCTTTACCTAAAAGTAGTATATATTAACGAAATTGGTTCAAAAACTTTAAAACAAGCCTCATAAAAATATAATACTACTAACGTTGAAAACTTTATAAAATTCTAATATTTAGCCGCATCTCGTTACGCTAAATGCTTATTATTTTCTAACTTAGATGAGAAAAACGTTGAGTAGTAAAATGGGGTCATCACCTCCGTATTGAAGCATCAAGGTCCGTTCTGTGACTTCATGAAAGTTTCTATTACTGCTAAGCTGGAATTACTGTTTCTTTAGTGTAGGTACCTATTCACTTTTTAATTGGTGCGAGTCTTTGAAGAACAGCAACATTTTATATGAACTCGTACATAACCTTGTGTTGACCATAAGTATGTTTTAGATCTATTTAGTAAAACATGTATGACATGGTATTAGTATACAGCTTTTTTATTTTTACCCTGACTGTAACACTCCCCAACCCACAATTCAGCGGGATATTTTCCTTCAGCAGTTTACATGATAAATTATTTGCGAGTGAAGTCACGAATACCTCAGTTGTACAGGCTCTGATATTCGTGAAAATATGCTATGGACTTAACAAGTAAGGACTTACTGCATTTAAACTGAACTGAATTTTTGTTGTTGTTATGAAACATTCGGAACGTCAAGTTCAAAGTTGTTCTGGCTCAATAAAACCTAAAGTTGACCTCTCTTTGTTCCATCTCGTGAATTATATAAAACGCACAAAGAAACTTATCAAATAGAGTCAAATTAAGGAGAGTATTGTCAAAGTCACACATTCAGTTTAAAAATGAAGCAAGAAGTACCTATCTGTGAAATTATGAACAACTCTTCAATCAAGTTGTTTTTTTCTTGTTTAAGCTCTATGTTTAAATGTAATAAAAGCAAATCAATGTTTTTTTTGGTTTTGACTCATAAATAAAAGCAATTTATCTCCTAATTGCTCTGAAAGTTCATAAAACAAACAAACATTCATGCTAAGCGAACGATCGTGAATCGTTATCGGCTTTCATTGTGAGAAAATAACTAGTTATTACCTATACCTTGAACATTATTTTTGGTACAAAAGGGTCTCTCGCTCGAGTGTTCCGCACTGCGGTATAGTTTCTACATTATTATTCTGTCAGAACACGATTTATTACAATACACTAAATATAGTTACGAAATAAAGTCTAATAAATAAGATGGCTCACAATAGTAGGTATAATGTGCGGGAACCGTACGGGTTGTGAAATGTAACGTGTGAATCAGTTAAATAGCCTGATAATGAACTCTCGTATTTGTGACAATAAACAAAACTGAAATTCCTCAAATTCATTACAGAGATATATTTGTCTGGCGACGTACCTAACTTGTAGAAATAATGCGAGTATTATTTTGTAAATATTATCTTGTGTAAAAATCAGTTAGTAAACCTCTGCCTAACCCTTCGGGGAATACAAGCGTGATGTTATGTTGTGTTAATAATTTTGTAAATATGTTTTTCCTATTCACATTGCATGCAACACTTTCCAATATCGGGACATTAAGCAAAAACCTCATCTAAAAAAAAACAGCACCTGCTATGGCTTTTATGGCCTTAATTAAACAAGTTCATTATATAGCAAGGAATTGTATTGCGCTGTTAACAACCGGCCAAGTGCGTGTTGGACCACGCACAATGAAAGGTTTCGTAGTTGGGATAAATTTATCCCAAGAACAAACTTAACGCTGTAGTTGAAAGACATGTTCGCCCATACATACCGACTGCAAATATAACTTTTTTTGTCTACGTTTGTGGAAACCTGCAACCTATACTTTGTAATGTTGTATTACTAGAAAGAATAAGGGGAAGTTCACAACAGTTCACCATCAATGTTGTTTGTAGAATATTATTAGTAGAATATTAAAACGCCCTCTATTATTTGCGGGTACTGGTAATCAACAGATGGCGAGTTAATAGAAATTCCCTTCGCGAACAACCTTTGAGTTAATTCAATAAGTTTTGGGTCCCAACTTAATTAAGCAAGTACCCTTAAAACACTTCCCTGTTTTATATATTCTGTAATGCGATCTTAAAAGGCATTGACAGATTGTCGTGTTTTGCTACTTGTTACGGAAATAGAAAAAGTTTTCCAGCAAAAGGGAATATCTAATGGAAAGTTTAACTTTGTAGAAGGAAATCTCTACGAACTTAAAAGTGGAATGAACTTGGTTTGATACTAGAATGCCGCAGTGACGTACGTATATCCACCTCCTGGGTACGATACCTTAGGTCGTGGTACTGTATTTAAGTTTTAGCTAAATGGCATGTTTTCTTCTTGTGTGTTTTACCTGGAAACTCTGTTTGTCTACCTTTGCAAGTAAAAATTACGATAGAAATTAATTACAATGTTCTTGCTCTACAAGGAACTGCTCACATGATGTCGTGTGCATTCAGCAGTACGAAGCTTATCTCTAATTACTACTGAGATATTGTTTCTGTTGCTAGGTAATCTTCTGTCCTAACTCGGATCATTAGGACCTCGCTGTTCGCAAGACTATTATACAGCCGACGTTGCACGTTGTTGGGCATTTACCTGTGGTAATAGTTATTTGTGCAACAAGAGAGCAAAGTTGTTTTTTGCTGCGAGTGTTGATTTTGAATCCCGAGTAAGCGAAGGATTCTATAATTGAATCACGAGCGTAGCGAGTGATTCTAAGTTAGAATCCTGAGTGCAGCGAGGGATTTAAAGACACGAGATGCAAGTAACTTTGGTCTCGTGTAACACATACAACTTTTCACCTCAGCAGCGAGAACATATACCTAAAGGTAAAAAATACAACAAGATGAACTTCAGACTTTTCTTCGGAACGAAGTTTCTTCTCACGTATGATTTAAAACAGAAACAAAATTTTCGCTGCCGCTATCTTGGATTTATATTTTGACCTCTCTATCGACTTAAGCACCCTCAAAAATTATGAAAACGATACCTATGATGAAAAATTTGAAAATTTTCAAAACCGCCATCTTGGATTTAAATTTTAATGTCACTATCGGCTTTAGCACCCTCGAAAACTATGAAAACGACACCCATGACGACAAATTTGAAAATTTTCGCAGCCGCCATCTTGGATTTTCATTTTAACCTCATAATCGGCTTTAACACCCTCGAAACTATGAAAACGACACCTATGACGAAAAATGACAAAATTTTCGCAGCCGCCATCTTGGATTTACATTTTGACCTCATAATCGGCTTTAGCACCCTCGAAAACTATGAAAACGACACCCATGACGAAAAATGACAAAATTTTCGCAGCCACCATCTTGGATTTTCATTTTGACCTCATAATCGGCTTTAACACCCTCGAAAACTATGAAAACGACATACATGACGAAAAATGAGAAAATTTTCGCAGCCGCCATCTTGGATTTTCATTTTGACCAAATTTACACTATCTATTTCTCTCTCTCTTTCTTAGAAGAAGACAGTCGCAAGCGCTCTTTCGCGTGACGATTTTTGCCAGTGCAATCCTACTGCAAGCCGCGTTAAAGAACTTCGTTCCAAAAAATATAGTAAAACAGCATCTAAAACCTCAAATGATTTGCAATTTTACGGTTTTATGTGTATCCGAACGTTTTATTGTTTGTTTCTTTTTGGGTCTACTACCTATGGAATTTTATCTAAGTGAAAGTGACAGAACAAAGTGAAGTTCATATCTTTCGAATTTTGTAAGTAGACAGCACAGTTATCGGCATTAATTAGCCTAGCGGGAAGGCTCAGTTCAGCCGCCTATGCTGTCAGGAAAGTAAGACAATACACTGACGTTGATACAGCTCAGTTAGTCTATTTTAGTTATTTTCATAGCGTTATGTCCTATGGTATTCTGCTGTGGGGTAAAGTCGCTGACATTCAAAATATATTTATTCTTCAAAAACGAGCAGTTCGAGCAATTTACCAGCTAGGTGCCAGAGTCTCTATTAGAGATGTTTTAAAGATGTTGGTATTCTCACGGTGGTATCACAATTACACACGCTCTCACAATAACACTCGAAATAAGGACAAACTACGAGCTCCCTTTCACCGGCTTCATAAGGTTCATAACTCATTTGTTGGGCTTGGTATAACCTTTTATAACAAGCTACCCTCTTCTTTGCTAGATTTGCCTTTTTATGCGTTTAAAACTAAAGTAAAATCCAACCTTTTTTCAAAGGCATACTATTGTATCAATGACGACTTAAATGATAAGAATAGTTGGTCGCTGTAATTAACTCAAGACAATGTTTATGTTCTTTCTCCAGAATTAGCTTACCTACTGACAGTTTATATGAGTTTATATAATTGTTTATTTTATTTGAATTTATGATTCATTTTTTTATTTATTTTTTACGAGTCAATTTATTTTTATTTTATTTTATTGTTGACTTAATCTACTCATTACAATGTTTTTGTTATGAGTTGTATTGCAATTTGTGGTTAGCTAGCGACCTCGACAATTGATCATATTATTTTTTGCCTGAACAACCGGCAGCAAGTTCGTCATGCTCCCTTAGATGTCACTGCTTGCGGTGGCATCGGGGGTCGGGTTGCCTCCTTCCCTCAAATATGGCGAGGGGGGTAATGGCTGATATTTGCGTTATGCTCGTGAACGGGTGATGCTTGTGGTGACTGGTCGTCTTGCTGATCATGGTTTTGTTATTGTTACTAGTAATTAACTGTTCATTTATTTTATCTCGATGGTCCTAGTTTATCATTTATAACTGCCAATTACAGCTTTATGTAAGCGGGCACGCCCTTTATGACTGGAGGCTTTTATTAAGATATTTAGTTCTGTTTATGTTTAGTTTTATTTTCTTTTTATTTTTTAAATAATGCTTGAGTATAGTTCTCGATGTTTTTGGTTGGTATATTGGCGTGTGCTAGCTGACATGTGGCCTATAACTTATCATTTGAATTAGGTATGTTTTGTGCTGCATAATGTAAGTTATTTTGTATACTATTGTATAGAATCATTCTCTAACTTGAACAGACAGCTGTGCTGCTGGGGAGTTTGTTGCGCCACTTCTTCTTCCCAGCTAAAGGCACTAGGAAGTGGTGAAGGGTGGGCGTTTTTGGGGGACTGTCTTATGTAATTTTGACGTTCAAAAAGTGCTGATTCTCAGCCTAGTTTGAATAAATGACTTTTGAATTTGAATTTTTTTTTTTTATTAAAAAGTTACTTTGTCTCACGCTCGCAGCAAAATCGAATTTTGCTCACTGTCTATAAACAGCAAAACCTGCTTGTTTGAGGTGCTGAGGTGAAAAATAAATATCTAACCGCGTTTATTATTATTACTATGTTTAAGAAATACAATTTGTCCTATAATTAAAAACCTAGAACAAAATACCTACTTTTTAAAACACAATGTACAGTGCCGACCAAAAGTCCATGAGCAATCTCACAAAGCAATAGACTGACGCTTCGGTTTGACTTACGACCTTCTTCTATAAGTTGTTACAATACTGTAGACACGCATATTACACACACACACTCACTTTGTCTGCAACCAATGACTAGTTCAATAATCATCATTCGTTTTTAGTTTCATTCGTCTTGTTCACATAAATATTAAAGTTTAGCAGGTAGACCACAAAAAACTAAGTAAATTATTTCGATTTCTGTGGGGTAGATGCAGTTTGTTACGAGTATTCAATTAATAGAACTTTTTTGGTTCGTGGATAATATTGGTGACGAGTATTTAGCGCAGTGTTGTGGTTATTATTATCAAAAAGCAGGCATAAAATATATTGAAGAGATCAGATCAGATCAGAGAATATTATTGCGCTGCGTAAAAGTGAAGTGAATATCTAATGAAACCGGACTAAGTGTGAGTGTTATCATTAATATATTTCATATTTTACTAAACATAAATCTTAATCAAGGGTATTGTTGATAGAACAGAGGTATTGTTGAGACAGAAGATGCCTTTAAAGTTTTAAATTCATTGTGAGGTTTAATTCGATTAGTGAATAATAAATAATAAGGTATTATGTGTAATAAAAACAATGTTTTTCTTTGTTCTAGAGAAATACTGTGAGGGTTAAGAGATATGAGGAAGGGGATTATTATCGAGTAGCAGCGACGTCAAATGGTGAATGAAACAAATGGTTTCATACCAACGAGACATTTTGCTGAATTATTAAAAACACGTCATTATGAACCGTTCGCCGTGCACTCTGAAGGCTTGCATCACTGAAGACCAGCTAGAAAACCGTTTTTGCCCTTAAAATATTGACCGTACCAACTTAATAAACAACAGATTCGTTATTGCATGAATTTATGGTAACGAATTTTTTAAGCACGTTTCAATAGGGTGTTTGTCGTATTTCTTGCAGATATACCGAAATTGTTTAATATTATTTTAGTAATAGTATTATTTTAGGATAAAAATTTGAGGTTTAGTTTCAATCTTCTTTTCGTAAAGAAAATGAATACTTAAGCTTTAACCTCAATAACAACCAATATTTACTAAAGTCAAATAAAATGTAAAATAATTAATACAAATAAAATATAAACAAACTGCCCATATTTAACCTTAAAATTACCTATTCTGTAAGTAGTTTTTTACATTTTAAGTAGTCTAATATTCTTATTTATTACTTAATTACTTCGACCATGATCAAAGCTTAATATTTATGGTGAAAAAATCCATTAAAAATTTAAAATATTTCATAATTTAAATATGTCTAAATAATACAAACTGCTTCTAAGTTTCTTGACATCTATTTCACATCTTATTCAGCTGAAGTAATGATAAATAATTGTAGCAGTTTATTAACTTATGTAAAATAAATATAACGAATAAACATATATTTTTTAATTTTGTTATCATATATCACGCATTTTTTATTCTAAAACCTTTATTGCAATAACAACATAAAAAAGCAGCAATATTTAAAAAATATTATTATCGAAAACAAAAATAATAATATTTGCAAAAAACCGCACTGTGTTTCACGAGATTAGAACCTGAGGCAGATTGAATTCCATACCAACGCTTAACGCTTTCTGCTATCTGCGCTTGTTAAGTTACTCTCGAATTTTAGCAATGCCATTAACTGGTCAAGTTCACGCGCATAGTGCGTGTGTGCTAGCATGTTTAAAGCGACGGAAATATATTGTTGTTTCGTGTAACTGCGTTATCTGTGGTGTGTGTATCGTGTTGCTTACACATACAAATGTACGAGCTATACCGCGTGTTCACAGCAATACGACTCTTAGCGTGCTCATGCACTTTTGAGCGCTTACTGTACAAGAAAAATTCAGTCAACATTTTTATGGCATAATACCTTTTGTTGTCTCCCAACAAGGAAAAATCTAATTCGTGTGCAAAAAGAGGATGTAAACTGTGATACTAAAATCCTATCGCTTTTGGGCTTTTAGTGTCCGTCTCTTGAATACTAATTCTGGAAACGACACGTGTATCTACACGGTAGGTACAAGCAGACTCTTGGTACAGATAAAATTCACATTTATTTCTCGGCTGGTATTAAATGCCTTTGCTGTTGAAAATCTAGCGTTAGTGTAGATTTTTTTTTTACTGTAAATGAATCTGTACTGGCTCAATAACACTGGCAGTTTAGAGGAAAGTGGAATTTACTATACTCGCGTATCATATTTTAGTATTTTACCGGTAAAAAGTGGTTTGCGGTCATGACATATGGTTCGTTTTAAAGTGAACCGAGATGTTTTTGAGCCTTAAAGGATAAAGCTTTCTATACTAGCATCAGGTTGGTATTCCGCTATATTTTTGTTGAATTTTAGAAATGGCCACCCTTTATCATAATGGCTGTTCTTGAGCGATGATAAAAAAATAATTTTTGCCAATTACCAAAAGAACTATCTTTCTAAATGGGAGGAACGTCAATTACGAGCAAGCATCCCTAGGAGCTTCGAAAAAATGTTTGTAATAAACTTGTTACTTTTATTGAAGCCTTTTTCGTTAACGGTGTTTAGTGAACGACACTAAAAGGGAACAACCAATAGGGACATATAAACTAGAGTGGCAATTACATACTTGGAAATCTATTTGGGTAAATAAGCTCTTACTCCAAACTGCTCAACAAAAAAGCTAACACAGAATGATATTTTCAAAATAACAATTCACAATAATGTTAAACATTCACACGAGAAGTTTCATGAAACAGATATAAAAAGCAATTTCAGGGTGTATTGCATAAATTTCCATAATGGTACATTATTGTATTAGTGTACCTATAGTTAAGTTTATCGGCATCAAACAGCGTCTATCAGCACTAGTACAGTCTTGAATACTGAAGATTTTTGGTCATGTGTCCAGGTGGAATAATGACTCCATAGAGCGTCTAGTGGTGCAGGGCAGAGTGGAAGGTATAATAGGCCACGCGGGAGGTCACCGATGAGGTGGACCGTTCAAATAAAATCCGCGGCGGAGGCCCTGTTAATGAATGCGCCAGACTGTCATGTAACAGAACCAGATGGAGGGAGATCGTGAGGCGGGCAATGACTACACCTGCGATTGGATACAGTTCATTGTGACCACGACCGCTCTGTCAAGAACAAAACGAAGTAGAAGAAGAAATTAAGTTTATTCATTTTTCTTAACAGTTGAACTATTTTGGTAATATTTATAAACGATGCCACAGAAACTCATCATACGGTTACTAACTCCTCAAAATATAAAACAATAAGTAACCCTTTCACTGAAGAGTCTAATATATATTCTTAAAAAGTATAGGAACAATCCAATACTTCAATGATATCCTCGCCAATAATGACGATATAGCCATAAAAAGAAATGAAAAGAAAAACTTAATGGCATTTCAATATTTTTTGTGAGCATGTGGCAAGTAACTTAATGCAAATCTAAAAAGGTCACACCTTTAAACCTTTTATAGTACATTACTGCCGCGGTCTATAATGACTACTTTGCTGGTCGCGCTGATGATGGCCGACAGCGCAGCGTAGCGCAGCTCCAGGCCGACACAGCGCGGTCAGCGTGCAGCACTTGATGGACGAGCTGAGATAAAGGCCGAGGCCGTAGGTCGAGGCCTTTTCAGCGAGGACAGCAAGGGCTGCAATGATGGCCAAGCTGGAAGGCCTAGAGCGCAGCTAGGCTAGCTCGAGGCAATCATAGCGTGACCAGCGAAGCAGTCATAGTGGGCCAAGGCTTGTATAGTGCTTTACTCAAAAATGCAAGTACCTAATCTAAATAAAACCAGCAAGTAATTTCAATAAAATATATATTAATTAACTAGAAATTTAATTAAAATGACAATTATGAAAAGTACAGTTACTAAAATTCAACACCGACTTTCCCGGTTTGATATTACTAATAGTTTGCGATAATTTTAATGCGGTGTTTGACTGCTGTATTATTTCTTCATTTATTACGCAAAGTCACTAAATAAAAATAAAATTTTCGCTGAACCGCGCTTTTGTTACTTCTTTGTTTTTTTTTTTTTTAACAATGGTAGTTGGAACTATACAGCCAAATATGGAATAAAATCTTTTTCTATCTCTATAAATACAAACAGCTGTGTTTTAAATAAAATCTTTTTGCATTTGATTTTTTAAAACGTTGAAACGTCAAAATAGCGGCCGGCAACGTTTTGCCGGCCTGTTAGAGCGACCAGCAAAACTTTGCCGGCCGCTCCTTGAAACAGAACGGCAAGGTCGACTTTGCTCAAACAAGGTTGTCAAAATAATGACCACATTACATGCATTTTTGAGTAAAGTATTTTTTGTTGCTTTGTATTAGGTACCTACGTATTACTCATTTTATTTGATTAAAATGATGATGATAAATTTTGTTAATTTTTATATGAAATTTTAGTGTAGGTACAACTTTTTAATGGTTTCAACGTTTGTATGGCTAAGATGTATCGCCGATCTGAAAACACTATAGTATTTGATTTAAGGCTTGTTGTACACGGCGTATTGCGCAATGAAGATGATGAAGTGCACGGATAAATAAGTTATATTTGTTGATGATGATGATGATGATGAGTCTAGCAACGTTTAAAACAGGTTTTTGTTCGTTTCGAAAGATATTACATGCGTCTGTCTCATTTGTTTGTCAGTTTCTTTTTGTTTTGTTGTTTGGAATTTTATTTGATTTCACACTATGTATTGGAATATTTGTTATTATTATTACACTAATTTATTTTAAGTATTTAAGTATAGATACATAAACACATTGCAGTATAAAATGAATTATTTGTTATTATTATTATTATCTTACACTAATTTATTTAATTTAAGTACATATACACAAACTCACATTGCTGTATTTATACCAGTTAGTTTTGCAGTTTTAACTGATTTACATCCGTCACCTAACACTTTAGATCCTGTTGAAAACCAGCGTCAGGCATTAGTTGTTTGTCATTTTTGCTGAACTGGGCCTATTTGGCGCAGCCACGAGGCACACGTTTTCCTGATGCTACGTGTGGTCACTGCGACGAACTTGTTGCGGCGACCCGTCCCAGTGTGCCCCCAGGCCGCAACTTATACAGGTATTTCGCTTCAAAAGCATCAAAGTCTGGTTAATTATGTTTATCGTTTTGAGTTTGACCGGACCTACAGTTAATGGGACAATATTGTGTGTTTAATATAAAATTTATTCGTCACACTTAAAACCTCATAATTAAAGACATCTTTAAACCACACAACTCTACTGATTATTGCATTCGCTGAGTGCTCAGCGAATTATTCCTCATTTACTAACCTCAGGGAAATGGCAATGTGTTCCTATGAGTCTGGAAACAAGGCTTTTTTGTAAAAAGGTAATTTGACGCCAACTAAATTTCCACCAACAAGGTTAGTCAGCATTAAATAATAACAAGGGAACCCAGCTTGAGTTCTTTACGTTCCTCAAGAATGCGAATCCAATCTAAATGTATGAATAGGTACTGAAGTAAAGGAAGATTCCTTAGACTAACGAATGTAGTACCTACCATTATTATTAATAGCTTGATAAACTCAGCGGACGAGTAAAGTTCTGTGTAAAACTTATTACTTACTACTAAATTAATTATCTTAATTCCATCTGCTACTCGGACGCGGATCGTGACTGTTGTGTATAAAGCAGCTTTCAATAACTTCACCCATACCTATTTCCTGAAATGATTGCCCATCATCAGTTGTATCCAAAAGTATGTACATGACTTTATTTGAAAGAGAAATGAGGCTAAATGTCGCGTACAAAAAAACTGGCTTGATAGAGCGTGTTCGATTTTCAAAAGTTCAAATTATCATTCATTTGTTTTTGGTGGTCGCTACACTCACTAGAACGCTTTATTTTGTTTTATAATTGTTAATTTATTAATCGCTCCCAATCTTTGTTCAGTGCTAAGGTTCAGTGATAATATTTTAAAATGACGCCGGGAAAGCGATTTTATAAAAAAGAAAAATACGATAATGTAACAAAGGAGAAGTTTATGGGTCAGGTATGCTAAACATTCCTGTCTTTAAATTATGTCTTTGACCAAAAATTCTGTAGATTATTAATTTGCATTGACATTATAGAGATTTGTGTTTTTCATGCGTTTATTGTTTGTATATTGGCGGTATGGGTGGACAAATTAACCTCATGAGTTATCACTTTTTCTAATAACAGTGCAATTGCATGGCAGCTAGTCAAACTACGGGTTTATACAACCAGCACGCTAGTTGAAGTGCTAACTTGAGAGTTTCGAGACAGAACTGCAAATGTACCTACTCAATCTCTCACTGGCTTAGCAAGTCGACGAATTGGAGTTGTAGAGATTTCGTGTAGATTTGTAGAGAAGTTTTTGAAGTGATTTTACAGTTCTTCTTTTTCGACAAGACCACGCAATATTCAAATTCTTGCAACTAATGTCATTATTTTAATCTTTACTAGTCTTATAACTCTTACGATCACTGGTCATCAAAATCGGCTAACTTCACAATCGCAGAGCTCAATGATAGTAGCAATAATTTTATGAAAATTCGCGTTGCCCGAAAGCTAACGTTCCAAAATTGTATGATCATGGATTCAAAAATGCTGTGGAAATTGCCACTGAGAACTTGTTAATATTGCAGCACACTCGTATAAAAAAACTCATTCACCGCATTTCGCAATGAGTTACTTTTATTGCTCACAAATAAAAAGCAAAAATATCAACACAACTTTTTGCAATTTAAATATAAGTCCAGTTCGTAGGAAATACGAAAAAAATACAATTCGGTACAAATTAATATGATCTATATTGTAAAGAAATTGTAAACTTGTTTGTTTCCACCTAATTGTGTCGTGTTAACCAGTCTGGTCACATTATTTTGCTTAAGTTATTAAAAAGCTACTAGTTTGTAAAAGGGTATAACAGAAATAATTTAATTTTCTTCGTCTGGTGATTTGCCAATTCTTATTTATCATCGTAGTGTAGACAACATTACGGGAAGGTTGACAAATAACTTCATAAAACAAAAATTTACATTGGTAATAAAGATTGAGTGAACTAATGATCCTCTGTTTGCCATCGTTTTGAACACTATCTTTATATGACTGCCATTCAGTTGATGTTGTCCGCATAACTGTAGTTATATTTAAAGTTTTACTGTAACAAATATTTATTTCAATAATAAAATATAAACAATTGCAGAGCAACCAATACAACAAGAAATTGTGTAGAAAACACTTTTTTTTTCTTTTGGACGGTTAGCTTTTTAACCGACTTCCAAAAAGGAGGAGGTTATATGTTCGACGCGCACGTTTGTTCTTTTTTTTTTTTTTTTTTATGTATGTCCACCGATTTCTCCGTCATTTGTGGACCAATTTTGAAAATTCTTTTTTTGTTTGAAAGGATATGCTCCCAAATTGGTCCCATATAAATTTTATTAACTTTGCTTGGGTAGTTTTTGAGTTAGCTACAAAATACGTATTTTTTTCCCACAGTATGTAGATGATATGATAAGTCCTGACACTGGTAGTAGGTAGTGGTATTCGAATGTGTGTGGGGTAGGTACCACAACTAAAAAGTGAAAAATAAAAACTTTTTACAAAAAAAAACTACCGACTTCCAAAAAAAACACTACAAAGTGAAAAATAACTTTAATTTCGGAAGTCGGTGGCAAAAAACGAAAACACAAAACCCAAGACACCGACTTCCGAAATTAAAGTTATTTTTCACTTTGTAGTGTTTTTTTTGGAAGTCGGTAGTTTTTTTTTGTAAAAAGTTTTTATTTTTCACTTTTTAGTTGTGGTACCTACCCCTATTTAAAATGGTCAACGTAAAGCCGTGATCGCGTGCTTGTATACTATGTGGGTGCCAGGAATATTAAAAAAATTATAATGAAGAAGTTTTTAAGGGAGGAACAGTTCGTGACATGTAAACCGAGGTACGCAATAGTGTGCAAACTTCTGTGTGTATTTACATTTATCGATAAATCCAGGAAGCGATGGTGAATACAATTAGTACCTACATGCTATGTAATCATAATCTAAATGTTGTATTTTTATAGCATCAGGACGATTTGAAACAAGACTGGAAGTAGTGGATTAAGGACGTGTAAACACTTCTTTTGAAGAAATCATAAAACAGGTACTTATTGAGAAATAAAACCACAGAATAATTATATTCCTGAGGAAAAAAAATAAAACAACTATGTTTATTCTTTCAGTTCAAGCCATATAAGGGCGTAAAACATTAACATTAGAAGATGAAATAGAACTTGTTCTTGCCGTAAGGTTAGTTTCTGTTACTATAATATGATTAGCTTAAATGAAAGACGTAACCATTCGGACTTACTAATACTTCATAAAATCATAAACGGTTCCATTGATGCACAATGAATAAACTATTTTAACTTTAGGCCTAGCCAACGTAGTAAGCGTCATCATCGTATTTTTGTATTACCTACATCGACCTTGAATACTACGTTTAATAGCACCCTTACACGTATGGCAAGTCAATATAATGCAAGGTCCAACTTGACGGATTACCCAATTGATATTTTCTCCATGACTTTCGCTTCATACAGACGCTCCCTATCTCAAATGGTTTTGTTTTGTAGTGTTGTAGATTTATGTCTACTAGACACACTTTATATTCTTTTCCTTTGTCTCTAATTTTCATATGTCGAATGCCATGCATACCTGTCATTTTCAAGGTTATTTAAATGTAAATTTTAGATATTATTTTATTTGAATTGTACGTGACTGTGCTGTTGGTGTGCTTATGATAAATAAATAAATATTTCGTAGTTTTTACTGAATTTTCCAATATCGTAAGCCTAAAAGTAGGTAGGTATATATTTTTAGAGGATGAAAAAATATTATGGGATAGACGCGACAGTGACCCTTGCCATGGAATACAGAAGCAATACTATGTTCAGTTAAAAGACGTGATCACGTTTTCAAAATTATGTATGCAGCAGCATACATGATTTTGAAAACGTGTGATGGTTTTTGAAATCAGCCTGCATTAGTCTATGTTCAGAAAGTGCTCCTTTACGCCTCACTTTTTCTCTTAAGAGTACTACATAATAATATTAATTGGAATTTTATTATTATTAAGACGGGAATGTGGTACATGCCAAGGCACGTCGGAGTTCAGTACCTATAAGGTATTAACATTCTTGAAATAGCGCGGTAAGCTTAATTGAAAAAGTTTGTGGAGATGCCTTCATTTTCGTCTTCTAGGCAACTATAATACCCGTTAATGTATGCCGTGAAACAGACGGCCGCGCCCCTGAATACTGTATAATAATGCATATAAAATACACAAAAAAGAATAAACATTCGAAACGCATGATATTTATTATCATGCATTACGAATGTTTCTTCTTTTTTATGTATAATAAAAAGGAATCAGGACAGATCTCAAGTATTTATCAAACAATATTTGTCAGTCAATTCCTCAATGTACTTGTGAATTGTTAATATGAAAGTGAGTTTAGAAATAACTAGATAGATGAATAACTTTATTTTAGAGCACACCACTCCTTTATGAGAAATATTTCTGTTGGAAAGCACATTAAAAAATTACACAGCTGCTGGTATCAAAACGCATTTGTAACGCTTAACATGAATGTCCCGATCCTCATCAAAAGAGCGATGCTTTTTATTCCAGCTACGTCATTACGAAAGTTATGACTTTTTAAGCAGATATTTGAATTTCAACTTCACAAAAATAGTATTAAAGTCGAATGTCCTCAAAATGGATCTATCTAGAATGTAAGTAGTTTCAACAATGATGAATGTGAAAAGGTGCACGGTCCACCTCGATTCGTATCATAAAAGTTTTATAGCAGTACCCATTGAGGCCAATCTCTGGTGTAAACGAGATTTGAATGCCTGTTTACTAGGTCAAGTAATGTCTATTGATGGTGAGGACAGGACACTGTCCCGAGGCCCAGTTTTTGAGAGACTAGTTACTGAATGTAAGCCGTCAAAAGGTATGACCTCAAAACCCTTTTTCAGCTGTCAAACAGAATCTCTGCTCTATAAACTATACAAAGGAGAGGCCAGATTTTGGTATTTAATCTTTCAAATGAATTAAAAAATTAATATCATATTGTCAGTAGGCAAATAAATAAAACGAAGAAATGAAGAGGTATAAGTTGCTGTAAAATCTCACGTTACATTTTACGAGTCTTATCAATCTTAGAAGTGAGTGGGTCGTTTTATGTTCTAAAATGATTCCTGTTCACTCTGGTGGTCATTAGACATAATAGTTGAGTGCGGTTCGGTTATATTTGATTTACACAAGCGGGAACTTGGAAGTAATAGATGGATTCGACTGAAATCAAATCCTAGACAAATAAAATGAACTGATATTAAGTATGTACTACATTTTGTATTCAGATTTTACTGTCAAACTTGAATGAAATTCTGAGTATAAAACGTTAAATTGAAAACGAAATGTTAAATAATATTTGAATTTGTCAATTGACGACGGCGGCAAATAAATCCTTAATTTAACGCTTGCACTCTCCGAAGATATGCAAATTCAATTTTGCTCACAGTTGGAGAAGGAAAAATAAATCAAAGCGAAGTGCAAAGATCTTCTTTTCGATTAAGGTAGAGTCCGCCCGAATTTCGTTTTCGGTTTTCGGCTATTTTCGTTTTTCAATTCATTCATTCACAGAAAAACAATCGAGTTACAATAACTTTTAAAGCACAAGAATTGTATGGAGAAAATACAGAAAAAAATGCTTAGTCTCGCATTTATCTTCAGATTGTTTCAACATCATCTTCCTGCCCTTGTCCCATATTACTTGGGGTCGGTGCAACTCATAGCTTGATATTAGTATGTGTTTGAGAAAATAAGCTTCGCGTGATTTAAGTTTATACGTTAGCCCAGTGAGTTTTTGAGCAAGCATATGCAGGGCGAAAAGTTGATAGCTGCGTGGGTAGGTGCGGCTTATCGAGAGAACACCGAAAATATATTTGAAAAGTTTCAGATAGGAGCCCTGTGGTCAGAAGACCACTTTCAGATTTCGAAATTGGGTCAAAAATAAAGTGATACTCAGAGTCTTTGTTTTTGGTACGATCGTGATGAAGAAATTTTGGGCTTTCTCTTAATCTGACAAAGTCTGAAAACTCAGATTCAGGCAATTTTTAAAAGGATATTAAGGCCGAATAAAAGTTATTCTGTAATACTCATAAATGATAATGACCAAAGAAAAACCTATCATCACCCAAAAAATCTTTTTATCACATCTATTCAAAATGAGCTAGTTTAGTCCTCTTAAATAAATATAAATAAAAATAGCTTTTTAATCCCTAGGGATTAAAAGTGATTTGAATTTGGAATGTGGATATTGTTAGTAAAAGTTCTAATCACCAAAGAGATCAAACCGAACATTGCATGAACATGTATATAACAGGCTGGCAAGAGAGAGAGAAAGTGTGAATTTAGTCAAAATGAAAATCCAAGATGGCGGATGCAAAAAATATCAAATTTTTCGTCATGTGTATCGTTTTCATGGTTTTTAAGGGTGCTAAAGCCGATGGTGATGAGGTCAAAATGAAAATCCAAGATGGCGGCTGCGAAAATTTTCAAATTTTTCGTCATGGCTGTCGTTCTCATAGTTTTTGAGGATGCTAAAGGCGATAGTGAGGTCAAAATGTAAATCCGCGATGGCGGCGAAAATTTTATTTTTGTTTTAAACCATACGTGAGAAGGAACTTCGTTCCTGACGGGGGTCGAACCGCACACGTTTTATTTTCTCATAGATGGTGATAAAAAGTAGAGTGTTTACCTCGCTACGCTCGGAATTTTACTCTAGAATCCTTCGCTCCGCTCTGGATTCAAAGAAACACTCTCGCCTTAAAAATAGTTGTTTGCTCCCTTGGGAAACAATCTACAATTTTTTTCCTTTTCGTTTTTTTTTTCGGCTGAATACGAAATGGAACGGTTTCGGTTGAAAAAAAAAATACATTTGTTGGATTCTTGTAATAACTTTGGCAAACCATCGCATATCCTCAGGTAAACGTCTGCGGGAGAGGCATTTATTATGTTACTATTGACAAAATGAATCCCGCGTTATTAATCTGTCTATCTGTCAGGTATGTTTTTACAGTGATGAAGGTAGCACTAAAGTAAATTTTACTAGGGTAAAGCCCTCTGAACCCATATTTTTTGTAATTATATCTCGTTCAATTTTTGACAATGTTATTTATGTACCGATCAATCTGACACTTTCTTTATATTAAGTGCGTATTGTGAGTACCTTTTACAGAAAACAGTTTCTAAAACTGCACTATTCAAGGGATTAACTTTGTGGAAGTGCCGACATAGTGTCACAGTTGGACAGTTGAGACTTAGCGCTCAATTAGAACGAGCTAGAGGTGGTTCCAACTAAATTCCTTAACTGTTCACTAAGGTTTTAACACCAACATTTATTCTTCAAAATATACGCGTATGGACTATATTTCCATGCTTACATTAACTTTGCGTTTTTCACATCTAGGTACCTAATTTATTACACTTTTTGTCTGTAAGATTTCCTAGTAAATGGGAAACCTTTCATTGATGAATCTCAAATTAGATTTAGAAATAAAGAAAAATAATTTAACCCACACAAATAAATCGCAGATTAAAAATAAATATTGTATGAATACTAATAATATTAATAAATAAATAAGTATTCTTTATTCCACCAAAAGCCATCACAGTACAAGAACCAAAAACTAAGAGCATATAAGGCTTATAACTAGGTCACAATAATTTTAATTCCCTGACTCCTAAACTAGGTGTATGTGCCTGTGTCTTAGGAGTCAGTGATTCTCCGTAACAAACAAGACAAAGCCACAATATAATAAAACGGGACGTTACAACAATCAGCAAATGGTGTAAAATAAAAACTAATACATTAATATACTACTACAAAGTAGTTAAGAACCCTGTTTTCGACTAATATTAAAAAGGATATAGGTATTAAAGTTTTTATCACATCTATTCAAAAAGAGCTAGTTTATTCTTCGTAAACAGGGACCAAAATAGATCTAATCCCTAGGGACCACCGCCTTCGTTCGTAAATGTTTAACTAAAACGGATTATACGTTTTATTCTAGTTTGAGTAAGGCCTGGATAATGATAATGTTACTGTACCGTCTGAGAGACTTTGTAAATGGGTGAATCACTTATTAAGATGCCTTGATCTCAAGCTTTGTTGAAAATTTACACATAATCTGAAATATTTTCGAGTACTCGCAACCGGTGTGAAAGAAATAAGAACGAAAGAAAATACATTTATTTAGTACAGACAAAAACGCACATTACACAAACATAATTATAACACAAGTAAAAAATAAAATAAAAAGGAAACAATAAAAAAAGTGTAAAATTATAATTTAATAGGAAAATGTGCCTCGCGGCTACGCCAAATAGGCCTACTTCAGCAAAAATACCTGACAACTAGTGCCTGACGTTGGTTTTTACCTGGACCTGAAGTGTGAAGTGACGGATGTAAATCAGCGTGCGTATGTATCCAGATGTATGAACGTTAACGAAGCAAAAGGAGTATGTAAGGATCGTAGCAGGTGGCGTTCTGTAGTTTCTGCCTACCCCTATGAGAAGTAGGCGAGAGTTTATGTATGTATGTTTCAAGACCTTACCTAACTACTCACTGGTCGTGCAACTATGAAGTGAGTACCTATTTCTGTTGAGGCAATGATAATCATAATCTTCCTGCCCTTGTCCCATGTTACTTGGGGTCGGCGCAACACATTTTCTTTTTCCATTCTCCCCTCAACCGTCACGCTATCATTCACTCCCTCCTCTTTCATATAATTCCTCACACAATCCATCCTTCTTTTCTTTGGCCTTCCTCTCCTACTACATCCATCAACATTTATATTTACTCATCACTCTTTTAGTCACATATGTTTTCTCACTCCTCACTACACGCCCATGCCAGGCCAAAAGATTTCCTTTAAAATTTTCCGTCACTGGCGCCACTTTTAAACTTCCCCTTATATACCTACTCATTTCTTACTTTATACATTTTCGTCACTCCACAACAACAACATTCTCATCCCCGCTACACGCAATCTTAACCGATTTCCAAAAAGGAGGAGGTTATATGTTCGTCGCGAATGTTTGTTTGTTTTTTTTTTTTTTTTTTTTTTTATGTATGTCCATATTTTTTTGTTTGAAAAGGTATGCTTCCAAATTGGTCCCATATAAATTTTATAAACTTTGCTTGGGTAGTTTTTGAGTTAGCTACAAAATACGTATTTTTTTCCCACTTAGTATGTAGATGATATGATAAGTTCCTGTCACTGGTAGCAGGTAGTGGTATTCGAATATGTGTGGGGTAGGTACCACAACTAAAAAGTGAAAAATAAAAACTTTTTACAAAAAAAAAACAACCGAATTCCAAAAAAAAAACACTACAAAGTGAAAAATAAATTTAATTTCGGAAGTCGGTGGCAAAAACGAAAACACAAAACCCAAGACACCGACTACCGAAATTAAATTTATTTTTCACTTTGTAGTGTTTTTTTTTTGGAACTCGGTTGTTTTTTTTTTTGGAAAAAGTATTTTTAACCATCTTCTTCACAATGATCTTCTTGTTTAGACAATGATCGATTATTTATAATTGTACGAGGTACCTACCATAATAAGCTGTCGTTCAGTTCCTACCTTTGACCCACGTCAGCACGGCACCTAACAGATAGGTAAACACATTATGTTAAACCTGAAGAACTGACACTAAAACGTCCCATTAGTGTCTGGTGTGATTGGCGTGTGTATGTGAGGCGCGTGTGAAGTGTTTGCACGTTATAAGTTATAGATCTCGGGAGAGTAGTAATGATGTTGGACATTGGTCCACGTGCGTGTCCCTGAGGACAGACGTGATCGGTTTGCGTGACAACACTCGCTTGCGAGTGACGAGCAAACGAGTGGTGGATTAAAATATGTGTTTACAAATGTGACCGTATCGTGACTAACCCATACGCTTAACTAGTGTTTACGCTCGGTACTCTACGGAAACAAAGCAAAGCATTGTTTAATCATTTGCTTTCATAACTATAGTCTTCTATAGAACAAATTGCATTATCTTTAGTGGTAACATTTATTTGTCCGTCCGTAATTACACGGGATTATCTCGGCTCACCATCTCTCTACAGACGTGAAGTGTAATTGAATTATTTTAACATTTCGCCGCTGGGCTGTTCTAAACCAATTTTGTCTATCTGGCTTTGGTAGTTGTTGTGTAGTACTTCTTGAAGGAAACTTGATTGACTGAAAACTTTTTTGCTCCGATAGAATGTTATTGCGTTGGTACTTTACCAAGTTAGAATTTATTAGACATAACTTTCAGATACATAGAATAATTTTCCAGTATATCTAACTTTTCTTATTTGTTATTGACCACAGCGTTTACCTTGACCATTTTTGAACCTATGTCTTAATTTTTGTCTGAAATATTTTCTTGTTTCGTACTTTTTAGATCACTTTTATTTTTTCTGTCGGGTTATATAGGTCGGTAATCTATTTACTCTTGACTTGATGACACTAGTGTCAGTGGTCTCAAAATATAAATATTTCATTGTACTTATTTTTCTTCTTAAGAGTGGCATTACAAATCGTTACTATTTAGGTTTTAAGATTTGATTAACTGCGCGTTGGTATAATTTTAATCATGTTTACACAATTTAAACATTATATATTTAATTTTAAAATTAAATTCTCGCGCCTTCTCTGTATGAGACGAAGCCTTTGCCATGCAGTGGGACAACAATAGACTGGTATTATCATTTATACCCGCTCTCCTATTAATATTGAAGTTAGTGTGAAGGGCGCCTTATGTTAAAAGAACAATGATCGCTTCAAATGTCAGCGCGATAAGTTGCGGGCGCTAAGTGTCGGTACGCATGGGGGAGGGAAAACACCCTGATTTCCACTTTACAGCATCAACGCTTCAGTACCGCGGCGACTGTCGTAGAGAGTGGACGTGTGACTGTGTCGCTTGTTCTCGTGATCGCGAGTCTGAATACGATGTCAAGTGTGGTGCGTAAATAAAAGTGCAAATAGTGAGTGATACACTGGGATTTTGTTTCTTCAGCAGAAGTTAACATCACGTACGATTAAAATGTGAGTGTAATTCAATGTAGCAAATATTATGCATATTTATGATTTAGATGCTGTAATGAATAACTAATCCTTTTTAAATTCGTTAAAGTTTTATTTGGGTCGAAAAGGGAAAATGAAATGTGGGTCAAACTTTGTGAGGCGAAAGCGGATCAAATCCTTACTTACCAACACTGGCAATAATATTCTATATAAATAAGTGATAGACACAATTTTAATACTAGAAATAAAGATAAAATAGATCAACCATTTTTCAGATTATCTAAAGTACATAGATCTTTGATGGGGTACTGTGTTAAATGTTACAACAAAATACCTTGTGATATTTTACAATTAACAGAAAGAAAATTTAAAACTCATATTAAAAGTACCTACTCTTTGTAAACAAGCATATTACAAATTAGATGATTATATCTTAGATAAGAATCCTAGACAAAATCAAACTGGTTGCTAATTTAACTGTTTAATTAATTATTATGATATTTATTTTACATTCTGTGATTACTTGAACTCACACACTGACTTATTAGTATTACTTGTAATTTTTTTAGGAATATCGTATAGGTAGGTACCTACTTTTACAATGCTTGTAAATATGTGAACACCATGTATCCATTACATAGTATTTTTTTCTGTCATTGCTTCATTTTTAATTATTTTTACTTATTGTGGCATAAGATAAGATAAGATAATTTATTTATCCAAAACATAAGTATACACACATGGCATGCAAGATGTTAAAATAAAATTATAGCACAGTCATGTAATCTATGTCATAGTAATCTTATTCCAGATGCATCGTCTGTATATATAATTATATAATTAATGTATACAAAATATTGTAAATCATTTAACGTAGGTAACGGTGGAGTTTCTTGCCCATTCTTCTCCATACGAAAACTACCTTTTGGAAGGGGCGACTAGAATCAATTCTATTTTTTGTTAATTTTGACGTTCAAAAGTGACTTTTCGTGCCTAATTGAAATAAATTATTTGACTTTGACTTACACGTTGATGCTTTATGCTCATACTACATAAGTGCCTTTTTACTTTTAGATTATAACAAGTCTTGTCACCAACTGGTAGACCGGTTTCTTTTTGAGATGAGTATCTCATAAATAAAATGTATCCGTGTATAAATAACTGCAGTTTTGCACGTCAAATAATACAAGGAGTATGTTAGGATCGTAGCAGGTAGCGTTCTGTTGTTTCTGCCTACCCCCTTAAGAAGAAGACGTGTGTATGTATGTGTACGTTCAATATGAGGAAAACACTTCAAGGCTTCCTGTACATGACACCGGAGCTGCACCGCGGCGCCGGACCGTATGTTTCGTTGGCAATGTTTTGCTGAACTGTGATCGTTGCTTTTCTATTTAACTCGGCATCAATGTCAGTGTACCAGCGGTTCCATTGCGGCGGCGGCGCCATATACCTACAGGAAACCTAATTATTGTAGTGTATTTATTTTTCAAGCTATATCAATAATAATAACGTTTATTATTTAACGTTTTGACTCAATAGTCTGATACAGTTATATTGCTAAGAACTAAGATACAAATATTATAAGTGTGTAGACTACTAAAACTATATAAACTCCTGGAATTCCGAACAAGGTAGAAATATTAAAGAAAAGCTATTTAAAGTATGCTTGTAGTAACGCAACTTAGACGCTGATTATTTTCTTTATCAACGTTAAATTAAAAAATGTACCAACTTAAGCTGTTAAAAGTTCCTTTGAACTCGTTTCTTACCTTAATTGAAGTTTCGTTTAAGTACCTATCTTAAATTAATATCGGTAGGTCCTACACGATAGGCGATACAGATAGCTGTATCGCCTAAATTCACTTATTTATTAAATATTAAAAAGCCTCTGTATCTACCTAAATTAATAACGACTGTAAGAACTATCTACTTGATTTCTTACCTACTGCGTCTTTGAATCCCGAATAATTTATGTCAAAATTTTAGGTGTTTACATACATAATTATGTAGATCGTTGTTTTGTTAGTTAGTTTACTGGTACGTATAATTTATGTTTGTAGTAGCTCAGGGATTGTTATTGTGCAAGCTTGCAGAATAACATTCCCTAATAAACTGTTTATGTAACCGTAATCATCAAAACATAACTTTCGAAATGTGGGTTTTCTGTATACCTATTGTTTACTGAGTTTGTTACCTATCTACACCTCTGCTTATCCTAATGGACAATACTGTCATGATGTTTTGTACTATGTTGTGTTGTCTTAATTTAAAATTGAAAACAGACCGCTAATGGACCGCGGACGCACCGGTGCGTCCAAGTACCCACGCGGCTTACAACTCTATTTGTACTCGCTGTATTGGCTATTATTATCTGTGAATTTTTCAGTCTATGGTCGGAAAAATATTCTTGTCAAATAAATCGACTAAAAGCAAAAATATTAATAGGCAACATTTAAAAAAAATGTTGAAAATCACGTTCCCGCGCGGTAAAATGTCAGTCAAACGTCACTCCCGGGACGCGCGCGTTCGCTGTAATAATTCGTTTTTTAATGGTTTTTGTGTGTAAATCGACGGAAAGTGGTGATGTTTTCATTTTGAAGTAAATATTACATCGTTTTAGATAATATTCGCACTAAATAACATCATGTTCACCTATTTTGACCCAAACAAAAAGTGTAAACAAACATTTGAATGAAAAAGTGACCGTGCTGTGATTTTGTGGTATTTTGGTGTGTGATCGTCGATATTTTATGTGTAAGTCCCATTTTTTATACAAATTATTAGATTTCTAATAATTTTAGCATGTTTTTTCGCCTAAATACGGCAAAAAAATATTTTTTTGAAACGGAGAAAATTACGTAAGCACTAGAAATTCTAGATCGTAAAAATTCTAGATTTTTAGTATTTTTTATTTTCAATGTGTTAGATAACATAACTATTCATAATGTACCCTGCAAAATTTCGTGTGAATTGGTACGCTAGTTTTATCAGAAATCGTTATCACATAGAACAATAGAACTCGTAACAAAAACGGGTAATAAAGATAAGCGAACATTGCTTACAAAGACTGTAACCATTTGAAATGTAAGCCTAATCTATTCGAGTAGCAAAAAACATAAACAATACTACTTGAGACGTTACAATGAAACCAGAGTAATTGTTTATTTAAGTGCGGTCGTAAATCTGACAGATTTGATTCTGCGCGGACCACCCGCGGTCCTTGAACGGTTAACCGATCAGGCGCCGTGGGTGGTCCGCGCCGTGACAGTTTTACGACCGCACTTAAATAAACAAACACTCGGATTTCTTTACAACGTCTCAAGTAGTATTGTTAATGTTTTTTGCTACTCGAATAGATTAGAAATACGTTTCAAATGGAGTCTTTGTAAACAACGTTCACTTATCTTTATTACCCGCTTTTGTTATTATTTCTTTTGTTCTTTGTGATAACGATTTCTGATAAAACTACCGTACCAATTCACACGAAATTTTGCAGGGTACATTATGGATAGATAAGTTATCTAACAAAAGCGTTTTTAGAGACAAACATTCAAAACAAAAAATTAAAAAAATCTAGATTTTAGATGACCGAGAATTTCTAATGCTTACGTAACTTTCTCCGTCCCAAAAAAATATTTTTTTGTTGTATTTTGTTCTAAATGTTGTCTAAACCGATGAAATATGTATCAAAAAATAAAAAAAAAACACTTACCGATCAGATCCATACAGAAAAGCAACAAAATATCACAACTTTCTCTTTGACGTGAACTTTCTCTTATCTGTTTGTTTACACTTTTTTGGTTGGGTCAAAATAGGTATAATATGATGTTATTTAGTGCGAATATTATCTAAAACGATGTAATATTTACTTCAAAATGAAAATATCACCACTTTCCGACGATTTACACACAAAAACCATTAAAAAACGAATTATTGCAGCGAACGCGCACGTCCCGGGAGTGACGTTTGACTGACATTTTACCGCGCGGGAATGTCATTTTCAACATTTTTTTAAAATGTTGCCTATTCATATTTTTGCTTTTAGTCGATTTATTTGACAAGAATATTTATCCGACCATAGACAGAAAAATCCTCAGACGATAATAGCCATTACAGTAAGTACAAATAGAGATGTAAGCCGCGTGTGTCACTTGTTGCCAATTGGCAACAACGGTCCTCTACCGGAACAATAGTAAATCAAAATAACGTGCTTTTGTAGTAGCGCTACACTTATTAATACGCGCTTGGTGTCCGTCCAATCTGCAATGGGACGTCACCGCAGTTGTGTCTAGTAATAAGTAAAATGAAGCACAGCATAAGTAAAGAAGATAGGTAGCGCATACTTAATATTCAACGTAAATTATTAACTAGCAACTGCTTGCAAGCCGCACTCAATTTAATTACTGTCAAGTCGTATAGTAGTGAGATTTGTTTTATCTTTCGCTTTTTGCACAAACAAAAATAAAATAAGTAGTGAGAACGTTTTAGATCGAATAAAAAGAAAGAATATTGTTTATTTTACACCAGAACAAAATAATATTATGGGTAGATATGTAATGCTAGCATTTCTTACGTAAAAAAGTCTTCACTCATAACTGAGGAGGTTAAGAACAAAAAGTGTCATTTACAGTTTTTAACTTTTTGAGTAAATTGAGAAAATAAATATTCAAGTTGATCTAAGCAATTTTATAATTTTTTACTAACCATTTATGTGTCAATTATGGGTTAAAATATAATGTATTATAAGGTTATCTTGCTGGTTTTGAAATTTGGAAAAATTAAATAAAATACATATCAAATGAGGGTGTCATTTGATATGTATTTTATTTTATTTTTTCCAATAGCTTGTAAATTTTGTAAAATGTCACCTTTTGAAACTCACTGTCTAAAAAATGTTACCTTATGAAACATTCAGTATGAAAATAAAATAAAAATACATTTATAATCTACTCTTGTTTCAGCCCCAATCGTGTACACTTATTGAGAGTCTACTGTATGTCACTTTTTGAATTCAAGTCTTAATAATCACTGTGACTGAATAAAAATATAACTTTTTGTTCCTGAAGCAGCAGTTCAGATCGATTTTTCTATGAAACTAGTCACTTTTTGAACAAAATCTTGGGAGTTACAGACAGAATTTAACATTTTGAGCCGATTAAAAAAAAAAAAAACGTTTGGAGCAAAATACGTAAATGTCACTTTTTGTTCCTAACCTCCTCAACATTAACACCGATGAAAGTAAAAACTCAATCGTGCTTTAACTCCTAACGTGATGGATGTCAGGATGACCGAGTGAAAGTAAAACATGTGTTGCGCTGACCCTTAGGAACATGAGATAGCAATAGGAGGAAAATAATGACAACATTTACTCCTGAAACTGTCACGAACTGCCATAATTATACAAATATTAATAGGCCAACTTTGACTACAAACAAATCCACTATTTTACGTTTCAACACGTAAAATAGTGGATTTGTTTGTAGTCAAAGCCCGTTTCCGAAACAAGCACAAAACATTTTCGAAAATCTATAATTAAAAGTTTTTCCACAAAGACACTTCGTTGGGATAACTTTGTTGTGCATTTTGCAATGGCCGCCTCCTCGACGCAGATTTGCATTATGTCCTCAAAGGAGAGAAATAAAAAAGAGGCGAAAAGGTTGTAACAATTTTCTACAGTAGTACCGCGCTGCCTAATAGAGTGAGTGTAGGTACAAACAGGCTCCATTAACAACGTTTAGCAGTGTTGTTCTCACGGCACATCATAGAGAAACGAGTCCTTTGTAAGAGTTGAAGTGAACAAGCACAAGGCAGCCGTTGTTGAAGTTTATCGTTCAGTAAGAAAACGCCGCCCATGGAGACACTAAGGTGTAACGGTATACAAAAGCGTTTCAAAACTGTTCAATGACACTATTACAAGTTTTTTGAAAAATTAAAGTCATAATATTGTTAGTGCTTCGTACTGTGTAAGTCTATTGAAATAATTTGCAGAATAATCTGGGGACATCCACGCGTCTGAAATGGATTGGGTTTTCCCGTTTATTGATAGCTGGAAACTACCTAAACATCAAAAAAATTGCAATTTGGTATTGATAAAACACGCGAACTGGCTTTCCGAAACAAATTTTATTCACCCACACAATGTAGACAAACATAACGCACATTACAAGAACACATAAAATATGCACATAAAGTAACCAAAAGCCTCGTATTAAACCAATAAAATTTTGTCAATTTTGTTTATTGCTTGATGGTCTGGGCCAGGGACCAAAAACAAAATTACTATGTGTTGCGACATTGGCAAATGACCACAAATAAACAATCAAAACAAAAACAAAATGCCGATTGCAGAGTTAACTTACTTTTGTAACCAATGACAAGAAAAGCCATGCGTCGCATCTGTGCAAGAACAGGTCGTTGCTCAGCAAAATGCATTGATAGTATTAGGATTAATTATTTTATATTTAATTAATATTAGTATTAATAGTATATGAACATAAATTGTAGACAGTCAAATGAATTCTTGTCTTTAGTCTACATCTTTTTGAGGCTGGGTGCTCAAATTACATTCAGTGAAAAGTTTGGAATGTTACCCTTGTTGGCAAAACTCTGAGAGAAAACGCTGACGTAGCTCGGCGGCAACAAACTTTACTTACCACCACGAAACAGTATAATGAGAAGACAGCAAAGGAAAGATAAGGTAATTGTACTTAGTAGTTTGCTTTTACTTTGGACAAATGTTGAGGACTCGTGGAGTTTTCGAAAAACAGAGAGCGTTAGCTACTTGCAGCATGTTCACTGCGAACAAGAACTCATTTCGGGAAGAAGTCTATATCCAGCAATTGTTTGCGATACTATTTACTAAAAGTGTTCTACGCGTGCCGCATACACCTACATTATAAAACAAAACAATAAACCTCGGTCGAAGCAAAGGCCACTGTTATATTTATAAATAATACTGAAACACGTGTTTGCAACAATTAAAAGCTGTGCACTGAACGAACTCTTTTATATTCTGGAGAACCTTGTAGACAACTCGTAAACAACACAATACTAATGTCATAACTATTATACAAATACAATCATGTCATCAGCTATACGTGGAAATACTTAACGTTTACGATCAAATAATTGTGTAGGTACCTATAACACATAACCACGTTCATTTAGCATAGTAACGAACTCGAATTGTTCCAGAGCTAATAAAAACAATTTCCTTTAACGCTGCGATTTCAACGGCTCATTTAATTTTATTTAATTACTACATGATTAAACAGAATTGACTTGACGAAGCTGAAAACCATTCTCAGTACTATAACATTAAAGATAAGAGCAAATACTCTTTATTTTAAATGAGATTATGTTGCTAAAAGTTAAGTTTTCCGAAATGATACTGTTATGGTGTTAGTTCGTTTATATTTACGTGTTATAGCTTCCGTTGGAAAGTTTATAATCGTTTGTTTTAACAACGTTAGGTTAAGACAAAATATGTTTCTAGATAGTAATATCCTTAAGAAAGTTTCAAATAGGATCAGTCATCACGTAAGGTCAAGTTGTCACGTAAGTCTGTCTAGACCTTTGTGTTGTCGTGAGAAAATGTCCGAAGGAAATTAGTTCACAGTGACTCGAGAAAATGGAGGCGTCCTAACGTCTTTTATATATGTCGAGGTCAAACTTCAGGTAACCACGTAGATACTATTACTAAATACGGGAAGAGGAAAATGTTTTATTGGCTTTTTAGTAGCAACCTGATAGAAAATTATGTTTATTTCTCTGAAATGGATTCCTCATTACGTAACTTAATATACTCAATTACTCATAACGGCGTTTGAATTGTCCATCAAAAATGTTGTGGCATTTAAAGTGACTACTGTGACAAGGCAATTTACATTTTGCCTGCGGCATATTTCTTAACTGCGAGCGATTTTAAACGGACGGCACCGTTTGTAAAAAGCAGAATTATACAAATTGTCTGCGACGTAGATAATTCTTCTTTTTGTATGTATGTTACTGAACTTCTCCTAAACGACTAGACCAATTTTAATTAAATTTATCCAGCTGTGTGTATCTGGATGGTTTAGATTCACAATTGGATTCCCGGTAGGTGGCGCTACGTTCGGGCCGGACAACGTCTGTTGGGACCGCTAGGTATCTTATAGTTTCTTAGGGATTAATAACTATAAACGTGTGAGAGCAGGGTTGACCTGTTAATCTAACACCCTTTCCCCACTAATATGGTATACGCCTGGGAAACCGAAAACATGGGAATGTGTATTTGTTTGGAAGTACCATAATATTGTGTAATGTCTTAAAGTTAGAATTTTGTCTGGTTCCTACTTGAGCAACCCAACCTTAAACAAATAGTGAATGTACATAATGCAAATTAGATCGCACTTGTTAAATTTATTTATCTTACAAAACTGACGAAAATAGGTCAACCCAGTTTTAAATATGGTACACGAAAATTTTACGGTCATAATTATTATTTGATTAGGTTAATCTCAACAACAACAATAATACTTATAACAATAACATAGGTATTATAAATTAAAATTAATCAGATTTGTTGTATTTTTCCTAACTAATGAGCTGCATGAATGCACACATGGTATGAGACACGGGAAGTGCAAGATTGCTGAAATAAAGAGTCACTTAATTAAACTCTGATAAAATTACAGAAATACCAAAATTACCGTAAAATGCCTCAGTTAATGGTGACGTCCAGTAGTGTGATTATCTGACGAGCATGGCACGGCACAGGCGGCGGTGCACGGCCGCATGTTTGTAACATCACTTATTACCTAAGCCCTGTTACATTTTAAGCTGAAGGTAATAAATTAAAAGTTCATACAAAAATAATGACGAGGACAGCTTCGAACAGACATTCTAATCATTCATATTAATGTGGTGGCATCTACATCGCCACATGCGAACCACGCATCATACTGACGTCACCCAACATCCTGCATCGCGCAAGCACATATCGACCAGACACAACACCTGTCTGGTCGAAGGATCCTCCCTTTTTATGGAGGATGAGTGAACTTTACACCCTGTTCCTCATACTACTTCTCTAGGAATAATAATCTCTATTATTTTAGACGTTCTCAAATCGCAGTCGCAAATGCAAAGATAACAATTTTATTATACAAAGAGCTTCATTTGCAAAAGAAAAGATAGAAGAAAAATACGTACCGAACTCTGAGTAATTAGTTGTGTCCACACTAGCGACAATAAATTTGAGTACGACGTATTTATCAACCTGAAAACACATAATGTAACAAAGTTCCATGAAAAAATGAGAGACATTATTGGTAAAACATTTAAGTGACATTTAAGAAGTTCGGCTGACTTTCATAATACTTTGGTGAAATCTGTCAGAAAAGCCCGACTTACAAACTTATTATTAATTTCCAACAATAAATATTTCATAAAAGTAATTTCAGACATAGGTAATATTTACACAACCTTACTGAACTTCAATAATGTTTAGAGGACAATGAATCATCGATGGTATAGGTAAATCAATCCATTGAATAACAAAAGCTTAATTTAAAGAATTCGGAATAGGTAGTTTGTTCTGTACCTATAGTGATCGAAAGCTTTCTAACTGCTTGATAAATACAATAAAATTCATTTATTTTGGGTAACTGAGCCGATAGAAGTCAATTTACAAAACATATCACACTAATAATATATAATAGTAATAGAACAAAATAATAGTAACAAAATTCATAATAAATGTCAAAAATTCAAAATAAAATAAGATACCATTACAATTAAAATTATACAACTAAAATAATACATACAAAGACACACATAAGGATTAATAATGCCTGACAAACGGCCTTGCCGGAACATGCCTGCTGCAGCAATGCAGCATGTAGGGGCAGTCCAACCTGTCAGCAATCATCGCCAAGACTGTGTTGGAGCTGGCCCGTACTCTGCGCACCAGAGAGAAGCTTCGCCTGCGTGTCGTGTAAAAAGTCGCGTAAAAATAGGCGGTACGCTCCTCCGCGAACATACCCGAGACGCTGTAGAACCGAGGAAGCCCCGTCACAATCCTAAACGCATTATTGCAGAGAACGCGTAGGTCGCTCTAGCACTTCTTTGTGTAACGAGCCCACAGGCTGCAGGTGTACAAGGATATACAATACGCTCTAAATAGTGTCACCTTCATCCTCCCTGAACACCTAGCAAACCTGCGGGCTATCATGTTGGCTCGTATTGAGAGCGACCTCCACTCTCTCTCTCTATATCCTCATTATCATTTATGTCAGGCGTAAGAATATGTCCCAAATACTTAAATTTATTCACCCTCTCCAAAGGTGTCCCGTTCAGTTTAACTGACGGAACATTCTGGGGACTCACTGCACCGACTTCAAAAACCATGAACTGGCTTTTTGCCACCATGACCAAACCATGATCACGAGCATAGTTTTCACATACCTTTAACAACCTCCTCAGACCACATACCGACGCACTCAGCAACACATGTCGTCCGCATAACTGAGATTATTCACAGACACTCCATCAATATGGCAGCCGACATGGCAGTTGCTGAGTACGACCATCAGGTCATTCATGTACACGTTGAAAAGTGTAGGAGGAAAGAGAAAGGGAATAGGAAAGAGATCATTCACAAACTCTCACGTAGATCATACAAGAACGTTAATCGACGTTTTGAAACATTATTGTTAAACACACATTTGTCAACTGTGAACTGTCTAGGTAAAAGTTTGGAGACGAGAGCTTTAGCTGTAATCGGGAACAGTTTAGTGATTTAAGGGTTAAAAACTACAGTTGCGCATCGAGGATTTGCACAGCAGTTAGGGTATATCCAAAGTAGTGAGAGTACTTTTATGAATTGTATTTTCTGCCTTAGCATAGGCACAATTTTTTTAACCGACTTTAAAAAAAAGGAGGAGGTTACTCAATTCGACCGTATATATACATTTTTTTATGTGCGTTCGCGGATAACTTCGTCGTTTATGTACCGATTTTGATGATTTTTTTTGTTGGCACGGAGATATCTCAAAGGTGGTACAATGATAAGGAAACCAGGATTTGATGATGGCATCTCAGAGAAATCGAGGGAACTCTTCAAATATTATAACCACACTTATAGCAATTTGGGTATTTTTTATAGTAACTCGTGCAATTGCTCTCAAAAAGCATCATTTGGTGAAGTGGAACTGATGATGAAGACCACAGATGGCCACTGGAACTTCTCAACAGTCAATACTAAGTATTTCACAGGTTACGATTCGATTACTTTAATATGGTTGCCAAGTAATTTATGCTCGTTACAATGCATATGGAGAAGTGGAGCTGATGGTAAAGTACCAGGAGAACTCCTCAAAGATTAACGTCCCTGCATCGGGAAAAGCAATATTTTGTGAAAGATGGTGAGCAGTTGATATTAGGCTATTTTTAACTTAGATAAATTACAATCTGACCCACTAAAAAGCGAGAAATAAAAACTTTTTACAAAAAAAACCGACTTCCAAAAATCACTACAAAGTGAAAAATAACATAAATTTCAGAAGTCAGTAGCCAATAACGAAAATACTAAACCAAAGACACCGACTTCAGAAATTTATGTTATTTTACACTTTGTAGTGTTTTTTGGAAGTAGGTTGTTTTTTTTTTTGTAAAAAGTATTTATTTTTGTTGTAATTTTGCATAAATATATATTATTTAGACAAAAGTTGTTGACATAATTAATTTTATTAGAGTAAAATTCTATCCAGACTTTTTAATAAGTACACCTCCTATGCCTTATAATTACATTCCCGACTTTCAATCGCAGTTTTAACACCACGTGTATGCTCGATTTCTGTGTAGTCCTATTTATATTCGATCAATACAAAAGAATCGCACTGAAAAAGCTTAGCACTGAGCGAGAACTTCTATCAATTCTATTTGACGCTTCTCCGACTGTCACGCTTAAACTGTTATAGTACAAACATAAACTCACGCCTTCTTCCCATGGGGGTAGGTAGAAACTACAGAACGTCACCTGCTATGATCCTTACATACTCCTTTTGCCTCGTTTACGTCCATACATCTGGTCATACACGCACGCCGGTTGCGAGTACTACGCACCTGGCCTTTCTGAAGAACATCACCAATAAGGTCAGTATAAGTCCTCCTAGGGCGTCCCCGCCCGGCCTGTCCCTTCACTGTTACACTGCTATAGCTGCTTCACTGTTATCGTCTTATAATAATATTGCTAAATTCGTTGAAACTCACCTCTTCGCTTCACTATTTAAGCTAACCCCAATTCGGAAGCGTGAACTTAGCCCTCTAGACGACTCAAAGTGTTCAGGGTTTATTTGTTCTGTTCAACTCGACTACAGCATTTAGTTTGGTGCACCTCGAGATAAATTATCTACATAAGCTCGCTAGCTTTACACAGTTTGTTAAAAGTTGGTTTCAATTTATTGTTTTATTTACTTGTTTACTTTGAAAGTATGTGTACAGCAAATATCTACCTTCAATGCTTTTAGAAAACATTTTAACAAAGCTAATAATCAGTTTTCTTTGTGACGATAACTTTTGGAGTACCTCGAAAACGAGGAAAACCAGAACAAGCGTGGTGATCAATGCTCGTGCCTTCTCTGTGTGAGAAGAAGCCTTCGCTTTGCAGTGGGACAAGAATAGGCTTATATCATATTATATGATTTGAAAAAAGAGAACCTTTGAACGAACCGGATCTTTTCGTGAAAATATGAAATACGTGCATACCTAAAAATTAAAACACGAACTCAGTTATAATTATTTAATTTCGTACCACCGACCAAAATGTTCATAACCAAGACTTGGTGCGGTCATTACTCCGAGGTATCTAATTTTCTCGAAACAAAATTAAGGTCGTTTATACCTACACGCGCCTCGCCGCGTTTTCGTCAAGCCACACTGTCTGACAATCGTCTTCTTCTAATGAATAAATGAAATTAACCTTGTCGTGTTCATGTCGTACTATTTAACGTGGATTTACTAATTAATGGATTTTCGTAAAACTGAATTCCTGATGTTAGAGTTTGTGTAAAATCTTGAGGCTATAATATGTATATTATTACGTCTAGTAATATTTTGATACGTATGACTAGCAAACCATAGAAGTGGTACCTATTAGTAGGTACCCAAATGAAGTAGGTATTTTGGTAAATAGTAAGACTAACTTACCAAAGAAGAAGGCAATTAGTTCAGAATGTCATTTAATTATTGATTTTGAACAAAGAGGCACAACTGAAAGAAAAAGTAAAAAAAAAAAGAAAGCAAAGTACAATTTCTCGCCTTTAACGAGACGATACTGCACCTCCGAGGCAGCAGAACGTTCACTGAAGTGGGGAAGTTTAATTCACTGCTTCCATTTGTTCATTACAATAATTGTGTACTTTAATTTTCTATCGGAACTTAAACCAAAACGAAACTTTGAGCTCCGTGCAATCCTACTATTGCACGGAGCTCAATGTATCGTAGCTCAAGGCATCGATCGTTTTCCAGTTCTTTTAGCGTCGTTATTATGTAATAGAAGGATAAGGCATCTCCTGAGTTAAAATTGTAGAGCACTCGGTCGAGTAATCCCACCAGGTAGATTTAATTGGTTCAAGTTTCAAATTGAGTTAATACAAATTATATTCAGATTGATTACAAGCTTTATGGTCCTTTGAAAGGTTGAATACATTGGTGGTGGTTGAGCGGTTTCTGCTTCACATTTCATTAAATGAATGAAAAAGCAATGAAATAACCAATACCTAAATACCTTAAATCACTTTAAAGCAACTGTTTGATTGAATACTATTATCACAACATAACATCACGCCTGTATTCCCCGATAGGGTTAGGCAGAGGTGTACCTGTAGTGTACACCCACATTTCGCCAGTTATGCTTAAGTCCCAATAATAGGGGGCGAGCCTATTGTCATCAATCGGGAACAAATCCAGACTCCGGGCTGCTACTGAGAAATTAGTTTTACTACCTATACTATTATTATTACTATTAAATTGGAGCCAGTGTTTTGAACAAGAATTTACATTGAAGTTAATTACGTAAACAAATGGATTTGCGGTTAACTCACAGGTCTTCAATTTTGTACAATTTACAACTGCCACCGCAAAACGAAAAATTATAGTAAAATAACAATTTCTTTATTCACAAAAAACATAAACTTTGACAAAAGATAGGTATACAGAAAGGTACGAGTTGTTCGAGTTCGAATATATCCACGTCTATTGTATTTTATTATGGATTTCCGCAAGGTCACGCCTGAATCAATTAATTATCTTAATTAAATTATAGTAATGTATTAAACTGAAACACTACGTAATGCTGATATGTGAGGCGTTGGACTAAAATGTTATTTGGTGTCCGACTAATCCTAGCGCATTAGAAAAGTTTTTCGAGCATAATGGATGCAAATCCTCTTTTCAATTCCTGTTAAGAGCTTTGCTCATTTAAATATGAAACGAGAAAATTTCACTGTTCTGTGTTAAATATCAATAGTTTTACATTTGATATTCCCGGAAGAGTTCGTTATGATGATTATGAAAATCTCCAGTTTCCAAAATTCCCAATTTCAAGCAAGATCTTTTGCTAATCAAATGCCAATGCCAAATGGCAGGTTAATTGACAATGATCTTGCCTACCAAGAGTAAAGCAAGGTGGTTTCAGACGAGTTCGGCCGCAATTTTCTATTTTAACCCCGATTTTATTGCCAATTTCATTTTTTGTCCGTGACCCAAACAATACGGAACAAAGGAACTGAAATTAAGGCTTTGTTTATGGCTCAACTGTTGTTCTATTGTTTATTTCTAAAAAAAACACTTACGTTATAATAAATTATAATCCCTCATACCGTTCCTAAAAGTGTGCCGGTAGGTAAATACATACCCACTTACTTGTTCAACAATAGAGCTTCTGTGTGTGCTCACAGTAGCATTATTTTACATAGATTTTTATTCCTGTATTAATTTTAACTAAAGTTTTTAATCATTGATAACAATGTAGCCTAATAGACTAATAAGCACTTTAACTCAAACTTATTATTTTACGTGATAAAGTTATAAATTATAACTAAGAATCGGGTCAATTTGCAATTTTATACAATTCCTTAGGGTCTGATAATTGATAAAAACTTTTTTCATGTGTTACATATAAAATTACATAGAATTGATGTGTCACAATATTTATTTTCATAATCAAGACTTATAGCGATGTGGGAACATTTAAAGACGCTACGCTTGACATGTGGGCGAAACACAATTTGTCTTTATTCTTGCATATATTATTATATTAGCAACTTGATTTTTATAAATAAAATTCCTAACATAGGCTTGTAAAAAAATACGATAACTTGACCACATTTTTGTCTATAATTATTTTTTCAACGGCTGGCTCATACAGAATTTCACACATTTCTGCGAATATTAATAATAAAAAATCGGAAAATAGCAAAGATTTTCAACGTGGAATACTTTCACAAGATGAATGGGAGTGTTAGTAATTTCCATGTTGTTTGCAAACTTCGACGTCTATGATTTATTACTATCGCGTAGGTAAATTGAAAATAAACTAAACTAGGTAACACGATAGCGATACCCCTTTAAAAACTGGTTGTCAGACTGTTGGGCTTCTAACTACCCGTAACGACTGTTAAATATCTACAAATGACAGCCGACACCAAAGGCTTAACGTGCTTTCCGAGGCACGGAGAGGTCTTGGTATGTAAACATGGTCACCTATCCACGGACCAACCGCGGCAAGCGTAGCTTAACCTGATCGAACGACCCGTGCGGCTGTTATTACTTAGCCATAAGCCCACCGAACGAATCAAAATAACGTCATAAAATATTCTCCAACTAGTTAGCACTAATAAAAGCAAACCAAGTTCAATAAGAGTACTCGGGAATCGTCGACATTCAATGTACAGCAAAAATTAAAGCTCTAAGTCACTACAGGTTTCCAATTTCCATCCATTTCCTTCAACATGGTGGCGACGGAGCCCGGAGCCGGAGGTTCGGATCCTGAACTCAACTAACAAGAACTTTTAATTTGCATTCTTTGTACTTATGGTTCCAGTTGACGTTTCGTTTCGTTCTTGGACTTTTTGTATTAATTTTGTGATTCGGTTTTATAGATCAAAATTATTTAATTTAAATACCTTTATTTTTTGCGATCCAGGTTTTCTCTCAGCCTCTATTTTATTTTCAAAAAAACACACTTAAATACGCATTCGTTAACATCTCGTTTGACTGAAAAATACTCTTTCAAAAGGAAAACTTGGAGGCTTTAAGTTTTTTTGGACTGGAAAATGCCAAAGCAAAAAAGAATGGCTTGTATCTCTTTCATCTATGAATGAAATTTTGAAAAAAGACCGCTTTATCATCGAATAGTGCTTCGGAAACTAGCAACAAATCCATGGGAAACCCGAGTAGAATCCGACCTTGTGTGAGAATATTGGCTAACCAAAAACAAAAAGTTGACCAATTTTTGTGCTTCGCGTGGGTTAGGTTTCAGGTACTACTGAAAAACTATTTCAGTTTACTATTTCAGTATGGTAACGGAATGTTAGTGTTCGGTTACCATTTAAGAGATTTTCACACTTTTTGTGACCTACATACGTTTTTCTTTTTATTGCAACTTTACATAGTTTTTCTAAACCAGAATTAAATTATGTTGGCACTGGGAAATATTGTAGGATATTGGAAATAGTTTTATTTCTGTGTATCAATGAATTTCGTAGAAACACAAAGAGATAAATATTAATTTATTTGTCCAGGCATTAAGACACAGCTATTCTCGGTTTGTTAGTGGCTGACTTAAAATATTACGAGTTCAAGCTCGACCCGTACTCAACTAGCATCGTTCCAGTCTGTGGCTTCAGTTGAAAACGATAAATTGAAAAAAATAAAAAAAATAACATCTTACATTTTGAAAAATTTGTTATTAAAGTGCTACTTTTACCCGTAGTTCTACTTCAAGCGCCTTATCCCTCAATATACTTTCGCATATATTTCCCCAGGGTGTCAGATAATCAGTTTCAAAGGCTTTTTGTAAAGTTTTGAAAGCAACCAAAAGTATGCACGCAATAGAAACGAGACTTTAGATTTCTCAAAGATTCGCGGAGTCGCTAAGAGCAGTTTCTAAGTAACTCAAGTGCAGTTTTAACTAGTGCAGTCTTGAAGTGCATGAAGTCGCGGACAGTCTTTCTCAATATTCATGTCTATCAAAAGTTTTGATAGACTGCACAAATTGGCCCTGATGCAGTTTTATTATTTTTTATGACAGCGAGGGCAATACGCCAAAACGGCAAAACAGTTGAAAATTATGTCACCAGTAAAAAAGTCCTGTAAGAAGCCCTTTTTATCGGCTAGTATTATCCAGGACGTCTCTGGTCCATTACAAAATAGACAAAGAACCGCTTGACTCTCCCGGACAATACTGAGCGCTTAGGTATTTACGATGAAGAAGTGAATTCGAGTTTTATCTTATTTAATTGAATTTTTTTTAAGTACAAGATTTTCCTTACTATTTACTTTTTAAATTGTGACCACATGAAAACAATCATTTGTGCATGACGGAATCTTCGCCCCACAAATGTCTACTTTCGTAAAACATTTTGGAGCTGCAATCACTGACCACTGGAATAGGTCCAAGAGCTTAGTGACAGGTTGGCTAAGATCAAGAATCATCATCTCAATAATCCGTGCCACCAGCATGTGCATTCGCGGCACTTAAACTAATAGCCAAGTTATTCGGCTTCGACGATGGAGCAGCCAGACAAGACTGATGTACATGTGACCGACGAACTGAGAAGATGTCGATTGCAATAAAATAATGAGCTTGTGTTATGTTATCTTATGGTCTGAATTTCTGATGATGTAAATAAACTAATAATTTGTGCATAAACTTCTAAGAACTGGTATTATAGAATAGTGTTATAATAAAAATACTGAACTATAGAATATTATTTATATGCTCCTGTAGGTCGTAAAATCTGATTTCACATTCTAGATATAGGTATTTTTTTATGATAAGACCTTAATTTTTGATAGGACTATAAAATATTTAGTAGGTTTACCTTTCTGATTCAGCCATAATCCAGATATAGCAGGGTTAGCGATAACCTGTAAAGGTTTTAGTATCATAAGTATTCTGTTTCAATACAATGAAACTGTTAAACTTATTGTTTAACAGTTTCTTTTATACAGGATTTTGTTGGATTACGTCTGGCTTTAGCGTTAAACCATCAAGTCGTTGAGATTCAAACAATAAGCCATATTCATGATCCAGCGTGTTTTCTTAGTCTAATAGAAAATTTCCAACAAATTATAATACTCAAGGGCCAACCTAAGCTACAAGAAGTTCTAGGTTTCAGCATATTGATCTTGCCTATAAATATTGAACTTTAAATTTAGTCATCCTAGAACATGACATTTTTTTTTTTTCTGGTTGGGAAATTATCAAATTAGTTCTGCCGCTCTTCGTGTCAGACTTTAACTGACTAAAACCCACCCGTGTTCCTTCGGTTGCCCTGTTGCCGGGGGCCACGATTTCCCTATCGATTTTCTTCGAACCCGCGGCAGGCATTGGCCCTAGCGGACCCCGTCAATTCTGCTGACATCTCTTTGAGGCGCGCGTGAAACACAACGCGCCGTCGACCCGGGCTTGGTCCTTATCGGACGGCGAGCTACCCATTGCTCACCGTCCGCAAGCCCGCGCCTACGGTGGCCGGAAATCGGCTCGCGATTCCCGCCCCGGGCGTCTCCTCCTGCGGCGGTTAGGGGCGTGAGGGCGCAAAATTTGCCTCTCCCTCACGCGTTCCACCTCCTCCTTCGCGAGCATTACCGCTTCGCAGAAGGAGGTGACGGCCTGCCATTTCCTCTCGCTCCGTACCATGGCCTGAACCAGGGCCGGACGCGAGAGATCACCGCCGCCGATCGCCTCTACGAGGACACGGCGTTGCTCTGCCCAAGCCGGGCAGGCCTCCACCGTATGCTCCACCGTGTCTTCCGGCCGATCCACACAATGGTGACACCCGGGTGTTTCCTCCCGCCTTATCCTGAACAGGAACCTCCCGAAGCAGCCGTGTCCGGTGAGGACCTGCGTCAGGTGGAAGGTGAGGACGCCGTGGCGCCTCTCAAGCCACTCATCAAAGAGGGGTCTTATCGCCGCAATTGTGGCGTGCCCAGCGCTGGGTTGCGACAATCGCACTCTCCATGACGCCATGAGATCCCGCCGGAGCTCTGTCCGCTGTGCCGCGATTTCTTGCGGCATCGGAGTCAAGCCCCGGCGTTTCGCCTCCTCGCGCCACTTCCAGATGTGCGCGAGGACCTTTGCCTTCAGATCCCATGGCTGGCGGTAATCCGGCAAGGAGGCTCTCCACCTCGCAGGAGATCGTGCAGTGTCCTCGGACCAGCCGGATGGCCATGACCCTCTGGGACGCGATCAACCGGCGGGCTGGCCGCAGCCTCAATGAACGTGCCCACACCGGTGCCCCGTAAAGGGCCATAGACCGCACGATCCCCGCATAGAGCCTCCGGCAGGAGGCGTTTGGATCCCCTTGATTGGGCAGGAGCCGCTTCAATGCAGCACCGGCCCGCTCCAGTCTGGGAGCCAAACGTCGGAAGTGTTCTACGAAATTCCACCGGCTGTCGAGGACGAGTCCCAGATACTTCATCGTCGATTCGACACCGATGTGAACCCCTCCCGCCATTACCTGGGAACCCGACGATGGCGCATTCCGAGGACCATGAAAACACATGGCCTCTGACTTGTGCAGGGCCACCTCAAGTCCCAGCTGCCGGATCCTGTCAACGATTGTCGCAACCCCGCGTGTCGCTAAATCGGCCGCCGCCTGGTACGACCTCCCCTGCGCCAGGACCAACGTGTCGTCAGGGTAACAAACGACGCTGACACCGCTAGGGAGGTCGGCGCGCAGCACCCAGTCGTATCCAATGTCTCACAAATGCGGCCCCAGGACCGAACCCTGTGGGACACCGCACGACATCTCTTGCCGGTTCCACTCTCCTTGGTGACCGGAGTAGATGAAGGCCCTGTCCTTGTAGAGATAAAATAAAATTGATTAATAAATTGATACTTGGACGATAAGAGAATGCCCCTTTATAAAAATAAATTAATAGCCGTCGTTGTAGTTAGATAACAAAATAATAACTAAATGTTTTGGGAAGCATAAAGGACTACACAGTTGCTACGACGTAGCCGACATGATGACGTCACGGCTACGACCGGTACGCTGTTAAAGCGTTGGTGTAAACGTCTATTTTGACTGTAGCAAAACGTTTAATCAGTAGTCTCTTACGTATCAAAAAAATTGATAGAGAAATATCCAGAACTGATTTATTGGTTTCTGGATTGGGCTGTACGTGAGTGTTACTCATGTAATTTATTTCACATTTAGTATTTCTTTTATTTTACGTTATAGTTTCTAGGAGCTCTGCAAATACGAAATGCAATTTAATATGTATTTGAATTTTGCCTGCGAAACTGAAGACCGATGATGGCAGAATCGTATCCGCCAAACCTGAACTGTTGAGAGAGATCGAGAGTTTCTATGGATAGTTATACACGTCAACCAGTAACCCCGTTACGAATCTAGCAAACGACCCAAGAGCTAGATTGACCCGACACTATACCGAAGACATCCCGGACGTCAGCTTGTACGATGAGGAGATCCGCAGGAGAACCAAGGTAACCGACATAGCCCGAAGAATTGCGAAACTTAAGTGGCAATGGGCAGGGCACATTGCTCGTAGAACGGATGGCCGATGGGGCCGAAAGGTTTTGGAGTGGCGACCGCGTACCGGAAGAGGTAGCGTTGGAAGGCCTCCCACAAGATGGACCAATGACCTTGTGAAGGCCGCAGGAATCCGCTGGATGCGGAAAGCACAGAATCGGTCGAAGTGGAGGTGCTTGGGGGAGGCCTATGTTCAGCAGTGGACGTCTTTCGGCTGAAATGATGATGATGTATTTGAAGGGGCTTTTATTGACTTAAAAAGTTATTCTACCGAAATGTTATCACGTTTAGTTTTTAGAAGTACTTAGGTATACTAAAATAGAAGTGCTCTCTTTGTGTGATACTCCCTGGCCGCGCCACAGTGGAAAATTAAAAAAACATGTTTCTAGATTAATTGTACCATTTATGTACTATACGGTACGTGTAATGAAAATAATTGTACCTCAACGAATAATAAAATATAATGAAGTTTTGGTGGCGCGGCTGGGGAGTATACTCCCTGGCCGCGCCACCAACGACAGGCTATAATTTCTAAAGTAATTAAATTTGCGAATCTCTTTATAGCGTACGGAAAAGAACAATTCCGGTACAATTATTTAGTGTATACCATGTCCTGGTACGCTTAATAACTCTTGGTGGCGCGGCCAGGGAGCATACTCCCTGGCCGCGCCACCAACACAAGGCTATAATTTCTAAAGTAATTAAATTTTCGAATCTCTGTGCAGCGATTGGAAAAGAACAATTCCGGTACAATTATTTAGTGTTTACTATATCCGGGTGCGCCTAGTAGTTTACAAAAACCGTGGTGGCGCGGCCAGGGAGTATACTCCCCAGCCGCGCCACCAAAACTTCATTATATTTTATTATTCGTTGAGGTACAATTATTTTCATTACACGTACCGTATAGTACATAAATGGTACAATTAATCTAGAAACATGTTTTTTTAATTTTCCACTGTGGCGCGGCCAGGGAGTATCACACCTCTCTTTATGTGTGTTGTTATTGGGCCTGTATACCTATGTATTGTTTTCGTATCGTGTCTTCGTCTCAAAGTGGGTCTAACAGGATCGCCCACTTCTATCGTAGGGACAGAACACATTTATTTTTTATTTATGGAGTATCATTTTTTGTGATTTTTAAGTTGTTAGTAAGTAGTAAATCGAGCTTTAGCTCATTAAAATGTTACAAGAGTTTATGTTTATTTATCATTTTGTTTTCTTTTTGATCCAGGTAAGCAACAGAATTGTCAGTGTATACAAGTTACAACTGATGTGACACCGCAATTAACCGTATAGTTCGGAAGCGCCCCCGATTGGACCCGAACACACAAACCTCCGCCGGCTCGGTAGTGGGTCCAATTGGACCCCAGAATTACCACATACGACACCCTTAATTGATTATGTAAATATTTATTATACTACCCATTAAATCTTATGAATATGCGTTAATTAAGAGAGTTAAATAAAAAACTCAAATGTTTACACCATTAAATCTTTCATATTTAGCGTGTAAGATTATTAATTTACCTTTATAAAATTCAAGTCTGTAAATGCGATAATCGCCATTTTGATGACAGTCGAGGTCGAGGCTAAAAATCATAAAAATTGGGGATTTCGAACATCTAAGCTCCACCACAGGGGCAGTGAATACTACATCATTTAATTATTTGACAAATTCATCCATTGTTCAAGTTAATTAAGTAGTGGTAATGAAGTTTTTGATAGCCAAAGTCGAAGTTTCGCGCCAATCGTGCGTGTTTACATTTTAACTTTTCACTAATATCACACATACACATGTAGATACGATTTAAAATGTGACAAATATTATTAAAAATATTATAAACAACTAGAAAATGCCCAGATCTTAACGTAATATACGAACACAGGTCCAATAACACGTAATATTCATTACCACTACTCAATTTGTGTTAAAAATATCCGACCATTATTGTTTTTTTTATTGTAATGATGTGCGAAAACGATTATGCCAAACGATTTTTTTTTTCAATTTTGGTCGACTCGATTAATTAATATGTCGAATGTAAGAAATCGATACTTGAAAATTGAAATAAAATTGTTTTAAGCATTAAATACATTAAGCATTGCATATAATAATTATTTATACTTTTCTAATGTAATTTTAATAATTTTTTGGAGTTTATGTATAAAAGGAGTCAACAGACAGGACGGGGATATACTCGTATACTTAGGTACCTAATTTATTAAATTTCGCGCTTAATTGTTTCTATATTTGAATTTAAATTCGGAATGTGCTCGCTGTTCAAAACTATTTAAATTTTTTGGACAATTATTTAATGTGGATTTTATTTTTGATACTTTCTGATAGTTTGCTACAGAATGCCCAGTATACATTTAAACAAAATTTTGTTAAGCCTACTTAGGCTTAACAAAATTTTGTTTGGGAATGACGATAAATTATTTTTTATAAAGTGGGTAGGTATTTCGCAAACGCTTTTAAATGACGTCCATATTTTTTGTTAGTTGTATGAGTTTGGTAGTTTTTGTTTTTAATAGGTTACTCTTACTTGAGTAAAAGAAATGTTTTTTTTTGTGGTAGTTTTCCAACGAAATTAAAAAAGCTGGCCAAGTGTATGTTGGACTACGCACAGTGAAGGATTCCGTAGTTAGGATGAATACTTATTTACGCATAAAATTGCACAGCATAAATTTTATCGACTGCAAAAATAAGGTTGTATTTCTCGAAAAAATTATACTAAACAAAGTTAATTCTGCGGTTGTAACCGAAAAAAACCCATATCTCAAAAACTATTGATTTAAAAAGTAAAGTAATTAGAAACATATTTATCATTTTAATTAAGAGATCAAACAATACACGCCTTATGTGCATAGATATTTTTTCATCCCTTGGTTATATGTATGCCCTATATTATGTTTATCGTAATTTCACTACACCGTTGTTTAGCGATGCAAAGAATACACCTATTCCAAATTTTCATCGATGGAGGAAATAGTCTCCGTGTAAAATGGCTGTATGACATCCGGGCAAACGGACAGACGGACATGACGAAATTAAGAGGGCCGTTTTTTTCACGGATTTTGGCTATCGAGTTTACAATAGGCATTAAACTGATGTCTATGAGAATTTATCTACAATATTATTATTATTTGGAAATGCCGCCATCTTAAAATCCAGAATGTTCATCTTATTCGATATCAGCACTATCCCCCCGAAAAACATGAAAATTGTAGTCATGATGAAAATTATCAAATTGTAATAGCATCCATGTTTTATACCAATAAATTATCTCAAGAACAAACTCATATTATTTTACGACTCTAATCTATAATCAACCAACAATTTCCAGTATTAAAAATAAATATATTCAATGGCTCCGTAGATAATGGTCTATTTTCTATAATAAATTAAAAAATAAAACGTGTAAGGCCAAACTAAGTTCTTTTTCACGTATAATTTCTAACAAAATAAAAATTTCGCAGCCGCCATCTTGGATTTACCTTTTGACCTCATTATCGACTTTAGCACCCTCAAAAACTATGAAAACTATACCAATGATGAAAAATTTGAAAATTTTCGCAGCCGCCATCTTGGATTTACATTTTAATGTCACTATCGGCTTCAACGCCTTCGACAACCATGAAACCTACTCACATGATGAAAAATTTGAAAATTTTCACAGCCGCCATCTTGGATTTACATTTTGACCAAATCACACTCTCTCTCTCTATCAAATTAGAAGAGTCTCAGTCACAAGTATGAACACTTTTTCGCGTGACGATTTATGCCAGTTTACTCCTACTGCAAGTCGCGTTAAAGAACTTAGTTCCAAAAATAATATAAATAATATAATTAACATAAATATTTGGGACCCCCACAACAAGCCCTTTTATTTGATGTCACACGGTATAGTTTACAAAACTTTCTTTTTTATTGTCTAGTTTGGCCCCCAAAAGTGACCCCATATTCAAAATTCACTTATTTACGTTACACTTCTGTATTTGGGTCACAGAAATTAATTTGTGTAGGTACCAAATTTCAACTTAATCGGTCCAGTAGATTCGGAGCAAATTGGCTGTGACAGACCGACACACGAGTAATCCTTTATGGGTTCCGTTTTTTCATTCGTAGGTACGTACGGAACCCTCAAAAGTTACTGCCAGATCCACACTGTATTTGTATACTTACTAATAAAATTATTAATATCAAAAATAAAATAATTAATGGAAAACATATCAAAGAGTTTTTATTCAGTTTCTAATACTTTTTTCACACTGATTTTATTGCGAGTATCGATTAGGCTGAATACTACTTTTGAATCGATATAAGAAAATTGGGTAGACGGTCAGCACTAAGAAGTGTCACGTCGCAACACAATTTTTAGTCGTTTTTATCAAGATTTGATCGTGTTTTTTATGTAGTTTATGTATGAAACATTGTAAAAGTAAGAATGCAGAGAGAATGATGATATCTTTATTTTTCCTTTTTGTATATTTTCAGCAAGAGAGTGCGTTGTTTATGTACATATTTTCAGCAAATTTAAATTACCTACCTTTTGGATAGGTGTAGTAATACCAATTATATATAACTTTCGCAGTGTACTGACGCGGTTTGACTGATCTCAACATATAATTAAAGATATTTTCGACAAACTTATTGTATAAAATAGGCGCGGTAACATATTTTTCTTAATAAATTCGAATGCTGAAAGTTGATGTAAATTCCTGAATTTCATGACTGAATTCGCAACACCCCGTCGAGTCAACTGATGTGTCACATGTCAAAATCTTGTCGAGCAGAGAGGTTAAAATAGTTGTGTCAAATAGGCAAAGATCATAAATGAAACAAACGTTTTGACACTAACAATGAGCTTGCAGAAATAAATGTTCTGATCTTTATTTCAAACCAGTAACATTTACTATGCGCGACATTAACACGTAAAGACTCAATTAACTTAGCACTCTACTCACCCCGCGCGTAAAACAGCATGCACATAACAATTACGCTCACAGTCAAACATTTTTTGCTTCGGTCTGAGCTTTATGTAGGCTTTGGCAACGGACGGGAGTCTCATGGACCCACTCCAATAATCGTAAACTAAGTATTCTGCGAGGGGTCTCACTGACCTACATAAACAGCAACGAATAAAAGGTAGGTATAGTTTTTATATTTGTAAACAATGTGTAACAGAAGTTTTCGGATTACTGTGTAGGTTCGGGTTCATATATTAATGTAGTTTCCTGAAACCCTTATTATTTGATCGGCGCAAAGGTTTTCTTGTTCCAAACATGTTTTTCTTTATTGGTGAGATAATAATCTGATGTGATGTGAAACAACTACCACTCTAGAGTGACATTTGTTACAATATTCTTTTCTTTTAGGTAATTAGTTCGAATAATTGAACAGATTGTTTGATTCGAACCATGGATTTCGTTAAGTCTGGTATTTATTTTAGACAATACACGATCATAATTGGAATAAAAAGGCTTTTGTGGAGTTACGTCGTCCACACAATCACTTTAAGTGATGAATATACCGCGACATTAGAGATAGAATCTTATTAGGTTTCCGCAGTAAAACAAGGAATCCTTATAGTTTAGCCAAGTTCATTGGTCTGACTGTCCGTGGTTTAACTCGGAAGCCTTTGCTTGAAAAAACTGTCATTTGACATGGTTATTAATATTTTTTTGGTACCTCCCATGCAGGTAAAGCGGGGATAATTAATGTTTGACTCGTCTATTCTGTAGTGTAGAGTATTGTTCGATAGCTCTTTAAAACATATTAGGAGTATGATAAGACCACCCCCCCACCAGCTAAACCATTGTTTTTTTGATAACATGTGAATGTGTGTATATTTATTGAAGTTTAAAGGAAAACTCTATAAGTTAACGGCTCTAAATCTCTCTACTCTAACAACTCTAGCTCTTAATTGTCTACCAACTTATAAAATGTACTTGTATAAGTAAAAAATTCATAGGAAATGAGTTTAAAACCAGGTGCATTATAACTTTGTGGTGTCATTGTGTAATGTAAAAAATAAACATTTTATGATGAAAATAACATAAATGTACTACTACATACATACTTTACGCTTTCCTGTGCAGTGTAAGCAGAGAGGATCGAGCAACACATAAGGGTGTGGTGAATACCCCACACCCTTATGTGTCGCTGGATCAAAATGTTTTTATAAATAAATGAAAACATTTTGATGTTTCCAAGTGACATTGCTATTTTAGTCAATAGTTTTTGGATATATTTTTCGGTCACAACCGCAGAAATAAGTGTGTTTCTCATATATAAAACATTTTAAAAGACACCTCTGCCTAACCCTTCGGGGATTACAGGCGTAATGTTATGTTATGTGATTTTAAAAGAGTAACGGTGGAGTTTCTTGCCCATTATTCTCCATATGAAAACTACCCTTTGGAAGGTGGTGACTAGAATCAATTCTATTTTTTGTAAATTTTCACGTTCAAAATGCGTTTTATATGCCTAATTAAAATAAATTATTTGACTTTGACATAATTTAAAAAAAATACTATGAAATACAAACTTATTTTTGCAGTAGAGAAAAAATTAAACTGTGCATGCGTAAATATTCATCCCAACTACAGAACCCTTCACAGTGCGTGGTCCCACGCGCACTTGGCCGGTATGTTTAATCCGACATTTTTGAATGATTGAATTGTGGACACACCGACTTTGATTACAGGGAAATTAAAAAGGACTACGAATTTTATTTGCTATCTATAAATGAGAGACAATTCTGTATTTGATGTTAATTAACAAATTGTCAGGTTTTATTTCGGTTAAAATAAATTACTGAATTTCGTACTCATCTACCTCATTTTAATAATTTTTTACTAGTCATTGTACACAATCTTTATTTATTTAATCATAGTATTTATATAATTTATTATACGATAGCAGACTTAAAATTTTAACTAATAATTCAATATGTAACTGTAGCGATAATAATTAATTTAGTGTATCAATGTTTGACGTTAATGACAGACGACTTTTATTGGAAAGTAGCGTAGAAAGTCAATAATTTATACAACAAGAGAAGTTTATAAAAAAAATACCTCTAATTTAATTTATCAACTGCGGAACCCGAGTAGCGATTCTCAACAGCCAACGCGTTTAAAAATGTCTCTTACCCATTCCATTTTTCCAGAAATGAATCTTCATACGTGACTAAATATTAAAAAAAAAAAATTAAACCATATTTATATTAGTATCCCATGTTGTTGCAATGTGAGGCTGCAAGGGCTGCCATGGAATGTGACGTGGAAAAATTGACACTCCATAATTCGGTTGTGCACTTACCTGTTGCCGTGCAGCTTACATACCTTATCACAATTTCAGTGTTTAAGAAAAGTAACTAAATTATACACTACATAAATGAGTAGGTACTAACCTCTACAGGATAGAAGTACCAGTACACATGGGTTTGGAAATCTTCCTCCACGTTATTCATGTTAATAGTTTTTCCGGAGGAAATATTATAGGTAGATAGTATGTGATCAGATATCGAAAATGATATCTTTTTCTCAAACATGTTGGAAATTCGAGCATTATTTTGACAACTTTCTTCGAGATAAATCGAAATTGCTCTAATGGCCGAATTCATGCGAGCGCCCTACCGGCAATGTTTATGAAAATCCTTAACTGTCGTGTGTAGCGGCCAAATAAATTACTATGAAAACTCATGTAACTGTCGTGTTATTAAAAAATGGAACGAACTTTTTACTTCAACACATGCCAACCAAAGAAGTAACTTATCAAATATTTTATTTAAATTTCGATTTGACTTGCAAATAGAGCTGTTTAAGGTGGATCTGCAGTTGTACACCGCGAAATTCAAATTTTCTTACGTTTTTTGCAATTTGCAGGTCAGTATCAGGATTCACGACTATAGCAGATAAATATGTATTTACAGAATTACAATCCTTAGAATCATAAATACATCTGTCTAGAATAGCTATGTTCCGTTAGAGCAAATCTCTTATAGAAAAGTTCTTCGTCCATCAATGCTTCTGTTGCAGGCCGCGACAGTAATGTACTATATCAGGCATCCCTTGTATGTGTGCTCATGGGTTATGCTCGCTTTTCATCACTAGTGATTCGTGAAATCGTCTGAATGAAAGTTGCCTATACATGCGATGTTCCGGCGTGAATCATTAAGCGAATGTCTAACTAATTGGCTAATTAGTGGGCTCTGGATAAAGCCTATTAATTAAATTCGCTATTGTGAATATGCAGCACCGGCTTGGTATTTTTCTTTTCCATTCGCCTTACATCATAAACGGTACCCAATGTACGGTAGCACCCGCCAAAGCCAATATTTCTCTGTCACTCGCAGACAAAACAAAAAGGTCTCGAGGATCAATAAATCGAAATAAATAACAGTTGCTCATAAATAATGTTCAGTAGTTGTAAATGGCTGCGTGTGATATACTGTCACGTACATGTATCAAGTGTGTCAGTTCTTCCGTAGAGAGGATACTTTACGTGTTCATAAAAAGGACATATTGTGGAGCGATGTGTTTATGGACAGACTGTACTTTGCAGGTAACGACTGCGTCGCTGGAGATATGTCTCTAGCGACAAGTATACTCCAGTCTTTATATAGATACGAAAAGACGTGAAAATTGTGTTGATATCAGCATTTAAGTAGTAATTATATTTTTATGCTTCTTTGTAAACTTCTTTGAAGTTACGATTTTATTTATGAACTGAAATTATAAACCTCCTTGTCAAATCTAATTAATCGTTTTAATGGAATAAGAAAGGGATTAAGTTGAAAACGAGGATTCAATTAAATAAAATGATTGAGTTAAAAGAGGAGAATCATTCAATTAAGTTGAAGAAACGGTTTTGAAAGGCACATTTATTTACATTTAAATGCTGAGTAGGACTTAAGAACTTAGATCTCCTTAAATTAATAAGCCAGATTTTCACTAATAGGCACTTGTAGAAAATAATAATTATGAAACCTATGTATAACACAAAAGTAAACAAAGCTTAGTATTTGGTGCTATCAGAATCACTGTAAAGTATTTGAATGATCATTATATAATTAACATTTCGGCTAATTTTGGTAAAATACACAATACTGCTACTACTATATGTACTAAAAGACGTGTTATTATTATTGTTCGACACATTTCCACGATTTGGTAAAACGGTAATATCGCACATAAACGCGAAAGTGAGTTTGTATGTTTGTTTGTTTGTTCGTCTTTCACGCCAAAACAGCTGAACGAATTTGGATAAAATTTGGCACATGGGTTGACCATGACCTGGACATACAAAGGACAACACGTACAAAACACGCACACACACACATTCATAGACACACAAACGGGACACACAGGATACGGGGGGGTACATTGGACACTTTTTACCCTGACAGTATGTTCCCGTGGGATAATTTTCGACATGCACCCGGGCGAAGCCGCTTGCAAAAGCTAGTAAATTATAGTACGAGAGCCCACGACCAAAACCATATCACATCGTTTTACGGCCAAAACGGTATAAAATCGTTAGTTTTGATGATTCTGAACCCGACTGGGTGGGCAGTACTGGTCAGAAACATCATAGTTTTATGGGAGCCCATTACTGCTATGTCAAAAAAAAATATTGGCAGACAAGTTTTCAGATAGAATGCTATATCTCACCGATCGCAAAAAAAATTCAACTAGTTTAAAATGGTTTCAACACATAAGATGCTCACATTTTCTTCTGAAAAACGATTTATTCGCATCAACTGACCCATGTTCACATGAAAACAAGATTTTCTGACGGGTTGCTATGTTCCTATGCTAGGTTTCATTTTTTGCCTCGTTTTTAATTTTCTCAAATTATGGTCTCCTGGGTACGTGTGACGTTACTGGTTTCTGAAAATTGTGTTTTCCGTATCTAAAAAGTATTGTTCTAATACATTCTGAAAATCAGACAGATTACTATAAAACAGTTAGGCTTTTCTTTTTGACATATTTAAATGCGGTCAGGTCAGACGGCACGCGGAAAATTTCTAAAATTAGGATTTTTGAATTTCAGAACAACCAAATCTATTGATACGATTTTATTCGTAAAACGATAAGGCAAACATTTTGATCATGGGCTCTTGTACCAATAGAATTAATTTGAATTTGGAATTCTAAATGAAAGACATGCGCGCGTGCGGTACCGTTTCGGTACAGAGTGCTTACCGACCAACGAGCAAACATAGCAGTACCGAAACGGTACAGAATCGGTACCGAAACGATACCGTACCGACCAATGAGGAAAGGGCCTAAGGCGTATTTTTGTCACGATGATTTTTTTTTATCAACTTTGTGGCTTGTAACGAGCCTTGAGTGATTTTATAGCAATTAGTTTAATGGTTTTATAAAAAAATGGTCATCAAACATCTTTTTTGCGAAGGTCTCCCCTGGGCTTGTCAACACGGTTAATTGCTCAGATTATGGTAATTAGGTGTAAAAATGTTAGTAAACTTTTTTCTGTAGGTAAGTATTATTTTTCTTGGTCCTAGTGTCTATGTAACCATACGTTAGTAATTTATGAAGACCCATTTGACAAGGTTTTATCTAATGCTATTTTTCTTCTGAAGACATATTTTTTAGGGTTCCGTACCTCAAAAGGAAAAAAGCGGAACCCTTATAGGATCACTCGTGTGTCTGTCAGACAGACAGACACACGAGTGATCCTATAAGGGTCCGTCTGTCACAGCCAATTTTCTCCGAATATAATGGACCGATTAAGTTGAAATTTGGCACACTTAGGTATTTTTGTAACCCAAACATGGACGTGTAACGTAAATGAATGAATTTTGAATATGGCGGTCACTTTTGGGGGGTAAATAAGAAAATTAAAAACGAAAGTTTTGCTAGCACTACCGTGTGATATATCAAACGAAAGGACTTCTTGCGAGGATCTCAAATATGTTTTTTTTATATAATTTTAAAATAAACACTCTTAAAGATATTTTAGAAAATCGATGAAACTTGACCATTATCGACCCCTTATCTCCCCTGTCCTATATGATGACCCCTTATCTCCGAAACTTCTGAGCCAAAAAATTTGAAAAAAATACAGAGTATAGTTCTACGCTTATAAATTACAGGAAAATCTATAAGAAGTCTATGGTCTTAAAATAACTTGATAAATCACTCAATATTGTGCGTAAAAACTTACATTTGCAGTTGGAATGTATTGGGGTACATTTTTTCAACTACAATGTTAAGTTTGTTCGTGGGATAAATTCATCCCAACTACGGAACCCTTTATTGTGCGTGGTCCAACACGCACTTAGCCGGTTTTTTGTGGTCGGTTTAATATTTTCAACCTCCTTTCAGTCAGGATATATTTACCAAAATACATGATATTATTATCGTATCTCTTCGTATCCCCAAAACTTCTCCCGAAGGTGTCATTTAATTTCACATAACTGCTACCAAGTGCCGGTGGTTTTCAAGTTCTAATATTTTATTTAAAAATATGTTATATTACCGACGAGTAGATACGACAATGACGCTTTGTTAAAGTAGAATCTTATTACCTATGTATTTTTTTTTCATTAATTTTTAAAGATGAATCGCAGACAAGCAGCAATCCCACAGATTACTTCTTGGTGAAGATTGCAGGGCAACACGCAAAGTTTGTTTATCATGGAACTTAGTACTACCAACTGATATCTTGCAATTATGCGTGGGTTGATGAAATTTATATTGAGAAATCATGTAGGTTCCGATCAGAGTCTGAAGCAATTCAGACTTACTGACTGAAGCAATTTAATTTCTTTTACAGAATAATCTGAAATTTTATAGTTATTCTTTTCGCGAAACTGAGTTATCTGGCAGCTGATGTTTGCAATTCTTAAATTTTTGACCTGGAGACAGGTACACACGGCTACACATCAAGCTATACATTTCCAGTTTATGCTGATCTCACATTGGATAGGATTTCCGTACAATGCAAGGTCAGCTTATACTGGAAATGTATAGCTTGATGTGAAGCCGTGTGTACCTATCTTTTACCTAAGGCGCTTTAGTATTTCTTTTAGTTCGATGAAACTTGATCTCAAAGAACTTAAAATATACACACAAACCCCTTTGACATAGCTCACATAGTGTTGTGTATACTTAGGAGTAATCTAAAAAAAAACCTAACGACCACCTAACTATTATTAGTGCTTTGTGTACTTTTAGCGTAGTCTACGCATTACTGTGCGGTTCATTACCGGGTCACAACACAATGACTAACCCACTTCTCTCAAAAGATAAAATGAAGACTGCTGCTGCACGTCATAACGTTTATAGCCGCAATACTTTTACACGTGACGCATAATACGAGACGTGGGCACATAACACGCATACTCACTAGCTTGCGCTAGATAAGGCAATATCTGCTTACTCATTTAAACAACATTACTCTCACTGAGGCACTGTACAGGAAGCGAGTCACATCTGCATTAATATTTTATATTTACAGCGTTTCCGTCGATTTGTGAGAAATACGTGCAACATCTTTTAAGCGCGTGATAAATTGAAATTTTTTATGCTGAATGTCTTGAGCATGTGCAAGTAATGCCGTGTTTTATTGTTATAAAAACATTACGGAGAGAATTATTTATTTAACACGGCTGGAAGTTTAGTAAGTTGGAGGCGTCGTTTTTTACATGTAGGTAATTGATTGCTTAAGTTGACAGATATAACGTCTGTGTCCAAGTACGAGTATGATATAAACAGCACCCCTTAACATAAATCTCAACAAAATTATAATAAGGATAAATAGGTAGAACGTTGAGAACGAGAACTATGGGCATCGTGGTTAAGTAATAAAGAATTATGCCTGTTTTTAATACAAAGTCATTAAAAATATGTTAATTAATTCGTGTTTCGTACAAACGAAAAGAGGCGCATCACATATCACGCATGACCAGGACAAAAAGTTTGTAGGTATAACAGTAAAGTGAAAACTTGAGCTTATCACATTGACCCGTTCACGTAACTACACTTGAGTGCAACGATATTGACCTATCACTTCACGTAGTTCGTTATGTAATGTGGGTGGAGGCCTAACCTTAAACAAATGCAATACATAAATCTACATCTTGATGATACAAACGAAAAAGGAATGCGAGTTTGCATGTTTTGAAGTTTAACAAATTAGAATGTGACTATAAACCTATGAAATATTTGTCAGCAAATTTTAGCGCCTGCCAACTAGAACGTAACCACTAAATACTCAAGCTATAAACACAAATATCCCTTGCAGTTTGAATTTCGAGAATGTTCAGTAAAACAGTGAGTGGTCGTCACACGCGACATTTCCTCTCAAGTGACGCGAGACTTGATAAAGTTGATAAACATTCCTTCACTTACTATTTAATTCCCAGCCTCTCTTCTGTTGCCGCAATTTACAAAAACGCGTCCGCAATTTGTTCCAGTGACGTAATTCCTGAATTTTTCACGAGATTTCCTTGGCTTTGCGAAGTAAATAAAGATGTTTATTTTCTTCTGCGATGCTTAAGATGAAGCTTCCGAGAATGTTTTTTGAATTTACAGTCATCGAAAGCATTTTCAATATTCAGCCACGAGAACTGGAATATTGTATTGAAATATCATTTTGTCTAGATTACTCACGGAATTGTTTTCGCGTTATACTCGTAAAATGGCCATATTTCATGTGTTTATCTTTATGAAGAGCTGTTCTACTTTATTTAACAAATTAATGGTCGCAGTTAGATACCTAATTATACAACTGGCAGCTTTACAACAAATTAGGTACTTTGTATCGTTGTTAAACGTTTATCTAAACGCCAATAAACTGCCATGTTATCAGCGAGTTAACGTTTATTCGATAAACGAGCTTCAATAATAAGTATTATGTAACCACTCGATATAAATCTTATTTCTATTTGTTTAACTTTGATGTTTATCTATATAATTTTCAGCTTGTGCTTACCATATGATAATAACTTTCATTCCGTACTTTTGCATATTAATTTAGAGTTGACGATTACCTTAATAAGTTAAAAGATTGTAGTGTGTTTGATTGTGCATTGATATTTTTAGCTAAATCTATTCAAGCCTATATATATATTTAGGTACTTACATTCCAAAACGGCTTGTTTTAAAATACCAAACGAATGATGATGATGCAGTTAAAATTAATGCGACGGTTTTTCGACATTTATCTCCACGATATCACTTTGCATTAACTTTTAACACAACTCCATTTACAGATAATGAGTATCATCAACTTACATTCTGTTTAAGTATTTTTAAAGCCCTTTAATCTCTTCCTGAAAAATTGCGTTGGAAAGACAGTTTAATGTTTGTTCCGAAGTTTGTTTTTTACATAAATCAACTGTGTTGAAAAAAGTAGTAGCCTTCCTCTCGGCCCCAATTAGGAGTAGGTATTATTAAGGTTCGAAGTAAAGTTGTTATAATTCGGGTTTTAAGTGAGTTTTATTTTACGACACTATTTGTTTTAGTACGAAACTTCAGAATCGTTTCGAGTGCCTAGGGAGCTCCGTGGACGATTATAGCGATGGGTTCGTAGAAACTGTCTATACGGTCCGGTCCAAGATCTTCAAGACCCGCCGTACAAATCGAAACAAGAAGCTCTCTGATGCTACTTTGCACATGGAGGTGAGGCGCGAGATGATCCTGCAGTCTTCAGACGATGCGCTCAAATACCGGCGGCTCAATAGACAGATCTTCCTTCGTCCTTGAAAAGCGACCTTAGCTTCTATAATACGAACCGTATTAAGGACGCGATAGAGCGGAACAAGGGCTCCAAGGTTTTTGCTAGGGATCTGTCAATTGGACAGAGCCAGCTTGCGAAACTGAAGACCGATGATGGCAGAATCGTATCCACCAAACCTGAACGATTGAGAGAGATCGAGAGATTCTATGGACAGTTATACACGTCAACCAGTAACCCCGTTACGAATTTAGCAAACGTCCCAAGAGCTAGATTGACCCGACACTATACCGAAGACATCCCGGACGTCAGCTTGTACGAGATAAGGATGGCTCTGAAGCAGTTTAAAAACAACAAGGCGTCGGGCGATGACGGAATAACGGCCGAACTCCTGAAGGCCGGTGGAAAACCTATTCTTAAGGCCCTCCAGAAGCTTTTCGATTCCGTCATACTCGAGGATCAAACGCCACAGGCATGGAACAGAGGTGTGGTGGTACTCTTTTTTAAAAAGGGCGACAATGCCCTGCTTAAGAATTATAGGCCCATCACACTTCTGAGCCATGTTTTCAAGCTGTTTTCAAGAGTTATCACGAACCGTCTCCTTCCAGCCTCCCGAACAAGCCGGATTCCGCTAAGGCTTTAGCACCGTAGACTACATACGCTGCGGCAGGTTATACAGAAGACCGAAGAGTATAACCTGCCTCTCTGCTTAGCATTTGTGGACTACGAGAAAGCCTTTGATTTGATCAAGACATGGGCCATGCTGCAGTTTCTTCAACGGTGCCAGATCGACTATCGGTACATCGAGGTGCTAAAGTGTCTGTACGAAAACGCCACTATGTCAGTCCGACTCCAGGACCAGACCTCAAAACCTATCCTTCTGCAGCGAGGTGTGACGTTACAGGGAGACGTTATCTCTCCGAAACTGTTATCTCACCGCTGCACTGGAGGATGTCTTCAAGATTCTGGATTGGAAAAGGCTAGGCATTAACATCAATGGCGAGTATATCACTAACCTTCGGTTTGCTGACGAGATAGTTATCATGGCTAAGACCGTGGAGGACCTCAGTACAATGCTCGATGAACTCAGTAGAGCCTCCAAAAGAGTAGGTCTTAAAATTAACATGGACAAGACAAAGGTCATGTCAAATGCCCATGTGATACCCACTCTCGTGAAGATCGGAGACGCTACGCTCGAAGTTGTGGACGAGTATGTTTACCTAGGATAAACTGTCCAGCTAGGTAGGTCCAACTTCGAGAAAGAGGTCAATCGTCGAATCCGACTCGGCTGGGCAGCGTTCGGGAAGCTACGCTATATCTTTTCGTCCCACATACCACAATGTCTCAAGACGAAAGTCTTTGACCAGTGCGTGTTGCCAGTGATGAAACGTGGTCGCTCACAATGGGCCTTATCAGAAGGCTAAAAGTCATCTAAAGGGCAATGGAGAGGGTTATGCTTGGAGTTTCCCTACGCGATCGAATCAGAAATGAAGAGATCTGCAGGAGAACCAAGGTAACCGACATATCCCGAAGAATTGCCAAACTTAAGTGGCAATGGGCAGGGCACATTGCTCGTAGAACGGATGGCTGATGGGGCTGAAAGGTTCTGGAGTGGCGACCACGTACCGGAAGACGTAGCGTTGGTAGGCCTCCCACAAGATAGACCGATGACCTTGTGAAGGCCGCAGGAATCCGCTGGATGCGGAAAGCACAGAATCGGTCAAAGTGGAGGTGCTTGGGGGAGGCCTATGTCCAGCAGTGGATGTCTTTCGGCTGAAATGATGATGATGATGATTTGTTTTAATTCCGTTACTTATTGTCTGAAAGTTGAAAATCCGGACTAATACCTTTTACCGAGTAAAATGGAACTCAAATCTTTATAGTCATTGTCTATGATCGTACAAAAAATGTATATATACGTACACGTAGGTACAAAGGTAGAATAACATCTAAAACGTTACAAAGGTGTTATAACGGTTGGAATGGTAGGTCATTCCAACCACTATCAAAATCGGAACATTTCATAATTATTAAAATATTCAGTTTATTTAGTTTCGCACGTTCCGTAACTAAACTTTGGTAAAACTATCCGTTCACAATAATTGAAACAAAACTAACTTCACTGTTAGTACAAATGTGTTCTGGTCTGAGAAGGCCAGTTGCTATGATCCTTTCTTTTTATAAAAATTAAAAAACAATGAGGACTATCGGCCTCCCACAAGATGGACCGATGACCTTGTGAAGGCCGCAGGAATCCGCTGGATGCGGAAAGCACAGAATCGGTCGAAGTGGCGGCGCTTGGGGGAGGCCTATGTCCAGCAGTGGACATCTTTCGGCTAAAATTATGTTGATGATGAGGACTATCGTGCTTGAATTCGCCGCTAGAGGTGCCATGTCAAATGTCACTGAACGTTCACTGTTTGTAGGATTTTTTATCGCAAATTTTTACTTATTATTGAAAAGATTAAGTATGCCATTCCTGATTAATAATGTCTTAAGATTTTAAGTAACAACTCAGGAACGATGTAGCACTTGGAGGAAGAATAATATTTGTCCGCTATATGCTTGCCAATTTTAGGAATATTAAAATGTAAATATTCATTAGATGTTTTAAAATGTAATAAAATAAACATTATCTAAAGTAATGGGTACTTAGAGATATAGAAAATATATCAAATAAAATTACTGTCAGGACCTTACTCGTCAGTGGCGCCAACTGGTAAACACAAAAGCGATAGCCCCCGGTCCTAGTTATGTATCTCTCTTCTTGGTCGCGTACTTCATCACTAGGTGGTGTCCCTGAAAGGCCTTCGTGGCTTTATGTATGATGTTTTTCCACTTCGTTCGATTCTCCACTTCTCTCACGGCGGTCGCAATAGAGAGTCCAGTGAGGGTGGTTACTTGGTCTGACCAGCGGTTAGGTAACCGGCCGCGAGGTCTTTTCTCATCTACCTTGCCCATCACGCTAGCTTAAGTTATGTATAGAGATCTAGAAACCTTCAGATATTTCAGTAAAGTTTGACTCGACTGTAGATCTTTACAAACGACACAATACGCCGCCGTACCTACTTTGAATACGCCTGCCGCGTTTCCGTTTTTGTAAGGAAGTATTTTAAATACCTACAAATGGACCGTAGCGATCCTTGCGATATAATAGATAATGCAGAATAAAGTTTTATTCTGTTTTCCGTTATGCTATGCTACCTGATTTATTTACTTTGGAAAGAGAAAAACGTGGGTCAAGGCTTTTTTTTTCAATGAATTGCATCCATTAACCGAAACTTTCAGTTTGCAGTACATTTAACTAGAAGAATATTAGTACGAATACAATTGTATAATATTCATTTAAATATTATATTGAATGTTTTAGAAATATATATTATAATACTAGTTCACTGAGAGCAGCGAAATCAAACAAATCTTATTACATCAATCTTCTATAATAATAAAGCTTAGTTAAGTACAACATACCAGACACACCATCAAATTAGCCACACAGTTATGCCGTTTCTTTTAATTGCTAAATGGGTCTGCTCTTGTCCTCGATCTCGCCTGATGGAAAGCTGATGAGATCTACTATGAAACGAGCGTGCCCATATTACAAGAATTGTTTTATACGAGTTATGGGTACGTAACAAAACGATTATTGCTAACATTCTCTCTAGCCGCTATTATCCTACAGCCTACACAGTATTCGTATACATGAGTCACATTAAAGCGAATGAATTGACAGCGATAAGTAGTTTCCTGTATGATGTTTTGTTTGAACGGTGGCACCGTTCCGTGCGTAAAATAATTGATTTCTCTCTTTTTCCTGAGAAATTAGGGTTCTTTCTTTTCAGCATCGATGGACACTATGGACAGGGTGGACTAAAAATAACTTGTCCTGATTTACCCTCAAAATTTCAGTGTTATCAAAAGAAACACTTTGTGGTTGTCAACATCAAAGGCGATCGGTTCTGTGGTGCACTTTCTAATTGCTTAATGTATGACTTGTCTGAAATTCAATCCTAACTAATATTATAAATGCGAAAATGAGTTTGTTTGTTTGTTTTTTCACGCTAAAACGGCTGAACGGATTTAGATGAAATTGCATTGGTAGATCGTGACCTGGGTTAGGACAGGATATTTTTTATCCCGGTAGTACGTTTCCGTGGGATAATTTCTGACCTCCAAATGAACGAATAAATAATATCGTACCAAATCAGTTCATTCAATTAACCAAGCTTCTGTTGTCAAAATTTTATGTTTGACAAAACTTTTGCTTCGTTAACATTAAAGGGTTTAGAGTAGACAAAAATTTGAGCACGCACAATTATAGCCTCGGCAATTAAAGAAACTACCCCGAGGGATGCAGACGAGGTCGTAATTTTTACAAACAACTTAAGTCCACCACTTCTGACCCAGTCATGGTAATAAAGTTACGAAGGGGAGAAGAGTTTGTCAAACGGGTTTTCTTTCGGAGCTTTTAGTTTTAGCATAAATACTACATTTGTAACTAACTAAAACCATTTTAAGGAGATTTCAAACGACTGAAAACATTGCCCTCTTCACCTATTATCCAAAGAATCTACAATGTAAACTTCCAACAAGTTCACTGTCATTTAGAAACACACAGCTGCTATAAGCTTATCTCCATGCGACAGTCCGGTGTCGTCCGAAGTGAGGCTGTACACTATAAACGAGCTTCATAACTGAACTCTCATTCGATTTGTTAACGTTCAGTTACTTGAAAGCAAGATTCGCCAACTCGCCTGAATGACTTCCCGATAATACTAGATAACCTACGATAACTTGACCCAAGTCCAAGTTAACGTGGGATATTTCATAATTTTTTAATAAGTTGGCTCCTGAAGTCTGATATATCAAGTGCTTTTACTGGGACAGTTCGTAGATGATTCTGAAGATATATTATTCCACTTGAACACCGCGACTACGGTTATTACTTCTGCTCAGCTATAGGCTTTATGGAATAATAAGTACCTACTACTACTTTTTCCTAGCATTTTCTAGTAAAATATAGTATGTACTGTACATATTTTACTAGGAAATAAATTAATATAATGTTTAAAAATTGCTGTGTTAGAATAACTTTTTTTATAATGTAGTACTACACAATCATTTGTATTCTCTACCACCAACCCATTAGCTAAGTTTTTTTCACTATCACGAATTTACAACAAAAGGGACTATTTTGTGTAAACTCAAATATTCTGTATGGTTGGATCTTCATCATTACCATAATAAAGCGGTTTAATTCGTGAGCACAAATTTGTGTTTTGAGCAGGGATAAAATTAATCGACAACAATCGTTAAATGCGATTTCTTTACTTAAAGACCGCATTAAAAAAAACAGAACAAAACATGTGTTTAAATACAAACTAGCGGTGAAAAATATTAAGTTAAGATTTACAAGCACACGTTAAAATATAAAATGTAGGTCGTAAATCTTAACTGTCGACAAAGTCGTAGGTCTTCTTATTACAGACACCATATTTTGCAAGACAAAGAGCAAGTTCAAGGTAACTGTTGACAGCCATTCTCCCCGAGGTGGCTTAATTAAAAGCCGAAGTTCTCCGACAACATCTGACCCTGATTTATTAGCTTGGTACGCGCAATATGAAGCGAATTAATTTACTGTAGACCGATTCGCTATATATAGGTTATAAATAAGTTAGCGGTACTATAAATGTGTAATATCATTTCAGTCATGTTCGTTTATAACTTCATTAGACATAGACGTGACTGTATTAGATTTAATTCAAAATTACTTAATTCAATTCGGAAACCTATAATAGAACTTGTGAGGCTACAAAATCAGTATTGACCTTAATAGTAACTATTGTTAAATAGTAAAAACCCAGACTAAAACAACCAAATTAAACCCAACCCCAACCTCAACTAAATTATGTCCGTTGTACGCGATAATTTCTGATTTATCGTTTATATTTGACTGTAGAGTTTTATGATAGTTGATAATATAATCTGACCTTGTAGTAGACAACGAGCTGAAAAACACAAAAAAAAAATACTTGGACAAATAATTCGAGCAAGTTTATACATTTCACTCTTCCAAAAGTTACCCTTTTGTCCACATGCACGCTTATGTTGACCTCCGCAACCACTAAGTCCCTAAAATGTCTAAAGCATTTTACAAAGGATACTGGAATCCTAATATGTTTGTTGTTTCCTGTTTATTCAATAGAAAGTCGCATATCCTCACGTTCCATTTATTTATTAAATAGCATCTCGCCGACGTTCTCTTTGCACTGACACCATTAGTGTTCACTCAATAATAGATTTCAGTGGAGAACACAGTTACACTATTATAAAAATACCAACTTTCAAATTGTGTGTGCTTTAGAAATTGTATGTATACAATTGTTCACATTTGATACTTAGGTATAAAATGTATAGTTAGTGTTTTGTTCAGAGTGAGGGTAGAGAAAGTGCATCTGTGTCTGCGCACACACTTGTGCACTATAATATCTCCCGCGCCGAAAGTTAGTCTCCGTTGAGATTGGCGCCTTGGCCGAAATACAGTCTGGAGGACATGTATAATATATTCGCATAATATTATGCTGTCCACCACATTCATTTTCCGGATATTTGGGCATCCTAATTGAGAGGGACAGACCCTTATTTGAATAATTTCCTCTAGCGCGCGGTTTAGTTCAGCATCTCTGCGATTTACTTAGTTTTGTGTGTTTAGGACCAAACTCTTGTTTCTCATATTATATTATGTTTTAAGAAGGTCGGAAAAGTATAATCTTCTTTGACATAAAAGTAGTGATTAAGAAACGATTAAATAATTTTTCTTAAGTTTTTAATTTTAATGGAGTTTCGGTAATGTAATATTACAGCTACAGTAAAGCATTTCCACAGACAAACAGTTTATTATTTATATTTAGTTTGTAATAAGTATACCTATGTATATATATTTGAATATTTTATTTTTTATTCCTCCATTTTCGTAATTGCATCTACCACAGTTTGTCTATGCATCACCCAAAGGTTGACTGGTAGAAAATGCCTATAGCATTAAGTCCACCTCTGTACATTTCTGTGCTTGAAGTATTAAATAAATAAACAGTTTGTTACTTGCAGGAATAAAATAATCATTAAATAATTTGATAAAATTATTATAGTCCGTGCAAACCACGAAGACGCGCCCCACTCCGCTCCGCGCCGTACTAGAGTTCAGCTTACAGTACAATAATCGCGGAGTGGGGCGCGTCTTCGTGGATTGCACAGACTATAACATTTTCACACTTAGCAATTACAACTGTTAACAATTAAATTCAACCACCTCTCTAATATCTACTGCTCAGACGCGGATCTATTATTATAACATTTACATAACATAATATAACGCTTGTATTTCCTGAAGGGTTAGGCAAAGGTGTATATTCCACCCACATTTCGCCGGTTATGTTTAAGTCGGCCGAGCCTATTACTCTATTGAGCTTTTATAACCCTGTTTATTATTGCTGACATTGTTTACTATTCTCTGTAACATCACAAACCACAGAATCATGCCCACACAGTGGTAAGCAACATTGATTACATAATCATTATAATTAAACTTGGAGATCTGTTTTCATATGTAAACAGGGCAAAGTGAGAGAGTGTGTTCAGAGTGTGTTTGAACTACTAAGAAGGTCTGGAGAACTTAACTCCAGCTAGCAGCAGCCAGTTGTGTAGATACAATCAACATAGAGATTCAATATAAACAAGTTGATAATATCAAACAATAGATCAGCCAACTTAATATAAAAACAAATAAGAATACTATTGATTTCAGAATTTCAGTTTTGCACAATTAAAATATTTTAGGCGGATCTTTACATCTGCTAAATTTTAAACACAAAAGCGAGTATTTGCTTAGCAGAGGGATGATACAGGCTAACAGTAACCGTAATAATATTTTAGTGGAAAGTTGCATAAAACGTCTCAGTAAACAAAATCGCTTTGACCCTAACAACGTTACAACAATTTAAATCTTTCCGAAACGCTCATTCAGGAAAGGTGTAATTCATTCATTCATCACAGCATGTTTCGATAAAGACATTCGCAGTCCGTATTAATAAACGCTCCCGCTGTGCGTTCAAGCGCGTGTTTCACTATCGACTAATTGTGTACAAGTTGGGTAGTCGTAAATCTGAGTCATGTCATCTTTCCCGTTTTATCTCGAAGATCTTGTGAATTGTGTTCCTTACTAACAAATTTCTTTTATTTTTCTTTTTAAAGTTTGAATGCTTACTCGTAGAACTTATTTTCTGGTCAACCAAGCGGAATCGTAATACTTGCTACATTTCCGGTTTTAGAAGACGTATCGTAAAAGTCGACTACTCGAATTTTACTCGAGTTTAGTTTTATAGGTTCTTGTTTGAATAATAATATTTTGATAGGTATTTAATCGCTTTTTTTACTATAAAAACTGACGTAACGTTTATTTTTGTTTCAGGTATGTAATCAAATCTGAGTTTGGCAAATATAATTGTAAAGGGAATCACTTAGACCATTAATTTAACATAATCAGGATGGAGTTCAACAATGCCTCAAATCACATGAACTAATTATACTAATTAAGAAGCAATTAAATGTCAGTGGTAAGTACCTACTGTTCCTTTGAAAGTTGTAACGAGAACTTTATCAACTGCGACTCGGAGCCGCTTCTGTTAAATTGACTTTGTGTTTGAGTTTCTACTGGGAGTAACTAATGACGGAGCCCAACAAACACACAAATCTTACAGCTTAGGTATTAATTGTATAATTATTTTAATGTTAGGTACCTACTTAGTTTTATACCTACTCGAAACATGGGAACTATATCTGTGGTTCACTTTGTGTTGTACGTTCTCAAACTGACATTCTTGATAAATCTTATCTTTAAGCTTGATGTATCTTGCACTAGTAAAATAATCTCTTAGATGGCTTCCTAGCCACTGGAGAAGCAAAATGTAAAAGGATTCTTGAGCCAGCGCTAATTAAAATCTTAAATTGTAATTAAATCTTCCATCGCAGCATTCCATGGAATACTGATATTATGTTTAAAATTAAAAGTGATTATGTTATTTTATGGAAAAAAAATGCTTTGTAGCTTCTTTTTTAATCTAAGCGGTATAAAACTAAGAAGAAAAATAACTTACAAAAACGTGTTTTGTACTCAAAAGAAAATTTCGTTTTCCCCACATTACACGAGACACCTTATTATTTTAATCTTCTTTTAAAATTGTTTTTACAAATTATCAATACATTTGGGTATTTTTTTTTGCATTTAGTGAACTAACGTTTTTCCCAAATCTCTGCATAACCTTTGTTTAAGTTGGAGTCGGCTTCAAGTCCAACCGGATGCACCTATATACCAGTATTTTACATGGAGCGACTGCCTATCTGACCTCCACAACTCCGTTGCTGGGTAACACGATACCCTTTGGTAAGACTCAGTCAGACGTTTTCCCAAATGTGCAGTGATAGTAGATTATTCACTTAGGGGATAAAGCAGTGTCTTTATGTCGCTGGCGCTATTTTGCGCAGTGAGGGAGCTGTGGTTAAGACTAGAATTCCGAGTGCAGCGAGGGTAAAGTAATGATGCAAAAAGTAGAGTATTCTTCTCGGGGCAAAGGATGTCTTCGTCTTGGGCGAGCTTGAAACCGTCGCTGCGCTCAGGGGCACTAGAATCCTTCGTTACGTTCGGAATTCAATTTAGCACCCGTGACAAAGGACGCAACTTTAGCCCCTCAGTAAATAATCTACTATTACACAAATATTCCTCAGCCATAATATGTTCAGTAACACAACTTTATCCTTGCTCAGTACACTGAGGTCACTGCTAACGACTACACAGGAGCATTCGTCATCACATTGGCTTTGGTTCACGGCCACGTGATAGATCGCCGTCGTTTGGATACATTGCAGCCCACGAATGGATGTACAGTTGACATGCCAAACAATACAATGTGGATGTAGCGAACTATGTGATAATAATGTTCAAAGGTTCTCAGTTCCACTGCTTCAGAGAATAAAGTTCAATTGTTATCAAACAAAAATTCTTATTCGCAGGAAAACAGTCTCCCTTTGATTCTGCGAAGTATCCATTTCTAAAAGGTGATTTCAATTCACATAAAACTTACGATTGCGTCAACCCATTATTATGGGTACCGGATAGACAAACAGAAATCTACAACATTAAAAATAGTTTGCTGATGGTTAGCAGAAAATATGATAAGAATTACAACTAAATCTAAAAGCATCAAGTTGAGTTAGAATTTCCACCTTCAACAATTTTTAAGTTTTATTAATTTCACTGACATCTACTCACCAATATTTACTACCTATGCGAAAAAGTTATACTTAGTTAACTTAGCAAGCGATCCTCATCAATCCTTTCTTTCAATATTATAGTTTGCACAAGTAAATTATAAAGATAAATCAGGACTGCTGCTACACAGCGATGGTAAAGTTAAAACAAACTGCAGTAAAGGATCAATATTGATGATTTATCGTTTCTACGGTTGCACTATAATTTGAATAATTATTATGTTGAAGTTCTTATTAATTATTATGGCCAAGGGACGCTTGTCAGACTAATAAAGAACATAACGAGTAGAATCAAAACAATCATTTTCATCGTACATATTACTCTTTATTCAACTGATACAAACTCTCATTCTTAGCATGGAGCCAGCCATAAATTTTACAAAATGTCTTCTCTGTAACAACATATTTTTCTAAAGATGATTTTTAAAAGGCTTTTCATTAACAAAGATCACTGACAGTGTGTGTTTTTTTTTTTTTTTGATTTATTGCGGTTATCTTCTGACGTTAACATTTATCAGCACCATGCACACATTTTAATTACTAGGCACTGTATTTACCTGAGCTACTAGCTCATGCAGAACACCTTCATATACAAATAACTATACTAAACTATTGAGCGTTCTCTTGTACAATATATTTGTTGTTCGTCGAGATACCACGAAGAGGCTGAGCACGCAAGGTTAGCTTCGACCACAAATTGATTAATTCCATAGTATTTGTTATCTACAAGGATTACCAAGATCAAGGGAACTACTGTTTATGTACTCGTAGCTAAATGTTCAGCGTATATCATGAGAAACTTATGACGTTTGAATTTCCATAGTCGTTAGTAGAATCTGTTTATTTGTCTTATATTATGTAATTATTTAAATTACTGGAAGGAAACTCCATTTCATCATATAATTAGAAATTCTATTCATAAATAAATCGTACGGTTTCTCGTTAGGTACAAGCGACCACAGCGGTTCATTAATTAATCTTTTGGTGTTGCTGACCATTGTAATTGGTAATTACAACGTAAATATTGGAACCTCTCTGGCTTTTTTTTTTTGGGTGGGAAATGATCAAATAACTTCTCCTGCTCTGTGCGGAGCGGGAGGGCGTGTCAGACTCTTACTGTCTAAAACCCACCCGTTTTCCTTCGGTTGCCCTGTTGCCAGGGGCTACGATCTCTCTTTCGGTTTTCTTCACAACCCCGGCAGGCATCGGCCCTAGCGGACCCCGTCAATTCTGCTATCAACTCTTTGAGGCGCGAGTGGAACACAACGCGCCGTCGACCCGGGCCTGGTCCTTATCGGACGGCGAGCTACCCATTGCTCACCGTCCGCAAGCCCGCGCCTACGTTGGCCGGAAATCGGCCTGCGATTCCCGACGCCCAGGGCGTCTCCTCCTGCGGCGGTTAGGAGCGTGAGGGCGCGAAATTTGCCTTTCTCGCACGCGTTCCGCCTCCTCCTTTGCGAGCATTCCGCTTCGCAGAAGGAGGTGACGGCCTTCCATTTCCTCTCGCTCCGTACCATGGCCTGAACCAGGGCCTAAACTTATTGCTTAACTAGGTAATATGTTTAAGCCTAAACTAGGCTTAAACTTATGAGTACATGACCCTGTTAGGGCGCAGCAAATATTATTTAACTTATAACTAGGTTAAATATTTGGAAGTTAACATTATATGGAAATGCTTCATTCGATTGTTAAAGTCCTACGTGTTCAATGTTAACATTCTTTCATCAGAGAGAAAATCATTCCATACTTCACACACATCAACTGCAGCCCCCATAACGGACTTCCATGTTATCAAAACCTCGGATGCACACCACCATTAACCTTACATGTCCACACATCTGTTAGCAACATAAATGTTGAATTGACAAACTTCTTATTTGAAAAAAAAAAACTGGTTCGTTACTAAAATAAGCCAAGCGGAGCGAAGCAAAAAGTGCGAAGAAGTCGATATAAAGAAAATTAAGTATTGATGCGTGAATTGACGCTTCGAGTGCCTAAAGGCGATTTGTGAGCGTAACTGCCCGTAAAAAAGATTTACGAGGCTTCTTGATACGATTTGAAAATTTTGCAGATTACCCTGTTTTCTTTTGACTCTGCATAATCTGAGGACATTTTGGTTACAAAATTTTATAAGCGACTTACGTGATCTTGAGTTTGGGTTGTATCCTAGAATCGCGCTACTAGGTATACATATTATGTTCTAGATAAATGCTTTTAGCCATAAAATAAACACATATTTTTACCCAACTATGGTAAAGCCAAAGAAGGGTTATGATATAACAGGCTATGTATGTATGTATTTATGTGTGTATGTTCCATCATAATTCCTAAATTCCTCGTCGTATTTTGACAAACGAGGTATCGTTGGAAGCAGCGTATTGTTCTGCGGGTTATAAGCTATATGAAAACACATAAAATCCAACATGGTGGCTAATAGCGACAGTAAAGTGATACCGGAAAAACTTTATTAAAGATTAATATAATTATCGTTTTTGGTATCAAATGAAAGGTCTCAAGGAGTACTTTTTGTAAATATATTGGTTAAATAGATGGAGTGGAAGAGAGAGGCCAAAGAAAAGATGGATGGATTGTGTGAGGAATGATATGAAAGAGAAGGGAGTGAATGATAGCGTGACGGTTGAGGGGAGAATGGAATAAAAAATAAGTTCAAAAACTAAAACCCGACTAAAAGGTATGAAACAAGAAAATAGTTCAGCCAGTTTCATACCTTTTAGTCGGGTTTTAGTTTTTGAACTTATTTTTTATTAAAATTATTTTGGGGTTATAGTTTCGAGATAAAGTATTTGCAGAGCAATTTTTTTTTTTTTTTGTGTTCTATGGTATAATAATACCAGCTTATTATTGTCCCTCTGCTGGGAAAAGGCCTCTTCTCATACAGAGAAGGCACGAGCATTGATCACCACGCGCGCTCAAGACGTGTTGGCGATTTCAGACTTATATATATTAACAAAGTCCAGTACTTACCCCAATTGCGTAACTTATTTTTGTAAACAATTATGCCTAATTTGTTTAATTTTGACAGTTCAACAACATTCATTGCGTTATTTACGTTGTTGAGCAGATTTTTTTTTCCAACTTACTAATCTGTTTCAAATCGAAACAGATTGTGGCTGTGTTGTATTACGCAATTAGAGTATAGGTTTCCTCACGATATTTTTCCTTCACCGATGTTAGTAATGTCCAAGATAAACTCGGAAAGTACATTTGAATTCAAAAAGTCACATTGGTACCTGCCCGGATTTGAATCCACAACCTCGTGCATGAGAGGCGCGGCCTTAACCACTGGACCATCATGGCATTTATGGTAAAATAGGTGTTAATTTTACAGCCGCGCCATACGTAGCAGTCTCACTTTTGCAATTTAACCAATTTACCAATTTAAACATATTTATTTAGGTACTTGGACAATATGATATTTATACATATTTGTAATGTGTTCGTCAAGCCCTTTCATTTGATACCCAACATGGCACAATTCAATTATTTTTATTTTTTATTTTATTACTTTATGTCCTCTAGAGGGCGCCATATTGCATTTAATGTAACGTCACATAGCCTATAACCAGCGGACAATCAAAACGCTTCCAATGATACCTCATTTGTCAAATTATGATCGGCAGTTTAGAAATTATGAGGTAACAGATGAACATACAAACCGGTCAAAATCATAACCCTCCTTTTTGCTTCGCCGTAGTCGGGTAAAAAGAAAACGTGTTGGGGCGACCCCAAGTAACATGGGACAAGGGCAGGAAGCTGATGATGATTTATAATTTTACATACATATAAAATTTTAGATAATCCAAATAAGAACCCCAAAATAATCGAAAAAATAAATTTAAACGTAAAACTCAACTACGACAAAAATGCCAACTAAAAATGTATAAACAAGAGATTTTTTTCGATTTTCGTATTGCCGGAGTAACATGTCATTACGTCATGTAATTAAGGCTTTAATCGTGCAGATTACGTGTGACTCCAGTTAGCGCAAGAATGTTAACTTATTTTTTTTTCGAGCCACAAAAAGATGGATATGAAAAAGGCAATAACAGCTTTCCAGAAACAGGAAAACGAAAGCACTTATAAATGTATTCCTAAGGGGTTTTCAACATGTCTAGGCGGTATGTACGGTAACAAAGCACACAACGTACGGTTACGGTACCAATGTGGCCGAGTTAAATCAAGCGGACGCGATCCGAACATTGTTTTAATAAAACTTTCGCCGGATTAGGAGAATAGAGGTTATTCCTTTAACTGATGTTAATGTATACCTAAAAACAACAATCACTACTTTCATAATATATGCAGGGGTACTATTGAAGTGCACTCGGATGGAAGTAGAACGAATTACTTTATGTCTATAGGGATGCGAACAGAGAGAAAATGTGATGGGGTTATAGGGGCATGAGGTGTAAAGTACACTCATTCTCCTTAGAAAAGGGTGGATCCTCCGACCAGACGGGTGTTTTGTGTCTGGTGGGCAACTGCCCATCGATTAATTACGCGAAGTTATATATAATATGCTGATCGCGCGGTAAACGCTACTTGCCTTCAGTGTGATGCGTAGTTCCCATGTGGCGATGTAGACCGAGTTAACTGAAAGTATAGTACGAACAATGGAGTGAATTTTTGCTTTTAGACAATATGGTGGGGTAAGAAAAGTACTTAGTGGATTTTGTATTTTATTTTCGTCAAAACCAGGGCTTGAAACTAAACGAAACTTTTACTAAAACAATAGGGGTTTATCATACTCTACTACTATCTATAAAATACAACGACAAACTTATCAAACAATTTTTTTTTTTTTTTTTTATCTTATAGTATCTTTCGTTTAAGAAACTTGTACTTTAACCCACAGCTCCTCAAATCGTTTAAAATTGTTTTAATTGACAAAGAAAAACCATTTGTGCTGGTATAGGTTTAGCTAAATATCTTTTGATTCCAATCGAAGAATGAAAAGTGAATTTCATTACGATAAACTAGCTTGCTAAAACGAAAGCTTATAACATCAAATCGACAACAGAATTCCGAAATAACTTATTGATCACTTTACTCATCATCTCAATTTAAGGAAGAATGCGAGGGGAATCGTATATTTTTATTGGTTAAAGAAAAATGGGATCCGCAATCAATTTTGTTTGTTTGTGAAGTGGACGATATTGAGCTATTTGCTGTGTCAGTATCTATAGTAAAAAAATGGAAATTATTCGGTAGAATTACATAAATTTTGCTGTAACCGTAATATTGATCGCGAAAGAATTATTATGTTTAGCAATCACTGTAATATCAACAAATTTAGACATACCTACATTAAATACTAGTTGCGCCCCGCGGTTTCACCCGCGTGAATCTTGATCTCGTAGGAATACCGAGATAAAAAGTATCCTATGTATTAATCCAGGTTATAAACTATCTGTGTGCCATATTTCAACCAAATCCGTTCAGAAGTTTTTGTGTGAAAGAGCAACAAACATCCATTCATCCTCATAAACTTTCACGCTTATAAGTAATATTAGCAGGATTAAATAGAAGGTCTTCTTCAGCAAACTTTCCTAAATTAATACTGGGTATTAAATTTGGGAAGATTACTTAAGTACCTACGTACTGTTACATCCCTACTTTGCACTAGTAAATGCTAAAGCCTAGTCAGCACCGGCCCATCTAGAACATCTTTGCTCACCGGTAACCAGCCAGTTCGGATTTGGCATTCAATGAGCTGGGACGTATACCGAGTTTCCCCAAATAATATTGACCAAATATTCCAGGAAGTTAATAAACCCTTTTTTTAAAGAGTTCGGAGTTTTCTATCAACAGTACGTAATTTTTCGAATCGACTAAAGTTCTAATAATCAAACTGCAGAACAAAAACGGACTTATCTACGCGACGGAGCGTAGGTATTGTTTCTGTTTCTAACCATATCAGCTTTTTGCCGAGCACAAATTCCAACTCCAGGCTGATTGATAGTGAGAATCTTCCGATAGAAAAATTACATTAAACAATGTAAGTACGTATCAAAGGTTCGTACCTTACGGATTCCGTTATTCTTAATTTCAAACTAATTCCTAATAACTAATTTCTAAACGCGTGCGCGGTTCCCGCTCCCAACTCGCTTCGCGCCCGACCCGCTCCGCGCCCAACCCGCGCATGCGTATCGTGTGCTAACATCCGTAAATTATAATACAAGGAATTACACTCTACACAAGCCCGCCGTACTGCCGTCCAGCCCCGCGACCGACATGCACCCGCCTTGTGTGTGTGTTGAGCTTAATAATACTAAAACCATATAAATTAACCGTAATAATTCACAACTGTTCGCTATTTTAAAGCGTCATAAGGTTTTTAATAGCGAAATTATAATCTATACACTTATTGCCAGCGATTCGATTAAAAGGTTTAATGAAACTGTTTACGTCTAGTCTGTTGTAATGACAAGATCTTTGAGTTTTTTATTTATAGCAATTTAATGTGTCAATATTCTCAAATATAAAACACCAAAAATCATTGATGTACATTCAATTCGATAACTATGCCGACGTCCATACAAAATTTGGGCATGTCCTTTAAATTTTCGCGATAACTTGTAAGTAACAAAATTCATCTTAATTTTCAACTTTTTTTATTTTTCGGAATTTTCCCTTTGTTTGTGCTGTAAGACCTTGCTTTTTGGCAAATTATGGCATATAGGTTTTCGACCCAAACCTATAGGGTACTTCCGGTTGACTTAGAATTGTCAATTTTGGTTAAAAGCAGTCTTTTTGTTTTTGGGTGGGAAATTATTAAATAACTTCTCCCGCTCTGGGCAAAGCAAGATCTTCCAGCACAAGTAAAGGGAATATTCCGAAAAATAAAAAAGTTGAAAATTAAGGTAAATTTTGGTAGTTACAAGTTTTCGCAAAAATCTAAATTTGCCCATATCTTTTTATCGTGTTGATTCAGGACCTTGATTTTTATACACCTAATAGAAACTATTGTAGATCTCAGTATCTGGTATAAATTTCAACTTGCTAGGTGTGGGACCTGTTCCTGAGAAAGTCGTTGGTGACACACGGACAGACGGACAAGAGAGTGTTCTTATAAGGGTTCCGTTTTTACCTTTTGAGGTACAGAACCCTAAAAAACTTCGTCACGGATGGTCCTAATAAAATCACTTTCGATTCTCTAAACAGATTTTCAGATCCAATTACTACAACAGTCCAAGTTTATTTGCATAACGTCGCTGAGACAAATGTGGTTAAGTTTTTGCTTCAAACTGCCAAAAAATTTATTTATACATCTCGGAGAATGTTTCTGAATGTTTACAAAATGCCACCAACCTTGGCGTTATCACTCTCTTTCATTTGCTTTGATTTTATCTTTGTAAGATATTTTATGTAAAACATTGTTGACATCCTGTTTACTTATTTTATTGTATTTCTACGGGAAAGAGAATAAATTGAAATTTGCCACCTTTTTAAGACGAAGTCAACAGTAGTACCTAGCCTAGATAACAAGCTAAATATCTTGATCATGCAACGAATGATCAAAATTCCTGTAATGCAACATCGAAACACGGCTTTGTATATTCTTGGAACGTAATGAAATTCTTCGTCTGTCATACCAGTTGAAAATATTTCACGTTCACCGCAGCGCAACCACGACCAGTTGGAACCGTGCACCTAGCTTCTGACGTTTCATAAGTGCCCATGTAGGTTTACGGGAAATACATTTTTTTTTTTTTGCGGTATTCAGCGCTGCAGCCAACGCAACGCCACAATATATCACGGTTTATAAACTGCGCATTTTTATACTTCTTCCGCTCATTACATACTTTATAGTTGTGGTAGAGAATTATTAACATGTTCAGTCGATTTATTTAAGGTATTTCTAAAAAAGAACTTTAATAAACTAACGAGCTGAAAAAAACACCAGCATTGAATTTCATTAGCACATTTTCTTACAATTTGGTACGGCTACACATCAAGATATACATGTCCAGTTTATGCTGATCTCGCATCGTATAAGATTTTGTACAATGCGAGGTCAGCTTATACTGGAAATGTATAGCTTGATGTGTAGCCGTGTGTACCTTCCGTTACCGATATTAAAACATAAGACGTAATCACACAAAATTAAATCACTTTAGAACAAATTCATACAATATTTTCCAAGGATTAATAAAGTTTTGAATGAAGGAACTCCCACCAACTTGAACTGTTACGTTTTCAGCCAATTTAAAATCGCTTCACAGAAATCAAAGCTTCGTCACCTCGCCAAATTAATTTGATCTTTTTGTAATCTTGTACTTTGGAACGCACATAAAGTTTATATCATAAAAAGACGAACCGAAGTCGTCTTTTAAAACTTACCACCTTAGATTGATGATGAGGGTCAATGAATTGGATTAAAGGATTTTAAAAAGACAAATGAGGCGGACATTTATCACGAAGTAGACAGTTAAAGTACCGCAAGGGACATCTAATAAATGATTTCATTTTAGTCTCTATCCTTTTCCCATTTATTTTTTCACAAAAGTAAACATTACTTTTTTTTTGGACACGTTCTGTCTTGCAATTTCAAATACATAAAAAGAAGGAAGCTATAGCGGGATGACATCAATAGGTATCTTATCTTTACATATTATAAAACTAGCTGCCCGCGACTTCGTCCGCGTTTAATAGTTACTTTGGGCGTATTTATTTGGATACGGATTAATATCATGTTTATAAAAACAGCTTCGCAAATAATGCATTATTTCAGAACAAATTTGGTTAGCATATAAAAGGTTATAGTGAGCCAACCTTAAAAGTTAGACATATGCCGTTGCAGACTTTTTTAGAACTTTTAAGGGGGAACAATTCTGTCATACATGATGTTTGCAAAACTCTAACCGTTTACGCTGCGCATGCAGCGGAAGCTCTCAAAAGGAAAAAAAAAACCCCCGATTTTGTAACATTCTTCATTGGTGCTCCGTTCCTATTGGTCTTAGCGTAATAATGTATAGCCTTTCTCAATAAATGGGCTATCAAACACTGAATACATTTTTGAAATCGGATCAGGATTTCCTGAGATTAGCGCGTTCAAGCAAACAAACAAACTCTTCAGCATTATAATATATTAGTAGTATAGAAGTATCGATAAAGTCCCCCGCCGCGTGTCTGTCTGTCTGAACGCGATAAACGGAAAAACTACCTAACGGATTTTCAAACGGTTTTCATCAATGGACGGAATGATTCTTGCGGAAGGTTTTAGTGTATAATTCATTAAGGTTTTGTGTAAATTGGCTGAAGTATGACGATTATTGTCGAAGATGTCGGAAAAAATCATGCCGACTGGCTTTATTGGCTTTACTGGCGTGCGCAGCGTAAACCGTTACAGATACATCAAATTTATAATCTACAGGATTAAAGATCTTAAAAAGTTCAACAATCAAGTCCGCGATGGCATAAGTCTATCTTCTAAGGATGACCCACAGTAACCATTTTTATCTATCAGAATTTGATAAAAATTCCATTGTTATTTCCGAAGCTATATTGACCGGTACCATTTAATCCTTATCCAACAAAATATGTAATTTAAATTGGGCATTTATTTGAGATTAAAATAGGCCTTGACATCATATAATTTAAATGAATGGTTTAAAAGATATCACAGATTCAAAATTCACGTAACAAAATAATTATGGTTGGAGCGCAACGCAGTCAATAACCTTTTCCTGGACTATTAGGTATGTAATCCCGGTACTGCCCGGTAGTATGTTCCCGTGGTATATTTTCCGACATCCACGCGGGCGAAGCCGCGGGAAAAGCTAGTTTAAAAATAAATAAAACATTAAATTAGTGTTGTGTGTCTTGTTGCAGGCTCATGATGCGGCGCCTGCTCAGCATTACTCTCCTCAGCATCGCCGCAGAGCATGCGCACGCGCAGCAGCACGACAGGGAGCACCAGGGACCACAAACCTGCGGCGGACACTTGAAGGCTGCCGTGGGCACGATAATGACACCAAACTTCCCCAACCCTTTCCCCGTTCCGATAAAGTGTAAATGGATAATAGAACACGACATAGTAAATGGTACTATATCGATATACTTTACTCAGCAGTATACTACCAGTGGGTTGACGTTCACTGAGTACATGTACTATGACGAGTCTTACAAGTTGGGTGAGAGGAGAGCGCTCACCGTCACCGATGAGAACATCACCAGGATCAAGTGGCTTCAGGTATGATTCCTTTTCCTCGCATCAATTTGATCTTTATGTGAAACTTTTTGTGTACTTCCCCATCAATGACCGGTTTGGGTAACTAATTTTGACCACTAGGAATAATATTATTGCGTTGCTTGTTGGTGCTCAATCTAGGTTCTCAGAATTTATATTTGGAATTGATAGCTTCTACGACGTTTCAAAAGCACTTGCATCATGTTTATGAATACCCCCAGGTTCTAAATCTAAAGTATGTAAATTATGTTTAATGCTTTGGGACATACGACTATACCAATAATTGTAAGACTTTTTTCGCCGAATATCTCATAATGTTAAAGCAATAGATATCAACGTATGTGGGTAGTACCTACACAAGGAAGTTTTATGAAAATGTGGCTGTTAATGTAGCATATTGTGGTTCTTACGACTTACACGTGAAAAAAGTCGCGGGCAGAAGCTAGTATAAAATAAAACAAAATGAAAAAGCAACATTAAAGGGGCGGGGCCTCGTCAAGTTCGTTTCTGATGGCCGACTCTGGCACCGCGCGCGCTTATTGGTCAAATCAAATAGCGCGCGATTCCCCGGCTTCCTGTTACACACTTCCGTCTCTTTTCACAAAAACACTCCCACAGATTGTTGGAAAGCAACAGGAAATATTTGCCGGAAAGCGAGAGGAATGATGTTACACATCAATAACTTTGTTTTATTGCTATTCACATAGCAAAGTTTATCGACATGGAAGTCCAAAAGAAAAACTTCTTTATGGTTACGTTTGTTTAAGTTTGCATAATGACACTACCTAAATATACAGTACCGACCAAAAGTCCATAAGCAATCTCACAAAGCAATAGACTGACGCTTCGGTTTGACTTACGACCTTCTTCTATAAGTTGTTACAATACTGTAGACACGCACATTACACACACACACTCACTTTGTCTGCAACCAATGACTAGTTCGATAATCATCATTCGTTTTTAGTTTCATTCGTCTTGTTCACATAAATATTAAAGTTTAGCAGGTAGACCACAAAAAACTAAGTAAATTATTTCGATTTCTGTGGGGTAGATGCAGTTTGTTACAAGTATTCAATTAATAGAACTTTGTTGGTTCGTGCCGTGATAATATTGGTGACGAGCATTTAGCGCAGTGTTGTGGTTATTATTATCAAAAAGCAGGCATAAAATATATTGAAGAGATCAGATCAGATCAGAGAATATTATTGCGCTGCGTAAAAGTGAAGTGAATATCTAATAAAACCGGACTAAGTGTAAGTGTTATCATTTATATATTTCATATTTTACTAAACATAAATCTTAATCAAGGGTATTGTTGATAGAACAGAGGTATTGTTGAGACAGAAGATGCTTTTAAAGTTTTAAATTCATTGTGAGGTTTAATTCGATTAGTGAATAATAAATAATTAGGTATTATGTGTAATAAAAACAATGTTTTTCTTTGTTCTAGAGAAATACTGTGACGGTTAAGAGATATGAGGAAGGGGCTTATTATCGAGTAGCAGCGACGTCAAATGGTGAATGAAACAAATGGTTTCATACCAACGAGATATTTTGCTGAATTATTAAAAACACGTCATTATGAACCGTTCGCTGTGCACTCTGAAGGCTTGCATCACTGAAGACCAGCTAGAAAACCGTTTTTGACCTTAAAATATTGACCGTACCAACTTAATAAATTTTTATATAATCTTTATTCGTTATTGCATGAATTTATGGTAACGAATTTTTTAAGCACGTTTCAATAGGGTGTTTGTCGTATTTCTTGCAGATATACCGAAATTGTTTAATATTATTTTAGTAATAGTATTATTTTAGGATTAAAATTTGAGGTTTAGTTTCAATCTTCTTTTCGTAAAGAAAATGAATACTTAAGCTATAACCTCAATACCAACCAATATTTACTAAAGCCAAATAAAGTTTAAAATAATTAATATGAACAACTGCCTTTAACCTTAAAATCAACAATTTTGTCAGTAGATTTTTTTACATTTTAAGTAGTCTAATATTCTTATTTATTGCTTAATTACTCAGACCATGATCAAAGCTTTATATTTATGGTGCAAAAAAATCCATTTAAAATTTAAAACATTTCAAAATTTAAATATGTCAAAATAATACAAATTGCTTCTAAGTTTCTAGACATCTATTTCACATATTATTCAGGTGAAGTAATGATAAATAATTGTTGCAGTTTGATAACTATACTTAAGTAAAATAAACATAACTAATAAATATTATTTATTTTTTATTATAACATATCACGCATTTTTTATTCTAAACCCTTTATTGCAATAACAACATTAATAAATAGGCAGGATATTTAAAAATATTATTATTGCAAACAAAAATAATAATATTTGCAAAAACAGCGCTGTGATTTACGAGATTAGAACCTTAGCCATCTTGAATCTAAGACCAACGCTTAACGCCTTCTGCTATCTGCACTTATAATTTACTTTTGAATTTTAGCAATGCGATACACTGGCCAAGGTCACGCGTACGAGTATGATGCGTGCTAACAAAAGTTATGGAAATATAAGTGCGGCGCCCGCGAACCGTGACGATACGATAGTGTGTAGTTCAAAACTGCGTTCTCTGTGGTGTGTGTACGGCACTCACACCACAGACGTCTGACTGTTTACACATACAAATGTACGGACTATACCGCGTGTTCACAGCAATACGACTCTTAGCGTGCTTATGCACTTTTGAGCGCTTACTGTACCTATTTTTGCGATTTAGAATGTAATGAACTAGTAGAGTTAATAAACTTTAAAGACTTTGAAATATCATTGATTATAGGTACAGTACCGGTCATAAGTCCAGTACCAGTCTTACAAAGCTATCGCATCGTAACTCTTCGCACTTGAGACCTTCTTCTAATAAGGCATTTCATACACACACATAAACACCTGTTTATTGCACTCTTTCATCATGAACCAAACAGAAAGAGCGCGGTATATAAAAGTTTCCCTTACTTCGTAGACTTATCGCGCCCCGCTGTCTTTTTCTGATTATAGCAATGAGAAAAAGACAGCGAATGTCGAGGAATGAGTAAGTATCTTTAATTCAATATTTTAAACAAGTCAACATAAAAAACATAAAAATTGAGGGTAGATTTGAAATAAAATGTATTTACTGGCTGTAATATAATCGTATGACGTTGTTGGCTGGTGAACTTAGTTCCGAGCGTTTGTGATATTGCTATTAGTGATTTTTAGTGCGAAGATTTTTATTCAAAATGCAAGCTGATATAAATGTTGAAGCTAGGGCGAACATTGTAGCCATGCATAACAATGGATTTAATATATCTGAAATATCCAATGAAACCGGTTTATGTGTAAATTATTTTCTTGTGATTGTTTTTATTTGTTAATCTCATATTTTATGTGGTGGTTCAAAGTGAGTAATAAGGATTTCTTTATTTTTAGAGAAATACTGTGAGACGTTGGGTGAAAAGATTTGAGGAAGAGGGAAGTCTGAAGAGCCGTGTAAGAAGTGGTAGGCCGCCACTTATTACCCAGCCTCAGCGACGTTTTATGGCTGGTGAATATGAAACGAATGGTTATGGTCCGACGCGGGCCAACAGTTCCAACTACGTCGAGGTTTTGAGCGACATAATGCTACCTACTGTGCGCAATGTTTATCCAGTGGATGAAATTGGTGAACTTTATTTTGTTCAAGATAATTGTGCGATACATCGTGCCGGTATTGTTCGTGAGTGGTTTAGTCAAGTTTAATTTGTATTATGATAAAATTATCTATTATTTATTGACGGACAGTCCTTTTAGTCCTTTGTTTATTGTGTAACCATGCCATTTTAATTATATTGTTAAATACCACTGTTTAAATCTTTAATTAGGTATCTTTTTAACTTAATTGTATCATTTCGATTTTATTATTATTTGCTACACATATTTATTTATTCTTTATTTAATTAAATATTTACACACACTATAAAACTGATTTACATCCGTAAGACGTACTCGTAACATAATAGGTTCAGTTGAAAACCAGCGTCAGGCACTAGTTGTCTAGCATTTATGCTGAACTGGGCCTATTTGTCGCAGCCGTGAGGCACACAATACTGTTTTAAACTTTCTTTGTTTTTTGTTTTTGAAAACTGTGTGCCTTAACCTGTGTCAAATAAATTTATTTTCTTTCTTTCTTTTCTTTCTTCTTAGTCAGCATTCGGATGTTAAAGCTATTCCGTGGCCAGCGCGATCCCCTGATCTAAACCCTATAGAAAATGTATGGGGTTTAATGGTGCAAAGATGGGAAGCACGAGACGAAAGATGTCTCGAGCAGCTCAAGTCCCATTGCATGGAGTTGTGGGACAGTTTACGTGGCACAGATAGGTAGCAATATTGTGGCCTCCACGCGTCAACGTCTTCTTGACTGCGAGGTCACACTTAATATTAATAAAAAATATATAAGTAAGTTATATTTAATGTTATCAGGGGAATTTAGGGATACACTGGCCATTATAGTAATAAGTTAGTTAATAATTATTATAAGATTGTAGGACTGAGGTTAAGTTTCAATCTTCTTTTCTTTGAGAAAATGAATAAATTAAGCTATAACCTCAATAAACAATGGGTAAGATCCAATTTTATTAGCAACCAAAAATGATTTATGAACAAATTATTTTTTTCAACGTTTGGTATATCGTTCTTATTATGTTTTAAAGGTTAATAATAACAAAATAAATGTCCCTATGAAAAATTTTGTTTTTTATTATTATTATTAAATTATCTATTATCCCTACTTTATTTTTACCTTCCGTAACATAATTATAGTCATTGTAAATTGACGAGATTCAAATAATTGAACTCACGAAAACAAGAAAAACAAAAAGAGTCGAGAGCTCGCACTGAGGTTCGAACCTTCACCATTCTTATGCACACACAACTATACCGACCTACTCGTGCGATCCTGCCATCTTTACATGCAACTACTTTGTTGAATTTTAGCATTGCTTTTAAATAGGCGCTGTTGTCGATAATTAATTATGAAGAAAACAAATATAAGTAGGTATGACCACACATTCATTTGACCAACCAACATCGCTCTTTCGTAGTTGTGCCCTACGCTGTGTGCGCGTTAGGAACTGTCTGCATTAAAACATCACACACACAGAGATAGGCGCAGACCTGGCGTGCAGGCAAATATGAGCATTCCGGTGGCACTCCATTTATGACCGTTGACTGTACTTACAATTTATGTGCTTTGGATGTAATAAAGCATTAAGTAGAAAACCTTTCCATTAATTACCAACTTAGGATGGAAACAAATAGTATAACTTTATTCAATAAATATTCATCCAATTTCCGTGGCTTTGCCACACACGAAGCAGAAATCTGAACGAAGAAACTGCAGCTGAAATAAGCTGGGAGCTCACCGAGCCGTACGTAAAGCTATTGAAAAACGTCGACACATGACACGCTCGGGTTTGAGGCAAATCAAATATTGACCGTGGGAATTTCCTGGTGTATCGCATATCGCATGCATGCTGGATGGCAATCGGGATATCCAACATAAGCTTTTTAGTTTTTGGTATTCAATATTGCAAATTGATTTTGAGTGTCATCTGATGAAATGGATTGATTGGATTAAATTTATAGTGGCCTTGTGAATCAATCTGTGTAATTGAAAGTAAATCACATCTTTTTCAGAGTCAGCTCGTTTTATTTATTTATTAGCTGACACGACCGATGTTGTCCTGTCCAAATTTAATAATTCATATAAAATTCTCATAGAAAATGCATATACATATAGTTTGACAATAACATTAATTGTAACAACGTGATACGCACAATGAGTGTGTTACGAATCATTTTCCTTATTTTTGTTAGTATTTTCCTACGAGCTGGATTTTCTTTAGCTTAAGTAAATCAAGCCACGGCTTTGTGCGGAATAAAAGCGGTTATAATATGCATGATTTTCGTGTTAGATGTAAAATGTTCGTACCTACTCAAAATTCTAGATTCAATACTGTTTTATTCCTTAAAATCTTTCCGGCTTATAAAGACTTATTTATAAGTTTGTGAAACTTGTAAATAACACATAACATAACATAACATCACGCCTTGTTTCCTCAAAGGGTTGGGCAGAGGTGTCCCTGTAGCAGGTACACCCACATTTCGCGTGAGCATGAGGTCCTGGGTTCGATTCCCGGGTCGGGCAAAGTGTTATTGGGTTTTTCTATCTGAAATTTCTCAGTAGCTGCTTGGAGTCTGGATTTATGCCCGGTTGATGGCAATAGGCTCGCCCCCTATTACATGGGACTTAAACATAACTGGCGAAATGTGGGTGTACCTGCTACAGGGACTTGTAAATAACTTGCCTCATAATCATGTTTCTTTCTCATATCTAATACCTTTAAACAAGCAATTCTTGTATATATATAATCTGAATCTCGGAAACGGCTCCAACGATTTTCATGAAATTTAGTATACGGGGGGTTTCGGGGGCGATAAATTGATCTAGCTTTCATTTTTAGAAAACGTCGTTCAAAAAAAACGTCGGTCATCCAGATATTTTATTCCTATATTGCAAAAATATATCGTTAAACAGCAACGCTTGATTGTCTCCTAACGGAACTCTTCTCTTGTAAACTTGACCCAATCATTCCTTTGTCTGTAACAAGTGGGCGAGAGTGAGAACAACACAATGATGGAGAAGTTACTAACTTTGTAGCTTGACGGTTTGCTATTAGAAGCTGAGGAAATGAGCTACAAACTAACTTATAAAACATAAAGTACCTACTGCTTAGAAACTTATTTCTTGGAAGAAATGTGAAAAGCTACAGTGAAAAACATATTACAATCTGACCTTTGTTCGTGTGAAATTAACACACTTATCGTGATTGGAAAAGCGTTAAAGCAGAATCAGTATTTACAGAATTACTTAGAATCAGACTCCAACGTTAACGGGTACACAGGCGTTTCTTTGCGTACAAAAGACACAAAGGCCTTTAAAAAATACGTCAATCTTGCTGTACCACTAGCTTCATCTTTCTGACTCAATCTCAAAGCATTTATTTCATGTCAAAGGCCGACTCCTTCTCATGAAATAAATGCTTTCAGTTTGAGTTTGTACCGTGTCGCTGAAGAACTGACAAAATAGCAAGATTGGCATCCAATTAGCCAATATAATTGATCAAACTGAAAAGAGGTACTCGTACAGTGTGTGATGTGAAGTCACTTAGTCTTATGGTCAACACGATTTTAGGGAAAATGCTTCAGGTTAAATTGTGATGGTTGAGATGGTTCCAATGTTCACATACGACTAGCTACACGAATGACGTGAGTACGTAGGCAGGTCGGGCGTGCTCACACAACTTTCGCTGCTCAACTCTACAAAACAAGAAAAGTTTCGATTGGCATTATTTACTGTGTTTGTGGAGAACTAAATAAACATTACCAACTAATTAGCCCTTTAAAGTATTCATTCAATAGCTTGAGTTGTTCTAATTCTATGTTTATCTCCTGTATCATCTGGTACCAGCACAAGAACAGGTTAGTTTTCAATGACACAGTGAATTCGCTGACCAAAATCTTGAAATAATTTAAAACGTGTTAGTTTTGTACTAAAATATCAGTACGGACACCGGTATATAATATTGCTCTCACGCTCATACCAGAATACTATTTTTGTAGTTATTGGAATCTAATACCGAGGGATGAAAAATGTCCTAAAAATACACGCGGGCGCGAGTAATACAGCCTCTTTACTTTACCGAGACTAAAAGTGTTTGCAAAAAGATCTCGGAAACAGAGCCTGGTGACAATAGAGTCAAGTACAATACCGACGCGGAACGCAGAGTCCAGCTTTAGCTGCTTTTTGTTCTGTTAGTTCACGGTTTTGAAAATCGGCTTCTGTTTGCTCCCACTTGATCTTACCGCTATTGTTTATTCAGGTACCAGCTGAATATTTTATTTATCGTTGGCTTTTGCAGGATTCTGGGGTACTTTTAGTAATCCAAAAAGAATAAGGTCAGAATGTTATGTATTAGCCGTAATAAATTTACACAACAATTTGAAACCTTAATACAATATGCGCTCATATTAAACATTTTCTTACGTTAAAATCATATTCCACGAAATGAAACAGAATATAGCCAAACTCCTAAAACCTAATTACCTATACTTTCCATGAAGCGATTCATTTATTTTGTCTCATACAACGACCCACATTTATTTATAATTTTTATCAATTTATTTTAAATTTTATCGGTTTTATTTGTCAATTATTATTGACATAATTACTCTAAATGATAATAAAAACCGCATCAATCTTCGTTTCGTATTTTTAGAAGAACGCAGTCACACGATTTTGCATTAAAGGTACTATCTATTTATAGATGATAGATTTATTATTTTTAAATAGGTAATACACAGATATTGGATCTTTATTTTATATTTATTTCAGTTTCTCATTAATTATAACACACTGTACACACACATGTCACGTTGTGTCACCTATGTCACAACATTTATTTGATTAAGTATGAGCTTTTTTATTTTATCCTATCTTATATTACCTTTAATTTATTTATTAAAACGGACTGACACTTCGTTGTTATTATTCTAGCGTATGACACTCGTGGGTTGCAGCTGAGAGTTGGTACACTTTGTGTTGCCATCTGACATTATGCTGAGCTGAGGCCCTTTTGGCATTATAATCATTGTTTTCTGTTTTTATAGTTTTAAGGTGTATTTTTCTGTTTTAATGCCAATAAACGCAATTTTCTTTCTTTTTTTCTAACAGACTTCTACAATTTCTTACAAATTGAATTGAGCCTGAAGTACAAGCACGATTTTTCCTCCAGATTCTTATTTCCAAACGAGATATTTTTCATTACTTAGCTATCCGTTTCAGTTTTTAGTATTGTTGCGTGTGACAGGCACAGGGGTCGAGCGGACCTTCGTCAGTTGACCAGTGAAATACTGACCGTGAGGCCAGCAAAATGTCGGAAAAAAAGTGGGGTCAAACATAAAATGGTTGAAGTTTCCACGGTTTAGTTTGTAATTACATGATGCGGAAATAAAAGCAAAATTAATCATCTAGCTGCCAGTAACTTACAAAGTGGTAAAATACAATATAGAACGGTAAGACTTGATATATTGCAAAATTCACTACAATAGTGTTTGTATTTATTAGATCTATTTCAAACGGCGATTTGAGCTCGACCCATTTGCGAATTATTTAAAAAAACAATGCGCAGGTGTCCAGTGAATTGAATGCATATGAAATTGTTATGCGATTGGAATCTGATATTTTCGTAATTTTTAGGTCAGTGAAGGGATTCAGAAAGAAATCTGCTATTGTATACGACGGGCTTTATTTATCATTTTATTTCGTATACGATCGATAACGTCATAATTTGTACAACACAGTTAAATATTGTTGTTAAGTCGTTGTGTAACACATTTTGTGACCGTTTTTACCCGACTACAGTAAAGCCAAAAGGAAGGCATGACTTAATTTCTGTGTGAAATATTTTCTTGATTCGTACTTTTGTGATCACTTTTATTTTTCCGAAGTCGGGTTACAGTTTTTTAGACTTAATTTTTTATTCAATTAAAGTTTTTGGTAAAAACATTGCCTAGATATAAATCCAAAAGTGACCTTTGACCGTTCACCCGTAGCGTTTTTTTATTTTAAGCACAATGTTTGCTGAAATGAAACTGTTTAAATGGAATAAGTACCACATGTTTGCTAGGAACCTTTTTCTCTGCATAGGCTTTGTATGAGTATTATAAAGAGCTGTGGATTTTTTGTTTTTTTTTTGTTATAATTATGTTGTAACATGAAACTACACGATTCTTTATCTTGTGCTGTTTTTTCGAGGAAGATCGTGGCACATTGACATTTATTCGATTTTATTTTATCTTTCCAATTTCCTTATAGTAGAGGATCCTTATAGGAACGACCTGCACCCATACTTAAATGGATGACACGTATCCTTACATATTATAAAACAAAGTCCCCCGCCGCGTCTGTTAACCTGTCTGTCTGTGAACGCGACATACTCAAAAACTACCGAACGGATTTTCAAAAGGTTTTCACTCATAGACGGAGTGATTCATGAGAAAGGTTTTGGTGTATAATTCATTAAGATTTTGTGTAAATTGGCTTAAATGACGATTATTGTTGAAGAAGTGATTTGTGCCCGGTTGATGGCAATAGGCTCGCCCCCTATTACATGGGACTTAAACATAACTGGCGAAATGTGGGTGTACCTGCTACAGGGACACCTCTGCCCAACCCTTCGGGGAAACAAGGCGTGATGTTATGTATGTATGTAAGTCAGAAAAAATCATGCCGACTGAGAGTTTTACTGGCGTGCGCCGAGTATACCGCAAAAGATACATAAAATTTATGTTCTACAGTATGATTAATCTTAAAAAGTCCAACAAAAAGATGACATATGTCTATCTTCTAAGGATGACCCACAGTAACCATTATTATCTTTCAGAATCTGATAAAAATTTCATAATTATTTCCGAAGCTATTTTGATTGTTATTATATTAATCCTTATCCAATAAAACTATGTTATTTAAATTGGGCATTTAATTTAGAATGCCTGGGCATTTAATATGCCTTGTCATCATATAATTTCACAGATTCAAAATTACGCGTAACTACATAATTATAGTTGACGACAACACGGGCGCAACCTTTATGATCTATTAGGTATGTTATCCCGGCAGTACGTTCCCGTGGGATATTTTTCGACACCCACGTGGGCGAAGCCGCGGGCAAAAGCTAGGTTAATTTTTATAAAAAGAAACTGAAACGATTACATACACTCTTGGGCCTGAATAGTAACGATATGTATATGGTGTGAATTTATAGATTCAAAGTTTCAAACATACATTAGTGTATTGCAGTGACTAGTTGCTATCCCACAATTCACACAGCGATCCATAGTTTCCACAATATCCAATCCACAAGGTAAAATGCCAAAAAAATGGAAAAATGTCAAAATGGGTAAATGCCATGTAAATGCCTCAGGCATTAAGTCCGCCTTTGTACAGTATTTTTTTTTACTTGTGCATAAAGTTTTAATAAATAAATAAATAAAATCCAAAAGAACAATTCCAAGTCAATCATGTGAGCGATCTTCGGTGTTCAGTGTAAAAGCAAGGGTCGTACAAGGTAGGCAGGGTCAGAATCCGTAAAAATCAAAGCAGTGATCGTTGAAAATGAAAAATAATTGAGAAAGCACTCAAAACACATCCGAAAACAAGAAATAAGTGACAGCTGTCTAGTTCTAGTAGGGATGAGCGTTGCGACAACGAACCGTTTACAAAGACCGTTTTGTGATGATGAAACCGTTTTACGTCCTGAGTTCAACTTCAAAGACTCTTCATTGTATAAACCAGTCTTCGAATTACTTGGTGCTATTTTACATTTAATGTTAAGTGTGCAAATGATAATGGAGGCTTTTTCTCGTGACTTAGACTATTTGTTCAGATTAGTTCTTCAAACAAATAAAAATAAAGGTACGTTCACTTTTTTCCGCTCATTTGTTAGATATGAACTTGTCAGCACTTTGTCTGCTGTAGGCATCACAACAATTAATCAAAACGCGAGTTTCACTTTCATTGCCCTGAAGTGTCGGCATCGAGGACGGGTCCGGAATAAATGTGAAATGTATTCAAGGGGAAACCACTACTACAACTAAGTTTAGCAATTTATTGCTCAAACACGTGCATGGTCCCGGTATTTGTGTACTTATGAGCAGGACTAAAGCAAAATAGCCAATTGGCTATTTTGCCAAGACAAATTAAAAACACTTAGGTATAAAATAAAACAATGTCTATGAGTAACTACGTGATATTTCCAAACCTTTTGTGGAACAGAAACAAAAAAAAATCTATAGAAAAACACCATGAAGTTACCTCTACTTTTCACGCATTTTCGATTTGTACGTAATTTGCTAATGACTAATAAAATTTTGATGACTAATTTATTTTCGTAAATAATAAATCACATTGTAGGAAAAAAACTGTGAAAAATCCTATACCTACTAAAATTATGTCCGAAACCCCAAAAAGTCACATTGAAACAAAACCGTGAGTGGTCTACATTGATTTGAGCCGATTCCGTGGTTTTGCGTAACACGAAAGTTTCAGTTCATGATTCGACGCCCACATTACATTTTTGTGGATTTACTTCTTTCAAAGTAGGTTTTACGTAATTTTTTGACCGTAAAGGGGTACTTTTAGTACTAAATATAAGCAACATTTGATAAGAGTACAAAAGGAAACCAGTTTCTAAACTCACCCTGGGACTGCACGCAGTTGGGATTGGTGACCTTGGGCAGAGTCCTATTTCCTAGCAGCACGATTTTGCTCAATTGCTTTGTTTTGCTCGGTAACTGAATCTCTTTCTTCCGATTTACACAACAGAACACAACGATGACAAAGTCAGTTTCTTGCCATATTTTATATTATTCACTCACTGCTTTATTTATATTAATACCTCTTGTAAAGAGTGGTCCATAAATTCTTTGATCAATATAATATTATTTCTTTATTTACTCCAAAAATACTTTGCACAGATAAATTGACAGCCGATTGCATCCACAGAGTACTTAATGCATCGCAGAGTATATAATACAGAAACACTCCTGCGCGCGTCCCTTCGCTTTTCACCATACATGGACAAGTGTTGTTGGAACGTCGTGTCGGGGGTTCGTCGATTTTTTTTTTAAAATTTGTACAATGATTTTGATTTTTTATATTATTATTGTCATTGTTTTATTTCGTAATCCCCTAGTGGGATTTATATGTCCGTAGGTATGTCCGTGGCATCACAGCGGGCCCTATCAGAATACCAGCGCTGCGGTATTTATTTATTTTCAAATATCGCAGCATCATGCTGAATAGGAGCCTTTTTGGCCTCGCACAGGTCGTTATTAACTTTGTTTGTTAGTTTAAAATGCTCCTTTTTATATTTGTTAATTTTTATTATTTTTATTACTGTTTTATATTTCCTGTGCGTGTCCCAAATAAAATATTTTTCATTCTTTCTTTCTTTCTTAAAAGTCTAACTGAAACAAAAAAACTTAAAAAAAAAACAACTAACTTCCAAAAAAACACTACAAAGTGAAAAATAACATTTGTAAAAAAGTTTTTATTTCTCGCTTTTTAGTGTGTCAGTTTGTAATTTATCTAAGTTACAATAGCCTAATGTCAACTGCTCATAACCTTTCACAAAATATTGCTTTTCCCGATGCAGGGACGTTAATCTTTGAGGAGTTCTCCTGGTACTTTACCATCAGCTCCACTTCTCCATAATATGCATTGTAACGAGCATAAATGACTTGGCAACCATATTAAAGTAATCGAATCTCAACCCGTGGAACGCTTAGTATAGACTATTGACAAGTTCCGGTGGCCATTTGTGGTCTTCATCGTCAGTTCCACTTCAACAAATGATGCTTTTCGAGAGCAACTGCACAAGTAACTATAAAAATACCTAAATTGCTATAGGTGTGATTATAATATTTGAAGAGTTCCCTCGATTTCTCTGGGATGCCATCATCAGATCCTGGTTTCCTTATCATGATACCACCCTTGGAATATCTCCTTACCAACAAAAAAGAATCATCAAAATTGGTTCATAAACGACGAAGTTATCCGCGAACACACATAAAAAATATATATATACATACGGTCGAATTGAGTAACCTCCTCCTTTTTTGAAGTCGGTTAAAAAAAACAAACATTATGATTTAGGTATTTCACATACTAAGTAGATATTCAACTTGAATTAGAATGCTAATATTGTTACTCCTACATTAACAACGCTCATTATCGTACATTTCCTCGTAAACAGGAGGAACAGCATTCTCTAATTAAAATTACCATTAATTTGCTTTAATGATTAACACCGTATATTAGGCACATAATTAAAAAGGTATCAACATAATATTTGCAATGAAGACAATGAGGCTGACTTTTAATTTGATAGTACATGTTTTCATATTTTCAGACAGTATTTTATACATTTACCGTTCGCTGTGCTAAAAAGTTTTACAAAATGAAACATTTCGAATACCCGTATCAAAATCAATCTGCCTAGCCTTTTCCCAACTATGTTGGGGTCAGCTTCCAGTCTAAACGGATGCAGCTGAATACCAGTATTTTACATGGAGCGACTGCCTATCTGACCTCCACAACCCAGTAACTGGGTAATACGATACCTCTTGGTAAGACTGGTTGTCAGACTTTCGGGCTTCTGACGACCCGTAACGACTGTCAAAGATCCACGAGTGACAGCCAGGACCAACGGCTTAACGTGCTTTCCGAGGCACGGAGGAGTGTCGGTATGTATAGTCACCCATCCACGGACCAACCCCGGCAAGTGTAGCTTAACCTGTCGGATCGACCCGAGTGGCTGTTATTACTTAGCCACAAGCTCCTCCGAATACCCGTATCATGGTAATTTAATATTTACTCGGCAACGCTTTGATAAAAATGGAGGCTTATAAATATTTCACTAAAATAATCGGACAAGTGCGAGTAGCACCCTGAGGCTTCCGTCAAATACCTGTGCCGTGCTGCCCACAGCTGCACTCATATGACACGGCCTGTGAATTTCCAATTCCAGATTCAAGCCGGAATTGGAAATTCACAGGCCATGTGACAAACTTAACTTTGAAGTTTAAGAACAAAAAATGTAGAGCGAGGATTGACTTGAATGAAATAAAGACTAAATAAGATTGTCTGAGCATACCGTCAGCATTGTCCTATCAATGTAGGCTACTACGGTATCTACAGTTATACGGAGAGAGGAGATTAAAAGCGAGAGCTTGATGAATTGCTAGCACTTGATGGAGAAACAATTGATGAGGTGGCGATGAGTCGCATATACTTTGTTGTACGGATCGAAGAAAAGAATAAATGTAATTAACGCAGACTATTGTAGGTTCATGTCTCTATGCGCTACTCAAACCTTTCCAAGTCTCCGACATAGTCATATAATGTCTATTTACATTAAAAGTAATTTAAATCATACACTACAAACTCTGTAAGCTCCTACTACCATGGCATGTAGTGCCTGCGGCAACACAAACATACTTGCGTACGGAAATATTAAAACACGACTCCTCACTGAATACAAATGTTGTTTCTGTTGTTAAAAGTTATGCATAGGTATGTTATGCTGTTTTCACAAGCAAATGCAATCTTACGTCTATGAAAAAAAAAACTATTTAAGCAAGACGTTTACTGAAAATGTGATAAGAATAAATAGAAATCCTCTCTGCAATCAAGACCGGTTCCTTGAATTTGTGATATATTCTCTCACCGACGTTCCTCCAGAACAAATACTCAGCGTTACATAGCAATCACTGGCGGTCAGTTATGTACAAAATTACCTCACGGATCACTGTGTATTGTATCATCTTAAATTAAAAGGATTTGATATATAAAATTCTATAGTTATTTTGAAGTTGTTATTTCAACCGAAGTATTTCACACAAAATGTCCTGTACAAGGTACTACAGTAAACTAGAAATGGCCGGAAAAAAAATCACTACGAAAAATTTTGAAAGGCCGTCGTACAATATGCGTTGTATTATGTGGCGAGCATGATAGCAGCCAGCAGCAGGCAGCAGTGAATATCGGAAGTGAGACTCCAGTGCAGAGTGTGTGACTGCGAATACAGAAAAATATGAATTGTAATGCGAACTGCGTCGTTTTGTGGGTCAATTTATAGGTACAGAAGTTGTTTTTGATTTTATGTCACCCATGCCAAATAATAATGTGAAAGTGTGTGCTAAAAGTTATTATTTATTATTTCAATGAACTGTACACAAAAATATCAAGTCATGTATTGTTGTTGAAATAGTTTTCTTTGTCCCACGGAAAATATTTCTCAACGAAATAACAAACATAAAAACGTTGAAGTCTAGCAGAAACTTTTAACTAATTGTTCAACATCAACCACACTGATCCAACTTGTGATGAGCGAGACCACATAGAACTGCACACAAACAAATAAATTGGTAACGTTTCACCGCACTTCCTCCCCTTCACCCCGACAAAAAACTAGCTTGTTTCGCACCGCGCCGCCTCACATAACATACCTAATTTTACATATTATGTAGGTAGACATTAACGCCTGTTTTCAGAAACACTAGGTGACACCTAAATTAATACCTACTTAAAAGCGCGCTGTAGGATTTTTAACTTTAATTCTTCATAATTATTTATTCCGCGTCGGTTTTCAAACAGAAAACTGTTAGTAAAATGAAAAGCAAAATGTGAATATCTCGACTTAGCATTGTATAATTAAATATCTCGGAGTCCGAGACAGAATTGTTGATTATAAAGTTCGACAGAATTAGTATTCAAGAGCATTTCAGCGCGAATGGTTGGATTTTTTCAAGTCAATGGAGGATGAAATCGGATACTGAATTCAAATTCAAATTCAAATTCTTTATTGCTAACTATGTGTACATAAATAAAGTTCTTAACAGAGGATATCAGTTCTTAGAACATAGTGGCCCTGTTAGGGCATTGCAATTTCATCATGCATATATGCTTATAATTGTAACAGTAACAGTTGAACATGCATTATTTACATTCATTAAGTAAAAAGAAAAAAGTTATAAATATTAAATTTTATATAGGACATCGTTTTAATTACATTATATAATTTTATCATTTACATCATATTAATTATAAATTATTAAAGTCATACCTAAATAAAAATACACATGTCATGAGTTACCTGATTTAAAAATTATCATTATTCATTAATTCAATTATGTCACAGTATTGTAATCATTTAATATTAATTATCATAATCCTTTTAAAAATATTTTACTGAATTATATTCACTTTAGTGATAGGTACTTTATTGAACAAAATTATTTTTCCTCAAGAAATTCTGCTATTGAGTAATAGGCCTTTTTAATTAAGAAAATTTTCAGCATTCTTTTAAAAATAATAATTGAATTTATAATCTTAATGTCCATAGGTAGCTTGTTATAAATCTTTGTGCTCATACAGAAAACACTATTACTGTACGCTCTAGTGTGGGACGTTTTATCTCTTAAGATATGTTTAAGTCTTCTGCTTTTTAACGTATCATAGCTTGTAATGTTTGATTTAACTAAAATTGAGGCCAGGTAGATAAATAGAGCAGGGAGTGTTAAAATCTTGAAATTTACGAAATGTGGTTTACATGAATCCGTTTGGCGTAACCCACATATAGACCTAATACACTTTTTTTGGGCTTTGAACGCAATTTCTTTATCAGTCGAGTTTCCCCAATATAGTAACCCATACGACAGGGTGGATCCCACATACGCATGGTAAGCAGTAAGAAGCGCGGTCTGGTTGGATACTTTTTTAAGCATGTATAGAGCGTAAGAAAATTGGTTCAATTTGGTACATACACTATTTACATGTGTTTTCCATGACATATTCGAATCTATATGGATTCCTAAAAATTTTGTATTTGCCACTTCAGCTACTGTTTCATTATTGTATGCAATACTTAAAGGAATAGATGTCGCGTTTTTATTTTTAAAGTTCATGTAATGTGTTTTTGTGAGATTAATTTGTAAATTATTTATTTGAAGCCAATTTATTAATTTAGATAAGGAATCATTTATTTCTTGTTCATGATTTTTGTTTTTATTATTTGTGAACAGAACCGTACTGTCATCTGCAAATAAAACCATAGGTTGCTGAATAGCATTAGGTAAATCGTTTATGTAAATGAGAAACAGTAGTGGTCCCAGTATTGACCCTTGAGGTACACCATATTTTATAAATCTAGGACTCGATCTATACTTGATCTCTCTCTTTGTAAATGGACATAACTGTGTTATTTCAGTGAACTGTATTCGGTTACATAGATATGATTTGATTATTTGTAGTGCTTTACCCCGAACTCCGTATATTTCCAGTTTTTGCAAAAGAAGTTCATGATCAACATAATCAAACGCTTTTGTCATGTCCATGTATAGAGCTGTAACTTGGTTTTTTTTATCTAGTTCTGTAAGTATTTTTTCTAAAAACTGATGAATTGCTGAATTTACCGATTTCCCTTTTCTGAATCCTACTTGATTATCTATTATTATTTTATTTTTCTCGAAATATTCAGTAAGTTTATTATTTAGTACTTTTTCAAATATTTTGGCGAATATTGGAATGAGAGCAATCGGCCTGTAACATCGTACATCTTCTGGGTTTCCTTTTTTAAATAGTGGTGTAACCACCGTAGTTTTTAAATATGTTGGGAAAATGCCTTCCTCAAGACACTGATTTATAATATGAGTTATGATTGGGGCAATTATGTACACTACACGTTTTATTATTTGCGTTGAAATTCCATCATAGCCCGTACTTTTGGTGTTTTTTAATGCCATGATTAATTTCACAACATCGTTTAGGGTAACTGGGGTTAAGAAACAGGAGTTTGGTTTATTATAAGTTAGAATCTTTGCGTAATTTATTTTATTATTTGTCAGTTTCGAGATGTCATCAATAAAGAAATTGTTAAATGTTTGTGCTATAGTATCAGGGGCCGTTATAACTTGATTATTATATCTTAATCTATCAATTTTTTCAGGGGGATTATTGTTTTTATTTTTATTTATTATTTGCCATATTGCTTTAGGTTTGTTTGTGGCTGTTTGCACATAATAATTATTTTGCGACTTTTGAGTAAGTTTTACAATTCTTTTAAACTTTTTTGCATAATTATTAAAGTTACCCTTATCTGACTTTTTACCTGAGAGTCGATATATTTTAAGAAGCATTCTTTTACGAAGAGAACATATTTTTAATCCTTTACTAAGCCATTTGGTTTTGCGAATAATTGGAACTTTAATTTTGATGTTTGGAAAGCAGAGGTCATAAAAAAGTTTAAATACCTTATGGAATTCTTCAAAAGAAGCATTTGCGTCACTTTCCTCATAGCATTCAGTAAAATTTAGGGCTTTTAGACATTCAATAAATTTCTCAACATTTTCGGTGCTAAAGTCTCTTCTGAATTTATACCAATGGGTTATTGAGTAAGTTTTTCTAACTGGACATGAGAGAATTTGTGCTGTATGATCAGACAGAGCTAGTTCAATAACGCTTTGTTGACAGCCTCTAATATTGTGTGCAATGTTATCAATGCACGTTTTACTTTGCAAGCGAGTTGGCTCATTTATTGCAAGTTTTAAGTTAAAGCTCTGTAACAAGTTTTCAAACTCTCTTGAAACAGGAGTGTCTTTCAGTCGATCAATATTATAATCGCCACAAATAACAATTTTCTTAAATTTACTACATAATTTTGCTAGTAAAGCCGCTAAACGGTCGAAAAATAATTGTATACAATCTTTTTTTGTCTTTGGAGGTCTATATATACATACGATAATCAATCCATGCTCTAACAATTCAATAGCCGAACACTCTAAAAGGTTGGGTATGCTTACAAGTTTTGCTTCCTGTATAGTCTTAAATTTATGATTATTACGTACTAGGATACATGACCCACCATTTCTATTTGTCCTTGTGTAGTTTGACGCTATAGTATAATTTGGAATATGGAGATGTTTTAAATCGTCTGTTATCATATTATGCTCAGTAACACATAGCACATCAATATGGTTATTTATAATATTATTTAGATTTACAGTAAATTCATCAGCTTTGCGTAATAAACCATTGATATTCTGGTGAAGTACAAGGATTCTATTATACACGAAAAAAATTATTATTAGACTTATTATTTACTAAGTTTTCCAATATACCATCAGCGTCTGTTACTTGTTTTTCTGTATCTGAACTTATATCTAGGATAAGGTCTTGTAAGTCACTTAAAATAATATTCAGGCCTTTGTTATTTAAAGTACCATTTCTTAAGGTATATGTTTCGTAAGTGAATGGGAGATTTAGGTTGGAATCCAATAGATACGCATATTTATATGTCTCAATATCCATGTATAATAAATTATTAAAGGTATCGATTCTACTGTTGATCATAACATTTTTATTTACCATATACTTAAAAGTCGGCAGACATACTAAAAAGTTCGTATGGGTTAGGGGTTGTAATTTTTCGCGAATGAAAGCAACTAATTCTATATAATTATGCGTCCTTCTGAAATCCTCTTCCCCAACATAAATGACACAGTAGTCTGAGCCTGTGAAATCTTGCACTTTTTTATCAATATTATCAAGCAGTATCTTCAATCCACAGTTTGGCATGCGATAGTGACATGTATTAAAATTACATAAATTAGTTTTTTGACAAATTGTGTATAGTCTATTCGATGTTTCACTACTTATAATACATAAATTATTCATTACTAATGACGACAATTGGTTACATTTATCAATATTTTGTGACGTATATTGCGACACTTCAGTTCTAGAATATTCAGCAGTAGCAGACGTGCAATCAGGAACCTCGAATATCTGAGAGTTATTTGACGGCTTGTTTGAAGGAATAATTTTATTTCTCTTTGGTGTTTGTATTTTCTTCTTTAAAGGACTACTGGTAACTATTTTATACATCTCATTTTTCTTCACTAAGTCAGCATTAGCTTGTTTTAAAGAGCTATTTTCCACAGAGATGATCTCGATTTCTTGATGCGCGCTTCTTAACTGAGACTTCAGATCCTCAATCTCAGTTTTAAGAATATCTATTTGTTTATCTTCCTCGTCTTCTGACATTACCGGCATACTACTTGTTGTATCATCGAATGTTTGAGAAATAATTTCGCTGGTGTCATTAGTAGGTTCTGATATAGTGCGCATGCGACGGAATGTGATATTCTCGAGGAAGTTCATGATTATTTTACTCTAAATAATCACAAAAAGTTGACTGCGGTTAACCAGGCTCGAACTTGATTCTCCTAGTTTACGATGATAGCTTCTTAGAACACCACGTACATTTAATCAATGTGTCAAATTTTACCAAAAAAAACTTAATCTTTTTATACTGGTATCACAAGTTTTTTTGTGGTAACACTTATATATTTTTTTATAATGGCAACACTAGCCAGTATGTCAATTTTATTTCTGCTACTTGACACTAGATGGCGCTGTTCGGTATGAAATATTTATTATTTGTAGTAGCAACCCTAATATAAACCTATATACCTGAAGATGTTTTGAAATACTGGTGGAGTTTAATTAAATTTTATTAGCCTGAAATTATAAAAACTTTTGAAATGTTCAAAACAATTTAGTATTAAAACAAAATTGATTTCTGTTACACAATTATGTTTCAAACTACGATATTTACTGAAAATGTGGGAAATAATTTACGACTATTTCCCACATTTAGGTAAATATCTTGGTTTAGTTGCAGGGTTCAGCATCCACGTGTATGTTTTTGTTAATCCGGTCCATTCGCCGGTCGTTGTAGATAATTACCGGCTAATCACCGGCGGATATTCCGGTTCACCTTCGCCCCAGCGCCACCGGCTGCTACCGTTAACAAGGCAGCTGCCAAACACGTTATAATTTAGTCCGGATTATTCTCTTTGTAATTTTAGAAGCTTAGAATATTACATTTTGGCTATAGGTTTTAGGTATATTAACACACAATCTAACTTAATTATGCAAAAATATAATTGTCTAATTATCTAAAGTTTATACCTATTAGTAAATTATTCTTCGTAACTTTTATAACTTCAACATTTTGTTGCTTATAGATTCCACCCAAAAACGATTCGCAGTATCGATCACAATCTTAGAAAGTGTAAAGTATAAACAAGCAATGTGTTTTACAACATTTTCCTGTTTTTCATTTTTATTGCATTCGTGTTAAAACCCGACCAATTCGTGTTAAACGGGTCATCAAAAGCTCGAAAGTCTGACAACCAGTCTGGGTTTACCAAGGGGTATCGTATTACCCAGTTACTGGGTTGTGGAGGTCAGATAGACAGTCGCTCCATGTAAAATACGGTATTTGGCTGCATCCGGTTAGACTGTAAGCCAACCCCAACATAGTTGGGAAAAGGCTACGCAGATTGTTTTTTTTATGCATTCGTGTTAAAAAAATATATTGTGATAATAACTCTAATTTAATGCCAAATCTTTAAAGGGTGCCTTGTTGGTCTAGTGGTCGCAAATATTACTACTGAGCACGAGCACCTGGGTTCGGTTTCCGGATCGGGCAAAGTACTTGACCTTCACACAAACCATGCTATTTTCTCTCCTCCAATCTATTAAAAGATGCCAAGGGGATGAGCAATAAACAAAAGATTTTGCTATACTCATTACAGTTTTCTTAAAAGGTAATAATCCCCATATTTCACTGTAGGTAATTGTTGTTGAGTTTTTCCATCTGGAATTTCTCAGTGGCGGCCCGCAGTCTGCATTTGTGCCCGGTTGATGACAATAGGCTGGCAAAATGTGGGTGTAGTATTATAGGTGCCTGTAGTCCCCGATGGGCTAGACAGAGGCCTAACCCTTCGGGTACAGGCGTGATGTTATGTTAACTTTAAAGGGTGCAATAAATATATTGGTGGTAAAATAGTAGACATACATTCAGTAATCATCTCTCTAGGGTGCGATTAGTATGTTAAGTTACTCAAACATAAATCACTAGCTTGTTCAATAAGGTTTATTTGAACTTAGAGAGTTGAGACCTTTTGATCATTCTAATGATTATAATTCAGTAACTCTCCAAGAAAACTATCGTTATTATTGGTGTGTATGCTAAGGCAAGCTAAGCTTGACAATAATGTGTTATGCTGAACATCAACTTACTGAGTCGTCATTTGTATGTGATACTAATAAATAGTGGCTTCCTAGTAATTAAAGACAAAATTAAGTCAATGTATCGGCGGTAAGTGTGTAGGTATGACTTACTTGTATGTGAGCAATTATTAGTTCTAACGCAGTAATGGCTAGGTGGGTGAGCTTCGCTGGAAGGTATTTACAGGAAAATTATTTACGGTATGCGAAGTTAGTCTAGCTAGTAATCTAGTTCATAGAACACTCACTTGTAATCGATCACGTCTAACTTTTTTGTATCGTAAAGGTGTTCAAAGAAGATAACTAGGTTTATCTTCTTTGGACACCTTCACAGGTATGTATGGTAGGAAAAGTTAGGTTAGGTTTTACCAATAGCCACTAGTCCTAAGAAAGAGTACCTCTTAACATGCCACGGTCTACGAAAAAGCTGGTCTTTTATCCTTTTCGTTTATGTCACTGGAGTCAATTTGAGAAAATATGTTTTGCCATATTAGTTAATAGCAGCTTCTGTTGTGCCCAATTGTAATTTTCGAAGTAGAAACGCAACACCGTCGCTCGTAGTGTTGTGGTTCGTTCCTTACCAATAGCACGAGTATCATCGTCAAAGTGACGCACATTGTGCGCGTGTGTGCATGTGCAGCTTTACACGATAACATGTTGCCGCTGGGCGCAGTGGTTCAGTGTAGACATTTACATTGTATTCTAGGAAGAAAAGTGTGCGGTGAATTGTCCACAGAAATAAATGTCAAGTAGTATGTGTATAGTATGGGTTGGGCAAACAATAAAGATTAGCAAAAAAAATTTTGCACTAAAATTTCTGCGGACAGACAAACTTATTAAATTCTCTAATTTTTATTGCCTCATCACAAAAGATTTTGCAGAAGACTTTTTTTTTACTTTTTGCCTTTTGTTCAGTATTAAAATAACAATTGCTACAATCACGTTAACCTGGAAAGGAAAAAAAGAAAATTACTGATTAATTTTCCGTGCATTACAGACCAATTTTTGCTGTGTGAGTGGAATGTAAATTAGTTTATATTTTCAAGTGATAATAAGCTTTCAACAAGCGTTTTATAGAAAACAATATGTAGAAACAATTTATTTTTTAGGGGACTGGGGGAAATACCTAGTTTACGTATTCGTTGACAATTTTTTTTAAATTATTATCTTTTATTATACCCATCCCATAGAATTTCCCTAAATATAAGATATCAGTTTACATTTTATTATCTAGGTATATTATACTAGACTAATCTCACTTATCTATGTTCTCGATAATAAAGCTGAGACGCTTCCAGTCAGTGAATGGTCGTTATACAATCAATGTAAGTCTGAATCGGATTGAACATTTAACTTCGTTACGAATTAAACTAACTAACTGTGCCGAACCGAATGCAAATTATGTGAAATTGTAGTACAGAGTTGTCACAGAGCATAGTTATTGAGAACTGCAGACTATAAATTAAGAGGAAATGCTAGTACCTATCTATTCGTTTGTATTCTACTATTACTGTAGGTACTGAAACATACATTTTATCTCAGATCTCAATACATAAAACGACCAAAAGCCTTCAAGCTTACTCACAAAGCTGTTTCCGTACGATTTCGTTTCAATTCTTTATAGGTCTGCATTGCAATAAAATCCTCTCTTGAAGCGATCTTATTCGGACATACCGTAAGAAGGCTTCCGGAACTTTTCCACCAGACTGCTAGGGAAAATTGTGTTCTCTGAACAAAAACAAAATTTTTACACGAATTCGATACTGAAACACATCTGCCTATAAAACTGGTAAATAAAGGTAACATCTGTGTGCTGAATTTCAAATACACTACACAATATTTCACGTATTAAAATAGCGAGTGAAATAGAAACCCGTGTAGCGTGCAAATTGACAAACCGACAGTTGGTAAACCGAATCAATAAAAATATTGAAAAATTTAATTATTTTTACAGGACTAACAATTTCAATTACAAATCACTGCAACTGCTTTTAATAATAGTTTTTTTTTATTGCGCAGTTAAATAGATTTTTTTCAGCATAAAAGTAATGTTTAAAATAAGTAATTATGTATTATTTTCAAACAAATTCCTTCTCGCTGCAGGAAAAGCTTTGGTAGTCGAACATCGGACAAAAAAGCTATTGACAAAAGTTCAGAGACGATATCCTTCCGTCATTACGGAACATGTTCCCGGAAGGCCGCACTGCCCGGAATAGGCAATTAACATAAACCATTCTAAATGTAACGGTTAAGAGAGCAGTCGAGCGTTCATGAGACACAAGTGATTCAGTTGACGTAAAATGTTCAAGTTTGATGGGGGTTGCGGTGAGAATAATAAACCTAATAGGAAAATAACATACTTTCTATCTTCATTTTAAAAGAACACATGCCTACACATCAACATGCGATAAGATTTATTCATTTTATTTCACAATTTTCCCATGAGGAAACCACAAAATAACACAGAGAAGCTATAAAAAATAAAAGAGAGTTCTACGATTATCCAGTTCCATCATCGGTTTTTTTGAACTTTAGGTAATATACAACTAAAGCCCCAAGCTTTAAATAAATACCTACGATATTAATATTACTAAAGTTATACAATAATCGTTATACTGAATGAAACAATAGACATCAGAAATCTAAAAATATATTAAAACAGTTCAAACAATAAAACATAACTGGCGATTGTTCAGGAATGTCTCAGATATTGTCATCGAAGCACAAACTTCGTCGTTACAGTTATTAAAGTAGTCGACGACGCCGATAAAGAGCTTTAGCATCGAGGTTTCTGTGCCTATAGATAATGTAAGTAGCCCTAGTTACAGAGGCAAGATTTATCAGAAAGTTCACTTGGACATAACCGATTCTATTACACCGCTTGAAGTTATGACATTAACGTTGGTTTGGTCTACACTAAACCATTAAATAACGTTACTGTTTTACCCACGAATTGGTTTTCCTCCATTAAGTTTCGCATTAAGGGTCTAATAGAGGATATCCCATCGTTAAACTGTTGAAATCAGATGCCATTCCCTTGTTTCAATCTAAACTGGATCACCAAAATTCGGCAATATTACAATATCATGATCTAATCTGACATAGCTACTGTATACATAAATGCTATCCATTACTCTGACGGTTGTTCGATAACATTCATCAATAGCGCGGTAGTGTAAAGCCCACCCTTTTAATAGATGTCATCAGAGCAATCGATTGTTCAGCTGTCTCAACAGACTTCACTAGCACTCCTATCGTAAAATGAGCTTTATTTTTCACACTTAGAGCATACATTTCAATGAGTCAAGCTACAATATTGGCTACTGGCAGTCCGTTCAAAGCTCTTATCCACCACAATGACGTCTTCGTTTTATGTTACGTGACGTTATGTGACGAAAAACTAGGCGCATTTTCTTCGTGGCTCAGTTAATTCAAAAGTAGATGGTTCTTGTTTATTTATTTTGTGTCAAACAAAACACAGAGCTTTTAGTAGGTTCGAGCAGTTTTCGTAACAGTGTGAATACAAGATACATAAAGATAAAACTTTTTTTCCTAACAATTTTCCGTTCGCTGTTACCGCCACCGGCTGATACAGTCTAACAAGCTTCAGAATATTTGAAGCGAGACACTGTGACGAAATGCACCAACTGAACATACTTAATAACGTTGTTGTTTGAATGCCAGTATAATTTCCGCAATACAAGCTGAATCCTAGTGCAATGATAATTGGTTGGTTTTTTAAAATACTGCTTCTAACAAGAGCTATTTGTGTAAGACCGGTGTAAAGGAGAGTCCTTTACACCGGTCTTACACAAATAGCTCTTTTCGTGTAATACATCTAAATTGAAATGTCGTCTTTCAAGAAAACTTTGCAATTAAAACTAGCTGGAAACTGAAAACGCAATTTACTTCAGTTACGGAAAATGTCGAGATTCAGACCGGTCGTTATCAACGTCCGCAACAATGTGTTACAAATATTACTCTTTTAAGTATTAGTGTGTTTACAATCATTGCGTTAAGTAATCGGTAGGTATGTAAGTGGGTAGTTGCAGTGGTGATTCTTGAGATAAGTTAAAGATATTCAAGTAATTTATGAATACCGTACAATTGAAATTTGGAGGAGCGAACGTAATAGTTCGCTCCTCCTTCCTTCGTTTTTTTTTGGGTGGGAAATTATCAAATAAGTTCTCCCGCTCGGTGTGTCAGACTCTTACTGACTAAAACCCACCCGTGTTCCTTCAGTTGCCCTGTTGCCGGGGGCCACGATGTCCCTTTCGGCCCATATTCGCAGCCCCGGCAGGCGTTGGCCCTAGCCGACCCCGTCAATTCTGCTGACATTTCTTTGAGGCGCGCGTGGAACACAACGCGCCGTCGACCCGGGCTTGATCCTTATCGGACGGCGAGCTACCCATTGCTCACCGTCCGCCAGCCCGCGCCTACGGTGGCCGGAAATCGGCTCGCAATTCCCACCCCGGGCGTCTCCTCCTGCGGCGGTTAGGGGCGTGAGGGCGCGAAATTTGCCTCTCCCTCACGCGTTCCGCCTCCTCCTTCGCGAGCATTACCGCTTCGCAGAAGAAGGTGACGGCCTGCCATTTCCTCTCGCTCCGTACCATGGCCTGAACCAGGGCCGGACGAGATAGATCGTTAGGCGAGGTGAGGGCGCCGTGGCGCCTCTCAAGCCACTCCTCAAAGAGGTGTCATATCGCCGCAATTGTGACGTGCCCAGCGCTGGGTTGCGACAATCGTACTCTCCATGACGCCATGAGATTCCGCCGGAGCTCTGTCCGCTGTGCCGCTATTAAGGAGGCACCCTAGGGTTCCGATGGGCAAATCGGAACCCTATTACTAAGCCTCCGCTGTCTGTCCATCAGTCCGTTCGTCTGTCTGTCAGTGGGCTGTATCTCATGAGCCGTAATAGGTAGACTGTTGAAATATTCACAGACTGTGTATTTTTTAGAGATGGGCCGAATGTGGTTTGAACCGAATCCGAACTTTGGCCGAACATTCGCTTAAAATTAAAAGTTCGGCCGAACTTCGGTTCAATTTCGCGCACTTTCTCGAGAGCGACACGTCGCGTCGTCGTGACTTGTTTACGCATTTACTTCAATTATTGCTAGATGTACCCCGCCCACACACCGCGCTTCCACCGCGCGGCCTAATAAGAATAAAAGATTTTCAAGACTAATAAGAACTGATTTAATTTGGTTTACATTTACAATGTTCCTAACTAAAATAAATGAACAAAAAAAGACATCATTTTATTTTACAGTACTTAATGCTATTCTAATTGTATTAAATTTCAGTCAAAATAGTGCAAGTAGGTATTATTTTTCTTGTGCCGAATGTTCGGCATCTGAACCGAATTTCGGCCGAATGCCGAAGTTCGGTTCAAGCTGCCGAAATTCGGTTGAACCGAATGTGTACCGAATTTCGGCCCATCCTTGGTATTTTTATATTATCGCTTTAACAACCAATAATAAAATAAACAAGTAAAATTTAGATTTTGAAAAAAATCATACTGGGGATGTGGAGTGTCATTGTCTAGAACTCATCGAGTAGAGTATATACAAATATAATTTTTATCTTGAAATATGAAGAAATGAGGAGCCGTAAAAGTCGTCAGTCTTAGATTATTTTTGTACGAGCTCTATCGCAACAACTAAACAAGTTAGGAATTTGAAACTTCTGCAAATGCAAAAAATAACTTTGTAATTCACAGTATCATTATGAAATACAACTTTGTCTCTACGATTCATTCTTCGTTTAGTATTTTAATTTATTCGCTAAATATTGTACGGTGGCACGGAACCCTTACACACACTTAGCCGGTTTTTTCAAGCCTGTATTGTCCCACTGTAGGGCAAAGACCTCCCTCTCCCTTTTCCACACAACTCTGTCCATTGCTAGTATGGGCCAGTCCTTTCGGTAGGAGTCAAGCTCGTCGCGCCATCTTCGTCTCGGCCTGCCGCGATGTCGTCGTGCGTTTAGTGGGACCCAATCGGTAGTTCTTTTAACTCATTTGTCATCTGACATGCGACAGACTTGACCGGCCCATTCCCACTTAAGCTTAGCGGCTTTCTGGGTAACGTCCGTGACCTTGGTTTTGACACGCAGTGTCGTGATTTATTTACCTTGAGGTTATTCTTTTACTTCTAAGCCTCCTTGTAAAGAGCAAAGTTTATAATAACTTCTAGCGCACAAAATGCGTAGCCCCTGAACTTACTGTCTCATTGTATTGTCACGTGTAAAAGTGTTTGCACAAACCTACTTACAGAAATAAAATCATTTATCATTAATCATTACTTATCACAAGTTAACATTTTTTCAACAAACTGGGACTCGGAACTGGAAAAGTACTGACCCGGAATTTCAGCACAAATGTAGCAAAAATAGAAGTTGGGTGAAATAGTTATTAAATAAGTTATTTCATCCTTTTGCTTACCCTAAGATATAAGGATACGCGAATTGTTTCTAGGCAATAGGCCACGAGTTATCAATATTTGCAGACAGTTGTGGTTCGTTACGTCTATGTGCTGTTACTGTGTTTTTTCAAAGTAGTATTAGTATATCATGTAGCCACCATAAGTACTCGGGCCCTATTAGAATACTAGCGCTGCGACATTTATTTTTAAATATCGCAGCATCATGCTGAGATATGAGCCTTTTGGCTTCGTACAGGGCTTTCTGCTTTTATTTTAATTTTACTTTGTTTGTTTATTGTTTTTTTATTTTATTTATGTTGTTATGGTGATTTCCTGTGCGAGTCTCAATAAATACTTTTTCTTTCTTTCTTTCTTTCTACTATAACACCAGCTACGCTTCAAAAGTTTCATTAAGGTAACGTTTCTATTAAGTTCACCAGTATCGTGAATCTTTAAGATTTAATTACGTATTAAACGAGCTACAATTACACTTAAAGCAGAATATTTCCCTCTCTGGAAATTTAATAAAAACAACAATTTGTGGCTTCGCGTTCAAATTATTAGTCACCTGCCCGTTTTATTATATCATTTCGTTTGCTTTTTAACAAGTCCGTCGCGAGACGTTTATATGAATAATGTTTTTATTATTTGCCACCTCGACGTCTGCCTCGTTACTTTTGATTGTAATATTTTATTACGTTATTCATGTCTTTGCTTTTCTTTTCCTTGACAGAGTTATGCCAGATTTCAACTTTATTTATATGCATAATTTGATATTAAATATTTGCTTGGCAAACCTTATTACCAGCTTGCAAACGATTTGTTTTTGAGTGACGTCGAGCAAATGTTGGAACGAAAATATATACTTAAATCAAGAAATATTTGATTTGATGGCTAATTCTTTAAAAAAAACATGACTTCAAAGATATGGCACGAATAACTTTTTCATAAGTCAGGTGTTTTGTGTCTGTTTTGTAAGTTGTTGTTTGTTGTTTTAGGTCTTTTTTATAAGTTTTTTGTAACTCATCGTATTTATTTTTCACAAATTTTACATTAAACTATTCATGTATAAACCTGTGAACCTACCGGAATTTACAGATTGTCTTAGCTTGGTAAGTGCTGTTATTATTAATGAACATATTGAGACTGTTTATTTACTCGGGGACTTTAACGCTCATCCGGGCCAGTTGTTTTTTAACGAGTTGAAAGACTTTTGTACGGAGGCTGAGTGGATATGTGCCGATGTTGAATTACTCGGAATCTCATCTGATACGTATAGTTTTATAAGTGACGCGAACGGGTCTAGACGATGGTTGGACCACTGTCTGGCTACGGAGTCGGCTATGCAAACAGTTGTTAATGTTGAAATTAAGTATGATGTCATGTGGTCGGATCACTTTCCTCTGTTTATATGTTGTAATTTAAATAGTATTAAACCTAAAATAGTATGTAATAATATTGAGCCGTGTAATAAAATACGTTGGGGCGAGAGAACATCTGAACAAATTGCACTTTATAATAAGTTATGTAATGAACGATTACGATTAATCGATTTTCCGAGTGATTTAGGTAACTGTTGTGATTTCTCTTGCGATGACGTTGAACATAAGTATATTATCGACAAAATGTATAACGAAATTGTAGACATCTTAGGCCGAGCAGCTAATGACAGTTACTCTGGTAGTAATAGGATACGAAAGAACAAACCTGTAGTAGGTTGGAACAGACATGTCAGTAGTGCTCACCGGGAGGCCAGGTCTAAGTTCCAGTTATGGATATGGTATGGCAGGCCGAAGTCGGGTCGTTTTTGGAGTGAGATGCAAGAAAGCCGTAAAATCTTTAAAAGCCGTTTAAAGTGGTGTCAAAATAACAGTGAGCAACTTAGAATGGACATTCTGGCAACGCATCACGCCAAACATGATTTTCGGAGTTTTTGGAAGTCTACTAATAAAGTAAACAGAAAGCCGGGCTTGCCTGTGAGCGTTGGTGGCATTACTGATCCAAAAAACATAGCTGAAATGTTCAAAAGCCATTTCATGGTAACTTCACCATTGGGACCATCACGGTCGGGACCTGAAGGTGTGACTCGGGGGCAGGAGCTCAGTGTCAGGTTTACGGCCAAAGATGTTAGAAAGGTTATCGCGACTATGACTCGAGGCAAGTCTCCTGGCCGCGATGACTTGAGTATCGAGCATCTTAAAAATGCTGGTGTCCATCTGCCAAGGGTTCTGGCTATGTTTTACTCCCTATGTCTAGGACATTCATATCTACCTCCAGCTATGATGCAGACCGTGGTGGTACCGATCGTGAAAAGTAATACTGGTGATATAAGCGACGTCAACAACTATAGACCCATCTCTCTGGCTACAATTCTGTCTAAGGTGCTTGACAGTCTTCTTAACACACTAATGAGTGGCTGTCTCGAGTTACATGACAATCAATTCGGTTTTAAATCGGGACTCTCCACTGAGACAGCTATTCTGTGTTTGAAGCAGACTGTCAAGTACTATACTGATCGCAAAACACCAGTCTATGCTTGCTTCCTCGACCTTACGAAAGCGTTTGACCTGGTTTCCTATGATATCCTTTGGGATAAACTTAACGACACATCCCTGCCAAGCGAATGCATTCGTATACTTAAATATTGGTACGGGAACCAGGTCAACGTAGTTCGATGGTCGGGGATGCTGTCTGAACCATACAGGTTGGAGTGCGGGGTGAGGCAGGGGGGGTTGACATCACCAACGCTCTTCAACCTTTATGTAAACGCACTTATCGAGGGGCTGAGCAGCACGCATGTCGGATGTCATGTTGGTGGAGTTTGTGTAAACAACATTAGCTATGCGGACGATATGGTGCTGCTGAGCGCCTCGGTCTGTGGCCTGTCTAAGCTGCTCAGGATTTGTGAGAAATATGCTCTCAGTCATGGTCTTCTCTATAACACCAAGAAAAGTGAGTGTATGGTTTTTCGGGCCAGGGGTAAATGTCCAGATAGTATCCCTGGCATCAAGTTAAATAATGTACCGCTAAACAGGGTTGACACCTTCAAATACCTTGGGCATCTGGTGACCTCTGACCTAAAAGACGATTCAGACATAGAGCGGGAACGTAGGGCGTTGTCTGTTAGAGCGAACATGATAGCTCGCAGGTTTGCACGATGCTCGAAGGAAGTAAAGAAGACTCTTTTCAGAGCATATTGCACCTGTTTTTATTCGAGCGCCCTGTGGGCTAACTATACTCAAAGACAGTACAGCGCCCTACGAGTCCAATTCAACAATGCCTACAGGATGTTGATGGGGTTGCCCCGATACTGCAGCGCATCAGGGATGTTCGCTGAAGCTCATGTAGACTGTTTCTACACGGTGATGCGGAAGCGGTGCGCATCCTTGGTCCGTGGGGTGCGGGGCAGCGCCAACAGCATCCTCTCTATGATAGCGAGCAGGCTTGATTGTGCGTTTGTGAACCACTGCTGCAAGGTTTCGGCTGGGCCTGTCACCTTGCAGCAGTGACGTCACAATCTCTTTTCTGTTTTTGGTTTTATTTTTGTCTTCATACGTGTATTACTAACATAGTTTGTAAGTATATTGTTACTAACACTATGAGTCTTGTTGCTCGAAATAAAATTATTAATAAAAATAAAATAAATGACTACATTTTATCAATTCATTTCAAAACCACTTGAGTATCAGTATTATAGACTAGTCAAGTTTTTAGACCTATTAGTTTACGGTCACATACGCACGATGTATTCTTTAACGACGTAGGTAGCTTGTTCTACCAAATTAAGTTATATTATTGTCCTTGTCGGAACTGGAAAAACGTTAATATTGTTTTATACTAAAAACATTACCGGATAAAAAATTACTCAGAACCGTTCGGTTACGGTCGAATAAAAGCACTATACAGTGTGATTCATTATAATGTGCACATATCGAAATGAGGGAAGTCTATGCTTAATTTAATCGACGGAAAAAATATTTTAAAAAATCTAAATATTTTTTAAATATTTTTACGGAATTAAAAAAAAAAATTACAAAACGGTGTAACTTTTAAACATCTATCGCGATGAAACAAACTCTTGATATTTTCCTCAAAGTACCCTGACATCTTTGTAATAAAGGAGCCATGAAAATCTTCAATTTACAGCTTTTGACAAGAAAATAAAACAAATGAAACGTCAAAAGGAATTGGTATAACTTGAAATTCTCTGAACGAGTGAATCTTTAAATAAACAAATCTGGTTTCTTTTATTTATTTTCAGCATATTTTCTCAAAACGAGCTATTTATACTAAATTCACCGAAAAATCGGTAAGCCAAAACTCGTGTTGTAATATATAGTGTAATTTTAACTTAGCCCACATGCGGGGATTTTAAAAGTACCTTCACGTCCTCGCTTATTACAGCTCTTTTCTCTTCCCCTCTAGAGAATACAGATGTTGAATTATAAACGGAAAACATAATAACTGAACTAAACTTTTAAAACAATGTCTACTACCATTTAACTTTCCGTTCACCCGTACTGCAGTGCATGTGATGGAGACTCCATTGAATCTTTTCTTATGTAATGAACAACAGCTGTCTACTGAAATACCTAGGAGTGATTACATCATAAAGTTACTCAACTACGGGGAGACAAGCCTGAAAAGAAAAACTTTTTACACCTACACCCGCTTAAAACTCTGCACCGATTCACGTTACCGTACATTACTGGCATTACGAAAATGACAGCAGGTACAATACACACACACACACAATATGAGTAGGTACTTAATAATGAAAAAAATTCACACTAAATATTTTAACTCTGTAACTAACTAGTATTGGTGCGGAAAATCGTTTGCATTATTATCATTAAGGTTATGTTATTCTGAAAACAGATGCTTTTCATACAGTTTTGCGGTCATCATTGTGTGTATTTTGAATCATAATTAACGTTATTAACCCTGATTGATACTATTTGTTCAAGTATTTGACTAATAAAATATAATTTTCTTTACAAAAGCTATTTGGTCTGGTTTTGCATTTTGGATTGACAGTATAAATATTAGTAATTTGACAACGCCAAGAAAATTACGTTTTGCATTCGAATATAAGAAAATCCAGTACTATGTTCAGTTCAGTTTTGCTTTTCAAAACGATTTCGTCTAGTTGGTCTCGACACTCTCGACTCAGTCTCAAGTCTAATTCCCTACGGCGCGAGCTAAGATAAATGATATTGACTTCAAGTAGCGCTCCACAACAAACTCCGTGAGAGTATTTTAAAACAAGTTTAAAACTGCACCATTTATACTTACGAAAATGAAAATGATTCAAGTTTGATGTAAAAAGTTTTGGTTTGAATTAGTTATTTTAAGAACAAACATGCTCCGTGAATCTCAGATTGGGAATTAACAATAACAAATGTGGCTAATATTGGACACTATTTCTACCACAACCGCTCCCAGTAAACAGGTAATACGGTTTGAATTGACAGCAAGGTTAACAAATATTCAAAATAGAAGTGCTTTGAAAATGGTTATAATTGCACCTGCTGCTTAACTTATGTTCAAACTGTGCTGGCGAAGTATTCATCATTAATCCCTTACCTACATCATTACATACCTGTCACAACCATCACGAAAAGACATAATTTTATCGTCACTGGAAAGGCAAAATTACTTAACCGCCACATTATTTATATGGCGTTAAGTATTTTTGCCTTTCCAGTGACGATATAATGTTACTATGTTATAACTCCGGTTAACAAGAGCTCTCCATAATATATACTCTGATAAACACATAGCCCATTTTTGTCTTATTATTAGCAAACATAAAAGCCATCATTACCTTGTGGTCCGGGAGGTAACGTTGCATTTTAGGTAGTGTTTTTACGCCGATCGATTGCCATGTTTTTAAATATATCTCAAATGACAAATAAGTGAACCAAGCGTCAGCTGACGCACCCGCGGTTTGAGTGGGGTGTTGCGAAAGTGGTAAAAAAAGATTAAAAAAAAAGTAATAGAAAGCCGGCTGAAACTTTTTTCATAAATAGTTGACATCATACTGATCTGAAAAACCGTTGGTTCGTGGTTCTTTTTTATCGATTTTTTTTTGTTTTGTGTTTCTGTTCCACAACAAGTTTGGAAATATATTTTTATTTTAGACCTATACTCCATTTGAAATAAGATTAGACATTTAAATAAACCTTTTTTACAGTTCGTTCAACCGATTTTAACTTCTATTGCGTTGGTGCCATGACTAATGGCAGCTGCAGAAAACAGTTGGAATTGTAACCACTTTTTTGCTTTTAATGCCATCCTAATACTTACGGTATAGAAGTCATAATCGGTTGAACGGACTGTAAAAAAGGTTTGTTTAAATGTCTAATCTTATGTCAAATGGAATATGAGTCTTGTCAATTTCATGAAAAATCTAATTTACGATTGGTTATAATTTTACTTTGGTCCCCCTCTTAAGTCCGCAAGATTAAACGTTCTTTAGCAAAAATATATTTTCAAAGAAAAAGGTTTCCCAATTGTGAAATTTCGGTACCTAAGTCTAAACGGGTTCCTATTCTGATGATTGAAGAATGTCAATATTGGTTATTTTCACTTAAAAAAAAAATTCTACAGAGTATACCTAACCCTTTCTTCGATCTTATATGAAATACTCATCGGAGACTACGTGATTGTTTTCAACGTTTATAAAATATTAAAAAGTACCTAACCTGCATTCCAAGAAGCCCTTAGTAAAATAGAATATTACCTACAAAGAAAACGCTTTATTCCAGAATTAAGAAAGTATTCATACAAATTTTGCTTTAGTAAACTTGTTGTTGCATAATTCATATCTTGAGACTTGAGAGCTTTATCCGGATTTTCAAAAAATCTGTGTTCTGGGAATTACCGAACGACTGAGCACTCGACCAGACGACGATAGAATGGAAAAATGTTCGCAAGTTTTAAAAACCTAGTTGTTTTACGTTGTTTTTTCAACAATTAGGATATTAAATTTAATCAAAATAGTTAAGAAGTTTAATGGTAAACTACTGATGAAACATTGAGTCACTCTTGGCTACGACATGTTTCTGCTACGACAGCGTAGCTAACGTAGCGGCTGCGTAGAAGTACTACGCCGTAGCGACGGTTTAGAACATAAAATAATGTAAGTACTCGTTCACACTGATTAACAACATAAACATACCCTACAGTAATACATTATTTAGGATGTTAAGAGCATTGGCTGCTCTGAAACTTACCTGGACCAGACTATGGATGTCGAGAAGAAGACTACATGACCATGAATCATGATACAATTAATGCTCTATTTATCTTCCCCTTGCACTATTCTCAAGTGCACACAACATTTTTGCTAATCATACTTAAGTAGCTCAAAGTTGGAAACATGTAGTTATAAAAGCTATTCCGTGGCGAGTGTCGTCTCTTTGATCTCCGGCTGCCTCGAGCGACTCAGAGCCGCTCACACTCACGTCACTGAGACGTGGCATAAACTGTATCAAATGGGACACACGGGAGTGTATAAGCTTTAGCTAAAAGTAGTACTTATTACGTAAATTAGTTCTTTAATAAACTTTGAAATCGGGCTACAAGCCCCCTCAAAAATAGTATAATATCAACACTTAAACCTTTACAAAATACTAACATTTTACCACATCTCGTCATGCTCAATGCTAATTCTAACTTAGATAAGAAAATGTTGAGCAGTATAATGAGGTCACGACCTCGCTTCGCATTGAAGCAACAAGGTCCACCGAGTTACTGTTTCTTTAGAAACATTCATTTGTTAGATGGTGCTAGTCTTTGAAGAACAGTTAAGTTTTACTACTTCGTAACCTTTTGGCAATCATAAGCGTGATATTTAAGATCCATTTTGTGGGTCATATAAGACACTGTATGAGTAAACAGCTTCATCTAATTTAATACCTTTAAACAAGCAATTCTTATATACATGTATATAAAATATAATCTGAATCTCGGAAACGGCTCCAACGATTTTCATCAGATTTAATATGCAGGGAGTTTTGGGGACAATAAATTGATCTAGTTAGGTTTCACTTTTAGAAAACGTCGTTAAAAAAAAAAGCCGAGCAGTGCTCGGTCATCCAGATATTGTTTTATTTACACGAACTCTGATCACACTCCCCAACGTCACCGACATTGCATCGTGCATAAAACACAAGCTTCAGGATATTTTCCTTCACCAGTGAACATGAACGATAAATTATTTGCAAGTGAAGTCACAAATACCTCGGTTATAAACTTGGGTCTGAAATTCGTGAGAATTTGCCGAGGAATTAACAAATACGCTTTTTAGTTATTGTTTTAAGTTCGAAACGGCAACTTTAAATTCAAAGTTCTGGCGTCTGTTTTGCCATGAAACCACCTCATCAACAATTATGTCAGTCTTTGTTCCATCACGTGAATTAAATTAAGTGCATAAAGAAATCAATCAAATAGAACTGAATTGTGGAGATTATTTATTATCAAAGTCGGAATTTGTTCAATTCAGGAACTCAAAATGGGGCAAGAAGTATCTGTGAAATTGATTTGGAAGCAACTAACTTTTGATCAATCTTCATTTTTTATACACAAATAAATAAAAAATATAGCTTTAGGTATTGTGAATTCGTTACTTACAGAAGTACACAGCACTAGCAGATAAATTATAATTAAAAGCTGTATCCGTTAGTTGAATTGCATAAGTTACAAAATAAACCGAAAATTAGTTATGTTTACATATGCGGTGAGTAATACAGAAATATTTAACAAAGAACAAAAAAGGTTGGAAAAGGCTAGAATGGAAGTGGATACAATTATTAATATGCGACTCGTGTTGCACAGGAGGTTCGAGACTCGGAGCTGGTTAAAAGTGTCGCGGGGAATTGACGGTAAGGTTCGTGTTCACGTATAACTAATGGTATAACAAATGTAAATAAAAGCTCCATTATCACGCGATTTCTCTGAAAGCATATAAAACACACTCAGGCAAGGGATGAATCAATATCGGCTTCCATAGTGAGTGAATAACTAGTTTATTATATCTTGAACATTTTTTGTACACAAGGGTCTCTCGAGTATTCCGCACTGCGGTATATAGGTTGCTACATAATAATTCTGTCAGAACACTACTTATTACAAACAACTATTACTAAAGATAATCACGAAATTTATTGTAATACTAGCTTTTGCCCGCGGCTTCACCCGCGTGGATGTCGGAAAATATCCCACGGGAACGTACTACCGAGATCGAGATTACATATCTAATAATAACAGAGGTAAACGTCATTGACTCCTACCGCTGCGCCCGCGTTGCTCCGCGTAATTTTGAAACTGTGATATCTTTTAAACTATTCATTTAAATTATATGATTCTAACGCATGTTTTAATTTAAATTAAATGCCCAATTTAAATAACATATTTTTTTGGATAAGGATTAATACTATACCGGTCAAAAAAGCTTCGGAAATAACAATTAAATTTTTATCAAATTCTGAAAGATAAAAATGGTTATTGTGGGTCATCTTTAGAAGATAGATATATGCCATCGCGGACTTTTTTGTTGAACTTTTTAAGATAAATAATACCGTAGAACATAAATTTGATGTATATTTTTCGGTTTAGGCAGCGCACGCCAGTAAAGCTCCCAGTCGGCATAATTTTTTCCGACTTCTTCAACAATAATCGTCAAATTTCAGGCAATTTACACAAAACCTTAATGAATTATACATTAAAACCTTCCGCATGAATCACTCCGTCCATTGGTGAAAACCGTTTAAAAATCCGTTCGGTAGTTTTTGAGTTTATCGCGTTCAGACAGACAGACAGACGCGGCGGGGGACTTTGTTTTATAATAATTATGTAAGGATAAACATAATTTATGAGAACAGTTAGGTGTTGTACATTTATAATGTGTGGTGTCAGTTCATGTACGGACCATACAGTATGGTCCTAATATAGCCTGCTCATTATATTGTAGGCAACACTTTTAACGTTCATAGAATAAACTATCTGCAACAGGCACGTCTAGAATATTATAATCCAGATTTTACACGTCAGCAGCTTCTTTCCACTAGTCAAAGAGAAGTTTTGATGTTCAAAACACCCAAATTCCAAAATCTCTAAACATTTGAATAAAACAATAGCATTGTCCATGCTGTGTGTCACTTTCGACAGAAGTTTATCCAGCGTCCGCGCGTCGCTGAGAGTAACATGCATTATTCACCGTGTGCCGCACCATTCCCATCTGTAGCCTCTTATAGCTCATCTGAACTCGCTTATGCCTCATCTACACAGTAGAAGCTCTTTACATTTCTTGTTTTACCTCCTCGCACGCTATTTACTTGTGCAGTTCCGTTTGACCGTCCAATCGAATCGGATTTGAATGCATTGCAGGTTTTTTGTTAGTAATAGCTTACGAGAAGTTGAAAATGAGGCGACTGATAATTTCAACTTAAATCTAGTTAAAGCACTGAGTAAAGTAGACTGACATTTCCTGCCCATCCATGTATCATTTTTAAGATTCTGGGTCAAAAGAAAAATCTCATTGTTGTCGTAGCTACAGAGGGACAACCGTCCCGTCGATCAACCATTCATAAGGTTCGCCCCCCATATCCTGTCACTTCGATGTCGTTGCTAAAAAAACTAAATCCTATTGCAGTTAACTTGAACTGTCTGGTTCGATCCTCGTTATAAGGCGATATGTTTGGCACGCGTCCAACTGGTGACATATAATTGCAAAAAAACCACTGGCTTCTCTTCGCACTCACATAAATGACGAGCACATTCTGTAACAGCAATATTCTTACAGCACGGCCCACAGCGTGTTTAAATTGCAAAGCGCTTTTTACGCTGAAATCGTCAGAAGCTAACGTTGAGAGCGGCTAGGTTAATATATAATGTTGTACTACTAGAAGAAATAAGGCAAAGTTCACCATAAATATTTTAGTACAGTCTGTCCTATTCAAACTATCAATTTAAAACACGTTTGTTCTTAACAAAAATTTAAAAATCTAAAACCCGTCTGCGAAAAAAGTGAACTTTAAAAAAGATGGTAACCAGATTACATATTTTTGTGTCCAATCCCACTTAAAACTAAAAATTATCTCATGCAATTGGAGGCATCTTCTTAAATTTAACAATACAGACCTATTACGATAATGTTTATTTATTTATTTATTAAAATCTCCCTTACAACTCCCCCACTAACAACCAACCATACCATTCCAACTTTTCCTTATAATTATATAATTTATAGTAGTAGGATATTTAATTCAGAAGTACAGTACCTGTGAGCAAGGAAGCGGATATTGAAATAGATATCGAACAGCGTTGAAACCTTTGACAAATGAATCGATAGCAACCCGGAAAAGATTGCACAGCACTTCCCTTTTACCTTTTGTTGTACCTACGTCATAGAATGTACACAATGTTGTAGCTCTTTGAGTTCTGAAAGTGCCATTTTTAATTAGTCCGTGACATCTTGAACCAGTAATAATGTGAACTGAAAGTGTAAAACACTTTTTTTAAAGGATTTTCTCTTTGGACTGTGGACAAAAGAAAATAGCAGTCACTTGCTTTATAATAAACGCAATATTTTAATCTAAATATATCACATATCTGTAGGTACGCCTTCGTCAATAAAATTACACCCAATTATTACCGACTTTTTGCCCGGATCCAGTCGGTATTGGTATATTAATACACATTGATCGTCTTCCATTATGCCTGGGCTTCCGTTATCAACACATGGCGAGTAAGTACCTAAATACAAATTACTTTCTCGAGCAATCTCTGGATTAACCGGTCAGGCGCCGTGGGTGGTCCGCGCCGTGACAGTTTTACGACCGCGCTTAAATAAACAAACACTCGTATTTCTTTGTAACGTCTCAAGTAGTATTGTTAATGTTTTTTGCTACTCGAATAGATTAGGAATACGTTTCAAATGGTTGCAGTCTTTGTAAACAACGTTTACTTATCTTTATTACCCGTTTTTGTTATGATTTCTATTGTTTGTTGTGATAACGATTTCTGATAAAACTACCGTACCAATTCACACGAAATTTTGCAGGGTACATTATGGATAGATAAGTTATCTAACAAAAGCGTTTTTAGAGACAAACATTGAAAACAAAAAATTCAAAAAATCTAGATTTTTGATGATCTAGAATTCATTAAGTTAAGTGACCTAAATCGTATTGAATTAAAACACTTCCACGTATGACAACACTTTCATTATGCCTTTCTTGAATGCGACTTTAAAAGGCAATGGCGGAATATTGTGATTTGTTTTTTGTTACGGAAATAGAAAAAGTTGTACAGCAAAAGAGAATGTTTAACCGAAAGTTTGACTTCGTAGGAAAAGGGAATAAACTTGGTTTGATACAAGAATGACGCAGTGACGTACATCCACCTGGGTATGATACTTCAGATCGAGGTAGGTACTTTAGTTCAGTTTTAGCCCAATGTCATGTTTTCATAAGTGTGTTTTGGCTGGTAACTTGTTAGTCTACATTCCCAAGTAATAAATCCCAACTTATAAAATATATATATTTTTATTTGGGCTATCCAATGCAAAAAGAATTTTTAAAATCAGATTGTTAGTTCCAGAGATTACCCCTACATACAAATTTACAAACAAACAAATTTCACCTCTTTTTAACATTATTTCCTTAATTTTTTTATGTACATTTATCGTTTACTTTTTAAATATTTTTATAAAAATCATTAAAAAATAAAAAAAAATAGTGGCCCATCGGCATCAGGAACAGGGTCCAAGCTGCCGGTGGTCAGGGCTCTAGAGAGTGGAACCTCCTCACTATACATGCCGTGTCTAGGAGTACTGCTTTCTGAATCAAGCCCTTCACCCTGCCGCGCAATGAGAGCCCCCTGAAGTGTTGGTCGAAGCTCTCTGCTATTAAGCCATTAACCGTAACGATTATTGGTACAATGATTGCAGAGTCCACGTCCCATATGTCGACAACCTTGTGTGCTAAGTCAAGATACTTGATTTTTTTATCTTTCTCAGCTTTCACGAGATTCTCGTCATGAGGGACAGCGATATCAACAATCATTGCATGGCACTTTTGTCGATCTATCACCACAATATCAGGCTTATTTGCTGTAGATATAGTACTTATTTTGTAAAACTGTTTATTTTTTTTAACGTGTTCTACAATGCTTTGTTTTTGAGTAAATAAATATTTATTATTATTATTACAATAGTCGCGAAAACGGTCGCGTACATAAAGTTTCGTAGCGACAATGGGGCAACATGTCCTGAGGTGCTTGAGGAGTGGAGAGGTATTCTATGGCTTTCAGAACAAACCCAGAGCCCGGAAGATGGTCAAGATCCTTACGAGCACTTACTGGAATACTTCCTTCCTCCGAGCACGTCTGCTCCACTCAAGCCGGCCAATTAAGGTAAGAATGAGGTAGGAGCTCCGTTCCTCGTCAGTGTTCACTCCAGCCGGCCAATAAAGGCAAGCCAGAGGTGAGGAACAAGACTTCTCCCGGGAGATAGGGTCCGTGGGGTCACTGCTGCCCTGTGGGTTTTTGTATCTCTCTTGGTCTGGCTCCTCATTCCAGACCCGTTTCGGCAAAGAAAACTCTACCGGCACAGACCTGGAGTTCGGAGCGCGCAAGCCCCACCACGACGTCAACGTCGAGATACGGCGATGGGATAGTATTATTATTATTATATTATTAGTATAGACACTCACACGAGATGTTTCATGAAACAGTTTAGAAGCAGCAATTTTTAGGTACTATCGCAACGATTTCTTTAAGGAAACATTGTAACTTGGCTATTTTATTAGAATAAGTAAAATTCGAACCGAATCACATCAATCAAACATTTCTTCATCATTAACTACTTACTATAACGTAGGTAGGGTATCCGAAAATGAGAGGAAAGGTAAAAAAGATAAACTTTCATTACATCAGGCAATAAATCAGAAGTTCATGTCAGCAGTTCCTGTGCAAACTCTCGTAGTGTTTGAAGATTACTTTGGTTACCCCATAAAGTACCTTCAAGGGTTCTTCAGAAAACCTCACATTTTAAGGGTCTGAGTTCAGCATTGTCACTATACCCTACTCAAGAGACGATGCATTGCATTATTAAAGATTGTGATTGTAACCCATGAACTATACTCGATCATACTTCATCACTCCCAAAGTTAGTTTCTTTATAAAAACTGTCTCAACCTATTGTGTTAAAAATAAAAAACAAATAATTATGAAACCTTAATAAGGTTAAGCACAATCAAATACTTTATGCCATTCTAGCCAAATATGATAAAAAATCTGACAACCGGAGTCACACGTAATCGTACAGATTACGTGTGACTCCGGTTATCAAATTTTTCGTGAACGTCTTTCAGCTGAAATGATGATGATGATGATTATTGTTTCGATCCCGGGAACGAGCACTTTCAGATAAATAAATATAATCTGAGACCAATATAAATGTAACAGTTATAACCTTAGAGTTATAAATAATATATCATTACCGTTCTAATAGTTACAGCTAACAAAAGAATAGGTACTGCGTAGGTACCTACCTACATAAACCCGGCCAGGTATTTAGTACAAGTAAAAGTTACTCAAAACCAGTGAGCTTAGTACCTAGTTACTCTGACCTATCTTTTATGGCGACCTTTTGTCCTGAATTGAGTCATCATCATCATCAGCATTTCAGCCGAAAGCACCTCCACTTCGACCGAATGAATGAATTGAGTGAATTGAGTGTAATAAACCAATCACAGCTGAAAATTTGTAAATTTGGTAGTAAAATACAGGAAATCTTTTAAGAAGAAAATCGTTTTTTAAATATACAGGGTGTTAGGCACTAGGCAGACGGTTGATCATACGAAAATGGCGGATCCGTGGGGCCATCTGCTACGTGTTTAGGCCGAATAACAATACCCAAGTGATACGGATTTTTAAAATATTTGTTTTTAAATTTTATTCGTAATCCGTCATTGCTCAAACTTCAAACGTCAATAATTTAAAAATAACAAAACTGGCAACATTTTTATTTTATTTTTCACCGTCTGCCTAACACCCTGTATAGTATTATTGAAAAAGATCAGTAGAAATGCCATATCAAAAAGTCTGTCACATAAATCTCCTCACGCTATGTGCGATCACCGTGACGTACTTGTTGCGGCAAGCCGCCGCCGCCGGTGTGCCCCGGGCCGCAATATACCCGCAAACATGCCAGGGGTTGAGGCATTTCGCTTCAACTGCATCAAAGTCTAGGTTAAATAGGTTTACTGGATTGACCATACATAGACCTACAGCGTAATGGCACAGTATAAATATGGATATTATACTATTATACCATATTAATTTAAACTGTGGTTATGGCTCAATGTTTTATTAAATAAAGTTAAACTGTGAAGACTACGGGCGAAAATGATTCGTCATTTAAGTCGCTTCTTTTGTACAAACTAAATCTCGTCGAAAACCTCTTACCTATATTACGACGACTACTTACTTTAAATCGTGTGCTGGGATTATATTCTTATAATAATTAAACAGGTTTATCCCTGGGCAATTATGCCGGCAGTCCAACAGCACACTTAAACCGCCTCATAATTAAAGACAGTGTTTGCCCACACCACACAACTCACTGAACATTGTATGCGCTGAGTGCTCAGCGAATTATTTCTCATTTTCTAACCTCAAGGGAAGGCCAATGTGTACATATTACGTGCCCATTGGGATAATTATCCTTACTGGTGCCTATAAACAAAACCACTTTGTAAAAAGGTAATTTCAAGCCAACTGAATTTACACCAACAAGGTCACACGAAAAGAAGAAGAAGACCAACAAGGCCATGACCATAATCAGCGTATAATTTTAACCATGAAATAATAGCCCACTGCTGAGACACAGGCCTCTTCGAGTGGGAATGGGCTGTAATCTACCACTCGAGCCCAGTACGGGTTGGTAGATATCAGGTCTTCGAATTTTTCTGTTCTAGGTCATACTGGTTACCTCACGTGAAATTATTTACACAAAGTAAAGCGTCGGCCTGGGTACGAACGCACAACCTACAACTCGTAAGTCGGGACCATTACCACTGGGATAACAAAGATAGTCAGCAAAAATTATTAACAAGGAAACAGAACTTGAGTTGCTTAGGACTCTCTGTAATGATTATAACCCAATTTAAATGTGTAGCTGTAGTTTCTTTAGGACTGAAGTTAACCGGTAAAGGACCGCGGACGCACCGGTGCGTCCAACGGCCGTGACAGATTTACGACCGCACTTAAATAAACAATTACTCAGGTTTCATTATAACGTCTCAAGTAGTATTGTTTATGTTTTTTGCTACTCGAATAGATTAGAAATACGTTTCAAATGGTTACAGTCTTTGTAAACAACGTTCACTTATCTTTATTACCCGCTTTTGTTATTATTTCTTTTGTTCTTTGTGATAAGGATTTCTGATAAAACTACCGTACCAATTCACACGAAATTTTGCAGGGTACATTATGCATAGATAAGTTATCTAACAAAAGCGTTTTTAGAGACAAACATTGAAAACAAAAAATTCAAAAAATCTAGATTTTTTATGATCTAGAATTTCTATTGCTTACGTAACTTTCACCGTACCAAAAAAATATTTTTTTGTTTTATTTTGTTCTAAATGTTGTCTAAAACGATGATACATGTAATATAGAAAAGAAATAAAACACTTACGGATCAGATCCATACAGAAAAACCACAAAATATAACAACTTTCACTGTGACGGGAACTTTCTCTTTTTTGTTTGTTTACACTTTTTTGGTTGGGTCAAAATAGGTGTTATTTAGTGCGAATATTATCTAAAACGATGTAATATTTACTTCAAAATGAAAATATCACCACTTTCCGACGATTTACACACAAAAACCATTAAAAAACGAATTATTACAGCGGACGGGAGTGACATTTGACTGACATTTTACCGCGCGGGAACGTGATTTTCAACATTTTTTTAAAATGTTGCCTATTAATATTTTTGCTTTTAGTCGATTTATTTGACGAGAATATCTATCCGACCATAGACAGAAAAATCCACAGACGATAATAGCCATTACAACAAGTACAAATAGAGATGTAAGTCGCGTGGGTGTGCCGTCTCTCATGAGAGACGCCGGTCCTTTACCGGAAGATTTCTCAGACTAGCGAATGAAGTGCTATTCGCCCGGCTTTTGCGGAGCATCGCCGTGTCCTCGTGGAGGCGTTCGGCGGCGGTGATCTCTCGCATCCGGCCCTGATTCAGGCCATGGTACGGAGCGACATAGGAGGCCGTCACCTCCTTCTGCCAACCAGTAATGCTTGCAAAGGAGGAGGCGGAACGCGTGAGGGAGAGGCAAATTTCGCGCCCTCTCGCCCTAACCGCCACAGGAGACGCCCTGGGCGTCGGGAATCGCAGGCTGATTTCTGCCACAGTAGGCGCGGGCTTGCGGACGGTGAGTAATGGGTAGCTCGCCGTCCGATAAGGACCAGGCCCGAGTCGACGACGTGTTGTGTTCCACGCGCGCCTCAAAGAGATTGTAGCGGCTCGGGCTGCACTGGGTAGGCTGTGCAGGCCGTTAACGGATAGGTAGATTTAGGTAGAAAATAAAATAGCTAGATATATTAATAGATATAATTTATAAACAGTAGTAGTAGTACACGGCTAGGTCGTGGGTCAGATCCTGACACTGAGTCTGAGCACTCGCACACTTAGGATAGAAGGGAAGGGTACCGTCCTTGGTAGCACATGGTAGTGGTAGTCGTAGTGAACGCCTGTCAGCACAGGCGCGCGGCGGTAGACCGCAGGTAGGCAGGCATTGGCCACAAGCGGAGATCGCCTTTCAGCACAGGCGTGCGGCGGTAGGCCGCAGGTAGGCAGGCCTTTGCCACACGTGGAGATCGCCTGTCAGCACAGGCGCGCGGCGGTAGGCCGCAGGTAGGCAGGCATGCGGCGGTGTGCAGCCTGAGCCCGTACAGGGAGCCCTGAAAGGCGCGGTAGGAAGCGCATGTCAGGTGGGTGCGAGCAGTAGCAGGCCGCATGCGATGTGTCATCTTCTTCCCCTTTTAGTGACCAAGGTACGGTACGGGGAAAGCAGAGTAGGTAGCAGCTAACACATCGCAGCAGCTTACAGGCAGAGAGAAAGAGCAGAGCTAGCGTGGCACAATGACAGATGCAAAGTGAGGTTAAGCATGGTGAACACGCGAGCATAGAATACAAGGTCAACAGATAGCAGATGGCTTGATTAATAGCTTATATTATTATAATACTAATGTGGAACTCACCCTAGGTCGGGGCACACAGTCCTGAGGGACACCTCCTTTAGGAAGGCAAGCGGCAGTCGAAATGACAGAGTGTCCTTAGAATATTAGTGTTGTGCCACGTTTGTAGTGATGTGGTTAGTTACTAATAGGGAATCACTCGACTAAATGTAGTGAGACCGCTCACAACGCTACAAGATGTCAGCAGAACTGATGGGGTCCGCCAGGGTCGATGCCTGCCGGGGTTGCGAGGAAGTCCGAAAGGGATATCGTGGCTCCCGGCAACATGGTAACTGAAGGAAAACTGGTGGGTTTTAGTCAGTAAGAGTTTGACACGCCCTCCCACTCCGCCCAGAGTGGGAGAAGATATTTGACAATAACCCACGCAAAAAAAAAAGATAGCAACTCTGCAAATTTTAAAATTTTTCATCATGGGTATCGTTTTCATGGTTTTTGAGGGTGTTAAAGCCGATAGTGGAGTCAAAATGTAAATCCAAGATGGCAGCTCAGATTTTTTTTTATCACTGTTATTGTTTTTACAGTTTTCGAGGGTGCTAAAGCCAATAGTGAGGTCAAAATGTAAATCCAAGATGGCGGCCTCGAAAATTAAAAAAAATTTAATCATGAATGTGTATCGTTTTCATAGTTTTCGAGAGTGCTAAAGCCGATAATGAGGTTAAATTTTAAATCCAAGATGGCAGCTGGGCAATTTTTTTTTTGTCATGCGTGTCGTTTTCATAGTTTTCGAGGGTGCTAAAGCCGATAATGAGGTAAAAATGTAAATCCAAGATGGCGGCTGCGAAAGTTTTCAAATTTTTCGTTATGGGTGTCGTTTTCATAGTTTTCGAAGGTTCTAAAGCCGATATGAGGTCAAAATGTAAATCCAAGATGGCGGCTGCAAAAAGTTTATTTTTGTTTTAAATCATACGTGAGAAAGAACTTTCCTCCTAACAGGGGTCCCTACACCGCACACTTTTTTAAAATTTTAAAATGACGCCAGTAAATTAATTTTACTAAACGAAAAATAGGAATAAGTATCGGAGGCGTATAACGATCAGTTAAGCTAAACATTATTATTTAAATTACGTCCTCAATCAATAATTCTACTGATTATTAATTTACAATATTTAAAAAATCTGACTTTTTTAAGGTTTTTCACGCGATTATTGTTTGTATATTAGTGGTATGGGTGGAAAAAATTACCTTGTCTGTCTTTAATGTTGTTACTTTTTCGGACGACAGTGGACTTGTCTGGCAGCTAGCCAAACGTAGTTTTAGTTAAAGCAATGGCACCTAAAATTTTATCGGAGAAGCAACCGGATGGCGAGTGGTAATCTGGGTATTGAAGTGATACCAAACCGGATGGCATTGCTACACACAATTTCCTTGCACATAATAGAGCGTAAATTTTGAATGCTACGCCAAAAAATATATTTTAGGCCCCCATCCCCAATATCTCCGCCCATTTGGGGTCCATTCGGACGGTACGGGGAGTTTCGATATCACTTTAAAACCCAGATTACCACTCGCCATCCGGTTGCCTCTCCGATAAAATTTTACATGACATTGCCTTGAATATTTGGTTATATAATCGACACGCAGTTATACAATCGACACGCTAGTTGAAGTGCTGACCTATGACTTGAATACCCACTTATTTCTTATTCTTCTGTAGGTACTTACGTAGGTACATGTACAAATAAGTTTTTTTCGACCTAAGGATTATTGTGATTCATTGTAGGTATATAGTGCACATCTTGTCGGTTATGTTTACGACCACTTTAATTAGTTTTCATAATATCCACTCCAGACCACACTGAAATTATATCCTAACTGTTAGGTTACCTATATTTTTTTCTCGGTGCACAGTTTGTAACATTCATAGCGTCTGGCCGCTTAACTCGCGCTAACGAGTCTGGTAAACTTTCATTTCAGCAAATGTGGAACGTTTTCATACCTTTTGTCTGCCTAGTTGTTTCGATTAGCGACCAACAACCTCATTAGTACTTACTTAGGTCATTTCATTTCTAATTTCAGTCGAAAATAATTATATTAGATCGGTGTTATTTACATGAAAATTTAATCGTGGAATCTTTCAATCTCCCATTTGCTTAGCACTTTTTCATCGGGTCGTTAATGAGTTTGTTTCCTTAGCAAATTACGACTTAGAAAGTTTAAAATTGTCCCTTCCTGTCCGCTTGTATTAAAAAGCTCGATGATATTCATTATACAAAGAAGTCAACTCATTCACCGCAATAAGTGACTTTTATTGCATACAACACCACCTTTCGTAATTTAAATGGAAATCTCGCTCATGGGAGGATTATGATATTTATAATTCGAGAAAATTATAAATGAGTTTTACTCCCAAAGAAATTGTAAATACAATTGTATTGTATTGTAGCCACGACACGATTAAGTAGAAACAAACTAGCTAGTTTGTTTCTACTTAATCGAGTCGTGGCCGTTCTCATAATAAAAATATTTCTCGTACAATATTAAAAAGTTTCTAGTTTGCAAAAGGGAAAAAATACATAATTGCTTCATCTGGAGATTTGCCAATTCCTATTTTATCGTTCCTAGATCGTAATTTCCGTTCTTCGTGTAGACTCCAGCGCGGGCTAACGAATTATCTTCATAAATTATTCGACATGGCGTTTTTTTGACATTTTTCTCCTTTGTCGTGAAATTGAGAATAAGGCTGCAAAATAAACGAGTATTATTACGCTGATCTTAGAAACTTAACGTACTTATGCAAAAATATATTCGAGCGTTTCTTGTATGTGAAATGAAAATAACAACACTGAAGTCAAATATTCTTATTGACATACTGTTTAATATAAGATATTTATGTTTTTGCATGAATGTTAATAGAGAGATACAAAATATTTCAAACATTGACAATGTTGGAAATCCTTTAAAAAAATATTTTAATACCATGAGCGTTTAAAATAAAATTTACCTCATGTTTTGACAAAATATTTTGGCTTGTAGGTTTTAGGTGTAGATAATAGGTTTTGTTCATTGGTCACAACTAAAACCAGTAAAGAATTGAAAGGTTTCACAACAGTATAAGAAAAAAAAAAAATACACAAAGTATATATTTGGTAAAAGTCATTCTAGTTTTTGGATTCAGGGAAATTAAAGTTTATCTGAAGGTTTAGTGGCTTTATTTCAGCAGGTTGCTAAAGTCGTAATTTTGTTTTCAGGTTCAGAGTCCAGTGCTAGTGGTGGAGCTAAACCTAAATAGACTAGAGGGCACACAGCTCAGGGCGCTGGGTCTGCTGTCCGTGTACGGGTTCAATGTGACGTATGAGGTGCGAGGAGCAGCGCAGTCACCGGGACCCACTTCATGCAGCGCCATCGAATGCAGACTGCTGGGGCACTGCTACGCCAGGCGGGATTATCAGTAAGCTGGGCACGAATTTAACGATCAAGAAACCATTTGCAATTTTCTTGATGTAATCATGGACCTTTTTGTTACCAACATACCTACCTAAGAACCTGCTATGTAAATAACAGTTACAGAAAGTTATTATAACGTCATCCATATAGAGCACTTAGTCTATATGGAAAAACACGAATAATTGAAGTTAACTCAAAAAGTACCCAAGCAACGTTAAGAAAATTTATATGGAGCCTTGAGAGGCATACTCTTTCCGAAGAAAAAAATAATTTTGAAAATCCGTCTTTAAATAACGGAGTATGCCAAAAGATATATAAACATCCGAATTGAGAACCTCCTCCTTTTTTAGAAGTTGGTTATAAATAAACATGTCACAGTCTTAGTTGAAAACTCCATTAGTGAAGGCAAAAAAGCGTGGGAATTTAGTGCCAACGAGACCAAATCGGGTACCAGAACTCAACTCAACTGACTGACAAAATATAGAGAACACAACATTCTCTGTTTACGAATTCTGGTGTGCACACCAAAAAACCGTGTATTATTTTTAAAATGCCGTAGCGTACATTCCCACGCCAGTATTTGCAATATTTATTGCTAACTTCGCAATATTTTCCACATCGCAGGGAGTTTTACTGTTCGTGTTTCGAGGGTTACTCGGGAGCGGACTGCGGAGATGGGCCGCTGTGTCCGAGGACCTCCAACATGTGTAAGAATGGCGGCACCTGCAGGTGAGTGAACCCATGACCCTCCGGTTGGCACCGTTTGGTACATAATATTAACCCCTATGTTTCAACTGTCATATTTTAGTTAATGTTGTTCGCAGTTTAAGTATAAATTTTACTGTTAATATAATATTTATTAGACAATACAATGTAACAACAAAGAAGGAAAATGTGTAGAAAACACATTTTCTTTTCTTTAGTACATACAGTTCCGGTTTTTTATTTCATGAGACGTAGTCACATCTGTATGTAAGGGTCACATTTAGCGTTTGAAACAATTCCGCTTTTTGCGTCGTGTATCCTCAAAGTCGTTGGTTTTTTGTTCTGGGACAAAAAGGGGTTGGAATTAAAGTACCATAAACTTAGGTAACGTTGTTTCGTGGATTTCTAGCACATTTAACAATATGTACAGAAGTTTTGTAAATGTGTATTTCCTGTTAGAGGAGTACGTACTGTAGCCCAAACGTCGACTCGATCGAAAATGTTCATTAAACATCAACCGTTAGACGTCATTCATTTAAACCATAATATACAAGCTGTATGTATCGACAGACAGATGGGCCCAGCCGCCGTCAGCTGTCTCTGTGCGCCAGGCTACACGGGTGACCTGTGCGAAGCACAGCTAGCACCACCCGGTGAGAAATATTTCTATATTTTATAGCTTTTTTCTTTCTAAAAACAGCATCGTCTCCCTCAATGTGGGTTTATCACTATTTCTGTTTTCATTTGAAATAAAATTAAAGATTTACTTTATAGAGTCTAATTTTGTAAGCAAGTCTTCCACGTTAATATCAATTATGAAAATTTTGATTCAGAGTGCGGTATAGAAGAATGTTCAGATGTTTGTAAGGAAGGAACAGCTTGTGACTGTAACCCGAAGGATACAGACTTCTGTGAGTATTTATATTAATCGATAATCTTAAGAAGCGGGTGATACATTCATTTAAGTAGTGCCTGCTATATATAACTATGTTTCTAAACGTTGTCCCCCTCATCAAAAAACGCGGCGTATAGTTATGCCAAACTTAGCACAAGAAAATTTTATGGGATTGGGTAGGTAGGTAGCTAATCTGAAGGTTATAACTAAATCCCACATTTATTCATATGGGGATGTATGTTTATAGCATCAGCACGATTTGAAACAAGACTGGAAGTAGTGGATCAAGCAGATGTAAACATATCTCAAGAAGTTATCAAACAGGTATTTACAAATATTATATAACTAAATAATAGAATACTTAATTATATTCTAGAGGGAAAGTTAATTAATAACAACTACCTTATCTCTTTCAGTTAACAAGTTATTTAAAGGCGTCAAACATTACATTAGAAGATGAAATAGAAGTTCTTAACATAAGGTAAGTTTCTGTTCTCTAAACACTGTTGGTGTATCTCGTAGTGGTGTGAACTGGTGTGTACTACACTGTACACGTATGTATGTGTCAGTACGGTGTCTGCGGGCGGCGCACGCGGGGTGTGGGTGCGCGTGTGGGGCGTGCGGCGTGACGCGGGTGCACTGCGCGCAGCACTGGCGCGCATGCGCACACACCACGTACGTCTGCGCACCGACACGCTGCACTTCTACATGCAGCCTGCGCTTAGCTTGCACGTGAGAACCAACCTATGCTTCTTTTATCTGTGACCGTAAAACCATCATTCGCTAAACGTCTTTTTGTAGAATCTTGAAAATACGAATCCTCTATTACCGTTAAACTTCTTGTAACAAAATCTTCTAATAATAATTCGTTCACCAAGACTCACGACCATAACTACTGTGTCGACACCATCAATCTTAACGCAATGAAATCTACTAAAGAACAATCATTAGTGCTTCAGGGATTCGGAGAAAAATCTCAGCTTGATTAATTCCTAAGTATCCATCAGCAGTTGATGAAAATAAAGGCTTGAGCTTGATTCCCGACACTAGATGGAGTTTCGGAGAAATGCCTTGTAGGAAAATTTTAATTCCAAATAATAATTTGGAACAATTTTTCTACGTGCTCTATGTGTTCATACTTTCATGGGCTAAGTGAAATTAATTGCTCGGTGTGAGAAAACCGGAGTAATATAAAAAATTTGACGACTCTCAAACTGTCTATTAATCGCTGCATTCTTTGCTATAATTCTCGTACTTACAGGATAACTTATGCTTGGACATTTTCAATTAAGTAACGTCCTTTTGCAGACTCTGGTTGTGAACCATCGTCCAGAGATATGGGAAGGGTCGGAGTTCATACTGACATGTATGGCGTATGGATCTCTGAACATCGCCTTCACGTGGTACAAAGACGGTGTCAAGATAAACTTCAATGGTACTACGAGGTAAGTGAAGGTTTTTGAGTGAGTGTGTGAGACTGTATTTTCTAGTTTTTTGACAAACAAGCCTTAACAAACTTTCCAGGCTGGTAGATTTCGACATATCGAATGCTACCTAATAGCCTGGCGTCGAGACCGACGAGTGAGCGCGGCCTGTGCAGTCCCGGCTCCTAACGAGCACCCATCCAATTACCGGCGACTGTTATTTAACCGCACCGATTAATCGGCTAACTTCCAACATGCTCCCTTCCTGATGGTTTCATTTCGTTTAGATTTATACAACGTGTTCCTTTAAAAAAAAACCTTGGAGTTATGGGACATCACCCATAACTCTAAGGTTTTTTATGCTTTAAGTAAAAATAGAACAAAGTCCTAGGACACGTGTTTCAAACGTATGTACCTACATAGTTTTGAAGATAACATAACACTAGACTCCCGATGTGTGTATCTAAGTTTCATTGATAAGTAAAAGTAAATAATTTTCATTCAAACCAATCTTTCAAAAAAGCTAAGAGAATGCGATGTTTTTTTTTATGGACTAATATAGTAAGTATCAAATGTTTTTTTATTTTTATTTTATATTTTACGTAACGTTTTACATAAATAATCGTGACTTTGTCGAATTATTTTGAATGAAGAATTAAAAAGAAAATAAATAATGAATTGAATAATTATCATATGATGCCAGTTGATTGTTTGACGTGGTCTCGTTTATACCATAGAATTATGGGATATCAAAAGGAACACGTAACGCAATATGAAAATAAGTATATACGAATATATTCATTTTACAGCAGAAGTGAAGAATTGAAAACGTTATTTGAAACAGACTGTAATTTTTCACTACACATACTTGCAAATACGAGTCGACTAAGTTCGTTAGCAAATGGCAGAAAGCAACCATTGATGCAAGATAATAGTGTTCTTTTTCAGAGACATTTGGACCCGCACGGTGTCAGAAGACGCGCTCGGTCGTCGCATGTCAGTGCTAGGCCTATCAGAAGCGAAGAGGCCCGACAGCGGCAAGTGGTCCTGTGCAGCAGACGATGCTGGCAGGAGACGATGTAGGGCGCTGAGGCTGACGGTGCTGAGACCACCCGATATACGACTCGTGCCTTCCACAATCACTGTCAATAAGGTGAACCGATAAAGACCTGTACCCTAATTGCGTAATACAATAAAATCACAATCTGTTTCGATTTGAAACAGATTGCTGATCCATTGCTTCGTAAGTTGGAAAAAAAAACACTCTGCTCACCAATGTAAATAACGTAATAAATGTTGTTGAACTGTCAAAATGAAACAAATTAGACAAAATTGTTTACGAAAATAAGTTACGCAATTAGGGTACAGTGGTATTATCTGGTGGTGGAATACATACTTTTACACAAAATAAAAATAAATATTTTCAAGTTGTAGTAGCAATTATTTGTAGTTGACAGTTGATATAAATGTGTGTCAGGGCGACAACGTGAGTATAACATGTCTGGCGGGAGCGGGGCGGGTGCACGGCGCGCTCGGGTTCAGTTGGGCGAGGGAGAGGACGCTGCTACCGATGGCGCCGGGCAGAGTGGTCTGGGAGGATCTGTACCCCGCGGGGAGTGTGCTCAAGCTTTACAATGTACAGGTAAGTTACATAGTGCACTTCCACTCAAAAAATATTTTGTTTCCTTTTGTTTTCCTACTATTCAACATGCCTTTTGGCGTTTTTTTTTTAAATTAGAAATCCAGCGAGTTTCGTTGTCAAGTATCATCAATGGCTGGCACCAACGCCAAAGGCGTGACTATGTGGGCTCTAGGAGCGGACGAAGTAGCGTGTGAGAGTGACGCCTCCCATGGCTTGCGCTGGCCGAAGACTGCTCCCGGAGCGCACGCGACAGTTTCCTGTCCACCTGGATACAGTGGGGAGACTACGAGGCAAGTGAAATATACTAATTAAACTAAAAGAAATAGGCGAACAAAAGACAATAATTTATCATTTGTATGACATGTAGTGAAAGTTTTTTATCTGTAACTTACTTTCAGGTTCTGTGAGCCAAAAACCAGTCAACATGACGTCAAGTGGATGCTTCCAGATTTCTCTGGTTGTGTTGCAGACTCACTTCGAGATATTTATGAACAGGTAAAAGAAAACAACAAAATTAAAATGTTTTTACCCGTCTGCCCCAAAAGGAGGGTAATGTTTTTCGAGAGTATGTATGTATGTCTATTTCTTTGGCTCGCTCTGTAGCCTAAACGGCTTACTGGATTTTAACATGTGAGGTGTCATTAGATTCGTCTTAATTGTGGGAGTGTCATAGGCTATATAATATTCATATATTGCATCTGCAAATACAAAAAAAGGGGTAGGTTTAAAAAAAACTACATTATTGTTATCAAATAAAAGCTAGTTTTATTATTTGAATAAAACTAAAAAGCTTGAAATTAAAAAAAAGTAAAAAATAAAAAACCCGACTGCAAAAACCAATAACCTGAAGTTTTGGTGAAACTTTTGTTTGTCCCCGCCTGCGATACCAAAATCCTACAGATTATAATGCTTGTTTTTCTCTTTTCAGTTATGAGTTTTTGCAGTCGGGTTTTTTGTTTCTTTTTTCGTATCTTCATAACAACCAGTTAAAAGCACGTGTGATACATTATGCTATCCTTTACTTATATTATTTAATAAATTTTTATCAAGTGGTATTTTCCCTGAAGTTTGGAAACAGTCAAATACTGTACGGGTTCATAAGAATGGTTCCAAGCAGGACGTAGCGACCTATCGACCTATTTCTATACTATCTGCTTTCTCCAAGCTATTTGAGAGGTACACGGTAAATTATATCTTGCTATTCGCTGTGTTTTAATAAAAGAACAGCATGGCTTTGTTAAAGACAAATCTTGCATTAGCAATCTCCTAATTTTCATATCCCAACTGTTTGATAGTCTCGATAATAGACAGCAGATTGATGCGGTGTACACAGATTTTCAGAAGACTTTCGATAAACTTGACCACACACTACTACTTAATAAAATTGCTTACAATGGAATCAGAGGGGACCTTTTACGGTGGTTTATATCTTACATAACTAACAGAATACAAAAGGTGGTTGTTAATGGCTTCGAATCTGGCTCTTTTTGGGTCACCTCCGGTGTACCACAAGGTTCTATTTTAGGCCCTTTATGTTTTCAAAATTCAAAATTTCTTCTCTATGCGGACGATTTAAAGGTCTATAAAATTATTTCTGATAAAGGCGATTGTTTAAACTTCCAGCAGGATTTAGACCGTTTCTCTAGCTACTGTTCTTCTAATAAGCTTCACCTCAGTCTTCCAAAATGTCACATTATAACATTTACCAAAAAGAAAAATATTACCGAGTTCGACTATCGTCTAGCCAATACACCAATTAGTAAAGTAGGTTTTCTCCGCGATCTTGGTGTTCTGCTAGATTCGAAGCTCCATCTGGATGCTCATATAGAAAAAATTGTTAACAAGGCCTACCAAATGTTTGGCTTTGTCATGAGATCTTCCAGGGATTTTCCTTCTTGCACTTATATAAATCAATAATTACCACAGTTAGAGTTTGCAGTACCTATTGCAAACTCTATATTTTTATAGTGAACAATTAGAACTAGTACAACGTAAATACCTTCGTGCAATGAATTTTAGATGTTATCGAAAAAAAATGTCATAGGTACCTCTTAATTCTTAAAAAGTATGATCTTCTAACCTTAAAATCAAGACGGAAACTTCTGGAAGTTATGACTCTGTTCAATGTTTGCCGCAATCATTTTGACTCTCCGGACTTAGTTGGAAGTCTGTGTTACCTGGTTCCTCGAACAGTTCATGTACGAGAGGTACTCTCTCGACGTCTATTTGCTACTCGCCTTTGTAAAACCAACGCTGGCTCGCGTTCGCCACTTCATCGTTTAGTTGAGACATATAACAATGAGTTTAATTCAATCGACATTCTTTTTCTTAGTAAAAATGCATTTAAGAAGCAAATCCAAGCAACCCTAAAGAATCAGCAAAGTATTGTATAATGACGTAATGTTTGATATTAGTACGCACACAAACTTACTTTTTATTTTTTTGTTTCTGTTATTAATTAAAAAATCCAGATATGCGTTCCAGGATAATGCCAGTCGTGTAGGTATTGTATCTGTGTAACTAGCTAGTTTTTAAATATTTCATATTGTAATCTGTGGAAAACGTAGTGGGTAGCATAATTGTTTAAAATGTTACACTTAAGATATTATGACTGTTATTTATTGTGCTACTGTTTGTTTTCCCTTAAATAAATAAATAAAACATACCTACATCATGTTGTTGTCAGTTCACTCTGATATCGCTGGGCTACTCTTGGCGCGCTGTGTCGCACGTGTTGCGGCAGTACGGCACAGTGCTGCGCTCCCTGCCGACACACCCGGGCGAGGGCGAGCCTCCCCTCACACATGCAGCGCACATGCTGCGCTACCTCATGTCTGCTGCAGCTCAGCCAGCCGACAGGTACCACAGCGCGGAACATCTGCTGCACATCTATGACCACCTGCTCACACATCCTGATGCTTTCCTGGATGAAGAGGTTAGGAGCTACTGAAATTTAAGATTAGCTTGAAGCAAGGTCATGTTTATATTGAGTTTAGAATGTTGTACTGATTGGCTATGTTATGTCTATTAGAAAATCTTCGATCTTCAAAACGCGGTAGTGGACACAGCGGGCATGAGGAGTGACTTAGACAAGCGCTACCACAAGTTCACAGTCACAACGAAACCAGTACATGACGATAACGCGGCGCACTTCGAGCTTCAGCCAGCTCCAGTGGGGAGCGAGGAGTGGCTCGTGACGTCAGTAGGAGTTGAGCTGGCGGATAGAACTGGCAATACTTCCGTGGTCACCTTGCTGTATCATGATCTGGGAGCAAGGTTGCCTTCGTTGAGAAGATACGTCGAATATAAGTAAGGAGCCCCTTTCTTTTATTACAGACAGTACTACAGTCCATTATAACAATATGTAACATTACGAGTTTATAAATTGCAATAAATATACAGGATTTAAAAAAAAAACACTACAAAGTAAAAATAACTTTAATTTCGGAAGTCAACGTCTTTGGATCAGTATTTTAGTTTTTGCTACCGACTTCCAAAATTAAAGTAATTTTTGAAAAAAGTAGTTGTAGTGTTTTTTTTGTGTAAGTCGGTTGCTTTTTTTTTGTATTTACTTTTTAAGTTTCACTTTTTAGTTATATATAGTACTTACCCCATACCAATTCGTGGTACACGAATGCTACAACAGCAACAGTGACAGGAAGTATTATAACATCATCAAGATACACAAAATGCATTAAATACGTATTATCCAAGCTAACTCAAAAACTACTCAAGCAAATTTAATAAAATTTATATGGACCCCCTGCACAAGCTAGCAAGAAACTTCAAAATCGATCCACAATTATTGACGAAACTAACGATGAACATACGTTTAAAAAAATACATACAGACGAACATAGTTAATAGTTTGCGTAAATGACGGCTCTTTTTAACTGACTTCAAAAAAGGACCTCCTCCTTTTTTTACGCAAACTATGCATCACACTAAGTCACTTTCTGCAAAAATTGTTGCTGGGAAAGCACTTTTATGTTTGGTGTGAAAACTCGCTGTTTACGGCAGTGCGTAATGTTACGCACGCACAACATTATGTTTATGGGTGCAGGGATCGTGGGAGTATTTAAAGTTAAGTACATTATAACATACAAAACACACATGTGTCTGTGTGTTAGTACATTTAAAATTTGTTTTCCTTTAAAAGAACTTTAAAAAGTTGGAACTTTGACCTTTAATATCTCCGTAACTAGAAGGTTCCCAGATATGGTCCAGTATAAAAAATATGTTACTTACGAGAAGAACAAGGTGACCCTCGGCTTCGTTAAGGGTAATTTTACATCCGTTACATTACACTAGACCCTGCCTTCAGTACACTCTACCTTTATGAATAATACCATGATTATGTATTGTGTAATTTTGTATTAAGATTTTAAAGAAATTTATAAATTTATTGATTTTACTAAAGATTTTAGCTTCCATTACAATTTGCTAGATTAACGTCTTTTGTTTAAGGTTTTTGGTGTTTCCAGTATTTTTGTTAAGTTTTTTTTTTTTCCATTGTTTTCATTTCCCTCCCGATACTTGTAGCGGCAACTGTTCTAGGTCCGGCCGCGCGACAGAGTACACAGTAGTATCACAACAGGTGCAGGTGTCTGTGAGTGGCGCGGGAGTTGATGCCACGCTCCCTCACACTGTCACACTGCTGTTCGTGCACTCCAAGAATTATAGCGCTGTTGGTGAGTAAGACACCAAACACAACGCTCGACAACGATGTCATCTAGAATGTACGCGTCGCTCGCTCATGTAGTTGTTCTGTGTCAGCACCTCAGCTCGCGTGTGGAGGCCGGTCGCGCTCGGCGCCGCGCGTGTGGAGCACGCAGGCGTGTGAGCTGCGCGTACCGGAGCGCACACACGTCGCGTGCCGCTGTCGAGGACTGGCGACCATCGCACTCTTCATTGTGGACTGGGAGACATTCGTGAGAAATCTAAAAGAATTTATGTAAAATGAGGCTACTTAATTCGATAACCACTCAAAAAATATTTTTTCAGACAGTTACAGATAATGACTTACGAGGCATCGTGAAGATCACAGTGAGCCTGGGGGGTGCGATGTGTCTTGTGGCGGCATCACTGCAGCTCCTCGGCCTGGTAGCTGGCAGTAAGACCAGACTGCCAGTGCTGCTCAAAGCTGCCACTGCGGGCTTTCACTCTGCAGCTATGTTGGCTCTACTTGAATGTGATACGAGGCAGGTGAGTATTAATAACCGGGGTCTTGTGTAAATGTTTGAAATAACAAGTGAGCGAGGTGTGCTGCTATGTCGTGCAGGACGTAGCATGTCCGGGTGGCGTGGGCTGGGCGGTGGCGCTGTGCTGGATGGCGGGCTGCGCCGCGCTGTGTGCTGCGCCGCTGCTGCTGCACGCCGAGCTGGCTGCCACAGCCACGCGCGCGCCCTCTGTTGGACTACTGTGCGGTACGTGGAGGTGCAGACGGCCGGTGTGCAGGAGGGCCGCGCGTGTCGCTGTACTCACGCGAACTGGTTGCAGGCGTGTGCACACTATGCTGGCTGACCGCTCGGCTGTGGGGCGGCGCACCGCTGCAGCTGGGCGCGGCCGCCAACGTCGTGTGTGCTGCAGGCCAAGCGCTACTAGCCGCGCTCGCGCTCGCACTCACGCTCGCGCTCAGAGGGCGAGCACGCGAGCTCAAGCCAGGGAGACAAGAGCACGTGCGCGAGCGAGCACAAGTAGTGCGGCACACGCTAGTTCTGCTGGTCACTACGTGCGCGACGCAAGCGGCCGGAGTGGCGTACGTGCAGTCCGCAGAGACCAGCATGCCGCACGTTGTAGTGCTGGCCGCCGCCGCGCTGGCTAATGTGAGTCAACTCAATGGTCGTAAGAATCAATGTCATTTAGACCAATAAACTCGACCAAAATCTCCTATGCTTGTCCAGGGTATAGCGATGCTGCTGTGCTACGTGATCATGGACGAGGAGTGTCTGCAGGCAGCGCGGCGCCTGCTCACGCTCTCCTCACACAGCGAGTGGCAGGACGCGCCCGAGGGAGACGCCTCACATAGTCGTGAGTGAGATTTTTCTTTTTGACATATATTTTGCCACGATTTCGATGTACAGTCAGCGTCACTATGTGGGGACCCCGCAATATTAAAATATTATACTGTTATAATATTGTTTTTTTAATATTCTAAAGAATACTTAAAAAAATGGCTTGACGTGGATTCGAACCAACGCATTATCCAACGTAGCTATTCAATATAACATAGCTATGAGTTATTCATGTTATTATTATCTGGAAAATAAACTATTTCATTTCAATACAGTTTTCACAAACAAACAATCTAGCTCGTTGCGATTGTGATGAATTTGTAATCTACAATCATCCGTTTTACTCCATTATTCGGTCTCTGCAAGTAATTGATGGTTGTTTTAATTTGAGGGTATATATTCATTGTATTAACCATTATTAAAGACTACGATTCTCATCAAATTTATTTGTATGAGTTACTTCAAATTATAAGAACAAATATTGTTGTTTTGTACAAACAAAATGCTAATGGTTGTGATATTATATAGCAATGATTAATACATGCTTTAAGGTAAGGTTTACCTTTATTTACTTATTACTCTTTTTTGCAATTGTTTTGTTATTCTTGCGAAATAAAGTAAAAAGAAGTACATACATTGAAAAACATTAATTTTGTGATGTCAAAAAGAAAACTAAGTTCTGGGAATAAAACCTCCATTAATATCCGCATCCAGCAATCTTAAAAACCACCGATCTGATCTAGTCTGTTTAAGTTCTTCTGTATTGTTGCTTGTCAAAATACATAATAATATTATCAACAAACAAAAATAAATCGATGTTCTTAATAAAAATGTTTTTGTACAAATACAAAAAAGTGTGATGCAGTGAAGCTATGTCGGTTTTGAACTTGCTTCTCTTTTCCTGAGGTACCTAGTTGATGAAGCTGTGTGTACCAGAACCTACAAAGAGCTCCACAATTGAATGGAATGATCTATCACTAGATACATATCTTCTGCTCTTAACTTATAAAATGTTTTCCCAGAACTTGCATTGTAGTGAACTCTTTTTCGTCTTTGATGATTAGTGATTGAGATTATTTGTCTCAGCCGAATGCACTGCAATGACTTCATTTAATTTACTACCAGCCATAACTTTTTATGCAAAGTTATTGCTGCAGGCTCTCGTTAGCTGCACGCTGAGGTGCAAGTTTGTTAACTTATTTCGATCGTCAAATTATAGAACTAACAACCCTGTTGCCTGAACCTTTAATTGAGTTATGTTTTCTTTCGGCTTGTTTCTCGTGATTGTTTAGAGGTGTGTACTTACTTCTAAGCTGTTGTCATCACATTGTTGTAGTATACATAAAGCAAGCTCGCGAGGTGGATTGCTCCTCGTCTCATGTGTCGCCCGCTAGCACCTACTGGCAAGCGCCGACGTTAGAGAGCCCGAACACGATGTACAGGTGAGGACTGAGGTTCAATTTCACTATCATTTAGACGCCATCACGAAATCACTTCTATCAGGCCTGACTGGTTCCCTTGTTGCTGCAGGCGTCAGTCGAGCGGCGCGTGTGTGGCGGACATAGTGCGGTGCGTGGAGTACAAGCACAAGCTGCAGTCACCGCGCACACACTTGCGCACACTGTGTGACGTCATACCCACAGGTAGCGCTATGTGAATACTTCTTTAAGGTCTGGATTGTTTGTAATTTGAGAAAGTTTGAGTCATTTTACAGACCACTTCTGGTGACCTATAATTTGACTTCTCAATGCTTTTTGGTTACTTGTAACATACCTAACTGAAAAACGTTAACCTCTAATTCCCTAAATTACACTTGACATCATACAGCATAGTTAAACTGTGACTCCCACAGACGGCGACGGTGTGGACGCGCAAACACAGTCGCACGTGTCTCGTGTGTGTGTAGAGCTGCGCGTGATGCCCGCGACACACGCACCACCACACGACACAGACACGCGCACCTACAGGGACAGTACCGACACCCCCAAGGTAGAGCAATTTCAAATAAACGTAAATTTACTAAAAATGGCAACTGGAAATCTAATCTAATCATATCTAATTCCCAGGAGAGCTGTACGATCTGTAGTCAGTCGACGCCCGACGTGTCGGTTCGTCCGATCAAGAGCTGTCTCAAGAAGCACGCGCCGCAGTTGTCGAGTAGTAGCTCGCTGCCGACCATCCACCGCGAGTGTGGCGACGGGCACAACCACTCACACATACAACTAGACAACACACACTCGTACGACACAACCACTTCTCACTCCACAGAAACACACACTGACAAAGTGCTGCACAAGATATCACATGACCTGGACTTCCTACTCAACAGGACGCCGAGCCGAGTCGCCGACCGCTGCTCACAGCGCATAGAAGAAGCGCCCACTTAGTGTTTGTAGTTGTTAGTAAACTATAGTGACATGGATACAGGGATGTGATATGACAACTTTAGAGATAATAATGTACATAATATATGTGTCGATGTCGATATTATAAAAATAATATTGTAATAATAATATATTTCCACAAAAACAACGAACAAATTTTATACTTAGTTAAAAGAACAAAAAGAGATAAGTAACATTAAACTGTTGTCAATCACACGATTCACACGATAGATCTGACCATTGTTAATATTGCTAAAAAAAAAAAATCATCATCATCAGTTCGAAAGCATAGGCTTTCGAACTGATGATGATGATCTTTCGGACTGCCACGAACGTAGGCCTTCTCCAGTGTATGATTATTTTTAATTATATTTTTGTATGTTTCGAAAATGTTGTTTTAATTAAATTATTTATTCATAATGGAGTAGGTAAGCTGTAAATGTATAAATATTGAGAAAATATTATTTTTATGGTTCCGTAAGTCAAACGGAAAAAATAGATTAAAGGGTCAATTCGCTGTCCGTCTGTCAAAACCCTTTTTCTCAGGAACGCGTAGAGGTATCGAGTTAATTATTATCAAATAAGTAGATCTACGGTTTCTTGGAGCTCTAAAAAAACAAGCTTCTAAGTCAACGCACTAAAAAATACGGCCATTTATACGACATATTTTGATACTCGCAAATAAGTCGAACCTTTCCCGTTGACCTAGAATAATGATATTTGGTAAGTTCTCACAGTAAAATTAAATAAAAATGTCCGAAAATCGTTAATTTGTATTTTAATCACATATTTTTTTTGTGATTATTATAAACTTACATTTGCTATTGGAGAATAAATTGACTGTGACGTAAACAGAGAACACATTTTCAACTACAAAGATAAGTTTGTTCTTGGGATAAATTGATCCCAACTACGGAACACTTCATTGTGCATGTTTCGACACACACTTGCCTGTTCTTTTTTTTTTATTTGTGTAACAACAACGTTGTGATACTAACAATTTGCACAATAGCGATTGACGCGGTCCGGTAAAGTTTAAGAGACATAAAGATTTGCAAATACATTCATTTGTCTGTGGTGTTCGTTGTTAACATATTTTCGTACGGTGGTCGTATTGATGTTTATCATAAATTAATGCAAATTGTAACAATTACGTGGAATAATTAAAAAACAGACCATTTCTTTTTTCGTGAAATATCTGTTAAAAATAATATGTTGGTCTTCAACCGCATTTACCCCAATTAAAATGAATGCCACGACGCTCGTCAAGAGAGTAATGCTTTTTATTACGAATATCTTACTTGCATCATTTCGAAAGCTATGAGTTCTATGACTTTTAGCGCAGATATTTGATTTTCAACTTCAAAATAGTAGTAATGAAGGCGAATATCCGGAAAATTAAATTTAACTAGTTTCACCATCGTAGTGAATTTGAAAAGGTGTAGTCCCACCTCGATTCCTTTCATAAAAGTGTTATAGCGGTACACTGTGATGCCAGTCTCGGGTTAACCGAGCTTTGAATGCATGTTAACTGGGTCAAGTAATGTATGTTGATTGTGAGAGAGGACACTGCCACGAGGCCCAGTTTCAGTTTAGTGAATGTAAGCCAGCCGACCTCAAAAGCCTTTTCCAGCTGTCAGACAGAATTTTTGCTCTATAAGTTAAACAAGGGTGATGCCAGATTTTTATATTTTAATCTTTCAAATGAATGAGAAAAATTATATGCAAAAAAAACCTTTTAAAAAAAAAGCTTTTATTTAAATGCTCTAAAAAGAAGAAAAAAGTTTTCTTTTAAAATTTTAACCATCAACTTATAACCTCATTATACACAATTTATATGATCATAAAAGCTTATCGCGCGATTTATTTGTGTAAATAAACTAGTACCTACCTATTTAATTGAATAACTTAATCTGCTAAGCTATTATTTTTTTAATTTCAGTTTAATTAAATACTTATAGGTACTTACTTACCTATGCAAACCTCGCGACAAGCTTTTATGATCATATAAATTGTGTATAATGAGGTTATAAGTTGATAGTAAAAATGTTAAAAGAAAATTTTATTTTCTTCTTTTTAGAGCATTTAAATAAAGGCTTTTTTTTAAAAAGGTTTTTTTGTTTTTAATTTATTTTTTACTTTTTAGTTATCGCTGGCTAGGTTTCTACTAGTAGGTAATCGAGGTCTCTACACCAAATTTCAGGTGGATTAGAGCAACGGAGCTTATAATCACCATCTTTTTTTAACCTGCATTTTTATTCTCAGCGAACCCTTTTATTTAATACCCATACTATAGGAAAGCATAAAAAACTTCAAAAGTCCGCCATATTGGATTAAGAGTGATGTCAGAATATGTTTCTAATTATTCTCGGCAAGCCCTTTCATTTGATACACATATTGCAGAAGTGCATAAAAAATAACTATTCCGCCATTTTGGATGTTCCGCCATATTGGATTTAGAATGACGTCACATTATTTTTCGAGTTACTCTCAACAAGCCCTTTCATTTGATATCCATATTGTAGAAATGCATTAAAGATAACTATTCCGTCATCTTGGATGGTCCGCCATATTAGATTTAGAATGACGTCACATTATTTTTCAAGTTATTCTCAACAAGTCCTTTCATTTGATACCCATATTGTAGAAATGCATTAAAAATAACTATTCCGCCATCTTGGATGGTCCGCCATATTAGATTTAGAATAACGTCACATAGCTTATCGTGTAATGTCATCCAAACTAAACGTGTACACAAAATTTCAGCTCAATCGGTTGAAGATATCTGCTTCAAAATTGAGTAGCAAGATTCCACCAACACAAACATACATACATACATTGCAAGTTAAAAATAAAAAAAATAAAAGAAAAAGCTTTTAACTTTTAAAATAAATGTCATATTGTCAGTAGGTAAATAAGTAAAACAGAGAAATGAAGAGTTAGTTGCTATAAAATGTCACCACATTACATTTTACAAGCCTTCAGAATCTTACAATGGCGCTCAATTGAAAGGAGTGAGTGGGTCGTTTTATATTCTAAAAGGCATTCATGTTCACTTTGAACGATACGTGGTCACTTTAGATAATATTTGAGTGCGGTTCGGTTATCCTTAATGTACACATGCGGAAACTTCGAAGTGACAGATGAACTGCCGAGCGATGCTACTAAAATAACATCCTAGATAAATAATATAATATGAACTGATGATAGTAGCAGCAGGGAGCAGTGGTGGTCCAGTGGATACGGCCGCGACATACGAGTTGTAGGTCATAGGTTTGAACTCAGACAGGCACTTTAATTTATGTAAATTATTTCATAACCACTGATCAAAACATCGTGAGGAAACCGGCATGTAAAAATTCGAAGACGTGACATTCACCAACCCGCACTGGACCTACGTAATGGATGACGACCCTAATCCATCTCAAACAGAGGACGCCTGTGTCCCAGCAATGGGAACATTACAGACTATGGATTATTATAATACGTACATTTTATTTCCTGATTAGACTCCCAAATCTGAATGAAATCCTGACTGTAAAACATTCAATTTGTAAAATTAAATGTTAATAATTTGCGTTTTGTCGGTTGAAGGCGGCAAATAAATCCTTAATATAACGCTTGCACTCTCCGAAGATATGCAAATTCAATTTTACTCACAGTTTGAGTAGGAAATTAAATCAAAGCGAAGAAGATACTCGTTTTCGATTAAAGGAATAACTTTTGGCAAGCCACTGCGTATCCTCGGGTAGGTCTCTAAGAGAGGTATTTATTAGGTTACGTACTAGGTACTAATATACTCGTGTTAACTGTATATCTGCCTAGTACCTACCTATGTTTATACAGTGATGAACATACCACTAAAATAATGTGTACTAGGTTAAAGCCCGCTGAACTCATAAATTGTTTTGTATTTATGGCTCGTTCAGTTTTTGACATTAAGTTTTGTGTTTTTTACTGTATCCCGACTAATCCAAAAATCACAGACTTTGTCTATACTGCGTTGGTACCTTGTATAGAAAATTGTTCCTTTCTGCACTATTAAAGTGTCCAACTTTGTGGAAGTACCGACATCCTGTCGCAGTTGGACAGTTGAGATTTAGCGCTCAATTAGGACGCGTTGGAGGCGCTTCTACCTAAATATCTTAACTGTTTACTAAGCCAGCTGGTATTAACACCAACATTCAATCTTAAAAATATATTTGTAGGTAAGGACTACAATTCCATGCTTCCATTTACTTTCAAAATGAAATGGAAATGGAAATATTTCATTGATGAATCTGAAATTTGATTTCGAAAGAAAGAAAAACAGTTGCTTTTGCACAAATAACACTCACATAATAAAAATACTCACACCTATAAAGTAGCCAAATAAAGTGGCTCAACCGCACAGGCAAAGGTGCATAGTAGCTGTGTACGAAATGGACTACGTATGCCTTTTCACACATTTTCGAAAATGGTTCAACTGTACCCTTTCTTTTTACACTGCTACGTTGTTCTAATTATATAAAGTCAGGAGTTATTTTGTTTACGTTTAGCTTTGATTACACTATTTAGGTAGATTCAATCATGACAGTTACAGCCCATGTTTACGAGTACCTAATTTATAATTTTGTACTGTCACGCGACAGTTTACTATATTTATTCTAATCTCAGAGTAACATCGGAAAGAGCACGATCACTTTAGGCTTTTTGTTTATTTGAAAATATTCATGTTCATAATTATTTATTTATTGCGTTAAATACGAATTGGTGTATAATTGGTGTATGTATTTTTCTCATCAAAGCCGAATCTTTCACAAGTCTCCTCGAATTTTGTGACAAAGAAAATGCGACCTAGCCTCAGCAAAAGCCTGCCCTGTTACAATTAAATCCTTATTTTAATGATGTTACCTACATACAGGTTGCTGTTGGGATACTAATCAGTGCTAACAGTAGTTCGATATTAACCGCTTCACTGACGTACTTACACACGATGCTACGACAATACTATAGACTGCAATATTACTGCCAATATTAACAAAATGAAGTGTCGTCATGATGTCTTAACTTACGGACCACGTTATCATTATAACCATAAAACGTATAACTTCTTCTTTATGTAATACATTAAAGTGAATGTTTCCAACTATTTGCTGTGAAACTTGGACTTGAGTGAAATTAAAGTTATTATTAGTGATGTAATAATATTGCAGGACTGCGCGAAGGGTAGAGGGATAATTCCAATAATCAACTATAAAAATTAAAAAAAAAGATTAGCTTCATTTGCATACAAAGGGAAATTAATAATATTGATCAGAGACGTGTTTGTAGGTAGGTTATTTCAAAGTAATAGCCAGTTTACGTTTAATTAATTTTCACAATGCAAACTAGTATTCCAAACTGTTCGTATTGTTCTAAGTCAATATTGAATTTGACAAAATGCTTATGTTTGAAGTCTTGATGAATTTTTCAGGGTTAGGATAATCAAAGCAATGAAAAAAATCCATAAACGCAGTAGCATTCGATTGTTTTCTGCAGTATATTCTGCATACGTTTTACTTTTACCACTTATAGCTAGATATATCTAATGCGGGTATGTAAAAGTAACAAAAGTAAGGTAGAAGGAAAAGTTTACGTGAATGTCTTTCCAATATGTGTTTGTTTTACGATTGTCTCTCAGTAATAAGACAAGTTCGGTAGTTATCGGCCATCCAAGTTCGTTAATAGTACGAGAGGTACTGCTCGATATCTGCGATGAATTTTATTCCGAATAAACATTGCTTATAGTTGTTCATTATTCAATAATCATCAAAATGAGAGTCAGTTGCCACACCCAAGGGGAATCCAAAGTTGCAGCATGTCTAAGTTGTAAAAAAAAAGCTTGTTTGATATTGTTTTTGTATCTCAAAGGAAAATAATATTAAATTCTTAACACAATTTAGGCTTTTAGACAGGTCACTTAATATGTTTAAAATTATCGGATTAAAAGCTGTTTCATTTAACCCTAGATCCTAATCCCTAGACCCTAATCTTATTTTATCACTACTTATTACTAACGATCGCCCGGGAGGACATTTTATAAATAAACCGAAATTTTGTAAATCTTTAAATGACCTTTGATAAATTCAGAGAACCTCTGATTTGTCCACAAACTAACCTTAAATATTCTCACCTTTTGACACAACTGGAGACAACCTTACGGAAATTTTATATAAAATAACTATTTTATATGGGCTAAGAGCAGTGCAGTAGCCCAGTGATAACGGGCTTGACTTGCGAGTTGTAGGTCGTGGATACGAATCCAGGCAGGCACTTTACTTTGTGTAAATAATCTCATCACCCCTGCTCTCAAAACGGAGAAGGAGAACATTGTGAGGAAACCGGCATGTCCTAGAACCAAAAATTCGAAGACATGTGACATCTACCAACCCGCACTGGGCATAGATTACAGCCCACTCCCTGTGTCCCACCAGTGGGAAAATTATAGGCTGATTATGCTATGATTATGCTAGGGGCTATAATATAATGTATGCGTAGTCCAAAAAAATGAAAAAAGGGTTTTAATGTTCTGCCAAAAATTTACTTGCTGCCCCGCTTTTGTAGCGCTTCGGGTATGTTTGTAGAAGCTCGGGTTGATGGCTTCCATGCTATAATGCACAAGCAAACCGCCTCCCTACTAAACAGAGTGCGGGGCAGTACTAACAGTATCCTTCAAGTATTTGCTGAGAAGTATGACTCGGCAGTCATGCAGGCTTTCATTCAGATTCTTGTCAGATAGCGTGGCAATCTATCCTGAACTCGAGCGGGAGGGTTCATGACTACACCTTTTATGTACCTACCTTTTTGTAACTTATGTCTGTAATTATATAGCTTATAAGATAATTTATGTGACTAACAATTATGGACTTTGTCTGAATAAATAAAGGATGGCTCTGGGATTGTTCTGAACGCCGTGGAATACCTCTCCACTCCTCAAGCACCTCAGGACATGTCGCCCCCTTGTCGCTACTTCCCTATGTGCTAGCGACAGTTTGCGGGGGGCCATTATTGAGTGTGCAAGTCACCCCCTGCCATTTTATCCGTGTACAATAAAACATTGATCAGGCAGGGGACATAGCTCTTCCATAGTTTAAGGTAACCAATCCACTATAGTCACCCAAACCCATATCTCAATATGTTTTGTTTCCATGTACTGCAATAGTCCTGCACCAATCGGGGGTTGTCCTTGGGTGCACTTCCATTCTGCATAGAGGGATAATCGTCGGTTAGTATCTCATTCCATTTAAAATTGTCTAAGGGGCCTCTACGAGTTGGCTTCGGCCCCTCGTAGGCCTTCCAAAGGATCGGGACCTATGGTCCCGAGATTTGTAAAATAATAATAACACTAATGATCGCCTTCCAGGCGATCGCATAGTCAATATCTCGGTAACGGTGTAAGCTAGCCGGGCGTGGGATCACCCTATAACGCGTTGCGGGATACCCTAAGGGCCTATTTCACGATGTCCGAATAGCCACTACTTACCGAATAAATTCAAAAATGGAACAGAATTTGTAGGATATTATCTGCCAAGTAAGTTAACGAGAACCTAATCGAAGGTGGTGAAACAAGCCCTAAGTTGGCAAAAAAGTACCTACAACCCAATGCATCCCCGAAATTTCAAATTAACCATAAAAAACCAACTGGCCCCACAGGCGATGATCAGTAGTCTAGGGTTAATTGGGTCACGTCCTTAACATCTCACCTAGTGACACACACACAGCACAGCACTAGTACATTCATGTCGTCTACACAGATCCCCATACTTCACACTAGACCCAGACTCTATGGTTTATGACGACGGTTGACGGCTCGAGCAACCTGCTGCCATCGAACCCGGTAATGCTTTATGTATTCGCGTGAACCCGAAAAGATTAACCTGTGTTTCTTCGTGATCCTAATTAAGGTAGGATTAAATTGGTACAGGAACGTTTGTAAAGCTTGCTTGCATTAGTAAAGTAGAAGGTACATACAATAGTTGAGTAGGGATGTTAAACCAAATGATTTCAGTAAATCATCAGTAAATACAACTGATTTTTCCTGGCTCGTTTATGTTCTTACTCATTATCCAGGTGAAGAAAAGTCTATTTTGAAAAGTCTGCTGGCATGTTTTCTCAACATCAAATGGCTATTTATTGCAGCGATATTTCCAGCTACAAATTTATAAAAAAACCCGATCTATTTTAGATGTGTGATGTGAACGCACTATTCCACAAATTTGTTTCTAAAGACTTGCAGAGAATGAAGTGTTGCAAGCTGACACTATTATAACTTTCATTTTGCAAGAAAGTTGTAATAGTGTCAGCGAACAGTTAAAACGCTTTTGTTTAGCGCTACACCTTAATACCTCCTCAGTGTTTTCTTAATGAACGATAAACTTCAGCAGCGGCTGTATTGTGCTCGTTCACTTCAACTCTTACAAAGGACTCGTTTCTCTATGATGTGCCGTGAGAACAACACTGCTAAACGTTGTAATAGACCCTGTTTGTACACTCACTCTATTAGGCACCGCGGCACTACTTTGGAAACAATTCCTGCGTTTTCGCATCCTTTTAATTTCTCCCTTCGAGAACTAAATGCAAGTCTACAGTGAGGTGTCGCTATTTCTACAATGAAATGCACTACAAATTTATTTCGGGGAAGTTTTCGCTTGGCGAAACTTTCATGATTGATTTTCGAAAATGTTTTGGTTTCGATAGGCATAGTATTTAATCGAAATCAAAAATTCATATAATTATCAAATAATTCCCATTTTGCTTTCCTAAAAATTTTATTGAACACATGATATGTGAAATTAATTTGTGTCATGTGCAAAAGCTCTACAACGTTTCCATCTACGGTGACAGATGACACCCGGTCGCATTACACGGTATCAATAAAATATAAATGGTCGGGTTTTGTAACGACATGCAAATGGTAGCTCGTTCACGTGACCATTATACACACTGAGTGCTGGGTAAGCAGAATGTGCGCACGATGGCCATAAACGGGACCAGTGTGACCTTTTTTTTTGTTTTTTTCGTCCACGTGTAAGCTTTACGGTACGTGTTATTTGCTGAAATATGAGCTGAATGTTAGTGGATGTAAATTATTTTTAGGGGTAAACATATTTTAACCTAAAACTGAGTCAGGCCGTCACATCACTCTGGAAGTTTTGAAATTGCTGAAAAAAAGGTCGCTTCATTAAACTCTAAACAAATTACAGAAGTGTTAAAATTACCGTGAAATGGTTTGTGGAATGACGTGCTTTGGAGCTCCCAACATGACCGTACTTAACAGCGTGGCTTTGAACTCTAGGTTTTAATCCTGTTGATAGTAGATCTGATGATGAAAAGTTTAGTTAATTTTTATAGTTGCTTCAGTTCAGTTAAGCTTTAAACAAAGATTCTTCGTAAAAAACATAGGTTTTTAGATCTAGACTAATACTTACTTTGTGTCTAGTCAGTGTCTAGGATCAAAAACAAAAAGTGTATAAACAACAACTTCTGTTATCTCGAGAGTTTTCTTTGTATTTGTTTGAAAAGTTCCTTGAAAAGTTCGAGTAACTCGTAACTTTATAAGCTTGAGTCTACACGAGCGCAAATCAAACGGAGCGTTAAATTTATTTGTCGCATGAAATACAGTATTGCTGACTGAAGTACTCTATACAGTCGGTGCGCTATGATGGAGTCTAAGGACCGGAGGGCGAGGGCGCGGTAAACAACAGGAGCGCCAGTCACCCTTCAGCCCTAGGAACTGTCACACGTTTATGAGAGTTTTGTTTTTTATTTCTATTATGGACAAGATTAATCAGGACAATACTTGTCAATTGTGATTTGTAAACTTTATAAACTAAGTGTACATAAACTAAATGTAAGAAGCTGTTATCATCTTTTGATTCCCCGAGATCCACAAACAGCCCACATTAATGTCAAAGGATGGAAGCACGACCCCTCCTCGATGGCCTGTGACGACATACTCAATATTTATCAATCTGAATATACGAAAAAAGTGTCAAGGACAACGTTGTTGTTATTAAATTATTTCAGTGACTTTAAAGAAGTTCGGCTGACTTTCATAATTCTTCAGGGAAATCTGGTATTACAACCTAAGTTCAGTTATTTGGTTATGGTAAATACGTTGTGATATTAAACTTTAATAATTTCGTAGTCATTAAGTTCCGTAGCTCAGGAACTTAAAAATTTACAATAATAGATACCTACTTAAATGTAGAGATTAAATGATCGGCAGTATGTCGCAGTCCTTCAAAATTTTAGAACATTTAGGGCTAAGCTCACATTTATTAATACTGGTGAATTATCTACAAGTTTACAGCCGATTCTAGCTGTAATCGAAATCATTCTCTATTTAAGTTTACCCCAATTCGGAAGCGTGAACGATTCCCATTAGATTACTCAAGGTGTTCAGGGTTTATTTGTTCGGTTCAACTCAACTACTGCATTCAGTTTGGCGCACATTGAGATGACTAAAGCTCAAGCATTCGCTTTGTACAGACTATTTGGTTGCAATTTGTTTTTGTTTACATTCAAATTCAGCAAATATTTACCTATATTTATTGAACGTTTAGCTACCCAGTGTAGTTTTTTAGAATGGTCTAAAGCTATCACTAGTTCGTCGATAATCGAGACCCTGCGCGGTCTTTTGCTTCGGTATTTTAAAGATGAAACTGAATAATTGATGTGGGAATTACTGTACAATCTTGCTGCTTTTATGATTCGTTAATCGTAATCTGTGGCAACGGTAGCCTTGTAAGTAATTTTCATTCAAGCTGATTAGGAAACAATCGTAGCAATCGATTGGGAATAAATACCACTTTAAAAAAAAATACCAGCTTCTTAGGCAGCGCGCACTTTGGACACGAATTTGTATCGTACGTAAACGTATGAGCGTGCACTTTGGATGCGTTTTACTCGTGCGAACACATACGAACAAGCACGAACGATCCAGACCTTCCAAGTACTAAGGGAGCGCACAGACTGACTGCGAGTTAATCGTACGTATACGTACGTATAGTTCCGACATCCGAAAACAATCCGAACTTGTTGGGATTTTTCGTGCGTTCAATGCGATGTCACCGGAACACTACCTATTTGACGGAGAAAAACGTATTCATTATTACGCACTCAATTTGTACGATCACGGTCGTATGTTTACGTACTATACAAAGTCGTGTCCAAAGTGCGAGCGGCCTTATTTTCCCAGGGCAAAGGCAGACCTTCATACAGTGAAGGCATTGATCGCCATACTTGCTCAAGAAGGGTTAGCGATTTCAGACTTCGATTAATTTTAAGTCGAGAGGGGTAATTGCGTAACACAACATAAAATGGCAATCGATCGCAGTGCCTATCATTTATACAATTCTCCCAAAAATGTTTTCAAAATTCAATATAAACATTTTTTTTGGACAGGTGCCAAATGACAGGTTGCGTAAAGATACGATCTTGACAAAACAGGAACAAGTGAATTCATACTAGCGCGGCTACATTTGCACACTCCGACCCAGATCTTTTTGCCAATCCTATAGAATTGCCTGTTCTTTATTTTTGTTTTATTGACTCAATGTGTAGGCGTAGTTTTAGGCCAAGCAACGAAAAAAGGGGAATAAAATAGATTACTTTACTTTGGGTATCCCTTCCGAACAAATTTTCTATTATTTAATTTGTTATTTGTCTGTGTTCTGTCAAGTTTTCTGTTCGGTTTGAATTAATACAACACAACAATTTAAGACTCGTATTTACTTGATGATTTACGCAAAGATCTTAACTGTTCAAAATCGAACCATTTTTCTTAAACAAATATCGTTTTTACCAAATGTTAATGATTTTTACCTACGAGTGCCGGTAACGCGGCGGCGTTTGGAGGTCGACGCTTCGCTTGATACGAGATTTTCACAGCGGTTGTTGTCATATTCAGAATTTCACACATTTCTGCGGAAATTAAATTATTAGAGAAGAACAATTAAGGGAAATTAATGTGGAAGTCCTTCAACGCGAAATACTTAGTTACGCAAGATAAATAGGAGAGTTATACTTTGCATATTGCTTGCAAACTTCGACGTCTTATAATAATTTATTACTATTGTGTAGTCTTATAATTAGAAAATGCATAGTAGGTATCATCTTGGTTTACTTGCGAAGGTGAATTCATAGTTTGATGATAAAACAAGCAGCTTGTCACATCTGTCAGTATCTATCAGTAACCTAACTAATTGCAGTCGCTGACTGGTGCTGACAGGTACCTATAAATAGTTCGTAAATCAGTTGCGCTCAGATTCTGATGTCAACACATTACATTTGAATCTGCTTATGAAATTAACGTTAGAGCACGCAACGTGAACAGCTTCCAAGTCCAACGACTCATCTATTTAGCTACGAATGCCGCGATCGCTCACTACTTCATTAGGAAACATTTTAAGAGCTTTTTAATTAATGTATCCACAGTTTTTATGTAACACAATTGCAAACAATTTTTTATACCACCGCTCCCTCGTCTCATTCAACGCATCTCTCATAATATTAATAAAATATGCGGATTCGCGGGAGAGGCTGCAGTGAAGAAATGCTTCACTAATTAAAATACTGAAAGTCATAATGTGAAGCGAGATAAGTGGGGTTAACGAAGTGTATGACGTATTACAATGCTATTGAAGTTGCTCATCCGTTTTTGTTTGATATTTTTTTAATGAAGGAAGGATTTAATCTAATGAGAAATAGTTCCTTTGCGTTTATACTTAAAAATAAAAATCCGTAGGAGGTTATTTAAAAAGTTTATTTTGCATTGTTAGACTGTAAAATAATTTTATTATAAATATTTTACAACCAGCACTCCAAATAAAAGCAAACCGAGTACTCGGAAAACGTCCACATTCAATGCACAGCCAAAATTAAAGCTCTTCGTCAATGCAGGATTCCAATTTCCAGCCATTTCCTTCAACATGGCAGCGCCGGCACCGAAGCCTGGAGCCAGAGGGTTCGGATCCTGAACTCAACTTATGAGAACCTTTAATTTACATTATTTGTACTTATGGTTACAGTTGGCGATTAATTTAATTTTTGTATAATTAATTTATTAATTATTAGCTATTACGAATACCAGATTTTCTAGTAAAAACTATTTCAGATTACTATTTCGGGGCATGCGGCATGGTAACGGAATTTAACCGTTCGGTTAAAAAAATCACACTTCTTGAGACCTAATTCGGTACCTACACCTCTGTTATTTTTAACCGACGTCAAAAAAGTAGTTGTAGTGTTTTATTTGGAAGTAGGTTGTTTTTTCATGAGAAGAGGTTTTTCAGGATTAAATTACGTCGGTACCGGGAAGTATTGTATATTGAGAATGGTTCTATTTCCGTGTACCTATCAATGTAACGAAAACACAAAAGTTTGATAGTTTAATTTATCTGTCGGGGCATTAAGATATAGTGACAAGAGCAGTGGTGGCCCAGTGGTAACGGCCACGACTTACGAGTTGTAGGTCGTAGATTCGAACCCAGACAGACGCTTTACTTTGTGTAAATTATTTCATCACCACAGCTCTCAAAACGGTGAAGGAAAACATCGTGAGTAAACTGGCATGTCCTAGAACCGAAAATTCGAAGCCATGTGACATCTACCAACCCGCACTTGGCCTACGTGGTGGATTACGGCCCACTCCCTCTCACAGAGAGTCTCCTGTCCCAGCAGTGGGACATTTATAGGCTGATGATGAAGATGATGACGTGTTAAAGCTCGATCCTTAGTCATCTGGCATTGCTCTTGTGGCTTCAGTTGAAAATGTTAAACAGAACGTCTTATTAGGTTCTACGATACGTATTTAGGTGTTAGATAGGTGTTTATACATAGTTGATATGTAATAATTATACCTTATCCAGTATTACAAGTGAAAAGCGAAACAATTAACGTATATTCTTTAACGTTTAAAAAAAATGCAGTAGTTGTGAACGTATACGTGGTTGCTACGACGTAGCACACGTAACGTCATACGTCATACGCTACGCTTGCTATAAAATATACTATTGAAACTTGGATGCGCAAACGTCTATTTTGCCTGTAGTAAAATCATTAAATGAATAATAGCGCAACGGGTAGTCTCATATCCACTTAATAAACAAGTATACGTACATAAATAAACGTTCCTCAACTTAAACATGGAGCAATATTTTCGTTACTCATGGTAACTACAAATTAATCTAAAATAAACCACAATTCCATCGAGGTTTTCCTAGGACCAATTTATGTTGTATGTGAGCGTAACACGTGTATATTTATGATCTTTTTGATATTTCGTATTCCTTTTACGTCATCGTTTTCATGAGCTTTGATATAGAAGGGTATCAAATACGAAATACAATTTAATATGTATTGAAGGAGCTATGGAGCGAGCTAAACTCGGAGTGTTTTTGAAGGATAAAATCAGAAATGGTAAAGAACCGGAGTTACTGACATAGCTTGTAGAGTAAGCAAGCTGAAGTGGCAGTGGGCTGCTCAATTGGCCATGTTTGTCGCAGAATCGAAAGCCAAGACGAGTCATAGAGTGGAGACTGCGTATCGGCAAAAGAATTGTGGGACGCCCCCAGCTAGATGGACCGCACAACCTTAAAAAGGTAGCTGGGAGAGACAGGATGCGGAAGGTGGAGGACAGGGTGCCTGGGAGAGGCCTATGTTCAGCAGTATATGACTGCCATAGCCTGAGTTGACTGATATATTGAAGGGACTTTTATTGATTTGTCAAAATCTTAGCACAGAATTATTTGATCAATACGAATAAGAAAAAATACAAAACCAATTCAAGTGTAGTCGTTATTCTATCGAAATGGTATCACATATCATTTTTAGAAGTAAGTAGGTACTTATAATAAAAGTGAAGTGCTCTTTAATGAAGCGTGTTGTTATTTGGACCAGCATGTTTTATTTCTATCGTTTTTTCTCCGAGAGTGACTCTAATTGAACTTACATGATAGAGAGAGAACATAATATTTATTTTTCTAGTAACTTTTATTTTTAGAGATAGCAACACATATTTTTATATATTTTCTCGTTAATACAGACAGTAATTTTGATGGTACCTAATTAGGTTGTTACTAAGAAGTAAAATCGAGCTTTATTATCTTATTGAAGTGTTACAAAGGTTATGTAGGTAGTTATTTATCATTTTGTTTCAGGAAAGAGAAAACACAACGTACACTATTTTAGTTACAACTGAGGTTAGACCACTGCAATTAAAGTATCCATGTCAATCAGGTAAAGAATCTTCTATTTCCACCTATTACCTTTTTTTTTTTTGGTGGGAAATTATCCAATAACTTCTCCCGCTCTGGGCGGAGCGGGAAGGCGTGTCAGACTCTTACTGACTAAAACTCACCCGTGTTCCTTCGGTTGCCCTGTTGCCGGGGGCCATGATTTCCCTATCGGTTTTCTTCGAACCCCCGGCAGGCATTGGCCCTAGCGGACCCCGTCAATTCTGCTGACATCTCTTTGAGGCGCGCGTGGAACACAACGCGCCGTCGACCCGGGCTTGGTCCTTATCGGACGGCGAGCTACCCATTGCTCACCGTCCGCAAGCCCGCGCCTACGGTGGCCGGAAATCGGCTCGCGATTCCCGCCCCGGGCGTCTCCTTCTGCGGCGGTTAGGGGCGTGAGGGCGCGAAATTAGCCTCTCCTTCACGCATTCCGCCTCCTCCTTCGCGAGCGTTACCGCTTCGCAGAAGGAGGTGACGGCCTGCCATTTCCTCTCGCTCCGTGCCATGGCCTGAACCAGGGCTGGACGCGAGAGATCACCGCCGCCGATCCCCTCTACGAGGACACGGCGTTGCTCCTCCCAAGCCGAGCAGACCTCCGCCGTATCCTCCACCGTGTCCTCAGGCCAATCCACATAATGATGACTCCCGGGCGTTTCCTCCCGCCTTATCCTGAACAGGAACCTCCCGAAGCAGCCGTGTCCGGTGAGGACCTGCGTCAGGCGGAGGATGAGGACGCCGTGGCGCCTCTCAAGCCACTCCTCAAAGAGGGGTCTTATTGCCGCAATTGTGGCGTGTCCAGCGCGGGGTTGCAACAATCGCACTCTTCATGACGCCATGAGATCCCACCGGAGCTCTGTCCGCTGTGCCGCGATTTCTTGCGGCATCGGAGTTAAGCCCCGCGCGAGGACCTTTGCCTCCAGATCCCATGGCGGTAATCCGGCAAGGAGGCTCGCCGCCTCGCAGGAGACCATGCGGTATCCTCGGGCCAGCCGAATGGCCATGACCCTCTGGGACGCGTTCAACCGGCGGGCTGGCCGCAGCCTCAATGAACGCGCCCACACCGGCGCCCCGTAGAGGGTCATGGACCGCACGATCCCCGCGTAGAGCCTCCGGCAGGAGGCGTTTGGATCCCCTAGATTGGGTTCCAGTTATTACCTAATCTAGCAAAGAATTTACAATTCGCTTGCCAGTAAATGAAATAAAAGTTCTGACAATAAAACTGCTTTGAAAGCCATTAAAAGGAGAAACCCAAACTCCATAGAAACTTGGGCCTGGCGTTCCAGGACTGGAATTTGGACATAAATTAGAGTATTTAGGAAGGATACATGACCCCAATTTTCACGTCTCCCAGCAATGGCCAAATTGGTCAAATCAGACAATGTTTACATTTTAGGTTATTTTTATTATTTGAGTTATTTCAATAAAAAAAATATGTTTGAGGCTTGTGCTGCAGCGCCTGCATTCTATCATGATGAGGTTTTAGGTAGGTAGACAAAAAGCGCTTGGGGGGGGGGAATCTAAAGTGACCTTTAGATTTATCTGATTGATCTTACTGAAAACGTCAGCTGAAAACTATATTTAATAAACAAGGCTCACTTACAACATTACTGGCTTGCATTTGTTAATATTGTATCTACTAGGGGATTTAATGCAATCTCATATTACAGTAATCTGAGATTGCAATAATACCTATATTAAGTAAAATAAAGTAAAAACACATAATTGTGATAAATGGTTTTATTAATCACTTTCTTCATTAGGTTTATCATAATATAATAATACAGTATCCAGAAATTGTGCAGAAAGCATCTGGCTACCCTGGTGCCGTGCCTAACCAAGATAATTATCATAATTCTCCTCATCGTGTGGGTACGGCTACCAACCGTTCTTTTGCCAACAAAACAGGTGCAATAATATTGAAGTATAGGATCCCTCCCACTTAGAGAGCTGTCGACTAATATATAAACGAAATACATCCTATTACTAATATGCTTGATTTTATTCTTTCTCTCAACATCCAGTTTGAGTCCGATATTGACAGCTCTTGCTGTAGGCCACCGTCCACCTCTCTACACACTTCCATTCATCAGTGACCTATAGGTGTCTGTTCACTCTCTTCTGGTCTACTTATTTCAATCAAGAGATACAGCATTGGCATGTTTTCGGCAAGCTTGGCAGATAAACTCATTTTCATTTAAGTACCTGAAACAAACATTTATCATTTGACTATTAGGTCTAGCACTAGCATTTAGCAAGAAACATCTGAGTGGCACATTTGGGTATAGATAGTGCAATCCACGAAGACGCGCCCCACTCTGCTCCGCTCCGTACTAAAGTATAACTTACAGTACAGTAATCGCGGAGTGGGGCGCGTCTTCGTGGATTGCACAATCTATAAACATAAGCGGCCTGATTACATTCCCACTGCAGGGACACAGACCTCCTCTCTGAAGATGGAATAGGCTGTAATTAACTATGCAGGTTCAGTCCGGATTGTCGATGTCAGATATGGCTTCGAATATGAATTTGTTGCATATTCTGGTATCATTTTATAAAATACAACTATCAACAGACAACTGGACACAAACGATAATACTATTTAGTTTGATTACATTAAATAATTACATGGTACAAAAATGTTACGTTGTAAAAATATCGGATACTAACCGTTTGAGGCGCGACCCATTCCTGTAAATTGAAAGAATCATTTTCATCTTACAATTTTTGCCTTCCTATTGTATTGCAGCGGTCTGTTGCTATTCCGCAATATTAATGTACAGGCTCATGATGTCTTCAAAAGATCATTATACAGATCTGGTTTTCCAGCAAAGGTCTACAGGGGTGGCAGGGTACGGCGTCCAATGTTCAAGCGAGGGCAGTCGGAAGGCAATCAATTTCGGAGTTCAGTATTCGAAGAGATTCTAAGAAATAATAAATCCCGAGAAATACGAAAAAACACAATAAAAGCGAATGACAACAATGACATGACATTTGACAGACGTTGACATTGACATTTGCCGTTTACTAGTGCAATCCGTGGTGCAATCGCTTTTATCGATTATTTATTTCTTTTAATGATTTTTTTATGGTGGTTACTTTAAAAATCAATTAGATTCCAGATTGTTTTTATTTTACAATGATTTTAATATAAAAAAACAATTATAATAAAATAATGGAGTATTATTTAATTATTTGTAACAGTATCGATTTCCACTAAATCGATCATATTCTTATGGCACGCTCTATTGATATAATGCCAGCGTTTGTGAAGTTAGTTATGTTTAACGAAATAAGTGTTTTAATGGTGTACAAAGGTTGTTTAAAACAAAAAATAGAAAACTACTTATTTCTACACTTGGCCATTGCTATTGAGGCTAAGATTAAAATGGGTTAATTAAGCAAAATAGACGATTTTTTTGGTACATATCTGATTCGTGGAACAGTTAGGCCCAGAAACGGGTTTCTCCTTTAAAGACTCAATTAACATGATACTACTCACCCCGCACGTGAAATAGCATATACATACCAATTATACTTTACTGTTTACTATTCTCACACTCAAACAATTTTTGCATCGGTCTGACAGTTTTATGAAGGCTTTGGCAACGGATGGGAGTCTCCTGGACACACTCCAAGAGTCGTAAACTTTATGTGTTCTGTGAGGGGTCCATCTGACCCACATAAACAGCGACGAATAATATTTACGTAGATTTGATATTTTGATACAATGTGTAACAGAAGTTTTTCGGATTATTGAGAGGATTCGGGCTCTATTATTAATGTAGTTTCTTGAAACCCTTATTATTTATCTTGTTCCAATCATGTCTTTTAGGGTTCCGTACCACAAAAGGAAAAAACGGAACTCTTATAGGGTCACTCTTGTGTATGTCAGTTTGGCTGGCTGGCTCTCCATCTGTCACAGCCAATTTGCTCCGAATCTACTGGACCAATTTAGTTGTTTGGTACACGTTTATGAATTTCTGTGACCCAAAAACGGACGTGTAACGTAAATAAATGAATTTTGAATCACTTTTCGGGGGCAAACTGTACAATAAAATTATAAAAAGTTTTACAATCTGTGTCGTGTGTCATATCCAATGAAATTGATTGTTGTGAGGATCTCAAATATATATATATTTTTTTATAGTTTTAATATAAAAACTTTTAAAGATACTTAAGAAGATAAATGAAAATTAATCATTTCCCCAATTATCTCCGAAACTACTGTGCCTAAAATGAAGTCTATGGTCTTAAAATAGCATGGTAAATCTCTCAATATTGTGCGTATAAACTTTCGCTCGCAGTTGGAATGTATAAGAGAACATGTTTTTCAATTACAATGTTAAGCTTGTTCTTGGGATAAATTCATCCCAACAACGGCCTTCATTGTGTGTGATCCGACATGCACTTGACCGATTCTTTTTGGGTGAAATTCTGATAAAATCCGTATTGGCTGCTCTTGGTAGGTAAATATCTGCCACTCTTGAGTTTAATTAGTTTTCAATATTCAAGTTATAACAAGTAATTAGTTCGATCACTCATTGCTTTCAAAGCGTAATCATTACTTTTAAGTGCCAGTTTAACCATTGAAACTGAACGCAATCAGCACATCTAAACCGCCTTCAAGAGCCGCCAGTGTCGTCATTGCCATGGAAAAATTGACACTGACAGTTCTTGAACGCGGTTTAGATGTGCTGATCCCGTCCAGTTTCATCGGTGAAATTCGCCCTGAGAAGCTTAGATTATACTGTCGTTCAAAGAAACTTTCAGGCAATTAGTTTAATAGGAGTCGCAGTAAAAATTGTAACGACACTCTTAGAGACCGGCTTCCGTCTTTGGCAGGTCTCCAAATTCGTGAGCGCAATAATACGGACAGTGGCAGTGGGATGTTGATGTCGTTATCAAAAGCAATTGTCTTGAGTGGCTTTCATGATTATATTTTAACCAAATGGCTGGATTTTATTAATAAGAAGTTGACATTTAATATGCGATGAAGATGTTAATGTCTCCTGTAAAAGATAGTAGACTTGTTTCATTTTTTTCGTGTTGCCACGAGATTAAACTTAAAAATAATTAGGTATATAAATTAGTAAAGTAGAATACAAGATAAAAACTGACAACTACAGTTAGTTACACATAAAATATGCAAATTTATATGTTTGGAAAACATGCATATCTTAATAATTAATTATAAATATAATTAATGAATTAAAGCATAAAGAAAGCATTCACACTTCAGTATGCGTAGGTCGTTTAACCTATAAAAATAAATTTTAAAAAGATTTCAGTATTCTTTCTTCTTTGTCTTTCCCCGTAATATTGTCAAGTGATGTGCTGTAACTTTTTATCAGTTTGTAACATTGTATGAAAGATATAACATTGTAATAGCAAATCAATTTTCACGCGTCCCCCTTAGACCTAGGCCAAATATTTTTTGATATTCGAATAGCTCATGACCTAAAAAGGTGCCACAGAGAATATGAATTAAAAATATTTATATAAATCATCACAATGTTGCGGGTGTTCTGGTAATTTTTGTTTTTTATGACGAAATGAAAATATTTACCTGTTTAATAGACGTGGGTTCTAAAATTATATCTACTTTTTTAAACAAATTAAACCTTTGTGACTTTCACATCACAGAGAAAGAATCACTGGACCACCTGAATAATTTAACTGATTGTTTGATTCCGACAATGGATTTCGCCAAGTCTGGTATTTACTTTAGACAATGCACGAACATTATTTGAATAAAAAAGGCTTTTGTGTAGTCACGTCGTCCACCCGAACGCTTCGACTGATAAAATGCTAAAGTAGAGATGGAATCTTTTTTTATTTCGACATTTGAAAGATAAAATTGTGGACATACTGATTGAGATTAGACAGAAATGATATTTGGCTGTACGATTTTTTTATTCTATATCTAAAAATGTGTGCTTGATTTTCATTAACGAAAGTGTCATATTTAATTTTGGTTGAAATAAATTATAGAATTTCATGCCTCGTTATAATGAATGGTAATTCAATATTCACTGTAAGCAAGGATAATAATTAATGGTATGGTGATTTTGAACACTAACGACACACGACTTTTATTGGATGTTAGCGTAGAAAGTCAATAATTTATACAATTAGAGAAGTTTGTCAAAAATAACTATTATAGCGGAACCCGAGTAGGGAGACCCCGGCTGGTTGCCTATAGGCAATTGGGGTAGGTAGACTAACTGCCAATCAGCAGTATGAGTTTTGGGTCATCTAATGATACTTGAGGATGCATTTGACGTCCATATTTGTGCAAAACACGCACCATTCAAAAATATCTCTTACGCATTCGAAATTAAACTTTTTAACCGTAAATGCTCCTGAAGAAATAAATCCAAATACGTGACTAAATTCTTTAAAATAGTCATAAAGTATAATAATTATTGACCTCCCATGTTGCTGCAATATGAGGCTGCAGGGCTGCCACGGAACGTGACGCGAAAAATTGTTAATCGATAATTTATTTGTGCACTTACATGTTGCTGTGTAAGATACCTACTTAATCATTACTTCTGTGTTTAAGAAAAGTAGCTATTTAAAATTATATACTACCTTAATTAGAAGTACTAACCGAAGCACCATCGTCATTGTTTTGGCAATCTTCTTCCACGAAGATTATAGTAGTGGTTTATCACAGGTAAATAAATGGCTGATAGTTTACGATCAGATATCTAAAACATTTCCATTAGGCTGCCCTAGTATGTTTGTGATCACGGTCGACTGATCTAAAATCTTTTCTGATACGGACTGCGCTCTCTTTTCATCGCTAGAGATTCGTAAAAAATGTCTAATTAATAATCGATACAAGTCATGTTCCGGTTCGACTAACTAATTGGCTAATGCCTAAGGTCTCGCTATCGCCTGCTAATTAGATTCACTAATATGAATATGCAGAACCGATGAATAGGTGTTTTTTTTACGCCTTCCTGTGTAGGTAAATGATATAGGTGAACTGTTTCTCTTAGTCAATAACAATGTTACTCATATAAGATGTTCAGTGGGTAGTTGTAAACGGTTGCGGGTGATAAACTGTCACCTACATGTATCAAGTGTGTCAGTTTTTACGTGGAGAGGATACTTTACGTGTTCATATAAAGGAGATAGATAGCGAGGTGTTTATGTACAAACAGTACTTTGTATCGTCCGCATCGCTGTAGATATCAATTTGAAGTGTATTAGCTTTTACTTTGTGATTTTGGATAAGAACTGTTAAATTTTATAGAATATACAGTCTCATAATTTTTCACTTAATATAAACTTTTTATGTTACGATTTTATTCACGAGCCCTACCTACTTCTTAGATTAATAAACCTTTTAAGATACATTAATCATTTTAATGGAATAAGAAAGCTATTACTTTGAAAACGGCGATTCAATGAAATAAAATGATTGTGTTTGAAGTGAACAGAATCACTAAATTAAATTGAAAAAACGGCTTTGAAAAGCACATTTTGTTCGGGGTTTTAACGCCGACTGGGAAGCTACGAGTAGATCTAATTGATTAATTACTTAGGAATAAACATAGCTTAGGTACATATTTTTTTGTGTTCTTGTATTGAGCTTAATGTTTTATCTTACTTACAACAAAATCCCAAAATTGGATAAAAGCAACGATCAATTTACATTTTCCGATCATTTTGGAAAAATGCGTGTTAAGGTAAAGTTCGACGTATTTCCGAGATGGGTGTTAAAAACTCGTTGGTAATACGATAATATCGCGCTTCAGCCGACGCGACGCGAATACTTTACGAAATGTATGCATATTAAGCAAGATTTACGCATTTTTGCTGTCTTAGACAATGGAGGCTGCGATCATCAGGAGATGTAGATATGGCATATATTATGACTAGCTTAGATCCACCAGCGGCTTCACCCGCGTGATATCATTACAGCCTACGTATGTTACTCAGTGATAATATAGCACTATGAATTTAATTGTTTAATTTGAGTTTATTCATTACAAATAAAATACAAATGTAAAAAATACTTAACTTACTTACATTTTTTTTTTCTCTTAGTACTATTAGCGTAGATGTAGATATAATATGTTTGTGGAAAATAAGAACGTACTTACTTATAATGTATATAAGTGTACATTCTTGCAATGAATGACTGTACAATGTTTTTTACTCTAAATATTCTAAGGTTTATATTCCCTCCCTTATGCAAAGTATAACATGAAAGGAGAAATATTGCCTACAAATCTAAATTCATTCAGGGTCCAAGACGAGGCGTACAACTTAATAGCTTGTATTAATGACCTGACTGTTTTCATAGCAAATAATTGTATCGTTTTATGAAAATGGGTAATCAAACACGTTTTTTTTTTGCGAAAGTCTCCCCTAGGCTTGTCAACAGGGTTAATTGCTCAGATTATGGTAATTCTGTGTAAAATGTAGCTGAACGGTTTCCCGTATTCTTTTTCATAGCCCCAAGGGATTATGTGACAATCTGTAAGATTCTCCCAAACAGACAGAATTGTTCACTATCTTATAAGTTAGGTGGATATTTTTTTTTTTATTGTATTTGAATATATTAAGCTAAGAGCTTCTATTCGTTAGAGAAAACTTGGAAGCTAGCTATTAATACATACATAAGTATAACGTCTGGCTACCCATTATTATGATCGCGTGACTGAACAGACTGCGTGACTGTCAGATTTTGAACACTAACGTTATATTCATGACTGAATTTTGTGTAAGTAATCATCAATAATAAAAATTAAAATTTAAACCCGAGAAAAGAACACATTCTCACGAGATATAAAAAAAAACCGTTTTGATATCTCTTTGTTGTTCAATGTCTGTAACGTATCATAAAGTGCTTTCTATATGATAAGAGAACTTTTATGGTTTTCCTCTTTCCCATCATGTCTCCCGGAGGTGTCATAGAATTTTACGTTAGAGCTTTTGCCGCTGATCCATTATTATCACAAAAAGTTTGCAGAAACAGCTATGGTCAAGGACATTAAGCCTCGTATCCACTAGGCAACAATTGACGCGCAACACGTGACGCTCAACATGTTCGGTAACGTTGCATAACAGCGCGTGACGTTGCCAGCTGACGCGCAATATGACGCGCAGCTTGATGTTTGTTTCCGTGCAACATGCAGTTGAGCATCAAATCCATGAACCACATGGAGATCACTGAATACATTTTCTTTATTTTGTAAGTAATTTCTAACCCACCAAAGTGCTTTTTTTTCGTTTTGATGTATATTTCGATAAAATATAGCCACCGCAGCTGAAATCAGAACGAGTTACTCTGGTGACATATTGTCGACGACTTGTATCATGCGTAACAGACAACGTTGCTAAAAAAAAGTTCCGCGCTAACTTTCAACATGCTGAGCAACATGTTGTGCAACATATCGCGCGCCAAATGTTAGTGGATACGAAGCTTTACAGGTACGTTAAGCTTGTTTCAAGTCTCCTGAAATGTGAATTTATTCATCGTTGAAATGAACCACTTTCATATACAGCATGTATGAGAAAGGTTTAGTCTATGGGTGTGGTAAAGACCATAAAACTGAACAACTTTGTCCATGGGACCAATATTATAATCGTGAAAAAAATGTCAACTGTCCTATACAAAATTTCAATACCTACTCGACCCAAATGTATGTTACGGCTAATTAGTACCAATAGATTTTTATCATATTGTAAAAACGACAAATGTAACACAAACAAGTATAATGATGTTTTGTTAAATAAGCCATTATTATACCTAAAGAATTTTGGCAGAAAAATAAAAAGGTAAAATAACACGATTTCTTACTCTTGCTGATTTACGTGCCACAATAAATCCAAATCCCGGGTAGTACCTTCAGAAGATGCTCAGCTCACGATCTAAAATACGAGACTCGTAAATTATGAATCGGAACAAGTGTAAGATCGTGATATTCATACATCTACGTGTGTTTGTATTGTTAGGGAAACAAATATGACAATCAATTGAGAGTACCGATTACGTAACTTGTTACGTAAAAAGCGTAAAGTAAGCTATTCTACCTTTATAATTCTATAAAACCACCATAGTAAAATCCAACGAAAAATATTCAATACATCTTCATGTTTTTTTTACAGTCTCAAAAGCTATATTAGCTTTTCTTGGAGATGAAAAACGAGTTCCTCTTACAAACATTTCCTGTTATCTTTGCTCTTCATTTGTCTAAATATTTCTCCAACAAGGTTTTCATTTCAACAAAGCTGTAAAAACTTCGTTATCTTCTAACTCATTACGGATTTCAATGGCTATCATAATTCTACCAAGTAGTTGCTTGTCTCCTTTAATAATCTCTTGATTTTGTTTACCAGCAGCTAACGAGACCTCAGTAATGGGAGGGCGCTCGCAATACTCGTAAACAACTGAATAACACTTATAGTTGGGAATTTGTAAATATTTTAGGACTTGAGGACAACTCTGCGGCCTGTACCAGCTATTATGTCGGCTTTAAACGTAAGGGTCAGCTAGGAATTTATTTTATGGCGATCACCAATTAAAACTTTGATAAATTGTGATGTCTACCATTTTGTGGGACAGTCGCGCGATCGTATTTCTGTTAGATACATAAGTAAACCTCTTACCTTATATTATATTTGCTTTTGAGTAATGACTTTTTGCAGTTTACTCCTTAAGAATCGATTTTCATATAAGGCCCTCGGTATGGAAATTTTATGAACAGTGAAAATCCTTTCACTTTGAAATCATGTATTTATATACAGGGAGAGGTGGGTTTTTGTTTCAGATATGCGTTTATATATCCTCTTTCCCTATTGCAACTCCAGTCGTGCGTCGGAGCTGACACACACACACACTCTTTTTTTCCTGTACCAGATGGTTTACGGCTGAATCTCAATCAGTCTAAACAAACTAATGAAGGGAGATTGATGTTTATCTTTGCAATATGGTTTTGGCTCATTCTGCTGAATTGCTTCAGGTAAAAAGGTCTGTTCACAATATTTGATGTTAGATGCTTATTGTCATTTGAACTATGCGTTTAAAACCGACCCTTTTCTTGTCAATAAGGTTAACTTTGTTGGAAACGTTGGAAAACACTGCGGGAATACAATTAAAATTTCTAAACAGTTTTGTTTTATCTCTCGATTAGTTCCGGTTTCTCTGCATATTCTTTGGTCAAGTCCAACGTAGGAAATTTATCGAAACTATTAATCTCTCGTAATTCAAATATTTACAGACATTTAAAAGTTTGTTATTTTGTGGTATATTTTAAATTTACTATAAAGTTTAGTATCCTATTAGGGTTACATGCGTATCTTGTTAGTTAATGGATAAACTGCGACCTTTCATGTATAAACTTTACAGTAAAATTGTTTGTTGATCATTAGTTTATTGCGAGCATGAAATAAATTCTACTAATAACGCCTTTGTTTAGTTAAGTGTTTACAAGTCAATCAAAAATTTCAGTTTAAAGATAAATACATTTTTACATTATATACTTGTGGAGAAATAGGTTTAGGATCAAATTAATAACGTGTCACGTAAGGGATGTATAGTACTTTTCTCAAATAATGCGCGGAAATTTAAACTAAGTAAATTAATTATAAATTCCAGAATCAATGACGAACAACGATAATAATTTTTCTGGCACCATTAAGTTCATTTGTTTCTTTTTTTGCAAGCCAAATCGAAATTTTAATAAAAACTTTGATAATAATATATTAACTCCTTGGTTGTCATGTGGCGAAGTAAAAAATTCGTTCCATTTTTAAATTACACGACAGATATGAGTTTTCATAGTAACATTGCCGGCCGGCCGCCTACTCGCATGTATTTGACCAGTACAGCATTTTAAATTTATCTTTAAGAAGTTTGTCAAAATAATGCTAGAATTACCAAAAATGTTTGAGATTTTTTTTTTTTGCAAGAATAGAAACTACAAATATGAAAGAAACTCTTGTGCGCTTAAAGTGTTGCTGTGAACAGTCTTCATTTTTATAAATAGCTTCTCATATTTTTATTTATTTAGCTGGGACTGGTATTTATTTGTTCCAGCCCTATTATGTGCGACTGCTGTTTTATACACGCATAAAACAATAACTTTGATATAATGGCGACGTTTGTATGATATACGAAAACTATTATTCGTTTTCAGCACTTAACTGCGTTTCTGCTAGACTGGTATAGATGTACATTTTTTTTTTTGTTCTTTTTGTATCTTATTTACTACTATATTTATGTGGTTCCGAATGTGGAATGTGGTTCGAATGAGCAGTAATGGGGTACTTTCCTCTATAATGACTTTATTATTTACCCATTATTGAACAGTTTTACGGTTTACGTACAGTTTAGCCATAATAGCTTATGGACTGTATCTTAATACTCGTAAATAAACGACAACATAAGTAGGTACTTACGTTGTCGTTCACATTACAAGTAGGGATCGGCCATCCTACTCCAAATAAAATCATACATATACGATCGATCACCCTTCGACGGGATTATAACACATTACACACACGACGTCATCGTGTCGCGCTGGGAACCTTAAGTCGGTCACAGTAACTAAGCATATTTTTGCAATGGGATAAACTGAAAGAAAAAACTACAAAGACTTCGTCCGTTTCTCGTAAAGTTGTGTCGTCATCCTTTGGTATTACAAAATTAGGTTAAGATTTTGAAGAAGTTTGAAAATATAATCGGAATGACTTTTATCAGTGTTTATACAGGGTGGCCCAGAGAGAAATGCACTTTTGAACATTCAAGGAAAAAAAAACTGTTTAATTTTATAGAACTTTATTTATTACAATTTAAAGAAAATTAAATGAAATTTATTTTTAAATTTACTTTTTAAAAATTACTTCGTCCAAATGATAACCTTGACGGTTACAGCATTCTTCCAATCTGGCATCAAAATCTTGGAAAATTTTGTTAGAGTTATCCTGGAAATGGATTCCATTTCTTGCCGAATGTTCAGCTTCAGTTGCTGCAGAGTTGTTGGATTATTAGAGTATACTCTTCTCTTAAGGTAACCCATAAAAAGAAGTCTGCTGGAGTGAGATCGGGGCTTCTTGGTGGCCAGGAGATGTCACCCCTACGTGAAATTAATTTTTGTGGGAACATGTCTCTTACCGCCTCGATGCTCTCATTTGATGTGTGACACGTAGCCCCATCTTGCTGGAACCAAGTGCTCCTGTTATAGCCTCGCGATTCTTGCAGCTTTGGAATCAAAAAACTTCTCAGCATGGCAGTATAGCGCTCTGAATTGACGGTCACCGCTTGATTACGATTGTTCTCAAAAAAAATGGTCCGATGATTCCCCATTTCGCAATTGCGGCCCAAACTGTAACTTTCGGTGAGTGCAGCGGCTTCTGATGTTTCAACCGCGGATTTTCTGCTGCCCAATACCTACAGTTCTGTTTATTTACAAATCCGTTCAGGTAAAAATGGGCTTCATCCGAGAACAGGATGTTATTGAAATTATTGAACTTATCGCGCATTTCATTTGCAAATCTCAATCTCGATTCAAAGTTTTCTGCCTTTAGTTCCTGTACTAACTGTATCTTATAAGGATGTAATTTCAAATCAAGCCGTAAAATTCGCTGCAATGTCGATCTAGACACTCCCAAAGTCGATGAACGTTTGCGCTCCGACATTCGTGGATTCGCGCGTACAGATTCTCGAATTCGCGGAATGTTTTCGTCAGTTCGTGATCTCTTTGGCGACCGCGAGGCCGCATTTTTTGCGACGATCCTGTCCTTTCGAATCTTTCAACCCATTGCTTAATTAAATTAGTGCTTGGACACTCACTGATGCGCCGCAATTCGAATTCAGTACGGTAAAGCCGTCGAACAGTCACATATGATCGAGCATTCTCGTAAAATGCGCGGACACAAAACGCGCGCTGCACTCATGGTGACTAAAATTACAAAGCCCGCGCTCCGCACTGCTACCATTCCCGCACCCCGCCATTTTGTTGTTTTAGAAAAGCGCGCGAAATCAAAAGTGCATTTCTTTCTGGGCCACCCTGTAGTTCACATTTCTCCTGTTGTTTAATTTATTCGTTTTTCGTACAAACTAAAAATTTTAATAATAAACGGTCGCTTCTGCCTATGTTTTTGGTTCAAATTACTTATGAAATGACCTGGATAAAAAGTTTGTAAAACAGCGAAGTGAAAAGTTGCGAGCTTATCACACTGATCCGCTTACACTTGATTACCGCAGTTTGTTCATATAGGTACTAAATGATTCATTATATGGGTGGATACCTTTGTAAATTTTTATATAGGCACTCTTGTTGTCTTGTATTGCAGGCGGAAATCGGTCCTAGTTCATATTACAAAAATGTACTGCATCGATGTAGAAAGGCATGATTACATAACTAAAAAGCAATCTAAGTTAATAGAATAACCTTCAGCTCGGCAATTTTTATATTGTGGTAACTATGGACCTACAGCGAAATATTTCTTAGTAAAGCTGAGCGCCTGCTAACTAGAACGTGACCACTAACTAGCTGTACAAGCTATAAATACACAACCACAACACACACAAACACTTGCAGCTTGAATTTGTACAATGCTCCGTAAAACAGTGAGTGTCGTCACACAGGACATTTCCTCTCAAATGACAAGAAGCTTGATAAACATTCCTTTACTCCCAATAATTAAACTAATTTAAACAATAATTTAACTCCCAACCTCTAATCTTAAGGGTAGAGGAAACATTTTACAAAAACACGACCGTAATTTGTTCAAGCGACGTAATTCTTGAATTTTTCACGAGATTTCTTTCGTTTTGAGAAGTAAATAAAGAAGTTTATTTGCTCCAGAGCCACTTACGATGAAGCTTCAAAGAATGTTTTACGAATTTACAGTTACCAAAGGTAATTTCAACGTTCAACCACGAGAACTGAAATATTGCGTGGATTTTATTTTTTGCTGGATCAATCCCGGAATTGTTTTCCCCATTTACTTACTTGTATAATGTGACCACATTTCGTTTAAGTTGTTGATAATTTAACTTTGGTAGATACATTTTATAGCTTTGTATAGTTTTTCGATATGCTGTATCAACAGCACCCGGTCTTTATTGTTTGGAACCTGTTCTACGGTGAGCATGAATTTGTCGCGTACAAAATTATACAACTGGCAGCTTTACCTTTAATAGGTACATAATTGTCGTCGTTATAAGTTTATGTAAGCTCCAATTACTGCCAGTTTCTTGTTATCAGCGACATAAAGTTTATTCGATAGACAAGCGTCAAAAATATTAAGTTAGCACTCGATGTAAACTTTATTTATTTTGTTTCATTTTTATGTTTATCTATAGAGTTATCAGTTTGTGCTTCTTAGCTTAAACATAATTCATTCCATACTTTTACATATAACTAACTTAGAATTCCGGATTTTCTTAAGTTAAAAGATTATACCTACTCATGGATGGTTTCAGCATAATCTACTCACACCGTACATTCTGATACGGATTGTTTTAAAATACCAAATGACCAATAACCATAGCCATACCAATTTTAATTTAAGTATATCTGATTAATTTTCGATGCTTTTCTTTGCGATATCACTTTACATTCACTTTAAAAGACAACTCCATTTACAGATAATGAGTATCATCAACTTGCATTTGTTCAAATCTTTTAAAATACCTTTTAATCTCTTTCTTGAAAAAGTTGCGTTTGAAAAACAGTTTTATCTTTGATCCAAAATTTGTTTTCCACATGAATCAACTTAGTTGAAAAGAGTATTAAGTTTTCCTCTCGGTCCCAATTAGCAGTAGGTATTATTAGGGTTCGGGGCAACAGTTGTAGTAATTGGGAGTTTAAGTGACTTTTAATTTACGACACTTTCAGTTTTAATTTTACGAGTTAAAAAGTTGCTGTTCCGCACGAGTAGATAGGTCTTCTTAGTAGGTAAAACTAGAGACTGAATTTGACATCGTTTATTTGTACTTGTACAAAGGCCATTGTACAACGCACAAAAGTAGCATAACAACTCAAATTCCGAAACTTTCAGAAAAATTAAAATATTCAGCTTTGGTTTAGTTATGCAGGTTCCGTAACTACACATTGACAAAATTATTCGTTCATATCGAAAGCTGCTTCCCAGCTGTTTCAAGCGATAACATAATCTAAGGCCCATATTACAGAACCTCACTCAAAACTCAAGCATTGCTTATAACTCGTTTATAGCCTTATGCTTGGTTGAAACTAGTTGTAAGTTTAAATCAGAACGCTGCTCAACTCTTGATTTAGTTAGTTCACTCAACTGATCAAATTCATTGTGTAAACCGATTAATCTATTGTTTGACCTTGTAATAAATTGTCATAGTTTGTGATTGAGCTCCGGCAATGGTTTGACCTACCCCGAGGGATGTGAACAAGTACGTAGATAATGTTTACAAATATGCTTAAAGTCCAGTAGATGTGACCCAGTAGGTAATTAAGTTACGAAGGGGAGAAAGGTCTATTTTAAAAGGGTTTTATTCGAGTACTTAGTTTATGCAATTGCTACTTTGATTTTGATCCTTTAGAACCTATAATTGTAGCACTTATAGGTACCATTATTGTCCTATTTTAACTACTATCTAGAGAATCTTCAGTGTAAACTTCCAACAGGATCACTGACATTTATAGCACACAGCAACTGCTACAAGCTTATCTCCACGTGACAGTCCGGGTCCGAAGTGAGGCTGTATACCTACTATAAATAACCTTCCTATCTAAACTCTCTACTCGATTAGCTAATGCTCAGTAACGTCAGAGCAGGAGTCACCAACTCGCCTGACCAACCCGAACATACCAGTTAAGTACGAGAACTTAATCCGAGGGCAAGTTAACGTCAGATATTTCATACATATTTAATGAGTTGGCTCTTGAAGGAACGTCTGATAAATCACGTGCTTCACAGGAGTATAACAAGATTGCAAAGCTGAGTGAATGTGTAGTTCTTAGTAGAAAAAGTTATCAAAAGTTAACGTATGGGTGATGTAGTTCTGAAGATAATTATTCCATTTAAACACTGCGTCTATTTTTACTTAGATATAGGCTTTATGGATTGAGTATTAAACTACAATATTTTTTACCATAACAGACTGATGTCTGTTACGGTAAAAAATATTGTAATATTGAGAGACAGTTATAGATAGTGCAATCCACGAAGACGCGCCCCACTCCGCGATTACTGTACTTTAGTAAGGAGCGGAGCGGAGTGGGGTGCGTCTTCGTGGATTGCACTATCTATACTACCTATCTCAAATGTATTATTTAAAAAATTGTTCCGATTGAATAAGATTTTTATATTTACGTTCTATAACCAGCACTACACAATCTTCATTATTCTCTACCGGCAACTCATTAGCTTAGTTTGATTTAGTTAGTTAGGAAACTTCATGTAGAAATACTAATTCGTGTTCACGAATACATTTTACAACAAAAGGGACTCGATTGTGATACTTACATAATATTCTGTACGGAACAGCTTCACCATCGCGTTAATAAAGTGGTTTTATTCCTGACCACAAATTGATGTGTTGAGCATGTATGAAACACATCGTCGAAATGTATTTACATTTCGGCTGCTAAGCGTGGTGTTCTGGGTTCGATTCCCAGGTCGGGCAAAGTATTATTGGGTTTTTCTCTTAATAATTTCTTAGTACTTAACAGCCCGGAGTTTGAAAGTTGGCGGTGTGCTATATACCCTCGGGCCTTTGAGAGCCGTTGATCCTGTGCCTTATCTCTCTCCGGTCGTGTCGGATTGCGTGCCATCCCATCGGACTATGAGAGTGAGGGAAGAGAGCGCCTTTGTCTGCGCACTCACTTGTTCACTATAATATCTCCCACGCCGAAGGCTAGTCTCCGTTGAGATTGGCCGCCCAAAATACGATCTGGAGGACTATTATCATTATTATAACATTTAGATATCAACTTTGAATACTATTTGTATGTTTAATTTGATACCTATTTGTATGTTTAAGAGCTGCATAATATAAATCGAGTGTCCGTGGAGTTTTTTGCCCGTTCTTCTCCATAGGATCCTAGTACGCTTTGAAATGGGCAACCAGCATCATCTTAGTGACCAACCCTTTAACAATTCAAAAGTGCCTATACTTGAAATGCTTTGAGTTGTTATATTAATGTACTTACATAAATAAAAAAATTACGTGACAAATATTCATACAGTTTAAGTTATTACACTGCCATTCTCCCTGAGGTGGCTTAATTAAAACCCGAAGTTCTCCGACAACATCTGACCCTGATTTATTAGCTCGCTACGTGAAATATTCATAGAATTAATTTACCGTGAAACGATTCCCTTTTATAAGCCACTGTGGGCTGTAGTGTCCATAGAACCTAACATCGCTTCATATTATACCTAGATAACATAACATAAGATCACGTTGGTTAACATAACGTCATAATCGGTTGGGCAGAGATGTACCTGTAGCAGGTACACCCACGTTTCGCCAGTTATGTTTAAGTCCCATGTAATAGGGGGCGAGCCTATTGCCATCAACCGAGCACAAATCCAGACTCCGGGCTGCTACTGAGAAATTCCAGATAGAAAAACCCAATAACACTTTGCCCGACCCGGGAATTGAACCCAGGACCTCATGCTCAGCAGTAGCGCTTGCGACCACTAGACCAACGAGGCATAATACCTTATTATTTCGATTTAATTAATTAAATCAATGACATACCTAAGCATTAATTAAGAAGCAATTTTAGTTGTGATCATCTAGGTAATCAACCACTAGGAAACGATTAGTTACTTGCACGTGCTCAACGTTTAAAATTATATGAGAGTTGTCTCCCGAAATATACATTGTTCACTTTGCTATTGCGCAGAATGTATTATGTTTGCAATAAGTTTTAATAAAACATCTCAAACTTATCTCGAGAAGTAATAGAAAAAGCTCTGTACCTAAAGACCTAAGATTTATGGAAAACATGAAATATATCAGCTGCTGATGTGGCCGCAAAAGTTCTTCGCAAGTTGTTACAGATCTTTCACCGTATTTTCATGCTGGCAACATACAATATTATTTGAAATATATAAGGAACAGTAAGTAAATCTAAAAAAAATGTTAGAAAACATGTTTTATATTTCTGATATTGTTTTGGGTAGATATATTATATCTAGAACACAAACTGAAACAGGTAGAGCAGCTTTGCAAGCAGATTTTTGTAAATACTTATTTCTTATACCTGCACAGTCATGTATGCTCAGCTATATACAAAATGCGTAAGTTTAGAAACGGTTAAAAAGGGTACTCTGAGTGCGAACTGAAATAACCCAAAAAGGTTAGGTTCTGACCAACTTGTCCATTTCACTTTTCCAAAAGTTTTCTTTTTAGCCACATGCAGTCTTTTGTTGGCCACAGAAACCACTAAGACCCTAAAGCGACCGAAGCCTTTTATAAAGTATACTGGTATCCTAAAATGCTTGTTGTTTCTTGTTTAATTAATAGAAAGTCACAAATATTCTTAAATGAAATAGCATGTTATTATTATGATCCATTTTATATATTAAATAGACTCTCGCCGACTTTCTAATCCCATTCATATCATTAGTTTTCACCCATTATAGATTATTTTAGAGTTTAGTTTCCTTCTGTTTCAATATTAACGCTCTCATAAATTTTTCTCTATATCTTTATCTACTTGATTTTGGGAATTTTAATTAAGGAATATTCTCACAACACGTCCTAACTAAAAGAGATCATCACGCGAGCACGCGATCGTCGCGTTCATAATTATATTTAGTTCGGAAAACCAGAAGGCGCCCTCATACGACTTACAGTAAGTAAAAGTGTGTGAGTATTCACATTTGTTGTCCACATTAATTTTCCGCACATTTGAGCGTCTTAATGGAATGGGATCGGCCCTTCTGATTTGAATAATTTCCATTAGCCCTCGGTTTAGTTGAACGTCTCTGTGATTCACATGCAGTTCTGTGTGTTTACTTATTTCTTATACCCCAGCTGCACAGTCATGTATGCTCAGCTATATACAAAACACAAAATATATGTGACCCTATTGTGACATCATAGTTTAGCCGATTATATTTTTTGTCCTTCGTATGTTTAAAGAAGTTTTTTTTTTTTTTTTTTTTTTTTTTTTCTGTAGGGCATCTCACAGCTGGTTTTGAGAAACCTTCGCTGTTTAACCGGTCAATCCTGTGGCTGCATCAAGCTACTACACTCAAAGCCTCCAGCCAGGGCACAAATATAAAACTAAGCTAAAAAGCTTAGGATGAACGCGCGCTAAGGGCACCCCCTGCGGGGTTCGAGCCTCGGCTTAGGGCGTTATCCGGGGGGAGAACATCAAAAGATGGGACGGGCTGGATCAAAGGGTTTTGATCATTATTATTATTATACGGGGAATTTAAAGCTACGTGCACAGCTGCAACAACTGCTGGCACCTCGTTTTCGAGCAAGGGTCGGGGGGGAGTATCATTTACTCGGGGGCGCGGCGGTCGGGAACGCAAAGGACCTCGGCGGCGAGGTCGGAATGACGGGAGGCGTCTGTGTTTGTACACTGTGCTTGTTTCCCTATTGCTCTCCTGGAGGAGGGTTATGGGGTCATCGGGGTCTACTAGGATATGCCTTGGGCGGCGAACTTTACTTATTCTACTCGGGACATAACTGGCGGCCTCGACAACCAGAGGGTTGCGATGTTTGGCCGCGGACTCAAAGAAACGCTTTGAAAGGCGTTTTAGAAATTGGTGGATTGTGGGAATCTTTAGGTCGAGGTGGAGAGCCTCGTTCCTGACGAACCATGGGGAACCTGTCGCCCTACGAAGGAATCTATTCTGCACGGTTTGCAGCCTATGTATATGACGGGGTTTTGCATGAGCAAAGACGGCACCCGCATAGGTCATGATCGGTCGAAGTTTAAAGAAGAACAGGAAGGTTTAATTTTATAAGACATACAAATATTTAGGAATTAAGTGCTGAATATTTTTGTTCGCAAAATATATTTCACTGAAATGTTGTTAAGTATATTTATATACTTAACAACATTTCAGTGAAATATATTTTGCGAACAAAACTTAATTCCGATTAGGTATAATATATACTTATAAGTATATATTATACCTAATCGGAATTAAGTAAATATAATAACTCGTATCTCCTAACCAGAAATAATTTCATGAATCACAGCATTTACTTGAATAAATTTACCTTTGAACTATTGTGTACTATTAGATTTCACACCAAGTTAACTCAATTACTACCGTTTACAATTAAATTAAACCACCTCAAAGGATACTGCCACTCAAGTGTAAATTATGAACACGTTAATGTTCTTGGAGTAGCAACAATCAGACGTTGATGTATTATGATCAAGATTATTATTACCACCATTGTTTACTATTCTCTGTTACACCACAACAGAATTATGCCTTCATTGGTTTTAGCAATATTGATTACATAATCACATTATATTTATGTACATAATCAAACAATTAAGAAGCTCTTGAGAATGTAACTCCAGCTGATACAGTTGTGTAGGGATTCAATAAGAACAGGTCGATAATGTCTCTGTACCATGAATGTGCCATGTACTCATGTGCTCTGTACCACGTTTCAGGCAGTGTGTATACTAGTTGCTAATTGGCTGGGCCAATGTGGAATATTTATATTTCGTTTGGTATATGAATACCTATAAAATGCAATCGTAATAGAGTAACGTATTTGTTTATTGAATATTTCGAATTCATCCGATTTTTTTGATGAAACGCAAAAGGCTGATATGTATGTGCTATGAAAATATACAAATTTAACGAACCACCCTGATGGCGCTGGCTTCAGTTCATTGCAATCATAATCTTTTGAATATTTTGCACTTGCACTAGATGATGAGCTTTTTAAAAATCGGCTCATTTTTCTCTTTCCTAGATATCGATCTCATGATAGAAACATACGTACAAAACAAATATCGCACTCATACAACCATAAACCGTTAAGTGGTTTTAAAGCATCCCTTTCCCTTTAAATTTGATACGGAACAGAAATATTATCTTCATGACACGATGAACGAATATTAATGTTACGAAAATAACATTCCCCTACGTTAAAGTCATTAGAGTCGTAGCTGCGTAGGCTCGAACAAATAATGTTTCTTCAACTTTGAACACAATCCCATCCATGTCAATACCTAACTTTGTAACTTTTCATACCAAAAGTACCGAATGAATTTAATACTAATTTTGAATTCAATATTAACAACACACGTTTAGATTACCACTTCAACCAGATCTCTCCATTTAACAAGACGTACTCACTGTGTGAGCTGATACTATTATTTCCTTGCAATATGTATGTGTTTATAATATATTACCCGACGATGTGTGACATCTCACATGGCAATATACTGAATTGTGGTATTTGTAAGTGTTAATAACTATTTGGTGAAGTTGTTTATGTCAAGTTTCAGTATATACGATTTCAACGTTCGGCGAACCATGCTGTTGACTTGTTGAAGTCCTAATTCTAATGTTATAAAATAATATGTTTTTAGAAAAAGGAATCATATTATTTCAATCGCAATAATTTTAAACTCTGAACAAAATCATCGTGATATACCCCTCTCATATTATCACTCTGATTAAACATTATCTTTCAATTTAAAGTTTCTTAATTTCAAGAGGCAACTTTCTTTTAAATACTTCAATCGTTATAATAATTTAAAATTAAATGAAAATGTACCTACTCTACGGAAAAATAAGTGTCACGCTTCATAAAAGTGTTGATCACTCCGAGGCGATGATTCACATTTGCATTTTATTGTATTCCTTGGTGGTGAATAATCGCGTGTAGATATTCAGCAACATTTATGTAAACTAAACGAATGCAGAATTAATTAATACTAAGATCCGTTAAATTGAATCAAGAACTTTGTCTTGATTGTACCTTAATTCCTAAGTAGGAACGACCGAACTTACCTACACAGCGAAAATAAAATCTTTGACAAATATAGAGCGAGCAACCACAAAATATGATAACACGTTAATAATTATGTATAGTTTACATGACTCCATCTCTTATACTTGCATTCCTATGACCGATATCGTCGTCGATGTGAAACATATTACAATGTTATTGTCACATCGACAATCGTCGCTCCACTGTGTGTGTGAATGTGATATCAGATAAGGAGAAAACCATGATAGATAATGTTCGCTGTTTCGCTTAATTGTTGTGAATCACTACAACAACCAGTCGTTGAAGAAATTCAATGTTTTGTTAACTTATTTATTTTCCAAGATTATTGGTAAACTGAATAGTTTTGTCAACTTAAACTACAGCAACATTTTTCCATATACAGCTTCGAAAAAGTATCGGGTACTGTTTTGGCCCAACCTTTTTAGATTTACTTAAAAAATACTGGCCGTTTGTTCTCAAAAATAATTATACAGATGCCATTAAGTTTTTGTTTTTATTTTTTTTTCCTTTCCTAAGCCCGGGTGCTTTTTGTGTTTGGCTCGTCAAGGCATTTTCTAAAAATATTGACCAGGGTGATAATTATGATATTTAAATATTTGATAGAAACTTTTTAAGATTCAAAAGATGCTAGGAAAAAAAATACCTAAATGTTCAGTGCTAGAAATTTTTGTGATCATAAAAAGAAGAATACAACTAGAACTGCAGTTCAAAATCTTTTGCGATTCGTTGTCCCATGTGTACGAGTATAATTGAAAACCGATTCAGTCCAACCGTAATGACAATGTTTACATAATGATTTCTCTATTCAATCATTCATTGTTAGAATGAAAACAGAAAGGCGAATAAATTAAACTGATAATAAACATGTTCGTAGCGTAGGGCTGTCATACTGGGGGCCGAGTGACATACATACTCGTTGATTGTTGAATTGAAGCATTGTACAGCTCTTAGGAGTTTCACGTAAAAATTATAACCAGTTGACGTACTGTGAAAACTCGACGAGTACAAGAATTTTAAACGAAACTTAATGGAAACTTGAGAAGTATCTCATTGAAACATTATTTCAATGATCAAATGCCTCGCTCTCTCATCAATGCAAATTATAATTTATGATCCTAATTACGGGAAAGCTTTATTGTTTAATAACCTCCCCTTGCTAATATTCTCACCTTTATAAATTTAAAAGGGAACTTTAATGCCTTGGACCAGCTTCGCGAGATACGAATTATGCTTTGAAATATTTCTGTTGGTTAGGAGTTATTTATGTATCGCAGACTTCAGGTTTATCATGTAAAGTCGAACCTGTTTTTTTGTACATGACATAATAAATGATAATAATAAATATTATAAGTCTTTAAGCTGCCAGCCCTAGCAATTTGTGATACACAACGAAACAATTTTGTATGTTTCCGTTATAGTACGTGGGACACACTGAAAGTTCTTAGAAAATAAAAGTATATCATAACTTTATTGTTGACTAAGACTACAATTAGAGCTAAAGTTTTCTCGCGTTAAGTTAATGCCGTTTTTAACATGAACTGTACATTTCATCATGGAATAAATTGCCCATAATGTAGATGGCTTTTTAGTTTTAGTAATCTCATTAAAATACGCCAAAAATACACAGTTTGTAGAAAATGTTCACTTTATTCTCGTTTTTCCAAATCATAAAATGTTCATAATACTTTATGTATTTTTCTTTTGACTTCGCTGGAAGCAGGTTTTCCATTGCTAATTTGGCTTCTGATCTTAAATCTGGTGGAGTACAATCAATCTCCATTTCACTCACTGAACCGTTGGAACTCATTTTAATTATCTATTATATAAGTAAATAACAAATCAAGACGAATTTTCAGCTTTGCCGCCAATTTTCTATTTATCATCTGTGCCGAAAAGCAAACGCATCTAAGGCTATACAGCCACGTGAACGCAATTTGTACTAAGCAAAGAGAACTTTGGTATGCCAAGAATGATAAAAGAGATCCAATCAAAGAGTATTTAATAACCCCAGCACGCAATTTCATACAACATTGCTGAAGCGTTGTAATGTTCCAAATACAAAAAACGCACCTGCAATGGATTTGATTTTCTAATTCGATACTTCGCGTGTTCTTTGTTCGAAAATAATGACAATATTTCCATGCATGTTTGAGAACAATTTATTTTGAGGCGCTACACGTACTTTTCAAATTGCTGCCAATTTAAAGGAATAAATGACAGAAGAATTCAATAAACATTACCAGGTTACCAAGGAGTTCTAAATTCGAAATTTAAACAAATTTTTCACTAGATTTTTTTCTAACCAGCCAGTTATAAAATCATTTAGTGTTACCCTTGTAATAACCGCACATAAGTAATTGAATATTAAAATCGATCAGAGTGTGCACTAAATGATAACTAATGTTATCAATTTCGCTTTGTTAGTTATTATTTAGTACCTAATCTATTCGTTCTAGCTTTTCATCATTTATTTATTGAATGACACAGGTTGCTTCATTTGTCAAACAAAGTTTGAATCGTGGAGTTATTTTGTGTATGCTTTTTTGACTTTACTTTCTACCATAATAGCTCTGATCCTCTCCATTATAGACTCCCAGCTGAGTGCATCTTGAAAGTTTTCATCTATAATAAGCCCTAAAATGAAGTCAGCAGTTTATTAAGTGAAGCCACAATTACGCTAAAACTAAGTGCGGGAAAAATGATGACGCAAAACAGTGACGTCATAGAGGTTAAAGTACGACTTTAGGCTCGTGCAGACCAGCGCGACACGCGACGCGACACAAAGGCACCGCTCGTCGCGCGACGAGCGGTGTCTTTGTGTCGCGCGACAAGTCGCGCTGGTCTGCACAAGCCTTTTGAAGGCGTATTTAAATCTCATAACACAATTACATTCAAGTATTCTGCTGTGTTGAGATCCATTGTCTTAGTTTATACCATTGTGAAGATGTGTGTGTTGACTTTCTTAGCTGGAGATTTTTACGAAGAGAATTTAATTTCTATTTGCCATTCAAAACAAGCAGTCCAACTAACTTTTACACTAATTTAACACCACAGAACGGTGCAAATGGAAATACCATCCACGACTTCACATTTTTCCCCAGAACACAACCATAAATCAGACTGATAAGTCGAGACAAACTCGCCAAAAGAATTTCACAATGAACAACTAACTAGTAACGCCAACTTGGCTTTGATAATTTTAGGATAAATCTTTTATTTTTAAACCTTTTAAATCACTATGAATATTGTTTTCATCACAACGTTTAGCAAACGGGGTAATTAGCGTATTTTTTAGAGCTTTTGTTTACGAATCATGTATCATACATGGCACGCACGCATTGCATACATCAGCACTTTTCCGTCGGCTTGCACAAATTATAGTGCAACGCGACAATACACGATCAGCGTTCATAGTAAGCTGTACTCATTCACACAATATTTATATAACATTAATGACGTGGGAGTTAGATATACTCCATAAACCATAATTTTTGGCTATCCATGACTTATCATTCAAGCTCCAAGGTGTGTGCGACCCATTCAGCAGCTCATACATATTTTTGGTCCTTCGAGCTGGATGCATTATAGTGTAACGCGACAGTACACGAGCAGCGTTCATAGTAAGCTGTACTCATTCAGACAACATTTATATAGTATTAGTTACGTGGTAGTCAAATATATTCAATGAATTATCATCTTTGGCTATCCGTGACTTATCATTCAAGCTAACATCTAAGGTGTGTGCGACCCATTCAGCAGGGCATACAGTTTGAAGTGACTGTAATTTCACATAATCCTAAACAGGTATGTATATCTATTTATCTAGGTTACTGTATTTGCTTATTCCGAATTATGCTGATCATAGTTTAATTATATCGATGCTAGCACACCTAAAAATGCTCTTGTCCGTGTGCAAGTGAGTAATGCGTAAAGCCAGACGGCTTGCGATGGCGGCTGTGGTGGCGGGTGTGGTCGCGGACGCAGAAGCGGACAGTTTGTAATGTACTATCTGATATGAAGCTATTCAAACACATGCGGAGTATATTACAACTGTACACTGCGCCTGCCACTGCCACCGTCTCTATCTGAATAACAAATAAGAGAAAGTCTCAGTAGATTCTACATCATGGTATCTGTATACCACAAGTTATGCACGAGCTCAGGCCGAGCCTCTGTCGTTATTTAATGTTCTTGCTTCCACATGGAACATGTTTTATAATTTGTTCATATTCACAAAGCAATTTATCTCTTTAAAATGTAATTAATACCTGGCTTTCAACCGATTATATTATGCCTCTGCACTATAAACAACCTTGAATAACAATCTGGGCTCTGGGCATAAAAATAGTTTCGTGATCGGCTTGCGCGGGCGTACCTTTGTGCATAGCAAAACAGTTGAAAGCTTTCGATTGATTGATGCCCAAATATTTATAAGGCTAACAATTTTATTTATAGGTTCAACATGAAAGTATTCGGTTTAGTAGGAGATTATGTCACCAGATTGTAACGCAACACAATATGAATGATAAGCGTGGAAATATTACATTGTTTTTATTTATTTAATGCTTCTTCTCTTCTCTATGCGGAAATGTCGGAAATGTCGAGTTCGCTAAAAACATCCAGGCGCTAGTCTGGCTCCAACTCGTATCTAATCGAATGGTTATAATTATTGATTAATTTATTAATGTTGTTTACAGGCGACACTTTTTGTGACATACGATGAATGACGTTTGAGTACCTTATTATGTGTATTAGGCTGCCTTTCCACTGGAACGGAGCGAGGCAGTGAGAGCAGAAATGTGTCAATATTAAACCAATAGAATCTAAAATCCGCGTCAGAGCTCCGCTCCTATTGGTTGATGATATTGGCACTCTTTTCCGCTCCGCTGCCTCACTTCGCTCCAGTGGAAAGACAGCCTTATGCATGAAGGTACCTATCTATTGCTACCATATAATCTGCGGTTTTTTAATAACGCTCTTGGCAAACAATGTGCCCCGTTTTAATACTGTAACTATTTCACAAAAAAAAATTAAATGGATTTTTTCTAATCTGCACAAAGTGAGTCCATTGATATTTACAAAATATAATAAAAATAACACTGATGTACTTACGCTCCGTGTCTTAGTTATTAATTGGATCTTGTTTCTTCGTCGTTCATTAATTTTCCTCAATTATCCGGAACTCTGCTGACCGAACTGCACGTCCGTGTCTCAGTGACGTCACAGAGCTAATCAAATTGTTGGAGACGGAGCGCGTAGTCTGATAAAGATAACACGGAGTGCGACGCAAACATTACGTGGTTTATAGGATATTCATAATATCAACGTGAAGTAGAGACGCAATGGAAGCCTAACATAATAATTATGTTGTCTCTCTCGTCTCGTCACCGTATATGCGTGGTACCAGTAATTGATTAGAGTTCTATTGATAGCTCCCTAGCTTTTTTGTAGACGACAGTTGTGCCGCGTAGTGTTCCACAAATATATTTATGGTATAATAAATATTCTAAGTCCATACAAGTAGGCAGTAAATAACAGCGTTCAATGAAAACGTGCAAGTAGGTGTCTACTGCTTAATTAATCAGCAGAATAATTATGTTCAAACTATTGATGCCTATTAAATACACAGGATAAACTTCGTCAAACGTAATATCATATTGAATCGAATCAAACTCCGGCCGTTGTTAAAACAGTTAACAATGTTACAAAATTGCCTTTGCATTTTGTTGGCGTCTGCCAATATAAACACAGCTCTTTAAAATAGCACATCCATGCATGTTAGTTTCCTCCACCATAACGCATAGTTCTTACAAATGGCTCTCCTCACTGAATAAAGCTACTCCCTGTCACAAATGACGTGCTTCTCGACACTATGTGGATACTTTTAAACATGATGAATGTAATTAAATTAAAATGCGGCTCTTTAAAAACAAGCTTTTATTAAGAAAAGGTATTTAGTGATTACGAAAATTCTGTTCTGTATTGAACCTGAAAGTCAATTTATAAGTGCATCAATGTGTTGTTTAATTCAAGGGTAGAATAAGTAACTTAAATGAAATGAAATGAATTTCATTTCTTAAATCAGAGTCTTTCTCCGTGAATAAATAGTTAGGTACTTCATTTAATTATGAACAAAATAGCCGAGCTCCGTTCACCAGTTTATAAACTCATTTAAATAAGTTCTTTAAATAGAAATAGATTTTCACCCTATACTTAAATTTTTTAATAAAATGTATTATTTCAAAAGTTCATTACTTTTGGTATTTAGAAACACTCCTTAGGCCTTTTTAAATCATTCACCTCTCAGGAAACTTACCATCTTGTTGCTTTTCCTACACATGAGGCTGCAACTTATTTTAGAGCTGAACCAAATAATTTCACATGATCTGAAGAAGTTTTGTCATAATTTTACATATCAGTATGACTGACAGCCGTCGTATGTTGCTTCACAAACAATATGTGTCGTCTGGACATCGACATATTCGCTCCACGACGCGTGTGCTCCTTACATCAAATGTTGTCACTTCTTACCGTTTTAGGCTGCGTTTCCACCAGAGATGTGGGAGATAGCTGAGTGGTGCGAGAATGCGTAACGAAGCTGTGAAACGATGTGAGCGTTTCCACCAGAGATGTGCTAGGCCGCTGAGCGGTGCGAGGATGCGTAGCGACGCTGTGAAACGGTGCGAAGATGTGTAGCGGGCTGTTTCAGATGCGATTTCTTGCTCACATCCCTCGCACACATCCCCTGCTTGTTTTGTACGTACAAAAACCTCACTCTGCTAAGCCGTTTCCACCGAAGCTGCGCTAAGCGAGGCTAGGTAAATGAAGCGAATCTATTGGTTCCTTCTTTACAAAAACATCCCTCGCTACGCATCCTGTCACATCCCTGGTGGAAACGTAGCCTTAGTGTTGCACGTTGTTGTTTCGTTATATGAAGCAACTTTAGTGTTAAAACTTTTCTATAGATAAATATTGTAAGATTTCCTAGCTAATCGAAACTACTGAAAAACTGAGCTAAAAGATTCGGAATAAAAGTCAACGCCAGAAAAGGCTCTCAAAAATTCATGGATCCTTTGTGCTTGGGAATTTAGATTAGGGTTAGGTAGGCTTCGAAATTTTATGCGTCTGAGACCCTTTTCTTCGGTCAGATATTGATCGAAATTGCGGTCACTGTCCGAACGATAAACTTATTACGAATTAAATGAACAAGGATAGTGTGCTACATCGTAAAATTTGTATACACAAATAATATTTAAAATTTCTTTAAAATACAGGAGAAATGGTGATGATGGAATTTTTATTGAAAAATCTATATATTTAAAAGGAGAAACTGACTGACTGAAATATGTAGTAGTAATACTTACTTATGTAGTTCGTTATTAGATGGCGTTTTGCGGTTATTATTTCACAAAATGTAATTTATGTATTGAAAAATCATGAATTGCAGTATCAAACTCCCAGATACATGTGATCAAGTGAAATTGCCTCAAACTATAGTCTTTTCATTTTCAAGCAGGGTGGTGTAACTTTAAACTACTTACACGCCTCGCGTAATTAAACTTTGGATCTGGCACTAATTGCGGCTCGTAACATGAACACAATTTACTAATATTGCTTTCTTTGGAAGGAAGAATAAAGAAATATTGTTTAATACGAATTTAATTAATTTCTTTGATTTAGTTGCTGGATATTCCTGTCATTTAAAAGAAATTTTTGACCGTAATAAACTAATATGTCTAGTGCAACTTGCAAAGTATTCTCTAAAGCAGCTTACTACGGCTATAAGCCGTGATGTATTACTCGCTGGTTCCAGCAAAAACCTCTGAAGATGGATAGTGAATGAAGTTTTGAAAAATCCAATCTAACAAAATGTATGAAAAGCTAAATCACCTGAAAATAAGAAAATGCAAGCAGATAAAAAGGAAGGTTTTAACTTGTGTGTTTTGCTATGACTTTCGCTTTGTAAAAATATTTGGTTATCGTGTAATAATTGTATTCCCAAAGCTCGGTATTCGCTTTCCCGTTAAAACAAAAAGTACTTCCCGGAAAATCTTTAATATCCCGCAGCGTTCAACAAGCATTTTAGAAATAAGTACCTATTGTTCTATACATACTTGGGCTTATATGTTATAACTCAGCCCTTTGTAAGGTCTGAATAACAAATTACCTTACGCCATATTTGTTTGATATTAACTAAGTTTCTCGCGCACGCGATTTACGGTAACTTTGTGGCACATCTATCACACCAGACACTTATGCTCAATTTACACTGAGACGGCAGCAACCGGCAGCGACTGGTAGCGTAGAGCTCGACAAGTGACACTACTTGCCAAGAGAAGGCGCGCGACCGCGGACGGGCGCTATGCATTGGGACTGCTTACATTCTTCGACGAAAAGTCGCAGGATGCCGCCAGGCGGCTGCCCGCGTCAGCACGTGTAGTCGCACGCCGCCGCTACGTGTGGTCGCTTGACATCTCGCGGTGCCGCAGGCAGCAGCACACTAATAATAGCTAGGCGGCAGCGTGACCTTTTCGAGTCTCTCAAGTGGTATTATATTTTAGTTATGAAGATAAAGTTAAAGTCATTTGAAACTGAAACTACTCGCCGCTTCGCTGCCTGCCACTGCCATCTCATTGTAAATTGAGCCTTATTTAATATTCGCGTGATTTATGGACTCATTATTAATATTCCACTGGAATTTAAACCATATTTGTACGGAATAAAGGCGTAATTGATATGTTGAAGGTCTTATTAATTATGGCCAAGGGACACTTGACTGGCTTAAATGAGAACATAATGAGTAGCAAATCAAAGTAATTATTTTCACCGTGGATAAGTACTGCTTTCACAAATTCTCATTCTTGAAGCTTCTTGCAGAATTTTAGTTAACTTGTCGACCTCATTCGTAAAATTTTCAGTTCAGAAAATGTCTTATTTGTAACACGACATTTTTCATATTAAGGAACATAAAAGCGTCCGTGTTTTTCTGTTATGATTTCTAAAAGCATGTGTGCATTAATAAAGTTCTCCGACAAAGTGATTACTTTGACAATGGTATTTGTAATAACACAATGTGTTGCACATGCTATTTCATGTTATTGCATTGCATAATTACACATTCATACAATGATTGCAGTTGATTGCATACTGACCACATGGATACAGCTACAACTTAAAAATAGGTACTTAAACGATTTTGCACGGACTTGTTTTCTTTTTAACATGCAGGTAGTTTTCCTAGAATTTGATGTCTTAGGAACTATTTGCCTGCATTATTCACGTAATTCCTACAGCTTGACAATGCATTTAAACTTTAGAAACTCCATTTGAATCTCTCCTCAGAAGGTTGTGCAAATGCTCGCAAAACTTCCAACTTCATCTTAAACTTACAATGCGTAAACCATTCGGTTAAATTACCAAGTTCTTTCTAGCATATTATGTATAATTAAGTTATACTTACGGTCAGTTGTGAAACTACCTTTTATAAAATAAATAATCCTAACTAATACAGGTTGCTACCTAGCTCAGGAGCCAGGGCTTCAAACAAAGTTTGTAAAAACTGTATTTGTGTCAATAAAAAAATATTTTATTTTTTATTTTTTTTAATATAAATGCGAAAGTGAGTTTGTTTGTTTATTACGCTTTCACGCTAAAACAGCTGAATGGATTCGGATGAAATTTGGCACACGGGTAGACCATGATCTAGGTTAGGACATATGATACTTTTATCTAGATATTCCCACAGGATCGAGACTTATGCGGGTGAAAACGCGGGGTGCAGCTGGTCTATAAGATACTAATTTATATCTACGAGTACTAATATCTATACTAATACTATAAAGACGTAACATTTGTTTGTTTGTAAGTTTGTATGTAGGGGGTAATCTCCGGAACCAGTCGGATTTAAAAAATATTTTTGCATGGATAGCTCAATTCTTGAGGAAGGTTATAGGCTCACGGACGAAGTCGCAGGTAGAAGCTAGTAATAAAAAAAAGGCGAATGCTAAAAAAATTAAATCAAATGAGTGGTACGTTTTCAATATCTACGGGTTTCACATAGCACAATTTAATTTATGTATAAATTAGCCTAGATTGAATGTGGTTACACTCTGCTGTTAGTGTTTATTAGCACCACACATTTATATACCAGGCACTACATTTACCTGAGCTACAATCTCGGCCAGAACATCACCTAGGTGTACACATATTCAATGTAAACCAAACTGCGAGCTGAGCGTTCTCTTGTACAATATATTCGATGTTCGTCGAGAAAACCGAGATACCACTAAGAGACTGAGAAGGTAAGGTTAGCTTCGACCACAATGTTAAATTATTCAAAAGTTTTCGTTGTCCACCAGGATTACCAAGATCAAGAGAACTAAAGTTTATGCAGCTGAGTGTTTAGAGTAAATAATAAGAAACTTACGTAATCTGAGTTTTATTATATGATTACGCTACTTGAGTTTAATTTTGATGAATTCTTTTCGCTAGATTAGACTAGAGTATTATATTAAGTGTTAATTTATTTTTAGGGTTCCGTATCTCAAAAAGAAAAAAAGGGTACCCTTATAGGATCACTTCGTTTTCCGTCCGTCTGTCAGTCTATCAAGAGACCCTTTTTCTCAGGAACGCGTTGAGATATCAAGTTGAAGTTAATACCATATACGTAAGTCTAAGGTTTTTGATGCTCTAAATTCTCGCATATAAATCAAAACCTTTTTATATTAACCTTTTAATTTGGCAATAGGCAAGGTTTCTTATCACAAGTAAAGGAAAAAGTTCGAAAATTGTTTATTTGTAGTTTTATCAAATTAGAAATAAAAATGCGATTACAAACTTCAATTCGCAGTTGGTTGACCGCGACTTAATATATCGATGTATGGGAGAACATGTTTTTCAACTACAATATTAAGTTCGTTTTTGGAATAAATTCATCCCAACTACGGAACCCTTGATTGTGTGTGGTCCGACACGCATTTGGCCATTTTATTTTATTTCACTGTCTAAAAGTGGTACCTGCGGACTATACACACAGGAAGTATTTACTTTTCAGAGACGTTGTATGCTGATGGACATTTATGCCGTCATGAAAAGGCCTTATCTAATTAGAAAAGCCCGAGTAATAAATTAATTAGAGATAATTATCGCAAATCTTTTCATTCGCATTAATCATTGTAAAAATGGTCCTATATTCTGGTAAAGCTTGTAATTAAATTCACCGGGCTTGTTAGTAAGTGCAAAAACAGTTATTATATACTTAATTAATTAAATTATAGTTAGTAACATTATTTTGTATCTAATTATTAGCTGATCCGGCAAACGTTGTTTTGCCATATAAATTATTTATGTTTGGGGTGGACCACCCTTATCACTTAGGAGTATGAAAAATAGATTACAACCGATTCTCAGACCTACCAAAAATACGTTAAAAAAACATAAAAATCGATCAAGCCGTTTCGGAGGAGTATGGCAACTAACATTGTGACACGAGAATTTTATAATATAGATTGGAAGCTCTATGCATAATGTCGTGAGGTTGTGGGTTCAAATCCGAGCAAGTACCAATATGATTTCTCAATATGTATGTACATTCCGAGTTTACGTTGATATTACTGACATCGGTGAAGGAAAAACATCGTGAGGACCTTGAATCATAGTTAATATAAGTTTGAAATGGCCAACCTGTCTTAAACAAACGTGGAAATCAATGCCCGAGCCTTCTCTTTATGAGAAGAGGCCTTTGCCTGCAGTGGGACAATAATAGACTGGTACCATACTAATAAAAATAATGATAAAATTAGTTGTTGGAGACAGTCACAGCGGTTCATTAAATTAATCAGACTGCTAAGTCATAGGTCTCGAGTTCGAACCCAAGGCACACGCACCTCTGACTTTTCGGATTCACGTGCGTAATGTATAATTATCACTTACTTCAAATACGGTGAAGGAAAACATCGTGAGGAAACCGGCATGCCTGAGAGATATTTCTCGACGGCATGTGAAGCCAAGTCAGAGGCCCATGGGCGGCTTTAAAACTCTGACACCAGGCTATTCACTAACCACACGAATAGAAGATTAAATAATTTCTTGGTTTCGCTGTTCTTCCTAATTGGTAGCTGACTGCACGCCAACGCTAAATAATCTTGAAACCAAATTAACGAACCACACAGTCGCGCGCCACGCTCACATCGGCGACACATGCAGCGGATATTGCAAGTCTTTACGTCTGAAAGGCCTCTGTCTCGAATCTTGCGGGCAGCGGGGCGGCGGCGGCGGCGGCGCGGCAGCGCATAGTTTTATATGGAACCGCTCGCTCCCCGCGCCGCTGCTTTCGAGAACAGTTACATATTAATTTATATGTTACCGGCCAAACCCGATTTTAGGATGAACTAGTTTCACCTAGGCCAAACCAGTTCTCCCTACACGCGTTAGGACAAACCAGTATAGCCTAGGCCAAACTCGTTCATCCTGTCACCGATAAGATAAACCAGTTTAGCCTAGGTCGAATCGGTTTATCCTAGTTAGAATTTACATGCTTTAGGATAAACTGGTACGTCCTAGTCTGAACTAATTTCACCTGGTTTGCATCTTCTTTAAGTTTTTCAAAGTAAACTGAATAAAGGAATATAAATAAAATGGTCAATATGATTTATTAAAGTTATTTATTAACTAATTAGTAATTTCACATCTATCACTAGATCAAACTTATATTCATCCACAGAATTTGCTTATTTACTTATTTTTGTAAGGTTTACTCTGGTGGTACTTAGAATTGCAGAGTACTTTGTTTTTCTTTCAATTACATTTGTTTCTTGTACAGTTTTCATGCAACTACATTTCATGAAGCCTTGCCCTGATCCAACAGATTATTTTGTGGCTGCAGTCCTTAAAGATATTTCAATAAATTGGTTAATATCTCCCACATCTAAAAACTTCTGAATGCAGACGTCGAAATCAGTTCTAAAAAAATTAAAAAGAAATTAAAACAAATATTTTAAATATTTTATTAGGTACAGAAAATTATGGAAAATTTTAATAAAATGATACCTGCAGTAATGTTTTTGGAGTACGGCATATTTGGTGCCAACTTTGTAAAGACCCTCACCAGTCTTTTGAAGTATTACTCCAATTATGTTTCGAAAGTCACCTCTGCTTTTGTCTACATCTGGAATAGGTATGGTTACGTTGTCTCCAATGTTAGCTGGTAGCAGGCAAAATTAGTTCAAACTAGGACGTACCAGTTTATCCTAAAGCATGTCAATTCTAACTAGGATAAACCGATTCGACCTAGGCTAAACTGGTTTATTCTATCAGTAACAGGATGAACGAGTTTGGCCTAGGCTATACTGGTTTGTCCTATCGCGTGTAGGGAGAACAGGTTTGGCCTAGGCGAAACTAGTTCATCCTAAAATCGGGTTTGGCCGGTAACATATACATTTGAACGCGCCGCCACCGCCCCGCTGCCCGCAAGATTCGAGGCAGAGGCCTTAAGACTTGCAATAAATATGCAGCACCAATTACGGTTTATTATTTGTTTCATTTGGATCTTGTCGCGACTGTTCAACTGGTTAGAAATTAAATCTTGAAGTAATTTAATTTAAGAGTCGTTTGAACCAACAATGCTTTGATTAATCGATAAAATGGTATGTCCCTGATAATCCTTAGGTATCATTAAACAATTAACAACAATCAGATTTGCCCTCATTAACAAGACCTTCCAGACTTTCATGTCTCACACACATCAACTGCAGTCCCTTTAGGAGACTTCCACACTATAAAAGGATCACCAACAATAACCTCACCTAAATCATTCTAGGTAGGTACCACTAGCTAGCTAATCCGCTAAAAGAGAAAAACAAAACACATTTATTTGAAAACAATACCTACCTAATCTAAATAACAGAGGTGAAGAAGAGGGTGCGAAGAAATCGATATAAAGAGAATTAAGTATTGATACGCAAACTGAAGCTTGGAATGCCTATAGACGATTTATGAGCGGAACTAAAAAAAAAGATTTATGTCTCCTCTTGATACGAGCAGAATATTTAGCAGTTTGCCTTGTCTTCTTTTAAACGGTATATAATCTGTACACCTTTTGGTTATAAGTTTTACGAGTACATGTTCTTGAGTTAGGTTTATATCCTGACATCCATCTACTATATTACATTCCGGGTAAATCCTTTCGTCACTTATTGCCATGAAATGCCATACAATATCAAAAAAGGCAGAATAACGTTTTAGATAACGTTAGGCCTTTTAAGTTAAATTTACGTTACACAATTGCGTTGTGTACATCCACCCTTAACAAACGTCACGTAAGGCCGCTATACTGTCAAGGGTGTGATAATACATGAAAATATATGATAAGTTAAAGGAAGTTGCTAAGACCTACAAGCCTACTAGTCCCTACGACTCTAAGCCCTATAAGCCCTACAGCCCTAACCTATCATATACTTAGCGTGATAGATAAATATATAAATAAGTTCAGGATGTCTGCACCATACGACCTAAGGTTACAGACGGATGGTAGACAGGATTTCCAGGTTCGGGAAGGGTACACTCACTGCCAGTCCCGCAGACTCACGAGACTGATCAGAGATGGCTAAAGGTGTCTTGGCCACAGTGAGGGGTAATGAGACAAGAATATAAAATTCAAATCTGATTTATTTACAATATTTTACAGCTTATATGCTACAATTACTTAACACACCCTATTATATAAATTCTTAGTGTTCTATGCGTGTGAGATGCAACCAAATCAATATTTTAACTGGACCGAGCGTGAGCCGGGCCGAGTGCTGAGTCAATGTCCAAAGGTAACATTGAACACGTTGTATAGATAGAACGCAGTTTTTCCTTTTGTGTAACGTATCAAAAACCCAGGGCAGTAAACCTGCAGACGGATGCTCAGTGGTAGGTACCTACATTCCGTCGGTTGGCGTCGTCCACTACACACGATTCTCTGCGAATACTTTGTTAAAATGTGTGACGAAAGAATGTTAAATAAGCGGACATTTTTCCATTTTGAGCCTTAAAAATGCGAAAATGGAAAAGGCAAAAATTACTTTACTAGAGAAAGGAAAATTGCTGGAAAACTGCGACATTTATAGGTTTTATTCCGAGTGGAATTTCCACACATCCATGTGCACAAAGGCGACCATTGTGGACGAATTAAATCAAGTGAACATGGTCCAAACGTTGTTTTATTGAAACTCTTGATGAATTCAGAGAATAGAGGTGAAGCTGAAAGAGAATGCTGATGGAGCTTTAAGTTATACAATATAAAGGTTATGGAAGACCGTCAAATCCATTGGTCGTGACAAATGAAAGCCGTTCTTACAACAAATTGGACATTTTAAAGGTGCATAAATTATCGAAAGCCCACAATAAATTGATACTGAAATTGTTGTTTGCATGTAGGTAGGATTTTATTCGAATTGATAACACTTCAATATCTTTGCAAGATATTGAAGTGTTATCAACTCGAATAAAATCCTCTAGAGATGGCCCTCAGTCAGATGGAAGTAGAATGGATCACTTTATATCTCGAGGGATGCTGCGTGATGTGATCACAGAGAAAAGGTGATCGGGTTAACAGTAATATATGTATCTGTGTACTAACAATGGAATGAGTTTTTTCAAACAATGTGTGTTGTGTTAAAAGAGATTTTTGTTTTTAGTTCCGTTCCTCAAAAACAGAAAAAGAAGCCTTATAGGATCACTTCGTTGTCTGTCCGTCAGTCTGTCAAGACCCTTTTTCTTAGAAAAGCGTGGATATCAAGTTGAAATTAATATCAAATACGGTCCCTATCGGCCCGTCCGGTCGGTGTCTATGGTCCCTTGGAGCTCAGAAAAATCAAGTTTATAATTCAAAGCAATAAAAAATACGGCCATTTATGCGACATAATTTTAAAACTCGCAAATAAATCAAAACCTACAGGGTACTTCCCGTTGACGCGTGAAGTGCGTGTTGGTCAAAGACGCACTTGGGTGGTTTTTTAATTTTATCAAAATTGGCTTGAAATTTAAAGCTACGCAGAGGTACTGAAACTTTTACTGATCAACTTTATCATGCTCTACTACCATTAATGCAAAGTACATCAATATAATAAACTACTGTTGGGAATTGTAAAGCAAACTTAAAACAAAACAAATATATCTTGTCTGCATAATTTCCGGCAGTAGCCACACTTTGGACTTTCTGAATTGATGTTCTTAATAAATTTTAAAGTATCTTTTATAAGTCACTCATTGAAGCTACCTAAACTTTCAGTAGGTACAGGATGCTGGTAGATAGGTAATTCCTTAAATTATTTTATATTGTTTTCTAGAAAGATCACAGATTATAATGATTTTACTATAAAAGATGAAAATGAATACCTACCGTTGATTTAATGCAAAAAAACGCTACGGTACTCAACAATAACCAAAGCGTCATGACTCATGATTATTCAATAATCGAGTTCTGAAATAACTAATTGATGCCATTTGTTCATCATCTCGATTTATGTTCAAGAAGGAATCCGAGGGGAATCGTATATTTTTATTGGTTGAGGAAAATGGGCTCCGCAATAAATTTGCTTTGTCTGTGAAGTAGACGATATTGAGCAATTTGTTGTGTCAGTGTAACAAGGTAATCGAAATTGTTTTATAGAATAAATAAACCATATTTCTCAAGAATTATGAATACTACGAATTTTGAATTAGTATCTATTTAAAAAGATATGGGCTCGTTTTCAGACTTTCCCGTAATGAATATCCAGTAAGTCAGTTATATTAATCTTATCAGTGAATCTTAATCTGCCTAGCCTTTTCCCAACTATGTTGGGGTTGGCTTCCAGTCTAACCACATGCAGCTGAATATCAGTATTTTACCTGGAACGATGCCTATCTGACCTCCACAACCCAGTAACTGGGTAATACGATACCCTTACGATACTCTCGATACCTTGGTTGGTGGACTTTCGGGCTTCTGACAACCAGTAACGACTGTCAAAGATCCACGAATGACAGCCGAGATCAACAGTTTAACATGCTTTCCGAGGTACAGAGGAGTCTCGGTATGTAAAGATGATCACCCATCCACGATATTAACCCAGACAAGCGTAGCTTAACCTGATGGATCGACCCGTGCAGCTGTTATTACTTAGACACGAGCTTATTTCTTATCATCATCATCATTTTCAGGCGCGAGAAGTTCACTGCTGGATTTAAGTCTCCCCTAAGCGTCACCACATTGATCGGTCTTGTGCTTCATTTAGCTGATTTCTGCGGTCTCCACAAGTTCATCGGTATTTTGCATCTGACAAACAATATTAAATCAATATAAATTAATATACTCCATGTGTCCGTTTCTTGCTTTCATCCTCTCTACAGAGTTGAAAACCTCACGACGTAGCACAATTCTGTTTGTTTGTAAACAAACGTTTACCTACGCGAACTCGACCACTGGTTAACAAACGTACGTCAGTCCCTCGACACTGATCTATTAGCAGTTGTGTGTAGTGAGAGACGCTGAGGGTTCAAAACAAAACGAACGAACTCTTGTAATCAAACTGCAGAACAAAAACGGATTTATTTGCACAACAAAATAAATCATTTCGTTTCTGCTTCCAACTGGATATTACAGGTAGGTATAGCAAGCGAGCCTTTTGTCGAGTAAAAATCCCAACTCTGGACTAAAAATGAAAATTTTTCTATGGAAAAATTACAATAAACAGCGTAGGTAGGTAATATATTAGAAACTCATACCTTTTGGATCCCGAAATTTTTCAATTCAATATTCTAATTTTTCAAATTCACCATCCACATCGGAATTTCAACATTTGCAGGAAACAAATAACGTTTTAGCTTCAAAGCATGACGCATATTAATTTTATAAGTATTTTGTCCTTGTGAATTTAACTTAATTTTAAATCCTTTGAACAAATAAGAATAGGTAAATGGGGAAGTATTTATTTCACAAGGCATAGCTGTTGACTTAGTAAAATTGTTGTTCATAATATCAGTAGGTAAATTAAAAAACTTATTTGTGATTGTAGCTGTCCTATTATGACGAACTCTTAAAAATAAGATGGCTTCATTTCATACTTGTGCGTATTTCCTTCTTTTTTTATTCATAAATACCTATTGTGTAGATAACTACTTAGGTAGTTATCTACACAAACATTCCTCCACAGTTTTTCTTAGTTTCTAAGCTACGAGTAAGTTTATTAAACTTCTGTATCCGGCTACATTGTAACTCTTCTTTAAAAAAAATTAATTCTGGTTGAGTTACTTGTTTTATTGTTCTTGTGTACAACTCCTGTTCAAATATTGCACATTTTATTTAGTTTTCACCTGGAAAAGATAAATTAAGTGGTTGGTTTTTTTTTTCACCGAAAAAAAACCAAAAACCTTATGTGATACTTTTCTTTGTCAAAGTTACAGAGATAAGGTTTTCCGCAATTGATGAACGTGGTGACGCGAAATTATATAAGTGCGGTTTCAAATAATCACGAATGTTAATTTACGTACATAGGTACACGAGCCCTTCTCCACTGAATAACAGCGAGTAATAAAATATCAATTAAATTTCATCCTAGGAATAAAACATTTAGGTATTGTAATTATAACTGAATAGGAAAAAATAGCATCACGTCGCTGTATGAATTTTTAATTGTAGGAAAATACTGATATTTAATAAATTGTAATACTCTCAAACGCCATCTATTACATCTATATAATATACATTTAAGTTCCTTTTCGTTTCTGTCTCTGTAACCGTGTTTTTCTTCAAAACTACACAACAGATTTTAATGCGGTTTTCACCACCATTTACGAAGGAAAAAAAATGCTCGAGCCTTCACTTTATGAGAAGAGGTCTTTGCCCTGAGGTGTGACAACAATAGACTGGTACAATACTAATAAAAATAATAATAAAATTAATATTGTTGGAGAAACCGCTGTGACTGACAGCGGTTCATTAAATAATCAGACTGCCAAGGTAGGCACCTCTGACTTTTCACATTTATGTGCTTATTGTATAATTATCACTTACTTCTAAAACGTTGAGGGAAAAAATCGAGAGGAAACCGGCATACCTGAGAGATATTTCTCGACAGCATGTGAAGCCAACTCAGAGGCCTATGGGTGACTTTAAAACTCTGACACCGGCTACCACTCTCACTAACCATACGAAAAAGAAAGAAGACCTTCATTTCGAAAATTCCTTCCAGAACTTTTATATGGATATAAAAATGTTTTATAAAGTCGTAGAAACCGTGCAAAGCAACGATCGCTAGTTTATTATAAAATATATTTAAAGAACACAACAAATAAGCCTGTCACCTATAAATACGAGGTAATACATAAAATGGGACGTGACCCACGCTGGTGCGAGTTACGTCACGTTTACATATTATTCACTTGCGTCCTTATTGCAGATAATACGAGACCAGGACGCGTGAAAGTGTTACATATGGCAACATGCATTGAAACGTTCGTATTTTACACGCATCGACGCTCTGGAAATGAATAATCGTTGGGTTCCCTCAGTTAAAAAAAAGTATATTGCATCCTAATTTGCGTAGAATAAGGATTCGTTGGTACCTAGTTTTATTTTTGAAAACCAATATGGAATTTCCATAGTTTTATTATAATTTTCATATGCCAATACTCTGTAAACCCCGGAAAAATGTCTCTCGTATTCCATTGAAATAAAATATTATAAAATCAAACCATTTTCGTGTATATTCTTGTTCCACTGATCCTACGTTCACCTCTTATTCAACAGATAAATGACATGCGTCCCAATTTATAAAAATAAAGCGAATACGACTAAATATAAATCAATTAATCATGTCTACTTATCTTATTTAACAAACAATTCTTAGTGTTTTGTTTTTCGTAAGAGGATAGGACTCGAAAGAAAAACACAACCGACTTCCAAAAAATACTCTATAAAGTGAAAAATTACTTTAATTTCGGAAGTCGGTGGCAAAAAACGAAATTTAAAAACCAAAGACACCGACTTCCGAAATTAAAGTTATTTTTCACTTTGTGGTGTTTTATTGGAAGTCGGTTGTGTGAAAAACTTCTACTTCTACTAATAAATAAAAAAACAGTATAATCAATGTATAATTAGCGGAGTAATTGTGTAACAAACGTACAAAAAAAAACATACAGTCGAGTTGAGAACCTCCTACTTTTTGAAATAGGTTAAAAATAAAACATCATGTAGTTTCCCTTGAGTGAGTATCCATCCACATACATACACACGCAAAGCCAGAGTATTAAGTTCCAATTTCCCGAGTCCAGAAAACTTAAGAAAATGTCAGGAATATTGTGTTTAGTGTTGTATAAATGAAGAAAGGTGAGTAAAGGTAGTCAGGTGTGTAAAGTTTAACTGGAAGACAAAAGTAAGATGTATTTGTTCTGGCTTTGTGGATGCGAACCATCTCGGTTGTTTGATGTCCGCAAGCTCGAGACACGATTCTTTACTCAGAAAGTTCCGCTTCGCCATTATTAAACGTTACGCTGCTCATGAAACGTTGAAAGGTACTTATCTCAGTTTTATGCTACGAATAAAATTATGTTTAGATATTATTTAATGTTTGATTGTACCTATGGCTGCCTGGAAGAGTACTGTATACTAGAAGTTTTTATAATGCCCGTGCATAGAAAAGTAAATTAAAAAAAAAAGCAATGAACAGGAAAAGTAGGCACAAAATAATAAGCACTTTTTAAAACAAGGAAAAAATTAACCCGGTTTCAAGCATCGTGTTCGCTGTGAGCGTATAAAAAGTCAAAAACATTATTTTCTCATTCCGCAATACAGTCCTCGACGACAACGTTAAATAATTATAGTAATGTGGCACATTATTAACTTTTTCCCCACAGTGAGCCGCTCAAGGTAGGAACAAGCACAATTTTCTTTCATAATAAAAATATACGGCTATTTGTCTCACGTGTACTTCCTCTTCATAATGAAAAACTAACGAATTTAAATGTGCATTTCCATTACATTATACTGAGTTATATTGGCATTTTCTGCGGTAGTTTAGATTAACTATTGATATTACCAAGTAAAATATTAAAGTAGCCATATAAGGATTTATAAACGCTATAAATCGCGTATCGGAAGACATCGCGTTGAAGGGCCTTCCATAAGGTGGACCTATGACCTTGTAAAGGCCGCAGCAATCCGTTGGATGTAAGAAACACAGAACAGGTGAAAGTGGCGGTGCTTGGGGGAGGCCTATGTCCAGCAGTGAACGTCTTTCGGCTGAAATAACGATGATAGCCGCTATAAATCTGTTGCTCTCATAAGTAAGCTAGTGCTTTGACATCCTTAGATATTTCATAGAAATTGTACTTGCTAACAACAAATGTTTCAATTTCACAAACTATAACTTATCATAGAAAGATAATCGATTTAGAGCGTGGGTGTATTGACAAACATGATGAAAATGCTTTGAACGCAAAGCTAAATCGCACAATTCTCAGAAATCGCCCATAAGAAACGATAGACCGTTTCACAGAGGCGATTTCTGAGAATTGTGACTGAAACTATCATTACAACTAACAGACTTCGTCCAGAAATAAGTGATACTTAACATAACTATGCTTCTTGTTAAATTGAATCATACCTGAAGCCACTTGATCCTGGTGATATTTTCGTCGGTGACGGTGAGTGCTCTGCTGTAACCCAACTTGTAAACTCGTCATAGTATATGTACTCAGTGAATGTCAACCCGATGGTAGTGTATTGCTAAGCAAAGTATATCTGTATATTTCTATTATCATTACTATGTCATGTTCTTTTATCTATTTAGACTTTATCGGGACGGGGAAAGGCTTGGGGTAGTTTGGTGTCGTTATCGTGCCTACGGGAACCTTCAAGTGTCCGCCGCATGTTTGTGGTCCCTGGTGCTCCCAGTCACGCTGCTAAAAATGCGCGTGCACCACGGCGATGCTAAGAAGAGTAATGCTGAGCAGGGTCCCAACTCGAGCCTAAAAAATGAAAGCAAAAGTAATGAATTAAAAAAAAAACTATAAATATTTTATTAAATCTATAAGAACCGTATCTCTATATTTTTAAGCTACTGTACGTATCTAGTGAAAAGCGATCATTACTTTTATCGCGAAAGTAACAGAAAAAGGGACAGAGACTAAAAAGAAGTAATTTAATACATGTCTCTTGCGTTACTTCAACTGTCCACTTTATGATAATTATTATCCTCCTCATTTTCAGGGTTCCGTAGTCAACAAGGAACCCTTATAGTTTCGCCAAGTCCGTCTGTCTGTCTGTCTGTCTGTCCGCGGTCTTGCTCCGAGACCGTTAGTACTAGAAAGTTGTAATTTAGCATAGGTATACATATTAATTATTCCGACAAAGTGGTAAAATAAAATAATGAAAAATATTTTTTTTAGGGTACGTCCCCTACTCGTAAAGTGGGGATGTTTTTTTTTTTCTATCCCTTAGTGTGGAGTATCGTTGGAAAGGTCTTTTAAAAACATTGTGAGTGTGTTTAAACTATGTTTGAATTCAGAGAACCGTTTGCGAAATATTAAGCTTTAAAGTGCAAATTTTTGTTAGAGTCAAGTGTCCCCCCCCTGAGAGGTGAAGAGGTGGGTACTGCTGCACGCTGATAAACAAGCCGCGGCGTGGTTCGTGGTGGTCGGTGTCCCTGTGGACCAAATCCCGACCCTGATGGAGGCCGGACGCCGCCTCTCAATTGGATTAGGGGCAGTGTACGTGAAGTTCCAGGGTCGGAACGGTAGGTTCACTGACGTTCCACAGGGATGGGACCCCGCCACGGGAACCGTCTGCGAGGCGCTGGAACAGCTGCCGCAAGCAGGGGAGTCCACTCCCCCTTCACACAACCCGGAAGCATCTGCGGCTGAACCTGCTGCTGCAGAGTCAGCCGCCCCTGCCGCCGCCACCGTGGGAGTCGTTCCCTCATCGGGCGGGGAGCTGGACGACATGATCCTGTCTCCGGCTTCGGGCCCGGGGGAGGACGGCTTCGACGAGGGCGACCTGTTTGCCGGGCTCAGACTTGGGGACGACGACGAGGGTTCGACCAGCGATGGCGTCCCTTTCGTCAGCCTGTAGAGTCCTCCAAGCAAACCTCCACCACAGTCAAACCGCGACGGCTCAGCTACGCAAGTGGCTGGAGGTACAACACACGGCCATTGCCTTAATCCAGGAGCCGTGGATTAGGGCGGGTCGTATACAAGGACTCTCCAATCTTGGCGGTAAGCTCCTAGTCACCTCAGATCATGATCATCCCAGATCGTGCATCTATGTCTCAGGTAACCTTAAAACACAGCTCTTAACTGACTTCTGTTGCAGAGATATCTCTGCAGCTAGGCTGCTTATACAGCGCGACGATGCCACAGAGATGGTGATCGTTTTCGCCTCGGTCTATATGCCCGAAGCGGAGGCGCCGCCTCCCAACGGACTCGCCCGCCTCGTGAACCATTGCGAGAGCTGCGGGTCTGAGGTCGTTGTCGGGGCCGATGCCAATGCTCACCACCAACTGTGGGGTATGGACACGCAAAACGAGAGGGGTAAGGCTTTGGTTGACTACTTATTCTCGACTAACCTATCCCTACGAAACACTGGCTCCGAACCAACATTCGTAACCAGGCGAAACCGCACAATCATAGATCTTACTCTGGCATCAGAGGGCGTGGTGGAAATCACCACTGGGTGGCAGGTCTCCAAGGAGGCCTCCTGCTCCTATCACAGGTGAATCCGTTTCGACATTCAGGTCTATGTTCCATCGATACCACCACGGCCTAATCCGCGTCAAACGGATCGTGCCACCTACACACGCAGCCTTGATGCCTAGCTAGCGATACTAAGCGATCCGGTGACATATGCGAACACGACACAGATTGAGGCACAAGTAAGCCATCTTACAGAATCAATCATAGACAGCTACAAAACTGCTTGTCCAGAGACCACGCCGCGCAACATACCGGGCAAACAACCCTGGTGGGGCGCTGATCTGGAGCGCAAGCGCAGCAAGGTAAGAACAGCTCTGAATAGAGCCATGAACACATGTGCAGATGAGGACTGGGATAACACCTACTTGCCGTTCTAACACCGGTTTGCGCTCACCTGTTCACAGAATGACAGATGCCTACAATGGGACTTTTGAACATATTGCCATTTTTGCATATCCTCCCAGTAAGTTCAAAGGTCTTATACTTAAAGAGCTCTCTTAATTTAGGTGTAAATATATATAGTTCAAGATAAAGATAAAAATGATAGTTAAGTAGGTAAGTTTAGTTTTTATTAATATTATGTATTTATTACCCTAGCGTTTAATTTAATTGTATATTATATTCCACAGTTAATCTGTGAACAGCGTTGTGGACTACAATATTGTTCAAATGTTTTGTGTATTTCTTTTTCTATACTGTATATTGTAGCTGTTTGTTGTTCCTTTTGAATAAAAATAAAAATAAAAATAAAAACTACTACGCGGCCAAATCTAGCTACAAAAAATGCATCAGATTCAGGAGCACCTCGGGATGGCGCAAATTCTGTGGTAGCATTGAATCCTGTCAGCAAGCAAACAGGGTAAGGAAAGTACTGGCGCAACAGAATACACCTGGGCCCGCCACCCTTCGCAAACCTGATAACACACTCACGTCGTCACCTGAGGAAACAAGTCGCACCCTAATTGAAACTCACTTCCCTGGTTGCGTCTTCGCGCAGGTAATCGACTGGCAACATGAAACCCAAACACCAGCTGACACTGATTGGACTTGCGCACGCAGGGTGATCACGCTGGAGAAACTCCAATGGGCCATCCGGAGCTTCCATCCTTTTAAGGCAGCTGGTCCTGATGGAGTGTTCCCCGCTTTACTACAGTGGGGGGGTGCTTCTGTCGCAATAAGACTGCCTTTAATGAGGGCGTGCCTGGCCTTTAGATACGTTCCTAAAGGATGGAGGGAAGTGAAAGTAATATTCATCCCCAAGCCAGGTAAGGATGACTACACAAACGCCAAATCCCACCGACCAATCAGCCTGACCTCCTTTCTCCTAAAAACTCTGGAAAGGCTATGTGATAGAGAGCTGAGGGATGGCGCTCTGAAAAACATACCGCTACATGGTAATCAACACGCATACAGCTCAGGTAAGTCGACCGAATCTGCTCTCCATCTAGTGGTCAGTCAGATAGAGGACGCGATTCATCAAAAAGGCACCTGCCTGGGTACTTTCATAGACATCGAAGGAGCCTTTGACAAAACCAACTTCTTCAGCATCAGCAGCGCCCTCTCCAGGCATGGAGTAGAACAGGTACTTACGGACTGGATTACAAACATGTTAAGCAAACGGGTGGTTCGCCTTGAGGGTGAGCGGCAGTTGGCCATGATAGCCAGAGGCTGCCCCCAGGGAGGGTTTCTGTCCCCCCTTCTATGGAATCTGGTAATTAATGACCTCATTACCAAACTCAATGCCAACCGCTATTATACAATAGGGTATGCAGATGACCTCGCAATCCTTGTATCGGGGAAAGTGACGGGTACGATCTGTAACCTCACTCAGCAAGCACTACGTATCGTAGAAAGTTGGTGCAGGGAATTTGAACTGTCAGTGAACCCCACTAAAACTGAACTAGTCATGTTTACCCAAAAACGAGCATTAGGCCCTTTCCGCCTACCCAAACTGTTCGATACTGAACTTCAGTTGGCCAACGAAGTCAAGTACCTCGGGGTCATTCTAGACAGTAAGTTAAACTGGAGTAGTCATGTAGACAACAAGCTAAACAGGGCCTGCATTACCTTCTGGCAGTGCAGGAGAATGATAGGTAAGAAATGGGGCCTATCCTCCAAAATCATACTGTGGCTGTACACAGCAGTGATTCGCCCTATGATCGCGTACGGGGCCGTGGTTTGGTGGCCCCGCACTCAGCTGGTTACAGCTTCCAACAAACTACAGCGCATGCAAAGACTAGCCTGCGTGGCAACCACGGGCTGCATGAGGACTACTCCGACTGCAGCAATCGAAGCCATGCTGGGACTGCCCCCACTCCACCTGTTCATACAGCAGGAAGTGACAATCGCGGCGGTGCGTCTTAATGCAATTGATCTCTGGGGTAAGAGAGTCACACAACACACCGCGCTACTTGAGGGACTTAACAATGAGTTCCCTATTACGAAAGCCGTAAACGACCGGGTGCCCAAACAATTTATCTTTGATAAAAAATACAGGATCCAACTACACGAGGACCGCAGATGCGAGGGTTTGCGCCCCGCAGAGCTGCGAATCTTCATCGACGGATCCAAAACAGATAGTGGCACAGGTGCTGGAATCTTCTCGGAGGACTTCAACATACACATAGCCACACCATTGGGTGTCCATAACACAGTGTTCCAGGCCGAATGCATGGGTATATCTCTTGCCGCTTCAGCCATCATGGCCAGGGAGGTTAAGGACCACTCGATACGAATACTCTCAGACAGCATGGCTGTTCTGCAAGCGCTAAACAGTCACACTGTTGATTCTGGGCTGATATACGAGTGCCACCAGCGCCTCAACTAGGTGGGTGACCTCAATAATATAACCATTCAATAGATCAAGGGACACAGCGGTTCGCGGGGCAATGACGCAGCCGACGAACTCGCCAGAAGGGGGTCGAGCATGGCACCAGTGGGGCCTGAACCCATCATGCCACTCCCCTTCGGGTACCTACGCACTCTGGTAAGGAAACGAACCAGGGAACAACATCACAGACTATGGGTGGACCACGGTGAGTGCAGGCAGGCCAAGGAGGCTCTCCCTACAATCGACGGCCGCCTCACGAAACAGGTTCTCCGATTAACAAAACAGCAGCTGCGCACAGTTACAGCTGCCCTAACTGACCATGGGTCATTTAATAAACACCTCTTTGTCATAGGAGTCACAGACAGTCCGCTGTGCAGAGTTTGCATGGAGGACGATGAGACAGCAGCCCATGTGCTGTTAAACTGCCCGGCGTTCGCCACATACAGGGCAAAGTACTTCGGTAACCCAGGTACCCTACGTGAGATTGTCAGTGACACCAAGACGTTGCTGGCCTTCTTTAAGGAGCTGGGGTGGATCGAATAACAGATTTTCCCACCCATACGCAAAATACGCGCTTTGACGTGGAGTTGCGGATACCAGCCCGTATTACCTATTACCTATTACCCCCCCCTGCCAGCTAAATGGTTAGTGTTAGATATGTGAAAAAATTCACGGGAGTAGCTTATATAATGAATTTAAAAAAAAAAACTATCACAGCTGAGTAGACTTTACAAGTTAACGAGTAATAATCGACCAACTTAAATTTGCGGTTGTAAAACATATTCTCCCTAACATTCCGTATGAAAGAAAATGTTTTTTAACTACAAAGCTAAGTTTGTTCTTGGGATAAATTCATCCCAACTACGGAACCCTACATTGTGCGTGGTCCGACATGCACTTGGCCGGTTTTTTTTATAAAATCCTTAAATCCAAATCATTGACCCTCGTCACCGCTATTGTAGAAATTAGGTAAGAAAGTTGATTCGGTTCGTCTTTTTAAGATAAACTTTTAAGTGAGCTCCATCGTACAAGCGTAGGTACAAAGAGAAACTTTATATCAAATTAATTTGGCAATGTGACAAAGTTTGGAGGTCCGCTGTGCAATATTAGATTGGCCAAAATATAACAGCACAAGTTAGAGTTTTTCCGTACCTTCATAACTTTATTATTTCTTGGACAAATTATGGAAAGTGGTTTCCTTTTGAGCGGTAGCGCCTTATGTTGTTTTATAAGGTACCAGAAGTTAATAAATTGTATCAAAAACACAGAATGCTTTAGATATTTTTTTTCTGAAAGGACGCAATTACGTGGGTATACTATGTATATAATTTATATTATTAAATATCTACAAAGATAAAAATCGCACAGGCAGTGCACCGCTTTATTGCAGTATCCTCTTTCTGATAAGGTACCTACTTATAATTTGAAAACATCGTATCTGTAAAAGTGCGCAGTCTCTAAAACACGTCCGTGATATATTGCAGCGTCCGCGTCGTCGCGTTGACTCCAGCCCTGCGGTGAACGTGAAATATTTTAATTAAAACAAAAGTGTGTATTAGTCACACAATTGTTTTGATTGATTGTGTATAACCAGGAACGCTTTTACTCCTAATATCACAATCAGTTTCGTTCGTCAAAATAATTATTATGTAATAATAATTTACTAGGTACCTTTACGTCGATTCCCACTTGGTCAAAAGTAGTACACACACATAATAATACAAAAAGTGTTAATGAATATAAGTAGCCATCATTTATTTATTTATATTTTGTCGTATTCGCTTTATTTTTATAAATGACATGTCTGCTCGTATGTCTGTCATTTCGGGTGATCTGTACCTTATCTAATTAAACTCTTGATGTTTACCATTTGAAATGGCATGGCATTTTGTTACAAAGAAAGATAGAAAAGTAGGATTGAATTACTGTTCTATGAATTGAATAGATTCATTTTCAACTACCACTTAATGTGGTTGAATAATGTAAAGTAGGTACCTATTGTGTGCGTACCACAATAAAAAGAACGCAACACCACCAGTGACTTTAAAAATAGGGTTTTCTTAGAAAATATCAGAAAAAGTGAGAAAAAGCGAATGATACAAGATTACAAGTTCTTTTTAAGATTAAGGAAAATAGAGCTTTATACCAATCTAGTAAATATTAGAGCTGAGTTGCATTGATTAACAGTAATTCAATTCCTGTTGAATAGGAGTGGACTGGGGAAGTGGAGAGAGGAAGGATTGTACGATGTGAGCCCGCGACGACAGAGGACGATTTTAATTAAATTTTTCATACGTACTTTCGTCAGACAAAGGCAAATATTTTATAACCTTTATAAATTAATATCTGGAAGATCTGGTCTTTTTTTTTGAACGACGTTTTCTAAAATAAAACCTAGCTAGATCGATTTATTCATTTCATGAAAATCGTTGGAGCCGTTTCCGAGATTCAGATCATAAATATACAAGAATTGCTCGTTTAAAGGTATTAGATAAATCAACATAATTTCAGTTAATATAAAATCATTTTTTTATAAAATATTAGATGTTCCAAAGAAATACTTCAATAACACTCTATTTCAACTTCACTTTTGTTTGTGTGTAATTTTATTTTATTAAATGTAATTGTAATGTCAACTTTGAAATATTTTAAAACAAAAGCGTACCGTTGGCATTTAACATGGTAAACAATTTCATACTGCACTTAAATAAAAATGTACTTGCAACAAAATTTCATTAATTACCAGCTCAACACCGAAACTACTAGCAGCTTAACTTTATGCATAAAATATTCATTCATTTCCACAGCATTTTGGCTTTTCCACACACAAAACAGAAATCCGCACCGTATCAGCTGCAGCTAGGGTTACCAGATGAAAAAATCAAAAGTCCGGAGAAAAGTCCTAATTCCCCTTGAAACATCCTGAGATTTTTTTACAGTTTGAGTATTTTCTCTCAAACGTACCTAACCATTTTAAAAAGTCGCGATATTAGCTTTTATATACTGCGGATCTCGTTCACGCACCGCCATAAAATGTATCTAAAACTGATTAAGTAGGTACCTACTTGGATAAATAAGTATTGATTTTAATTGTGCAATTATTACCAAAGAAAGATTATTTTTAGTTTGTTCAACTTTTTACTAAAGATATCTTGAAAATGTAAGCTGTATTTTATTGAAAACTCTAAAAATCCTGAGATTTCATGAGATTTGCAAAATCCAGCCGCAATCCTAAGACGAGTCCAAAAATCCTGAAATCTCAGGACAAATCCTGAGATATGGTAACCCTAGCTGCAGCTGAAATAGGCTTGGAGCTCACCGAGCCGTACGTAACGCTATTGAAAAACAACGACGCGTGACCCACTCGGGTCGGAAATCAAATATTGACCGTGAGAATATCCGGATGTGTCGCATGCATGCTGGACGATAAACGTGGTATGCGAATCGAACCTAAAGCTTACTGGCATTCAACACTGACGTAGATAACAAATTGGATTAATAATAAAAACGGTTGAATTGTCACATGTTGCTTAGTGACCGATCGGTATTTTCATTGATATATTGATTGCCATTGGTAAAATACTGGTATTCAACTGCATCTGGTTAGAATGGAAGCTGACCCCAACACAGTTAGGAAAAGGCTAGGCAGATGATGATTGATTGCTATTGGTGATGCCAATAGAATATAAATCTAATCTAAGTTTTACCATTAATATTCTCTTCGCAACTAAATGACAATAATTTTCATAATAAAATCATAGTTGCATCGTTATATTTAGACAAAATCCCCTTTACAGTATAACAATTTCAATTTCTATTAGCATATTCAGTTTATTTTTATTTTTACCTAGAACGGGGTTTGTGTCTCAAAGACGTGACGGGAATAAAAATCATCTCACGGCTCTCATAACTCATTAATACGAATAGCTTTGTGTAAAGTTTTGTGCTTATTTGCTCACACTTCTTGGTCACAAATATTGGTGATACACCACTTTTTAACGTTACACATTTGATTTGGAATCTCGTTGACGCCAGGCATTGGAGTAATAATATGTTTCATGGCAAATTCTATCCGTTACACAGCAAAATTCGATAAAAAGACAAGTGTTTATAAAATATTAGCTCCAAAGAAAAAATATAAGTTGCCGTGACACTTAATTCGGACCAAACGTTCACGTAATAAATTTAAAGTTTCTCAGTAATATTTATTATAACAACGTGATACGAACAATGGGAGTGTTACGAATCGTATCCTTCTTTTTATAAGTATGTTCAAGCCGGATTTTCTTTTGTGCTTTAAGTAAAGCAAAATCCGCTTTTGTGAGTAACAAAAGCGATTTTCACAATGTTTCTTTCATTTTTGCCAGTAATGTTAGAAGAAATGTACTAACTTGTAGATCTGATTGAATATTATTTCCCAAATAGGCTACATTAAGTACCCGATATTTTTATTTTTTTTGTGGCTAAACATTGTTATAATATTATAGAATAAAGATTTTAGACACTTAAATTAATTATTGTACATGATGATCTTTTTGAGGCAGAATGTACATATGAAACGAGTTTTATAAACGTTGCCCCACGTTTATTCCTCCTTCTTCTTACATATTCACAAACACTTATTAGGTACCAAGTTAATATCTTGAGGCTCTGATAGCATCTTGCTCAAATATGTGTGACTCTACATTGCAAATTAAGTAAGAGTTTTGAGGAGCTCTTACCAAACATAATATCTTAGCATTATAAGGTCCTCACATATTATGTGTAACAGCTAAACGTCAACTACTTGACTAATTGCCTCCATAAGGAACACATTTTTTTTTTGTAAACTTAACTTGCACATTGCTTTGTTTGTAACAAGCGAGGCTGTGTGAGAACAGCACAATGTGAGAGAAGTTACTAACTTTGAGGACTAACCTTACTGTTTGCACTTACAGACTAAGGAAATGAGTTTAACAAGTGCCTATATAAATAAAAAAAAACTAAAAAAACCCGACTGCAAAAATACATAACTGAAAAGAGAAAAAAAATGGCCTCTTACTCAGTTCAAAAGTTCGGGATTGTTATTTAGATAGGATTTTGATAGGATTTTTTGATTATTTAAACATACATTCTGGCTCAAAAAATCCGTCATTTTGATTATTTTATAATTTTTATATACCCCGTAAGACTTGCGCAATAAAGATGAATCTAATGACATATCATTCATCGAAATCGGTTCACCCGTTTTGTAGTTACGAGGGAACATAGAGACGGACACATACATAAATACATACAGGTCAAACACATCTCTTTTTTAGCTTTGCTACAGTCGGGTAAAAAATACTGTACTGTTTGGAAACCTACGTCTCAAGTAATGAGACAAACTAAAGTGAAAAACATAAAATCTGACCTTTGTTCGTGTGAAATGAGCACAGAGTGTGCTTATATACCCAATTTAGGGGATTGGAAAAAAGGGTTAGGTAAAGCAGAATCTGTACTTTCAGCATTACCTAGAATCAGAATCCGTCGTTAACCTAATGAAAAGTGAAAAGGGGTAATTTAATCCAGCACACAGGCAATCTCTTTCTGTATAAACAAACTTGGCAATTGGTTTATATTTATTATCTACTAGCTTCTGCCCGCGACTTCGTCCTTGAGCCTATATATAACCTTCCTCAAAAATTGGGCTATCCAATGCAAAAATATTTTTTCAAATCCGACTGGCAGTTCCGCAAATTACCCCCTACATACAAACTTACAAACAAACAAATTTTACCTCTTTATAATATTAATATAGTATACGCTAAGATACAATGAGTTGATTTGTAGAATAGAACATTTTATCAATTCATAATAATTTATGTCTTGGTATTAACTATTTCCTTAAGAATGAGAAGAGACGATGTATCTAGCACACAACACATACTATTCATTAACATTACATTAGGTACGTTTCGTAAACTAGCTAGAAGTGGTGTCGAACCAAACAACCGACTGGTTCTTCTTCTTATTGCTGCTTTGAGGTAATCGTAGCTCTGTTGCACAATGCGGTTACACAACGAGACTCAGACGACCGACAGGGATGATGGCGGGATTGGCACTGGCGTCCAATTTGCCGGCTCGCTTGTGTGATCGGCTTTGTAGCATAGAGACCGTACTGGCTAGTGTAGTACGGAGACTCTCTATCTTTATTTTGAGGAAATATAACTACTGAAAAAAGAGTTTGCATTGTTATGTTTGGTTACTGTAAATAGTTACATAATGATAGTGATAGCGGCCCCGACTTACGAGTTGTATGTCGTGGGTTCGAACCCAGGCAGGCGCTTTACTTTTTGTAAACAATTAAAAAAAAAAAAACCGTGAAGGAAAATATCTTGAGGGAACCGAGACGTTCTTGAACCGAAAATTCGAAGACATGTGACATCTAGCAACCCGAACTGGGCTTGCGTGGTAGATTTATAGCCCACTCCCTCTCGAAAAGAGGCCTGTGTCCCAGCAGTGGGAACATTATAGGATTGTATATTTATTATATTATACAACAGCTGCTGATCAAAATACTGACATACTTTACAGTTTTATTTTCGTACTTACACATCCGTAAGTAGACAGGCGTGTTATTGCTCTCACGTCCAAATCCAATTTTTGTAATATTTGAACCTAATACCGGGCGATAAAATCGTAAACCTTAAAATACACGCGGGCGCGAGTAATAAAACCTTTTTGCTTTACCGAGACCAAAAGTATTTATAAACACAGTCGAGTACAACACCGGCGAGGAACACAATTGTCCAGGTTTAGCTGGTTTTTGTTCTAGTAGTTCACGGCTTTGAATATCGGCTTCCGTTTACTCCCACTGATATCACCGCTATTGTTTATGCAATATCAGCTGAATACCTCATTTATCGTCGACTTTTGCGGGAGTCTGGGAATTTTCAGTATTACGATACGCCATGGTCATGGTTAGGAATGTTATGTTATGTTTTAGTCGTATTATTCCACGAAATTAAACATAAAATGTAGGTAAATTCTTAAAACCCAATTATAATTTCCCTGAAGTGATTTATTTATTTTGTCTCTTACATGGACCCTTTAGGAATGGACTTCTAGAATCTCTTACACAAATTTCCCTGAAATACAAGTACAAGTTTTCCACAAGATTCTTATTTCCAAATGAGATGATTTTTTATATTTATTTGTTATCCGTTTCAGTTTCTTGTTTTATTGCGTGTGCGGCAGGTGTTGGCAAAAAAAAAGTGAGGTCAAACTTCAAATGGTTGAGGTTTCCACGGTTTTGCTTTCATTTATATGATGGGAAAATGTCAGCAAAATTAATCATTTAAGTTAAATGATTTAACTGCCAGTATCTTACAAAAGTGATTGAATTGTATAAAATGGCTTTATTGGCGAGTTGGCAAAATTTCAAACAAATCAAAAATGTAAATATTATCCATAAGTTTATTTGAATTTGACCCATTTGCGAGTTATTTAGACAAACAATGCGCAGGTTTTCTAGGTGAAATGAATGCATAATAAATTGTAAAGCGATTCGAATTTGATGTGTTTGTAATTTTCAGGTTAATAATGGGATTCTGAAAGAAATCTGGTATTGTAAGCGATCGACGGTCTTTATCACTGTATCTTACAAGATGTCAACAGTATCGTACTCGTAGTTCTGTTATAACTTTTCCAAGACATAACTATTTATTTATATTTCAGTCAAAAGATTCATTTTGTTAGTAAAATAGTCCTTAAAACTATGTTAGTTCACACATAAACGCATACAATGTTTGAAGAATGGACAGTCATACCTGTCCGCTATCACACTCAAGAGGCTGTTGCTACTCACACGCACTCTGTGCAGCAGTGACGCCACTTGCTTGTGTAAGATTGCCTGTTCGTGCCCTACATGAACATGGCGGACGCGCTGCTAAACGGAATGCGTTGTTGTATTGGACCCGCAAAGCATTGACAGCCTGTCAATAAGTCACAACACGTCCGTAATACTCATCTCTTGTTACGTCAATAAAACGTAACAGAGTTAAATATTGTTGCTATGTTGTTGCGTAGCACATTTTGTGACCCTTGTTCAATTAAAGTGTCTTGACCACTCACCCGTAGCGTTCTTTTATTTTAAGTAAAATTTATGCGGAATTGAAACAGTTTCACGTAATTGGTAGGTACATACGTTTGTTAGGTTCTCTTTTTCTATGCGTGGGTTTTATAATATGAGTCTTACCATTTCTTCTACAACGATTGTTTATCTTGTGTTGTCACAACCATGAAGATGTTTGTGACATTTATTTTTATTTTAGTCTTTCCGATTCCCCTTCGTTTGAAAACAAACCAACAAATCGAATAACAAAATAATGAAGGTAATTTGCCACACTTCATCACACAAGTCCATTATGAAGCTAAGCTAACAGTATAAATCACGACTCGTACTTTATTCAATCGTTTCATTTAGCTGTGCCGAGCGTTAGAGGTCGAAATGTACAATTTGTGCGCACATAACATTTTACAGCCACACTCGTCGACAATTCTACTGGAATATTTTATGTGCGCTGAATGGGATCGGGATTTTTATTTCAATTGAATAAGTACATTCAGTAAAAAAATTACAGAAACCTTTTCGATGTGTAACTGAAAATGTTATATACCTACCAGCCGAAAATGGATTGTATCGAAAGTATCATAATTCTGAATTTTGAAGTATTTTCAATTTAATTAAATCTACTAGTGTTATTGAAACAGGCCAAATAGTTTATTTGCGTTACTAAAAACATATTCGTAAAGAAAAAAAATGTTTACTCATTACAACCGTTTAACATTAACATTTCAGAGCAAGCTGACCTGCCAATCCATTTTACAGATAGTTGAATATCCCTCATAGCAACACTTCTATCACACACGTATTATGTACCTCCCGACCACCAAAATATGACGTGAAATTTCAATTCTTTCAAAAGAAAAAATAAAGTCTTTATTGTTTAATTAGAATACCATTCCATATTTTTTTCTGAATAAAAAAAAAACTGAACCCTTATAGGATCACTCGAGCGTATGTCTGTCTGTCAGTCTGTCACAGTCAATTTGCTCCAAATCTAATGAACCTGTGACCTATTTAAAAAAAAGTTTTGCAAACTCTACCGTGTGGGTGTGACATATCAAATGAAAGGACGTATGTGATGGTCTCAAACTTTTTTTAATTTTTTTAAAATAAATATTTTTATGGTTATTTAAGAAAATAGATGAAAAAACCATTCCTCCGCCCTTATCTCCGAAACTACTGAGCCTAAAATTATGAAAAAAATTAGAAAACATACTTAGTTCAATGCTTATAGATTACAGGAAAACCTATAAAAAGTCTATGGTTTTAAAATAACATGGCAAATCTCTCAATATTGTGCGTACAAACTTACATTTGCAGTTGGAATATATGAGAGAACATGTTTTTCAACTACAATGTTCAGTTTGTTCTTGGGATAAATTCATCCCAACTCGACCTAATTCATATCAACGGAACCCTTCATTATTTAATTGTGCTATCGGTTGTTGGAAATGACAATTGAATACCCGATGAAGCGTGAGGCTGGGTCACAGCTACGCTTCATCAACGCTGTGGACTGTTTTCAAATTAATTATAACAGTTCACTTATTTTACTGAAAGTTTAATAAAATCAATTCACTTAAATTGATGATATTGTATTCGGTTACATAAAATTATATTACAAATTAATGTTCCGAACGACATCACAGAATAACTTTACAATCGCACGCACGTTATTAGCTTGGCTCATAATCGACTAGCAGGTTGCACTTTCCTTTTAAAAATTATATCTAATAAGATTGACTGCCCTGATCTCCTACATAAACTACGTTTCAATGTTCCTCAGAGATCAGTTAGATTTAGTCCGCCTATCTCCATTCCTTTTACCTCTTCTAACTACAGGCAAAACTCATACATGGTGCGAGCGAGTAAGGACTTTAAGATTCTTTGTAAAGAGTTCTCATTTAACCCATTTACAACCAAAACCTCTTCTGCACGCGCTCGGCTGAACGCTGACTTTTTTAAAAGTGCATAGTGCTTATTGTACCTTATATATTATAATAATATATATATGTCGGAGACGGGTATGTGACTTTCGTTATTATCAGCGATATTTTAACTACTGTGGGCGTAGTGTGGGTAGTGTTGGTTAATGCGCAATAGAAAAACAGTTTGCAGTTCAGATTACATTATAATTTACTATCAAATGAATCACACTAGCTAAATTATACACACACTGGGTGCGACGGCGTTTATTAAAATCACCAATTAACACAATGATCACAAAACTACAACTAACACAATAACAGCACCACCTATCGAGAACAGTTCCGTGACGTCTTGACTCCAATGCGACCAGAGGCTGAATGCCCTCCTCGCCGTGGCCTTAAAACATCACGACTCTGTAGAAGCGCGCCTTTTTTGGTGTAGATAGATCACTCTTGATGTCGCCAGTGGCGCGCTTGCGATTCGTTTCGTGTCCGTACTAAGGACCGGATCCGAGATATTAATCTTTTTTATCGTGCTTGTTAGTGATCCTAAGATTTCTACTACTTTTCTGTTTTTACCCGTGAGAACCTGTAATTGGCTCTATGTTTCTTAAACAACTGTTATCCATTTGTTATAGCTGTTGGTTCTCCTATTAATAAATAAATATATAAATAATAATGTAGGTAGGTACGTTGGATAGCAATATGTATTAAACATTTATGCAATTGTTTTAATGAACGTGTGGAATAACTGACTCTTGTTCTGGATAATATTAGGTAAACAATTATTAATTCCATTAAATTACTAAATAAAAACCATTAAACTTATTTTGTATAAAATCTAAAGTCATTTATTGAAACTAGGCTGTCCCCAAAACGCCCGCCCTTGACCACTACTTCCTAGTGGTTTAGGTGAGAAGAAGAAGTGGCGCAACAAACTCCCTAGCAGCACAGCAGCACAATTAACTAAAGTTCCCGGGATATATCTAATAGTACCTCCTTTCACCCATATGTGTTTTTAAGTATGTCAAACAAGTGAAACAGAACGTACTTCATTCACACGACAAAAAAAGTAAATTCTGCTTGGGTAAATAATAAGCGAAAATACCAGTAAGTATAAACCATACATCAGTAATTTAGTATTTTATCATCCAACAGACTAATTTCAACATTTAAACCACATTTACTCTTAAATTTATATTCTGAACCTCCATATTTCTGCTCAAAAAAGGTTCCACTGATTAACTTAACATTTATGTTATCGTGGAAACAATTAATGACCTCATCGCTTACAAAGTCCGCACCGGTACATAATAAAGCAGCTGGCCAGAGATAAGTCTGTGTAATCCTTATGAATCCTGTGTGGTGATCATGTTTAATAAATATTAGAGGTGCCCAGGTTTAGTCGGTTGACATGACGATCTTGTGACATTATTTTAATTGGCTTTTACTTTATTGCTGTGATACATGTTGTCGTAAGTGCCTACAGTTCTGAAGGTGTCATAATTTGATTCACTACTTGTCAAGTATACCTACAGATTAATATTAACAGCTATTCCATCCGGCATTGCTCACTATTATTATAACGGGTGTAAAAAGACGCTTAACGTAGCAAAAAGTCACTTGTTAGTTGTACGCACCGTCATTGTAAGATTTTTTTAATACCCGTTCGTACTTGGGAACCCTACGGAGATATTGAAGGTTCCAACTTTTAATTTTTTTTTTTTCCCCAAAAAAAGTTTTAAATTATAACTTAGCTTGAAATACCCCCACACCTGCACCGTAGCATGGTCTTTTAATCACAGTATTTTGCGTGCGTTACATTGTGCGCTGGCGTGAATAGCGATTTTTCACACTAAAAATAAAAGTCGTTTTCCAGTACCTAATCATTGTTTGCTCAATCTTACTTTGTTTTATATACAAAAATTATAATAAGAATAAGACAAAATGGGGTTCTAAGAAGTCAATGGTTTATTATAACCTGAAACTGCAAATATTATAGAAGCTTAAATGTTCGTACCATACGTTTTACAATAAGATATTATACAAAATGTGTGCAATGGAGGTATGACACTTCACAATTTCAGGTATTATACAATAATAAGACGGCGTTCCCTTTAAATTAAAGGTTCATTCTTGTTGTTAGAGCATTTCTCGGTATTTTTCTAGGAACAGTTATGTGCCGTGGGTTATATAGTTGGGGCCCCTGAGTTTATGCTGACATAATATATTTTCACGTACATTCAAAATTACACGTAACATTGTTTAAGAAACGAGGAAATTGACAAATGATTTTATTTGTATTGCATAAAATCGTGTAATTTGCGTTATAATTCTTCCATCCATATGGATGGAAGAAATATACCCAAACTGCTGTTTATTTTGTAGTATCGACAATGAACATTTCACGATGCAAAAGTCAATATATCAACCACGTTCTGCAGAGCCTGCAGCACAAAATTACATCTACAACCATAGTATATGACTCGACTGAAACTAGATGCTGATGTTGCAATAATATGGATCTTATTTAATTACTTCGATGAAATAAAATTTTGGTTTATGCTACAATAAAATACTTTATTACTATGCAAGTAAGTACAAATAATTATACTTCTTTTGGAGAAGAATCTTATTCTTTTAAAAATCTGAGAATTTAGAAAGTAATTACAGGCAAATATCGACACAATAATCATAAAAAGAGCCACGAAGTCTCTCCTTTACAACAGTTATTTTACAACGGGTTATTATAGGAAACGGGGAAGTTTTCCTACATTTTTCAATTACCTACTCGTAATGGTTGGCCTTCCCAAGATTAAACTTGTTCCTACTGATGACATTGCTCAAACATTCATAAGATCGTTTTCTAAACTTTACAGTAAACGGCTATTAGAGGGTAAAACAAGAAAAAGCGAATAAATAGGTTTCGATTGAAAGTTAAAGCGGTTGTTACGCTGAGTTTGACCCATTTCATTTTGGGAGATGTTTTTCCTCTCCGTAAATACTATTTAACTGTTATCCATTTAATGTCGTTAAATATAATCAAATTATAGCATAGTTAATTGATTTAGGCGTGACCTTGCGGAAATCCACTATAAAATACAATAGACGTGGATATATTTAGTAACCTATTCCGCTTAGCTATTTCTAAAGAGCCACAAAAACCCAGAAAGAAATCGACACGTGTTTCACCTCTCAACGAGGCATCCTCAGGATGACGATTGACTTGTCGTGAACCCGAACATGACGTGTTGCCACACCGAGCACTGTTGCACTGTTGAACTTTGCGATCGAATTTAGTCATATCTATGTCCAGACCGCAGCCCCTGCTCGAATATCGTCATTTTCAGCGAACATCGTCTAGTTTTATCAACTAAGTTTAAAAGTGTCTGCTAAATGTAATGTGGTTTTGGGCAGACTTGGCAATGAGATGCATCCAAAACATGTGTAGTTTGTAGACTGATGATTCGTAGGTAAAATGTTAGTTTGAACTCTGTAAATACAGCAAATGGAGTGGATATTGCATGATTAAATGCTCGTATGTTGAATACGTTGATGTTTACTGAACGCTGTAAAATAACGTTTATACATACGTTGATTATGGCCAGAGCTTGTGCCTTATCCCCTGCATATTTATCCGACACTCGGAATCGTAAATTTGTGAAAATAAATCAAGCAATTTAACAGCTTTCGAAAAATAAAGTAAGTTTTTGAGTGGAGCTTGTAGTTAGAGTGATAGAAACAAACACTGTAGTTCATTAGCTTTCATTTGGAAAACCTTTTTTAACTTTTTTTTTTGAAGTTGGTGTTTCAGATAACTTCTTTTATTTCATATAGGTAGCATCTGTGTCGGTCCTATGACCTTCAAACAAAACATAAGTAACTCAGAATGTTGGAACACATTCATTTGAGGATTTGGGGCTCAAAACTGCAGATGCTTACAAAACTTTGATGCCCGTAGAAAGTTTTCTTCTGAGAAGGCTTTGGTCGTCTGAGCGAAATGGATTTACTGCATACATATTCGTTATGCAATGCGTGTTTTGAAGTCTTAGGGGTTTTATTACCTAATACTCAGAATAGCAAACTTCGCTAAACAGGACTTAATATTTCAAAGCCCAAGCTTGCCACCAAAAGCACTTCGTACTATTCATCAAAACTCAGACATAGTATGCTTGATTTGTTAATTACTTTCGTTATTAAATGCGTGGGTTTGAAATTCAGACCCAAGGTTTCTTTATTAAATACTCAGAATAGATTGGTTCATAGGTTCAAAATACTTATAGTGATAAGAAGCAGTTCAGCTTTAATTGTTCCAAGCTTACAAATAAGTTTATTCTTGCAGACACCAGCAAAATACATATAGAGCACTTTACAAATGGATTCTCCTCATCTCTATTACTAAACTTAACCCGTTTGCCACGTTTCTCACTATTACCCAATTACGTACCTAAGTGGGTGGACCGACGACGGCGACATGACATGCACCCTCGTCTTGGAAGCCACAACCGCGCTTTATTTATGATGTAATTGACCGGACAGCGCCACTGTGTGATTAACAGATTGAATAGTGGAAATAAACGAGGTTTTCCTCACGTGATGTGTGTGTATTAGATTACTGGAATGTATAGAAAAGAATATTGTATACGAATTGTTGCGCACATTCTGCGTGATGCGTCTTCTTACAATGATTGAAAAGGTAGATTACTCGTACTAGGTTAGCTACCGTATGTGCCCACATTAATAAAAAAATATTGTCTTTTCTAGTTTTGTTTAAAATGCGTAGGTACTTCTTTTCTAAAAAAAAAAAGTAAAACACCCTGTTATTGCTCTAATTAGATGGCACTAGTTGGCGAATTAATCAGATTCAGAATCCAGATCTAAGACCCAACACTGAATGCCACTCCCAACTCAGCAAATAAAGTGGTCCCTTTTGTTTTTTTATTAGATTTCATTATTTCAGCGATACTTAGGCCCAAAGATCCACCTTTCCTAATCCCTATTGCTTTTATAATTAGAGTCAAAATTGGATTTTTCTAATGAGAATTGGGTCATAAGCAAAGTCGGCGGTTTTATATGTTACACTTTAGAGGAATTCAAAGAAACAAATATCTAGAAACCCAATTAATAATAATTATGTAAGTAACGAAGATTTCACTCAAAGTTTAAGAAATGTCTTTTAAAGTAATTAAATGGAGATGTCTAAACTTTTGACACGCTGAGAGTCTTGCAAATTCAAATTGATTATTGTAGGTATAATAATGATCAAAATATGCGTTTATACACATCTTCATACACATAAGTATGTAGAACGACCGGCTAGAATTAAACGATAAACTACACCCAATACCCCCCGTGTTACAGCAAAGATATTGCGTATTATATTAAAGTAACTAAAATAATGTCATCTCGATGTAAATAGATCTGTTCAGTTTATTGCTCTAATTTATTCAGACAGACTGGCTAAAAGACAAGAGGCAAGCGCTGTCTTACAAAAACTTTTCGATTCCAAATTCTAGATAAACTTTTTCTTATATTTCTAACAATGCAGGTCGAGCTACGAACTTGCACTTATTTTATTAGGTTCTTCCACTGTGGAGCAGTACCTCATTATAAATTCCGTGTCTGGTGTAGTAATAAGACTGTTCATATTTACAGAGTAAGTTGTGGTTGCTCGCCTGCACGTGTCTGTATGGTGCACGTAATTAACTATACACAACGCTACCTCTGTAATGGAGCCTCTTCTTTTTGTGAACATAATGTAAAGTGTCCATTATTTGCACTATATGCACTATAAATTGAAGATTTTCCACGGATCATGTTAATTTTACAAACAACTAAAAATATATTTCCATCGTAAGTTCCACTTCTCTTTTCTTAAAACTTCATCTCCTAAATTAATTTGGATAAGCATGTCATCACTTGTCTGATGTAGGTTTCACGACAATTATTGAAAACGCGAGTTTGCTCTGAAGTGTCGCATCGAGGACGCGTCCGGAATAAATGTGAAATTTATTCAAGGGGAGGAGAGATCCAATGCTTCAACTAAGTTTAACATAGCAATGTTTTACTCAAATATGTGTGTGGTCCGGTATTTGTATGCTTCTTATACAAAGTATACTAGCATCGCTTGTGATTCCGTCCGCGCAGTATTCGGAAAATCGTATGCAGTTTACATATTGAAACCATAAATAAAATTTTTGCTCGGACCTTAACAAAAAAACCTTTCCAAAGTGAAAGATAACTTTAATTTCGGAAGTTGATCTTTGGTTTTGAAATTTCTGTTTTTTGCCACCGACTTCCGAAATTAAAGTTATTTTTCACCTTTTTAAACACGGTTGTTTTTTTTGTATTTTTACTTTGAAGCTATGGTACCTACCCCACACAAATTCGAATATCACTACTTAATACTCGTAACAGTGACAGGAACTTATCATATCATCCACATACTAAGTGGGATACGTAATATTGAAGCTAACTCAAAAACCATTCAAGCAAAGTTAATAAAATTTAAATGGTATTTTAAGTTAATAAAAAATAATTTTCAATATCGGTCCACAATTGACGGAGAAATCAGTGGACATACATAAAAAAACATACGCTGCAAACATAGAACATCCTCTTTTTTAGAAGTCGGTTAAAAATGAAAGCCACGGCGACCATTATAGTCTGAGGTATCACACTGACAAACCTTAAATAAAACAGTGTGTTTTTTTTATAACTAATCAAACGATCCCTGTTTATTGTTTCAGTTTTTATTTGTTGCCTGTTTCGTTTATTGTCATCTGACATCGATTTAGTGGGCAGTACGATGTCCTCCGGTGACCGCCGTAAACACACTTTATTTCCTAACACGGAAAGTGAATCCAGACAAAAGGAGCTTTGCTATTAGAAAACGAACCTTTATTGTGTATTTATACCATTCAATGTTCCGCCTTATGTCTAAAGTAATAAAGGTGATGTAAGCAAACGTACATAAAGTAAGAGATGAAACATAAGTTGGTGAAATAATCCAAATTGTATGTATCTGGTCTATCGCTACTCGGTTTTATTGCGAACCTTAACAAATCGTTAAAACGATCTTTCATTGATTGCGAATCGACCTATAATGTATTTTTGGACAATTACACAGTAAATATTTTCCGAAAGTGGCATAATTGGTTATAACTTGACAAAGTTAACCTGCTCTAAAATAATTTCACAAAGCACACAAAGCTACTAAGAGGAAAATCAACTTGAATTAGAATGCTAATATTGTTACTTCCACGTTAACACCGCTCATTACCGTACATTCCCTCGCATTTACGAGGAAATTTCTCGTGTTTATCCATAATTACTTTCATTAATTATATTTACACTTAACGCTCCTTTCTTAGTTAACACAAATACACGAAATTATTTTATTAAAATTAACGTTAATTTGCTTTAATTATTAACAACGTTTAAAGGCACTTAGCGAAGAATTTAAAAGATAACAACATAATACTTTCATTGTAGAAGATGTAGCTGACTTTTTTAATCGAGAGGAATATTTTTTCGTATCTACTTAATATTTCGAGTTACCGTTATTATTATATAGTTCAATTAATATAGTTGAATTAATTAGAAATGCCCGAAAACCAGTGGAAAATTAAAATTTGTTTTCATAAAAATTGCGGTTTATAAATATTTTAGTGCACAAAACTATCCCATACGCCATGGACAGCGATACGGTAAACTTTTCATCCTGTGTACATTTAACTTACTGAAACACAAAAGCTGAACCCTCGTCGCTCACACAATAGACTTTTAGCACATAAATAAAAAACTTTCAAAAAACATTCGCTTATAAACTTACAAATTACAAAATAACATCACAGCCGTAGTGTTGGCGAGTAAGTTATGACATTGCAAATTAGTTGGATGTCAGCGTTGTTTGAGCATAAATAAAGAAAAGTAATACATACTGATGTGTTTGAGTAAATCGTAATTACGGTCATGAAGATGCTTATGAAGGTTGTAATTTTTCGCAGTTTTTACTAGCTGCCTAGCCTTTTCCCATCTATGCTGGGGTCGGCTTCTAGTCCAACCAGATACCATTGAATACCAGTATTTTACATGGAGTGACTGCCTATCTGACCTCCACAACCAAGTTACTTACATACCTCTTGGTAAGACCGTTTGTCAGACTTTTGGGCTTCTGACTACTCCTAACGATTGTCAAAGATCCAAGAATGATAGCTGGGACTGACGGCTTAACGTGCTTTCCGAGGCATGAAGGAGTCTCGATATGTGTTGGTTCGTCACCCATCCACGAAAAGGCCGCGGCAAGCGTAGCTTAACCTTCGATCGACTCGTGTGGATGTAATTAATCTAACGTATCTGAAAACAAAAACTATTTAAGCAAGGCGCCTACTGAATAAGTTATATGACAAGTAGTTGTTCCGGATCTGGCTGTTTGTGTATGTGAGTGAGAGGCAACGATTAAAAAAAAAAAAATATAGACTCAATAGAAAACCTATCTTCATCCAAGACGCGTTTCATGAATTTAAGATAGATTCCTTCACCGGTGTTACTCCGAAGCGAATACTCAGCATTGCATAGCAATCTCCGGCGGTCAGTGAAGTGCAATAATACCTCGCGAGTCACTACCTCCGCCTGCACCTTCCCATCAGAGTAATGATGTATGAAGTGTAAAGGAGAACCACAATCTTCGTATGCCTATCCTTTTTCCAACTTGTTGTTAGAGTCGGCTTCCAGTCTAACCGGATGCAGCTGAATGGAGGTATTTTACATGGAGCGACTGCCTTTCAGACCGCCACAACCCAGTTACTTGAGGTTACTAAAGGAAGACCACAATACAGAACAATAATGCCTACTTACAAATTTTTGTAATATGACTTTGATCTAAACACTTTTAACAATTTTCTGTAATTATTTGTGATTTTTTGAATATCAGTGTATTCGAAACCTAGAATAATAAAAATGAATGAATGAAAAGCTATTAGATTTTTTGCAATTTAATCCATGATTAATTAACAATAAAAAAATTTAAACGTTGCCCCACACTAGGAATTTCTCCTGTATTCTGGGTGCGTTTACAAACATTTAAACTCACATACACAATCAGCCAGACCCGGAACAACTACGTGTAGGTCATACAAATATTTGTTCCGTGCGGGAATCGAACCCGCGACACGCAGCGCAGCAGTTAATCGCTTAACCACTGCGCCAATAGTGCCGTCAATCAAAACCACATTGATCAAGCAGACTGCGTTAACTTAAAACAAACGTTCCTCAATGACGTATCCACAATTTCAAAACTTCATGTAGTGTCTATTCCGCTCTGTTAGCAGCAACCTTTGGGATTCCTTAGACAGCATCGTAACACACATCGTATCGCATCGACTACACAATGCACTGATATTTTGTTTGCTTGTGTCATGTTTGCAGGAAAAGGAAAATGCATGTACTGCAATACATTGAACGGGTATGATTTCAACAATACTTGACCTTTAATTGCTCGTAAGCATAAGGGGTCCCCGAAACGATCAAGTGCTATCAGTTTCTATTGTGGTAATATTGTCAATCGTTTCAATTGCATTTGGTAGTCGATCAATTTGCGAATCGATGTGTATCAATCACGTAATAATTGACAATTGTAATTGATCGTTTCGGGTGCCCTTTACCGTAATAAATGTAGGAACCGAACTAAAAAAAACCGGCCAAGTGCATGTCGGACCACGCACAATGTAGGGTTCCGTAGTTGGGATGAATTTATCCCAAGAACAAACTTAACTTGGTAGTTGAAAAAAAAATCTTTCATATAAAATGTATCGGAGAACATGTTTTTACAACCGCAAATCTAAGTTGGTCAATTATTACTCGTTAACTTGTAAAGCCTACTCAGCTGTGATAGTTTCCTTTTAAATTCGTTATATAAGCTACTGTCGTGAATTTTTTCACTTACCTATCTAAATCCAACCATTTAGCTGGCAGGGGGGAGGGACACTTGACTCTAACAAAAATTTGCACTTTAAAGCTTTCGCAAACCGATCTCTTAATTCAAAAATGGTTTTAACACACTCACAATGTTTTTGAAAGACCTTTCCAACGATACCCCACATCAAGGGATAGGAAAAAAAAAACATCCCCACTTTACGTGTAGAGGAGGTAGGTACCCTAAAAAAAATATTTTTCATAATTTTATTTTACCACTTTGTCGGTATAATTAATATGTATATCCATGCCTAATTACAACTTTCTAGTACTAACAGTCTTGGAGCTAGACCGCGGAAAGACAGACAGACAGACGGACATAGCGAAACTATAAGGGTTCCTTGTTGACTACGGAACCCTAAAAAGGTGCAGTAAGTATTTTACACAAACAGTACCTGCAACAATAAATTATTAGATATAGGGTACATATCGCCGAAATCAAAGGCCGTCGAACAATATGTGTTGTAGGATAATGTGGCGAGCACAATGGTGGCCTGCAGTGAATATCGGAAGTGACAGAGCCTCCAGTGCAGCAGAGCAGCGTGTGTGAGCGGGAATACAGATGAATATGAACTGTATGTATTTATCACATGTGACATGGTAATAATGTTAGTGCGTAGCATAAAACTATAAATACACTGCGTCAGATTATTCGTCTCGCGTAGCTCGAAGTTGTATTATCGACGCCTTAGAGTGAAAACCTCGAAAGTGTATAAGAAGTAACTTTTCAGGAGGCAGAGAAAACTGCGTGCTGTAAAATTTTTGTACGGCGTCTTTTATGTTTGCAGTTATGGATATAAAAGCGGGTTTAATTTCCATATTAATTAATAAAAAAACATAAAAGACGCTGTACAAAAATTTTACAGCACGCACTTTTTTGCTTCTTCTTGAAAAGCTACTTCTTTGAAACCACTTACTTACGAGGTTTTCACTAGTAAAACTTCGCAGTGAAACTTTATTGTGTTGTTTATTGTTTCATGTACTCTTGTTCACTCAGAGGTTCGTGTTCTGCGGTCTGTTAGTGTATTCATAGAAGCCCAAACATAATACGCTTGATTTATTGCATAAAATAATATTACGTGCTATTGTAATTAAATGCGTGGGTAAACCACGTGGGTTGGAACCAAACAAAATTTTGAGATTCTTGGAATTACTTAACACAGCTCTCAGTTCTCTTAATGAAGCTCTCAGATCTAATAATACTATAGAACAAGGTTTCTAAATCATAAGGACTTTTAGTACAAAGATTAGACAATATATTTTAATCTTAACGTTAAATTTCAATAATGTCTACTCTAGTTCTATTGTTGCATAAAATCATTAGTTAAAAGAGTACTCACTTTTTTTAGAGGACAATTTGGACATTCTTTCCCCAAAACTCATTCATAGTAGAACTAAACCAGTTTAAAACAAATTCCCCCTATTACCCAATAACGCACCTACAGTAGGCATCGCATTCACATTAAACTACGTACTACAGTAGGCCAGCTCAAAGTCCAAGTTTTACCACCGATGACGTGCGGTCTCTGTACCATAGTAGGTGGACTGACATGACATGTACCCTCGTCATGGAAGCCACAACCGCGCTTTATTTATGTTGTAAATGACCCTCACAATTGTGGAATTAAATGAGATCTTCCTCACGTGATTAATGTGAATAGATTACTGAATAGGTAATTAGGTACGTATTCTTTAAATGTTTGAATAATTTGCAGGTTAACCAATGTAGATCTCTGAGTTCATAAAAGTTAACCTATTAAAGTTTTGATCAACTTTTTCTCATAATAGTTAATTAAGAAAAAGTCCACTTTCGTGGTCCTAATTACGAGTAGATTTTGTTACTCTGTGGAGTAATATACTGAGGAAAGCGGAATCCAGATCTCAGAGCCAACACTGAATACTAGTCTCAAGTTAGCAAATTAAGTGGTCTCTTGTATATCTATCTCATTAGACGATATTATTTCGGCAATATTTTAAACAAATATCCCACCATTTTAGGTTCCTATTAATTTTATGAAAAAAAAAAAACGGTTTGCTGACTCATTTCTAAATACTTAATGAGCAAAGTTTGATTAAGGTCTTAAAATGTTAGCAAATAATATTTTGTACAGAATTTTCTTTTAATCTATAACCAACTTTGCGTGGGAGGTGTTATTAAAAATGTTATTTATTTATTTTAGTCTTACTAATTAGTACATGGGACTTAAACCATAACTGGCGAAATGTGGGAGTATGTGCTTCTGGTATACCTCTGCTCAACCCTTCAGAGAAACAAGTAATGATGTTATGTTTATTACTTCAAAATAGTAATACTGGTAATATTTAATTTTTGTATCAAGTAAAACTTTCAGTATTAAATAAAATAAAAACAACAGAAAAAATATAAAACAGAGCTCAATTAGTTTCAATCAATGATTTCGGTGACTTTTTACAGCTAGCTCCACCCGTTTCTCTTACTTCAGCAAAACTTTAGAAAGTAAAGCAACTCTATTATTTCAATTAAATTGTTCAAAAAATTATTTAGCTCTCTACCTGATTGTAGATAGTTCGTTTGACACACAATTAACAAAAACGTCAAACTTTTGACAAGCTAATGTTCTTGTTAAGTTCAAATTAGAATGGAAATGAATTTGTTCTAATGATAATTAACAAAATACGAGATTGCATGATAAACATGACTTAATGAAAAAGTAATTATATTGCTTCTCCAACAATGTTACGATTTATCTTTATAATCTAATACAAGTTTTGTTTTTGTTTAAGTACCCTAAACCATATGGGACCAACCCAGGAATTTTGAGAAACAAAAATCTGTTGCTCCTTATATTTATGTTGATTTTTTTTCGAGATTTCAGGGTTGTTCTCATGGTAAAAATTGTTCAAAATTATGAGTGACTAAGACCCCGGTAAACAAAAACTAAGGTTGTAAACTGCAGTGATAACATCACGATAACTACCAAGGAACACACACTACACTAGATACATTCAAGCTATTGATTAATATGCTTAAGTAGATACTCTAATTTCTTCAGACGGATTGGATAATAATTCTCAGCCCGTTAATGGGCAAGGGATAAAATGTTTTATGATAGCGTTTAAAACCCAGGGACAATTTATTACCATACAGAAGCGTGAAAATTATAGTAGCCGTTGAGGTTTCCCAATCTTTTACTTTGGATGGAATTGTAATTAAGCCCTTTCTAAAAAGTTACGTTTACTAACCAAAAGAAAAAAGGCGATAAAGGCGCCACTGACTGTTTTATTATCCGCACCATTTTTTTTCAAGTCAACAGAACCAAAAGCGGTCTATCTCGAATTTACAAAAACGTTTCGTTACCAAATTCACAACAATTAATCAAATCCGAAATTCACCATCATTGCTCTGAAGTGTCGGCATCGAGGACGCGTCCGGAATAAATGTGAATAGAGGAGGAGAGGAGCCGCCGCTGCTGCAACTAAGTTTCGCGCAAATTCTGCATCTCAAATACGTGCAATCTATACATAATAAAAACAATATTAGCATTCTAGTAGCTAATATGGTTACTTCATCGTGCATTATCGTACATTCTCTCGTAACGCAACTCGTGTTTATCCAAAATTACTTCCATTAATAAAACTATATTTACACTTTACTCTCCTTTCTATAAACACGAGTAAACGAAATTCACTAATAAAACTTAACTTTAATTAATTTTAATAAATTATTAACACTTAGCGTGCAACAAATCGGTAAACACACACCTAATATTTACAATGATGAAGATGAGGCTAACTTTTTTCAGTCGATCTGTACCTTTTTCATATTTACTGCCAATATTTACCGTAGCTATACTGAAAAGTTGAATCAAATAAAACATACAAAACCCGTAACAAAAACACGTAAAATTTAATATTATCTCCTCAAGCCCTTATGTTTGTTACCCCACATAGTCAGGGTACTTACTAAAATTGTTGGAACATTACTTATTGACGTCTTAAATCTGCCATTTTTATTTTATGAAATAAAACTAAGGCTGAGCGATCGTAGTGTGAACACGCGATCGGTCGCGTGTATATGCCACTTTTGTTTGGAAAACCGAAAAGCGCCCTCTGTCGGTGCGACCACGCGTTTAGGTTCACCGAACCAATAATACTTCACGAGTCACTGCGTATTGCGTATCTTACTATTTTAAACTAAAATAATTTTATATTAAAATTCTGCAGTTATTCAAATAAAAATTCTGCAGTTATTACAAAACAAACAAAACAAAACTGGTGATCTGTCTGACAGCAGCAACTATAGGCCCATTTCACTAGCTACTGTGATAGTCGTATCAAAGATTTTTGACAGCATGCTTAATGCACAACTGAATAAAAGAACAACCACACATGACAACCAGTTTGGTTTCAAGACTGGGTTGTCAACAGGGAGTGCAGTGTTGTGTCTTAAGCATGCTGTCACATACTATGCGAAGCGTGATACGCCTATTTATGCCTGCTTACTGGACCTATCTAAGGCTTTCGATCTGGTTTCCTATGATGTGTTATGGACTACATTAGAACGGGTTAATTTACCCACAGAACTTTTAAATATTTATAAGTTTTGGTACGGAAACCAGATCAACACTGTACGATGGGCTGGGGCATTGTCTCGTCCGTACGGGTTGGAGTGTGGGGTGAGGCAGGGTGGGTTGAGCTCACCTTCGCTCTTTAACCTTTATGTGAACGAACTGATTGCCGAGCTCAGCAGTGCCAGGGTTGGATGTTACGTAGACGGTATCTGCGTTAGTAATATTAGTTACGCGGACGACATGGTGCTGCTGAGCGCGTCAATCTGTGGGTTGAGAAAACTGGTTGCCCAGTGTGAGGCGTATGCTAGGTTGCATGGCTTAGCATATAACGTCAAGAAGGCAGAGATCATGGTCTTTGAGGCTGGGGGTAAGATCCCTAATAAGGTACCACCTGTTTTACTTTATAGCACGCCTTTAAAAAGGGTCTATAAATTTAAGTATCTAGGTCACATATATATTAACCCCCAATCTCAAAAACGATGACGACATTGAACGGGAGCGGAGAGCGTTGTCGGTTAGAGCGAATATGCTGGCGCGCAGGTTTGCACGATGCTCACTTCCTGTTAAGATAACACTCTTTCGAGCCTACTGTACATCTTTTTACACGAGCAACCTGTGGGCTAGATATACGCAAAGATCGTACAATGCTCTCCGCGTTCAGTATAATAACTCGTTTAGGATGCTGGTGGGGCTGCCCCGCTTCTGTAGTGCGTCGGGGATGTTCGCGGATGCGCATCTAGATTGTTTCTACACAACCATGCGCAAAAGGTGCGGTTCCATGGTGCGTAGGGTGTGGAGCAGCTCCAACAGTATCCTAAGCATGATTTCAAGTCGCCTAGACTGTGTTTTCGTGGGTCGCTGTTGTGCCATCTCGCATGGGTTGTCACAGCGGTGATACACTACTACTTGTTTTTGTAATATAGTTGTAAGTGTTGTTATTTTGTGTGATTTGTTTATGTCATTTGTGAGTCATATGATACTTGAATAAAGATAATTCTGTTCTGTTATTGAAGTTGTTTTTTCCAGGTTTTTGCACAAAAATTTCCTGTACCTATATGGAACGAAAGTAAACGAGATACCTACCGGAATATTTTCACATTGTAATGGCGAAAATCATGAAAGGCCGTCGAACAATATGCGTTGTACTATAATGTGGCGAGCACAATGGAGGCCGGCAGTGAATACTATAAGTGAGGCTCCAGTGTATGCACTGTTGCTATGGCAATGCAGCGTGTGTGGATGTGAATACAGAAAAATATGAACTAGATGTACCACATGGTGCTTGCGTCGTTTTGTAGGTCAATTTATTAGAATGATTGTTTCAGAATTTGTTCTTGCTTTTTATGTCACTCATGCCAAATAATAATGTGAAAAGTGCGTGTTAATAGTAGTATTTACATGATCTGTACACAAAAATGTCACGTAAAAACGAAATTGTTTTTTTGCTCCACGGAAAACAGCGCTAAATAAAATACCAAGCATTTGAAAACATTAATAATATACCCAGCAGACAATTTTTAACCAGTTGTTCAACATCCACTACACCCAACTTGTAATAAGATAGACCGGACCGGATAGGCAGACAGAACACTCGAACCAAACGCAAACAAACAAATTGTTAAAGTTTCCTTCTCCAACCCCTTGAATAATTCTCTATTTATTTACTCCGCGTCCGTGCTTCTGTAACTGTTTGTAAAACGAAAAGTTAAGTGTGAATACTTCGACTTAGCATTGTGTAATTAAATATCTCGGGAGTCCGATACAGAAATGTTAATTATGTGATGGATACATGGCATCATAGCATATTTACAAGCATTGTAAAAGTACCTATACGATATTCCTAAGAAATTTACAAGTCAGTGTGTGAGTTCAAGTAATCACAGAATATAAAATCAATGTTATAATAATTAATTATACAATTAAATTAGCAACCAGTTTGATTTTATCTAGACTCAAAATTGTCCTATGGAGCTAGGCCAGCATGTTTCCAGGCATTCTTATCTTGGATATAATCCTCTAATTTGTGATATGCTTGTTTACAAAGAGTACTTTTTACATGAATTTTAAATTTTCTTTCAGTTAATTTTAATAAATAAAAGTAATGTTTATTAAGCAGTTTAATGTTTTTAAACTTGAAGTGACGCTGACTGAACTTAGTATAACAGTATAATCTTACAAAAACAGTTCTTTCAGCAGAATCCCGAGAACGATTCGTAACATATTCATAATATTTTTTTAAGAAAAGTCATGTAAACAAAAAAATTCAGTAGGTACCCTTGCTCTCTATAATTTACACATTTCATTACCCTTATAAATAATCCGTTCCGTGTATGAACAGAAACACAAAATCCTCAGCGACGTTTTAGACATGACTCTCGTAGCAAAATACGAAATCTATTGTTGTTGGTATCATAAACACAAACTTGTGCAAAATGTTAGCTCGTAATATGTTTACCTTTGTGTCCTTTTATATAAATACAGCTGTCCACTGTCACACAGGTCTTAAATGAAAATGTTCCCATTGAAGAAAAAAGAAACTTAACATGTTTCTGCCAGACTAAATGGAAAGAAAAAGGAATAGCAATAAACGAAAAGCGAGACATTATGTGAAAATAAATAATCTGCTAACTGGAGCGTTTTAGTCGAACTTACAGGCGTGACGGCAGAAGACATCTGACGTCATACAGATGTCAGCACCACGCTGCTTATTACGACCGTTTGAATTTAAGATAATAATTTGTACGACAAAACGTTAGAAAATAGTTTTACTGAAAGAGTTTCATCTGGTCGTCGTCGTCTTTTTATTACATTGCCAGACGAAAAATACGTCTCGCACCGCGTTTATATAATGGAAAACTCGGGTATTCCATTATAACGTGATCAAGCCTATTCACATGATTGTCTTAATGCAGATCTATCATGCTGGGTGACAATCGTACTCCGCAATATTGGATCCACTCATTTTCACCTGCTATAAAACAGTGAACGTATGGAACGTTCATTGTTTTATATATTTTGTGAAATATAATTGATGACACGGGCAACAGTCGAGATCTGTTTGTATTAATTCTCGTCGATTTTAATATCAGCCTCCAGCCTGGTCTTAGCGAAAACAATTCCTTGTGAACGATGCAACCACCAAGGGATATGAAAATTTATTGAGATGGGCATTGAAATGGGCAAAATGGTTACTTTCCATTTAAAGCAATGGTGAATAAAAGTAAATGCGTGGTATTTAATAACCTGTGGCGCTTGTTATTTCTACAGGCGTTCCATTGAAACCTGACTATGCAGACACTAAGTTAGAAGCTTTAATGGCAAAGTTTCTAGAAGCAATTCTTACTTTTTTAACATAACATCCGCCTGTTTTCCCGAAGGGTTAAGCAGAGGTGTACATACTTATAGATTATAGTACACCTACATTTCGCCAGTTATGTTTAAGTCCCATTTAGGATTACTTTGTTATCGTTCTTTTTTATGTAACACTGCAGGGCAAAGGCCTCCCTTCCCTCTTTCCACTTTTTCCGGTCTCCTACGATTGCGGACCAATCCTTTATGAAGGAGTCCAGCTCATCCCAGCTCATTGTGGGCCTGCCGTGTAGTCGTTTCTTGCTATTTGAGAGCCACTGATTGGTAGTTTTGCGTATAGCTACTCTGACATGCGACAGATGTGGCCAGCCCAGTTCCACTTTAGTCCATCAGCTGTGCAGCCAGCGTATTTGTGTTTTGGAACATTATAGTTTTTAATGTTCAGCGCATGTTTTATGAAAAAGTACAAAATGTTTTATAGTTGTTCTTGTTCACAATATTATTGCAACATATAAAATTAACACGTAATGATGTAACTTGAACATGTGTTTCTTATATAACCTAGGTACCTAAGCAAAAAGTATCGACATAATCATAGGAAGTGGCAAGTAAACGCAAACAATCTGTTTTACAACATTTTCCTGTTTTTCCTTTCATGCATTTGTGTTTTATTATGGCAATAAATCTTATTTAGTGCCATAACTTTAAGGGGAGCAAACAATAAATAATTTTACCATAACTTGTTACATTGTTATCATTCCACATTGATTCACACATAAACCACAAGGTCATTAACGTCAATCAAGTAAAATCATGTGTAAACTAAGCAGGCAATCAGATCCTAATAACCACAGCTGTACTGTTGAAAAACATCCAAAAGTCACCAATGATTACGATGTAATGAAAACTTGTGGCCACTGGGCTCGTAGCTTTCAGTGTAGAAATTTCCATTGTATTCTAGGGAGAAAAGCGTGTGGTGAACTATTCACAGTTATAAATGTGAATTAGACATGGGTTGGCAAATAATAAAGTCGAGCAGAAAATATTGGTCACCAATATAATTTTTTCAGGATACAGCTAACTAATTCTCTTGTTTCCGTTGCCTATAAGATAAGATATATAAGTCTTTATTTGCCTTAAACATGGTATAAAGTTGTTACAGTCAGGTATTAATCTAAAGTCCACATGTTTAGCTATACAGGATATGTATCAATTGCATGCATAATTATTAGTTAATTGTTGTTCAATGTCACAGATATAAAGTCAATACAATAATATAATAGTTTTAGTATCCATAATGACAAATGTCCAGAAATTTATAATTTATTGTTAAAAAAATCTATCATATAACATATGTTCTTTCAGCCATTTCAATATATTTTTTTAAATGAGTTAATATTATATACTAATTTTATTTCTTTTGGAATTTTATTATAAATGCGTAAACACATGACTAGGAAACTTTTCGCATACTTGGCTGATTTGGGAGTATCCTTCAATTCAAGTCTGCATGGATCTCTATTTCGAGAGTTCAATTGATAGGCTTTTTTGAACAATCCCTTATTATTATAAACATAATTACAGATTTCGTAAATGTAGAGTGACGGAAGTGGTAATATACCTAGCTTTTTAAAGAATAGTTTACATGACTCGTCAGGACGGATACCACAAATGGCTCTGATGCATTTCTTTTGTGCAATAAATGCTTTGTGTCTATCCGTGCTGTTACCCCAAAAAATAAGCCTATATCGTAAGATGGATTGTATATAGGCGTGATAAGTTGTAATTGCTGTTTTTTTGTTGGTTATATTCCTTATTTGTCTGAGAGCATAAACAAACTTATTATTCCTACTGCACAAATTATCCAGATGTACTTTCCAATTCAGATTTTGATCTATGAGTACACCTAAGAATTTAGTTTGTGGAACTTCTTTTAACCAGTCAATATTAGTTTAAAATTGTATTTAGTATGTTTTTATTTATTAAACTGTATATAATTAGATTTATCTAAATTGATTTTTTAATTTATTTGTCTGTAACCATTTTATAATGTTGTCAATAGTATTGTTTATGTCCATCTCATGATCAGATTTAGTTTTATACTTTTTGTCAGATGTCACAATAATAGAAATGTCATCCGCAAATAGTACACATTTATGATTAATCACTAGCGGTAAGTCGTTTATGTATAATAGAAACAATAAAGGTCCCAATACACTCCCTTGGGGGATGCCGCAATTATTGAATCTACGAGGTTAATAAATTTTCATTTACTTTGTTAATAACAACGTATTGATTTCGGTTGCTTAGATAGGACGCGATCCACTGCAGTGCCAAACCTCTTATTCCACTTTTTTCTAATTTTCTCAACAAGATATCATGTGCCACAAAGTCAAAGGCTTGTGACAGGCCGAGGAATAGTCCTGTAGTTAAGTAATTTTAATTTAGGAAATTAAGAATATGCTCTAAGAGATATTAGCAATTGCTAGTGTTGTTGACTTGTGCTTTTGGAACCCATACTGTTCTTTTGTTATGATATTGTATTTGCTACAATAGTCGGAAAGTTTTTTGTGCATACATTTTTCAAATAATTCAGTTAATATAATAAATAATAAAAGGGTTATCGGGCGATAATTTTTAACATCATTTTAATCGTTTTTTTTTTGTACAGAGGTTTAACGACTGATAATTTTAGGCCATCAGGAAAAGTTCCAGATGAAAATAAGAGATTAATCAAATAAGTCAATATAGGAGTTAATTCTGTACTGCATGTTTTAATTACTTTTGTACTAATTCCATCGTAACCTTCTGAGTTAGTGTTATTTAAAGCTATTATTTATTTTTTATCTCGTCTTCAGTCATAGAGCTTAGAAACATGGAATTAAGTATTGTCATGGTTTTATTAGGCTTGTCATTATCATTTAAATTATTAAATGTCACAGAGCTAGTCGAATCAATAAAGTAATTATTAAAATCATTTGCTATGTCACAGGGATTAATAAGTATTCTCTTATCTAATTCTAGTTGAGAAATATTATTGTCAAATTTTGAATTTCCAATTTCACGGTTAATAACTGACCACGTTGCTCTGCATTTGTTTTGACTTTTATTTATGTCATTAATGTTTGTATTTATTTTGGATTTAAAGATACATTTTGTCAGTATTGATGAATATTTATAATATCTGCGTTTGAATGTCTACTATATGTCTTTGTTTCATTTTCATTACAAGGACAAAGGATTTTCTAAAAGAATTTTATAAAAAAGAATCTTTGTGTTTAGCTTCATTTAATGAAGCTATAAAAATGTAAATTCAAACTAACTCAAAGAACTCAAACTTTTTGACGGCAAGACTTAGTGTTCATTTGATTAATAATAACATCTGTACTTTTTTTTTAATTTGAATTCATTTTCGAGCCGAGCAAAAAATTTTGTTGCTAGGCTCGAAAGTAACAAGTGCCATGATCACGATGACGTGGAAAAGAACATTACTGATTCATTTTGGTGCATTTCAGAACAATTTTCTTCTACCAACACTGTAACACAAACTCGTTTATTTGGTCAAGTTAAAGGCTTTTCTGGAATACAAAACTTTATGTAAAAATAATTTAGTTTTTAGGGGATTCCGTTGGAAATACCTAGTGAACATTGAGTGTAATGTGGATATTCGTCGACTTAAATATAAGCTACAGTTTAGCTTCAGTATCAGTTTACATTTAATTACCTAACATACTTGACTCATCTCACTCATCAATGTTCTCGATATCATAACTGATATGTTCCTAGTGATCGTTATAAATGATCGTTATACGATCAATGTATAATCTATTACTCTATGAGAAACTCCTCGCATCGCGCATACACCGCGTTTGTCACATTTTACATCCGCAAGACACTTCTTTCCCAGCTACTAATTCCAAAGGCAAAGCTGTTTTTATTACCTCACAGTAAGTAGGTGAGGAAAGCAAAGTATTCTCTTTGAGGATAAAGTTGTCTTTGTCTTGGACAACCTTGAATCCCTCACTGCATTCAGGATTCTTGTCTTAACACCCTCGCTTCACTCAGAAGGAATCCTTCATTATGCTGAGGATTCAATATAGCATCAATGACATAAGATACTGATTTATCCCCTTACTGAATAATCTACTTACAGGATGGCAGGAGGCATTTTATTACTTGTAACCTTACTGATGTTATACATGGTGGCAGGGAAATCGACACGAAAACTGTTACGATGGATTCAGTATATGATTCTGAAACGACGAAATATTTCAACGCAGGGGGCGTTGAAATATTTCGTCGGTTATTTTTTTTTAAATCAGCTGTTACCTACATACATTTGACCGCGTAGGTATTGCACTTTTCTATGAAACAAATGATTTATTTTAAATAACCGACGAAAAATTTCAACGCAGGAGGTTCAGTTTCATGTACTGAATCCATGGTAACAGTTTTCGCGTCGATTCCTTGCCAGCCTGTATAACAATTCAAACAAAAAAACATAACTAACGATTATTTCAGAATGTTCCAGACTTTCTAATTTCAGCGCAAACTTTACGTCATCATGACACATTATGTTGAAGATGCTGATAAAGAGGGGTAGAAGAGAAGGAGGATTAGTATCGAGGTTCCTGTGCCAAGTGACAATGTAAGACGTCAAACTTGGACGTCCTTCATTGCAGCAAGCGGCAAGATTTATCGGAGAGTTCACTTGGACACAACCGATTCTATTGTATCGCTTGAATTTATAGCATTCACTTTGGCCTACACTGAACCATTAATAACGACCACTTTAACCTAGTTCTCGATAATTCCCCATTTTGCTTCGCAGGGGACCTGTTAGAATTTTGATGGGGGTTACCCAATCGTTAAACTATTTAATTCAGAGGCCATTCGCTTCGATTTCAGCAAAATTTGTCAGTAAATGTTAAAAAACTTCCGTTTAAATCTCGCTGAATCAAAGTAAAACTTGGAACTTACAAGTTTGGTTGATGAAATTAGAGGAGACACATTCATAACTTATAAATATTGCTCTATAGACGGTTATTCGATAACATTTATCAATAGTGCGGCGGTGTAAAGCCTACCCTTTCAATAGATGTCATCAGAGCAATCGATTGTTCAGCTCCATACAGAGTTCACTCTTGTCGTAATATGGGCTCTTTTCTTCAGACATACGGTATACATTTCATTGAAACAAGTAGCAATAGTGGCTACTGGCTGAATGTTCAAAGATCTTATCCCCCAACAATGATTTTACCTTCTTCATGGCTCAGTTAATTCAACAGTATGTAGTTTTAGTTTATCTATTTTGCTTTGAACAACACAGAACTTCTGTTCTTAACGCCTTTGAGTAGCTCCGACCAAATTTCTTAATAGTTTACAATACCATACTTAAAGAGAAACACTTTCCTTCGAACAACTTATACCGCCACCAACTGACAACACCCTCGTATATGCACACACACAAACAAGCTTCAGAATATTTGAAGCGACACATTGTGATAAAATGCAATCCACTGAACTTACATATTAAAGTTGTTTGAACACTTGCATAATTTCCGCGTTACAAGCATTTGCCTAAATCACTAGTGGAATGGTAATTTGCTGGTTTTGCGTTATGCTTGTCGCACTTAAGAGTGGCGTTGAAATTATACAACCGTGTCAGATTTTGGAATTATTGTCGCGGAAATACAATCAAGCGGAATCCAAATTTATATACAAATCAATCTAAAATCCATATTTATCTATGAATATTACCGGAAATTAAAAAACCTACCTTATTCCACGTGACCTGTCCTCACTCTATTTACCGTCACATAAAATCACCTGGAAATATGATTGACAATGTAGTTGTGCGATGACCCGCGTTACATATCCCACGCTTCCTTACATAAAAAGTGCTATGATGTATAGTGCTCGCTCGCGGCGCGCGCTGAGGGCTCACCGACATTACTAACTGTTGATTCCACTAAACTAACGAGTTCGAGAAATAGCGGCACGTGTCATGGTTTTTGATATTTTCGAACGTTATGAACAAAAGTCAATATATTGGCTATTTTTACCATTACAAGGATTCATTTTTATCCCTTTGAGTTTGAATACGAACCTACCTACAACATAAGCCCTTGTACTATCACAATAATTGCTTTATTAACAGTAAGCATAACGGTCACTCCGCAATAAATAAAAAAAGCTGTTTAAACAATTTGTCAAGGATCGCAATAAAAACCGGACTGGCGATAGACCTAATAGATACAATTTGGATTATTTCACCAACTCATGTTTCATCTATCGCTTTATGTACGTTAGCTTACCTTTAATTTCTTTAGGCATAAGGCGGAACATTGAATGGTGATAATATTTCATCTGGCTGGATTCACTTTCCGTGTCAGGAATTAAAGCGTATTTATATCGGTCGCCCAAGGAAATAGTGCTGTCCTCTAAATGGATGTCAGAATTATCAGATGACAATAAACGAAACAAAAAACAAATAAAAGCTGAAACAATAAACAAGGATCGTTTGATTGGTACTAAAATGTGTTACGAAGTTTGTCCTATTTTAATTCATGATTTAATATAAAATATGACGCGATAGTTGCTGCGACTCCTTTTTTGCGATGCAAGTTTTGAAGCGGAAAGAAGTGAACGATTTAGATACATAAATAAACTCACGCCTCTTTCCAATGGGGTTATACAGAAATTGCGGAACGGTTGCGATTTAGATACCTATTTATTTTTACAGGGACCGCGGAAGTACTCCTTGATGGGAGGGGGGGCAAACTTTTTTGGTCACCAAAAACCCCAAAAACCTTCCAAAAACGATATAATGGACATAATATACTGCAAATTCCGTCAAAACAAAAAGACTGATCTTCTTCTTACGTACATGCGTTTTTCCATATAAAAAAAACAAAGCTCTGTGAAGGATAGCACAGAGAAACCTTCTTTACCAAGTAGTAAAATTGGAGGAGGCGCGGTCCCCCGTTTGATTTTAGGGGGGGGGGGGGCATTTAGCCCCCTCTGCCCCCCACTTCCGCGGTCCCTGTATTTTTATTTGTTTGAAGAACTCATCTGAGCTACCAGCCTTAGTGAAGTTCACGAGAAAAGCCTCCATTATGATTTGCACACATAACATTATATTTACACCAGGAAGACGCTTCATTACAGAGGTAGCGTTGTGTACAGTTAGTTAAGTGCATCGTACTGACACGTGCGGACGAGCGACCAAAGTGTATTAGTTTAGGTTACTTAACTAACTCTGTAAATATGAACAGTCTAATTACTACACCAGACACGGCGTTTATAATAAGGTACTGCTCCACAGTATATTAGGAAGAACGTAATTGACTGCCTCGTTGGTCTAGTGGTCGCAAGCGCTACTGCTGAGCATGAGGTCCTGGGTTCGATTCCCGGGTCGGGCAAAGTGTTATTGGGTTTTTCTATCTGAAATTTCTCAGTAGCAGCTCGGAGTCTGGATTTGTGCCTGGTTGATGGCAATAGGCTCGCCCCCTATTACATGGGACTTAAACATAACTGGCGAAATGTGGGTGTACCTGCTACAGGGACACCTCTGCCCAACCCTTCGGGGAAACAAGGCGTGATGTTATGTAATTAAATGAGAGCAAGTTCGGAGCTCGACCTACATTGATAAAAAAAAATAAAAAATATTATCTTATTATTTTTCTATCAATATAATTCGAACCGATTTTTTTTTAGATTCTGAATAAATCGCTTGTTATTTGTGTTTTAGCTAACTCGCTTATCGGAGAGGCTTCTTTGAAATATAGCGCTATTGTTGTTTTACACTTTTTGCTTTTAGTTGACTTGAAAGAAACTGTTGCGGTTAATGTAACAGCCCGTGGCCCGGTTTGTAGTAGAGTAGCTCGAAATACATTCAATTTTTTTTTATAAGTTGAATATCGCAACAGCCACTATAAGTTTATTGCTTTTGAATAGAAATTAAGCGTCTTTAGGTACGCTGTTTTAGTGTCATAAAACCCTCCTAACCGTCCTGTGACCAAAAACGGGCTGAGAATATTTTCCAGCCCGCCTGAATAAATGAGAGCAATAAACTGAACAGACATACATCGAGATAACATTATTTTTGTCAGCACTTTAACATAATAAGTAATATCTTTGCTGTGACACAGGCTGTGTGGTCTATCCTTTATTTCTAGTGGCTCACACAAGTTTACGAAGTTCGTTATAGTTAATTTCATTTGTAAACGCACATTTTGATAATTATGTTGCCTTAACCACGTAACTACAGCTGACAGCTGTCTCGTGCTGTCATTATAAAGAATAAAAATAATAGTAATGGTAAGAATTCCTGTTTCATAATACACAGGCGCTCCTACTTACTTCTTCAGCCATTAGTTTTAATAGAAATATTTGTAATTTACACAATTGTCATTATTTGGGTTTCTTGTTATAATTTGATGCTATGAAATTCAATGAAGTAACGAGTAAAACTTTGCTGACTGCATATTACCCAATTAAGAAATGAATTACATTAGACAACCCAATTACATCTGCAATTATAAAAGGGATAGGGCTTCGAAAAGGTGGATAAAGGCATAAAGGCCTTAGTATTGCTGAAATAATATCACTTAATTAGATAAATAAAAGGGACCACTTTATTTGCTGAGTCGAGTGCAGTAGGTATTCAGTGCTGATTCTGAGATCTGGATTCCGCTTGCCGCAGTATATTAGTCCACTGCGTAGTGAAATCTAATTAGGGCAATGAAAGAAGTCTTTTTCTTAATTAACTTTTCTATTAGAAGAAAAAGTGTGAATAAGTTAAACAAAAATAAGAAAATAAGGTTTTAGGAACTTAGAAACCATAAATTATAAGACCTACTTTTACAGAATACTTGTAATCTAATCACATTTATCTATGCATTTATCACATGAAGAAAACCTCATTTATTTCCACTATTTAATCTGTTAATCACAAAATGGCGTGCTATTCAGTCAGATTCAGTCAAATAAACCATAAATAAAACGTGATTGTGGCTTCCATGACAAGGGTACATGTCATATCACGCGGTACACACATTATTGTAGGAACATAATTGAGTAATAGAGGGGAACGTGGTGAGCGGGCTAAGTTTAATAAAGGAGATTAGGAGAATCCATTTCATGAGTGCTCTGAATTTGAGGAAGGCTTTTTGTAATGCAAAGGTTGGAACAATTTGTAAGCTTGGAACAATGTCTGCTCAACAGCTCCTGTCTGAAGTTCCAGATAACACCTAAGTCAATACTCAATGTAATCTATAACCACAATGTGAATTCAGAAGGTAGGTTTTACAAAGACATGAGCATTGTGAACCACGTCGGGCACAGCAATGTAAGAGAGAGGAAGAAGGCTTTAATTGGATTAGGTAATACCTTAATTATTAATGTTGTTTATTGTACTAATGTATTTTAATTATTGATACATGATGACTTTGATATTATTATCGGAAATGTATGTGTGTTCATGTAATAACTATCAAATTGGACTGTATTTTATTATATGTTTCTATTCTGAAAATTCATGCACTAAGCTAAGCCTAGGTATGGTCTAAATTTCAAACCCACTCATTTACTAAAGTGTATTCAATAAATCAATCATATTACGTTTGAGTTGAGCTTCTTCAAATACAGTAAAATAGGTACCCAATGCTTTTGGTGCCAAGCTTGGGACTTTGAGATTTAATTCCTGCCTATCGAAGTTATTCGGTAATGAAACCTCTAGACTTTACACCCACGCATTTCATTGCGAATATGTACGTAATAAATCAAGCATAGGCGTAGCGTTTAGGTTTCTATGAATACACTCAAGACCGCAGACTAAATAACGTGAGCAGAACATGAAACAGTTTACAATAATAGAGCTTCACATAGTTCACATGAGACTTTGTACTGTATCACAAGCTACACGTGACGAATAATGCTACGTAGTCCACAGCATATTTTCTTTTTATGCAGTAGGTACAATCATTGTGTCGGTTGCTGGTTGCCTCCATTGATAATGCTTCAAGAATCGACTGGACAAATTAAATATGTCCAAGCTATTTGATACACACGCATCAGCTAATTAGCTGCTAGTGTGTCTAACCAAATAATAATAATAATAATGTGACATCACGTAACTGAAACAATGAAAATGCTTATTAAATAAAATCTCAGTAGACTTGTAAGAAGTTATGATAATCACTCTGTTTATCTGTATACTGACATTGTTTAATGTTCAAAAGTGGCATGTTACTTGTAACAGTGGTGTCGAAACTTTGTTCAATATATCTATTTGAAGAAGTAAACATACAGTTTCTTATTGACAGAATTCAAATGAGAGTAAGCAATATAATTTATTTTAAGCAACAATTTATATTTTTATAGGCATTGTTGAGTTTGTAATAAAGTTGATAAATAGGTACTCGAATGACAGCATTTTTCTCAACATACATCTATGTACTACGTATAGAGCAAAAATTGAAAATAGTAAGTAAATAGATAAAATTTGCCATACATTAATTTAAAATAGTAAAATGATACGGACCGTGTTGAGTTTTGTATTTATTGAACATAGCAGTAGATACAAACCCAGAAGACGTACTTCACTACTTCACTCATTTATATTAATAAATAGAAATACTACAATGAGTTAAGTTAAAGATCGAAATCCTCTCTACATTACCTGCAATAAACATGAAAGTGCACTATTCCAGAAGCTCACAATCTAAACAGTTATTGTGTCAAGTGTTAAGGCGCAAGACAAGCAGATTGCGGCTCACGATTTCTAATCCAAATGTCAAAACAAGATTGTCGAGTACACTAGACTACATGAAAACAGGGATCGAGTCAAAAGCGATTATCTACTGAATACGAGAGTGGATTTTGAAAACGAGGGCAAAATAAAAGAGCGCATTAATTGGGCTATTAATTCAGTGAGGGTCGGTATTATGTGGTAGTGTTGGGAAGGGGAAGAGAAGCTATGGCTTTGTAGTGCGTGAGAGCCTTTCGATTAACACTTGGTATAACGATACTACTGCGACGTAATAACCATTTTGTAAGATCGTTTCGGCCGCTTAAGATTTATTTCCGGTTGGGTTTCTCATTTAAAATTCATGATGTTGCTGTGGAAACTTAACTTCCATTTTGTAAAAGTAAAATGAACAAGGGTCTTTTAGGTAATTTGTTTTCTGAACTAATTAATTATGATAGCATTAGCAGACCAAGGTTTTCGTTTCCCGCGATAAATTAGAATTTAACTTTGATTAAATATCAGACTGTATGGCCCAAAACAATTCAAACATTGCCAGCTTGTTGCTAACGAAAATTCCATCAAAGTACGTGAAAGGTTTCGAAAATCTTCCTTAGAAGACCACAGAATGTTTCCAGACACTGAAGATTGTATGGGTGGATCAAAGTCCGAGCATACACATAGTTAGGTACATACTTGAAAAGTTGTTGTTTGACTATCAACACCGGGTCAGTACGGTGTTTTTACTATTTTCACGAAATTAATATTACATTTTGTCAATGTTTGCTTTAATTTGTGAAAACATAAACAAGAAAGTGCAGTAAACTTTGACTAGCCATAATTTAATATATTTCAAACACAGTTCTATCGTAAAATCAAATCCATTCAAATATGTCAACCGAATATCAAATGTGTATTTTCCAGTAACGTACAATGCCTGTATTAAATTACATTGTGAAACTAACGTTTATAAACTCCATAGAAACAACATGCATGCGGAACAATGGATGAGATTAAATTTATTAATGATTTAATTTGTATCGCATTATGTAATGCTGGTTGTAGGCTTACGTAACAATATTTGTTACTGAACCAACTGTTAGTCTGAACTCTATTTTGACGACAAGAACATGGAAAATATTCAGAAAAGTTATTGAAGATATCAAAAATTGCGTCAATATGTTTTGTATTGCTTTGTTTATTGGAGAAATGCCTTTTGTTTGTGAAAAAAAGGCACGAACGTATCGTACCAGTGACTATCGAGGTAGCTGTTCGTAGCAAGACGTGGCGTAGCGGCCCGTAGCACGTCGTAGTGGCCCGTAGCACATCGTAGCGGTTCGTAGCACGTCATAGCGGTTCGTAGCACGTCGTAGTGGTACGTAGCACGTCTCCAACTATATACAAATTGATTATAATGAGCTTCCTTTGCAGAGCAAACCAATCAATCACCTTAATCGGAGGGATTGCCTACATTAACAATCGCTATTTTGCATTGCTATATCCTGATACTAACAAGTTAAGTATTCCAACATTCTCTGCTATTTAAACAAAAAAAACTCATCACAAGATTAACCGGATATACGGAATTTATGAACCCACCATAAAATAAACCCTCTTACTTATGGAAATCTATGCATACGGGATGTAAAATGAATGCAGCAATAAATGACGCACACAAACTCACTAGGAAATTACCTACGTTCATATTATTAACTAAATGAAGCACTATTAAGTTTCGTGAGCCACATAAAAGCCTCTTTAATTACTAGCGGTTTGTATAGCTAGGCAGAATTAGAACGTGATTCCATTTTCTGTGTAATGATATATTATCGGAGGGTTAATATACCCTAGTTCCGCAATCAATATTCCAAAGCTTCGAAGTAGGTACCCAAACATGATACGCAGTCAGTAACTGTTCCTATAAGTACTACTGAGCGTCGACGCCGTGCCTTTGAATTAATTAGGCTTAAAGATTAGTTATCTGAGCACGAAATATGTCCGATTTCCAGAACGTTTGAACTTCCAATCAACTGCAGTTGTCTAGCTGACTGATCGACCGGACACACTCCATCAACGAATGTTTCATGTCCGTCTCTCCACACACTCCACAGTTTGAGCAAGTGCATTTCCAATTACAAAACGGAAACTGCAGGCCAGAATATGTCCATATTTTTGTATCAAAGTGTGTATCCCAATGACATGAAAATGTTACTATAATAAGAGTTCGCACAAATGTCGGTTTTCGGCAATTTTCGTCTTCGGCCGTGGTCAAAAACAAATGAAGTGCCGGCAAATCAATACTATTAATTCAGTTATTTAGAGATTATCAACAACTAAAAGCACAATAAACGAGAAAATGCAGAATTTTTTTTTTTTCTTGCATGAAATTTCATTCATTCATTCATTCATTCATTCATTCATTCATTCATTCATTCATTCATCATTCATTCATTCATTCATTGCATGAAATATGTTTGAACAAAGTTTTTGTGTGATTAAATATAAACGGTTAAATATAATAATTAAAATATTGACACTGCTTTTTTTACTTTTGCCAAAGAAAGACCTATCGAAAACCAAAAGAATCAATATTTTTCAATAATTCGGTTTATGGCCAAAAATAAACCGGTTTCAGTCGGACTCTCCTCATCTTTCTCTCTCTCTTTTTCTCTATTATGTTGGAACAATAAAGAAAAGACCGTGTGAGTATAGCCACCCTAGTAACATAGCTACAGTTTCGCACTAGGTGATTTATTTTAAACTGTTTCCCATACTTTAAAACAACCAGACCGTTCAACCAGTCTTACCAAGGGGTATCGTGTTACCTAGTAACTAGGTTGTGGAGGTCAGATGCCTAACTGACCTCAACAACCTAGTTACCCTGGCTGAATACCAATATTTTACATGGAGTGACTGCCTAGTCACTCCATGTAAAATATTGGTATTCAGCTGCATCAGCCGACCTCAACATAGTTGGGAAAAGGCTAGGCAGATGATGATGACTTTAATATGTAAGAGGCATTCTGTAATTCATTCAGATCAGTAGCTAGAAATACAAATTCGTTTTACGGTCATAACCCCGAGGAAACGTTGCGATCGAATATAAATAACCTATCCTCTTTCAAACGAAAATGATCTCCCCAAAAAAGGTTTAAGTGGATGTAGAAAAGAGTCACTCGTGGACTTTATCTCAGAAGAGCCTTTTCGCGTAAATGTAATTGTGAGGCTAAGGTCCAACAGGAAGAATTTTGGAGTATCGGAACACTAGGATTCAACTGAAACCTTTTATTTCGTCGTCACCTTTTACTTTAGTACTTCAGGGATGAGGTATATTATAATAATGATGTAATTGCTATTTCACTAAGTAAGCTCTCAAGTAATAGGAGTAAAAATGTCTTCTTTGGAAAAGGTTTACCATATTGGCTTTTCCGCACCCTTTCAGAGATCGAATTTATAAACGTCGTATTCGATATAACTTGTTGCATTTTTATTACAGAAGGTTCCCGAAATTTTAGTAGGTACTCTGCCCAAAATATGTTTCATACAAAAGCGCATGTATCAAGTTAATTAATCTGCTTTCTAAACATGTATTCCTTAGCTTCTATAGTAAATAAAAAACAAACATAACAGAGGCTTTTATCAAACACACCGACAATCAGAGTGTGCGAAACAAACAGAGAACGTCCGGGTACCTCGCGCCGACATTACATTTAATTAAAAGATTGCTGAAGAATCCGGAATAAAGTTTTCGAATTTCCTCTCCGGCGGGGGGCTCCATGTGCGTACGATGTGTAGGTTTGCATATTTTTTTAACTTCTTTATCTTATTAGTTGAGGGGAACTGCGAACTTATCTCTGTCTTGCTGCCTCATTATGTACCGGTGCGGGCTTTGTAAGCGATGAGGTCATTTAACTGATTTTCTCGGTAGCAGAAATGTTAAGATTATGAGTGTAACCCTTTTGTAGTAGAAATAAAGGTACAGAATATAAATTTTAAATTAAATGCGGCTTAAATGCTGAAATTAGTCTGTTTGATGATAAATTATCAACGTTCAAGCATGTATGTACGAGTACTGATATTTTCACTTATTGTCTGTCTTTTTCTGCATTGTTTATAAAAATGCAGCTTCCATAAAACATTGTCTACTACCCAACGTAAACTATGATAAACCGAGTTAATAATGTGTGCGGTTGAAGGCCTATTGAGCTGTGTCATATGCAAGAAAATTATTTTATGAAGTACTTACCACCAAATCCCATTAAATTTTGACGTTTACCAAGGATATTGGCAATTTATTCAATAAATAAAGCTGAATCGCCAAGCATTTTAATAATCAGAAATAAACTGAAATGAATTTACAAGCTGATATTGTTTTGGAAGCACTTTTGAAAACTAGATGAGTTCGGCATTTCTTATCTGACTACTTTGAGAAGGAAGGCCGAAACAAACTTAGAGGTTAATCTCTCAACTCCAGCACGCTTAGCATGATCACAACAGAAACGGGTTTTGTCGATGGAAGAATAGACAAAATCACAGATAAATAATCACAATCTGTCATTTTGTCTATTCTTCCGCCGACAAACCCCGAATAAAACCCGTTTCTATGGTTTTCATGCTACGCGTGCAGTCAAGACATAATATTATTATTGGTCAGATCACGTGATCTGATCAAGATTGTTTTTAGACTGGAGTTCTCATTGAGTTTTTACTAAGTCGAGATGTTTTAATCTTGATTTTGTTGGTTTTGTATATTATGTTAATTTTGTACACTTGTATAAATTTGAAAACACTTCAAAATCTTGAATTACGATTATATTTTCGACAAACAATCCATGTTTGGCTGGTATTTAGTTTTCCACACACCAAAGAGTTATTTTTTCGAATTTTCTCTAAATGTACTTTTCAATTGAAATAAAAATCCCGTTTCCATTCAGCGCATAAAGTATTCCAGTAAAATTGTAGACGAGTGTAGCTGTAAAATGTTATGTCCGCGCAAATTGTCCATTTCGTCCTCTAAGCCGAGCGTTAGACAGCTTAGTGGAACGATTGAATAAATAGGTACAAACGATGATTTATACTGACAGCTGCACAGTTGGTAAATGTACTTTGAGTGTGAAAATCCTTGGTCCGATAAGGACCAAGCCCGGGTCGACGGCTCGTTGAGTTCCACGCGCGCCTCAAAGAGATGTCAGCTAGGAACTGACGGGGTCCACTAGGGCCAATGCCTGCCGGGGTTGCGAATATGGGCCGATAGGGACATCGTGGCCTCCGGCAACAGGGCAACCGAAGGAACACGGGTGGGTTTTAGTCAGTAAGAGTCTGACACGCCCTCCCGCTCCACCCAGAGCGGGAGAAGTTATTTGATAATTTCGACCCAAAAAAAAAAAAAAAGTGTGCAAATCCTTAACAATATTAAAAATAACATTATAAATGCGAAGAATTGTTTATTTGTTTGTAATGCTTTTACGCTATAACGGATAAGGGTGAAATTTTGCACATAGTAGACTTTGATCTAGAAAAGGATATAAGATTCCTTTTATCCAGATATTCACACGGGGTTGAGACTTATGCGGTTGAAACCGCGGGGCGTAGCTAGTATACCTATATCCTTATCCTTATATCCTTATCCTTACATCCTTATCCTTACATCCTTAGCCTTACATATTATAAAACTAAGTCCCCCGCCGCGTCTGTCTCTCTGTCTGTCTGAACGCGGTAAACTCAAAAACTACCGAACGGATTTTCAAACAATTTTCACCAATGGACGGAATAATTCATACGAAAGGTTTTAGTGTACAATTCATTAAGGTTTTTTGTAAATTGGCTGAAATATGACGATTATTGTTGAAGAAGTCGGAAAAAATCATGCCGACTGGGAGCTTTACTGGCGTGCGCTGCGTTAACCGGAAAAGACACATCAAATTTATGTTCTACGGTATTGTTTATCTTAAAAAGTTCAAAAAAAAAAGTTTGTAATGGCATATGTCTATCTTCTAAGGATGACCCACAATAACCATTTTCATCTTTCAGAATTTGATAAAAATTTAATTGTTATTTTCGAAGCTTTTTTGGCCGGTATAGTATTAATCCTTATCCAAAAAAAAATATTATTTAAATTGGGCATTTAATTTAAATTAAAATATGCGTAAGAATCATATAATTTAAATGAATAGTTTAAAACATATCACAGTTTCAATATTACGCGGAGCAACGCGGGCGCAGCGGTAGGAGTCAATTACGTTTTATGAAATCTCGGTAGTACGTTCCCGTGGGATATTTCCCGACATCCACGTGGGCGAAGCCGCGGGCAAAAGCTAATTTTTTAATAAAAAAAAATATAGCTATCTATAATACAAAAAACTTAAATGGATAACTAAGTTATAAAAAAATCTCATTTGGAAACAAGAATCTGGAGGAAAACTCATTCTTGTATTTCAGAATCAATTTAATTTGTATGAGATTGTAGAAGTCTGTTTTAAAAGGTTCTTGTTTGAAATAAAAGAAAAAAATCGCTTCAGGAAATTGGCTATATTCAGTTTCATATCGTGGAATATGATTTTTCCAAAAGGAATATTAGCGTCAGAAAATGTTTAATATTGGGTATGAGCGCATAATGTATTAAGGTTTCCAATTTTTGTGTATATTTATTACAGCTAAAACATAGCATTCTTTTCTTATTACTGAACTTACTCCAGAATTCTGCAGTAGACAGCTATAAATAAAATCTCAATCTGGTATCTCAATAAACAATAGCGGTAAGATAAACCAGCATAGTAGCATAAACCAGCATAGTAGTAGCTGAAGCTGAACGATTGTGTTCCACGTCAGTGTTGTATGTACTCTACTTGACTCTTTTGTCACCAGGCTCTGTTTTCGAGTACTGTTTGCAAACACTTTTGGTCTCGGTAAAGCAAAGAGGCTTCGGACGTCAGAGCAATAACACATTGGTGGGTTATTGCTCTCACGTCCGATGTTATAATACGAAAATAAAACTTATTAAATTATTTCAGGATTTTGGTAAGCAGCTATTGGCTAAAACGAATTCACCGTGTCATCTTAGCTGAAAACTAAGATGTTCTTCTTCTGTAACCAGATAATAACAACAATGAACAAATTGAACAGTTCTAAGTTGTAACAACAACATTGTTTGTGTTGCTGTACAATTGAAACAACTCGAGCCTTTGAATGAATACTTATAAAGGGAAAATAATTTGTATTGTTTGTTTAGTTCTCCACAAACACAGCTAATAACGCCAATCGAAACTTTTTTGTAGTTGCGCGGTGAAAGGTATTACTTTACCACAGAGCTTTACCATAAAAGTAGGTAGCCCCTACTGGTTGTGAAATACAAATCGAAAAAAATACGTTAAAACAATACAGTACGTTTTACAAAGAGTTGTTTAGAAAAAAATTAAGGTACTTTCAACAAACTACATGAATTTGAAACACTTTTTACTGCACATTGGGGAAAACGTTTGTTCTCTTGATTTTCAACTATAAAAGCGGAAGGAAAATAAACCCAATCGTGTTGACAATTTGCAAATACAGTTCTAATAAAAAAGACAAGGATTATCTGCTGTAAAGTGGGGGAGCGGACTTTCTTTTTTTATCTTTGAGAAAATCACAGTTTTAAAGTTGTTTTTCCTTGAAAAAGGGAGCTTACAAACATTCTTTCTTTAAAATTACTTTTTAATTTTATGCAGTATTGCATTAATCCATGGAATTCTGCGAAGGAAGATTTAATTACAATGAAAGATTTTAATTAACGCTGGTTCAAGAAATATTTTACATTTTGCTTTTTCCAGATGCGAAGAAACCGTTTGAGAGATTATTTTTGTGTGGATTCTAGTAAGCTTAGCTAGGCCCGGACTCCACCAAAGTGGAGACGAGACGAGAGTAGAGGAGATGTGTTTTAACCAACCAATAGAATTTCGTTATTCACACATCTCGTCTCAACTCAGCTTCAGTGGATAAGCTGAGATATTTAATATTTGTTTGGTGCGATCGAAGCGGAGATGTGTACTGTGCCTCGCAAGCTGGCGACGGCGTGCAGCGGAAACGAGAAGAGATGAGAACGGCGTGCAGTGAGCAGAACCGTAAATTCGTTAACATCCAAATTTTAGCCAGCACACATTTCCGCTCCAGTCTAGTAAAAGTTTTTTTTTTTTTTTTTTGTTAACCTTCCCAATTCAAATCTCATAACACACCAGCAGGTCATATTCAAACAATATGAAATTCAGTACAATATAATTACCCGGCCAGGGCCTGGTGTTCTGGGACTCGAGGTGGCCCTGCACAAGTCCGAGGCCATGGGTTTCTATGGTCCTCGTAGTGCACCACCGTCGGGTTCCCAGGTATTGGCGGGAGGGATTCACATCGGCGTCGAGTCGACGATGAAGTATCTGGGACTCGTCCTCGACAGCCGATGGAAATTCGTGGAGCACTTCCGACGTTTGGCTCCCAGACTGGACCGGGCCGGGGCTGCCTTGAAGCGGCTCCTGCCTAATCTGGGAGGTCCGAACGCCTCCTGCCGGAGGCTCTACGTGGGGATCGTGCGGTCCATGGCCCTTTACGGGGCGCCGGTATGGGCGCCTTCATTGAGGCGGCAGCCAGGCCACTGGCTGAACGCGTCCCAAAGGGTCATGGCCATCCGGCTGGCCCGAGGATACCGCACGGTCTCCTGCGAGGCGGCGAGCCTCCTTGCCGGAGTACCGCCATAGGATCTGGAGGCAAAGGTCCTCGCGCACATTTGGGAGTGGCGCGAGGAGGCGAAACGCCGGGGCTTAACTCCGATGCCGCAAGAAGTCGCGGCACAGCGGACAGAGCTCCGGCGGGATCTCATGGCGGAATGGAGAGTGCGATTGTCGCAACCCAGCGCTGGGCACGCCACAATTGCGGCGATAAGACCCCTCTTTGAGGAGTGGCTAGAGAGGCGCCACGGCGTCCTCACCTTCCGCCTGACGCAGGTACTCACCGGACATGGCTGTTTCGGGAGGTACCTGTTCAGGATAAAGCGGGAGGAAACGCCCGGGTGTCGTCACTGTGTGGATCGCCCGGAGGACACGGTGGAGCATACGGTGGAAGTCTGCCCGGCTTGGGCAGGGCATCGCCGTGTCCTCGTGGATGCGATCGGCGGCGGTGATCTCTCGCGTCCGGCCCTGATTCGGGCCATGCTACGGAGCGAGAGGAAATGGGAGGCCGTCACCTCTTTCTGCGAAGCAGTAATGCTCGCGAAGGAGGAGACGGAGCGCGTGAGGGAGAGGCAAATTTCGCGCCCTCGCGCCCCTAACCGCCGCAGCAGGAGACGCCCTGGGCGTCGGGAATCGCAGGAAGATTTCCGGCCACCGTAGGCGCGGGCTTGCGGACGGTGAGCAATGGGTAGCTCGCCGTCCGATAAGGACCAAGCCCGGGTCGACGGCGCGTTGTGTTCCACGCGCGCCTCAAAGAGATGTCAGCAGAATTGACGGGGTCCGCTAGGGCCAATGCCTGCCGGGGGTTCGAAGAAAACCGATAGGGAAATCGTGGCCCCCGGAAACATGGCATAAGAAGGAACACGGGTGGGTTTTAGTCAGTAAGAGTCTGACACGCCCTCCCGCTCCACCCAGAGCGGGAGAAGTTATTTGATAATTTTCCACCCAAAAAAAAAAAAAAAAAAAAAAGCGCCTGGTGTTATAATGACTTGCTTTAGGTCTGGTTTTGATCACATATCATTTGACATTAGCGAACAGGTGGTGTGAAAAGTTTATTATAATAATGAAATCACTTTAGCGTTGCAAAATAAAATTGTCTTCGTGAAAATTTCCAGCTAGAAAGTCAACACCACAAAACAGAACCTTACAATGTTATAAACAAAGACAATAACAAATACTACTAATAAACAAATATCTCAGTAAAACGGAAAATTTCTTGAATCTAATTGTGTTATGACATTTAAATCTCGCCGCGTTGTGTCCGCAGTCACAGTAAGCAACTTCGAGCTCTATGACGTCACAGTTTAGTTTTGCGTTACCGTTTTTCCCGCACTCTTGTGTTTCCTCATGCGACTTTTAATATGCTAATCTTGATCGACGGTGATATTCCTTTATTTCATCGTAATCGTGGCATTCGTGGCTTTGTTTTAATTTCGACCTTTCAGTGCATATTATAGGTGAAAAATTCAAAATCAAAGTGCACTCAGCTGTGATTCACTATAATCCGGAGAGGGATTAGAGCGATAAGTGTAGAACGTGAGATGCTTTCCAACAACGAAATACAAAGAAGCAAATACTAAAATATAATACCTCCATGAATATAACTTGATTTGACAAATAAAGCAACCTGTGTCATTATTAAAAATGAAAAACTGGAACGAATAGTTTCATAATAATGACAAAGGAAGTTACTAACATTAGTTATAATTTATTGCGCACACTGATCTTATTTAATATTCAATTATGTGCGGTCATTATTGAAAAGAAGGTACACTAAAGTTGTTTGTTATGTAATTTACAAAACACATGTTACTTTCTGTGATAAATCTAAATCCTGGGACATAATATCTATAAATCCAGTCATTATCAACTAAAATACCTATTTGAAAGCATAATTATTTCAGCAAGATTTACATATTTATTACAAATTATAAGGAGGCCATTATTAAAGTCCCCTTTATATTTATAAAGGTGAGAGGTGTTAAAAGGACAGCTTAATAAACAATAACTGTTTCGCCTTATTATTATGATCATAAATTATTTGCATTGCAGAAATTTAAATTGAAATATGAAATATGTGACAATGTTTCAGTAAGATACTACTCAATTTTCTATCGCTTTCCTCTTATTATAATCATAAATTATGTTTTGCATTACAGAAATTTAAATATCTTGAAAAAAAATCATACATAATACCACATTCACATACAGTGCGGTGCGATGATTGTCGAAGTGCCAATATATTGTAAATGTTCACATCGACGTCGAAGTCGGTCATAGGACATCGAGTAATGTGATACGATATATATTAATGCGCATCATTTACGGTTGCTCGCTTATAGAGTGGTGCTATTTTCGCAATAATTAAAGGTGTAGTGATCTGAAAGATACCTTGATCTTAAGTTTAGTAACTTGTTTATTAAAGTTTCGGTACCCATGAGACTACACCTGAAACTTTAACCAAGTTTGGAATTAAAGTACGAAACTTACCAATACTACAGCTTTTATGTTTAGAGATTCTCGGTTGATTTAACTTCATCGGATATTGATAATTTGATTAGCTTTGGTATAAAGTTATTGGCGTTCATCAGTTTCTTGGGTTGTATAACTAAGTTTGTATTCACTTGTCTACTTACTTACAAATTTTGTGAAACGTACATAATTGAAAAGTGACAAAAGTTTTCTTGTCCACTCTGAACTGGCACTCTGATGGCAAGCGATGAATGGCTGGATTCCCAAAAATAACTTTTACACGAAATCATCGAGAGTAGCGTGTCAACTAGCTGCAACTCAGTGTGAGCTACGTCGTAGCGACACCACTACGCGCCTGCTCGCATAACTTTGCAGTTGCTTGCAAAGTTATGCGAGCAGGATGATGAATCATTTAAATTTTATTTCTGACTATTTATTTATTTCTCAAAAAAATGCTGCCAGTTTCCACTCTTATATTTTCCTTAATTTAAAATACAAATTCTATTCCTCACTTTATAATACAACAAGGAAATCACCGTTGACAACGGCCACTCCATATTCTCTGCCAATGAATGCAATAAAATGCTAATGTAGATCTTCCCCTCGGAGTGATCAACAACTTTATGAAGCGTGACAACCATTTTCCGGGAGACTTCACTTTTAGTTAGTTTAAAATAATTTTACTTACCTATCGATTTTCGACTGCCTCGTTGGTATATGTTTCTATCTAGCTGGCCCCCCTGGGCCACAGCAACGAAACCGATGTAGACTGTTAGCTTATTGAACGTACTAGTCGAATCGAACTAAAATTTTCAATGTACCTCTTTTTTTTTTTTTGGGTGGGAAATTATCAAATAACTTCTCCCGTTCTGGGTGGAGCGGGAGGGCGTGTCAGACTCTTACTGACTAAAACCCACCCGTGTTCCTTCCTATGCCATGTTGCCGGGGGCCACGATTTCCCTATCGATTTTCTTCGAACCCCCGGCAGGCATTGGCCCTAGCGGACCCCGTCAATTCTGCTGACATCTCTTTGAGGCGCGCGTGGAACACAACGCGCCGTCGACCCGGGCTTGGTCCTTACCGGACGGCAAGCTACCCATTGCTCACCGTCCGCAAGCCCGCGCCTACGGTGGCCGGAAATCTTGCTGCGATTCCCGACGCCCAGGGCGTCTCCTGCTGCGGCGGTTAGGGGCGCGAGGGCGCGAAATTTGCCTCTCCCTCACGCGCTCCGTCTCCTCCTTCGCGAGCATTACTGCTTCGCAGAAAGAGGTGACGGCCTCCCATTTCCTCTCGCTCCGTAGCATGGCCCGAACAGGGCCGGACGCGAGAGATCATCAATGTACCTCTGCCACTAAGACAGAAATGGCATTTATTATTTATTTCTATCCAGCGGGCCCTTCGTTTTCCGATTGCTTAGAGACTTGAAAATTTTATTGGAGATACTCTTTACTATCCAAGCTAGATAGAAACATATCTCGTTGGTCTAGTGGTCGCAAGCGCTACTGCTGAGCATGAGGTCCTGGGTTCGATTCCCGGGTCGGGCAAAGTGTTATTGGGTTTTTCTATCTGAAATTTCTCAGTAGCAACCGGGACTCTGGAATTATGCCCTGTTGATGGCAATAGGCTCGCTCCCTATTACATGGGACTTAAACATAACTGGCGAAACGTGAATTTACTTTTGATACACCTCTGTCAAACCTTAATGTTATACTATCGATTATAGGTTAATGTAGAAGGTACTCAAACTCGTGTAAAAATTACCGACTCCCCATAAAGATATATTAACACATGCAAATACAGCAATTCGGTATGTTGTGTGAGAGTGACGTCACACATCGTTAAGTCCTCTCGCATATTGCAAGGATATTGTATTATCAGCTCACGCAGTGTGGTACTAAACGTGACAATCTAAACTTGTGGTGTTAATATTTAATTCAATATTAGTATACAATCCAATAGTTATACCATTTGTAAGAAAAGTAACATAGAAAGAAAAATAAGAAAGAAAGAAAATACGTTTATTTGCGGTAAACATGACGCAAAGAAAGAACATAAAACAAAAAAGAACAAGTTGGGGGAATATGCGTCACATCCACGCAAAACGGTCATCACTCAGCATAATGCTGCGACCCTATGCGAGACTGAGCCCCAGCGTTGGTTTTCAGCGACAGCCAACGTACACGTTATGACGTCGACGGGTGCAGCATAATAATTATGCTGCACCCGTCGACGTCATAACGTGTATATTATAATGAGATATAAATAAGATATAAAAATAAAATAAATACACAATAATTCTACATGTTTTATTTATGATAGTTTAAAAATAAAAACATTCCGTTAGGTAGCAACATAGACATACACATGGAGGGAATTATGCTCAAAGTAATTTATGCAGACAAAATATTTGTTAAAGTACCACCTACGCAGATATTATCCACGTCTCTAATTTCGTCTTTAGTGTTGCTTTCGTAACATTAATATTCGTCGTGAAATGAAAGTAACAATTCTGTAGCGTATCAAATTCAAAGGGTTTTTTTATAATCACTAAATGGTTTTACGGTTGTGTGAGTGCGATATTTGTTTTGTTCGTAGATTTATCCACAACAGTGACCTGAATTTTAAAAATCTATTTGGCGCTCCATATGAACTGAAGCCAGGCAGTGCCACCGGGATCGATCAGTGAATTAAATTAGTTAATCGCACATAAATATACATACCATTTTTTTTCATTTCATCAGGCAAATTGGACACAATGGAAAATATTTTATAAACAAATACGCAAACAAATGCAAAAACAAAATATAATAATAAATATAAACCTACGTAACTTTATTACGATTGAAGTAAATACAATTTTATATGTCTTCATACTATTCATGTAATAAAATATAAATATTCCATGCCTCAACCAATTAGCAACTAGAATACACAAAGCCTGAAACTAAACCTGCGACCCGACCACAGAATCTCATCGGCCATGACTCAGATCCCACATTTTTACGACTAGCAACTTGTACACAGTTAGCCGAAAATTAAACTCGCGCTTGACCACTCCAAGGGAGTACGGACTGCATAGAGAAACATGCCAAGTGATGAATCTTGAATGAATTAGACCATTTCTAAATGAACGTTTCGGGAAGATTTCAGAGTATTACATAATAGCTATGTTGCTCGGATCAGAACTATTACGTTCATGAAGGCTTTATAGCTTTCACAAAAATATTGCTTTCGTGTTATTTCGGCAGATGAAAAGATTGACCGCCTAAAATATTTATAATTTTATTTGAAATGTATTCGTATTTGTTTTTATGTTAAGTTGCCTGATCTATTGTTAGACATTACCGACCTGTTTTTATTAAATCTCTATGATCTATGATTGTATCTATACAACTGTGTATGTACTGCAACTGCAACTGTGTACTGTGTGTGTGTCTTGAGCTCACTGTTTACCGAAAACATGTATACTAGTTTAATTATGTACATAAATATGATGTGATTATGTAATCAATGTTGCTTACTTGAATGTAAGCATAATTCTGTAGATTCTGGTGTAGCAGAGAATATTTTTTTTAAATAATAAACATGATTATAATAGATCCGCGTCTGTTTGTTACTAATACAAGAACATTAACGCGTACATAATTAACACTACTTAGAGCTAGCAGTATCTTTGAATTTAATTGTAAACGGTAATTGAGTTAAGTTGGTGCGAAGATTTCACACCAAATTAATTCAGCAGCAGTTCGTGGCAGTTAATTTAGTTCAATAAAAGATTTAATGCCACCAACTTACTGCATCAGACTGCTTGAAACGTGAGAATCGGTTTTTTTTTATTATCATATTTTTGTAATCGTCTCCTCAAGCACTTTATTTTGTTACGCCACGTGGTCATGGTACACACGGCTACACATCAAGCTATACATTTCCAGTATAAACTGACCTCGCATTGTACGGAAATCCTATTCAATGCGAGATCAACATAAACTGGTTTTGTATAGCTTGATGTGTAGCCGTGTGTACTAATGTTTTTTAAACTTATTGACTTCTAAAAGCAGCCATTTTGTTTTTATAACAAAACCCCATCGCGCGACCTCTATATACGTTGCATTTATTCAAAAAACCGGCCAAGTGCGTGTCGTACCACGCACAATGAAGGGTTCCGTAGTTGGGATGAATTTATCCCAAAAACAAACTTAACTTTGTAGTTGAAAAACATGTTTTCCCATACGGAATGTATCGGAAAACATGTTTCTGCAACTGCAAATATAAGTTGGTCGATGATTACTCGTTAGCTTGTAGAGCCTACTTAGTTGTGATATTTTTTTCTTTTAATTTCGTTATATAAACCACTGCTGTAATTTTTTTCACATATCCAAAACCAAACATTTAGCTGGCAGGGACGGACGGACTTGACTCTAACAAAAATTAGCAATGTTGAATCTAAAAATGGTTTTCATATGCTCACAATGTTTTTGAAGACCTTTCCAATGATATTCCACCCAGTGGGATAGAAAAAAAAAACGGGTTCACCCTTTATAGCAGAACTTTTATGTCATAATATTATTTTGCATAACAGCGGATAGCATAAACTTCATTTCGCAGAAAATCTATTGGCAGACACTCATTTATCATACATTCAAAACTCATAATTTTGTAAGTCAGAATCATCTTTAGGCATAAATTTCATATCCATAATAATTAAAAAGTAGAACCATCATATCGCAGAAAGTTCACAGTCAGAATCGTCGTTTGGCATACATTTCATATCAATAATCATTAAAAGGCAGAACTATCATATCTCAGAAAGTTTGAAATTCTGTCATCTTCATAATATGCCAAGTGAAATTGTACCAAATAATTGTCGCTCTAAATAAACGTTATGCTAAACGAAATTATGCGGAATTTTAACTTTGCCAAATAAAATCTGCCATCTTAAAAGTATGCCATTGTAAATGACATGATATAAAAATTCGGTCAAACAATAATTATATTAAATAATTTTGATGCCTTTAAAATATTCGTTTAAAGAAGATTATGCCAAGTGTGTTATGTCAAATGAATTTCGGAGCATTAAGATTCTGCCAGATAGAGGGAACACAAAAAAACATTACCACTTTACGTGTAGGAGAGGTACATTAATATTTTTTTTTTTAATAATTTTATTTTACTACTTTGTCAGCGTAATTAATATGTATACCCATGCCCAATTACAGCTTTCTAGTACTAAGATTCTCGGAGCTAGACCGCGGACAGACAGACAGACGGACATGACGAAACTTTAAGGGTTCCTTGTTTACTACGGAACCCTAAAAATCCATACAGCCGTTAGAGCGCTTCAAGGGTATAGAGAATCCCCACACACAAAGATACATGGATACGCCTGAAAAACATAACCTTCTTTCGTCTTTGGTAAAATAAATAAAATGGTGAATATGCTGTTTAATTTGTAATAACTTTCTATTTAATAAACAGGAAACGACAAACAATAATTTAGGATTTCAGTATACTTTGTAAAAAACTTCCATCCGTCATTTTAAGGACTTACTGATTACAGTCTACATAAGCCTGCATGTGGACAAAGAACAACTTTTGTAAAAGTGAAAAGTATAAAATGCTCGGAAAATATTTTGCTAAGTATATGATATTGTTTGTTCTGTTTGTTCTGCTGGTTGTTTTTTCATTAGAACTTTAGCGGCCTGATTACCAGCTGACATATTTCATTTTTTTTTCGCTGATCTTGGGCTATTACAAAACTTTTTCTATTAGATACTTTTTAAGATGAGTTTTGATGTTGTAATAAGACAAATGCGAAGATAATAAATTCGGCTCGATGATGACGTCATACATTATACCCATATATTTTTCTAGGATAAACAGCTTAACTTCCGTATAATTCGTTATTAAAGACGTTAAACTGCTCATATATTCAGTTTGAGGCAAACGATTTTCTGTTTGAGACAATATGCCTGTTTTTTTTTTTTTTTCTCAGATTAAATATAGATTTTGATTAGGTACCTAATCAGAAATAATCACGTGCAACTTACTAATAATTTCCTGACTGGTGTTTGAATAGACAAACATTGACACTACTAAAATTGGTTCTAAAACGGTAGCCAATTTAATGAATACCTATGTAAGTAGGTTTACGAATCGATTGAAATAATTGAATCCAAATTCGGTTTTATAATAATAATAGTTGTTATGTTCTTTAGACACATCAACACTTTAGTTAAGTCAAAAGGAAATCCCTCTACAATAAATTAATTCGATGTGATTTGGTTTTGATTGAGGTTTAATAATTAAGCCAGTTCAGTGAGAATGGTTGTCAAGAGTCATCTTGACTTTGCTTTGTATCTTGCAAAATATTGTGACTGTAATTAAGAGACTCACAACTTTGAATAGAGTGAAGATTCATGCCAAAACGGCGAAAGTTATTTAAAATATAGCTGAATATTTTAAACGAGAAACACTTTTACAGTATGAATATTTTCAAATCTATTTTTTAGTTTGTTACTATTGATATCGTCATCATCATCATTTCAGCCGAAAGACGTCCACTGCTGGACATAAGCCTCCCCCAAGCACCGCTACTTCAACCGATTCTGTGCTTTCCGCATCCAGCGGATTCCTACGGCCTTCACAAGGTTATTGGCACATCTTATGGGAGGCCTTCCAACGCTACGTCTTCCGGTCTATTCTAGGTGATCTATTTTATACAGCATTTAAGTAAACAAATAACATGTTAATATGTTATTAACGATGTGTTTTATGCATGCTCATTAATTTGTGCTCACGAATAAAACCACTTCATTAACGTAATGATGAAGCTCTATTATACAGAATGTTTGAGTTTACACAAACGAGTCCTTTTTACCCGACTACGGCAACGCCAAAAGAAAGGGTTATGATTTTAGCAGTCTATGTATGTATGTTTATAAGTTTGTATGTATGTATGTATGTTTGCTTTTTGTTGTAAAATATAGGTAGGTTTTCGTGAGCACGAATAGGTGTTTCTACATCATGAAAACTAAGCTAATGAGTTAGCGGTAGAGAATACAAATGTTTTTTGTAGTACTGGATTAAGGAAAGTAAAAAAAAAACTTTAAAATTTTAAAAGCATCAAACTTGATTTTTGTGTAAAATACAGTCTGTTCTATCTAAAGAATTATTTCATGTTGTTTATCAAAATAAAATCAGAACTATACTTTTGTTATGACCCAATCTTTTTCTACTTCAGTTAAACCCGTAATATATCAGATGTTCGTTCAAGCACCAACTTACCAGATTTGTATAAAATGTCTCACGATAACTGGGACTTGGGTCAAGTTCTCGTACTTATTAGTAGCTTGGGAAGTCGGTCGAGCGAGATGGCGACTCGACCTGCTCTGCTATAACACTAAACATTAGCTAATCGAATGGAGAGTTGAGATAGGAAGCTTGTTTATAATGGGCAGCCTCACTTCAAACGACACCGGACTGTCGCGTGGAGATAAGCTTGTAGCAGTTGCTGCGTGTTTATAAATGTCGGTGATCGTGTTGAATGTTTGTATTGTAGAGTCTTTGTATATATACTAGCTGAAGTAGGAAAATATTCGCAACCGTTTATCCCGTGAATAATGGTTAAGTTATTTACAAATGTAAAGATATTTGTGCTAAAACTAAAGATTATAAATAATCAAAATCAAAGTAGCAATTGCAACTAAGTTCCCAAAGAAAACCCTTTTGATAAACCTTTCTCCCTTTCGTAACCTTATTAACGTGATTGGGTCAGTACCTACTACTGGACTTGAAGCATATTTGCAAAGATTGCGTCCTCGTCCACATCCCTCGGAGTAGTTCCAACAATCTTCGGGGTTACAACCGCGTGTGTCCGATTATTTTATTTAACTCGAAATGTTGACGGATGTTAAAGTTTTCCTCTCATCGCGAGCATTCACCTCACGAATTGCAAATTTTATTTGCGTGAACATTTGAACGAAGATTCACTCGTGATATGAACAGTTTTGTGAGTATGTGAATCACGAAAAACAAATTCTCTAGAAGCTGCTCTCGAACCAATATTCGTTTTAACGATTGCATGTTCATTGCGTAACAAAAGCTCGCGCAACGAGTGTTTGCAAAACAAATTCGTGAGGCAAAATTCGTGGTAAGTGTATTTCGTCAGATTTTAGGACATCATAAAATTCTAATGTTTCAAGTTACGCAAATTTTATATTTCGGGCAAGTCCAGTACCCTAACTGCGTAATGCAACACAATCTGTTTCGATTTGAAACAGATTGCTAATCCATTGCTTCATAAGTTGGAAAAAAAATCTGGCCAATAACGTAAATAACGCAATGAATGTTGTTGAACTGTCAAAATGTAACAAATTAAGCATCAGTTTACGAAAATAAGTTACACCATTAGGGTACTGGTTAACTGAAATTTGCAATTAGAAAGCGCACTAATAGATCACCTTTGATGTTGATAGTATTTCCTTTGACAACACCGCAGCGTTGGAGGTAATCCAACACGAGTTACCTTTTTAGGATAATGATAACTTGTATTGTTTTATGTCCGATAGCATCGTAAAAATAAGACGTCATACAGGAACCAACTTATCACTATCTAGTCGCACGCTCCATTGTCTTTCATGAGAACATTATGTAGTACAGAAGCGGCTAGAGAAAATGTAAGCAATAATCGTTTCGTTATGTACAAGACAGTTCTCTTAACGACATCACAGTTTGGTTAGTTTCATGATGTGTTCAGCATGGTGATTGTGGTTCAAATATTTCTAATGGGAGATAGCGGGAATTGAGGTCTAGTTTCAGGAAATAAGAGTTAGTTTTGTGATAAACTTTGAAAGAAGGCTCTTGTTCATTAAAATAGTCAAACTTAACTATGTGCCTGCCTAGGAAGTAACTAGTAAGTAAACTACATACTTTTTCTATTGAAACGTTATTATTAGCGTGGAGTTCAGCAAAAAAAAACCTTTAAACCTTCTCCTTGCTTGAAAAATACATAATAATTATTATGTGCCAACTTTCATGATCGGTCAAACGGTGTTGGAGTTTACCAACATCCATTTTGATATAAATAATATATTACTATAGAATATACGAAAGAATATTACTGTAAAAATCTGTGTTTGACTTCGCTGTTTACAGTTAACTTTATAACCTACAATGTTTTTATGAAAGTCTATACTTAAATATACGTTTCTTAAACATTAAGGGGTTTATTTATAAACATTGCTTGAAGTTAAGTGACGTTCAAACTTCAAAAATGTATGGTTAAACAGTCACTAATCATTGCATAACTTTAAGTAATGTTTACAATATAATACTGAACCAGACACAATTGAAGTTTTATTATTAAAACGCCTATAGGCGTTTAGTGTCCCTCAAAATGTTAATTAATCCTATAGATTTCACCGGTCCATTTTTATTTGAAATACCTCTTTACAAATTATATGAAAGCGAAGAATTCGTCATGGTAGTGTACCTTTAAATTATGATCCATTGTATCAATTGTAATGATCTTCAATTGTTTGAAAGCTCGTTTAAATGTTGTGATGCGATGTTTTTTTATGATGAGAAAGTTTCATTAATAAAAGTTTTGAGATTTTGCTTCAGCTACACGAGCTTTGTTCTGTTACCAAGTTCCACGCAGACCTCAAAGCTATTGTTTAGAAACCTAACTATTAATTAGATGCTGTGTTGTAACCTAATTTACTTATTTACAGGAAAGTTGTAAAAAAATTGAGAAATTAGTCAAGGGATGAATCACTAACTATCATAATTTATGACAAAGTCAAATTATAGATTAATCAATAGACACACAGAATCTTATCAGTTGAGTGATGTTACTAACTTACCAAGTTAGGCAATCAATTGGGTGAGCTGCGCTCTGATCTAAATGTATAACGAGCTCCTCAGTAACAGTTACTAATCGACTCTCGATGTTATACAAGCAAACTTAGATTACTATCGATATTGAACCTGCGTGGAAGCATGAAATAGACTTCAGTGATGCTACAGTTTACTATATAATACTCGTAGGTTCTAAACTTTCCTTATTTCCTTTTGAATAGGAAAACTTAGGCACAAACTAGGCATAAATTATGAAGGCTTAGTTAACAATATCAGGTCTGTGATTGTAGTAACAGCAAAATTAGTTTCGTTTCAATTATTGTGACCAATAATTAAGTTGCGGAACGTGCAAAACTAACTGAAGCTGAATATTATAATTATTCTGAAACTTTCGGAGTTAGTTCTAGTAACGTTATAGTTGTCTCTCTACCTTTGTTCATGAACAGTATACGAATATACCTATTTACGTCCTTTGTATGAATATTCGATGACAAATGTAGTGTACAACTCTGTACATATTCATTCGAATCTCCAACTTTCAGACAGATAGCGGAATTAAAACTAAAAGTGACGTAAAATAAAAGTCACTTAAACTCCCAATTATGACAACTTTGCCCCGAACCCTAATAATACCTACTACTAATTGGGACCGAGAGGAAACATAATGCTTTTATTAACAAAGTTGATTTATGTGACAGACAAACTTTGGAACAAAGATAAATCTATTTTTCAGTAAGACATTAAAGGGCTTTTAAAAGACTTGAACAAATGCAAGTTGATGATACTGGTTATCTATAAATGATGTTGTTTTAAAGTTAAAACATTTTGCGGAGATAAACGTCGTCTATTTGTAAGGATGAATTTCACCTCACTTTTTACAGAGAATAATATTGTCCGGCTTGAAACCTATAACAAAATAAAGAATTTTTGGTAATAATTTTAATTGATTTGGAATAACTAAAGTTCGACCAAGATCTTGTTCTCGGTCTCGGTTCTCGGCTAAAAATCACCGAGACTCTCGGCCATAACCGAGACTGTTGTACGATAATAATTTACTGTATCGTCAGCTAGCTCATCAAACATGGCCGCAACAGATGAATCCAACTTATGGGCAGCTCATGATTTCATAGAGTTTGAAAATGAGCCAATGACCAGTGACGAAAACAGTTCAAATGCTGTAATCGAAATAGCCCTTTATAGCTTTATTAGAGAAAGAGACAGACTGCAAAGAAATGCAAATATTTTCGAATACTGTTTCGTCAGCTTATAAAGTACTTGAGCCTGCAACAAAAAAGTTTTTATCAGCGCCGCCGGTATTTTCATTTTTTTTTCACGATTTGTCTTTTATCTCGGTATCAGCTGACATTTTATTTTATTCTCGGTCTCGGTATCGGTCTCAGCCGGGAATTGAAAACCCTTAGGAATGACACAACGTCAAGTAAAATCTAATAGGTATCCGTAGGTACATAAAATCATGAATTTCAAAGTAATCAAAACACGAGGAGAAAAGTTGTTTCAAGGTGAAAAGTCCGTAGATAAACAACCAACTCCAATAAAATAAGAAATAAAGTTTATCATAGCGATCAAATACTTTATTGAAGCTCGTTTGTCGAATAAACGTTAACTCGCGGATAACACAATACTGGCAATAATAATTTATTGGCATTTAGATAAACTTTACACATAATTAGGTACATATTTGCTGTGAAACTGTCTGTTATTCTAGGCTTCTACCATAAATTAGAGCAAATGGTTTAGATCTAAACATTTTTTTCTCAAACGTACTTGGAAATTAGAACATTATTTTGACAACCTCCTTTGAGATAAATCGAAATTGCTGTACTGGTCAAAAACAAGTGAGCCGGCAATGTTACTATGAAAATTCATATGTCGTGTGTTTAGCGGCCAAATAAGTTACTATGAAAACTGATATCTGTTATGTTATTTAACCTCTCTGCTCGACAAGATTTTGATATGTGACACATCAGTTGACTCGACGGGGTGTTGCGAATTTAGTCATGAAATTCAGGAATTTACATCAACTTTCAGCATTCGAATTTATTAAGAAAAATATGTTACCGCGCCTATTTTATACAATAAGTTTGTGGAAAATATCTTTAATTATATGTTGAGATCAGTCAAACCGCGTCAGTACACTGCGAAAGTTGTATAGAATTGATATTACTACACCTATCCAAAAGGTAGGTAGTTTAAATTTGCTGAAAATATGTACATAAACAACCCACTCTCTTGCTGAAAATATGCAAAAAGGAAAAATAAAGATATTATCATTCTCTCTGCATTTTTACTTTTACCATGTTTCATACATAAACTACATAATAAACACGATCAAATCTTGATAAAAATTACTAAAAATTGTGTTGCGACGTGACACTTCTTAGTGCTGACCCCGTCTACCCAATTTTCTTATATCGATTCAAAAGTAGCATTCAGTTCAATCGATACTCGCAATAAAATCAGTGTGCAAAAAGTATTAGAAACTGAATAAAAACTCTTTGGTATATTTTCAATGAATTATTTTATTTTTGATATTAATCATTTTATTAGTAAGTTTACACATACAGTGTGGACAGGGCAGTAACTTTTAAGGGTTCCGTATGTACCTAGAAATGAAAAACGGAACCCATAAAGGATTACTCGTGTGTCGGTCTGTCACAGCCAAATTGCTCCGAATCTACTGAACCGATTAAGTTGAAATTTGGTACACATATGAATTTCTGTGACCCAAATACAGAAGTGTAACGTAAACAAATGAATTTTGAATATGGGGTCACTTTTCGGGGCCAAACTAGACAATAAAAAAAAAGTTTTGCAAACTATATCGTGTGACATATCAAATGAAAGGGCTAGTTGTGGGGGTCCCAAATATTTATGTTAATTATTCTGTATTATTTTTAGAACTAAGTTCTTTAACGCGACTTGCAGTAGGAGTAAACTGGCATAAATCGTCACGCGAAAAAGTGTTCATACTTGTGACTGTCTTCTTCTAATTTGATAGAGAGAGAGAGAATGTGAATTTGGTCAAAATGTAAATCCAAGAGGCGGCAACGAAAATTTTCAAATTTTTCATCGTGTGAGTCGGTTTCATGGTTGTCGAAGGCGTTAAAGCCGATAGTGACGTTAAAATGTAAATCCAAGATGGTGGCTTCGAAAATTTACAAATTTTTCATCATTGGTATTGTTTTCATAGTTTTTGAGGGTGCTAAAGTCGATAGTGAGGTCAAAAAGTAGATCCAAGATGGCGGCTTCGAAAATTTTATTTTTGTTTGAAATTATACGTTAAAAAGAATTTGGTTCCCCCGGACTTCCACGTTTTAGTTTTTTAATTTATTATAGAAAATAGACTATTCCCCACTTATTGGAGCCATTGAATATATATTTTTTAATACTGGAAATTGTTAGTTGATTATAGATTCCTCGAAAATCTATAAAAAGTCTATGGTCGTAAAATAATATGAGTTTGTTCTTGGGATAAATTATTGTTAAAAAACATGGATGCTATTACAATTTGAAAATTTTTCATCATTATTACAATTTTCATGTTTTTCGGGGGGATAGTGCTGATATCGAATAAGATGAACATTCTGGATTTTAAGTTGGCAGTTATTCCAAATAATAATAATATTGTAGATCAATTCTCATAAACATCAGTTTCATGCCAATTGTAAGCTCGATAGCCAAAATCCGTGAAAAAAAATGGCCCTCGTCAAGTCTGTCCGTGCGTCCAGATGTTATACATTTTACACGGAGACTAAGTATTTACTCTCTCGATGAAAATTTGGAAAAAGGTGTATGTATTCTTTGCACCGCTAAACAATGGTGTAATGAAATTACTATAAATATAATATAGGGGGTGGCATTCCCTATACCTACATATAACCGAGGGATGAAAAAAATCTATGCACATAAAGCGTATATTGTTGGATCTCTTAATTAAAATGATAAATATGTTTCTAAGTGGCTTTACTTTTTAAGTCAATAGTTTTTGAGATATAGGTTATTTACGGCTACAACCACAGAATTAACGTTGTTTACTAAATTTTTTTCGAGAAATACAACCTTATTTTTGCAGTCGATAAAATTGATGCTGTGCAATATTTATGCGTAAATAAGTATTCATCCCAACTACGGAATCCTTCACTGTGCGTAGTCCAACATACACTAGGCTAGTTTTTTTAATTTCGTTGGGAAACTACCACAAAAAAAACAATTTCTATTACTCAAGTAGGTAAGACTAACCTATTAAAAACAAAAACTACCAAACTCATACAACTAACAAAAAATATGTATGTCGTTTAAAACCGTTTGCGGAATACCTACCCACTTTATAGAATTAATTTATCATCATTCCCAAAGTTTTATTAAGCCTACCTAAAAAATGTATACTGGGCATTCTGTAGCAAACTATCAGAAAGTATCAAAAAAAAATCCACAGTAAATAATTGTGCAAAAATTCAAATAGTTTTGAACAGCGAGTGCATTCCAAATTTAAATTCAAATATAGAAACAATTCAGTGCGAAATTTAATAAATGAGGTAAGTATCTATCCCTGTCATGTCTGTTGACTCGTTTTGTAAATACTCGTAATATCCAAAAAAACGATTAAAATTACATTAGAAAAGTATAAATAATTATTATAAACAATGCTTAATGTATTTAATGCTTAAAACAATTTTATTTCAATTTTCGATTTCTGACATTCGACATATTAATTAATCGAGTCGATCAAAATTGAAAAAAAAAATCGTTTGGCATAATCGTTTTCGCACATCATTACAATAAAAAAAACAATAATGGTCGGATATTTTTAACACAAATTGAGTAGTGGTAATGAATATTACGTGTTATTGGACCTGTGTTCGTATATAACGTTAAGATCTGGGCATTTTCTAGTTGTTTATAATATTTTTAATAATATTTGTCACATTTTAAATCGTATCTACATGTGTATGTGTGATATTAGTGAAAAGTTAAAATGTAAACACGCACGATTGGCGCGAAACTTCGACTTTGGATATCAAAAACTTCATTACCACTACATAATTAACTTGAACAATGGATGAATTCATCAAATAATTAAATGATGTAGTATTCACTGCCCCTGTGGTGGAGTTTAGATGTTCGAAATCCCCAATTTTTATGATTTTTAGCCTCGACCTCGACTGTCATCAAAATGGCGATTATCGCATTTACAGACTTAAATTTTTTAAAGGTAAATTAATAATCTTGCACGCTAAATATGAAAGATTTAATGGTGTAAACATTAGAGTTTTTTATTCAACTCTCTTAATTAACGCACATTCATAAGATTTAATGGTTAGTATAATAAATATTCACATAATCAAATAAGGGTGTCGTATGTGGTAATTCTGGGGTCCAATTGGACCCACTACCGAGCCGGCGGAGGTTTGTGTGTTCGGGTCCAATCGGGGGCGCTTCCGAACTATACGGTTAAAAATTGAACTTAACTTTTTAATTCAACACATGGCAACCAAGAACGTAACTTATCAAAGATTTTATTTAAATTTCGAACTGGCTTAGCAAATAGAGTTGTTTATATAGTAACGAAGAAACAAATGACAATACTGGTGCGTGAAAATTTTTCTTTGTTCGTCATTGATTCTGAAATTTATAGTTAAATTTTAAGTAAAAGAATATTTATCAAGCCTCGTGTCACTTAACAGAAAATGTCTCGTGTAACGACCACTCATTATTTTACGGAAATTCCAGAAATTCAAGCTGCAGCCGATGTTTGTGTTTAAGAATTTATACCTTGTACTAACAGCTAGTTAGTGGTCACGTTCCTGTTGGCAGGCGCTGAGTTTTGCAAATATTTCGCTATAGATTTATAAGTAACCACAAATGTTAAAAATTGCCGAGCCAAAAGTTATCCTATTAACATTATATTGCTTTTTGGTTATTGAGCAGTGGTGCCTGCCTCGTTGGTCTAGTGGTCGCAAGCGCTACTGCTGAGCATGAGGTCCTGGGTTCGATTCCCGGGTCGGGCAAAGTGTTATTGGGTTTTTCTATCTGAAATTTCTCAGTAGCAGCTCGGAGTCTGGATTTGTGCCCGGTTGATGGCAATAGGCTCGCCCCCTATTACATGGGACTTAAACATAACTGGCGAAATGTGGGTGTACCTGCTACAGGGACACCTCTGCCCAACCCTTCGGGGAAACAAGGCGTGATGTTATGTGTGTATGTGTGTGAGCAGTGGTGGCCCAGTGGTAACGGCTGCGACTTACGAGTTGTTGTAGGTCGTGGGTTTGAACCCCAAGCAGGCACGTAAAGTGCCTGCTTGTGTAAATTATTTCATCACCACTGCTTTCAAAACGGTAAAGGAAGACATCGTGAGGAAACCGGCATGACCTAGAACCAAAAATTCCAAGACATGTGACATCTGCCGACCCGCACTGAGCCCGAGTGGTGGATTGTGGTCCACTCTTTCTCACAGTGAGGCCTGTGTCCTAGCAATGGGAACATTATAGGCTGATTATGCTGTTACATTACTCTGGACCCTTAGGAGACGAACAAAAAGAAAAAAAAATCGGAAAGAACGTTTAAGCGAAAACGAAGTAATAGCGCGGGTGGGCGATGCGATGCGACGGGTCGCGGGCAGAAGCTGGTATATAATATTTGTAATTACGTTCTTAAAAAAGGGTCTAATGATTTGTATGTAAGTTGCAATATAGGGGTTAACGGGAGCGAAATATCGATCTAACTAGGTCTCATTTCTGGGAAAATTATTTTCCTTTATTTTCATCCGAGCAGAGCTCGGTCGACCAGGTACTAAAGCCTTAATTACCGTTCCTTTAACCCAAAGCGTTTGGTCGGTGGACAAAAAGTAGATTTTGCCTGGTTTTCACATTGGGCAGCAAATAAAATGAAAATAAGGACCGAGCAGTTCTCTAGGCTGCGAAACCGAGGCAAAAAAATCGGGATGAAATGGAAGATTGCAGCCGAGCTAGTCTGAACCGGCCTTCCCCTGCTCTTGATTGCCAAGATTGCAGTTACACCAACCTGCCATTTTGACACCACATCAAAAGATCTTGTTTTATATTAGAAATTTTGAGGAAAATCATTTTCAAGCCTGTATTGAACATAATTTTTTTCGTCAAACCTCAAGGACTTGCCTTAAAACAAATAAACACAATTTAAAAAAAATACCGACTAAAAAGAGCTCATATAATACAAATTGTTTCGTAAATAAACAGAAATGTTTATTAACCTGGATATGCAGCCAGTACGCTCGGGAAACTTTTCAAATTCGGTGGGATTATTCGGACTCTAAATAACATTGTATTCCAACGTCATACCCTTGTCAATCCTCACATACCTTTTTTTTTTTTTTTTTTTTTTTTTTGGGTGGGAAATTATCAAATAACTTCTCCCGCTCTGGGTGGAGCGGGAGGGCGTGTCAGACTCTTACTGACTAAAACCCACCCGTGTTCCTTCGGTTGCCCTGTTGCCGGGGGCCACGATTTCCCTATCGGTTTTCTTCGAACCCCCGGCGGGCATTGGCCCTAACGGACCCCGTCAATTCTGCTGACATCTCTTTGAGGCGCGCGTGGAACACAACGCGCCGTCGACCCGGGCTTGGTCCTTATCGGACGGCGAGCTACCCATTGCTCACCGTCCGCAAGCCCGCGCCTACGGTGGCCGGAAATCGGCTCGCGATTCCCGCCCCGGGCGTCTCCTCCTGCGGCGGTTAGGGGCGTGAGGGCGCGAAATTTGCCTCTCCCTCACGCGTTCCGCCTCCTCCTTCGCGAGCATTACCGCTTCGCAGAAGGAGGTGACGGCCTGCCATTTCCTCTCGCTCCGTACCATGGCCTGAACCAGGGCCGGACGCGAGAGATCACCGCCGCCGATCGCCTCCACGAGGACACGGCGTTGCTCCGCCCAAGCCGGGCAGACCTCCACCGTATGCTCCACCGTGTCCTCAGGCCGATCCACACAATGGTGACACCCGGGTGTTTCCTCCCGCCTTATCCTGAACAGGTACCTCCCGAAGCACCCGTGTCCGGTGAGGACCTGCGTCAGGCGGAAGGTGAGGACGCCGTGACGCCTCTCAAGCCACTCCTCAAAGAGGGGTCTTATCGCCGCAATTGTGGCGTGCCCAGCGCGGGGTTGCAACAATCGCACCCTCCATGACGCCATGAGATCCCGCCGGAGCTCTGTCCGCTGTGCCGCGATTTCTTGCGGCATCGGAGTTAAGCCCCGGCGTTTCGCCTCCTCGCGCCACTCCCAGATGTGCGCGAGGACCTTTGCCTCCAGATCCCATGGCGGTAATCCGGCAAGGAGGCTCGCCGCCTCGCAGGAGACCGTGCGGTATCCTCGGGCCAGCCGGATGGCCATGACCCTCTGGGACGCGTTCAACCGGCGGGCTGGCCGCAGCCTCAATGAACGCGCCCACACCGGTGCCCCGTAAAGGGCCATGGACCGCACGATCCCCGCATAGAGCCTCCGGCAGGAGGCGTTTGGACCTCCCAGATTGGGCAGGAGCCGCTTCAAGGCAGCCCCGGCCCGGTCCAGTCTGGGAGCCAAACGTCGGAAATGTTCGACGAAATTCCACCGGCTGTCGAGGACGAGTCCCAGATACTTCATCGTCGACTCGACACCGATGTGAACCCCTCCCGCCATTACCTGGGAACCCGACGGTGGCGCATTCCGAGGACCATGAAAACCCATGGCCTCAGACTTGTGCAGGGCCACCTCGAGTCCCAGGTGCCGGATCCTGTCAACGATTGTCGCAACCCCGCGTGTCGCTAAATCGGCCGCCGCCTGGTACGACCTCCCCTGCGCCAGGACTAGCGTGTCGTCAGCGTAACAAACGACGCTGACGCCGCTAGGGAGGTCGGCGCGCAGCACCCAGTCGTATCCGATGTCCCACAGATGCGGCCCCAGGACCGAACCCTGTGGGACACCGCACGACATCTCTTGCCGGTTCCACTCTCCTTGGTGACCGGGGTAGATGACGGCCCTGTCCGTCAGATAGGCCTCGACCACACGACAGAGGTAGGTCGGTATCCGGTGGTACCGGAGTGCCTCCCTGATGCAACTCCAGGGCAGGGTGTTGAAGGCATTGGCGATGTCTAGAGACACCGCCAAGACGACCCCACCCCGGGCCACAGCATCCCCCGTCGTGAGGGCCCGCACGCGCATGATGGCGTCCACCGTAGAGCGCCCCCTGCGGAAACCGAACTGGCTCTCCGCCAGATCCGGCCCCACTCGCACCAGCTGCCCGACGAGGCGGTCTGCAATGACTCTTTCAAAGAGCTTGCCCACCTCATCGAGCAGCACAATGGGCCGATAAGCGGACGGAGAGTCCGCTGGGCGCCCCGGCTTCTTGATGAGGACCAGTTTCCCCGTCTTCCAACGAAGTGGGAACTGGCCCCTCTCCATGCATGCGCTTAGGAGCCCCCTTAGTCGAGGCCCGAGAGCCCCCATGGCCAGGACCCAGGCTTTTCCGGGTATGCCGTCGGGTCCTGGGGCGGTATTCTTCGCACTCATCTTGCGTACCGCCACTCTCATTTCTACCTCAGTCACCTCTGGAGCATCGTCGTCGTCGGTGTGGTCCGCATCGGGCACCGTAGAAGGCGGAGCCATGGGCGGAGGGGTATGATCCCCTCTGGAAGGGAACAGAGCGCTCACCACGTCCCCCACAAGCTGGGGCCGGAGACTCTGCGTCAGCGGGGGGGCCCATGGGCGGAGTTTCTCCCGCACCATTTTGTATGGGCGCCCCCACGGGTCCCTGTTGAGAGTCTCCAGCATCTGCTCTCGGGCCAGTGCCCTGGCCTGCAGGATCTCCGCTTGGAGGGCGGTCTTCGCCGCTCTGTACCCCTCGTACAACTCCGCCTGGATGGCTTCCGTATCCGGAGGGCGGATACGGAGCCTGCGGTGCCTGGCGTACCGGCGTCGCGCAGCTACGCACGCCCTGCGCAGAGCCTCCAGCTCTTGCGACCACCAGTACACCTGGCGCGAAGCACGTCTAGGATGGACCCGGGGCATTGCCATGTCACACACATTGGACATGGCCTCCCGGAACCACTCCGCCTCGTCGTTGATGTCGGCAGGCCTGTTCGGTGATGACACCCAGGCCTGCACGATCGAGGCTTCCAGGAGAAGCTCCCGGTCCAGCTGCTTCAGCGCCCACCGCGGACCACTCGGGGCCTGTCGGACCGGCGCACTCGAGGTCTGGGTGGAGACGTCAAACCGGATATACCGGTGATCGGAGTAGGTCTCCACCCCCTCCATGACGCGCCAGTCAATGACACGCGGTGACAGAGCGGGGCTGGCGAACGAAATGTCCACCACCGATTCACCCCGCATCCGCACACACGTGGGGACAGAACCCCGGTTTAGGACGACCAGGCCTGTCTCCAGAGCCCAGTCCTCCACCATCCTACCCCGTGTGTCCGTATACCGGGAACCCCAAGCCAGATTCTTGGCATTGAAGTCCCCGAGTACGAGCACGGGGAGGGAACCAAACCCGACGACGACGATTCTTAACTCCGCAAGGGAGTTGTGGAACTCGGCATGAGTTCGGCTCGGGGAGAAGTAAACACCCACCACGACAATCTCCCCGAACCGTGCTGCAACGCAACCCCGTCCTCTCTTGACCGACTCGAGGGACGGAGTACCGGCGGCGGCCGACGAAATGAGGGTCACTGAGCCGCTCAGGTCCTCCACCCAGTCATCCCTGGGCGGGACAAAGTACGGCTCAGCGACCACGGCGATGTTAATCGACCACTGCGCCATGCTCTGGAGCAACAGATCCTGAGCGGCGGCGCAGTGGTTGATGTTCGCCTGGAGGAGGCGTAATGGGGCCGTTACTGGCATTCCATGTCAGCCCCCTCCTCCCCCCGAGCCCCCTGCGAGGGCCCTGCTGCGGCGGCAACGGCGGCGGCGGCGACGACGGTGGACGCGGCAGTGGCCACGGTGGAAGTGGCAGTGGCTGCGGCGGTGACGGCGGTGGTGGCGGAGCGCTTGCCCCTGCCTCTGGCCTCGGCGGGTGGAGCGCAGGCCCTGCTCCCTGCCCGGTGATCGGCCGGCTTGCCAGCCGCCGCACATACGACACAGTGCGGCGTGGCGTTACACGAGCCGGCCTTGTGACCGGGCTGACCACAGCGGAAGCATAAGTCGCTGCGGTCCACCTCCGAGGTGCATTTTGCCCCCACGTGGTGGCCCACCTGGCAACGGAAGCACCTCAGAGGTCTGGGCTCCAGCAGTTTGACCTGCGCCGAAACCCAGCCCACCAAGAGCCTTTGGCCCTCCCCGGCTATCTTTTTGGCCGCCGTCACGGGGCAGCTCACCCTAATGGTTTGCATCCCCGTATGATCAGCATGGATGGTGCCTGCCTTGATCTGCTCGACAGAGCACCCTCCAGCCTTAGCGACGGCGGCCACCACCTTTGCCTCCGTCACGGAGTCGTCCAGGCCCTGAATGCGCAAGTCAGTGCACTTGGTGGGCCTGGAGACTCGGGCCTCGTCCGCATTTAGGGCAGCCCGGAGCTTTTCGGCCAGAGCGTCAGCGGCCGGGCCACTGGCCGCACCAGGAACCTCCAGCATCCGGGCCCCGGTTGCCGTGATCTTAATTTTTATGCCCCTGGCGGCGCCGATCTCCTCCAGGTTCATAACCTTATCCACCGTCGCGAACACGTGCTGGTAGGACACGCCCCTTTTCTCCGCTTCCGGCTGCAGTGTGACCACCACAGCTGCGGACTTCGGGGCGCGGAGCCTAGCCGCGACGGTTCGCTCCTTGCGCCGCTGCCGCCTCGCCTTCCTTTTGGCCGCCCTTGCCGTCTTACCGGCCTTCTTCTTCTCCCCAGCTACTTGCCATCCGGCATCGGCCGGAGGAGAAGATTTAGGAGGTGGAGGCGGCCGTTTCGCCGCCGCCTGGGCCGGAGCCCTCGCCGTCGGGGCCGGAGCCCTCGCCGTCAGGGCCGGGGTCTTCGCCGCCTTCGCAGCCGCCACGCCTTTGGCCTGCCCCTGTCTGCCTTGGCCTGACTTGGCCGCGGTAGATGCAGCGGCGGCATATGACGCCGCCCTCCGCTGGTCCAAGGCCGGCTGGCTCGCCGCTAGCGGGGGGCGCAGGACGATGGCCTCTAGGGCGGAGAACCTGCTCCGCAGGGCAGCCATCTCCTGCCGCACCAGGGCCAGAACCCGGTCCTCTGCAGGTACGGGCACGGGCACGGGCCCCTGCCCATGCAGCTCCCCTCCCTGCGGCACCTCCCGGGAGCCGGCTGCTCGCAGCCCAGCCAGGTCCGCTCGGAGCTTCTCGTTCTCCTTTCGGAGAAGCTCCATGGCGGCAGTCAACTTGGCAACCTCCGCCCGCATCTCAGACATTCCATCCGACGGAGGCCCACATCGAAGTTCTTTCGCTGCCGCCAAAATAGAGGCCGTGGCCGCGGGTATGGCCTTGTCTTTTGAGGACTGAATCCTCTTCAAGGCCACAGCCCTAATCGCGGCTGCCACGACCTCCGCAAACCTGTCTGTCTGCTCCGAGTTGGAGCCGCCAGCGGCATCCGTCTCTCCCCCTGAGGCCTCTGAGGGGACCGCCACGCTGCTGGTCTCTCCAGGGTGGTTTCCCTCCGTGGCGAGTCTCTCGGCTCGCTTGGCCATTTCAGCTGGGCTGGCCTGGCTCGGCTCACCACCCTCCTTGGTGGTGAGTCCTCTACCCACACCCTTACTTTTTGCCCGGGCCTTGCCCCGCCGGCTGGTGTGGATCTTCCGCCTGTCGTCGGCGGAGGACCACTCACCATCTCCTGAATTGGGGCGCTTCCGGAATAATTTTCGGATTATTCCGTCAGCCCCCACCACTTCGCGCCCCGAGCTCTGGCTAGAGCCCTCCGCGCCTGATGCAGCGTCGGACTCCGACCCCGCATCACTCTCCACCTTTTTGTTGTGTTGTTTCTTTTTGTTTTTTAGTTTATCCATAGTTGTTCCCACGAGTATATATATTTTTATCGTCTCAAAATGTGTGGTTCGCACTAGTGACTAATTAAGCTACCCATTAGTCAAGCTAACAACCTCCCTCACGGTGCGCCGCCGCTTGGAGGTTTGGGGTGATTTTTTATAGAGGTTGTCTACCTCGCGGCCCGGGCGATTAAGCCAAGACCCTCGACCCCCGTCAAATGCCAGAGACATGACCTTGACACTCTTCGGGGCTACGAGACCAGCGGTGACAGGAGAAAAGACTTCCTCCTGCCCGCCCGACGGCAGGGTTAGTGCACGCCGAGCCCGCTCCTCCTCTAACGCTGCTCAACGAGTGCTCCCTAGTGAGTACCCGTTAGAGCGTTCCTCCGACAGGATATTGGCATACGGACAACGAGACCCCTAACTGGGGAGTCATTGTCCGTACCCCAGGGTGCACCGTCCCGGAGACTGGCCTTCCCCCCGGACGCATCCATAAGGGAACTCCAGCCCCCAGGCACGCGGGGAGGTTTCCTGTCCAAGCACCCCATCCTCACATACCTCACGTAGTGTTTCAGTTTAATACAAAATGATTTATGTCGTAAATACGAAAATTCTGCGGTGGTATTACACCCGATGATTAAAGAGATAATCCGCTACCAAATACAGTAGTAAATTGTATAAATTGTAGATCTTCTGTGGTTTCAATGGATCAAATGACTCAAAGTGATTTGTTAACCTCGAATACATTTGTGAACGTAATGTTAATGAACTTCAATATAAATTCTTGTTTCGATAATCCACTGCAGTGTTCCCAATAATTCGAGAGTTTTAATATTAGTTATATTCAACCAAACAATGCTTTCTAGTGTTTTAAAAGCAATGAAATAACCAATAATTATATTGGTTATTTAATTGCGTTTCCATTCTAAATGAATGGAAAAGCAATTAAATAACAATGAAAAGTAGAGCATAAACCACTCAACAACCACCAACTGATTTAGAAATTACAACCTAGGACCATTTAACTTATCATAAATTTCTTTTTTTTCTGAAATTAATCTGAAATTAATATAAGTTAGACTCAATTTTAAACATGGACCAATTTAATCCGTGACCGTTGCAATCCATTAACTCGAGAAATGCATAATACTTCTATTGAATTATAATAATGGAGAAATAATAGAAAAAGATATCTGTTCTTTGCAAGGGCCTAATTTTTCGTGGAAATAGAAAACGAAAATCGAATAATGCCCATTTTGTTTTTTTACATAATTCACTTTGTTTAATACCAGTGCAAGTTACTTTCTTCAACAATCTTATTTTGCTAAACAAACGTACAGTTGCAGGTTTATTTTATTGAACAAATGAACAGTGAATTAAACTTCACTACTTTGAACGTTCCACTGCCTGTGGGGTGCAATATCGTCTCGTTAGAGACATAGAATTGTACTTTAAATTTATTCTACGCTACTTGTATAAGTGGTATTTATTCACAATCGCTAAATTATGTTCTAATTGGCTTGAAAGAAAATTACATGCCACACTAAGGGCGTTTGCCCACATATCCGTATCCGGTTCGTATTCGATTCGTGAAAAAAACTTACGGGAAAGTCACGTCCTAGCGACTGCGCACTTATCCGTATTTGATTCGTTTTGTTTGATATACTCGGTTTTCATACGCCAAAAAACGACTCGAAGTGAAAATCTACGAATCGAACACGAACCGTATAAGTGCGCAAACATCCATACAATTACTAAGGCGGCCAAACCGGAACAGAAACTAACACGAATCGAATACAAACCGGATACGGATAAGTGCACAAACGCCCTAATACTATTTTACTTTGTGTACATCAATAATAAAAAATATAAATAATACGGTAGCCACATATTACGATTGACGAATCATAAAAGCAGCAAGATAAAACAGAATTTCTCACGACATTATTCTTTCAGTTTCACCTCTAATATACCTACCGAAGCAATTACTTAAACAATTTGTCACGAAGATCCATTAATAAGTAAGTAAATCCACGTTAAATAGTACGACATGAACACGACAAGGTTAATTTCATTTCATTAGTAGGAGACGATTCTCCAGACAGTGTGGCTGACGACACGGTGGTGGCGCGGCGAGGCGCGTGTATACAGGCTTAATTTTGGTTTGAGAAAATTGGATAACAAGGGGAAAAAAAAGATCACGCCAAGTTTTGGTAATGGACGTTTTGATCCGTGGTACGAAATTAATTAATTGTAACTGAGTTTATGTTTAAATTTTTGGATAGGTATGTCGTATTTTTATGACAAAATCCAGTTTGTTTAAACATTCTTAATTTTTCATGTCAGTAACAAAGGTTTTCGCTTTAAAAAATTAATTTGACTCGATTTGAAAAACGATTTCATCCTATATTCAGTGAATTTAGATGATAGCTCGGCGGGCTTATTAAAAAGCGATAAGACTTTTCTGCTCTAATCCAGTTACATCTAACAAGCTAGGTCCTAACTACTTGATTGATGATCTACTTTTCTCGGTACCTGCGCTACTTTATTTCCTCTGATTTCGACATAGGTATTTAAAAGTAATCGTTATAAAGAGAACATAAAGAATTAGTGATCGATGACGAAAAGGTAGGAATCGCGGACTACCTTGACGGATCCCCTTTAATTTATTAAGAACATTTTATTCGGACCGTCATTTCTTGGATTCGGATCGGAAATGTAGTGTGCAAACGCTTATGAGTAACGGTATTCGTTCAAAACAATAAACTGCAACCAACTATTAGCAAACTGTGCAAAGCGAGCGAGCTAAACTTGTCTAGAGGTGCACCAACCTCAATGCTGTAGTCGAGTTGAACGGCACAAATAAACCCTGAACACCTTGAGTTATCTAGCGGGAAGTGTTCACGCTTTCGAATTGGGGTCAACTTAAATAGTGAAGCGAAGAGAATTCAATGAACTTGATAGAATTAATAGAAGTTCTCGCTTAGTGTTACTTTTAATTAACTCTTTATATTGTATTACTCTTTACAAAGAACACACGCTCCAAGTGTCATATCTCTAGGACCAGCGGTTTGGGCTGTGTGTTGATATATCACCCAGTCAGTCAGTCAGTCAGACAGTTTACCATTTTATATATATAGATAGCTTTTGCTTTCGGCTTCGCCCGCGTGGATGTGAGAAAATATCCCACAGGAACGTACTAAGTGTGGGTTAATCCAGGTTATAAACTATATTTGTGTCAAATTTACAAAAAAAACTTTTAATATTACTTAAATTTTATATAAAAAACTACTCTTACTACTTTAGATATCCTAACTTCTGTGTAAGTTCTCAGCTGAAGTTTTTAATCCACATTTGCAGCTACTATTTTCATCACTTAACCGTTCCCGATAACAGCTTAAATTCTCGTCTGTAAGCTTGTAGATAGTTCACAGTTAACGAATGTGTGTTCAGCACTAATGTTCTAAAACGTCGATTAAAGGATCTACTTGAGAGTTTGTGAATGCTCTTCTTCCCACTCAAGCAGTTAGAAATCTTTGAACCACTCTAACCATAGAACAAACCACATAGAATTATTTTATTAGATTTTTTTTTTAATAAGCATATCAATATATTTATTTACCTTTTTACCGTAGATTATTCAACATCCTCTAAACGTAATTGGAGAGATAAAAGTTCAGTAAGGTTGTGTAAATATTATAATTATGCCTGAAATTAATAGTTTTATAAGTTTAAATCTTTGACAAAAACTCCAACTAAAAATATATAAACAGGACATCGTAACAAAATAACATTGGTGTTCGTATAGCCGGATTCACACTGTAACTGCACGATTTACGCCTTAAATTTTATACATGACCTAATATTTAATACTGACGTGTGACTCCGGCTAGACATAGACCGATGTTATTTTATCACTGCCACAAACTGTACAGTACATAATTATTAAAAAGAATCACAAAAAACAACAAACAATTCCACTATTTTACGGGTTCTGAACGCGTAACTAGCACAAAATATTTTCGAAAATCAATAATTAAAAGTTTCGCTATGCAAAAACTTAGGCGAGCTAACTTTGAAGTGCATTTAGTAATGGCCGCCACCTCATCGTAGATTTAGCATAAATTTATAGTAAGGAAGAAATAAAAGAGAGGTGAAAAAGCAGTAATTATCTCCTTCAGTTGTGCCGCGCTGCCTAATGTCAGTGTACAAACAGGCTCCAGTAGCAACGGTCAGCAATCCTTTGTAAGAGTTGAAGTTAACGAGCAAAATGCAGCCTTCGTTGAAGTTTGTAGTTCATTAAGAAAACGCTGCGGAAACATTAAGGTGTAGCGCTAAACAAAAGCGTTTAATAGTTACAACAATTTTCTCACATAATAAAAGTTATGATATTGTCAGCGCTACATTTTGTGCAAGTTTTTAGAAATAAATTGCAGAATAATCATGTATCACATCACGTATCTGAAATAGAATAAGTTTTCCTATTTATTAATATGTGGCTGAAAATGTAAAATGCGTTGTGACAAAATAGGTTTCGAGAATACCTTCATGTCAGTTGAATTTCTGAAACGGACTTTATTACCAACACAATTTAGTAAGAAAATAAACGAGCAAGAAAAAATATGTTGTATTAACTTACTTATCTTTGGTTTAAAGTACGGACCCCGTCAATTCTGCTGACATCTCTTTGAGGCGCGCGTGGAACGCAACGCGCCGTCGACCCGGGGTTGGTCCTTATCGGACGGCAAGCTACCCATTGCTCACCGTCCGTAAGCCCTCGCCTACGGTGGCCGGAAATCGGCTCGCGATTCCCGCCCCGGGCGTCTCCTCCTGCGGCAATTAGGGGCATGAGGGCGCGAAATTTGCCTCTCCCTCACGCGTTCCGCCTCCTCCTTCGCGAGCATTACCGCTTCGCAGAAGGAGATGACGGCCTGCCATTTCCTCTACCATGGCCTGAACCAGGGCCCGACGCGAGAGATCACCGCCGCTGATCGCCTCTACGAGGACACGGCGTTGCTCCGCCCAAGCCGGGCAGACCTCCACCGTATGCTCCACCGTGTCCTCAGGCCGATCCACACAATGGTGACACCCGGGTGTTTCCTCCCGCCTTATCCTGAACAGGAACATCCCGAAGCAGCCGTGTCCGGTGAGGACCTGTGTCAGGCGGAAGTTGAGGACGCCATGGCGCCTCTCAAGCCACTCCTCAAAGAGGGGTCTTATCGCTGCAATTGTGGCGTACCCATGGCTTAACGTCCTAACTCGACTATTGTGTACTCCTTTACTTATACAAGCAATCTTCACAAACGCTGCAAACGGTACCATTTGAAGCCTACTTAATTAGGAAGGAACACAGGTTAATCTTTTCGGGTTAACGCAAATACATAAAGCATTACCCGTGCGAGGGCAGTTGGGTGCTTGAGCCGTCAACCGTCGCCATACACCGTAGGTTCACGTGAAGTACGACGATTTGTGTAAACGACATGAATGTGCTAAATAGGTGAGCTGTTATGGACTTGCCCTAATTAAATAAGTACGTTTTTGAAATTAATAAAAATTTTGATAAAATATTTCAGAAGCGACCTGTCTCAAAGAATTTATTATTTCTACCGACCCACTTCTGCTTCACACGGTTTTACGACTTAACAAAACATCGAGATTTTTTTACTATAGGTAAGTTGAATTTTCGGTCCGTGTGGTGCCGGCCGGACTTAAAGAATAGCACTACCCTATTTCTTCCCATGGGTGTCGTAAAAGGCGACTAAGGGACTTACTAGAGAATGGGCAGCAGCGTTCTCTATGCATTTTTAACACCATACTGCGATCGCCAACCCGCCTGCCAAGCGTGGCGATTATGGTATACCCCCCCCCCAAAAATGACAAGCACCAAAACAAAATGGCCCCTAGTGCTCGGCGGCCCACCGGCCCTTGGCTACGGTAGCGGTCAAAGCCACGGTGAGGCAAGGGGTGCGAAGAATCCCCGGAAGAAATCCGGCTACCAAAATCACCGAAAACTGGACCTGGCAACATATAACACGCGTACATTACAATTAACTGAAAGAAAATTTAAAACGCATATTAAAAGTACTCTTTGTAAACAAGCATATTACAAATTAGAGGATTATATCCTAGATAAGAATGCTTGGAAGCATGCTGGTCTAGCTCCATAGGACAATTTTGAGTCTAGACAAAATCAAACTGGTTGCTAATTTAATTGTGTAATTAAATATTACAACATTTTTTTTTTTTTTTTTTTACATTCTGTGATTACTTGAACTCACACACTGACGAATTAGTATCACTTGTAATTTTTTTTAGGAATATCGTATAGGTTTTACAATGCTTGTAAATATGTGAACACCATGTATCCATTACATAATTATTTTTTCTATCATTGCTTCATTTTTATTTTTACCTATTGTGGTAAGTATAGTAATCTTATTCCAGGTGCATCGTTTTCACATACAATTATATAATTAATGTATACAAAATATTGTAAAACATTTTAAAAGAGTAACGGTGGAGTTTCTTGCCCATTCTTCTCCATACGAAAACTACCCTTTGGAAGGGGCGACTAGAATCAATTCTATTTTTTGTTTTTGACGTTCAAAAGTGCCTTTTTGTGCCTAATTGAAATAAATTATTTGACTTTGACTTTGACTTTACACTTCGGACCGACGAAAAGATCATCGAACTCGAGGAAGAATTGAGCAGGTTACGATGGGGTAAAGTAGGGTTATCTGAAGTCCGAAGAGAGGGGGAGGACTCGATAATCCTCAAATCCGGGAACTTGCTCTATTTCCGGGAGGGCGACCAGCAGTCCCAAGGTGGTGTCGGGTTTATCGTCCATAAGTCCCTTGTGAGCAACGTGGTGAAGATCGAAAGTGCGGCGTACCTTATACTCAGAATATCCGCAAGATATTCGCTGAAGGTCATACAAGTTTACGCCCCGACCTCGTCACACCCCGACGATGAGGTGGAGACCATGTATGAGGATATTTCCACAGCCATGCATGGCTCTAAAACTCACTTCACCGTTGTCATGGGGGACTTCAACGCGAAACTGGGCAAACGAAACGATGATGAGCTGCGAGTGGGCCAATTTGGAGTTGGACGTCGGAAACACCGGGGTCACCTACTAGTCAGTTTTATGGAGAAGGAGGGCCTCTTTATGATGAATTCCTTCTTCAGAAAACGTGAGCACAGGAAGTGGACCTGGCAGTGCCCTAATGGTGCAACAAAAAATGAGATTGACTTCATTATGTCGACGAAGAAGCAAGTATTCAATGATGTCTCTGTGATCACTGCCGGTTGAATATCAAGCTGGAAAGATCTCGACTGATGAAGTCTACGCTCCGCCCAGCACTGATCCAGGTCCAAAACCCCGAGACCTTTCAGCTCAAACTTCAGAATCGTTTCGAGTGCCTAGGGAGCTCCATGGACGATTATAACGATGGGTTCGTGGAAACTGTCCATACGGACGGGTCCAAGATCTTCAAGACCCGCCGTACAAATTGAAACAAGAAGCTCTCTGATGCTACTTTGCAGCTCATGGAGGTGAGGTGCGAGATGATCCTGCAGTCTTCAGACGATGCGCTCAAATACCGGCAGCTCAATAGACAGATCTCTAAGTCCTTGAAAAGCGACCTGCGCCTCTATAATACAAACCGTATTAAGGACGCGATAGAGCGGAACAAGGGCTCCAAGGTTGTTGCAAGAGATCTGTCTATTGGACAGAGCCAGCTTGCGAAACTGAAGACCGATGATGGTAGAATCGTATCCGCCAAACCTGAACTGTTGAGAGAGATCGAGAGTTTCTATGGACAGTTATACACGTCAACCAGTAACCCCGTTACGAATCTAGCAAACGACCAAGAGCTAGATTGACCCGACACTATACCGAAGACATCCCGGACGTCAGCTTGTACGAGATTAGGATGGCTCTGAAGCAGCTTAAAAACAACAAGGCGCCGGGTGATGACGGAATTACGGCCGAACTCCTGAAGGCCGGTGGAAAACCCATTCTTAAGGCCCTCCAGAAGCTTTTCGATTCCGTCATACTCGAGGGCCAAACTCTACTCTTCTTTAAAAAGGGCGACAATGCCCTGCTTAAGAATTATAGGCCCATCACACTTCTGAGCCATGTCTACAAGCTGTCTTCAAGAGTTATCACGAACCGTCTCGCGCGCAGGTTTGACGACTTCCAGCCTCCCGAACAAGCCGGATTTCGGCTTTAGCACCGTAGACCACATACATACGCTGCGGCAGGTTATACAGAAGACCGAAGAGTATAACCTGCCTCTCTGCTTAGCGTTTTTGGACTACGAGAAAGCCTTCGATTCGATCGAGACATGGGCCGTGCTGCAGTCTCTTCAACGGTGCCAGATCGACTATCGGTACATCGAGGTGCTAAAGTGTCTGTACGAAAACGCCACTATGTCAGTCCGACTCCAGGACCAGACCTCGAAACCTATCCTTCTGCAGAGAGGTGTGAGACAGGGAGACGTTATCTCTCCGAAACTGTTCACCACTGCACTGGAGGATGTTTTCAAGGTTCTGGATTGGAAAGGGCTAGGCATCAACATCAATGGCGAGTATATCACTAACCTTCGGTTTGCCGATTACATAGTTATCATGGCTGAGACCATGGAGGACCTCAGTACAATGCTCGATGACCTCAGTAGAGCTTCCGAAAGAGTGGGTCTTAAAATGAATATGGACAAGACAAAGGTCATGTCAAATGCCCATGTTACACCCACTCTCATGAAGATCGGAGTCGCTACGCTCGAAGTTGTGGACGAGTATGTTTACCTAGGACAAACTGTCCAACTAGGTAGGTCCAACTTCGAGAAAGAGGTCAATCGTCGAATCCGACTCGGCTGGGCAGCGTTCGGGAAGCTACGCAATATCTTTTCGTCCCACATACCACAGTGTCTCAAGACGAAAGTCTTTAACCAGTGCGTGTTGCCAGTGATGACCTATGGTACTGAAACGTGGTCGCTCACAATGGGCCTTATCAGAAGGCTAAAAGTCACCCAAAGGGCAATGGAGAGGGCTATGCTTGGAGTTTCCCTACGTGATCGAATCAGAAATGAGGGGATCCGCAGGAGAACCAAGGTAACCGACATAGCCCGAAGAATTGCGAAACTTAAGGGCACATTGCTCGTAGAACGGATGGCCGATGGGGCCGAAAGGTTCTGGAGTGGCGACCGCGTACCGGAAGACGTAGCATTGGAAGGCCTTCCACAAGATGGACCGATGACCTTGTGAAGGCCGCAGGAATCCGCTGGATGCGGAAAGCACAGAATCGGTCAAAGTGGAGGTGCTTGGGGGAGGCCTATGTTCAGCAGTGGACGTCTTTTGGCTGAAATGACGAAATGATGATGATGAAGTTGAATTTTAATGTATTATGCACATGTAATACCGGAATAAATTCTCTAAATGATGGTGAAAACCACATCAAAATTCGATGCGTAGTTTAGAATAACAACGCGGTCACACAGACAGACGAAAAGCGACTTTAATTTATAATTTTTATAGATTTAACTTGAAACTCAAAAACAATATCAAATAAACAGGCTTGTTTTTACAAACTAATATAAAATATTTGAAGCATCATCCTTCTAAATACTTACACTGCAGAATTTAAAATATCTTGTTTCTGTTTTTACTTAGATTCCAATTAAGATCAAGTTGTTTATTTCAACTTGAAAGAAAACAAAGAAATATTGTTTTAAATAAGATACTTTCTAGTCAATCTATGTTAAGCTGAGCGACTGAAGCGTTGGATAAACAACGTTGCAGAAAGCAAACAGATAGATTTACATAAAATGAATAAAAATTAATGAATTTTTTTTTATGTATAGAATCATTACCCAATGAAATGTAAAGTAATCTCAAGTGTGTTTTTGTTTAATTTCATCCCTGCATCAATTTCATACTCTCGTTTGTATAATATTTATCTTCAGTAGCCTGGTACTGCACGACTATTAGCACTTATCTTTGTACTGTGTAGATGCTGGTGACCTAAATACCGTTTACAAGTTTTTCGTGGCGCGCTTAATACTCAATGCATAATTTATTCCGTTGCCCGGATCGAAGCTTTCCGGTTCGAGCTGCTCCGCACTGCGCTTGTACAATGTATTTACGTAAAATAACTCTTTGTGACCGTGAAATACAGACTTAAATAATGGAAACAACTTGTTTTACAAAATACGAATTAAAAAAGTCATAATAGATAACTTTGCTTTACCGTAAATCAAAACGTTACGCCAATTTGCGATTGTAATATCCTGCGTAATATACGTTAATCACCTAAACGTTCCGTAATGCGTCAAATTAACGACAAAACTTATCACATTAATACACAATAACCAGCTAACGTTGGTTAAATTTATTATAACTAGTAATAACAGATTTCAGATGTTAATACTGTATGAAGAAGGCTGTTCTGGTTGCGTCGAAAAGTCGTGATTAAAACTGACTCCGGTGCACAGATGTACGACACAGTACAAAGCACAAGAAATTCTGAACATTACCATCCAGAAGGAGTTGTGTTCATTCGAACAATTTTGTGTTTTCTGAAATTAACTACTGCTTCGTGTGTTGAAGTTTTGCTTACGAATTAATAAATTACATATTTAAAGAAATTTATAAAATCAAGATAATGCATACCTATGTATAGCATGAGCCATGTGTGGTTCGTGGCACATTTCATGAATCACGTTGAATTTATAGCAGGTTATTGGATCATCCTGCGTTTGTAAGGACTTAATTGCTTTGTTCGATCAATGAACAATATAATGATAATTTCGATTGCATTTTGTTTCTGTATTATGGTATTTGACTGGAGTTTTCGAAACTTTGACCGAAGTTAAACTACAGTAAAAAAAAGAAATACATACAGGAAAAATAATTAACCAGTGCGCAAACTTAAACACGTGACTTTACTCATCATTATGAACAACTTTTACTATGGGACCAAAACCTGAAATCGTGAAAATAAAACTTACCCTGTATATCAAAAAAATTACGAAGTTGTATGTGTTTTAAATTCTATCCTAGACAGAGACAGCACTGCTAGCATCTGTCATCATAACACAAGGACACCATAGTAACTTCGTGCCATTCAGTACAATGATCGTTTTACGTGACAAGGATAGAAGAATAATTTCATAAGCGTGTAACTTCTCTATTTTTCCACCGATTTTCTAGACTTTTTCACAAATCTTCTTTTTTGTAACATATTTATAAAATAATTCATGTATATTTTTGATAGTAGTCAAATACTCTATTAAAATATAGAGTACCAACCTGTACCAACAGAGTTGTTTAAGGTGAGGGAGGGTGAATTCTATGAGGAAATCTTTTCAGATCCTATTTAGAGGCCATCGTCAGTTACACGACGTCCTGAGCAACATCAGTAGCTATTATAATTGACTACAGAAATCAATTTTTTTATAAAAAGAGCCTAACAATGAGCTGCAGTCTGGCAGGTGGTGATGACAATTAGATCAGAAGAATTCATGAACACAAAACATTATTATTACCGTCATCATGTTTTACGTGAACTTGTCTCATTATAATAATATCTCGTTAAATAATGGAAATAGATACCTACTCATTTTCGCTTCATACTGAAAATATAAACACACTACATAATCACCGCAAGATGTGTATGAAACACATAATTTTCAGCCTAGATAAAGTTTTGGCAAATATGCGGAGCTTATTTACGATCTTGAATAACACCTTATTAACTCAAAATGTTTGTATGAGAACATTGTCTCATACAAACATTTTGAGTTAACAAGGCTTAAGAGCGGGCCGAAAGCGAAATTGGCAATCGTGAATTTGATTTACAATTGGTTATACGCACCCTTATTAGACAATCCTTCTGTTACAACGGTCGGTGAAGCATATATTCACAGGACACAAACTTATGAGTTATGCCCGTCACGTCGCTATTCCGATAAGTCATCAAAATTTTAGTCTACAGCAGTCCCGTCCCGTATTCGTCACTGATGTTTCATAATCTCTAGCAGCAGGGTCCTATGTATGTTACATCTGAACCAATCGTTTCTAGATGGTGGTTTGGTATCGATATACAATCGGGATAGAAATTGAAAAAATATTATACGACCCGTTTTGGGGGAATAGAAACCGCACATAAAATACAGACCGGACTTCCGATAAACTGAAAGTGCTTAATTGTACACTTAACTACAGAGGATCTGTTTAAGCAAAAGGTTTGCAATAATGGAGGGTGTTGCACCAACATCATTGACACACTGTTATCTGAAGCGAATATTTCTGGTGAGAGATTATAAAAACACTTGAAAGTTTAAGAGGATATGTGGTGATAAAAGTGAGCGTTCAATTTTTCTCAAACAGCACAAATTGCATTCAGTGAAAAGTCTGGAATGTTAACCTTGCCGGTAATACTCTGAGAGGAAGCATTGACGAAGCTCGTAGACAACAAACTTTACGTATCACCACGAAACAGCGTAATAAGCAGACAACACAATGAAGATAATGCAATTGTTTAGTTGGCACATGGTACGTACAAATGTTGGTGAGTTTTGGAGATAGGCAATAAGTTCAAAAATAGTTAAATGCTTTACCAAAAATAACGTTGTTTTTCAGATTGTGGAGAAAAATGAAAACCCATGAAAAATAATTTGTTCTGTAGTGGATTGCCAAACTTTTACGAGTACCTTAATAATGCAAATACTTGCCATGTTATACTGTTAATATACCTCGGTCAAGGTGAAAATAGTTGTACCTATGTTTATAAATATTATAACAAGTATATTGCATCGATTAAAATCAGACACAGTATAAATAAGTAGCAGTATATCTTCATAGAAAACGGGCGAAACGACGCGCTTCGAAATATCAGTGTATCTCAGTACGCAACAGTATCGAGTGCACGGCAGTTACGCACGAACGCGGAAGGTTTATCTACCGAGCGACCGTAAGTAATTATTTCAAGGTCACTGCCGAGATATAATACTGCTACTTATTTATTCTGTGACTGAGAGCTCTGACTAAACCTGTGTTCTGAAGAACCTTGTAAACAACTCGTAAAATAAACTTGATGACACGAAGGTAATATGAATGCAATATCTGTCACTAACTATGATATCAATATTATATGAGTAGGTACAATAATGTCATCTGCATTATGTGGAAATATCTAACGTTTACGATCAAATAATTGTGTAGGTTCCTAATTAATACATAGCCACGTTAATTTACCTGCGCTATAGTAATGAACTCGAATTTTTCAGAGTTAATTAAAGCAATATCCTTTAGATTGAAATTAGATTATTAACCGACTTCCAAAAAGGAGGAGGTTATATTCGAGCCTGTTATGGAAAAACATCGTAACCGACAGAATGTAGGTATTTCACTTTTTTATTGTAACGTACAGCTAAAATAATTTAGACCCTAATGCGAAGACACTTATACCCATATTTGCATAAACCTCAAAATTATAGCTGACATTAGATAGTATTGTAAACGACAAAAGTAAAAGTTAGATATTTATGAACAATCAGAATTATCGTAACCAACATCGTAAGTAACGTTTGTCACTTTTTTGTTATATGAACTAGGTACCCAAAATCTGTGTTGCATTTAGTTATCTTATTAAGTAAGTATATTGTTTATTTGTTTGAAATACTGTATTCTGATTGTTTGATTGCCTATTTATTTGAATGAACTAATATTCAATTTGGCATTTTTATAATTTTTAAATGTGTGTCAAAGATACAATACCTGCACAATTTTCGCATAAATATCTTGCCTTCCTTGCCTTCTTATCAAAATAGACCAACAAAAGTGGAGATGGACAGGCCACATGTAAAGAGGCATCCAAAACAAGTGGAGTAAAGTTGTGACTGAATGGTACCCCATAGATGGCAAAAGGAACAGGGGAAGACAGTATAAGAGATGGGAGGACGAACTGAAGCTTACAGCGGGTCCAAATTGGAGAAGAGTAGCGAGAGAAAGGATTCAGTGGAAGTTGTTAGAAGGCCTTTGCCTAAAGGCACACTGAACTAAGAGAAGTGTTAACTTGAAAAAATACCACAATGCAAAGATTTTCAGAATAGAAAGGGCTTATTATTATTATTATAGAATAGAATAGAATTTTTCTTTATTTGAGTAACCAAGACTCATCAAGATTGTTAGAAAAACTTACGACTATGTTAGTAAGCAAAAACAAAAACAAAGAAAACAATACAATCAATAACGGTTGGTCACCGCTGCGACATCCCATGAGAGAGGGCACAACAGTGACCAACGTATTCACAGTCCAGGCGACTCGCAACCATGCTTAAGACACTGTTGGAGCCGCCCCACACCTTGCGCGCCATGGAAGCGCACCTTTTACGCATTGTTGCGTAAAAGCAATCTACATGCGCATGCGAACATCCCTGATGCACTACAGAAACGGGGCGGCCCCACCAGTATCCTAAACGCATTGTTATATTGAACGCGGAGAGCGCTATACGATCTTTGCGTATATCTAGCCCATAGGCTGCACGTGTAAAAACTAGTACAGTAGGCTCGAAAGCCTTACCTTATGATGGCAATACAAGAGACATACTACTGGAGGAAAGTGATGACGAATGATTTATTATTGATGTTAATCATAATTGTTTCTTATGAAAAAAATCAAATTTATGCATGTGTTTTCATTTTATTATGACGAGCATCCTCGTAAGGCCCAACGACCTATGTTTGTTGTTGGTAATAATAAATTAGACCCTATGTCATGTGATTTTTAAGATGTGGGGTAGCGAGCAAGCATTTTTAGGCCTAACGAGGATCTTGAAACGCGTGATATTAGGAGAAAAAACACAGTGCATACATTAGTTAGCCTTAATTATAGAGAAAAGTAATGGCGTAAATGACGATTTTTGAAAACAAAAAGAAATCATGACTTTTATTTTTATCTTATGCGACAAAAGTACTCATTATTTAACTCTTTCTGCAATAATTTAATTGATTTTACGTAAAGCCTAATGTGTTTTGCAATATATACAAAAACCGGAGATCTATAAATAACAAATAAAAAATAATCAATAAAATACCTCTCCTGTAAAATTTCATAAATGTCGCTTACGATGTTCTTCCATAACAGGCTCGATTATGTTCGTCGCGTATGTTTGTTTTTTTTTTTTTTTTTTTAATGTATGTCCACCGATTTCTCCGTCATTTGTGGACTGATTTTGAAAATTATTTTTTTGTTTGAAAGGGTATGCTTTCAAATTGGTCCCATATAAATTTTATTAACTTTGCTTGGGTAGTTTTTGAGTTAGCTACAAAATACGTATTTTTTCCCCACTTAGTATGTAGATGATATGATAAGTTCGTGTCACTGGTAGCAGGTAGTGGTATTCGAATATGTGTGAGGTAGGTACCACAACTAAAAAGTGAAAAATAAAAACTTTTTACAAAAAAAAAACAACCGACTTCCAAAAAAAAACACTACAAAGTGAAAAATAACTTTAATTTCGGAAGTCGGTGGCAAAAAACGAAAACACAAAACCCAAGACACCGACTTCCGAAATTAAAGTTATTTTTCACTTTGTAGTGTTTTTTTTTGGAAGTCGGTTGTTTTTTTTTGTAAAAAGTTTTTTGTTACTAAAAGTTAAGTTTTTCGAAATGTTATTGTGTTAGTTCGTTTATATTTTTGTGTTCATTCCAACAAAGTTGAACAAAATAGACAAAATATCTTCAGATAATTTTCCTAAGAAAGTCGCTAATAGAACCACCATTCATTATCCACAATCAGGTTAGTGAAGTCTGACCTTAGTGATTGTTGTCATCCCACGTAAGTCTGTCTAGACCGTAGTTAACCTTTGTGTTGTCGTGAGCAAATGTCAGAAGAAAATTAGTTTGGAGCGACTCGGGAATATACCTATAGGCGCCCTAACATCTTTTATGACTGTCGAGGTCAAATGGCTTCAGGTGAACACGTAGATTACAAAACAAGGAGAGAGGAACATTTGTACTTCCTTTAGTAGCAACTTGCAACATATTAATAGTCATGTTTATTAAGCAGTTAAGCTTTACGTATCTAAACATATTCTATGTAAATAAATAAGCTTCTCCCAAGGACTTTCTCAAACTACCAACGTTTTCCAACTAGAAAGAAAGAAAGAGAAAGTATTTATTGAGATTCGCACAGGAAATCACAAATTAAACTAAAACACACTCATTAAAACATTAATAAAAAATAAAAAAACAATTAAAATAAAAGCAGAAAGTCCTGTACGAGGCCAAAAGGCTCCTATCTCAGCATATGCTGCGACATTTAAGAAAAAAATAAATGACGCAGCGCTGGTATTCTAAGAGGGCCCGCAGTGATGTCACGGATAGATAAAATACAGAAATAAATATAATAAAATAAAAGTAGATTTGAGAAATACTTTAAAAAATAAACTTTATGTAGTCCGCGTGTCTACACCCGACGTAACATCAGTTACTTGTCTATGCCTTTAGTATCTGTGGTCTCTTTGAGTATACATGTAACTACACCACATTTAGAAATAATACCAGGATAATCCAAACACCGTGTCTAATATAACACGAGAGCTCAGTTCAGAGCGAGTCAGCTGTTTGAATTAAGCAGCCTCTGTGGTATGATTAGTTTACTAGTTGATTTCCGAGTAGATAACGTCAGAGATTTGTTCACCAAATTGACAGTTACACTATTATGCGTCAAAACGTATTATTATGATTTAATTCATAATCAAGTAACAAAAGACTCGTACTAATTATTAGGTATAACTTAATGTAACTTTTTACAGAGCAGTCCGAGTTTGACGATTCTTTTTTTTAATATGCCTTGAAGTTGCCCCATTTAAAAGAAAAAAAAAATCACCTCTAAGGATAGAATTTTTCACCTACTGAATTTTCACGTTGGAAGGCCCCCCACAAGGTGGATCGATGAAGGCCGCAGGAATCCGCTGGATACGAGAAGCACAGAACCGGTTGAAGTGGCGATGTTTGGGGGTGGCCTATGTCCAGCAGTAGACGTCTTTCGGCTGAAATGATGATGATGAATTTTCACCTGTAAACCGATTCTTTTAAAAGTTGGACCACATACGTAGTTATGATGATACTACAACATAATAGAGACTTGAAGTTGACCTGATGATGGAGACGGAAGACAGACTTCCTCAACAGTTTGCAGCAGCTACATCTTGTTTGAGCTTATTTAATTCGTCTTGATGAAAACTATAGACCTAACTGGGGTATGTCTGTCATCGAGGGTCTCATGATAGAGGTGGAAGGCTGTCGAGAAAAAAATACTGAAAAGCGAAAAATTTAATGTAAACCTTAAAGTTTGACTTAGCGCCTCTAAATTCATGTATTTGTATTTGAGTCGGCGCCAAACAACTAAAAAGGCGCCAAGTAAAATGATGGCAGCTTGATTGATCTTCGTTAATTGTTTATTTCTTTACTTGCTTAAAAAAAAACAAACGAAACAAAAGATTTTCGACATTAATAAGGAAGAGAAAATAAATTGGTGATAAAAATAAAATGCCATTGTTAATAGTATGGTTAAAATAGGTTCAATGCCTAATCCTAACTATCCTAACTAATAATTATAAATGCGAAAGTGAGTTTGCTTGTTTTTTACGCTTTCACGCTAAAACGGCTGAACAGATTTGAATGAAATTTGGCACGTGGATTTCCCACGGGATCGAGACTTATGCGGGTGAAATCGCAGGCCCAGCAAGTTATTGTGTATTTCATTAAGAAGACTTTTATAATGCCAACCCCAACAAAAATTGCTTAGCTATCTAATATTTATGCATTCCTAAATCTTGCAAACGACTCGCGCTTAATAGAACAGCGTTACTGTGTTTGTGCAACAAGGAAGTCCGAGCTACAAAAAAATGGAGTGGTATCATGAACGATTATACTTAGAATGAACGCCATTGAATAGAAATGATTGCAGAAGCAAATATTGAAGCTTTGTAAGTGGTAACTACAATAGTAAAATTCTTACTTAGCATTGTTTCCATTCCAGATGCACCCGCACAGTGACACGTTTGCATGCAAACGCGAATTTATTCACAAATCCTCAAATCCAATTATCATCATGGGACACTCGTAATCACTCGACGCGGCGCTCTCACCTAATGTGATTGTAGGTAATCATTTCGTCTAAATTGAAATTCGATTTTCAATGTTTGTTCCTCACGATTTCGTTTTTAATTAAAATTACTTTACAATATTTGCTCATAAAAGCTCTCAAGCTTGTATTGAGTGTATCCCAGCATGTCGGTTAAGACAAGGACACATTGAACAAGGCTATCTAGTGTCTACTTTAGAAACTAGACTCGACAAGTACTTAAGCACTAGGTAAGTATTCTGTATAAAAGAAATCTTTTTTGTTTCAAATCACATTTTTTTTCATCTAAGATACATATGTGCCTTCTCATACGGAATAAAATCAGTATTTAAAATTTCATACCTCGGTAGGTATGTACTCAAAGCATACCTGCAAGTTGGCACCTCATCAATTATATCGTATCTCAGTGACGGCTGCAATCTCGTTCCTGTAGCTAAACCAGTCAGCTCGCGTATCTTTAAGGTGGATCCGCAGTTGTAGCCCGCATTGTTTTTTTTTTTTCTTTTTTGCAATTTCCAGGTCAGTGTCAGGTTGTATCATGATCAAAATATGATTCGCGACTATAACAGGTATGACTGTAGGTATACAGGTCGTCCCAAAGTTATGGGACATGAAGGGAAAGTACCTTAAATATCGTAGATAGGGTATTTTGCTGAAAGAAGACATTATTGTTATTTTTTAAAGTTAGTAATTCTGCATTCAATGATTTTCTAAAAATTACTTGCCTCGTCTGGGAATCGAACCGACTTAAATGTAAAAAAAAAACACCCCTACGTTTATGATGCCAATCGAAAGAATGGCCAAAAAATAATAACTCTTCTTAAGTAACATTATATTTTAAAAGAAAGGAACAGCGTGAAATTAATCATTTTAATCAAATTAAAAACATACATGAAACTGCCGTAGTCAATTAAGTGGGTATTTTTTTTGTAAATTAATTAATTAAATGCTCAAAATGTGATCCCTCTTGTCTTACGCAAATCGCCAATCTTTTAATGAGTCCGCTGCCTATTGATTTTCTTATCATTTTATGGTGAATACTCGATATGATATGGCACAATTCTATTTGTAACTCGCCCGTTCTCGTATCGTTTTTTGTATAGCATATCTTTCACGTATCCCCAAAAGAAGAAATCTAATGGTGTAAGGTCCGGGGATCTGGCCAGCCATCTAATCGGTCCATTCGTACCAATCCATGTCCCATAATTTCGGGACGTCCTGTATAATACAGGGCGTCCCAAAATTACACCAATAGATTTCTTTTTAAAAAAATATGTTTTATGTTTTATTTTACTACAAATTACAATATTTCGGCATGAAAGAAAAAATGTCTAAGCCTAATACTTAGTTCTAGTTGTTCAAGAAGGCATTTCTATTTTTACACGAGATTTTTCTTGCTAATGGAATTATTTTCTAAAATAACCAGACAATTTTCCGTCTACAGTCCCCATTCCCGCGACGACCTTCTCGAGCAAGGCATAATATTATAATATAACATAACATAACATAACATCACGCCTTGTTTCCCCTAAGGGTTGGGCAGAGGTGTCCCTGTAGCAGGTACACCCACATTTCGCCAGTTATGTTTAAGTCCCATGTAATAGGGGGCGAGCCTATTGCCATCAACCGGGCACAAATCCAGACTCCGAGCTGCTACTGAGAAATTTCAGATAGAAAAACCCAATAACACTTTGCCCGACCCGGGAATCGAACCCAGGACCTCATGCTCAGCAGTAGCGCTTGCGACCACTAGACCAACGAGGCAGTCAATATTGAGTTTGCAAATTAACATTTAAGCTTACTTTACACCCTTCAAGATTTTTAACGTTGATACGTAATCTTGAAAAGCGTATTATTTCACGAATTCGAGTCTTTAGAGTCCTAGAAAATCAATATTGCAATTGTCAATGTTTACGTGAATGAAGATTTCAAATGATAGATAAATGAAGCTTCAATTGAAGGTGTATAATTTGCGCACGCCTCATTCGATTTCTGAACTGTGCTGAGAAAAATCACGTCAGTCTTAGGCCTCGGTTTCGAAGTCAGCGGGCAGCGGGGCGGCGGCGGCGGCCTGGCGGCGCGGCAACGCAGTTTTTAGGGTTCCGTAGTAAACAAGGAACCCTTATAGTTTCGTCATGTCCGTCTGTCTGTCCGTCTGTCTGTCTGTCTGTCTGTCTGTCTGTCCGCGGTCTAGCTCCAAGACTGTTAGTACTAGAAAGTTGTAATTTGGTATGGGTATACATATTAATCATGCCGACAAAGTGGTAAAATAAACTTTTGAAAAAAAATTTTTTAGGGTGCCTCCCCTACACGTAAAGTGGGGATGTTTTTTTTTTCCTATCCCTTGGTGTGGGGTATCGTTGGAAAGGTCTTTTAAAAACATTGTGAGTGTGTTAGTACCATTTTTGAATTCACAGATTCGTTAGCGAAATATTAAGCTTTAATGTCAAAATTTTGTTACAGTCAAGTGTCCCCCCCCCCCCCCCTGCCAGCTAAACGGTTGGTTTTAGATAGGTATGTGAAAAAATTCACGGCAGTAGCTTATATAACGAATTTAAAAGGAAAACTATCACAGCTGAGTAAGCTTTACAAGTTAACGAGTAATAATCGACCAATTTAGATTTGCGGTTGTAAAAACATGTTTTCCCATACATTCTGTATGAAAGAATTTTATTTTTCAACTACAAAGTTAAGTTTGTTCTTGGGATAAATTCATCCCAACTACGGAACCCTACATTGTGCGTGGTCCGACATGCACTTGGCCGGTTAACAGAAAAGGGGACGGTGGCTGATATCTTAATTTTTTTATCTATTTTTATTTGTCACGTGTTAGTTTAAGTATCTTTCTATCTGTTTACAAAGTCTTTCCACCAGTAAGATGTATTTCACATATTCTGTTTTTCGTCTTATTTAGAGTGTTAAAGGTAACTTTAGTAAGTACAACACAACAACTTTTTCCAAACTAACTACACACTTTGTCGCCTATGTTCAACCGTGTTAAACGTTTAATAGATAAACTGGTTAGGCACAGTCCAATGGAGACAAATTGAAAATAATTCAATTTCTCATCACGTCTGTGGAGAGATAGTGAGGCGAGATAATCCTGTGTCATTACGGACTGACAAATAAATGTTACCACTAAAGATCATGTAATCTATTCTACAGAATATTGTGTCGTGTTGTGAAAAGCAATAAGCAGAAAACTAAAGCAGCCCTCCGGTGTACTCCTTGATATGCAATGGCGTCTGTAGCCCCATGAAACATGCGAGACTTCAGGGCTAGTGCCAATCTTGGGGTTCATTCGATTTATCAAGTCTAGTTAAACCACGCTGGGATCAGTGCATTTCATTCATTCATTCGTGTTGTAAGTTTTTTAAGGTTGATATGCAATAAAAGCAATTACTAAAAAAATCTTTGCTTTGTTTCCATAGAGTACCTAGATAATGCGTTTCCTGCCTTATATGGCTATACTAGGAGGACCTTTTAGACACAATAGGTACAAACAAAGGTAAATTGACATTTTACCTTTGTTTGTTTACCACAATCTGCAGAACAGTGTCTTGAGTTAGTTAGGTCTCATATGATGCATGCCGCCGTCAGGTGGCAGAAGTGACTTCATGGAGCCTTTTCCAATTAAATAAAACGCATCGATAACATTGTTGTAATACAACACAAACTAAATTACCAACTACCACTCGTTACGGTGTAAGTCTGAAAGCGAGAGTTGTCACGCAAACCGATCACGTCTGTCCCCGGGGACACGCACGTGAACCAATGTCCAACATTATTACCTACTCTCCCGAGACCTTTAACTAATAACGTGCACACACTTCACACGCGCCTCACATACATGCGACAATCACATCAGACACTACATAGTGGAACATCAAAGTGGGGCTTTATAAATGGCCCTTTCTTCAAGTATAATCAGGTATAGCCTACCTGTTAAGTGTCCTGCAAGGCAAGGGCAAGGGTCAGAGGTTACTAAATGACAGCTTATCATGGTAGTACCTACAATAAATTAATTAATCTACTATGATAACATAAGAACAGTTTGTTTGTAAGACTCTCGCACAGTCACACAGCTAAAGATAATAACACAACAACAACACAACAACATTAAGAACATTATCCAGGTCTTACTCGAGCTTTTTGCCTGAAACTCTAACACGCTCCAGAGCTCTAATTAGAATATTTACTTGGCACTTATTATGCCTACTGCACTGATTTATCTAATTCTGAAGTTTTACTTTGATAAACGAGTACCAGAAGCGTACTTAATAGTCAAAGGAAGCGTAGTAGTCTTGGGTTAGAGTGCGGACTCTATGGTAATTAAATTATTTCTGTCTTACAAAACAATGTCCTAGAAAAGCTTTGTACTATTTCATATTCGAAATTTGTGCTTGTCATCCAATATACCAAAGAAACCATTAGAACATCATTGTGATCCCAAGCGTTTTTCAATTTCACCTTTTATCCCTCCCATAAGATTTTTTTACAATGAAACGCATTAATCAAGCTCCCAGCCATTTTCAACAGACAATTTTTCAACAAAGATAATTTTACATCATGCGAACATAATTTGATAGGGTAAGAAAATAATGTTAATCACTCAACAATCTTTGTTGCAGTTTTATTATACACACAAGCTACAATTTATCACACCTAATGTAACGAGCTTTAAGTACCTACATAAGATCAAATGCCGAGTTTCGTTCAGACTTAACACGCCGACTACTGTTTAGGAAGAAAAAAGAAATGGGTTTATAGGTACGAATAAGAAAACATTTACGGTGAATGTGCCACTATAATCACGAGCCGTGTCTTTACTGCCACTTCTATGAAAACCTGAATATTTATTACGAGATAATTATAGCTTGTATAATAATATTATGATTCAATGAATAACATCTGAAGGTTGATTTTTATAAGAATGATTGATCGAGTCGACAGTTGACCTACTCTCCTCTATCTCTCAGAAAACACTCATTTACAAATCTCTGTCCAAACTGAAAAAAAATACGCCTTGCATTCTACAAAATAACGTATATAGCATAGGCTTGTATACGTTATTTTGTGGAATTCCAGGCATATTTTTTTTTTTTAATATAAGTATCATAAACATAGGTTTATGGTACTTTTATTCTAAACTCTTTTTTGTTCCCCAACAAAAATCCGACGAAATTGATGATACACCACGCAAAAAGAAAAATTGTTCTAAACAATACGACCCTTACAAACAGACATGTATTGTGACTCTGTCTCGGAGAATAAAAAAACTAGAACTGTGATACAAAATAAATGAATGTGTTTTCTTCACATTTTCCTGCTTTGCTACTACAAAAAACACATTATCTGTTCCTATCTTACTGTTGCAAATAGGGATGATGCCTAGGTATAAAAAAAAGAATTTATTCTGTCAGACAGAAAATAAAAAAATATTGGACACGTATTTTTTGCTTTATCATATTCATAAAAACTTACTTGGATAAAACGCATTAAAGTTGGGGAGTGGGGGTCGCTACGTCACAAGTAAGTATACAATCTACATACTCGTCCATCATGGTACATTTTAACTCAATGTTCAATCCTTATTCGTAAATTATGAGAACATGTGTACAGAACGATGGCAAACAGAAGGCCACGAGTTCACTCACCATTATTACACATGATGGAGGTCCTCAGGCACAGCGGACCCTCTTCGCAGTCCACTCCGGAGTGCCCGAAATACGAACAGTAAAAATACCTGTGATGCGGAAAATATTGTGGAATCAGCAATAATGCCTCTCCCCCATAGCGGTGTTTTTATCGCGCGATAATAGCGTTATTGCGATATCTGTTTTCAGCACATTTTGTATTAGGACTGCCACGAAGTTACACACTGCTGCGATAATAACGCCGCAATAGGAGTAGGACGCGCGTTTCTCCGTCCTGCGATATTCCGATAAGTGTTTTTAGAACATGTTGTATTAGGACACATGCGATGTTACACACAACTGCGTTATTATCGCGCGATAAAAACACCCTGGTGGGGGAAGGGCTTAAATATTGTGAATAATCGGTCCCGGTAACTGCGCTGCTCCTCGAACTTCATACGTCACGTTGAACCCGTACACGGACAGCAGACCCAGCGCCTTGAGCTGTGTGCCCTCTAGTCTGTTCAGATTTAGCTCCACCACCAGCACTGAACTCTGGACCTGGAAACAAAATCACAATTTTAAACCTGGTAGAAAAATACAGTAAAATGATTATTGTCGTCATTATTATTTATTCTCAGAGTTTATTATAACGAAATTATTTTCCTATCTCTATCAAAAAATGTAAGTTATCCATGAAAGTAAACATTATAAATAATATTCAAATTCGTATGTTTAACATCAAATATTTTAATAAAGGGATTTACAACGTTGCAAACCTCAAAAGATTCGTAATACATAACATACACATAACATCACGCCTTGTTTCCCCGAAGGGTTGGGCGGAGGTGTACCTGTAGCAGGTACACCCACATTTCGCCAGTTATGTTTAAGTCCCATGTAATATTCGTCCAAAATGTTATATTAAACAGTAAGTCAACTTAAACATCTTACTTCAGTGTTTACACAAGAGCATACCTTCATTATTTTACATTCATCCATATCCTATATATAACATTAAAGGAGCAATATTTGTTTGTATAAATATTTGTACTCACGTTCTCGAAATCGGCTCGAACGATTTCGATGAAAGTTGCAATTTAGGGGTTTATGGGGTGTGAAAAATCGATCTAGCTAGGTCTCATGAAAAATGGTCTGGGAAAATTAATTTTCTCCGTATTTTCACCCGAGCAGAGCTCGGTTGCCCAAAGTTTAAAACAAGATAATGAATAATAGAAAGAAAGAAAGAATACATTTTTGGATAAAGGTCGGCGTTTAGCAATTCTCGTTTATTTCACAGCCTCATTCTCAATTCAACAACAAAGGAGACATACTTCAAATAAATGCCCTTTCGTATTATCTATGAAGATATTCGTCAGCCTCCGTGCTTCTTCGTCAGTGCTGGAGTCTACACGAGAACGTGAATAATTTAGAATTAGACACGATAATATAGGAATTGGCAAATCTCCAGACGAAGAAAATATTTCTTCTCTCCCTGTCGCAAACTGGAAGCTTCTTGTTAATATTGTAACAGAAATGATTGTAACGAGACCAGCTAACATGACATGATTAAGTAGAAACAAACTAGCTACAATTTCTTTGGACATAAAACTCATTTATATTTCTTTCAAATTGTAAATGTCGTATAAGTATCTCCCTAGAGCGAAATTTACATTTAAATTGCAAAAGGTTGTGTTTGATATTTTTGCTGTTTATTTGAGAGCAATAAAAGTCACATATTGCGGTGGATGAGTTTAATATAAATGAGTGTGCTGCAATATTTACGAGTTCACAAGGGGCAAGCAATTTTCACAGCACTTTTTAAATCCATGATCGTTAAGATTTGAAACAGTTCATGATGATTCACGAGCATAATTTTATTTGTATAATGCAACAAACGAATATAAGATAGACAATGAGGCATAGTAACACAATACAGCAAAAGAAGACGTACAAAGTCTTTTGTAAAAAATTATACGACTGTCAGTGCTGAGTTTTGTAAAGGCTTTAATGCAATGTATGAACTATCGAAGTTTGTCTTGTGAACATAAACTAGCAAATTATGTCAACGCAAAATGGAAAGAAGCATGTTGGGAATCAGACTATCAGACAAAATAAAAAACCAAGAAATTAGAACAATTACTAAAGTGACTGATATTGTTGAGAGAGTGAGGGCACTAAAATGGAACAAGGCTGGTCATACCTATTTGTCGAATGGCTAATGTTAGATGTCGAATAGCTAATAGTCGTCGGTCGAATGGCTAATAATAGATGAACTTACCAGATTATTAAATGGATCCCAAGAGAAGAAACAAGGTCTGGGGGTCCCCAAAGGAAAAAATGGTCAGACTTGTTTGATGCCATCATTTTCACGACGGCCGTGATGTGACGGCCACCACTGTCGTAGGAAACTCAAGCTTAACTGATCAACTAGGCAGAAAAAAAAATATGAAAACGTTCCACATTTGCTGAAGTTTACCAGGCTAGCAACCAAGTGCGATAGGTATTACAAACTGGGCACACGAAAAAAGAATATCACCCAGCTGTTTGGATATAATAAAATTTCAGCATAGTCTGGAATGATATTGTGAAAAGAAAATTATTTTTGTTATGTATTTTCTGATGTACAATAAAGTACAATTACCTACATAAATACCTGATCGTTCGATGTCTCCTTTATTAGTTTTCCATATTGTGCTTTTTATGAAATAAATTTCCCGACGTCATTTTAAAATAATATCACTGAAAATAGCATTAATAGCAATCAATATTATTAACATTAACAATAACAAACAAAATTAAGCACACAGCTCACAGACTAAGACACAGCTTATTTAAGTAACCACAAAAATAAATGAAAGATAATTTGAACATTTGAAAATCGAACACACTCTATCAAGCCAGTATTTTTTTCACACGAACTCATTTTAACCGTACATACTAATTCCATGATTTAGCCTCATTTCTCGTACAAGTAAAGGCCTGTCCACACTTTCGAATACAACTTAGCAGTTATTTCAGAAAAGTTTTATGAAGTTATTGAAAGCTGCATTTGGTCTAGGTACAGTGCCGACCAAAAGTCCATGAGCAATCTCACAAAGCAATAGACTGACGCTTCGGTTTGACTTACGACCTTCTTCTATAAGTTGTTACAATACTGTAGACACGCACATTACACACACACACTCACTTTGTCTGCAACCAATGACTAGTTCAATAATTATCATTCGTTTTTAGTTTCATTCGTCTTGTTCACATAAATATTAAAGTTTAGCAGGTAGACCACAAAAAACTAAGTAAATTATTTCGATTTCTGTGGGGTAGATGCAGTTTGTTACGAGTATTCAATTAATAGAACTTTTTTGGTTCGTGGATAATATTGGTGACGAGTATTTAGCGCAGTGTTGTGGTTATTATTATCAAAAAGCAGGCATAAAATATATTGAAGAGATCAGATCAGATCAGAGAATATTATTGCGCTGCGTAAAAGTGAAGTGAATATCTAATGAAACCGGACTAAGTGTGAGTGTTATCATTAATATATTTCATATTTTACTAAACATAAATCTTAATCAAGGGTATTGTTGATAGAACAGAGGTATTGTTGAGACAGAAGATGCCTTTAAAGTTTTAAATTCATTGTGAGGTTTAATTCGATTAGTGAATAATAAATAATAAGGTATTATGTGTAATAAAAATAATGTTTTTCTTTGTTCTAGAGAAATACTGTGAGGGTTAAGAGATATGAGGAAGGGGCTTATTATCGAGTAGCAGCGACATCAAATGGTGAATGAAACAAATGGTTTCATACCAACGAGACATTTTGCTGAATTATTAAAAACACGTCATTATGAACCGTTCGCCGTGCACTCTGAAGGCTTGCATCACTGAAGACCAGCTAGAAAACCGTTTTTGACCTTAAAATATTGACCGTACCAACTTAATAAACAACAGATTCGTTATTGCATGAATTTATGGTAGGTAACGAATTTTTTAAGCACGTTTCAATAGGGTGTTTGTCGTATTTCTTGCAGATATACCGAAATTGTTTAATATTATTTTAGTAATAAGTAGTATTATTTTAGGATTAAAATTTGAGGTTTAGTTTCAATCTTCTTTTCGTAAAGAAAATGAATACTTAAGCTTTAACCTCAATAACAACCAATATTTACTAAAGTCAAATAAAATGTAAAATAATTAATACAAATAAAATATAAACAAACTGCCCATATTTAACCTTAAAATTACCTATTCTGTAAGTAGTTTTTTACATTTTAAGTAGTCTAATATTCTTATTTATTACTTAATTACTTCGACCATGATCAAAGCTTAATATTTATGGTGAAAAAATCCATTAAAAATTTAAAATATTTCATAATTTAAATATGTCTAAATAATACAAACTGCTTCTAAGTTTCTTGACATCTATTTCACATCTTATTCAGCTGAAGTAATGATAAATAATTGTAGCAGTTTATTAACTTATGTAAAATAAATATAACGAATAAACATATATTTTTTAATTTTGTTATCATATATCACGCATTTTTTATTCTAAAACCTTTATTGCAATAACAACATAAAAAAGCAGCAATATTTAAAAAATATTATTATCGAAAACAAAAATAATAATATTTGCAAAAAACCGCACTGTGTTTCACGAGATTAGAACCTGAGGCAGATTGAATTCCATACCAACGCTTAACGCTTTCTGCTATCTGCGCTTGTTAAGTAACTATCGAATTTTAGCAATGCCATTAACTGGTCAAGTTCACGCGCATAGTGCGTGTGTGCTAGCATGTTTAAAGCGACGGAAATATATTGTTGTTTCGTGTAACTGCGTTATCTGTGGTGTGTGTATCGTGTTGCTTACACATACAAATGTACGAGCTATACCGCGTGTTCACAGCAATACGACTCTTAGCGTGCTCATGCACTTTTGAGCGCTTACTGTACATTATAATTTATAGGCAACAGTCACGATCCGCTTCGAAGCAAGAGATATAAATTAAGGTAATTAATTTATGAAACTAGTAAGTTTTTTACTGAACTTTTTTCATCTACTGAGTTCATCAAGCTATCAATAACAATGGTAGGTCTCTGCTTCCTTCGCTAGTCTCAAAAAAATCTTTACTTCAGTATTATTAACACTGAATTCTCATTACGGAGGAACGAAAAGAACTCAAGTTGTTTCCTTGTTAATATTGAATGCTGTCTAACCATGTTGGAGGAAATTCAGTGTTGATGAAACTACCTCTTTAAGTAAGTAGCTTTGTTTACAGGTACATAGGAACAAACACATTGGCCTTCCGCTGAGGTAAGGGAATAATTCGCTGAGCAATCAGCGATACAATATTCAGTGAGTTGTGTGGTGTGGGCAAACACTGTCTTTAATTAAAAGGATTTAAGTTTACGGAAGGACGGCCGGCATTATTGCCCAAGGGTGAACCCCTTTAATTACTACAAGAACATAATACCTGTAGACCCAGCGAATGTTTTAAAGTAAGTAGTCGTTTTTTAGGGTTCCGTAGTAAACAAGCAACCCTTATAGTTACGTCTTGTCCATCTGTCTGTCTGTCTGTCCGTCTGTCTGTCTGTCTGTCTGTCCGCGGTCTAGCTCCGAGACCCTTAGTACTAGAATGCTGTAATTTGGCATGGGTATACATATTAATTACGTCGACAAAGCGGTAAAACAAAATTATGAAAAACATTTTTTTTTTGAGTACCTCTCCTACACGTAAAGTGATGATATTTTTTTTTTTTTTTTATCCCCTGGTGTGGAGTATCATTGGAAAGGTCCTTAAAAAAATTGGAAGTTTGTGAAAACCATTTTTGGATTCAAGGATCCCTTTGCGAAATATTAAGCTTTAAAGTGCTAATTTTTGTTAGAGTCAAGTGTCCCCCCCCCCCTGCCAGCTAAATGGTTGGTTTTGGATGTGTGAAAAAATTCACGGCAATAGCTTATACAGGGTGTTTGGCCGAACGTTGAACATACGAAAATGGTGGATAGGTGGGGTCATCTGCTACTTACTCAGCCCTAATTTATTTGGCCCTGGCCCCCTGGATATTTTTTTAATTTTTTTTTTGCTTTCTTCTAGTTTCACCACTTTCTTAACTTTAAAGTGATTACACTTTAAAGTTACGTAGTGGTGAAACTTTTATCAAAAACGTTTATTAAAAATGGGTAAAACAGGCAATATTTTTGTTTTCTTATTATTTAATGTTGGCAGATTCTTATAAAATTATTGCTTTATTTAGATGTTAGCTAGAAAAAAAGTTATGAGTCCTCAAACTTACAGAATGATGTAAAAAATACTTAAATCTTAATTTCAACTTGCATTAAAAAAAAAATACAGAGGGCCAGGGCCAAATAAATTAGGGCTGAGTAAGTACCAGATGACCCCACCTATCCACCATTTTCGTATGTTCAACGTTCTGCCAAACACCCTGTATAACGAATTTAAAAGGAAAACTATTACATCTGAGTAGGCTTTACAAGTTAACGAGTGATAATCGACCAACTCAAATTTGCGGTTGTAAAAACATGTTCTCCCATACATTCCGTACGGAATATATTTTTCAACTACATATTTCAACTACAAAGTTAAGTTTGTTTTTGGGATAATTTCATCCCAACTACGGAACCTTTCATTGTGCGTGGTCCGACACGCACTTGACCGGTTTTAATATAGGTAGACCAGGTATTTGAAGCATTTTTGCCCGTAGTCTTCACAGATTAACTTTTTATTAAAGCACTCAATATTAATCCATTATATTGTCGATCTGATCAAAATGACTAACTTATTTAACCCAGACTTTGATGTAGTTGAAGCGAAATGCCTCAAGCCTTGGTATAATTCAGTGGGTATATTGAGGCCCGGGGGCTCACTGGCGGCTCGGAACAAGTGTTTATGTGCTGCACTTTTTAGGGTTCCGTAGTCAACAAGGAACCCTTATAGTTTCGTCATGTCCGTCTGTCTGTCTGTCTGTCTCTCTGTCCGTCTGTCTGTCTATCCGTCTGTCTGTCTGTCGTCTGTCTGTCCGCGGTCTAGCTCCAAGACTGTTAGTACTAGAAAGTTGTAATTTAGCATGGGTTGACATATTAATCATGCCGAGAAAGTGGTAAAATAAAATTATGAAAAATATTCTTTACGTGTAGGGTACCTCCCCTACAGGTAAAGTGGAAATGTTTTTTTTTTTTCCCTTGGTGTGGGGTCTGGAAAGGTCTTTCAATAACATTGTGAATGTGTTAGTACTATTTTTGAATTCAGAGATCCGTTTGCGAAATATTAAGCTTTGAAGTGCGAATTTTTGTTAGAGTCAAGTGTCCCCCCCCTGCCAGCTAAATGGTTAGTTTTAGATATGTGAAAAAATTCACGGCAATAGCATAAATAACGAATTTAAAAGGAAAACTATCACAGCTGAGTAGGCTTTACAAGTTAACGAGTAATAATCGATCAACTTAGATTTGCGGTTGTAAAAACATATTCTCCTATACATTCCGTATGAAAGATTTTTTTTTCAACTACTGAGTTAAGTTTGTTCTTGGGATAAATTCATCCCAACTACGGAACCCTACATTGTGCATGATCCGACATGCACTTGGCCGGTTTTTTGATAATATAGAATATGCATATTGCTAGCTGAATAATACCTAAGTAACACTATAATATTATTCTTTAACTAGCTGCGCCCCGCGGTTTCACCCGCGTAAGTCTCGATCCTGTGGGAATATCGGGATAAAAGTCCTATGTGTTAATCCAGGTTATAAAAAAACTTTTACAAAAAAAAAACAACCGACTTCCAAAAAAAAACACTACAAAGTGAAAAATAACTTTAATTTCGGAAGTCGGTGTCTTGGGTTTTGTGTTTTCGTTTTTTGCCACCGACTTCCGAAATTAAAGTTATTTTTCACTTTGTAGTGTTTTTTTTTGGAAGTCAGTTGTTTTTTTTTTTTTGTAAAAGTTTTTATTTTTCACTTTTTAGTTGTGGTACAGTGCCGACCAAAAAACCATGAGCAATCTCACAAAGTAATAGACTGACGCTTCGGTTTGACTTACGACCTTCTTCTATAAGTTGTTACAATACTGTAGACACGCACAAACTCAAACTCAAACTCAAACTCAAAGCATTTATTTCAAATAAACCAATTACAGGTACTTTTGAATTGTCAAGGGGTCGGTCAGTCAGAAAGATGAAGCTAGTTGCCCATTCCAAAGCGTAGTAGGTACCTATGGAGAAGAACGGGCAAGAAACTCCACGGACACTCTTTTAAATAAAAAAAATTGTTACAAAATATTGGTTACATTATTCATGTTGAAATTATACATGTGAGAACAATGTAGAAAGACGTGCACGTTAAAAGCGTCCGTAACTAAAAACAAAAATAAAAACAATTCAAAAATTAAAATAAACCGTGGCAGCTAAGAGATGACCAGTCCCTACTGACGGCGCCCGTTCACGAACATGACGCATGGATCAGCACCATTTAGCTCAACCATTTTGAAGGGAACTTAATGATCCAACACACACGCCACCATCAGCGAGACATTTGAGTGAGCATGACACTCTCAGCCGCCAGGGCACATTCAAGTCAATGAAAGACGTACCCAGGTAATGGTAGCTTTATGGAATGTACGTGGTCACAATGCCCACACATGTGATATGCAATTATACAATACAAAGAGATTGAATTTATACAAAGAAAGATAGTTTTTACAATCTTCATCAGCCGCAACAACACTTTCGAATGCTCATCAATTAATTTATGTGCCCTTGTGGAGCTGGACCAGCGCTAAGCCAAGCATTTTTATCAGCGATGTAATCCCCCAACTTATAATATGCTTGGCAGCATAGTGTGCGTTTTATACAAGATTTAAATTTCGTTTCGTTCAGTTGGAGTATGTGGGGAGGTATTTTATTATAACATTTTAAACAGTACCCCATGAAGGATGAGTCTACTTTAGCCAGTCTGAAACCCGGTTGAACTAATTGGTCCCTATTTCTAGTCCTATAATTGTGTCTATCACCTCTTTTACTGAAAAGACTTAGATGTTTCCTTACATACATGATGTTTTCATAGATATATTGACAAGGTACCGTCATGATGTTAATATCTTTAAACAGTTCCCTTAGAGAATCGCGTCTGCGGAGGCCATATATTGCTCTGATGGCTCTCTTCTGCAGAATAAAAATAGACTCGATATCTGCCGCCCGTCCCCATAGTAAAATACCGTAAGACATAATACTATGGAAGTAACTGAAATAGACTAGTCTCGCGGTATCTACATCAGTAAATTGACGGATTTTTCTCACAGCATATGCTGCTGAACTTAGCCGTCCCGTAAGAGATGTTAAATGAGGACCCCATTGCACCCTTGAATCGTGCGTGATCCCCAGGAAAACAGTTTTATCGACGAATTCTAGTTTCTCTTTATTCAATACTATGTCACAATCACTACTTTTAACATTTGGTAAAGCAAATCTTATGCATTTAGTTTTTTTCCCATTTAATAAAGTGACACCGGCGTCAGTCGTACAACATCCTTTTGTGAAACCATATTGCTGATCGTGTAAGATTTGGTTGGTGTTAAAATGATTAAGCATCTGATTGAGCATTACCTTTTCGAACACCTTGCTGAATACCGGCAGCACAGATACTGGCCTATAATTGTTGGTGTCTTTACTGTCCCCAGATTTAAAAAGTGGTATAACCTTACTGTATTTCATTAAATCCGGGAAGACTCCTTGATCCACACACAAATTAAATATTAAAGCTAAGTATGGTGCTATAGTCTCGATTGTGGATGTACAAACTTTGATAGATAATCCCCATAGATCTTCGGTCAATTTGATTTTGATTTGCCGAAAAGCTTTTATACACACACACACTCACTTTGTCTGCAACCAATGACTAGTTCAATAATCATCATTCGTTTTTAGTTTCATTCGTCTTGTTCACATAAATATTAAAGTTTAGCAGGTAGACCACAAAAAACTAAGTAAATTATTTCGATTTCTGTGGGGTAGATGCAGTTTGTTACGAGTATTTAATTAATAGAACTTTGTTGGTTCGTGGATAATATTGGTGACGAGTATTTAGCGCAGTGTTGTGGTTATTATTATCAAAAAGCAAGCATAAAATATATTGAAGAGATCAGATCAGATCAGAGAATATTATTGCGCTGCGTAAAAGTGAAGTGAATATCTAATAAAACCGGACTAAGTGTGAGTGTTATCATTTATATATTTCATATTTTACTAAACATAAATCTTAATCAAGGGTATTGTTGATAGAACAGAGGTATTGTTGAGACAGAAGATGCCTTTAAAGTTTTAAATTCATTGTGAGGTTTAATTCGATTAGTGAATAATAAATAATCAGGTATTATGTGTAATAAAAACAATGTTTTTCTTTGTTCTAGAGAAATACTGTGAGGGTTAAGAGATATGAGGAAGGGGCTTATTATCGAGTAGAAGCGACGTCAAATGGTGAATGAAACAAATGGTTTCATATCAACGAGATATTTTGCTGAATTATTAAAAACACGTCATTATGAACCGTTTGCCGTGCACTCTGAAGGCTTGCATCACTGAAGACCAGCTAGAAAACCGTTTTTACCTTAAAATATTGACCGTACCAACTTAATAAACAACAGATTCGTTATTGCATGAATTTATGGTAACGAATTTTTTAAGCACGTTGCAATAGGGTGTTTGTCGTATTTCTTGCAGATATACCAAAATTGTTTAATATTATTTTAGTAATAGTATTATTTTAGGATTAAAATTTGAGGTTTAGTTTCAATCTTCTTTTCGTAAAGAAAATGAATACTTAAGCTTTAACCTCAATAACAACCAATATTTACTAAAGTCAAATAAAATGTAAAATAATTAATACAAATAAAATATAAACAAACTGCCCATATTTAACCTTAAAATTACCTATTCTGTAAGTAGTTTTTTACATTTTAAGTAGTCTAATATTCTTATTTATTACTTAATTACTTCGACCATGATCAAAGCTTAATATTTATGGTGAAAAATCCATTAAAAATTTAAAATATTTCATAATTTAAATATGTCAAAATAATACAAACTGCTTCTAAGTTTCTTGACATCTATTTCACATCTTATTCAGCTGAAGTAATGATAAATAATTGTAGCAGTTTTTTAACTTATGTAAAATAAATATAACGAATAAACATATTTTTTTAAATTTTGTTATCATATATCACGCATTTTTTATTCTAAGACCTTTATTGCAATAACAACATAAAAAAGCAGCAATATTTAAAAAATATTATTATCGAAAACAAAAATAATAATATTTGCAAAAAACCGCACTGTGTTTTACGAGATTAGAACCTGAGGCAGTTTGAATTCGGCCTGAGGACACGGTGGAGCATACGGTGGAGGTCTGCCCGGCTTGGGCGGAGCAACGCCGTGTCCTCGTGGAGGCGATCGGCGGCGGTGATCTCTCGCGTCCGGCCCTGGTTCAGGCCATGGTACGGAGCGAGAGGAAATGGCAGGCCGTCACCTCCTTCTGCGAAGCAGTAATGCTCGCGAAGGAGGAGGCGGAACGCGTGAGGGAGAGGCAAATTTCGCGCCCTCACGCCCCTAACCGCCGCAGGAGGAGACGCCCGGGGCGGGAATCGCGAGCCGATTTCCGGCCACCGTAGGCGCGGGCTTGCGGACGGTGAGCAATGGGTAGCTCGCCGTCCGATAAGGACCAAGCCCGGGTCGACGGCGCGTTGTGTTCCACGCGCGCCTCAAAGAGATGTCAGCAGAATTGACGGGGTCCGTTAGGGCCAATGCCCGCCGGGGGTTCGAAGAAAACCGATAGGGAAATCGTGGCCCCCGGCAACAGGGCAACCGAAGGAACACGGGTGGGTTTTAGTCAGTAAGAGTCTGACACGCCCTCCCGCTCCACCCAGAGCGGGAGAAGTTATTTGATAATTTCCCACCCAAAAAAAAAAAAAAAAAAAAAAAAAGGCAGTTTGAATTCCATACCAACGCTTAACGCTTTCTGCTATCTGCACTTGTTAAGTTACTATCGAATATTAGCAATGCCATTAACTGGTCAAGTTCACGCGCATAGTACGTGTGTGCTAGCATGTTTAAAGCGACGGAAATATATTGTTGTTTCGTGTAGTGCAAAACTGCGTTATCTGTGGTGTGTGTATCGTGTTGTTTACACATACAAATGTACGAGCTATACCGCGTGTTCACAGCAATACGACTCTTAGCATGCTCATGCACTTTTGAGCGCTTACTGTACCTACCCCACACACATTCGAATACCACTACCTGCTACCAGTGACAGGAACATATCATATCATCTACATACTAAGTGAGAAAAAAATACGTATTTTGTAGCTAACTTAAAAACTGCCCAAGCAAAGTTAATAAAATTTATATGGGACCAATTTGGGAGCATACCCTTTTAAACAAAAAAAGAATTTTCAAAATCGGTCCACAATTGACGGAGAAATCGGTGGATATAAATAAAAAAATAAAAAAAAAAATGCGACGAACATACAACCTCCTCCTTTTTGGAAGTCGGTTAAAAAAGCAAAATTATCATTGTAAAATCCAATACAAAAAATACGTAGGTAAGTACTATACACTGCAACAATAAATTTGTATTAAAAATATGGTGCAACCTTTTTAGACTTAGGTACATTAAAAAATTAATACTGGCCACTTGCTCTCAAAACTGTTGAAAGGCCATTAGGTTTTTTTTTCTGCTCTTAACTTTTTATACGGCAATCCACATTTTTTTTCATCTAAACTGGCCAGAATGACATTTAATAGTAGTTTATCCCAATGATATTATAAACTATAGATACGTTACCCGCGCTCTATAGTGGCAAGATGAATGCAAGGTAATTACCGGACTTCGATTTAGTCGCGTACCAACCAGTGCCGCGGCTGTACGTGATATTAAAATAACTTGTGTGGATAACTTTCTAAAAATAACAAAAAAAAAATGCCGTCCTGTGTTTATAGGAAATGTAAAAATTATACTGCAACTGTGAAAGATAAAAAAGTATAATTTCATGCGTAAGTATCAAGAAAAATGTATTTTATTTTATGTTTTTCGATGCCTTCTAATGGCGGCTGGCGCTTGAGGTAAGTCACGTGCCGTTAGGGGAAGATGGGGTACTTTGCATCAGTGTGTGTAAAACCTAATATTGCGTTCCAGGTATTTTGAAATTAAATGGTTTTGTTGACTAGATTATCTATCCGACCATAGAATAAAAAATCCACAGAGGACATTAGACTTTATTTGAGCGTACAAATAGAGATGTAATGCCAAATGGCAACAACTGTCCTTTACGGTATTGGAACATTTTGTTGCGTATTGGCAACAACGGTGCCTGAACGTCTCAAATGTCTCAAAATGTCCAAAACGGTGTGTAAAATGTCCAAATAAATGAGAGGAAATTTAATTGTAATTTAATTTAACCGATTGTTGTACTTTTTATTTTAAATTTTTAATTATTCACATTTTTTTAATAAAGACTTTTATGTTTATAATATTGTATTTTGTTTTATTTTAAGTGACAGTAATTACCTACTCTTGCGAAATACTGCATTCATATTTAGATCGAAAATATTATTATTTTACCCGTAAATCTACTACCAGATCAACACGAGAAAATCGAGTGTCCATTTATTCCCCATATGCCTCCTTTTGTACACGTTTGGCCAATGAGCATGCACCACAGAATGACAACGTAATTAAAGAAATATATTTATCTCTCTCTAACAACAGGAATTCCGTAGATGACATTTAATTTTCTTTCCCTTTCTTCGTGCGTCTAAGTAGCTATCTAGCTACCGATAGTATTTACGCTGTTTTCGAGTGCCGTGATGTTCACGCATAACGCGTCTATTTATATTACGTCATTGGTTTATCCTCTCTACTGTTGCGATGACGCCCCGCCATTTTTCGCCACAGATAATGTAGAACTAAACACACATTCTTCACCTAGTTTTAATATTACATCTATGTTCCTCACAAATAATTGGACTTGACAGTTTATGCAGAACATTGGTTTTGTTGTTGTTATCATTTTTGTTTTTCTATTTAATTCTTAAACGTTATTAAAACCCATTAATCAACTAAAGGTAATTTTTACTAGAGTAGTTTTAAGAATTTGACAGAGTTGCACGTGAATAAAGTCAGTCGATAAGGAACTATTTTTGATTTCATAATTATTACGATATGAGAGTAGATAAAGCTGTTCATAGTACAACGATCATTTTGTGCGTTTCGTAACATATTTTTTCAAAACAATTGAAAGATAGAAAAGAAAGAAAAATATTTAATTTGGGCATTTAATTGCACAATCGTTTACCAACAGCGCCCCCCTATTTATGTCTTTCGAGTGCCAAAAAAGATTCTTGTAGTAGTGTAAATATTTGATTAGATATAATCTTAAAAAATATATATATGTGGCTTTTAGAACATTAAAACTACATGGTAAAATCCCGAGGCACTTTATAAAATTGGTTTCTAAAGTAACTAACACTGAAAGTAATAAAGTATGACCGAGTATACAGAGTTGACCGAGAGTGCCATACCTTTGAGTAGGGTACGGTGATGATGCTAAACTCAGACCCTTAAAAACTCTAGATAATAAAAATGTGAGGTTTTCTGAAGAACCTTTGAAGGTACTTTATGGAGTAACTAAAGAAATTTTCACTGGAACTGCTGACCCAAGCTTTGGATTTATTGACTGATGTGATGACGGTTTTACTTCATTAACCGGTTCGTTCATTTTCGGATGCCGAAGTAATTGGTAGGTAAGCTATGATGAAAAACTAATAAGGGGTTAGGTTCCAATTTCACTTGAGTAAACTTGGTGTTTATTTATCGCTTCATAAATAGATATTTAAAGGGATAAGTAACCGTGCGATGAGTTTCTTTCTCGTCGCTGTATCCTACTTATTATTATAAACACAAACGTTTGTGGGATTGATAGATGTTTGTTACTCTTTTACGCAAAAACTGCTAAATGAATTTGTATGAAATTTGGCACACACATCTATACTAATATTATAAAGAGGTAAAATTCGTTTGTTTGTATGCATGTTTGTTTGTATGTGTGTTTGTTTGTAAGTTTGTATGTAGGGAGTAATCTCTGGAACTACCAATCGGATTCGAATAATTCTTTTTGCATTGGATAGCCCAATTCTTGAGGAAGGTTTATAGGTTTGCGGACGAAGTCGCGGGCAGAAACTAGTAGTTTATTACCTGGATTACAATATAGGATACTTTTCATCCCGATATTCCCACCATATGAAACCGCTATTGCTAGTTAATTTATAAGTTACTACTTTATAAGGTATGTTTTTTGCATATCCTATGGCACTCAGCAATAGTGTAGCTTCCTGTTAATGAAAGAATTCCCAAATCGGATCACTACTTCCAGAGAATACCTCCTACATCCAAACTTACAAACTTTACCTCTTTATAATATTAGTGTAGACTAAATTCGTTAAAGTTATTGATATGGAAGACCTTCGAAAGAAAAAGCAACAAGTTTTCCCATATAATACAGTCAATTTGCAATAATTCCTTAGGGAAATCGGACTACTACTGAAAATTGCTTCTTCTAAACTGTTTCATGAAACTTCTCGTGTGAATTTGCAACATGTTATTTAGAGAATACCAATATGTGTCTGGGGAATCTTGTTGTTCAGCAGTTTGGAATAAAAGGTTATTTGCTCAAATACCTACATTGCTAAGTAGTTGCTACAGTTTATAAGCCCATAGGTATTAGTTGTTACTTTTAAGTGTCGTTCACTCCACGCGTTAGCGAAAAAGGCTTCAATAAAAGCAACAAGCATTTCTCCGAAGCTCAGCGATATAGGTGTCGTAATTGATGTTTTTCTCATTTAGAAATATAGTTCTTTTGGTGATTGGTTACGGTTCTATTAAAAAAACTCTTTAGAGGTACCATAAACCTCTGCCGGGGGTTCGAAGAAAACCGATAGGGACATCGCGGCCCCCGGCAACAGGGCAACCGAAGGAACACGGGTGGGTTTTAGTCAGTAAGAGTCTGACACGCCCTCCCGCTCCACGAGAAGTTATTTGATAATTTCCCACCCAAAAAAAAAAAAAAAGGTACCATAAACCTTTTTGCCGAGTTAAATGATGGTCTAAATCGGTATGTGAAAAAGTCAAGGCATAATAACGATTTTAATTTTAATTTATTTTATTTATTTATAATGCGTAATAATTATAATGTATGCGGAAAAGCCCAAAAAGCCCAAAAAGTCTGACAACCAGTCTTACCAAGGGGTATCGTGTTACCTAGTAACTAGGTTGTGGAGGTCAGATAGGCAGTCGCTCCATGTAAAATACTGGTATTCAGCTGCATCCGGTTAGACTGGAAGCCGACCCCAACATAGTTGGGAAAAAGGCTAGGCAGATGATGATGATGGAGCTATCTATTGCTGCTATTCCAAATACACGTCACCTTTTTCCTTAACGGCTAAAATAGATGAGTGGCTCACTTTAATTAAAACGAACTACATAACCGCAGACCAGATATTTTTACCGGTAAAAGGCCAAAATATGATACGTGAATGTAACACATTTTTCGTACAAAAAATATCGTATCTAACGCTAGGTTTTCAACAGCAAAGGCATTCTATACAAGCTAGTAAATAAATGTGAATTTCATCGGTGCCAAGAGACTGCTTGTAACTACCTTGTCGATACACATTCCAAGAATTAGTATTCATGAGATGAAAACTAAAAGCCCAAAACGATAGGATTTTAGTATCAGTTTACGTCCTCTTTTTGAACAAGAATGAGATTTTTCCTTGTTGTGAGACGGAACAAATGGTTGGTTAGAATGCCATAAGAATACTGATTGGATTTTTTAATACATCGTATATTAGAGAGTAGATATTTCCCTCTAGTTTATGTAGATTTTTAATTTATCGATCAAATCATATTTCTTCATAGTAATAAACGTAGTGACGTTATGTTTATAGGTACTGTACAGGTAAATGGCCAATAACGTGCAACGTCGGCTTTGTAATAGCCCTGCGAACAGCGAAGTCCTAATGACCTGAGATGGGACAAAAGATTAGGTACCTAGCAACAGAGACAAGCCTCTCAGTTGTAATTACAGATAAGCTTAGTTCTGCTGAGTGCACACGACATCATGAGGGCGGTTTGTTATAGAGCAAGAAAATTCAAAGCAATTAAGTTCTATTACCGTTGGTAATTTGCTTCATGGAGAAGGTAGACAAAAAAGTTATGAAACACAAGTATCACGATCTTAAGTATCATACCCAGGTGGATGTAGTACATCACTGCACCATTATAGAAACTATATTTATCTACTTTTAAGTTTACGCAGTTTTCCTCTTCCAAAGTCAATTTTTTCCACAAATCAATTAATTAATTTTTTTTTTTTTTTCTGTGTCGAAGTAGAATCTCATCAAGTATGAAAAAAAAAACAACCCAGAGCGAACAGATACAGAATGTAGCTTAGAATTTTTGTGATATTTAGTGAAATCATTATGTAAATATTTCACTGTATGATTCGATGGCTAAATGTGTAATATTTGTTGTTGCTATTTGTTTTTCATCAGGGTTTTTTTTTTTTCTTAAAGATATCTTCGAATTGGTTATACCCAATGATATAAATACATACGTAAATACTAATACTCATGCCCATAATCCCATCGGAGTAGGCAGACTGCAGATTGTCAAAATTAACTATCCACAGCCCACTTTTTGCCATTTTTCTGTTGCATCTACTATGTTTAAAAGTCAATAGTCTTCATAAGAAATAAAAAAAAACCTGTGCGGTCGGGGGACCTCCGTCAGGAACGAAGTTCTTTCTCACGTATAATTTAAAACAAGAACAAAAAGTTTGCAGCCGCCAGCAAAAATTTACAATTTGACCTCATATCGGCTTAAGCACCATCGCAATCTACGAAAACGACACCCATGACGAAAAAAAATTTATTTTCGCAACCGCCATCTTGGATTAACATTTCGACCTCACTATCGGCTTTTGCACCCTTGAAAACCATGAAAACCAGGGCCGGCCCGTTCATATAGGCGAACTAGGCGACGGCCTAGAGCGCTCGTATTAAGGGGCGGCAAACGGCGGCATGGAAATAAAAGTCGGGTAAAAACAGTGGCACTCCGGGAGTGCTGGCAGAAGTGAAAACTTGGAAAAATTCGGCACCGCGGTAATCAACGCGTTGATGTCTTTTATTCGACGCACCGCGGTAATCAACGCGTTGATGTCTTTTTAATGGTCAAAATCTGGTGTTGTCACAGTGTCGCGAAATCAATGGTTAAGTCCCATCTCAAAAATGCCCAACGTGCATAAAGAAGTTTTCACTCTCAAAAAAAATATACAGTACATTTTTTATTTACAACTTGAAAATACTCCCAATTTTTACCAATTTTTCTTCTAAAATATTTTTATCTAAGTTACCAATTAGCTGACGTGCATGATGCACTCATGGACATTTACGAAGTCATCGGTACATCTGGAAATCAAAAGCGAGTTGAGGCCAGTCCATTGCGCGCGATTTCAAAATTATTGCTTCTCTTGTTGTATGGTATAATATTTTGTTCAAAATTAATTTGACTATAGTTTGACCGCGACCGCTGTACCGCGCCATAGGTATGTGCCTGACGAGTCGGGGGGCAGTTCAGGCCCCTCATTCGTCAACGCCCACGGCGTCCCGCCGCTCATTCATCCCGTCTCACCACGCATTCTTAAAGGGCGGTACAGCAGTCTCGGTGAAACTATAGCAAACTTCTTTAATTAAAGGAATTTGATCTTACCGCTTCTACAAAATGCTCTTCTAAAAACAAAAACCTTTCTCGAAAGTTGTAGAAGTGATTAGGGTTACGAAAAAAATCTGGTAAAAGCAAGAGAAATTTCAGAAGAAGCCAACATACATTCCTTTATCATTCGCATCAGACTCGAAGCCAGTCCGCTTAAGAAAAAAGAAAAGGCAGTTTAGTTATAAATCGGAAGCCCATACAATCACGATGAGAAAGACAAGTTCAAAAAACTCGGTTGTTTTTTTTAATAAAAAGTTTTAATTTTTACTTTTTGGTTGTGGTACTTACCCCACGCACATTCGAATACCACTACCTGCTACCAGTGACAGGAACTTATCATATCATCTACATACTAAGTGGGAAAAAAAAAGGTATTTTGTAGCTAACTCAAAAACTACCCAAGCAAAGTTAATAAAATTTATATAGGACCAATTTGGGAGCATACCCTTTCAAACAAAAAAATAATTTTCAAAATCGGTCCACAAATGACGGAGAAATCGGTGGACATGCATAAAAAAAAAAAAAACAAACACACGCGACGAACATATAACCTCCTCCTTTTTGGAAGTCGGTTAAAAATGTTTTTATTTTGCCGTGCTGTATAGTGAAATAAATGCAATCGATGAAAGGTTTACTCAAATAAAAAATATTAACTATGTTTTTGGATGTCTTTAGCATGTTGTTGTTGTTGTTGTTCATGAGATGCAGAATAAATCTTACAAACATGCAGAATAAAACTTCCGAACACGGTGTAAAGTTCACTCATCGTCTGTAGACAAGGGAGGATCCTCTGACCAGTTGGGTGTTTCAGGTGGGCAACTACCCGATGATTGATGTCGGGACGTTGAATACTGGTCGCGCGGTAAACCCAGCTTGCGCGATGCAGGATTTTTGAGTGACGTTAGTGAGATGCGTAGTTCACATGGTGATGTAGATGCCGCTACAACTGTGGCGCACATAATCTCTTATTTGTCCCCGATGTTTTTCCGCATGCAGGTTATCTTTTATAGGATGTATCGCGTGATAGTAATTTCTGTCAGTTTAAAATTTAAATACAGGAACCATTAACTTGAATCTTTACTCCGTAGCTCACATTACGAATAAGATACCACAGACTCGATCGCACAAAACGTGTGTCGTCTGTGCTGCGCCTTAAGGGGGTGAAAAGGGAGAATTTTATTTGTATGAAAAATCTTATTCCTTGAGTTAATAAACTTGAAACTTGGCACGAATATTTATCTATGTAAATTATAAACTTTGCAATTTTTTGTTTTTCTAAACTACCCCCTAAAGGAGGATTGGGGTGTATCAGTTTGTATGGAATAATTTTAACGCGCGTTCTGATTAACTTGAAACTGTTTACTGTTCAAAAAGATCTCCAATTCCTAAAGCAGCAGTTCCAATCCATTGGCCTCGACCTCAACTACTCAAAATGTGAAATTTACCCTTGTGACAATACCGACAGACAATCGACTATACACAAATTCAACTCCATAGCCCCAGATATAAAAGTTTTGGAAAAAAGTTCACTGCACCTCCTAGGTTCCCCAATTTTAGAAGACAGCTTTTCACCTTTCGTTGATGAAAAAATTCAACATTTCAACGACATTTCAGATAGACTTTCTAAAATTAACGTACATTCGGCATTCACACTTATTAGATACTGCTATTTTGGTCCAAATTTTATGTATTTTCTCCGCTCTTCCCCTTTATGGAAGAAGCCACACCTTTTAAACAAAATCGACCAAACCATTCGAAGCACCTTAACATCAATCATAAATGTGGCATTGGACGACCGCGCGTGGCTGCAAGCCACACTACCCATTCGTTTTGGTGGGCTCGGCGTTCGCAAAATTTCTAGTGTAAGCTTACCGGCGTTCCTGTCCTCGGTCCACAGCACCGACCAGTTAACCAAAAGAATCTTAACCGTTTCTCAGGTTGACTCTGAAGTGCCGTATTTGACTAATGCCATGAGCGCCTGGAAAGTGGCTTGCCCGGGTACGGAGCAGCCCGAGAACCCGTCTTCCCAAAGACAGTGGGATGAGCCGCTCTGCAGGTTGGTACGGAATAACCTCTCTAATACGTCCACCAATACTGCTGAGCGTGCACGCCTACTGGCTGTGGGGGAATGGGAGTCGGGCCTCTGGCTTCAGGCGCTACCGTCACCCAACATAGGCACTATGCTGGGTGACACCACTTTCCGGCTCGCTCTGCGTTTGGGCGCTCCTTGTGGGGCTCCGCATCACTGTCAGTGCGGCGAGGCAGTCGACCGCCTCGGACACCATGGCCTTTCCTGCAGCAAGAGCGCTGGTCGGTTGGCACGACACGCAAGCATTAATGACATAATCCATCGGGATCTTGTCACCGCCGGGGTGCCAGCTGTTTTAGAACCCAATGGCTTGGCACGCGACGATGGGAAGAGGCCAGACGGAATGACCTTAATGCCTTGGAAGTTGGGTAGGCCTTTGGTGTGGGACGCAACCTGTGTCGACACCCTCGCGCCATCCCATCTTCCTAGCACGGCGAGTTGGGCTGGGGCTGCTGCTGCAGGTGCAGAAAACCTCAAACGGCGCAAATATAACAACCTTACCGGTAGCTACATTTTTGAACCGTTTGGGGTTGAAACACTAGGGCCATGGGGTCCGAGTGCTCATCGATTATTCCGGGACATCGCCAAGCGGTTGGTCGACTCTTAACGCGATCAAAGGGTTGGCCAATTTTTAGGCCAAAGAATTAGCATTGCCATACAACGTGGCAATGCTGCCAGTCTTTTGGGCACCTTTCCCACTGACAGCGATGCGGATGAATTTTTTGATGCCCAATGATTTGTTCCTATATTTTATTTTATTTTTTCCTCTGTATATAGTTAGTTCTAATTAATGTTCAAAAATAAAGTTCCATATAAATTTGCTCAATTATGACTGATTAAAAATAAATAAAAATCATACTCGAAACTCAGTATTTATACTTATGATTGAAAATAAATGAAAACTTATATCAGGGATTTTTTTAAATCTACCGGGTGAAAAGGGGTATTCATTTTTACAGGGGAGGACAGGGGAGGTGGCCTGGTGGCTTGGTTAACTTGAAAATTGGTATAAATAAATAATCAATAAGTCAAATAATGGAAACGTCACAATAGACTTTTCAAAAATTATTATCGTGCTATTTTTTATGTGGGGGATGAGCAGAATATTGCAAATGTAATGTTCACCGCAAATTGTAAAAAGGCTAGCCAAAAGGTTGTATAAGGTTAAGGTTATATTGCAGATAGTTCGGATTTTTTTTTTAAAGATTATGGGTCTAATAAATAAATCAGCAGTCAATCCTCAGTCTGTCCTTAACTTTTTGAAATATTTCGATCTGCATTCACAGATTTTGAAAAGAATAGTCAGAAGAACATAGCCGCCGCCACATAACGGCCGCCAAATAACGGCCGCAACACAACGGCTGCCACATAGCGGCCGCCACATAACGGCCGCCACATGATGGTCACCACGTGGCGGCCGCTACATAACGGCCGCAACAAAACAGCCGCCACATTGCAACCGATACATTACGGCCGCCACTTTACGGCCGCCAGGTAACGGCCGCCAGGTAACGGCCGCCACATAACGGCCGCAACACAACGGCCGCCACATAACGGCCGCAACAAGACGGCCACCACATAGCAGCCGCCACATTGCGACCGCCATATTACGGCCCCGCCACTTTACGGCCGCCACGTAACGGCCGCCACATAACGGCTGCAACAAAACGGCCGCCACATAGCGGCCGCAACAAAACGGCCACCACATTGCGACCGCCACATTACGGCTGCCACTTTACGGCCGCCACATTACGGCTAGATGACGGCCGCTAAATAATGGCCGCCATATAACAGCCGCCACATAACGGCCGCAAAAAAACGGCCTCCACATAGCAGCCGTCACATTGCGACCGCCACATTACGGCCGCCAAATTGCGGCCGTCACTTTACGGCCGCCACATAACGGCCGCCATATAACAGCCGCCACATAACGGCCGCCAAATAATGGCCTCCACATAGCAGGCGACACAACCGCTGCTAAATAACGGCCGCCACATGAAAATGATGGTTTGGACTTCACGGAGCCACAAAACGCTCCTAACTAGTGTTCTACTAATATTTCATATTTCCATACAGTAATTATTGTCAAATTAATCAAAACGGGTAAATATTTGACAGCTATTTGCGACGTTGCCAACATTTGCATCAACTGACCAATCTTCACATAAAAACAAGATTTTGAGACTCCTGCTTTGGGTTTTATTTTTGCCACATTTTTAATTTTCTCAAATTATGGCCTCCTTGGTATAGTCCGTGCAATCCACGACGACGCGCCCCACTCCGCGATTACTGTACTGTAAGCTGAACTCTAGTACGGCGCGGAGCGGAGTGGGGCGCGTCTTCGTGGTTTGCCCGGACGATTTTTTTGTTCGTAAAACGATGAGGCAAAAATTATGGTCATGGGCTCGCCAACCAATAGAATTAATTTGAATTTGGAATTCTAAATGAAAGCAGTGCGCGCGTGCGGTATCGTTTCGGTTTACCGACCAGTGAGGAAACATAAGCAGTACCGAAACGGTACAGAATCGGTACCGAAACGAAAGTGCCTAACGAGACCGTCCTTAACTTTTTGAAACATGTTGATCTGCATTCACAGATTTTTTAAAAATTGCCAATTTTCACAAAAACTTTTCCAAAAACTGTATCGAGCCAACTGAGGTTTGAGTACAAGAATGTCTGTATGTTAACTTTTCACGCCTAAACCACAATCAAATTCCAAATTTGAATTCGATTTCGATCAAATTTGCTACGGAGATAAACAGCATCCTAGGGTAGGACATAGGCTACTTTTGTCTCAAAAATAATCCTAAAGGAGGTGATATATAGGTAATGAAAGTTTTCTCGCCAAACTTCATGCTGCTAGGACAACGGGAAGTACCATAATTATATAGGCTTTGTTTTATTTGCGAGTGTCAATATTTCTAAATATACGGTATAATTTAATGACCTGACATTGACTTGGAAGTTTGATTTTCTTTACAGCTCCAAGGAACCGTAGATCTAAGTTTTTTATATCTATTTCAAACTGATGCCTCCAGGCGTTTCTGAGAAAAAGGGTCTTGACAGACAACGAAGTTATCCTTTAACGGTTTCAATTTTGCATTTTGAGTACAAATTTATTATCTGCCTGCTACCTTTTAATACCGTAACGGCTGACCGTATTTAGATGAAAGGCATACGGATAGGCCATAATCTGGCTTAGAACATAGGATACTCTGAATTCCAGTAGCATGTTCCCGTGGGATATTTTGCGACATCCACGCGGGCGAAGCCGCGGGCAAAAGCTAGTTATGTATAAAATAAGAACTCAAATTTTTTTATATCAAATTACGCACCTAGGTAATCTGTTTACATTATTGTTTTATTCAAACTCAAACCATTTATTTCAATTAAACCATTTACAGGCACTTTTGAATTGTCATTCAAGTCCCTATGACTTGAATAAAACTCGAGTTCAATCCCAAGGCACGCTCCTCTGACTTTTCGGATTCATGTGCGTATTATATAATTATCACTTGCTTAAGAGCGGCCAACCATACTTTTCATACAAACGCTCGTAAGTGATTATGGCGTTGTAACACATATTTCTTCATTTTTTTTATATTAAATAGGTATTTTGTGCACTTTATCTAGGTTTCTATGAAAGCAAAAAATAAAAATTCGGAGAAACAAATTCAGTATAGCCTCCTAAAATCTGCTATTTTGCACAAATTTTACCTGAACTTTGACCGTTCATAATATAATCATAAATTGTAAAAGTTAAAAAACATCTTTATAGAAACCTCGCACATGTAATGAAGATTCTAAATGACAAACATTTATTTCACAAACTTGTAAGGTGTATTCAAAAACACGTATTTCCTGAAGTATTTTTCATACAATGTTATCGCGTTCTTACTTGCTTGTTAGCAGTTCTCCCTTGCGCTGGATGAAACAACAAGCTTTTCGACCATGCTCGCGTTGACGATAGACGGACCGGGAAGGGCCCTCTTAAAACACGGTGAAAGAAAACATCGTGAAGAAACCGGCATGCCCGAGATATATTTCTCGACTAAGGCCCATGGGTGGCTCTAAAACTGTGCTAACCACACGAAAAAGAAAGAACATTGTTTTATTATGTCACAAATTTTCTTAAAAAGGTGCCGTTCCAGCCTTTCGCCTAGGGCGCCAGGAATTCTCGGGCCGGCGCTAATGAAAATGATACCAAGACGAAAAGTTTGAAAATTTTCAGAGCCGCCATCTTGGATTTTCATTTTGACCCAATTCACACTTTCTCTCTCTCTCTACGGCAGTACTTGGGCCGATGTGTACAATTTTATCTTACGACACTATAATCACTTTACTCTTTTCTTTTGTTTTTTTCTGCCGGCGTTCTCTCTCTCTCTTTCTTTCTCTTTGAATTAGAAGAAGACAGTCGCAAGTATTAACACTTTTTAGCATGAATATTTATGAAAATTTACAAGCCGCGTTAAAGTACTTCGTTCCAATAAATGTTGTATTATGTTTATTTTTAAAATACATAGTAGGTTTATTTTTTTTAACTACAACCGTGAAGCTCTCGGCCTGCATCTCACCTGATGGTAAGTGATGAACAAGCCAAAGGTAGAAGCGAGCTTCACCCGGAATCCTCAACCACAGGGGAACTGGCTATCTTACCTCTAACTGCCAAAACACAACAAAGCTGTTCCAATTATTGTTACGGCGAGACACTTAGATAAGATGGTGGTAGCTAGCCAGGCGGACTAGAACAAGTCCTGAAAAAAAAACCCTGATAAAAACAAATAGCAATGTCACACATTTAGCCATCGAATCTTATATTTAAACATTTACAGAATGATATCACTAAATATAACAAAAATTCTGAGCTACATCCTATACCTATCTGTTCGCTCTGGGTTTTTTTTTTTTGAGCATTCTCGTTTCTTCATTTATATCTGTAATTTTTATGGTGTAAATCAGCGGTCGGCAACACGCGGACGTCTTACTTGCGGCCCGTGAATGTTTTGTAAATAACGCGCAAACTTTTTCAATTGTAAATTATAGAAAAAATAAATATGCTTCTCGTCTCATAGATGAGCATTTGAGAGCCATTCTACAAATTGCAACTACAAATTTGACAGCTAACATACAAGAAATTGCCTCCCAAGTGCAACCTCAGATATCACACTGAAATTCACTCACTGCGGGCCCTATCAGAATACCAGCGCTGCGTCATTTATTTATTTTTTCTTAAATGTCGCAGCATATGCTGAGATGGGAGCCTTTTGGCCTCGTACAGGACTTTCTGCTTTTATTTTAATTGTTTTTATTTTTTAATGTTTTTATTTTTATTAATGTTTTAATGAGTGTATTTTAGTTTAATTTGTGGTTTCCTGTGCGAGTCTCAATAAATACTTTTTCTTTCTTTCTTTCTTTCTTTTAAATTTGTATAAAATCGGTCACCTATTTAGGATACTTTTTAGTTTTCATTTCTGAATGATTTACGGTGGTTATTTTTCTAGCTATAAAGCCCAAACATATAAACATAATGTAAACATATATATAAAGCCCAAACATATAAACATAATGTAAATATAAACATAATGTAACGTGTACGAATTAATTTTTATTTTTCTATGGGATATGACCAATTATACGTAGGTATATTGGGCTTCTAGGGTTAATATCACAAGTGCGGCCCGCCTTTAGTTTATTTTGCCACCTTGTGGCCCTTGCCTGCCAAAAGATTGCCGACCGCTGGTGTAAATAATACAGAGTATTCCATCTATCTATCTTTTTCCATTTCCGTATTAAGTAGCTAAACGCAATCCTGTTAAAACCGAATTACGAACAGATAATCACAGGGAAGTGTTTTTAAGGGTAAAAAAAAACCTTAAAGGTGCTAGGGGCACCTTTAACGTTTTTAAATAATCTTATTGAATTAATTCAGAGGTTTCTCGTGAAGGGAATTTCCATTTACTCGCCATCTGTTGATTATCGAAGATACGTACCTACCTCTCATGGAAGACGATAAATGGAGTACTTGTTTATTTACAAATACCGACCCGTTTTGGCTAACAGGGTAGGTGTTAAATATTGAGATATTATATTTTAAGAACACTTGAAACTGACTTGATCACTTGATTGGTGATTTCGATTAAATTACGTTTGTTTAAAAATTGATTAAGTTCCGCGCCAAGGATTTTGTTTTTTAGCAAAGACTGTGAAGCGTCAAAAAATTGGGGACATTGTCGCGAATGCGAAGTAATATAGTCTATAGGCACAGATAATAACTAGTTAAGACGTGATGTGAGGTGGGAGAAGGAGGGGTGGCGCGCGGGGATTGACAGCGCGCGCGCACCCGACTCACTTGGGCCTGATGGTCGGAGCTAGCAGGATATTGGTAAGCGAACTTGTTATTTCTCAGTGCATGTGTCTGCAGATTTACCAGATATTTATTCTACATTTCTTTCATAATGTTGTCGTGTGTCTGTATTGTTTTAACAGCGATCAGATTCAGAAATGATACCAAATCAGACCAGCATTCAGATGCGAGGCTCGGGGTGGCTATAAGGGGAGGTTGGAGGCCACTTTGGGGGGACAACCCCAATATCATTGCGATGATAATTCAGATTCAGTACCTAACGGTAATTCAGTTGAAATCAGTTTGTAAAATTACAGCGGTCGTGAGATCTCAATCAAATCGTACCTAGGCTTATATTTGAGATATAAGTATTTTAGATTCAGATATTCGTCACTAAAAGGTATATGGCGACATGGTGGAGATGCTGGGATCTCATTAAAATAGTTTTAAAAGTAATGCATTGTTCAGTTCCGAAAATTAAATAATGTGGGTATATTGAAATTGTGTTCTGCATTTAACAGAATTAGGTCAGTTTCACATGGTGTCCGAATAGCCATTAACTCAACAAAGAAATTCAAAAATGGAACATGATTAAAAAATTACAGAAACCATGTTCGAAGCTGTTGTGACTGTTTAGTAATTAGTTCCATGTTATTATTATGAAGTTTATGAATGTTTTCTTAGAGCCCTACATTATTGGTATGGTGTAATGACCTAACTAAAACTATGTTGGATTGGAACTTTGGGTATTAGGGCAAGGTTTACATAGTTATACCTACTCGAGAAAAGATTGACATCAATGTAGTTAATTGTCAGATTACACAACCTGCACTGAGGTACCAGCCTACCCTGCGTTAAGTCGATTCCAAGAAATAATATTAAACGCCCGCTGGACAGTATTTAGTCACGACTATAGTTAACATTTATTTTATAAATCCGAGTACACGATAATGAACGAATGAAGTCTAATGAATAATTTATTCTTTTTACGTTGCGCAGAACGATACTAGTAAAAGTTTATTAAGTAGTTAATTATATTATAGGTGGAAATCAAAGGAGTATTCCTACTAAGTCATAAATATACTTTATTAAGTGAACCAATTAAAATGTTTTCAGATTTAGTTTAATAGTCTTTCACTTAAACTAATACTAGTGTTTGATGGATTTGATTTCATAAGAATCTCATACCGAGTCATATTGTTTTAGTTATCTACTCGCGATATTCATTTACTAAGAAAACGGTCCAAGACTTCGATATTACGTAATAATGGAAGACGCTATCCGATCTCGTTTAAAAATTATTTATGAATCCCTCCAATCAAACATAAGCTCTGCACGGTGTGCCCTAACAGAATTATCAAAAGAAGATCCCAACTATAAAGGATTAGAACTAATTGGTGCTAAACTAAAAGGTATAAATGAGATGTTTGTATCGGAAATTCACAATTATTGTAAATTGATAAAAGAAATCAACGATGAGGAAATTAGTCAGTATACGTCCACACAGATTCAGGCCGAAGAGGTAATAGCAGAAATAGATGTAAATATTAAACAGAATAATCGAAACCGCGCACTCGTTTTTACAAATAATGGCAACAATGCTAACACAATTAGTACGTTACCAAAAATGGAGTTGGGCAAGTTTGATGGTGATGTTCTAAAGTGGTACCAATTTTGGGATCAGTTTTCATCAAACGTTGATAAGAGAAATATTAATGATGTTGATAAACTGTTGTACCTTCAATCGGTTCTTGAAGGTGACGCGAAACAGGCAATTGATGGGTTGGACACAACAGGCAAAAACTATCGCATTGCTGTCGACACATTAAAGGAACGGTATGGCAAACCTAGCGTTATTATTGATGCTCATTATGTAGCACTTTATAGAATTAAATCAGCTGAATCTAGTCAGGTCAAAGACTGTAGGCTCGTTCTAAATGAAATTGAGAGACATCTTAGAGTATTAAGTTCTTTAGGTGAAGATGTAAATCACAATCATCTAAGAGTAATGATTTTAGAAAAGTTCCCCGAGGATCTCATTTACGAATTAAGGATGAAGATAACTGACGAAGATAAGTCTATTGATAATATTAGAAAGTTCTTAGAGTATATCATATCGGCTAGGGAAACGTCAAATAGATTAAAGAAAACTGCAGAAGGTACAAAAAATAAAAATACAACAACTAGCGAAGACAAACAGGCTTCTGATAATATTACAATAGGATCATTACATGTTAGATCGGAAGAGACTATTGATAATAAAAGGCGTAGATTTACATCAAACTTCAGACAGGAAAAATCTAGGTATGAAAATAGACAGCATAATAAACATAAACTGCCCCCTCGGAAAAGACCACATGACGGTGACAGGTCCGATGAGCCACCTAAAAAGAAATCAATTAAATGTATATTTTGTAAGCAGAATCATTTTAATGATGAGTGTAGTGTGCACAAAACCTTACAAGAAAGAAAGACTCAATTAGGAAACCGTTGTTATAATTGTTTTGGTGAAGGCCATAGGGCTGACAATTGCCGTGCCAAACGAAAATGTCGACATTGTAATAAGTTTGGCAATCATAATCGAGCATTATGTCCAACTAAGCTAACACAGCCAGTGAAGTCCGTACCAACTGATACCTTACATATTAATAACGCATATAGCACTACGCTGTTGCAGACAGCCCTAGTAATTGTAGATAATTTAGAAACTAAAATAAAACTACAATGTAGGGTGTTGCTCGATTGTGGTAGCCAGCGCTCATATATAACAGAACATAATACTAATTTACTTAAACTACCTATTACTGAACAAATGAATTTATCAATATTTACATTTGGAAACAAATCACCACATCTTATTAAAAGTCCTGTAGTACAGTTTAGTATTACAACTCGAACAGGATTTACTCGTCTTATTTATGCAAATGTAGTACCTCATATTACTAAGAGTATAAAAGCACCATTTTTTTATGATTTAGACAAAATCGGAATTAAAGATCGAATAATGGCTGACGATGGGTCTTGTGGCGACAAAATTGATATTTTAATCGGAAACGATTATTATCACTCATTCATGTCACAAGAAAAGATATCGGTCAATCAAGACCTGTTCTTAGTTAATTCAGATTTTGGTTGGGTATGGTCTGGAAGAATTAGTGAGAACATTGATAGTTCCGATCAGTTAACTGTATTGACTTACTTTCAATCAGATGGGTCATTTGATACTAAATTAAACGAACCCGATCTCCCTCTAAAACTAGATGATGTTAAACAGTTATGGGACCTTGAATCAATAGGCATCACAGATTCTCCAAAAACCACTCGCGATGAAGAAGCGATTAGGCAGTTTAATGAAACAGTTCAGTATCAAAACAACAGATACCACGTTCAATGGCCATGGACTGAATTACCTCCAAATCTTCCTAATAATCTAGGTTTAGCTTGGGGTCGGCTCAATGGTTTAATGAAACGATTAGATAATTCAGATTTAAAAGCATACGATCAGGTAATTCAGGAACAGCTACAGAATAAAATAATTGAGATTGTACCAGATCCCAAGATCGCACAAAATCATCCAGTTCACTATCTTCCTCACCATTGTGTTCGTGGTCGTGATAAGCCCAAAGCACTCCGTAACGTTTATGATGCCTCAGCCAAAACTCCAGACAATCGAAGTTTAAACGAATGCCTATATAGGGGTCCACTTATGTTAGAGGATCTTACAGGTTTGCTAATTAAGTTTAGAGAACACCCTATAGGAATAGTTGCAGATGTCGAAAAGGCTTTCTTACAGTTAGGTCTACAAGATTTAGATAGGGATGTAACACGATTTCTTTGGTTTAAAGACATAAACAGTACTGATCACCCAAATAATGTGGTGCACTTACGTTTTTGTCGTGTCCCATTCGGTGTCATATCAAGTCCATTTCTACTGAATGCTACGATCAGATATCATTTAAATAAGTCGAACAATATATTTCTGAAACAGATTGCGGACGACATTTATGTTGACAATATTGTAAGTGGCGCACAAACAATTTCTGACGCAAATAAACTGTATTGTGCTGCAAAAGAATCATTTAATAGCTTGTCCATGAATTTGCGTGAATGGAATTAAAATTCAAAGGAACTAGTTTCTTCCATACCAGATAATTTTAGAGCAAAAGACCGTGAACACATAAAAGTTCTCGGTTTATTATGGAACATACAAAAAGATCAGTTATATTTGAAATCTAACTTCAATACAGAATTAGGCACAGTTCTGTCAAAAAGAGACGTGTTAAGGGTCATTGCTTCAATTTATGATCCGTGTGGTTTCGCAGTTCCGGTAGTTCTTCCAGCAAAACTATTCTTTCAAAAATTATGGAAAGAAAAGGTTAAATGGGATGACAAATTGAGTGATAGTCAACTTATAGAATGGCAAAAAATAGCATCCAATTTTGTTTGTGTAAAGAATATTCATGTTGATCGTTATTTTGCGCAAGGTTTAAATAAAAGTCAAGTCGCGGAGCAAGTTGAATACGAACTACATTGTTTTACGGATTCATCTATGCACGCTTATGCAGCAGTAATTTATTTACGTGGTACTTTGCACACTAATAATATTGTCAGTTTTGTTATTGGCAAGTCTAGATTAGTGCCGTTAAAGGACCAAAATGACTTACAGATTCCAAGATTAGAATTGCTGGGAGTACTTATCGGATGTAGACTTATAGGTTATGTAACAAAATTTTTACGATTAAAAATAAAAGCACAATTTTTGTGGACTGATAGTCAAATAGTAATAAGCTGGCTCAAATCAGATAAATTACTTCCGCCATTTGTGGCACGTAGAATCAGTGAAATAAAACAGAACAAGACTTTACAAATCAGATATGTGCCAACTGAATTAAATCCATCTGATGTAGGCACTAGGATGGATCGGGGAGGTTATTACAATAGATGGCTCATAGGACCTGATTTTTTAACGAGTAATTCAAATCAGTGGCCTACAATTCATAATAACATAGATACTCAAATTTTAATTGCCGGGGAGGGTCTTTCGAATTCAATACCTTTAGATAATAATAGACCAAGTCTAGATATTCCAGAACCGATGATAGTAAACGATTCAGACAAAAAAGAGAGTAAAATATTAGAAATTCAGGCTAAACATTTTCCTAAAGAAGTTGAGGGTATCACAACCAACTTATCGAGATCACTGAAATTATATAAAGATGAGGAAGGACTTATTAGGTGTAAAGGTAGATACAAATACACTAATTTATCACATAATCAAAAGGAGCATATACTACTTCCAAAAGATTCAGATTTTACACACAAAATTATAACCGAACTGCATCAGAAAAATTATCATGTAGGTGTCTCTCATACCTTAGCTCTATTAAGACAAGAGTTTTGGGTGCCACATGGACGATCAACAGTTCAAAGAGTCATCAGAAAGTGTCCACAGTGTATAAAATACGGTGGCGGTCCATTTAAATTACCACCTATGCCTGATCTACCAGCAGAAAGAGTCAACCTTACACTTCCGTTCGCCTTTACGGGCCTAGATTATTTCGGTCCATTGCTTGTGGATGAGGGCAGTAAAGAAAAACGCTGGGTGTGCCTGTTTACATGTCTAACAATTAGGGCTATACATTTGGAGGTTGTTAAAGATTTAACAGCAGAAGAATGTTTACTAGCCATTAGGAGATTCGTCGCTATAAGAGGTTTACCTAAATTATTTGTGTCAGACAATGGTGCGCAATTTAAGCTTACAGCAGAAGTGTTAACTTCAGATTATTGCATTCAGAATCACTTGCGGTGGAAATTCATCCCAGAGTTGGCTCCATGGTTCGGAGGATTTTATGAACGATTAGTAGGTTTAGTCAAACATAGTATAAAGAGAACTTTAGACAAACATCTCATAAACCAAAACCAGTTATGCACAATAATGAAAGAACTTGAGGCTGTAATTAATACCAGGCCACTGACTACTGTAGGTGCGGAGTTAGAACACATATTGACTCCTTCAGATTTCCTCCGTACGGGCGGAACTTTGACCACTGAAGTTGCAGATCAAGACTTCTTAGAACCAGCTACAGTAACCAAGACAAATCTGATTGACGGATGGAAACGTGGTCAAATCATCATCTCAGAATTCGCCAAAATGTTCACTAATCAATACTTGACTAGCCTCCGCGAACGAAGTGACAAACACAAACAACCTAGAGTCGTTGTTAAAAGGCGACCAAAGTTAGCAGAGACAGTTCAAATTAAGTCAGATAGTAATAGGGCACATTGGAAAGTTGGCAAAATAGCAGAATTGATTAAAGGATCGGATGAGCAGATTAGAGTAGCCAAAGTTAAATTATCATCAGGAGAAACACTGACCCGTTCAGTAGGCCATCTATTCCCGTTGGAGATTGACGATCAAAGTACAGAATCGTCCCCAGAGCAGAATGTTTCACCAGTCAGAATCAGTCCACACTCTGAAGATTTTCAGGAGGAACAATCAGTACAAGGTGATCATCGAATCAGTTTTAACCAAGAGTCTCGAAGTACTCAAAACGGTGAACCAGCTATCAATGATGCACCCATAGTTCAGTCAGTACCAGACACCAGTAGACGACCAGTCAGGGCATCAGCAGCCAAAGCAAAAGAGAGAGTTAAACAGTGGACATCCCAGTTGATGAGCAGATTGTTTCAATAATCCAATAAATCAGTGATAATCAGTGTTGATTTAAAATTAGGGGACAATAGTTGGTATCAGATGTATTCTTAATCCTTATAATCAGAACTCAGTTTTAACCCGTCATCACTTCGAAAATGTATCAGTAGTAATCCTGTAATGATCTTGATTAAACAGTTATTTCAATAGATCAGATTTTCAATTATCTCTTCCCTTGGGCGGGAGTGTCGCGAATGCGAAGTAATATAGTCTATAGGCACAGATAATAACTAGTTAAGACGTGACGTGAGGTGGGAGAAGGAGGGGGTGGCGCGCGGGGATTGACAGCGCGCGCGCACCCGACTCACTTGGGCCTGATGGTCGGAGCTAGCAGGATAGGTAAGCGAACTTGTTATTTCTCAGTGCATGTGTCTGCAGATTTACCAGATATTTATTCTACATTTCTTTCATAATGTTGTCGTGTGTCTGTATTGTTTTAACAGCGATCAGATTCAGAAATGATACCAAATCAGACCAGCATTCAGATGCGAGGCTCGGGGTGGCTATAAGAGGAGGTTGGAGGCCACTTTGGGGGGACAACCCCAATATCATTGCGATGATAATTCAGATTCAGTACCTAACGGTAATTCAGTTGAAATCAGTTTGTAAAATTACAGCGGTCGTGAGATCTCAATCAAATCGTACCTAGGCTTATATTTGAGATATAAGTATTTTAGATTCAGATATTCGTCACTAAAAGGTATATGGCGACAGACATAACTTACACGTGTTACTCTTATCAAAAAACTATGAAGGTTGAACTCTTTGTGGATATTTTATCCTTTGTGAATATTACAAGTTTCAAGACAATTTTGCATAATTCAATCGAAGAAACTTTGAAAAAATACTGCGTTATCTGTGGATTATGCAGCGAACGACATTTTATGAGAAATCGTTTGCATAGCACAATATTTTAATTATTTCTTTTACTAAAACTACATTTCAAGTAAGTAAGTCATAATGCTTGCTTTGGCATCGCTTCCACATTTAGAAGTTCTCGTTACGTATATAAAAAAACTTTTCCTGCAATTCATTCCAATCCGATTCGATTGTGAAGTCAAACGGAACTACACAAGTGAATAGCGTGTGAGGAGGTAGAACCAAAAATGTAACGTGTTGCTAAATTTGTAGACGAGGCTTAAGCGGTTTCAGATGAACTATAAAGGCTGCAAATGGAAGCTGTGGCAAATAGTGAATAATGCATGTTGCTCTCAGTAACGTAGAGATGCTCGATAAACTTTAGTGCCGGAAGTGTCACACAGCATGGACAATGCGATTGTTTTATTCAGAAGTTTAGGAATTTGGGTGTTTTGAATATCAAAACTTCTGTTTGTACTAGTAGTACCTAGATTAGTAGAAAGTGGTTATATGGAGTCTATTGGTATCCATTCGCTGTTCATGACTGAAATTTTGCTTTGCTAGTTATCAGAGAGCTCACGATAGGAAAAAATAAATAGTCTGGGTCGCTGAAGAGGACCATAGTTTTACGAGCATAAATAAGATAAATATCTGACACACCGCACGTTATACAGCACCTTTTTTTTGGTTTCTCGTGAAACCTTCAAAAGGCGACCGGGCTTTGGAGATAAGACCGGAGAGTGTGGGATTTTTGTCTCACTAAGACCACCCCAGTGGTCACCATCTATACATGGAAGGGGCACCGTTACTTCTCAAAAGACTGATACAAAACCCCTCAGTACAACGCCTGTAGAGTACATCTCTGGGGAGACTGTAAAGGGGTCTCCCCGAAACCTAACTTTGCACACGTGCAAGGCAGCACGTGACCACTGTGTGCTATCTTCCCTGAGTTCACTCAGTGGGCGGACTGAGTCCCCACTCTGAGCGCCCGTGACCCCAAATTCCCGTCTGTCTTAGAGGATGCAGGCAGAGTATCGACGTGTTAGGCGTCGAGGCGGTTGCCTCCCCGACGCCTTTTCCTACAAGCGAGATCAACATCCTTACGATCCCGCTTAATAGCCTCCTTCTGAAACAACACGGTCTTACAGAAAGAGGTCATTTCCCTCCAGTTCTTTGACTCCGCCAGCATAGACCTCATTACTGCTGGCAGAGACAAATCTTGCCCGATCCTGGCGACCAGGACACATCTTTCAGAAACCTGAACAAGGCACTCCTCGAGTGTGAGTGCTGTGCAGAACCTAAGCCGCCTTCATAATGGTGCCAATTTGCCGTGGCCTCTCGCCCAATCTTGTTCAAGTACTCACCGAAGCAAACGTGCGGTCAGCACCTGAGTGAGCCTATATAAAATGCGCTCCCCTCTTTTCAGTCAGGCTTCGAAGTGTGGTAGGACGGCTTCAACAACGCGCTTACGCGAATATTTTGACTGCTGCAGGCCCCCACGCCACCGCTCGAGCGCGTATCGCCGTTCTTGCCAACTCAGCCATACAACAGTGATTCCTAACACGCCATTTCCACTTTGGTGGATGACAAGGATTCGGTTATAAACCCTCACGGTCATATCCGCCGAGATGTCACGTAATACAGCACCTACGGTTCCTGCACATTATTTCCATACTGTTGTGAACAATCTCTTTAGTTAGACTTTATTTCATGTCATCTTTAGCGTATTGTAATTAGTAGCTTGTAACAGATCGTGTTCTGAAAGAATTATAATAACCACCGCAGTGCGGAACACTCGAGAGACCCTTTTGTACAATGATGCTCAAGTTATAATAAACTAATTATTTTCTCACTATGTAAGCCGGTAATGATTCACGATTGTTTGTTTTTTATATGCTCTCAGAGCAATTATGAGATAAGGGTGCTTTTATTTACGGGTTGAAACAGTACTTTTGTTTTACTATTACAATTAGGAACACGTAGAACATGAATTAAAAAAAACTTGTTTTAATTTTTTTTTGTATTTCACAGATAAATAATAATAATGACACTTTTACTTCTGTATTGATAGCTGTAAGCCACCCAAACACAATAAAATAAATAATTGTTGTTATTTTATCACTACGAGATTAGCAATACGATACCGTACAATTCAGCAATAACTTCCGCGTTTTATTACATTTTCCTGTTTTCGCTTCACGTTTCCAATTAGTCGTTTTCTATGGAAAAGAGCCGGCAAGAAACTCCACGGTTACTCTGTCAAAAATAATGGCGTAGCTGCCTTCCTGAGGTGCGATTAGTGCTTGTTCACGTTAACTCGCGGGCGCGGTCACGAAATATCAAACACATACCATAATATGCAAGTGTTCACGTACAAAACGTAGGTGCAGGTGCGGTGACAGCAGCGGGCAAGCTAGCGACGGGCGCGTGCTGCGCGCTCGCGGCAGTATCACACACGTTTGATGTATGTTCACGTCGAACTAGCGGCGGAGCGTGCGATTCACTCGCGGCGTCAGGTATTCAACTATTTTGAACTTGTCACTACAAACGATAGCACGTTTTCATCATGCCGTTCAACACAGAAGAGTTTATCAGTGCTGTTCAGGCTCCAACTTGGCAAATAAAATACAGTAATCATATGAACAAAAATATTAATAAGCTGTGGAAGGAAATTGCAGAATTTAGTATTAAAAACTTCTTACAAAAAAAAAACAACCGACTTCCAAAAAACACTACAAAGTGAAAATTAACTAATTTCGGAAGTCGGTGTCTTTGGTTTTGAATGTTCGTTTTTGTCACCGACTTCCGAAGTTAAAGTTATTTTTCACTTTGTAGTGTTTTTTGGAAGTCGGTTGTTTTTTTTTTTTTTGTAAAAAGTTTTTATTTTTCACTTTTTAGTTGTGGTAACCTACCCCACACAAATTAGAAAACCACTACCTGCTATGTAAATAACAGTGACAGGAACTTATCATATCATCCACATACTAAGTGGGAAAAAGTACGTACTATTGAAGCTAACTCAAAAACGATCGAAGCCAAGTTAATAAAATTTATATGGGACCACCTCGAGAGTATACCCTTTCAAACAAAAAAATAATTTTCAAAATCGGTCCACAATTGATGGAAAAATCGGGGGACACAAATAAAAAAACAAAAAAAAAAACAAACATACGCGACGAACATTTAACCTCCTCCTTTTTGGAAGTCGGTTTAAAAGAAATCCAGTTGTATCACCTAACACAACATATATTAAAGTCGTTTTATGTGTAAATTAATTTAAAATGACTTGAACCATTTTACACATTATTTATTGGTTGTTGTTGGATGATTATGTGTACCTAAATATATCAGTTTGTACTAATTCACATAGATCGCGTAATAAGAACTACATACATTTGTATAAATATACATTAAGGTACTTGAAATATTTGTTCAGTTCACATTAATATTATTTCAAATGTATTTTATTACAGCGATGCGGACGAATACTTCGACGCCTAAATGTCATTTTGTTTTTATTATTTTTATTTATACAGATAGTTAGTTAGTCTTTTAATTTAGTACCTAATGTAAATAGTTAGCTGTGTTAAAAACTGTAAAATAATTTACAAGTATTATAATGAAAATAAATTGAAAAGTATTTTATTACACATTGATAAATGTAAAAAATGCTTAGTTAGAGCACTTTACACCAAAATAAGCTTGCTCAATTTTAATCTTAGAGGGGTACCAATTAGACCAAAAAATTGTTTTTTTTTTTCTGTTAAACTTAGTGTAAGTATATTAAAAATAAAACTGATATAGGTCAAGATATATCACTTTTCACTGAAGGTACAGAATTATCCTGAAGGGTGTTACGATAAAACTATAAGATTGTGCACAAAGTGCACAACCGTTCAAAAATTCTCGAATGCAGTGCATTCATTCATACAGCTATACCAAGTTATGTTAGTACTCCGTCATATTCAACGTTGGGAACGAAACCATAGCGCGATTCAGGAATTGAGTCTGAGCGGACAACGCCATCTATCGGAAAATACAGAAGTTTTGGACTTGTACCGTTCTTCTAATATCACTTTTTCATAAATGTTTGGCCTAAATGTGTAATCTTCTTCTTATTTAGTGTCGCTTTTCATGTCTGTCTGTGTGATCACGTTGTTAATTTAAACTACACAACGGATTCAAAATGCAGTTTTCACCATCATTTAGAGAATTTATTCCGCAAGTTTTATGTGTGTAATAAAGTTTTTTATGTTCCATTTAAAAAAAAAAAAAAATTGTTTCTGCTGCCTTACGTTTTTATTTCATTTTCATTACAAAGAATTTTGTAAAACATTTTTGTTTTTAAAAACCTTTGTGTACTTGGCAATATATATTTTAAAGTGTTATCTGTTGTTCTACTCTAAAATAATAATTCCAAGAATCACGTTAACCAGGAAAACAATTACCGAAACAAAGAAAAAAATCGTGATTCAGTTTATGTGCTAATGCGGGATAATTTTCCTGTACAGTGGAATATAACATCATTTATTTTGGTCAATTGAAAAGCTTTCAAGGGATATAGTTCGTGGAAATATTTCCTTTTGAAGTAAATCGGGGAAATAGGGTAATTTGAGCATAATGTAGGAATTCGATGACTTGATAAATAAAAACATCTTATTGACATGTTTATACATTACATTGTAGCATTACCTCGCACTACCCATCTCATATAATTTCCCTAAACATCTTCGTCCTAATCACCAACTCGATATCAGCTTTCCGTTAATTAATATTTATTATACTCGAATGTTATTAATGTTTTCGATATCAAAGCTGGGAAGTTAGATTGTTCATTTAGATTGTAGGTCGAATCAGGTGGAATAGTCAATTTTGAATTTAATCAACTAAACGCGGCAAACCGTTCGCAAATTGTATGAAATTGTCGTGTGGGGTTGTTGAAGAAAAGCAGATTTATGGGTGACGTCTGACTACAAATTATAAGAGAGTATGAGTAGTGGGTACTTATTTATATTGGTTACTACTAGTTATGTGCCGGATATCTGAATCCGTATCCGTATCCGCGGATATCCGAGGGAGAAAAAGATCTGTATCCGAATCCGTTACTTTTTGGCAGATCTTGAATGGATTTTTTATATTAATATACATTTCATTACATATATGAAATTTCAAAGATACGTAGCAATGAAATAGGTACTGTTGCTAATTTCAATACATATTAGTAAAAAAAAAAAACATTTATTATAATTCAAGTAGAGTAAGTACCAGTAAATTAAGTTAAAATATGAAGTAGTAATTAAACTATCTTTGTAATGAGATCAAACCTCTAATGTTTGTGCTATGCTAATTGAAATAATTATGTGAGTTAACACATCAATTAAAACTATGTTGTTTTCAAGAACTTAAAAAAATATACGTCATAATTAATATTGAGTAATGGTAAATTGTATTTCAAAAAGAGTAACTTGGCAGCTTTGTCCCCCAAAAGTCAATTACGATGAGGATCATAAATAATTCCAGCTGACCCTGAAGAAAGTTGACATCCGTATCCGTATTCGCGGATCTAGACCCTTATGATCCGTATCCGTATCCGCGGATCACATTTTTTAACGATCCGGCACATCACTAGTTACTTACTTAGGAATATCGTTTAAGCTCGCTCAAAAAGATGATCTTCGATTTCATACGTCTGCATTGCAATAAACTACTTTGTTTTTGAAAAATTTTAATCCTTCTCTTTCATATAGCGATCTTACTCGGACATACCGTTAGAAGGTTTTTGTAGCGTATTCCACTCTCCCGGGACATTTCCGCCCAACAGCGCTAGCAGAATTGTGTTCTAAATAAAATTTTAAAATAAACTTTATACTGAAACACACCTGCCTTAGAACTGGTAGATAACGACAACAACAGACTGTGTGCTGAATTTCAAATACACTGAACAATATTTCGAGCGAAATAGAAACCCGTGAAGCGTCCAAATTGACGTATTATCTTCCGGCAGTTGGTAAAAACAAAAGACGAATTTAATCATACAAAATGTGTAAAAATAATTATAATTACTTTTAATAATTCTTTGACCGTACTTAAATATATTTTTTTCAGGGTAAAAATATGCTGTATGTTTAAAGTTCTCACATACTTGCTCACATTCTTTTCGCAGCAAGGAAAGCTTTATTAGTTGGTCAATGGCTCAGTGACGACACAGTATAATAAAGTTACAGTATTATGACTCGGCAGTGACCTTGAAGTAATTACCTACGGCTGCTCAGTAGATAAACCTTCCGCGTCCGTACGTAACTGCCGCGCACTCGAGACTGTTGCGTATTGATATACACTGAAATTTCGAAGCGCGTCGTTTCGGTCGTTTTCTATGAAGACATAACTGTACTGTTACTTATTTATACTGTGGTGACGATATCCTTCCGTCATTGTGGACATGTTCCCGGAAGGCCGCACTGCCCGGAATAGACAATTAACATAAACCATCCTAAGAGATCAGTCGAGCGTTCACGAGACACAAGTGATTTAGTTTAAACCTACAAAACATTCAAGTTTGATGGAGGTATGTGAAGACATAATAGTTGGTAAAAACAAAAATATTATTCGAATTACCTGAGAAAATGTGAAAGAAGAATTAAAATTGAGTTAGGTTTTTTTTCCAAAAGTGCAAGTCAGAATGTGTTATTCTTTTATTCTATTCAGAAACAATGAATTTAACAACGCTCAAGTTCCATTGACCAAAACTATGTCACCAAAGCCCCAGCAATAAATAAGATATTGCTAAAGTTAAAAACAGAATCGTTAAAGTGAATAAAACAATCGACATCAGAAATCTATTATGTAGTTCCAACAATAAAACATAACTGGTGATTATTCCGGAATGTCTCAGACATTCTCATCGCAGCATAAACTTTACGTCGTCGAGACAGATATTAAAGTAGTCCACGATGCTGATAAAGAGGTTTAGCATCGAGGTTTCTGTGCAAAGTGGCAATGTAAGTTATGTGTTCGAGTTTCAGAGACAATATTTATAGAAGCGTTGACTTGGACATAACCGATTCTATTGCTACCCTTGAATTTCTTGCATTCACTTTGGTTTGGTCTACAGTGAACCACACATTTAACACACATTAACATCACACACGTCACATCACAAACACACACATCACATTTTTAACTAATCCTCTAAAAACTTATTGACCATCAAATGGTGCACGCTTTTAAATTGATAAAGCTCTTAAAACTTTTTGGGCTTGTATTGAGTATTGGCTGTAGTTAACTTGCAGGTTTCTAGCAAATAAATTGTCCTCTGGGACTGGAAAAACGTTAACAATGTTCTTAACGAAATACATTACCGGATAATACATTACACTCAGAACCGATACGGTCGAATAAAAGCCACTATACTGGTGAGCCCCACAATTTTCCGGCTGGTAGTCTTGATATTTTTCCTAACGGAACCTGTCATGTTGGTGATAAAGAAACCGTGAAAAATTTGCAAATGCTCAGCCGTTGACAAGAAACTAAAACAAAATGAAACGTCCAAAGGACATAACTTCAAATCCTTCGAGCGAGAGAATCTTTGATGATACAAATCCAGTTAAAAATTTAGCTTTTTTCAGTTCGGTATCAAATTCCACAAAACGAGCGATGAATACTAAATTCACCGAAACATCGATAAGCCGAAACTCGTTTAGAAATCATAAAGCGTTATGTTAACTTAGCCTACATGCGCGGGTTTCAGGATTTACGCATTGAAAAAAAGAAACACGTTTCATGCTGAAGTTCGTATGTTTAACTTTTTCATTTCCTTTCTAGTTACGCCCCTTCCTCTTTTTGACTGGGTAATAAAAACGTTGTATTTTAAACAGTGAACCCAAATACAGTTTGTTGAACTTTTTAAACAATAAGTAACTACCTACTGGGTACTATTTAACTTTCCGCGCGCTTGGCACCCGCTGTTAGCATGGATGTTTATACCTCGGTAAACATTTTGTTATGTATGTATTATTAATACTGTATGCCGCACGGGTCGATCCGACAGGTTAAACTACGCTTGCCGGGGTTGGTCCGTGGATGGGTGACTATCTTTCCATACCAAGACCATTAACCACCACCACCACCATCCACTACCACCACCATCATCACCACCACCATCTTTCCATCTTTCTTTCCGTGCCTCGGAAAACACGTTAAGCCGTTGGTCCCGGCTGTCATTCGTGGATCTTTGACAGTCGTTACGGGTCGTCAGAAGTCCGAAAGTCTGACAACCAGTCTTCCAAGGGGTATCGTATTACCCAGTTACTGGGTTGTGGAGGTCAGATAGGCAGTCGCTCCATGTAAAATACAGGTATTCAGCTGCATCCGGTTAGACTGGAAGCCGACCCCATCATAGTTGGGAAAAGGCTAGGCGGATAGATAGATTAATACTGTATGTATAACTCTTATGTAAGAGTTTTTTTTACATTGTTCTCACATATAGAAGCAACAAGAATAATGTACCCAGGATTTTGTAATATCTATATTTAAGAGAGGGTCCATGGAGATCTACGTTTTGGGAATGGACAACTAGCTTGAACTTTCTGACTAACTGACCGACTCTTTGACAATTTAAAAGTGCCTGTAAATATTTTAATTATAATAAATGCTTTGAGTTTTAGTTTGATTTGTAATACCTGTATCTCGCGCTTCTGATGTTTGAGCCGTAGATGCGATCAATTTCTTTTTACGCAGCTAATAGAATATAAGGTGTAAACTAAACAGATAGTAAATTAATATTTGTTTTTTGCTTTCATGCTTTGACTTTGAAATTTAGCTTTCAACTAGCTGCTGGCCGCGGCTTCACCCGCGTGGTCCCTAATTCTCTTTCTATAATTAAAGTAGCCTACGTTACTCCTTATAACATCAACTATCTGCCAGTGAAAGTTCTGTCAAACCGGAACAAACAGACAAAAAAAATAAAAATTGTTTTTTTTTTGACATTACAAACAGACGTTGTGGCGTTATAGAAGCAGCCACAATGTTAAGTGCGCGCGTGTGTAAGGTGCCGACTGTTAACTGTTACATGACTGTGTGACTGTATGGAACGTTCACGGTTTTATGCATTTTGTGATTGGCACAGATTCAAGCGGGATTTGGAATGCGTGAAATGTGTTTGTTAGATGTTTTTGTAATCGTAGTTTCTTGTACAGCATTTTTTTTTGAAAAAGAAATAGTTGTATCGTATTTTTATCTCCTTTACTTTCTACCTACTTATAGGTAGGTACATTTTATGTCTTAGCTTGAAAACGTTTCGTAACTTGAGTTCATACGATCATTTGTTTTCCACATTCTCTTTCATCGCTAGATTGGCGAGAGTATTAATTGTAAATCTATGTTCACATGCTTGCTCCGGTGCCCCGAGGGAGTCGACTGAGTGGAAAGGTTGGCGATGCGTCACACACTAGATAATGTCTGAAATAAATGCTCCATTACATTCTATCTGATGTTTCTGTTTGTTCAGTTCACGTCCATTTAATTTCGTTAAGTTCAGATGTAGTTACATAAATGTTGGAGGATTTTTCCAAGTGTACCTATTTTGAATTCAGGCAATTATTGTTGTGATAGTTGACTGCTTAAATGTAATGGCGCGATGTTTTATGTGACATATAAAAACTCTTAGTTAGGTATGAAAAAAAAAATCATTCATTTTCTTTATGTATCAATATTCAATGCATTTTTATTCAAAAGACAAAGATGTTATTTTAAATGACAGGTGAAAATTAAAAAAATTTGTAAGTAGCAATGGGGAGTAATAGATGACTCAATATTCTGGAGTACGATTGACATCCAACATGATGCATCTGCCTCTGAATTAAGACTGTCAGAAGAATAAGCTCAGGTATTCTATTATTGCGTTTGATATTAAATGATAAGCGCGGCGCGTGGACCGCATATTTATTTGTCTGACATTGTAATAAAACGACGACGGTGCGCGACCACCAGCAGTCAATCAAAAACTATTAGATGGGGAAGTTATTATGTTTCTATGTTGTGTTATAAGTACTCAGATTGCCTCAGATTAAAAATAAATGCCCATTAGAACGAAAAAACTGGAAATCCAAAGTCGCTTTATTAAATGACGCAGAAAAAAGAAACACTATTTGCAGTAAATTATAATCCCACCAAAAACATTCTGTAAAAAACTAGCCAAGTCTCGATGGAGCTGCTTGTTTATTTCTAAAAAGTAATGAAATCTAGACAAAGTCGTGCCAAGTCTAAGGTTCCTTACTGCGATTTCTTTATTATTATAGTTAATGTTGTGTGACTTGGCCGTTGAAGGGTACACAAGGGTACAAAACCAGGTGCTCTATGACACCATTGCACCAATCTGTCGCCAGAACCGCTACCCATTGTCAATGCTGAATGCATGTGTTGCACAATCAACAACAGCCTAAAATGAGACACAAACGTTCAATTACCAATACCAGTATGGGCTATTATCTCGCTTAACAAACATAGGTAGTTACAACAGATTACACGACATTACACGACATTACGTAATTTTGTTTACACGTAATGTCGTGTAATGTCGTGTAATCTGTTGTAACTACCTATGTTTGTTAAGCGAGATAATAGCCCATACTGGTATTGGTAATTGAACGTTTGTGTCTCATTTTAGGCTGTTGTTGATTGTGCAACACATGCATTCAGCATTGACAATGGGTAGCGGTTCTGGCGACAGATTGGTGCAATGGTGTCATAGAGCACCTGGTTTTGTACCCTTGTGTACCCTTCAACGGCCAAGTCACACAACATTAACTATAATAATAAAGAAATCGCAGTAAGGAACCTTAGACTTGGCACGACTTTGTCTAGATTTCATTACTTTTTAGAAATAAACAAGCAGCTCCATCGAGACTTGGCTAGTTTTTTACAGAATGTTTTTGGTGGGATTTCACTTCTTTTTGTAGAAACGTGGGCATATTGATTTATTGTATTAGATTTTCTTATTTGACACAGTTTCTTTCTTTTTAGGAGTAGTTTTTTCTTTTGCTTTTTTTATTATTACAAATCTTTCTTTTCTTTTTTTCCGGTTCTGATTCTTGTACAGTAGCAACAGTTTTTCGTATTGCCCATTCGCGTTCATTATTTATTCTTTTAGACGGTTTAGACGGCTTCATTTCTGAAAGATCGGCGCGGTATTTACGCCTAAGCCGGTTATATTCGGTGATCGCTGAAGCTTGAGCTTTTATACTCTTGAAGTCAACATTTATGAGGTGCACCCCATGAAGATTGGTTATTCGTGAAAGCGCCACGTAGGCTTGGCCACAAGAGAATATGGAGGTGCCAATGTCCATGAGGGCATTTTTTAGACTTAGACCTTGGCTCTTGTGAATTGTTAGGGCATACGCCACACAGATATGGAATTGTTCTCTGTACACGCATGCCCGGGGTATAATCTCAAATTTCTTAATTATTAGACAAGTGTCAATATAATTAATTATCAATGAACTTTCTACCAAAGGTATTACCTACGTAGTACTGAAATACAGCTAAATTAATGATATTTTTAAACGAAACGAAGTAATATCTAACTAAATAAACGAAACCTAGAATACTAGAAAAGTACTTATAAACACGAACGCGATTCGAAGTACTGCCTAACTGTAAATTAAACCTAGAAAACTAAGAGTACTAAATAACTAACAATTAAATAAATTATTCAATTAAAACTTCTTTTAAATCTAATAAGTAATAATCAGTAATCCGTCACTAATCATAAAATTCCTAACCTATTCAAATCTTCGAATTGTTATAATAACAACCTGCTAATTAAACTTAGCAAACCAACCTCACGAAATAATAAGCGAAATCAACGAAATGCAAATAATCCCTCCCTAGCAAACGTTTTCAAGCGCAGTAGAAGAATGTCGTAAACGACTGTAACGCGGCCGGTTGCCGCTTCGCCATATAAGGTTATCAGAAAAACAAACGTAAGCGCGTTTTAAAATACAGTCAGCGCTATCTAGCGACGTGTGCGGGTATCACTGCCACTCTTAGTCCAATGCATTATATTTTGACCAAATTTTGAGCGAAATTGAGCGAAATTAATATTTTTGTGTAATTTGTGTAATGTTCGAGTAGAATAAAGTTAATCGTTCGAATATTTCTTCTTGTAAACTTGTAAGTATAAAAGCCAGTCTAGTCTTATCCAGAGTTTTCCTTTAAATTTATTTATATGCGTATTAAAAGCAGAAGGGGAGGCATTCGCCCAGCAGTGAGACGCTATAGGCTAGATTAAATTAGATTAGAAGATGTGTCCCACTACGCTGGATTTTTGCAATGACTGTCGTTTTTTTTATGTACCAATAGTAGAAGGGGGCATTACCATATCTCTAATACAGCTGAGACCAGCTGAGGGTTCTTCATCAGATACTTCAGACCTTCGATTTTTGACATCAAATGAAGCGGCCCACCAAGTTGAATATTTTTTGTAAAGGCGGTATGTCGATCTCTAATAGTTTGGTTGGGCTCTTGTGTTTTCTAATCAGGGTCAGCAGGTACTCCAGATCTTCGATTTTCCTAGTTTTTATAGTTTTCCCTTTATGTGGCTAATAAACCCTAACTCTGTACCAAATTTCAGCTCTCTGAGTTTATGGGAAGTACTAGTTCTATTCTGATGATCATGAGTGAGTGAGTGTCATAAATGCGAAACTTTGCTTTCGCTTAACTTCGGAACTAAATGACCTACAGACTTGAAATTTTGGATTTTAAGTATGTGATTATAGTTTACTGGATGACGAAAATTTCTGCGTTCTGATCTTATCCAGAGGTTCTCAAATAGGGGCTTGAAAATGCGGCGAAATGGTTCCAGTAAAGGATGGTCCGGCAGTGTTTGCTTCGCGCTCGATACTTGGCGGGGGCACTGCCGTGCCCCCCGATAACGAATTAAAGTAAAGACTGGAACTGGCGAGTTAACATAAAAACATAATTTAGTGTTCACGGAAATAAAAAAAGTTTTCCTCACTACATTCTCATTTTCATTGGTTGGGTCAGTTCGCAATAACATTTCCAACTTTTTCAGTTAACCTAGATTTTCAAACGTTTTGTACGCTCCTTGCTGTCCAGTAAGCCACAATTTATTTTCACATGCTATGCTTTTCATTCATAAATACCTACTATTCCTTTTTCTTTCTATTTATTCTGACGGTAACGTGTTATATAATTTAGTTGCTCTTGTCTTAAATGTGAATATTTACGTTTAAGACCCGTACGATAGTGAAAAGCTGTATTTATCTAAAAGGAGACGAATATAAACGAACTAAATTATTAGAAGCTAACGTTTTGCACAATTTTATGCTCATATATAATATATACGACTTTTGATTTCGTAGTTTGCTACGAGAGTCTCCTCATGTCTAGAATCACGTCGAGACATTACCATTTATTTACAACGTTATATTCTAACGTAATATAAGGTAATAAAATGTAAATTGTAGTCTGTATAGAACGCGAACTTAATTTCTTTATAGACTCGTGCCCTTATTTTTTCATATTTGGGATAGACGCAACATGTCTTTTTCTTCCATACTTTTCTATTACACATTAGAATAATAATTATTCTTTGAAAATACGAGTAAGTACGTAGCGTAGCCTTTTTCAGGCATTGATATGAAAGCCTATTATTACATTAACTATTATTGCTTACGTATTACAAGTTTCATGCGACTGTGTGCCGAAAATATAAAACTACAAAGAAAAATTTGAAATGATTATTAGGAGCAAATTTTTTTGTACAATTATGTAATTACCTAAGCTTCTGTAAGTCTAAGAAAATATCTGATATAATTGAAAACCTATATCCAAAATATGTTCTGCATTTTGAATTCTAATTACAATGAGAATAATCCGGACTAATTTATAATAATATATTTCGGCAGCCCTGTTAACGTTAAATATTCAGTAGCAGCCGGTGGTGAAGGTGAACCGGAATATCCGCCGGTGATTAGCTGGTAATTATGTACAGCGACCGGAGAACGGACCCGATTATCATAAACACACACATAAGATTATTAAAACGAAAATGACAAATAAAACGAAATTGTTATATGATGAGAAAACAGTATTTTTTTATTACCACGGATTTTTGATATTTCAAAAGTTTTCGTCCATGATTTTAAGATTAACAAAGAACTAATTAAAACCAACAAATTAAATCAGTATTTCAAAACATCTTCAATTTTTTATTTAATGCTCCATTGACTTGAAAAAATCCACCCATTCGTGCTTTAAAGCTCTTGAATACTAATTCTGTCGTACCTAATCAACAGTTCTGTCTCTCGCGGGCTCCCGAGATATTTAATTGCACAATGCTAAGTCGAGATATTCACATTTTGCTTTTCGTTTTACAAACATTTCAGAAGAACGGACGCGGAATAAATAAATAAATGAGGAATTATTTAAGGGGTGTCTGAAGGGGTGGTGGGAGGTGTGAAACTTTAACAATTTGTTTGTTTACGTTTGGTTCGATGTGGTATTTCTCATTACAAGTTGGATTAGTGTGGTGGCTGAACTGGTTAAGAAGTTTTCAAATGTTCGAGATATAGCTTGTTAACCGTACAGCAAACAATTAAGCTTACTGATTTTATAAATTTTGAATAGCTAAAGGTGCAAAAAATGTTAAAATATTTCCAAGTGATCTGCGACATAATAAACAAACGCGCATTTTTCTGCTAAGTTAGTGAAACCTTATATATAAAACAAAGTCCCTCGCCGCGTCTGTCCGTCCGTCTGTCTGTCTGAATGGAATGTTGGAAAAAATCATGTCGACTGGGAGCTTTACTGGCGTGCGCCGCGTAAACCGTTAGAAATACATAAAATTTATGCTCTACAGGTCTGAACATCTCAAAAAGTTCAACATAGAAGTCCGCGATGATATATGCCTATCTTCTAAGGATGACCCACAGTAATCATTATTATCTTTCAGAATTTAATAAAAAAATAATTGTTATTTCCGAAGCTATTTTGACCGGTATCATATTGATCATTATCCAATAAAATATGTTATTTAAATTGGGCAATACAAAAAACCAAATTAAAAAAAAAACTAAAAAATACATGCCTATGCTAATAAAAAAAAATACGCCAAATTAAAACACAGACGCACTTATGCTAATATGTCTATGCTTTTATTTTAAAATATGCCTTGACATCATAATCATTTATTCAAATGAATAGTTTAAAAGATATCACAGATATTCAGATTTGTCCCGTAACTCTTTTTAGGGTTCCGTACCAAAATGGTAAAAAGGAACCCTTATGGTGCGACTCAGTCTGTCTGTCCGTCTGTCTGTCACAGCTGGATATCTCTAGAACTACTAAGGCTATCAACTTGAAATTTGGAATAGTTTTAGATGACATTTGCCCAACTATTTTGCAAATATGAAAGAAACTAAAAAAAAAATTATTTGCAGCTGTAACTGAACAGGTGTCTTAAAAATTCGAAATGGGGCTACTAGGGGTATATGGGGTATCATATGAAAGAGCGCTATTTTCATATTCTCAAATAATTTTCGAACGCACAGTTTTCGACTTTTGATGAATAATAAAAAAAAATACCGTTCCCCCTCCCTTATCTCCGAAGTTTGCATAGAGAAAAATCTGAAATTATTATTCGTGATAGAAGTTTATGTAAAGATTAGAGGGAAAATAAAACAATGCCTCTAAATAGCACACTTTTTCAGAAATCATCAACAAATATTACATTAGTTCCACTAGCGGTCAAGAGCTGACCTAAAACTGCAATGTTGTACACCGCAGTGTGCAGTGTTATAATTCTCTGATGAATATAGGCCTCGCCGATGAAAATTTAAAATGGTACGAAACCCTCGGTGCGCGAGTCTGACTCGCTCTTGAGCGGTTTTTTTTTTTTTGTAAAATGGCTATTTAACTTCCGGACTAACAAACAGACGGCCATAACGAAATTGTAAGCGTTCCGATTTTACCATTTGGCTACGGAACCCTAAAAAGGACAATTATTACTGAAAATCGGTAATACAGTATCGGTCTAAAACGTTTTCAACGAATTATACCTACCGTTGCAAAAAATTTCATATCCTTCCACTTTACGAAAGGCGAAAAATATCAGATCTTGTGTTTCTTTTCAAGATTGCCAATGGAACAACTGGTGTTACAGAGATGTTACACAGAATCGAGCTGCGAGTGCCGTCTGTGTTCTTGCGTAGACCTCATTTATTGCACACTCCAGTGGTAGCCACTACGTACAGACGGAACTCGTACATGATGAGAGCCAGTCACATGTACAACGCAACCTGCCAGGAAGCTGATATCGACATTTTCTATACTAGTATTCCTAAATTGAAGAAAATTTTATCTAATGGCTTCTTCGAGCGTAAATAGTATTTTTTCTGTTTTTGTTGCGTATAGTTTTACTGTCAATTTTTTTTTTGTCGTGTTCATATGATTTAATTAAGTATAAACTACATGTGGAAACTTGTAATTGGCCATATTTTGTTTAAACTATTAATTATTGTGTCTGTTTAGCTGTAAGTTTTCCAAAAAATAAAATAAATAAATATCAGATTGTCATAATGAATTAATTCATAAAACGGCCCTGGCCACAAGTCGTAACAGAGTACAGTTCACTGGAGTACAGTTCGCCTCATTTCCGATATTCACCACCGGCCATCATTGTGCTCGCCACATTATACTACAACGCATATTGTTCGACGTCTTTTCACGATTTTCGCGATGATGATGTGAAAATTTTTCGGTCACAGATTTCTCAGTTACTGTCATTCCGTAGGTACCAGACATTTATTCGATTTAAACAACAACTTCAATAATAACTGCAAAATTTTTATATAAAATCCTTTCAGTTATAGATTGTAAGACAATACGCAGTGACTCGTGAGGTATTATTGCACATCACTGATTGCAGCTATGTAATGCTGGGTATTTGCTGTGGAGGAACGTCGGTTAGAGAATGTAGGTATCACAAATTCATGGAACACGTCTTGTGCAGAAAGACCTATACTTTATTTCTTCATTATTTATTTTTTATTTGTTATCTTTAATGTATTTTTTTTTTGTTTATTTAATTAAAGACAGAAATTACTCGTGTTTTTAAGTAATATGACCAAAAGATGAAAATTACAATTTATTCAAACACAGTATCAGTATTTATGAATTTTCACAACAGAAACAACATTCGTATTCAGTGAAGAGTTGTTTTATAACATTTCCGTACACGGTACGCCTGTACGCGGGTACGCGGTGTTGCCTAGATTACATGGTGGTACGCGCTCACAGAGTTTGTAAAGAAGATGCTGCATGAGATTTAGAGCAATGGTAAATAGACATGACATACATTTATTGTGTTTGTATGTAAGTACCTGCTTACACAAAGTACAACGTAAACCTTATTACAACCTGAATTCGGAAAAGTATCAAAAACATTGGTGTACGCATATCTACACAAATGTTTATGTATTTATTTTATCGGTGTCAGTTTTTGCGAATAAAAAAACTTATTAACATCTTTGTAAGTCTCCATTGTAAATATCGTTATTTTTCCCTCAGATCCAATACAAAAAGTATATCTTGACTCATCGCCACCTCATCAATTGTTTCTTCGTCAAGTGCTAGCAATTCATCAAGCTCTCGCTTCTAATCTCCTCTCTCCGTCTAATTGTAAATACCGTAATAGCCTACAATGGTAGGATCAAGCTGACGGTATGCTCGGACAACGCTGACATCCGACTAATTTACGATGTCATAACTTACTCGCCGACACTACGGCAGTGGTATTGTTTTGCAATTTGTTTGTTTGTAACGAATATTTTTTGTAGCATTTTATATTGTGTGTTGAAAGTGTTTCAGCAAGTTAGCTCACATAACATAAAGTTGACTGTTTCGCTGTGCGTGGCCAAAGGTCTATAGGGTATATTTCACTAAAATATTTCATAAACCTCCATTTTTATCAAACCTTAGTAGGTACAGAACCTAATATAAAAATTTCCACGTTACAGGTTTTCAGATATTTCTATTTGATTTAACTTTTTACACAGCAACGGTAAACACGAAACATTGGCTGTAATTGCTGTAGATATGAGAAAATGTACCTATCGAAAAAAAAAGGTCTCCTTCATTTTTTTCAAGGCAAATATTATGTTGTTACCTTTTTAATTCTTCGCTAAGTGCCTATAAATACGTTGTTAAAATTAATGCAAATTGACGTTAAATTTAATAAGAGAATTTCGTAAACTCGTTTTTATTAAGAAAGGAGCATGGAAATCAAAGGAAGCAAGTGTACTAGATAATAATTAATGAAAGTAATTTTAGATAAACAAGAGACGCGTAAATACGAATTATTGTGCGGTAATGTTGTCGTAAAAGTAACAATATTAGCATTCTAATTCAAGCTGAATATCTTCTGAGTATGTGTGGGGCGGGTACTTTGTGGTTTTCACAATGTAAATAATGTTAATTTGTACAGTAACAAAGTTATAATATATAGTTAAAATTACTTTCGGAAAAATATATTAAGGAATATTTTCTCTTCATAAAAAGCCGGAAAAACCAAGGTTTTACCTATATATATGACTATATTACAATAGTTATCTAGACAGGGTTCAGTCCAGGACTATAATAATATAGTCCCACCCCACATGATACCTTTTTTTTTTTTTTCGCAGCCCCGGCAGGCATTGGACCTAGCGGACCCCGTCAATTCTGCTGACATCTCTTTGAGGCGCGCGTGGAACACAACGCGCCGTCGACCCGGGCTTAGTCCTTATCGGACGGCGAGCTACCCATTGCTCACCGTCCGCAAGCCCGCGCCTACGGTGGCCGGAAATCTGCCTGTGATTCCCGACGCCCAGGGCGTCTCCTCCTGCGGCGGTTAGGGGCACGAGGGCGCGAAATTTGCCTCTCCCTCACGCACTTCGCCTCCTCCTTCGCGAGCATTACTGCTTCGTAGAAGGAGGTGACGGCCTCCCATTTCCTCTCGCTCCGTAGCATGGCCTGAATTAGGGCCGGACGCGAGAGATCACCGCCGCCGATCGCCTCCACAAGGACACAGCGATGCCCTGCCCAAACCGGGCAGACCTCCACCGTATGCTCCACCGTGTCCTCCAGGCGATCCACACAGTGACGACACCTGGGCGTTTCCTCCCGCTTTATCCTGAACAGGTACCTCCCGAAACAGCCGTGTCCGGTGAGGACCTGCGTCAGGCGGAAAGTGAGGACGCCGTGGCGCCTCTCTAGCCACTCCTCAAAGAGGGGTCTTATCGCCGCAATTGTGGCGTGCCCAACCCCACATGATACCTGTCATTGAGTTGTATTTGCTACATTAAATACTAGCTTTCGACAGCGGCTTCGCCCGCGTGATATCTTTATAAATTATAGCCTATATTACTCAGTGAGATGGACCGATGACCTTGTAAAGGCCGCAGGAATCCGCTGGATGCGGAAAGCACAGAATCGGTCGAAGTGGCGGTGCTTGGAGGAGACCTATGTCCAGCAGTGGATGTTTTTCGTCTGAAATGATGATGATGATAATAATTACTCAGTGATAATAAAGCATTCTACTGGTGAAAGAATTTCTAAAATCAGTCCAGTAGTTATTGCGTTTATTCATTAATCAAAATCAAATCTTTTCTCTTTATAATATTAGTTTAGATGACACAAGTCACGTGTAAACCTACCTATAAAGGTTTTAATATCAGCAAGCATAAAAGTCAATCCGCAATAAACAAAAAGTTATTTTAACAATTTGTCAAAGTATACAATAAAACCGAATTGGCGATAGACGTGCCAGAAACAATTTAGATTCTGTCACTAACTTACGATTCATCTTCCGTTGTATATACCTTCGATTTTACAATTATTGGAATAAGGAGGAATATTGGATGGATATAGTCCGGGAAAATCGTTTTCTAATAGCAAAGTTACTTTTATCTAGATTCACTTTCCGTGGCAGGAAATAAAACGTGTTTACGGCGGTTGCCCAACAAGATCGTACTGTTTATTAAATGGATGTCAGGTGACAGTAAACGAAACAGAAAAGAAGAGCTGTGAAAATAAACAGGGACAGTTTGATTGGTAATAAAATGTTTTTTCTACTTTTATTACAAGTTTGTCCTATTTTATTTAAGATTGGTTATCATAAGCCTGTAAGACGCGATAGTCACCGTGACTTCTTTTAGCGATGCAAGACATAAACAGCAATTTTATGGTTTTCATCTCCCGAATACGTCCAGGACGGAATCTGAAATCGTACTTATTTTAAAATATACTAGCTGCGCTATAAGGCTAGTATATCTTAAAATAAGTACACAAATTCCGGGACCATGCACGTATTTGAGCAATAAATTGCTAAACTTAGCTGCAGCAGTGGCTCCCTCTTGAATAAATTTCACATTTATTCCGGATGCGTCCTCGATGCCAACACTTCAGGGTTATGAAAATGAAACTCGCGTTTTGATTAATTGTTGTGACGCCTACAGTGGACTAGTGATGACAACATGTTAATCCTACCTAACCTAGGAAATTAAGGTTTAGAAAAGGAGAAGTGTTAAGTTTAAGGTAGGTTTTTTATTTGACTAAATAGGTACAGGTAATAAGGTGCATTGAACAGACACGTGCAGACAAGCGACATCATTAAATTATTTAAGATCCACAACTAGGTTCGAAATAACAGTCTAACTACTTTACTAGGCACGGCATTTAAAGTGATGTTCCTAACTATTTTCCACTGCTCCAGAGTGGAAAATAATAATAATAAAATCAGAGCAACTTTACTACTCACCTAAAGTGTCTGTAAAATATGAAAAGAATTTTCTTGACTTTTAAAGAGAAGTCGAGATAAGTGCGGTTGTTGCCTTTTTTCTAATAAATGACTCACTTTTCTGAGATGCTTCCTTAAATTACAGCACCTTTGTCTTTTCACACTTGCTGCTTTTTGGAAACGAGTGCGCTGAAGGTTGAAGATAACAGACATGTATATCTTGTTCTCTTAATATTTTGACGGAATAGTTTTAGGTACTATATTATTTGGCTCATAACATGAATACAAGAAAGCTCTCTGTATTAATGTAAAGTTTGCAATTTACTCATATTCTAAGTCATTTCTGGAGGTGAGGAATCATCCGCCAAACTCAAGGTACCTCGAAACCTACTATATATATTTATTTATTTCAGACCAAATTACACGATCCATAAGTTGTTAGTAAAGGTCTTAACCTAATGTTAGTAAAAACTACACTATATACAAAATTAAAACGACTGACACCTATGTGTGCAGTCGTATCCAGTGAGCCAGCATGGGGCTGTCCCACTTATCACACAATACACTCAGGATGCTGTGGGAGCTAAGTAGCACGTACTCTGCCGAGAATAGAAGCGCACCGTTTCCATATAATGGCATGAATACCATCAACCCTGGCCTCGGTGAACATCCCGGAAGCGCTACAAAAGCGTGGTAGACCCAACAGCATCCTGAATACATTGTTATACTGGACACGCAGGGCGTTGTATGCCCTCAGCGTATACTTGACCCATAGACTGCACGTGTAAAAAGACTGGCATTATGGTCTAAAAACGGTTATAGGGGGGTTAGGGGGAGGGGGATAGGGTTGTAGCATTGACTAAAATCAGCACGCAACTTGCTAATTATGGGTTCGATAAGGACGGCACGTTCTCTTATGTAATTTCTAGCACAGCGTGCCAGTTTAAAGTAACGCTGAACACGTCACAAAAATCCTCGACTCATATTATCTGAGATAAAATTCGAGAAAAAACAATTCACTCAAACTTGCGATTAAGAATACCATTTGGAGGGCGTTTCTGTGGCCGTTGTCTTAGCGACCTGAGTCACTTATGAGTCGACGATGTTCCTTCAAACGAACTTAGAACATCGGCTCAATGCTGGCTAAAATGACGGTTACTTTTATTTTACAAATTGACTTCTAAAGAAGGGATTTAAAATACTGTCAGCCATTTTATAAAAAAGTTTTGGAAAACCTCAACAGCCACTTTCATTTCGGTATAATGGCTATTGTGTGGTAATAAAGCGTCCCCGGGGTATTAAACGCTGTTTCAGTATCATAAAACCTTCCTAACATTTTGTCCTGTGACCATAAACGAGCTGAGAATATTAACCAGTTAGCTTTAATAAATTAGAGCAAAATCTGACCATAACCTACATCGAGATAACATTATTTTAGTAGTTTAATATAACATGCAATATGTTTGCTGTAACGCGGGTACTGTGTTTATTCTTTTTTTCTAGTTGCGCATTCTATTAAGTTTTTGCTGAAGAGTTTGTTGCGCTATTTCTTCTTTCTAGTGGGCGGGCGTTTTGTAGGACTGTCTTAAATAATTTTGACGTTCAAGAAGTTCTGATTTTCAGCCTAATTTGAAGAAAATAAATAACATTAATTTGTAAAGAGATTGTCCCTCAATAATACTACCATCACTTATTGTACAAAATACTTTAATTTGTAAAATGAATCATACACGAGGAAAAAAATCTAACGTCATTCAAAACAAGCCACTGCCATTCAGACAGACCAACAACACGCATGGGCGTCATCCGCGCATGGCACGCAAGCTGCGATTCGCTGAGGAGCCGGACTGCCACCTTACACATTTGATTAATGAAAATCGTTACAGTCAATTTTGTCTCTAAACGCAGATTTTGATCATTATCACGCCTACATTAATCAATTGCAATGACACTAGGTACTGAATTTTGATTTTGCTTCAAGGCTCTCAGCGTGTCAAAAGTGTGGACAACATAAACTTCTTCAGGAATCACTTTGAAATCTCTTACAAAATTGTTTTTAATTGAGTTTCTATTTTATCTTTGAAATTCTTTAAAGTATAACCTGTAAAACCTCGCCGACTTTGCTAATAACCTAATTAAGAAATTAATATTATCATACAACCCAATTTTGTCTGCAATTATAAAGCGATAGAGCTCTGAAAAGGTAGACCTTTGTGCCTAAGTACGTACCTATTACTGAAATCATCAGTTAATTAGAGGAATAAGACGGACCACTTTATTTGTCGAGTTGGGAGTAGCATTCAGTGTTGGGTCTGATTGCGCTTGCCGCAGTAGGCATATTAGTCCACTGAGTAGCGAAATCTAATTGGGGCAATGAGATAGGACCTTTTTCTTAATTAACTTTTCTATTAGGAAAAAAGAAGTGAAAAAGTAGAACAAAAAAAGGTAGAAAAATAAGCTTTTAGTAACTTAGGAACCAAAATTAGTTAACTTGATAACCTACCTTTGCAGACATTAAAAAAATGCATAGAAACCACGCACAATATCAGAAGCACTACTCACATTTCTTAGCCATTCTATCCAGTAATCTAATACACACACATCACGTGAGGAAAACCTCGTTTATTTCCACTATTCAATCTGTTAATCACACAGTGGCGCTGTCCGGTCAATTACACTATAAATAAAGCGCGCTGTGGCTTCCATGACGAGGGTACATGTCATGACGCGCGGTACACACACTGTTGTACGTAATGGGTAACAGAGGAACGATAGTAAACGAATTAAGTTTTGTAAAAGATGTTGGAAGAATCCATTTCTTTAGTGCTCTTTATATGAGAGTGTTCATGATTGAAAAACCGGCCAAGTGCGTGTTGGACCACGCACGATGAAGGGTTCCGTAGTTGGGATGAATTTATCCCAAAAACAAACTTAACTTTGTATTTGATACACATGTTCTCCCTTAAGCAATGTATGGGAAAACATGTTTTTGCAACTGCAAAGTTAAGTTGGTCGATTATTACTCGTTAACTTGTAGAGCCTATTTAGCTGTGATAGTTTTCCTTTTAATTTTGTCATATAAACTACTGCTGTGATTTTTTTCACACATCCAAAACCTAGTCACATCCACACCAAAATCCCACATCCAAAATCTAGTTGGCAGGGGGACACTTGACTCTTACAAAAATTAGCACTTTAAAACTTAATATTTCGCAAACAGATCCCTGAATCCAAAAATGACGATACCCCAAAACCATGGGATAAAAAAAAAATAACGCCACCACTTTACGTGTAGGGGAGGTACCCTAAAAAGTGTTTTACCACTTTGTCGACGTAATTAATATCGTATACCTATTGCAAATTACAGCTTTCTAGTACTAAGGGTCTCGGAGCTAGACCGCGGACAGACAGACAGACAGAGAGACGGGTATGATGTTTGGAATCTATGTTTCTAGAAACTGAGAATTCATTCACGAAACGTTAAGGTCTGAATTTCAGGCGGGATCTCATGGTGGAATGGAGAGTGCGATTGTCGCAACCCAGCGCTGGGCACCACGCCACAATTGCGGCGATAAGACCCCTCTTTGAGGAGTGGCTAGAGAGGCGCCACGGCGTCCTCACCTTCCGCCTGACGCAGGTCCTCACCGGACACGGCTGTTTCGGGAGGTACCTGTTCAGGATAAAGCGGGAGGAAACGCTCGGGTGTCGTCATTGTGTGGATCGCCCGGAGGACACGGTGGAGCATACGGTGAAGGTCTGCCCGGCTTGAAAAAGGATCTGAATTTCAAATCCACGCTTTAACCACGAGAGTGTATTTAATAAATTAAGCGTATTGAGTTGAGTTTTTACGAAAACTGTAAAATAGGTACCAAAATTATTTTGGTGCCAATCTAGGAATATAGCTTTGAATTTTAAGTACCTACTGTTTATCGAAGTTATTCAGTAATAAAACCTCTGGACTTCAAACTCACGCATTTCATTACAAATATATACGCAATAAATTAAACATATTACGTTTGGGCTCCTATGATTACATTATCAGACCACAGACTGAATAAATAACGTGAGCAGAGCACACAAGACAGTTTCCAATAATATAATTTCACATGTGACGTTGCATCACAAGCTACGGGAGAAGCATAATGTCATGCAGCGTATTTTTCTTTTTATGCAGAAGTTACAATTTATAATTGTGTTGATTGCTTGTTACCTTCGTTGTGCGCGTAGGAAAAAATGATAAAATATCACGTTCCTGAACCAATGAAAATGTGTTAATTAAAAATGATAGCAGGTTCACTGTCCACAGACCACATACGGTCTGTAGAGAGACTTCCATATCAGTCCACAGACCGTATGTGGTATGTTCGCCCGTACAATTTCTAAGTCATCTGATACTGTGGACGTAAGGAGAAAGTCTCGTATTTAATGCGGACTTGGCAGGACACATCATAAGGATTATAAAAAGTGCTGGAGTTATGGACCATTCCCACTCTGGAGCCTGGACAGTGAACCTGATAGGAAGCTCGTTAGAATTTTATTGGGAACTACAATCTGTATGCTGCCATTGGGCATGTAGTAGGTACATTGGGTAAAGTGCGAGTTTCGTAACTTTGTTTTGAAAAGCTATATGTATAGATAGCTGCGATCTAAGATGTATCTTACTGACACAATGTAGATGAGGGTACGCAATTTTATTTATTTCAAGCACAACAGGGGGCTGTCGTGCATCCCTCACAAGGTTCTCCATTTGTGTGTATCACCGTTTTTTACATAGAAACTTCTGTTTGTATTTTTCCTATCAAAGTTTCGTATATTTGCGGTTCTGGTCCCAAATGTTTTAAATGAATGTGTCCCAACAGTGTTACATGTGTTGTGTTTGTGGGACATGGGACTGACACAGATGTTTTATGAAACGGAAGAAGATACCTACTTATCTGATATTCCAAAGGGTAAATGGTTAGATAAAAACATGATTTGTTGTCGATAGGGAATCCCGAAACTCATGCATAATAAAAGGATATCCCTAAATATGTTCATTGGAAGTAAATACATAGATGTTTTCGCTTGTAAAATGGTTTCAAATGAAACCTACGAACTGTTGTTTATTTTTATCATTCTAACTAAAAGTTATACCCGATAACTTACAGATTTTTTTTTTGAAAGCCTTGAAATAGCTCGAAACATTTACACTAATTGACGATTCCGAGTGCCGGATAAAAATTCAGTGTTAAGGCACAAGCTCTCGTCGTATATTTGATAATAATAAAATACTATTTGGCAGCAGTAAGCTCACGTACGTACGGACGTAACTAACAATATTGCGGCGGGATTTTATCACGCACTGGATTTTCAACTTTCAGTGTTAAGCCAAGCATTGAGAATCCAATAAAGTGCTTCACAACGTGTCTAAAAGACTTACTGTTAGATTTTCAACTCTCGGCGCTCAGCAGAGCGTTGAATATCCAGTGTGCAAAAAAAACACCGTAGGTAAAAATCGCCCGTGCGCACCTGGGCTTATTATAATCATGCAACACCCATTCAACTTTATCCGCTTTATAAATAGCGTTCAAACTATCACCAAACTTACAAACCAGGAGTCCACGTCACAATGTTTCAGATGTATCATTGCATTGCCAAGTCTGACCAAAACTACAAACATTTTAAGCAGAAACTTTTTAACTTGGCTGATAAAACTAGATGATGTTCGCTGAAAATGCAGGTTAGTAACCCTGCTAGAATTATTGATCGGTTAGTTGTTTCTTAGATAAAAATAGTGACCTTGATATTACTATAACGTGATCTATTATAGTCCGAAAAGATCCTCGTCAAATTATCTAGGTATAACGGTCTCGTTAATCCAAGTTATATTTTAGAAAAGTTCCTCTAATTCAAATCCAGATATTTTAAATCTTAAAGAATTTCGGGTCTAATTTATATAGTAAGTTCTTAAAATTACAATCCGATTATCTTCAACGACATAAAATGTGAACGGTTAATAGTATTAACTGAAAGAAACAACATCTTCTAAAATGAATTGGGTCTAAACTCCGCGAAACAATCGCTTTAACTTTCAAACGACACCTAAAATTAATTCGAATATTTCGTTTTCCTCTCTTATAGCCGCTTACAATAAAGTTTAGTAAACAATATTAAGAATGTTTAAGCAAAGCCATCAGCAGGAACAAGTTTAATCTTGAGACAGCGACCATTACGAGTAATTGAAAAATACAGGAAAACTTCAAAATAACCATTTTCCAAAACTTCCCGTTGTAAAAGAACTGCTATTAGGGAAAAACGATGTAATGGGAATACGTAGGTACTCAATTTTATAAATAAAACCCTGACGATTGACGGCTAAAAATGATTTGTCTAGAAATGAGATAAAAAAACTATGGTGATTTCATAAAATATCTTGCTGGTTGCTAGAAAATAAATCTTATTTCATCGAAGTAACGAACCAAGCCTAGGAAGAGATTGGATTTCCGTATTGCTGCAACATCAGCTTCAAGTTTCAGTCGAGTCAAATAACATGGTTGTAGATGTAATTTTGTGCTGCAGGCTCCGCAGAATATGGTTGACATAATTTACTTTCCATCCTGAAATGTTGATTATTATGTCTCGTGCAAAAATAACGTGCGATGAAGAAAGAAGTAATTTCGGCCAAAAGACGTCCACTGCTGGACATAGGCCTCTCCCAAGCACCGCCACTTCGACCGTTTCTGTGCTTCTCGCATCCAGAGGATTCCTGCGGCCGAGGGGAGAAAGAAGAATAATATAAATATTTTTATACTAGAATCGGCATGACATTATGCAGTAGGTACCGTAAATCAAATGACATATTTAATTTATCCCATACATTGTGCCGCATGCTTGTTGTTTCCATTGAACTCACCAACGCTCGTTTCATGAACAACGTCATTTGATATGGACATTGAACATGGCTCGACAAAACACATTTGATATTCGTTTGAACTATTCGAATGGATTCGATTTCGCGATAGAGTTGTTGGAAAGGTCAAAATTATTGTATACTGTGTGCCTACTCCGTTTTACCGTTTCTGTTTCAACGAATTATTTGAAGGTCTCAGTTATCAGGAGGCCTATATACCACCAGCTCAAAAGCAGTATTATTTTAATATTACTTCAGTGGGAGAAAGAGATGGAGCTATACGTCCTGTAGAGCTTCATCTCTTTCCCACACTGAAGTTATATTAAAATAATACTGATTTATGAGCTGGTGGTAGGCCCCCAGGTGTCGTAGGTAGAAAGTAAAAGTAGTAATAAACATGGAGCATATGCCATTAATTACCTGAAAATCGTAAATAGGTCAGGACAGTGTTTATACCCAAACAACAACTTTACTTAAGTAGGTAACTATGTGTATACTCGGACTTTGATCCGCCCACACAGTCTTCAGTGGTCTGCAAACATTCTGTGGTCTACTGAAGAATATTTTCGTAACCTTTTACGTATTTTTATGAAATTCTTTTTAGAAATAAACTAGCAATTTTAGAAATGTTTTGGGCCTTCAGTCTGCTATTTAATTAAAGTTAAATTCTAATTTATTGCGGTACACAAAAATATTAGTCTGCTAATGCTAGTATAATTAGTTCATAAAATAAATTACCTAAAACATTCTTGTTCATGTTTTCAAAATGGAACCTTGTTTCCACAGCAACTTTATGAATTTTAAATTAGAAACCCAACAAAAAAATATCTTGTTCGGCCGGAAAGATGTAAGAAAATGGCTATTGCGCCGTAAAAGTTTGGAAAACCAAGCGTTAATCGAAAGGCTCTCACGCACAACAAAGCCTGGGACATAGATTGCCTCATTTTCTTCTCAACACTACCGCATAATACCTCACTGAATAAATAGCCTAATTATTGAGCTATTTTCTTTGGCCTCGATTTAATAATCCACAAATTATTGCACTTTCCTCACAATATTGAAGAGGCAACCTTTTAATGTTTTTGGTACAAGATCAGTAGCTAAAATATAAATTCGTTTTGCGGTCATATCCCCGAGGAAACGTTGTGACCCAATATAAATAACCTACCCTCTTCCTAAAAAAAAATAGCCTCTCCAAAAAAGGTCGTTGAGGACGTAGAACGGAATCACCCGTGGATCATTCTTTATCTTAGAAGAGCTTTTTAGAGTTTAAGTTATTGTGACGCTGAGTTGTAACTGGAAGAGTTTTAAATCTCGAAACATGCAATTGCAACTTCTTATTTAGTTAAAAGCTGTACGAACTACGAAGCTTTGATAAGACAAGCAATCAATACGTTGTGTATAGAGATCAGTCTGGCTGTCTATCAATGGCGCATTGAGTTCAAATGTGTTCCATATAGACGGATATACATTTAGGACTGTCATAGCTTATATACGTTTGTTTCAATGTGAATGTACGTCAGAGGTAAGGTATGTATGTTGCTATTTCACTAAATAAACTGGCAGCTCGACTAATAAAAGAAAAATATCCTCACGTAAAAAACTTTTACTAGATCACTTCAACTTACCAATACGGAAGCTGTAGAGATCTCTGGCGCAGATAAGCTCATTTACAGTGAATCCTTTACAAACAAAACTTTTGCCTTTATAGTAATAATCTGAGAATCAAACTTGAAAACATTAAACCTCAAGAATCCTATTAACTATTTAAGCTTCGTCTGATCTCGTCCGTCAAACGAAATTATGAAACCCGCGATCTATTACTTATAATAAACAGTACGTTTTGAGGTCACGGACCGGGAAAAGTTACATAAAAGGATAAAGGAGAAATACTCATAGTCCATATTTGTTGGTACAAACTCAGATACCGGCACAGTCAGCCTTTGATTTACGCAATCATTCTCCGCTGTTAGTTGGAAAACCAAGCAAGAATAGACCCATGTCAGCCGCGTCAGTCTACCGTCACACACAACTGATACACGACGACAGCACGACGGTATGACGTAGTTCAATAGTGTCATCACAACGTGCAGCGACAACGTGACGTACAGTCATGAGTGTTGATGCAATGACGTGGTGATTTGATGGCGTGGAAGATAATGTTGAAGGGACAAACTTACTTTTACAAACATAAACCACAACTATTGTTGTAGTAACAGCTTTATTGACCGAGCAATCAAGTCTAGCAAAATATTTTGTGTGATTTTTGTTAGGTGTACCTAAAGGCTAAAGTGTAGCTTTAAAAGTAAAGTCTCATGTTTAATAGATAGTAGTTGGTTAGTAGGTAGCAGATAGTTGGTTAGTTGTGGGTTAATTTATTTCTGTTTAATTATCGTCTTGTGCTTTTTAGTAACCTACAGCCGCATTCGAGTTTTTTTTTTTACTTGTATAGGTATAATAAGTACCTATAAATTCTTACTTATTCTTAATTACGGGAACATTTTTTTAACTACAATGCTAAGTTTGTTCTTGTTCATCCCAACTACGGAACCCTTCATTGTGCGTGCTCCGACACGCACTTGGCCGGTTTTTTAGTTCCTAGCTCTAACCGCCTCTCGTTCATCGCTGACGGAGGTGGTGGGACAGATGCCTTATAAAGACAGGTAGGTGCCTTATCTTCATAATACTTAGTTAGATAATAGTTCTTTGCCAAGTTTAACGGATCAGCAATCCGTCTTCGAATGTGTTTCAGTGCCCAAGTTTACACATTACAGTAGTTCTGGGTTTGAATGTAATGAAGGTCTGAATGTAAGATCAAACGACATTTTGTGAATTAAACTTGAATAACTTTCTGTCGACATACGTTCTACAAGTAATGTGTTAAATGTACTTATGTTTTACGAACTTTGGCTCGATAATGGTGATAGAACTTCGAGTTATATTACTTTGTCGTAGAACTTTGTATAGAAATAGGCACCTATGTCAATGGGTTACTGTGTTTATGATAAAATAACACAAAGCTTGTCAGGGAACTTTATAGAAAATAATAATTATTCTGAGTACTTACTTCCAAAATAAATTTATTTTTATTTTCTGTGCTGTTTTGATACAAGAACCTTCGCCGTTTGCAAAATACAAGTCTTTTTATTATTCCATTATTCTGATTGATCAATGGTAAATCTTCTATAGTTGACTTCATGCGCGGCACTTAACCTGCTTTTCCGAGGGAAAAAGGTTTACCATATTGACAGGCTTTTCCGCACCCTTTCAGATACGCATTTATAAATGTTGTATTTGATATAGGTTTTTGCCTACTTACTACAGAAGGGTCTCGAACTTTTTATACTACGTCTACTCTACATCGAAAACGAAGTAATAGCGCGGGCGGGCGATGCGATGCGACGCGCTGAGTCAGGGGCCGAAATTACACGTGGACAAAGTCGCGGTCAGAAGCTAGTGGCAAATAAAATTCAAATACCATGTATGTTTGGCCCAACATTGAGCTACGCAAACTTCGTTTGCCGACGCAGTCATCAAATCCTTGCATGGCGGTGCAAAAGGTAGACCAGTATCTGTGGATTAACGCCGTATCTTATTTCACGAGGTTTCTGAATTTCCTCCCTTGCTGGGGCAATATGTGTACTAGGTTTTGCATAATTGTGAAACTTCTTTATCATATTAGAAGAGGGGAACCTCGGGTGGCCGGAGTAAGGAATTACAAATGAGTATTTTGGTTTAGCCTTTTCCCAACTATTGGGGTCGGCTTCTCGACTAATCGGATGCGGCTGAATCCATGATGTATTAATTTCGTCAAAGTCAAAATTAATTTCGTTTTGCATCCTTTTATTTGTTGCTCACATTAAAATATTGTGAAACCTTCCTCATCAGAAGCCTTGCGTCTCTTAGCACTTAACTTAAATCTTAATTTGCCCTTTACAAATAACAAAATCCCGAGAATGCCATATCAACAAGAATGAACATTTAATTTCAAGGGATCTCCGTATTATTGTTACAGAGTACCTGAAATTGCGGAACATCATATCTACATTAGACACACGTTTTGTATATTCAACACTGAAATAATACAAGACAAGGTCGCTTTAAATATGGGTATGTACAGTCAGGGAAATTAATTGTTAAGCAAATTTACATCCTACGTCAATTTGCCGTGTTATAGCAATTTCATATAAGTGTCAAGAATAACAGTTGTGATTTGATTTTACGGACAATGTATTGTAAGTCGTCGGTGTTATAACAGCGCCATCATAATTATTACTGTAACGTAGTTCTATCAGCAGTGTTATTCTGATTAGATTGACACTGTTGACAGCTCACCACGGTGAGATTTTTACAGAATAGCACTGCTGGTGAGAAAGTGAGTGGGATGATGATGGTGATGTGGAGGCAGATTTTAGATTAAAAATCAAATCAAATCAGTTTATTACAAACTTGTAAGAAAGAAAAAAAGATTATAAGTTTAAAGCATGCACCCTGTAAGGGCACTGCAAAACAAAACAAAATTATTAAATTACATGTACTTAATGTAATTTAATCATTTATATTGTATCATTAATATGCGTTATAAAGAATATGCATAAGTTAAATCAAAATAAAATTAATAAATTACAAATGTAGGTATGTTTACAAACAATGGTCAGCTATTTATGTCATACTTAAGTAAGTGGAAATAATGTATGTAACTCTATTATAAGATTGCTAACTCTGTTTTATTTTCATATATTAATTACCAGTTATTGTATAATAATAGTTTATGAAACTGTTGCATAATGAGGGGTATTAAAACATGAGAGTATGTGTTTAAAAACCGAGCCGTGGGCGAGGTTTTTAATAGTATCACACGAACGTTTTGAAGTTTATAATTCGAATATTACGCTATGAAAGTCGATAAATTCATTTATTTCCACTATCCATCAAAATTCGTTGTATAATATATTAAACTACATATTTTGATGGATAGGCAGTGGTTTATGAACGATGAGCCAGCGGTGGGATAGCTGTTATTATTACTCTATACATTTAAATTGTGGTCAAGTCAGCCAATCAAATAATTACGCCCTCAAAACTGTTAGTACCTACGTAGACGACAACATTTTTGTCACAATGATAAACCAAAAGCCGATTAACATAATCACAAGATCGTCAAATTAGCCGACTGAACCTGAGCACCTCAGATATTTAGTACCTAAACATGACCAGAACATAGGACTGATAAGATTACACAGACTTACTCGTATCTCTTTCCAACTGCTTTATTATGTACCGGTGCGAGGTTCGTAAGCGATGAGGTCATTTTAATGGCTTTCTCGATAGCAGGAATGATAAGATAATGAGTGGAACCCTTTTTAAGTAGAAATATGGAGGTTCAGAATATTAATAAAGTACCTAAATGGAGTTTAAATGCTGAAAATAGTCTGTTGGATGATAAATTACTAACGTTTAGGGAGGTACTGGTATTTTGGATTATTGTCTGTATTTTTCTGCATTGTTCACAATAACGCAGTTACCATCAAACACATCATGATGAACCGAACTAATAATGTGTGCGGTTGAAGGGTTATTGAGGGTCACATGCATGTAGCGGCCATCGCAGTCTTAGGAAACCCTGGCTTTAGCTCCCAGCCTATTTCAGCTACAGTTGATATGATGCAGATTAATTCAACATCGCGTGTGGAAATGCCAAAAGGCAGTGGAAATTATTAAGTTGTGTACAGTTAAACTGTTGGTAGTTTCGGTGTTAATCTGGTAATTAATGGAAAATATTGGTACACTTTAATTTGAGTGCAGTATAAAATTGTTAAGCCCTTTAAATTAAATGCCAACGTCACGCTTCTGTTATTAAAATATTTCAAACTTGCTATTATATTACAGTTGTTAAATTATTTTCGAAAGTGCAAACAAAAATCAAATTAGTAATAACCTTTTTATAAATAAATTATTTGAATAGGTGTACAAACTTTCGCAAAACTAATAAGTTTCTATTTGAGATCCAACCTTTTTATTTAAGTTGGTTCTTTCGATATTTCATTACGACAGAATTTGTTGTTGAAATTAATAAAAAATTTGCTTCTTCTCCTTCTTTTCCTAGCCGTTTCTTTATCTCTTCCTCCTTTTGTTTGAGTCAAGTAGAAGGCTACGTTGATTGCGGCATCAGTGGAATTATTTAGGTCTTCCAAGGTGCAAGGGAAGGGGCACTTAGAACACTCCAGCAAGTGGGACATGGTCTGATCAGAAGCACCTCACTCGCATTATTATGCTAATTTCGTTATACTATAAATTCTAAATTCTTTACGTCAAAACTTTTGCCTCTGATCAACGAAAGCAAACATTCTACGTATGGAAAATCGAATTAAAATCGTCCTCGGTAGCCGCGGGCTCACATCCGACATTCCTTCCGCTGTCCTCTTCCAAGTCCGACCAAATTAGACAACGGAACATTAATAATTGAACACGTATCGTTAATTCATAGAACTTTTACAGTTTTTAATTAAATTATAACCTGTGTTCACACTATACAAAATAAAAAATTAAACAGCACTACATGCCCCGAAACATAGGTATTTCAACTGGTAAGCATCAATAGTTTGGATAGAGTTAATAGCAATTACAACTGTTTCTAGAACCACAATGTTTAATTAAAATAATGTTCTAATGATTACAATGTACTAATTACAACTTGCATTTAGTTTATGGTTTCATCAATGTGTTTAAAGAGCGGAGTGATGCTTGTTACGCTGAACAATATACAACAAAGAGCTTAATAAAATAGAATATACGTATGCGCAATGAATGCTACGTGTAATGTAAGGTCTTGTATTTCAAACACAATCACATCCTTATTATTATAGTTATGCTGATTTACCATCTTTAAGGGCATGGCACGCGCCGAGATAACCCTCGAAAATTAAGTTTTCTTTTCACGGGTTACCCTGGCTTGCGTCTTAATTAACAAAGTGTACTAAAATGAAATGAATTTGACAAAAAGTGCACGACATATACAGCTTGCTTTACAAATTACATCTCATTTTCCCTTTTCTTCAAAAAAAGACGTACTTACTGTATTTTCGTGACAGAATTTTCTTTGTTTTATCACAAAATATCATGTAGTTTTGAGAAGGTAATTTTCCGGTAGCAAAGTCTGGGTAACAAATTCCAATTTCAAGACTTGGAAAGAAAATGCCAAAAATATTATGTTTAGTGTTGTGTAAATGAAGAAAGGTGAGTAAAGGAATAAGGTATAATGTTTAACTGGAGGACAAAAGTAAGATGTATTTATTGCGGCTTCGTGAAAGCGAGTCACCTCGGTTGTTTGATGTCTGCAAGCTCGAGACACCATTCTTTATTCAGGAACTTCCACTTCGCGATTATTAAACGTCACGCTGAATTGACCCAACAAGACGAGCCCGCCGCGTACTTGTAGCTTCATACCTAAAATGTGAAGTGAACCATCTGTATTCATCTGTGGTTAAACCAGAACTCAAGAGTGCTCGCTGTCGTAAAACTAAACATTAATAACATTGTTCGACTACTCCTCACTAATATTTAAAATAAATCCAATAGAACCGACTCTTAGTGTGTTTGATTGCAAGATACTGAAGGTTTTCAATAAAAGCTATCATTACTTTTGTGGAAAAAGTAATAAGAAAAGGAGAGATAGTAAAATTAAGTCATTTATTAGATGTCCCGTGCGTTACTTTAAACAGTCCACTTTGTGATAAATTTAAAAGTAAAGTAACAGTCACTGTCCACAAAGTAGACACAATAGTTAATTAATCAACCTGAACCATATGTGGTTCATGGGACAGGGAAAGGGTTAAATAAACCCGTTTAATCTATTTTATTGACCCTCTCGACCTTGTTAAGTTTAATAACATGATTTCGGTTCGACTTTTCATGGTATAAACTTTTAAATGAGACCCAACGTATAAGTTTACAAAAAGGAATTTTCATGTTAAATTAATTTGGCAACGTATTAATTTGACGTTCAGAGGTCCGTGGAGCGAAGTTAAGATTGGCTAAAAACGTTACAGCATAAGTTTTATAAGAGTTTTCCTTACCTTCATAACTTTATTATTGCTCGGACAATATTGGGTTAGAGATTCGCCTTGAAAGTAGTTTCCCTATCGAGAGATTTTTGACCTATGATTATATTATTTTTATTATTGTGAATGTGTGGACTAAGAGCATATAATTTTTTTCACAGTTAGTTTTAATGATGGTCTGGCAGTTTGAGTAGTTTATGCGTCCCACCCAAATGTCCTTTCTTTGGTATTGTTCATCGAGTTAAGTTGCTTGCACAAATGCTTGCACTGACTGGACAGGGCCACTCAAATCTCTGTGGTTCTTTCCACAAAAGACCATTTCAGACACTAATCTACATGGTCCTCATATGGCCTAAACAAGATTATGTCTGGACTTTGAAAGAGACTGCGACCTCTGAGTTTGTTTCGGCCTTTCTTCTCAGAGTAGACAGATAGGAAACGCCGAACTATTCTAGCTTATTTTGATATGACGTGTAAAAGTGATTCCGATATAAGACTGCGCTATATTCAAAAAGCTTTTTAGGAATGGCACCCAAAATATATAACAAAATACCCAATCCAATAAAAGATCTCGTTATACGCCATTTTAAAAAGGCTGTTCTTAATTTATTAAATATAAAAGCTTATTACACAATCAATGAGTATCTAGACGACAAGTTATAATTTATTGACATTTAATTTATTTTTATTTTTTTGTTAGATATTTTTAATTTGTTAATAAATTTAATGTTTGTTGAAAGATTAATGTTGATGTTTTTATGTGATTTAAGGCATTGTATGGTAATTGAATTAAATAACAATGAATAATGTTTTTAAGTACCTATCTATTAATTTTTAATTGTTCAAATTTTGTTTTATTTGTTAATGTAAATGTTTTGTTTCATTTATTACTAATTAATTTATAATCAGAATATTTGTACGCCGTTGACGGCAAGACATAGCGTTCATTTATATTATTATTATTAACATCTGTACTTTTTTGTTTACCTATGTTCTACAAATAAAAATATTTGAATTTGAATTTGATATCCTATTTACAGAATAAATAATTTCATTTCATTTCATTGCTGTTTTATAAAGGTTAGAGAATCACTAAATTGTATCTAAATTTTGTAATTGCATTGTCGGTGCTATTTTCAAGCTCGTTAGTTTGTAACACTCATGTGTAACAAACTAGCGAGCACCTGTTTTAGCTGAAAGATTAGGCAGAGGTGTACCTACAGCACGCCTAAATTGTTGTTGTTGTTATAGGCATGTTTTTCAGAAATACCTAAACATGTTTAAAAATGTCTCGAATTTTCTATTAAAATCTGTATAAAACAAGAATAAAAGTCCTAATTCTAAATAATTTGTAGGGAGTACCTACCATATATAATAATATGTTCTGAAGAGACATAAAAGTACGCAGTCTCTGTCTCTCTGAGACATGTCCGTGATATATTGCAGTGTTGCGTTAACTGGCGCTGCGGTGAACGTGAAATATTTTCAACTAGCATGACAGACGAAGAATTTGATTTTAGTTTCTGAAACCTACGAAGCCGTGTTTCGATATTACATTAGGAATTCTGATTGTATCATTCGAAAAGCGAAGATATTCCGTCTGTTACTTATTAGTTGCTCTTGCTTTCGTAGTGAACGGCTCACACTATCGTTTTTAGCATTGCCTAGAACAGCATACTTTTGTCAAAAATAAATGTTGTACTTATATTAGTCATGTTGCGTAGGTTACACTTTTTTTATATTTTTCCCAAGTACATAACCTAACTACCTAACATACTACAACTACACCATAGCACACCACACCACACTTCACTGGTATCCATAGTCTTCAATTATAACTTTAAATTTTGCATATTTATACCTATTTATATTTTTTGTTAATATTATTAGAAGTTATATCTTTATTTTTTTTAAGGCGCCTTTGTGGAAGAGAAATAAAAAATGTTTATTTATAAAAGGAAAATAGAAATAAGACTAAAACAAATGTTAAAAAGTTTAGGAAAACCTAACAAAAGAATACCTAAAATCTCGTAGGATAGGTTTATGAGGCCCTTTCGTTATTAGGGTTTCCGAAAATAACCACATTCAAAAACAGTCCCTGAGATGTACAGACGCATACAGTGGCAGTTTGATGCTGAAACTTGAGCACATTTGCCTCAGCGACGTTACCCAAATAAACTTGGAGTTAAGTAAATGGAACTTAAAATCTGTTTGGATGATCCAACAAAAAAGTTTTGTTTTTATTGTTAAGTATCTGATAAGATCTGTTCAGGAACTAATTTAAGATTAGAGCTTGTTATTTTTACTGCGGGATTTGGGCATGTTAGTACTTGTTTTCGCGAGATTACATAACATAACATCACGCCTTGTTTCCCCGAAGGATTAGACAGAGGTGTACCTATTATATAGTTCACCCACATTTCGCCAGTTATGTTTAAGTCCCATGTAATAGGGGGCGCGCCTATTGCCATCAACCGGACACAAATCCCGGCTAAGGACTACTACTGAGAAATTCGCAAGATTATTGCTAACTAAAGCTGTTGTATATAATGTTCATAAGCTTTGTTTCGAAAGAAAAAATATTTTTAGGTATTAGATTATTATTTTTGGGAACAAATTACAATTCTAGAGAGACATCGTTCTCACTTAGACTTGAATCCAAATTGTACCCGCGCTTTGAAGATAAACGTTTACCGCGGAAACTCGTCGTGGGTCGCAATAAACAAGGTGTCTTCATAAAAGTTGCACGCGAAGTGTGTGAAAAAGCTAGCTGGTATGGTTGTAAGAGATGAAAGAGCTATACTTTAGGAGCATAAATAACAATGAATAAAGAACATTGGTGGTCATTGTGCTTAAATTTTTGAATACTAAAATATAAATTTTGAAGTTTAGTTAATGTAAGGTTTTTCAAAATGCATCTGATAAGGTAAAAGCATACACATAACCGACATAAGTGCACCAGTTACGCATTTTATATACTTTACTCGTTCGCACTACAAGTAAAGACCGCTTACTTCGTGACGTCTCATCTCACGTACGTCACGAACACGCGCGTATACTTAAACATAAACATGAGGATGATGTCTGCAGAAATACTAGGCACACATGACCGACATACAACCAACGAGTGAAGATACCAGACGCGATGAATAGAATCACAATCTGTAAGGAAACTGTACCTACTTGGAATCGTGTTTGACATAAGAATAGACAGAATGTGCCAGAATTATTAAGTTGTTCAAGATTTTAAACTACTGTCTGTGTAGGTAGACTCTTAGCATTTTTTTGGGTAGTTTGTTACATACCTAATCTCGATATCGGGATCTAGGCACGAGTTAGCTCTCTGAAGGTGAAAGTTTCCGATACGACTAGTAAATTTTGTGTTGACATCGGATAATAAACAAAGGTTTCGTTAATGTTAGGGGGTTACTGTGACATTAACGAAACCTTCCGACGTTTGGCTCCCAGACTGGAGCGGGCCGGGGCTGCCTTGAAGCGGCTCCTGCCCAATCTGGGGGATCCAAACGCCTCCTGCCGGAGGCTCTACGCGGGGATCGTGCGGTCCATGGCCCTCTACGGGGCGCCGGTGTGGGCGCGTTCATTGAGGCTGCGGCCAGCCCGCCGGTTGAACGCGTCCCAGAGGGTCATGGCCATTCGGCTGGCCCGAGGATACCGCACGGTCTACTGCGAGGCGGCGAGCCTCCTTGCCGGATTACCGCCATGGGATCTAGAGGCAAAGGTCCTCGCGCACATCTGGGAGTGGCGCGAGGAGGCGAAACGCCGGGGCTTAACTCCGATGCCGCAAGAAATCGCGGCACAACGGACAGAGCTCCGGCGGGATCTCATGGCGTCATGGAGAGTGCGATTGTCGCAACCCCGTGCTGGGCACGCCACAATTGCGGCGATAAGACCCCTCTTTGAGGAGTGGCTTGAGAGACGCCACGGCGTCCTCACCTTCCGCCTGACGCAGGTCCTCACCGGACACGGCTGCTTCGGGAGGTTCCTGTTTAGGATAAGGCGGGAGGAAACACCCGGGTGTCACCATTGTGTGGATCGACCTGAGGACACGGTGGAGCATACGGTGGAGGTCTGCCCGGCTTGGGCGGAGCAACGCCGTGTCCTCGTAGAGGCGATCGGCGGCGGTGATCTCTCGCGTCCGGCCCTGGTTCAGGCCATGGTACGGAGCGAGAGGAAATGGCAGGCCGTCACCTCCTTCTGCGAAGCGGTAATGCTCGCGAAGGAGGAGGCGGAACGCGTGAGGGAGAGGCAAATTTCGCGCCCTCACGCCCCTAACCGCCGCAGGAGGAGACGCCCGGGGCGGGAATCGCGAGCCGATTTCCGGCCACCGTAGGCGCGGGCTTGCGGATGGTGAGCAATGGGTAGCTCGCCGTCCGGTAAGGACCAAGCCCGGGTCGACGGCGCGTTGTGTTCCACGCGCGCCTCAAAGAGATGTCAGCAGAATTGACGGGGTCCGCTAGGGCCAATGCCTGCCGGGGGTTCGAAGAAAACCGATAGGGACATCGTGGCCCCCGGCAACAGGGCAACCGAAGGAACACGGGTGGGTTTTAGTCAGTAAGAGTCTGACACGCCCTCCCGCTCCTAATAATAAATCGTTAAGGATATTTTTAATTCAGAAGCTCAAAATCAATTTAAGTGTTCTTCCTTCTTACTTGATGTAGTTTAATGATAATTATTAGAAATATAATCAAAACATATTTCATCAGATAACATAATAATATCAAAATAATTAAGTTTTATTCTGTATATCAGAAACATCAATTCTGCCAAGTTGATATTGAAAATTCCGCCGCTAAGTAAATACCAACGTATGCCTAAATTAATATTTTCTCTCTTCTTGATGTTTCTGCACGAGGCAAATCATTCAAAAATATTCAATAGATATGTATGTACGCCGCCTGCTTCCTTTGACAACTCGTTAATATTAACGAAGCCAGAGTTAATATTATGATCAGTCTGAAATATTCCAAAAGATTTTGCTATTACCTATTTAAATATAGAAGTAGGTAGGTAGTTTCACCAGAAGACCTGCTTTTCCTATCTAGTTAAATAAAGGAATTTTTCGTAAAGATATCATTTCTCAAAAGATAAAAAACATGTCTTGACCAAATCTGGCACATGTGAGAGGTCTGTAAAATAGATTGACAAGAATATCATCCGCACAGGGGTGTGATAAATATGACAATACCTCGATATACGCGACGCAGGGTACCGTCAATTGATCCGTTCAGCATGTGACGTCACATAGCAGATTTAATGCGTGACCGATACGACGCCATCACTTAGCTGTTTATTATGAAGAGAACGGAGGAGGGATAGAACAAGAAAATTTATTAGGTATATAATACAGTGTGAGTCTTAATAATGTGCACATATCTAAATGCGGGAATCTATGTTATTGACGGATTTTTTTTTTAATCTAAATATATGTCTCTTTTTTTAAAGGTACTTAATGGGGGCGCCTTATTAAGAAATTTTACGATTATTGTAAAAAAATATTTTATGAGGACGCCTAATTACTTCCAATCATTATGGAGTTTGTTTCATCGCGATGGATTATTTAGTTTCAAAGTTACACCGTTTTGTTTAAAAAATCCATAAAAATATTATTAAATATTTCGATTTTTTAAAATATATTTTTTCCGTCGATAAAATTAAGCATAGATGCCCTCATTTAGATATGTGCACATTATAAAGACTCACACTGTACGAGTATATGTATAATAAACGGAAATTATTTAATTTATAATATTTTGTTTCAATGGTACAAGGTTTTCAAAATATGAGCAGTCAAAAATATTTTGTGATAGATATATTTGATAGTTATTTTTGAGTTTTGATGAAAACACGATGAAGAACTACTACCAACATTCTTTGCCTCGTTAGGATCAAATATACTGTTTTTATAGTAACTGAAAGAAACCAACGATGTAGACACGCCTTGTTCATTTCCAGAGCCTCGCTACCTTTGAACGAGAATGCTACAAGATTTCAAAGTTCAAAGAATGTACTGCCATCGTTGTGTTCCTTGCAGAGGGAAACGTAAAATTACGACGTCTTTCACGGTTCTCACGGGAGTAACATGTTGCCGTTATCACGCGTCCTTGTTCATATCCTCGTAAGAATGTGTATGTAAATGTGACGTTCCACTTAACTATGACGTCATCCCGAAGTTTATGTATTACCTTGTATTTATATGTGACAGGCTCATTAAGTGCGGTGTAGCTAATTGAATTTACAATGTAGGCTGTAAAAAGTATTAAAATCTTAATAATATTAGCTACATAAAATGGACCTTTTTCCACGTTATAGGTAGATAGATAGATATGACAAATTTTTCATTTTTTTTAATTTTCAATAAAGGAAAGGAAAGATAGTGTTATGCTCGGATGTAGTCGGATACAGACGTTAAGAAACTTAGGTCAGATACCAAGAAACACAGTGAGGGAAAGTACGAAAGTAGGTACTTAACTAGACATTTATGAATATAAGAAAAATTTAATGATTTACCAGTAAGAAATAAGGACGTCATAGTTTTGATTTCGTCATAACTTACATCAACAATCACAAACATAGTTTTATAATTTACTGATATTAAGAGTTTATTAAGTCTACGAGTTTATTAAAGAAATATTTCCCCAATTATTGTTATTTATTAAAAGAATATAAAATTAAGATAAAGCCACCACAGCAAAATACTTTCAAAATAAGATTGATGGTTCGAAGGTAAAAGATTTCCCTTACGTTATTTGTTCAAGCGAGCTGTTTCCTACAAATATTGAAATTCCAATGTGATCAATAATGCCAAATTGTTAATTATACAAGCAAAATGGAAATGATTATCCTCAAAATAATCTAGTATAATTTTCATGAATTGTTCATTAAAAATATCGTAGAGAAACCCGCAAAATTGTTTGTTGTAGATTTTTGTATAATCTGAATTTGGGAGTCTTATCACTCAAAAATTGCCAGGCGAAAAAAAACTAAAGAGAAGGTAAACATTTTAGACATCAAATCAAGCTGATTGTTGCGCTAATAAATCCGTTTTTGTTCTGTAGTTTGATTACAATAGCTTTGTTTTCTTCTCATCTACACACGACTGCTAAAAGGTCAGTCTCGAAGAACTGACGTACGTTTGTAAACTCGATGGTCGAGTTCACGAAGGTAAACGTTTGTTTACAAACACACAACGTATTGTTGGTGCTTCATGGTATGGTTTTAAATTCTGTGGGGCAGACGTAAGGAAGTATATTTTTCTACATGCAGCCTTTACTGACTGCATGTATTGTTTGTCTGAAACGAAACTCGACTTGCTTATTGAGTAGTAATTTTGGGAAAATTCTGAAAACGAGTCATACCATCATCAAACAACATCAAACGTGTTTGAGTCGTATTCATTTAAAGTGATTGCGAAATATGGTTTATTCTATAACTATTTGATTGTGTCGTTATTTACTTATCCAATAGCTCAATAACGTCCACTTTACAGACAAACAAAATTGATTGCGGGATCCATTTTTCCTTATCCAATAAAAATATACGATTTTCCTCATATTCTTTTTGAACATAAATTCGAGATAAAGAGCAAATTGAATAAAGAAAATATTGAAGCTCGAATGTCGATTTGATATTACAAGCTTGCTTTGGTAATGACCAGTGATCGGAGTAGGTAGATTGATTTTACGTACTCGCATCATGAATAGTCATAGAAATCATAACATGGATAAGCATTTTTTTCGGGATTTCATTTTGGTACTTACGGGATTGAATCAAATATTTTTAAAGTAAGGATTTTTAAACTACTAAATTATAAATTTATAGAATGCGGTAGATAAACATTTAAAATATATTATATTATCATATTGTTTTTATAGTATACCTATCCTTTTCTTGGAGTCCGATCACCTATATACTATTAAAAAGACAGCAAAAGGGTTAAACATTTCTTATTCATATTGATGTATTCTTTCTTTTACGCATTACAACATTTGAAATTCCTTAAAAAAATCTTAATAATTTCAAAATCCCGAAATCCCGGAGGCATATCCATACTAATATATACGTGTCAGTTCATTGACCCCAATTCAATCTACCTACCTACCAATCCGATCTCTGGTAATGACATTAACAACAGTTTACTCTGCGATCTTCCTTCTTCGATAATTTCAAATTGTTTTTAGCCAATCGTATGACACAAACGCTTTTCCTTTGGAAATGTTAACAAAATGAAAGAATTTCATAAGCTGTGGCTCTGATCATACTATTTCTTACCTGCAATTTCAATAAATGGTTTAAGTACAATGGAGATGTCTTTCAGTACAATCAATTCCGGACGGCTTATTGTCAGAAGTTTAGCAAACACAGTTTACATAAACACGCCTTGTTTTCCCGAAGAGTTGGGCAAAGGTGTATCTGTAGTAGGTACACACACATTTCGCCAGTTATGTTTAAGTCCCATGTAATAGGGGACGAGCAACACAGTTCGTTTTGTTTAAAGTTTGTTTTGCGATTGCCAATAATAGATAATATTCTTACTATATAGATGGTAGTATGATGAAATTGTTCGAAAAGTTTAAATTTAGCATCACCAATTCAGCTTCAAGCTTTAGCAAAATTAAAATGATATAGTTTTCGCTTTTGAAACAATCCATAGTACAGGTACTATTTGTACAATATGTATTCAGTGCTACTGTTGTTTATACATTACCTACAGTTAACCCGATCACCTTTTCTCTGTGTTCACATCACACAACATCCCTTGAGATATAAAGTGATCCATTCTACTTCCATCTGAAGGCATCTCTTGAGGATTTTCCGCGAGATGTTCACACTTCAATAGCTTTACAATATGCGAACAGAAAAATAGACTTCTACTTTGTTTCACAATGTAATGGTATATATAACTATATGATAAGACTCCACCACCAGTTAGAAGAATTCTCAATTATCACGACTTTTTCAACGTGGTGTCTCATGTCAATAATCCTTTGATCATAGAAAGAGTGTAGGTAAATAATTCAGGATAAAGGAGAAAATTCATTTTGGGCTAAATTATGAAAGTGCTGGCCAAACAATAAAAAGTTATATTCCGTTAGAACATGTAATTCTATTCACTTTTCACTATGGGACCAAATCTGTAGGGCCATTCCCTGTGCTGTTGTACGAGTTTGAAAAATACTGTTTTCAGTATGTTTTAGTTAAAAGAATAACAGTAATCTAATTATAGTAATAGCTTTTTATGCCAGTTAACATTACAGTTATCATCTTTTACTGTGAAACTAGGCTCTAGGGTTATTCTCCACATAACTACAGTATGCGAAATAATTTTTTTTTTTCACTAGTACCTACTAGTTATTAGCTTTTTGAAAGATATATCACAAATATTAACTGGTTTTAGGTCTATTTAGTGGTTCTCGCAAAAACAGTGAAATAAAATAACACATTATTTTAGATATGTAACGGATGTAAAAGAATCATAACGAAGCCTAACAGAGGGGGTTAACATCTCCTTCACTCTTCAACTTGTACGTGAACGGGTTGATTGATGAGCTGAGCGACACCGGAGTAGGATGTTCGAACGATGGTCATTGTATCAACAGTATTAGTTATGCGGATGACATGGTGTTGCTCAGCCCATCAATAGCTGCGCTCAGAAAGCTGATAAGCGTATGTGAGGAGTATGCCAGGGTACACGGTCTCCTGTATAATGTACAGAAAAGCGAGCTCTTGGTATTTCAAGCCAGGGGTCGTAAACTGGGGGAAGTGGCACCTGTGCTGCTAACGCTGTCGCTCTTTGAAGAGTGAGAGAGTTTAAATACCTCGGCCATGTAGTCACCGAGGATTTGAAAGACGATGGAGACGTAGAAAGGGGGAGGAGAGCGATGGTGGTCTGCTGTGACATGTTGGCACGCAGATTTGCGAGGTGTAGTTTAGAGGTAAAGATCACTCTATTTAAAGCATTCTGCCAAACTCTCTACACCTACAGTATGTGGGTCAACTATACGCAGCGGGCCATCAACGCTCTCCGAATACAATATAATAACGCGTTCAGGGTGCTGGTGGAGCTCCCACGCTGCTGTAGTGCATCTGCGTTGTTTGCGCACGCGAACACAGACGGCTTTCACACTGTGCTGCGGCGCCGCATCGCTTCGCTGATGTTCCGTACGCTTGGAACCGCCAACACCATCCTGAACGTGCTCAGTCACAAGTTGGACAGCTCCCTTCTGGGGCACTGGGTTCAAGCACAAGTGCGTATGCCCAGGGCCCCAGTGGGCGGCAAATACTTAAATTAAATTAATTATTTAACTAATAATAGTTTATAAGTACACATTACACACATTGTTTTACATTATGGGCCAAATGTGTCTGAAATATTTTTTTTTTTAATTTTTTTTTTAATTGAATACTATTGATACCCACGATTGATATCTATTTCAATCAGCTAAAATTAGTTCTGTAGAAAAAATATACTATTTCGGACACTGTAGTTATGTGGGGAATAACCCTATGAGCATTAGTTTCACAGTAAAAGATGATAACTGTAATGTTAACGGGCATAAAAAGCTATTACTATAATTAGATTATTGTTATTATTTTATTAAAAAATTAGTGAAAACAGAATTTTTCAAACTCGTATAATAGCGCAGGGAATGGCCCTACAGATTTGGTCCTCTAGTAAAAAGTGAAGAAAATAACATGTTCTAACCGAATATAATTTTTTTTTGTTTGTCCGGCACTTTCACATTTAGCCCAAAAATGTATGGACGGTGAATGTTCTCCTTTACTCTAACCTTTACATTTTAAAACGTTGTGCTACCAATGTTTAGCTTCCATATCCGCTATTCTCTGAACCCATCGAGAGTTTCAATAAAACAACGTTCGGATCGCGTCCGCTTGATTTAACTCGTCCACAATGGTCGCCTTTGTGCACCTGGACGTGTAGGAATCCCCTCGGAATATATTTTATAAGCGCCATACAATTCCTGCTTTTCTATTTCAGGTAAAATACTTTCCTCATTTTATTTTCTACTATTTAAAGGCTCAAAAAGGAAGAGAATTCATCCTCAAATACAAAAGTACTTGCAAGAATGTTATATGTAAATGTATACTTGTATTTACATAGGTACCGGTGGTCGTCGCTGGACGGGACCTCAATGAGCATCCATCTGTAGGGTTACTTTACTGCGTAGGGTTTTTATACCTATATTACACAAAAGAAAAAAGCTGCATTCTGTGAAAAAAGCACAGAAATCTCTTTTATATACGGATATTTTATGGCATTTTATATAACCATGGGTGAAGGCAAGTAAAGCCCAAACTCAAGAGCACGTAAATCGCTTAAAAAACTTCATAATAAATATGTCTTCACATTAAGTTCCATTTGAAAAGACGACAGAGAAACCTTCAAATCTGTTGAATATTCAGTTCGTATCAAGAAGCATTGTAAACCTTTTTTTACTAGCAGTTACGCTCACAAATCGTCTAGCACTACAAGCTTAAATTCATGCATCAATACTTAATTCTCTTTTCTTTTCTCTTTTTTTTTCTCTCCTCTCTTTTTTTTACTCTTTGCCTTGCCTTATTTTGGGTACCGTACCTGCCTACTTGGTACTTGTTTTTTTTAAACAGTTCGTCTATTCTATATCGTAAATGTGATATGCGGACTAGCTAGCTAGTGGTAATGACGCGTAATCATTTAGGTGAGGTTAATGTTTGTTTGCCTCAGAGCTTTTCATAACAGTTGTTCTAAACAAAGCGTTTCTGATTCAAAAACAGCAATTACACATTTGAAATTTCAATATTCAATTTCAAACCAGTTGAACACTTGCGTCAAGATCAAAATTAATATAATAATAAACCACAATTGGTGCTGCATATTAATGTCTGTAGAGAGTTGCAATATCCGCTGCATGTGTCGCCGATGTAAGCGTAGCGCGCGACTTGGAGGTTCAATTGAATCAGACGTTTACAGGTATGGTTAGTGGTTTTGTAATCACTGATTTCAATATATTTACACCTATAAGTTTTCAACACAAAAGTGTTGAGCCACTAAAAACTTGGCAGAAACCAATACCATCGGAAATCATACGCGGATTAACACTGTTTTACCTAATTAAACACGAAACCCGAGAGGTTCCATTATTCACGTTGTAATTACCAATTACGAACACCAGCGTGACTAAAAGATTAATTAATGAATCGCTGTGATAGCTTCCAACGAGGAACCATATTATTTATTTATCAATAGAGTTTCCAAAAATTATGATGTACGTAATAAAGTTTTCTTCCAGTTAATTAATTAATTATATAATCACTGTTTGTATACTTAGCGGAAAATTTTATTACAAGGCAAAAAATAGATTTTACTAACATCCATGGAACTCAATCGTCATAACCAAGATTAAGTAAGTTTCTAATGATATACTCTGAACAATCTGCCACATATATACAGTTCCCTTGATCTTGGTAATCCTTAGGGATAACTAATACTATAGAATTATTAATATAGTGGTCGAAGCTAACCTTGCGCGCTCAGTCTCTTAGTGGTATCTCGGTTATCTCGACGAACACCGAATATAACGTACAAGAGAACGCTGAGCAGTTTGGTTTAGTTATAAATTGAATATGTAGGTGTTCTGTATGAGATAGTAGCTCAGCTAAATCTAATACATTACAGGTAATGGGAATGTGTTGTGCTGATAAATGCCAAAGTCAGAGTGTAACCACACTCTATCTACGTTAATTTACACGTAAATAAAACTATGTATGTGCTAATATCAAAACCTTAGATATATTGATAATGTAATATTCGTTTGGTTCTATTCATGAGGTACAGAGAAACCGATATTTTTTGACCAAGCTTCAAATATTACCGCAAAGTGAACCGTCACAGTTAATCAGAACTTCGTGATTGTTTCAATAGTGAGGTGTCGCCTTTTAACATTATACACTTTTGGCCAAGATTTACTTTGTAGTTTTAATTGAACGATTTGCGCATAATAAGCTTTATATCTAGCTGGAAGTTTCACAAGCATTTGTACAACCTGTGGGGTCCCAGTTAAGACTCAAATAGAATTCTAACGTTTTAATATTATCAAGCTCATTGCCAGATAGGCGTGAAAATTTCAGGCAAATAAATAATGACATTTTTGGGAAACTAAACTACTATTATTAATAGCACATTAAAAAGTGGAAACATGTTTCCATGAAAATCACTTTACCTACCTTTGAAAAATGCGAAAAATTATGTTCACTGTACGAATGGGCTAAGTAATAACAGCCGCACGGGTCGATCGATCAGGTTAAGCTGCGCTTACCGCGGTTATTGTCCGTGGATAGGTGACCATCTTTACATACCAAGAACCCTCCGTGCCTCGGAAAGCACGTTAAGCTGTTGGTCCCGGTCTTTGACAGTCGTTACGGGTAGTTAGAAGCCCAAAAGTCTGACAACCGCAGTACCAAGGGGTATCGTGTTACCTAGTAACTAGGTTGTGTTGTAGGCAGTCGCTCCATGTAAAATACTGGTATTCAGCTGCATCCGGTTAGACTGGAAGCTGACCCCAACATAGTTGGGAAAAGGCTAGGCAGAAGTACGAGTGTGCAATGCAATATCTTAGCTATTATTATCTTACTCGGTACTCGAATAAATAAATTCGGATAACACCCCGCGCTTTTGTGTTGTTTAATATGAAAAGCATGCTGTTACAAAGACACACTTTGTGGAATTTATTTTACGTGGATGCTTAGCTTGGACAGTAGACAAGTTAATATTATAACTCTGCATCGATTTCTAGCTCCATGCTAAGAATCAGAGTTTTTATCAAGTGGGTGGAAAGCAACATCCAAGACGAAAATAATTGCTTTGATTTGCTCTACTCATTATGTTCTTCATTAAGTCTGACAAGAGTCCCTTGGTCATAATTAGTAATACCTTCTTCATGTCAATTGCGACCTTATTTCTTACAAATATGGTTCAAACTACAGTGCAGTTGTTAATAATTATGATTCCATAAATCACGTGAAGATTAAATAAGTGCCTGGTGTGATAGATGTGCCACGAAGATACCGTGACTCGCGTGTGCGAGAAACTTAGCTAATATCAGACATATTGGATTATATTACATAAGGTAATTTGTTATACAGACCCCACAAAGGGGCTGAGTTATGAGGCAAAAGTAAGTATAGAACCGTACCTACTTATTTCTTAAATGTTCCGGTCTGTTGAACGCTGCGGGATATTGAAGAAGAGATTATGCTCATGTAACGAACCGCAATTTGAGGCAGATCCAAAGTTTGTTAAGGTATCGACTTTGCGAGGCATGTTAGTACTACCTAAATAGTCTGAAAGTTACAACAATCTGCTTGAAAAGAGTCTAGTAGGTAAGTAGTATAATGTTTACATCAAAGAAACACAATTTCATTTGTAATCCACGGTAACCTTTCAGATTAGAATTTCATGCTTTCGAACATTATAAAACGCTATGAAGGGATGGTAACCTAACTTAACTGAATAATACGATAATATGATCACGAACATCGCTACGTGACACTACCAGTACACCTGCAGTACAGTAAGTACGTGATCTTCACTACTCCGACTCTTATCTAAGTTTCATTACTATGTACTATTTTGATAAACATATTCCTTAGCGATTGCAACGATCAACAGTCGACCATTATGCAAATCAATGGAATTAATTACCAAAGATATTGTGATCTGAAATTACGCTGATTGATAACATAGCTCGCGGGAAATGGATAGTTTCTCTGGAAATAAAACCGTTTTAGGAAATCACTTTTAAGGGCGTAAAACTGCTTGAAAATGTTTACCATTAGCGACCCGCTCTTAGGCCTCGGTCTCGACATCAGCGATTGCGTGGCAGACGCGGCGGCGGCGCGTTCAAACGTATAGTTTTATATGGAATTGTTCTCGCTCCCCGCGCCACTACCTTTGAGGCCAGTTCCATATAAATGTATGCATTGAAACGTGCCGCCTCCCCGCGCCGCCGCCGCCGCCGCCTCCGCCTCGCGCCTGCTGACTTCGTGTCCGTAGCCTTACAGCTCCACACAACCGTTTTTACGACTTCAAAAAATATATCGATATTTTTTATTTATAATATTATTTTAATATTAATGTATATATAAGGTTTATAACCTTCCGGAACAAATTCTCTAAATGATGGTGAAAACTTGAAAACTGCATAAAAATCCGTTGCATAGTTTAAAAGAACATCGCCAAGACGCAGACAGACCCGCAAAGCGACTTTAATTTATAATATGTATAGATAGATAGGTATTATAGAAGATAATTTCTGAACTGATAATTATCGTAAGAATTATGTTATAGTCTTTGAAAGCTATACTTACATGATCATAATAATGCAAGCCCCTTCTTTAATTTGAAGTATCGTTTACAGTCTACATTGTTTTACCTTTGGAATTTACTGTGAAGATGATCGATGATGGTGATGATGATGATAAGCGCAGGGCACAAAGTTTGTAAAACATTTATAGCTTCCTTTGTATATTTCACGTTTAGCACAAGAAAATCCTTGGAAAAGTATGGCTGTAGTCTGATCTCACAATAAATTGTATTCCGGAAACATCCATCGACCGTGGCTGAGTTTGTAAGCTGGAGCAGGTGATGAATAACAAAGACTCGCTTCGAATTTATGATGCCGAAAACTCTTTACTACATACAACAAAATACATTATTGCCTAGTTAGGTATTAGATTCAACCTTAAAAATATTATTTATTGTTCTCAAACTTTAAACCATATTTTGTCTAAAAACAATTCTTGCAACAGTTTCAAATTATTTCTTTGTTTGCGTAAGTTATAAAGAAATATTAAAAATGTTTGGCCATGTTTTTTTACTATCTTATAAGATTTTATATTACTTTAGTAATAAATTGCAGACAATCGTCCGCACAGATTAGGGACCCCAATTTCCACCGATTGACCGAAAAAAGGGTGTCAGAAACATAAAAACAATTTCTAAGACTAACCCTAAAAGATTCCCAAACGTCTACAAAGGACTCACGTTTATATGAATCTCTGAAAGCATTGCCCCGAGAAAATTCATCAATGCCAAAATTTTTACTTGAGCAATCTTATCAAATTGGTAATTTCACGGGTCTTCAGAAAAACACATCTTTGAACAAAGTTTCATATACGTTTAATTAAACTCTCCTGAAGTTAGTTATGTAGAAGAAATATTATATACTGCAATGTTAACATTTTGTTACCTTGCTTACTTGTTTATGTATTATTTTAGCAAACAATTTATGACTAAAGATTTAATGAACACTTGAAAATGTTTTCAGAATTCAGTGGTGTTAAGGATGAAACTTGTTTGTGAACTGCTAAATGAAGCTGGTTATTTTGTTCCTAATGAAATGAAGTAACTTAAATTCACTGAGTACACCTCTAATTTAAGTTATTTATTCCAGCCTTCCATTAAATAACACGTTGATGAACTTATAAATTGAATTTGCCAAAGTCTGCTGGTTATATAGAAAATCGAATGTTTCTTAGAATGCAAACCTCTTATGTACGAAAGACCTGCCTTTTATTTTAATTACATTTTCATCGTGTTTAAACTGTTCACATAGTGGCGGGTAGCGCGTCTTTTGTGACAGCGAGTCTTTGTTCAGTGTGAAGAGCCAATTGTAAGAACTATGCGTTATGGCGTGGCAGTGTCGGAAACTACATATTACGTACATCGATGTATATACTAGGTTTTGCTAGAGCTGTGTTTGAATTAGCAGGCAACTACAGAATTTAGCAGAATGTAGCATCGCAGATAGTTTATTATACGTAGTACAACTGCCGTCTCCAAAAAGCTAGGCAGCCATTTATCTAGAGAACTCTAATTAATTACCGCTACCACGCACACTCAGCGATGTACTATATTAGGTTAGTTATGCATTGCGTATCTCCCTCACGTTAATATAATGAACGTCCTGAATACTGCGTAATGTTTGCGTCGCACTCCATGTTATCTTTATAGCCTCTCTGATCACGCGCTTGGGCTCCGGCAATTTGATTAGCTCTGTGACGTCACTGAGACACGGACGTACAGTTCGGTCAGCAGAGTTACGGGTAATTGAGGAAAATGTATGAACGAAGACGAAAAAGGATACATTTAATTATGAAGACTCGGAGTAATGCATACATGAGCGTATTATTTATTATAAACTTAAAAGACGATGTAGTGACCAAATTGAAAAGAGTATGCTTACACTGTTTGTCCACCGCACCGTGAATGGGACGTCAACTAGAAACGAGATTACGCGGCCATAGTAAATGTACTGTCACTACTTCGGCGTCGTAATTTCGTTGTTGACGTCCCGAGGGGTCTTGACAGACAGACAGACAGACGGACGAACGGACGGACGAACGAACGAAGTGATCCTATATAATTGTACACACACGTTTTTCTTGCCGTGAAAAACTACGGTTTATTCGCCGTGTGTAGGCATGGTCGTCAGTGTTGTATGTATCATTAGGGAAGCTTGTTGACAGACACGTTTTTTCTACGGCGCGGTTTATACGCCGTACCGTAAAGAAACTGTGCCGTGTATACAAAGGGTCTTAGGGTTCCGTTTGAGATAAGGAACCCTAAAAATGGAACTGAAAGACTATAAAGGCAAGAGACAGACACCTCCCCCTGAGCCCTGTTGTGATATTTATTATATACGTATACATTTTTGCGAATTAATACATTTTTGTTGAAAATATGACATTTTATCAAGTTCAATAGTAACAAAGATTTTATCAAAATAAATATTAAATCGTGATCGCGAAAACACAAACACACAAACAACACAAACACAAACTGGAAATAAAGATAGAAAACATTAAGATTCCGCTTGGTTGACTACAAAAAAAACGTACAGCAAAGAAAAGTTTGAAAAAGACTTTTCCGGTCATTTAAGGAAGAAGATAAGTAAGGAAAACCATTTAAGAGATCTCTTCGAGATTAAACGCCAGAGTTGCTAATTTTGGAATTAGCACCTGTAGATGTAAATTTTATTCATTGTTTTCCAAGAAAATCTTTTGGTTTGTCTTGCAACTTAATCAATTAATTGGTCATGAATTCGTTTAGCTATTCATTAAGTGCATTAAATGTGTGTAATGTAATGTAATAAGTATCCCAATAATAAAAAGATTTATTTTTATTTTTGGGACAACAGAGGAAAAGGCAAGGTTTTTCATTTTTAATGTTCCCATATTTTACGTGAGTCCTAAATTGTATCTACCCATTTATATAGAAGCCTTCTTTGTATCAGAAAAATATAACTTTTATTCAGAAAACCCATTCCAATTAGATAAACAGGGTATAAAAAATTACTAAAATCATAAGCGGTTCCATACAAAAAATTTAATGTTATCTATTTTGTGAAATACTGTGATGTACAAAAGCTAACAAAACGGCGGCATTGTTTTCATTTCGGATTTAATTAAACTGACAGCAGACGAATGCAAAGTATAAAGTTACGTAGATATTAGAAAGATAAGGGTTGTTGCAATATTAACTTTATTATTATAATGAGAACACTTTACATGTAGTAACTTGGCGACCGAACTCTGCTCGGATGAAAATAGAGAATGCTCATTTAATAGTATAGGATAGTACCTACTAATTCCATACTACCATGATAGTAGGTACTTACTAATTCCATGCTGCCATGATCATTATTCTAATGTAAATAATGTCATATCTGTAATCATTATCTTGTTCTAAACTTTGGGCGACCGAGCTCTGCTCGGGTGATAATACGAATAAAACGAATGTTCCCAGATATGAGACCTAGCTAGATCGATTTTTTTGCCCCCATAAAACCCTATATTGCAACTTTAATCGAAATCGTTAGAGCCGATTTCGAGAACGTGAGTAGAAATCTATATACAAACAAATAAATACATACACAAATATTGCTCGTTAATAGTATAGGATACCAAACAGTATTTTTTTTTATTGTTTTCACAGCAGTTCGGGGAGGCCTTTGCAAATCAGTAGAAGGATATTATAGGCAAATAAAAAACAGGTCAGGTCTGACAAAGTCAACATGCATTTGTAGATTTTCTCCAAACAGCCTGTTTCATAGAGTCATTTATTTCACGATCCGTTTCAATTTACGTACAACGGTAGCGTATGTATGAGGGTGCAAGTGGTGTAGTTTCATAACTAAATACAGCATAATGTTAGCAACCTACTGGTATTTAGTTACATATTGGGCCTACGTTTTCAATTATTACTTTCTATAATTAAATTAAACGATTGAGTGTGTAAATAAATAGGATATAAAGAAAACTTAACTTCGCCAAAAAACTTTATAAAAGTTATTTACAATATTTCTCTATTTCTCTCCATGAAAATCTCGTCGCATTGTGTCCGCAGTCGTAGTAAGCGATTTCTCTTCCCGCCTTCAAGGGTACTTGAGCCACAGTTTGTGACGTCACAGTTTTGCGTCACCGTTTCTCCCGCACTCTTTCGCTTTATCCCGAGACCGGGCAATGCGACTCTTGATATGCTAATCTTACTTGACGGTGATATCCCTTTATTAATGCTTAGTTTTACTTTAACTGTTGACCTCAATTTAGAAATATTATGTTTTGTGTATTCGTTTGGTGTACATAATAACGAGTATTCTATTCTATATATTACCAATCCTCCCATGAATGAGACTGTGGGTTCAAATCTAGGCAAGTACCAATGTGACTTTTTCAATACTCAACTCATGTGTAGTTTCTGAGTTTATTTGGACATTAATACTGCGATTGGTGAAGGGAACAGATCTTGAGGAAACCTGGACTTCCCGTCTTGAACAAGCGTGGTAATCAATGATCGTGCATGAGAAGCTTTTTTGCTGCTCTCTTAATGTGAAAAGGCCTGTGCCCTACAGTGGGATAGAAATAGGCTGGTATTATTCTACCAATAATAACGTATCAAACGCTAAAACGAATAGCTAACCAAGTAATAACAACAGAAATTGCTAACATTAGTTACCATTTAGTGCGCACTCTGATTGTATTTAATATTCAATTTATGTGCGGTTACTATTGTAACGGAGGCATACGAAATTGTTTCGGTGTGTGTTTCAAATTGGAAGGCTGACAAGATTACAGGCAAACAAATCTAGCCATGAATAATAAGTCATATTTATTTACCTCCCTAATCAACATAAATTATTCAAGGTTAATTATTATCGATCTCCCCGAAAACGAGTAGGTACCTATGTAAGAATCGTAGCAGGTTCTGCTGTTTCTGCCTAACCCCATGGAAAGAAGGCGTAAGATTATATATAGGTATATGAAATAATGATAATTCATTATATTTGATATTGAAAAAAAAAAAACTATCAATTCTCATTGAAAAATTATGTATGTATTTCTATGCAAATAAATAATGATTCTATTCTGTTCAGAATTTCCAATTTTTGCTTAAAATGCATGTAGGTACTTATCAAGGTTTCACGGAAATTTAAAACGAATTGAAATGTCAATATGTTCAATAAAAAAAAAAAATGCTGTACAGTTTGCATCCATCAATTCGATTCATAACATAAAAATGTGTAAGCCAGGATATTTTATGCGATAACCCTAGCTGCTGCATCATGCTACAATGCAACAATCAACCTATGTCATCCGGCCCCCAGTGTGACAGCCCTATGCTACGAACATGTTTATTTTCAGCTTAATTTATTTCGCCTTGCAGCTTTCATTCCAACAATGTACGATTTAACAGAGAAATAATTGTGTAAACGTTGTGATTACGGTTGGATTGAATCGGCTCATTATACTCGTGCACACGGGACATCGAACCGCAAAAACTTTTGATCTGCAGTTAGTTCATAGCAGAAGAAAGTTCTTAATGTTCTTTTTATGATTCGTTGCATTGAACGTTTAGGTATTTTTTTTGCCTAGGCCTACTACTAGGCATTTTGGGGTTTATTTTTAAACATTTCTTAAAGATTAGTAATGGTTAGCGACTGTTTAACCATACATTTTGACGTTTTAACGTCACTTCAGTTTAAGCAACGTTCTTATAAAAATCCATTTAATTTAAAATGGTAAAGGTTTCAATCAATTATACAAATAACATCCTGGCCAATGGTCATAAAAATAAATTAATTGCCATTTGTTATGAAAAGAAAAATAAATTAAAACAAAAAACGTAATGTCATCTCAGTATTTTGTTTTACAGCAAGTGACCGTTATTTGTAATGGAAATCCAAAAAGGTTGGGTTAAAACAGTACTTGATACAGTATTTTGAATAGAAAATTATTGCAGTAGTTTCAGTAGATAAATCGATGAAAACTCTTCATTTGCCTAGCCTTTTCCCAACTATGGTGGGATTGGCTCCCAGTCTAACCGGATTTTATAGACAAATCGATGAATAATCTCGTTAAATAAACATATTAACAGTACATTGAATTTCCTCAATTACCGGTTACCATTTCAAGCGAAACTGCGGACAGTAACCAACGCGATACACGCCATTCTCCTTATCTGATAACACATTCACACACAGTGCAGTGCGATGATTGTCGAAGTACCAATAACATCGTAAATGTTCCACGTCGACGTCGATGTCGGTCATAGGAATGCTATTACAGGAGATAGAGTCACGTGATATGATACTAATTGACGGGTCATTTGCGGTTGCTGGTTCACTTCGAATATGGGTGCTATTTCCGCTTTGTAAGTTCACAGTGAGATTTTAACAACGTCACATCACATATTTGGAGTGGAAATTCCTGTCGCATTTCTTTTATTTTCTGTTATGTGCAACAAAACTCTTTGTAATTCTTTGGTCGTACCTTATTTTCCATCACTGAACTTTAATTAAACCTCTCAAGAAGTACAACACCGAGAGAACTGTCTAGGTGCAAGTATTTACTATTTTTAGCTCTTGTCTTCTGTAATTAATAGGTACGAAGTGTGTTGTTCACTCCGTTGTGTTTTCTAGTAACATACTAATTAAAATTGATTGTAGATGTAACTAAATTGGCGGAAGATACATGTAAGGGACCGCGGTCTAAGGGCCAAAACTTGAGATTAACTTCAGTAATTTATTGATTAACAGTTCTGGTATCCACGAGACTACACAAAACTTTAACCAAGTTTGGAATTAAGGTACGTACCTAAAATAAATAGTTTAATGTTTAAGGGCTCTCGATTGATAAAATTTTGTCGAATCTTGGTAATTTGATAAGAACTATAGTTTCGTATAATATTGCATTCATTAATCTAATTAACTTACACATTTGGTTACATTTAATGAACATAAACATTAAGGTAAAAGGTTTTTTTTACTAATTAATGGGTCTACTCTAGACTGTGACGTCGCTCGCCTGGTTATAACCGATGGATGAAAGATGGGACCTCGGAAATGTGATTAAGTTTGTAAAATATAAAATCGTAGCATTGAACGTAGCGTGTCAGCTACGCCGCAACTCAGAGCTACGTCGTAGCGACACCGCTACGCACATATTTGTTGCTTGCAAAGTTTGGCGAGCAGGATATTATCACCTAATCATCATTCATCATTTGATGCGGACGAATTTTTGATGCCCAATGAGCTCTTTTTTTTCCTTTGTATAATTGTACATAATTTTTATATTTTAGTGTTAGATAACATAAAAATACACATAACATCACGCCTTGTTTCCCCAAAGGGTTGGGCAGAGGTGTACCTGTAGCGGGTACACCCACAGTTCGCCAGTTATGTTTAAAACTCCCATGTAATATGGGGCGAGCCTATTGCCACCAACCGGGTACCGGGAGTTAGATGTATAAAAGATGAATGAATGAAATAAAGTCTGAACATCGTAATATATACTTATTGGATCTAGATGACAAAATGAGTAGAACACTCATTTTGTCATCTAGATCCGAAATCCATTACAAATAGGTGTCATTTTCTGTTTGATCTTACGAAGTTCTGTTACGAGTGAGTGTTTAAACACAATAATATTTTCTATCGAATACTTCCTTATAAAAAATGGAAATAAAGTCAAAGTCAAAAACGTTTATTGTTTGTTTATTGTTTATAAACACTGAATATCACTAAATTTTTCGCCACCAAGGAATGTAATAAAATGCAAATGTGAATCTTTGCATCTAAGCGATCGACAAGGTTGTGCAGCGTTACACTAAATTATTTGTAGAGTACACTTCCATTTTGTTTTATATAAGTCTTTATTATAGAATTATCTCATCTCGTTATTTAAGAAACTCCAAATTATGTTAATAGATTGAGACAAAGATAATGAGTCAGAGTGAATCCTTATTTAATCGTGATATGATGATTTTGTACCGAGTTTAAAATGACTGCGATTGAAATAATATGATTCGCTTTTCTACAAACATTTTATTTTAAAACAAGTTGACAGCATGTTTCGACGTACGTTGATATCGTATATACTCTAAATTGTCCCTTACCTAACCTAACCATCTCCATCAAATAATTATTAACACATGCAAGTACAGTGGTATATTGCTATGTGACGTCACACATCGTCGGGTTCTCTCGAGTATTGCACGAAAATCATATTATCAGCTCACACAATGTGGTACGTGTTATGAATTAGAGAGATATGTTTGAAGAGGTAACCTAAACTTGGTGTTCACATTTTATTCAATATAAGTATGAAATTCAATCGGTACTTTCAGTATGAAACGTAACAAAGGTTGGTAACATAGATATAGACATGGAGGGAATTATGTTCAAAGTTATTTAAGCGTCTCTAATGTTGGTAAATTAATGTTGCTTTCGTAATTCGTATTCGCTGTATAATGAAGATAATATTTCTGTACCGTATCAAATTCAAAGGGATTCTTTAAAACCACTTCGGTTTTATGGTTGTGCGAGTGTGATATTTGTTTGGTACGTAGATGTTCTATCACACGATCGTTATTCAGGACAGCGCATCGTGCGCCGAATTAAAAAAAAAACATTGAAAGCAGGTGCGAAATTTTCAAATGAATATGATCAATTTGGCTTTGCATATGAAGTGAAGCCAGTGCCAACCGGGGTGGATCGGTGAATTAAATTATTTTCATAGCATATCAGCCGCCTTTTTAATTTCATCAGGCAAATCGGTTGCAATGTAAAATATTGAACAAAGAAATAAGGTACTCTTTTGCAATTGGAGTAAATTCAATTTTAAAGGTATTCATGCAACAAAATATAAAATATTCCATACTGGCCTCAACCAATTAGCAACTAGAATACAGAAAGCCTGAAACAACCTGCGACCTGAGCACAGAATGTCATCGACCATGACTCAGAACCCACATTTTATGACTACCCACAACTTGTATACAATTATCCGAAAATTAAACTCGCGCTTCACCGCACGGACTGCGGACGTCTATAGAGAAACATGCCACGTGATAAATCTTGAATGAATTAGACTTTTCTTAAACGCGGGTTTCGGAAAGATTCTAGAAAATTTACATGTTGCTTTGTTGTTCGGGACAAAACTTTCCACTAAAATATTACTTTTGAGTAATTTCAGCAGATACAACGATCTGCCTAAAATATTTTAATTACTCAAATCAAATCAAATAAAAAGTAAAGTTGTTGTTGTTTGTTGTTGTTGTTGTTTAAAGTTGAATTGAAATTCTGAAATCATTTAATTGTTCGACATTACCGACCTGTTTTATTGCATCTCTGTGTTGACTATCTACACAACAGCTTATCAAGATTTTCTTAGTCATTCAAACTACGCTTTTGCTTTGGCAAGTATATCTATTAATTTGATTAACTACATTATTATAAAGTAGTTATGTCTTTCTACAAACAAGGTATAATTAAAGAGAATAGTAAACAATGGTAGCAATAATAAACATTATTAGAATAGATTCGCGTCTGTTTATTGCTAATCCAAGAACATACATAATTAATACTTGAGTTAGCTTTATCCCTTGAGTTGGTTGAATTTAATTGATTACAAATATAATTGAGTTAACGAAGAATGAAGAGTTAAGATTTACTTATTCTATTTTAAACTAAGCTAACCAAGTCTCTTTAAGGTTCAATTTATTTCTGCAAATAAAGAACTCATTCGTTGAGAAGAAATTTGACTACAATAGTACTGTAAGAGCCTTTATGAATATAGTTTATAAATTGATGGCTTAATATGAGACAAACGCTAATTCGTATTAAGAATATTAGGAAACAATTAGGGGTCAGCTTAATTGAAGAGCTGTATGTACCTATGTCATTATAGAAAATGTTAAATTGTTATAAATTAATTTGATTTGATTCAAAGTAATTACTCAAGTTGCAAGTACTACATACTCGCGTTTCATTTCATCCCGGTAGTACCTACCTACATGTACAAAATTCTACCATTGTTCGGAAAACTTTGAAAAAAGAAAATATTTATTGTATCGATCCCAAGTCACCAATTTTATGACAAAGACAATTTCCTTCCTACCATTTACATATGAGAAACAGGAGTCTGGTTCTAAACACACAGATGCTAAACTAAACCGCGGGCTAATAGAAATTATTCAAATGAGGGTCGAGTCTACTCCATAAGGACGCTCATATAACGCTCCATTAGGATGCTCGTATGCTAAGTTTCAGCTCAATCGGATGGCAGGAAGTGCTTGAAAAATAGTTCACAATACGACTAACTGGAAACAATACGAACGAAGCAAATTAATAAAAAGCTTGTAAAAAGAGAATTGCTCTACGGTAAATTAATTCTATGAATATTTCACGCGGTGAGCTAATAAATCAAGGTCGGATGTTGTCGGAGAACTTTGGCTTTTAATCCACCTCAGAGTGAATACCTGTCAAGAGTCACCTTAAGCTTGCTCTGTATCTTACAAAATACTGCGAGTGTAATTAGAAGCTGTGTGGGTGTGCCAACAGTTAGGATTCACATTTAGCGAAGTATTTTTCTCGGTTATGATTTTTCTATCAGTTTTGTTAATATAAAAAGAAATTATCTATCAGAATCACAATTATTCAAACAAAATAATCATCATTATCGTTTCAGCCGAAACACGCCCACTACTGGACTCCTAGGTCTCCCCAAGTGTCGCCACACCGACGGTATCATGGTATCAATAACAAATAAATACAACAGGTACAACAATAGGTACATAACATGTGTATTATGAATATTATCCAACAAAATATCCACAAACTATTTAAGTACCCCCTTTTTTCACAGGTTTGTAACCAGGAGTTACGTTAAGGGGGAAGCGTTAGGGTAGCCCGCGAAATTCAAATTTTCTTACGTTTTTTGCATTTTGCTGGTCAGTGTTAGGTTATAAGTTGATTAAAATATGATTCGCAGCCGTAACAAATATGGCTTTACTCAATTATAATCATTACAATCAGCAATACAACTCCATAAGTTAGCAAAGGTGTCAAATGTCATGATTTCATGAAATCATCACATTTGAGACTTTTGCTAACCTTTGTATTGCTGATTGTAATGATTATAATTGAGTAAAGCCATATTTGTTACGGCCGCAAATCATATTTAGATCAACATACAACATGACACTGACCTGCAAATTGCAAAAAACGTAAGAAAATTTGAATTTCGCCGGCTACCCTGACACTTTCGTCTTAAATAGACAGATTGACTCGGACAGAACACGACAGCCAGTTATAATATTTATAATGGACGTGTTCGAAACAGTCATACCCAGTTTTTTCTACGAAGCGATAAGATATCAGGCGTTCCTTTAAGAGCCAACTTACCAAATATGTATGAAATACCTCGCGTTAACTTGAATACCGGTGAAGGTCCGTTCCTACATATCTGGAATGTTCAGGAAGTCGGAAAGGGGAGTAGTGACTCCTGCTCTGAAATAACTGAAAATTATCGAATGGAGTGGAGAGTTTAGATAACAAGGTTGTTTATAGTATACACTCACTCACTTCGGACGACACCGAACAGTCGCGTGGAGATACAGTGATCTTGTTGGAAGTAGGATAATACTCTTAAAGTTAATTACAAATGTAAATATATTTGTGCTAAAACGAAAATATTTAAAGTATCTAAATCAAAGTAGCAATTGCATAAACTAAGTTCCCAAACAAAACCCGTTTGACAGACCTTTCTACCCTTCGTAACTTTATTACCGTGATTGGATCAGAACTACTGAACTTAAAGCATATTTGTAAAGATTACGTCCTCGTTCGCATCCCTCGGGGTTGTTCCAACAATCGTCGGGATTACAGCCGCATGTGCCCGACTACCTATTTGTCTAACCCGAAAATATTGCGCTGCCCCAAGTATAAGTTTTGTGAAATTATTGGTAGGTTTCATTTAATTTGGCCAGATGATTAAACAGAGCAGTGATAGCCTAGTGGTGTGACCGTCCAACTGCCACGTCATAGGTCTCGAGTTCGAATCCAAGGCACGCACCTCTGACTTTTCGGATTCATGTGCGTATTGTATAATTATCACTTGCTTCAAAAACGGTGAAGGTAAACATCGTGAGGAAACCGGCATGCCTGAGAGATATTTCTCGACAGCATGTGAAACCAAGTCGGAGGCCCTTGGGCGGCTTGGTAACTCTGACACCAGGTTAGTCACTAACCAAATGAAAAGAAGAAGAAAATGATTAAATACATGGAATTAGTTATTTCCTATTTTTTCTGCAGACGCTGCACCACCTCCCTCCCTCCCTCCCCCCTCCTTCCCCCCTCCTCTCTAAATACTTCGAGACTCCGCTAGATTCTTACTCATTGTTCAAACTTTTGCTTAATTGATACAATTCAATGAAAAGTGGACAGGCGACCAAGTTGTCTTCTTCCAAAGTAAATCAGGCAGCACAACTTAAAGAAATTCAGGCTTAAACTTTGTTCTGTCTTGTCTAATTAGATCCTAAGGTTCGTCCCAGATTCCATTAAAGTGTATTTAAAGTACTTTTTTACAAAATAAAAGTGACTGTCATGGACGCCTGTTCAGACTACGGTGTATTGTATCGTTTGTAAATATCTTCAGTTCAGTCAAAAATTTACTGTTTTTTTTACTGAAGGTTCTAGTTTTATATACATAAATAGTTTTATTATAATAACCTACTTTAAGCGGGGACTGAACAAAAGTAGTAATCATTTATTTTCATAAAAGAACTGATAAAAGACTAATTTATGTCTATGTCAGACATAAATTGGTATTTTATCAGGCCAGCCATTGTAGTAACGGCAAAGTTAGTTTTTGTTTCAATTATTGTGAACAAGTTACGGAACGTGCAAAACTAACTGAAGCTGAATACTTTCAGGTTGTAGTAGTTACTCTACCTTTGAACATGTAAAGTACCTATATAAATATACCTACGTCCTTTGTACGAGTGTACGAGTTTTAAAACTGAAAGAGTCGTAAAATAAAAATCACTCAAACTCCCAATTACTACAACTTTTGCCCCGAACCCTAATAATACCACTACTAATTGGGATCGAGAGGAAAACATAATACTTTTTTCAACAAAGTTGATTTATGTGCAAGACAAACTTTGGAACAAAGATAAACCTGTTTTTCAGACGGTTCAAAAGATAATAAAAGATGATAATACTTGTTATATGTAAATGGACATTTGTTTTAAAGTTAATGCAAAGTGATATCGCGGAGATAAACGTCGAAAATTATTCGGATATAAATCTTAGCATTAATTTTATATTCATTATGAAAATTTGTACTCTCCTGGTATTTTATGTAAACCAATTCGTTTTGGAATGTTTAGTTCGAATACCCGTTCGCAAAATACACGCTTTGACGTGGAGTTGCGGGCCTCTATTACCTATGGTTTGAATAGATTTAAGTAATTAGAAAACATCAATGAGTATGTAATAAGAAAGTCGTAAAATCTAAGTTTTTATTACGCAAAAGTATGGAATGAATTAAAAAGTTAAGATGGTAAGCACATCTTTAAAACTTTGTAGATAAACATCAAAGTTAAACAAACACAAATAAACTTTAAAGGCTCCCACAGACAGCCGCAACGACATCTCTGGTAGACTCTGGTGGAACAATTTCTATGAAAACGCGGAAATTGTTCTACCGGTATCGGATCGCACCGCTGCGTCGCGCCTGTCTGCGGGAGCCTTAATTTGAGTACTAAAATAATTATTGGAGCTCGTTTATCGAGAAAGTAAACGTTAACTCGCTGAAAACACCAAACTGGCAGTAAATGGCGTTTAAATTAACTTTAAAAGACGATTATGTATTTGTAGTAAAGCTTCCAGTTGTATAATTTGGTATCTAACTGCATCTATATCACGCTTACCGTTAAATAATGTAGAACAGGTTCCGAAAAACAAAAACCTGGTGTACTTGATAGAGCATTATCGAAAACCTATTTAATTGCTATAGAATACATTAACAAGTTTAATTGCGAGCAACTTAAACGAAACGCGTTCACATTGCACGAGTTTATGGCGAAAACAATTCTGGGAGGAATCTAGCGGAAATTATAATTCCACACAATATTTCAGTCCTCGTGGCTAAACGTTGAAAATACCGACCTTCGGTGACTGTAAATTCGTAAAGCATTCTTTGAAGCTTCATCTTAAGCAGCTCTGGAGTAAATAAACATCTTTATTTACTTCCCAAAGCCAAGGAAATGTCCTGAAAATTTCAGGAATTACGTCACTTGAACAAACTGCGGACACGTTTTTGTAAATTACGGCAACAGAAGAGAGCGTGGCAGGTAAATTGTAAGTGAAGGAATGTTTATCAAGCTTCTTATCATTTGAGACGAAATTTCCCGTGTGATGACCAGTCATTGTTTTACGGAACAACCCGGAAATTCAAGCTGCAGGCGATGTTTGTGTTTAGGAATTTAAAGCTTGTATAGCTAGTTAGTGGTCACGTTCTAGTTGGCAGGCGCTGAGCTTTGCTGGCAAATATTTCGCTATAGGTTAATAGTAACACACAGACTTTTAAAATTGTCGAGTTGAAAGTAATCTTATTGGCATGGATTGCAATATTTTTTTAATTTTAGTTAAGTAATCATGCCTTTAAAATGATATTGATGCAGTTTATCTGCATAATATGAACTAGGATCGATTTCCGCGTGTATTAACAAGACAACTTGAGTGATCTATGTAAAAATTAACAAAGGTAATAAAGTAGTATATGCACAAGTTGTAGGTCATCAAGTGAAGTGATAGCCACTATCGTAGTACTCAAGTGTAGCGACGTTAACGGGTAAAAACGTAAAAAAAACTCGCAACTTTACACTTCGCTGTTATACAAACTTTTTATCGAGGTCTTTTTATTTTGTTACAAATCTCTTATGAAAAGCAATTTGTAACAAAATATGATGCGACCCTTTAAAGTTAATTAGAATTTATGGTTTGTACGAAACATGAATTAATCACACAGCAGGAGTTGATAGTAATTAATGGGCATAGCAAAAATATCTTTGCAAATATTTTCTCAGTGTATCTCAGCTAAACCAACTGCAACTATCGCAAACGATGACCGTCTCAATGTTTACGACACAACTTACGAGAAATGGGCGAAAAATTTCATAAAAACAATTTTTTTTTAAATCTGCTGTTTCATAGCAAAGTGCAATACCTACGCGGTCAAAATGTATGGAACAGCTGTTTTTTTTTTTATATAACCGAAGAAAAATTTCAACGCAGGGGGTTCAATCATGTACTGAATCCATGGCTTCAGTTTTCGCGTCGGCACTTGTTCAGTTTTTTTTAGTTCAATTAGCACCAAAGACTTAAAGACTGAGATAATTATTTCTATAATTTAAAGAAAATTAACAAACGTATAAATGCCGTCAAATTTTTCAACAGATTACCGCGAGAATGTATGTAGGTAATTAGACGTGAAAAATGGTATAATATTGCAGTTATAAAGAAAAACTATTAATTGGGACTCGCACAGGAAGATCACAAAACACTAAACTAAACAAAATCATAGAAACATAAAATATTAAGTAGGTATATAAAAAAACCCCTAGCACTCCTATTATGAAGCCCATGCCAGAAGAGGCGCCGATTGGTTCGGGCTGATAATGATGACAGTTTCGTGACGGTGCAAAGGAGGAAGCGTCGATAGCGAACGAACATGAGCGGCTGTGCGGCAAAGCTCCTACGGATCCCGAAGGCAGCCTGCAAAGCCGAACACACCGGGTACATCTCCCGCCTGCATTACACCACTAAGGTGGAGGACATCGTGGAGTACGTGCGCCAAAAGACAACGTAAATACCGAGGGTACAGTCACTGAAGTCGCACCAGAACGTCAAGTTTAAGGCGTTCGTGGTGCATGTGTTATGTGCGAACTGTTATCTGCCCCTCGTCTTGAAAGAAAAAGAATACTTTTGGCCGCAGGGCGTGGTGTTCTATCGCTTCCGCAGACAAGTATCTAACAAAGTCATGTTAGTGCCAAATGAAGTGCTAATAACATTGTCTTAAGCCTTATTTATTAACACAAGTTTCGAATATAGGTACTTAAAATAAATTATGTATGTTAAATATCAAAACATCTATGGGCCTATGTCGCCCGGAATAAATGGTAATAATATTACTTCTCTCATGAGATGAAGTGAAGGCTGCTGAAGCACTTCAAAACGTTTATAGCTGAAACACTATCACAAGTGACACATAAACACACGCGACGTGGACACATAACACGCATACCTACTCATTACCTCGCGCTAGATAGGTAAGGCAATCTCTGCTTACCCATATAAAGGAGATTACTCTCACCGAGGCGCTGTACAGGAAGCGAGTCACAGCATAAGATATTCTCTATTTATAGCCTTTCCGCCGATTTGCGGGAAATACGTGCAATATATGCTAAGACTGTGATAAATTGAATGTTTTTACGCTGAAGGTGTTGCGCATGTGCTGCCATCTGTCAAAGTAATGCCGTGTTTTATTGTTGTAAAGACATTACGGAGGGAATTATATTTAACACGGCTGGAACTTTAGTGAGTGGTCGTCGTTTACATGTAATTGATTGCTAAAGTTGACAGATATAACGTCTGTATCCAAGTAAGAAATAAACCAAAACAAACAGAATAAGGATGAATAGATAGAACCTTGAGAGTGTTGAGACGTAGCCACAAAGGACTTTTGTCAAATTGTCAAAATTACTACTGTAACAACAACAACAGTTATATTATGTGTTGTGAACTCAGAACTATCATGGGGTTCCATATCCAAAGATTTTTCATAAAATAAAAAATCTTTTCGTCATCAAAAATCCGAGTCCTATTAGTGTGCCTTCAGAACATGTTCAGCTCAGTACAACAAATAGCAGACTCGAAAATAAGGAATCGGAACCAAGAGGCAGCAGAGATTGTAATATATCTACGTGTGTTTGTATTGTTAGAGCGTCGAGTTGTTTAAGGAAAAAACACGAGGCTAGTTTTTGAAGCTATTAATTATCCTCGCTTGGCGCATGCTAGAGCTGTTTACATGATGCTAGGAAATTTTATACCAGCAGCATTTTAGTGACAGTTCGTAGAGTAAAAAGAACCGATTGGATACTAGCTTCGCCGGCCACACGATGCTAGTGCACAAGCCAGTATGGTAAAATCAGTGGTGGGGGGCGCTATTCTCAGCTCAAAAATAGAACCCCGTCCTATTTAAATATCACACTAGCTTACTATCTTTCTCACTAGCTCACTAGCCTAAAAATAAGGATAGTTCTCTATACACGAGGCCGAAGTGACTAGCTTGCTAGCTTACGAGCACAATCTTGCTATCCTAGCTTGAATAACTACCCTCGTGTAACAGGGGCATTACAATGATTATTCTGTTTAACTACTTATTCTAAGGAAATTAGCTACTTATGCTATAAAGTTCTGTAAAAGAAATTAACAAAGTAAGTAGTTAAATTTAATTAACAAAGTTAAATACATCGAAGGCTATATTATCTTTCCTTGGAGAGATAAAGCGAATACCCATAGTTATCTTCGCTCTTTATTTGTGTTAATGTTTCTCCAGCAAGATTTTCATTTCAAAACTACCGTAAAAACTTCGTTACCTTTTTTATGTACTCATGTTTTACAAAATAAATATTTTCTTATCTTATCTTATCAAATCATTACGGATTTCAATGGCTATCATAATTCTACCAAGTAATTCCTTGTTTCCTTTAATAATTTCTTGATTTTGTTTAGCAGCAGCTCAACGAGACCTCACTTATGGGGCGCTCGCAATACTCGTAAATAACTAAATAATACTTAGAGTTGGGATTTTGTGAATATTTGAGGACAACACTGTAGTGCACCAGCTATTATGTCTGTTTTAAACTTATGGGTTGGCTAGCTAGTCACCAATTGAAACTTTGATAAATTTTGGGAGAGTCGCGCGTGTATCGTATTTCTCTTTATTACAAGTGAAGTTCCAACCATACCAACACTATTTTTGCTTTTGGGTTTTGACTTTATTTATTTTTAGGGTTCCGTAACTAAAAAGAAAAAAACGGAACCCTTATAGGATCACTTCGTTGTCCGTCTGTCCGTTTGTCTGTATATCTGTCAGTCTGTCAAGACCCTTTTTCAAAGGAACGCGTGGAGGTATTAAGTTGAAATTCAAATTCGTAGGTCTATGGTCCCCTGGCTCTAAAAAAATCAAGCTACTAAGTCAACGCAATAAAAAAATGCGGCCATTTATGGACATATTTTGACACTCGCAAATAAATCAAAACCTACAGGGTACTTCCCGTTAACCTAGAATCATAAAATCTAGCAGGAAGCAAGGTCTCACAGCACATGTAAAGGTAAAAGTCCAAAAATCGTTATTTTTTAGTTTTATCTCACAATATGGTTTTTTTTTGCGGTTACCAACTTGACAGTGACGTATATCGATGCATGGGATGACAGGTTTTTCAATTACGTGTACGTTAAGTTTGTTTTTGGGATAAATTCATCCCAACTACGAAACCCTTCATTGTGTGTGTCCGACACGCACTTGGTCGGTTTTTCTGTTGTTCTGTTCAGTTCGTTTAGAATGGTTTAGCCCTATTACGGCTAAACCATTCTAAAGAAATTAATGAAATTATATTGATGTTTATCTTTGCACCATGGTTTAGGCTCATTTCTTGCAATGTGCCGATTTGTAGGAAATACATGCGATAACACGCGCACAAGCGTTTGAAATAGGTGCGTATGATAAACGTTCATTCACATGATCTCTTGTATCTATCCTTTAGCTCATTCTGTCAAAATTATGTTATTAAATCGAAACGTATTCACCCTATGTACGAACTCTGATAAACCAGCCAAGCCAGTACATTTACATAACCATCTTTTGAAAAATATATAATTTGTCCTCAATTTAATCCTTAACATGCTTTTTCCTTATGAAAAAGGTTCTCTCAAAATATTGAGGTAAGTGATTTACATAAACGCTTGGGGCCAAGAAAAAGAATAAAGCAATTAGTAAACAGTTCAGCTACAAAGAATTACCATAATCTGAGCTATTAACCGTGTTGACAAGCCCAGGGGAGACCTTCGCAAAAAAAACTTGTTTGATGACCGATTTCATAAAACCATCAAATTAATTGCTTTAAAAACAGTTAAGCTTCTTTATTTTCACCGTGAAAAGAAATACGCCTCGTCTGAGCCTTTGAATGAATTTTAATTATTTAGACTAATTAATTATGTTTGTAAAATTATCTTATTCAAGTCATAGAATGTTTTTGTCCTGGTCGCAATAAATTATGTTGCTTTTCAAGCATCATGCGGAATTTTTCTTTTTCTTTTTTTCGATGACTGAAGCATTTGTTGAAAGATGTGTCTTATCGTAATAATTTATACGTACTTTGTAAATTTCAGTATAAGTAACAAAATTTACAAAATTCATTTATAATTTTCCATAAACATACACTACCAACGGTGACTCATATCTACGTCACTTGACTCCTGAACCCTCCAACCTCACATCAACGGTTGCAGTTGCCTTTGCCTTTGGCAACGTGCCTATTCGCACTAAGGCGGTAGATAAAGTGCGTAAATCCCGGTTAGTCTGCACAAATCTCGTAAAGTATTCGCGTTGCGTCGGCAGAAGCGCGATGTTACTGCATTACGAGTTTTTAACGTCCATCGCGGAAATACGTCGAACTATTGATCGTTGACTTTATCCAATTTTAAGCTTTTAAAATACTTAATTCAATTTAGTAACTCCAAGGTGAATAAAACTTTAAGAACTCAAAAGTTTAACTTAAAGTACAGTAAGCTATGTTTATTCCTAAGTAATTAATTAAGGAGATCTGTCTTCTAAAACTGAGTCGGCATTAAAACGCAAATAAACTGTGCTTCTCGAAGCTTCAATTTAATTTAGTGAAGTTTAATTTAGTATGTTCTAACACGATCATTTTATTTTATTGAATCGTAATCAAGTCGAAAAGGTCGATTCAATGAAATAAGAAAGAACCAATGAATTAATAAGAAAGTGATTAGGTAGGTACTTTGTTATTCTATTTAAATGATTAATATTGGATTTTAAAAAGAGGTTTATTAATCTAAAAAGTAGCGCCTACCGTAGGGCTCATGAAAGAAATTGTAACATAAAAAAGTTTATTAATAATAAGAATGAAAAACAACGATGAAACTTTTGTAATTTATAAAATAACAAAATAAATGCTGACTCGTTTCTTCACATACTCGTACACCTATTCAGGTTAATATCTCCCGCGACGCGATTCGTATAAAGTACTATATGTATAATACGTAAAGTATCCTCTCTATGTAAGAACTGACACACTTGATAGGTACATGTACATGACAGTTCATCACACGCAGCCATTTACAACTAGTGAACATTATTTATAAGTAACTGTTATTGAACAAGAGGAAGAGAATCGGTTTGCTGGTCCTCGAGACCTTTTTGTGTTGTCTGTGAGTGACAGAGAGATATTGGTATTGGCAGGTGCTACCGTACCTTGGGAATCATTTATAAAGAAAGGTTGAAAAATACGATGTTGGGAATTCACTTAGCAGGCGTTAGCCAGAGACCAGTCATTAGTGAATTAGTTGGTCGGTTTCTTAATGAATCGAGCCGGAACATGGCGTGTATCCGTAATTCCATTTAGACGATTTTCACGAATCACTAGCGATAAAAAGCAAGTGCAATTCATTTCACTAAAGATTTTAGATCAGTTGACCGTGAGCATACATACACTAGGGCTGCCCAATAGAGATATTTTCAATGTCTGATCAAAACTATCAGCCTATTTGTGCAATGGGCTGATAGTTTTTATTGCCTATCCTCTCAGGTATTTTTTGACAGATGAGTCATTCCTGTCAAGCCCCGCGACCACCCACGACGCAAAAGATTTATGACTCACCTTCAGATAAACAAAATACTCAAGTTTCCTAGAAGCCGTCGAACGATAAAGCCTATTATTTTCGGTTCTCGGATAGATAAGGAACCCAACATAAATATTTATAACTTTCGTGTGAAATGTTTACTAAGATTTATTACGCGTTTTTGTTCGCGAGTCTATTGTCCACTAATTTTACGATTTCTGATAAAACTAGCTAACCAATTCACACGAAATTTTGCAGGGTACATTATGGATAGTTATGTTATCTAACAAAAGCATTTTTAGAGACAAACGTTGAAAATAAAAAATACTAAAAATCTATAATTTTTAAGATCTAGAATTTCTAGTGTTTACGTAACTTTCTTCGTTCCAAAAAAATATTTTTTTGCCGTATTTAGGCAAAAAAAGTGCCTAACATTATTAAAAATCTAATGTAATCATTAAAAAAGGCGACTTACCCATCAAATACCAACGATTACACACCAAAATACCACAAAATCACAGCACGGTCACTTTTTCATTCACATGTTTGTTTACACTTTTAGTTTGGGTCAAAATAGGTATAACATGATGTTATTTACTGCAAATATTATCTACAACGACGTAATATTTACTTAAAAATGAAAATAACACCACTTCCCGTCGATTTACACACAAAAACCACAATAAAAATGAAATATTACGGTAATAACCTTCAAGGCCGGAGCGATTCGTAGACTGACATTTTTTCGTCCCCGAACGTCACTTTCAATATTTTTTTAAAATGTTGCGTTCCAGGTATTTTAAAATGAAATGGTTTTGTTGACTAGCATATCTATCCGACCATAGAATAAAAAAGCCACAGAGGACATTAGACATTATTTTATATTAGAAAAAGATAAAATCCCGGTGTCCAACAATGTTTGTCGGGGTGTCAAACATTGTTTGACACCGGGGCTTGACGGCATGTTCCAAGTGTCAAACATTGTTTGACACCGGGGCTTAAGCGGCTATATAAGCCTCCTGATTACTATTAACATTAACATGAATATTCGTGGAGGAATAAATCCAAGACCATGACGATGGTGCTTCTATACTGTAGATATTAGTATTAATGATATAATGTATAATGTTATTATTTTTCTTAAACACACATGTAGTGCTTATGTATGTTATACGGTAATGGATTAAGTCCAAAAAAATGATTGAGTATCAATTTTCCGCGTCACGTTCTGTGGCAGCCCTGCAGGCTTATATTACAGCAACATGGGGAAACATATTTTTATGTCTTTAAAAAAAATTGTAACGTATGTATCTGGATTTATTTCTCCGCGAGCATTTACGGTTTAAATGTAGAATTTTCTTATGTGTTAGAGACGGTTTTAAACTCGTTGACTGTTGAGAATCGTTAGGTACTTGGTTTTCGCAATTAATTAATAAATGAAATTGGTATTACTTTTGATAGACTTCTCTTGTGTACAATTTATTGACTTTCTACGACTGTCTAATAAAATTAATTAAATAATTAAAATGGGTATGAAATTCTGTAATTTATTTTAACCAAAATAAAACGTGACACTTCATAAATGAACATCAAATGAAATGAAATGAAATGAAATTGTTTATTCTGTAAATAGGATATTAGAATCACTTTTATCAAATAGGTAGGTACAGAATAATTGCCTCGCCCTCATTTTCAGAAAGAATAAAAAACGCGTAACTCCAATTTAATTTCCTTTTCACCTTAATCAGCGCGTCCAGAATTCAATCATTCAAATGTCGGAATAAAAAAGGTTCCATCTCTAATTTTGCTATTTCCATCACTCGAAGCGTTCGGGTGGATGACGTGACTCCACAAAATCCTTTTATTTCCAATAATGATCGTGTATTGTCTAAAATTAATACCAGACTCGACGAAATTCATTGTAGAAATCGAACAATCTATTTAATTACTCAGCAAGTCCTGTTATTCTTCGTGATATAAAAGTCGCCTCTATTTTTTATGATGATATTTGTTTCACAAAAACTTTTTTAATATTTATGAAACGTCCCTACTTTCATACAATGTTACAAGCTAATAAGAAGTTTAAATCAAAATCATCATTTATTTTACATAAACCTGTTCCTTTAATGTATCCGTTTTAGGACATCACGTCACAAGATTACGAGGGAAGACAAAGATTTTTTAAGTGTTTTGGCATAGCTTCATTTTCCAAATTCCGTAAAAGACTAAAATCTTTATTGTTTGATTTTATAAGTTGTACATTTGGAATTCAGAATAAGTTCATGGAAAACATAAAACTTATCCTGCAAGGTGTTTTTCTGTTGTATCCTCTATGTTTATAGGTAAGTACCTAACTCTTAAGTCAGAGTTGATATAAAAATAATGTATTTATGAAACGGCACAACCACCGGTACCTTTGTACTCGAAAGTTATTTGCTGTATCTCTATGTATTTTACCGTGTGTACATAAATAATAAAAGTAATAAAAAACAATCAGAACGAGATAACTAATTATATTTATTAACCGTTCCATTAGGAGGTTCACAAGATGCAGTAATATATTTATTACAATGACATATTAAATATCAACTCCTCAAATAATACTCAATCATGAAATCTATAATCCACTCAAGACAGTTGATTTTGATAAAGATACGTACAACCCACTGCCACTGGTTGTATTATTACCCCCACGACTTTGGAGACTTGCCAAAAACGAAAACCGGTCTGTAAGAGTGTCATTCAAATTTTTACTGCGATTTCTATAAAACTAATCGCCTGAAAGGTTCTTTGAGAGACAGAATAATCTTTAGCATCTTAAAAACACATTACACTTTGAATGACGTGACTGATCGAGCTAATTTAAAGACAAGAAAAAAAAAAAAGTCTATTTGCGGTAGACATGACGCGAAGAAAGAACACAAAAAAGAACAAGTTACAAGTTAGGGGAAAAATATGCGTCATGTCCACGCAAAAAGGCCATCGCTCAGCATAATGTTGCGACCCTACGCGAGACTGAGCCCCAGCGCTGGTTTTCAGCAACAGCCGGCGTGACGTGGCGTTGACGTGAAAAGAAAACAAACGGTGAGCTTGTTTAGTTGTTTACTATACTACAGCAATGACGGATCTTATCGGTTTACCGGTACAGCTCTGCCTATCCCTTGGAGGTTACGTAAAGACGGGATATTATGCACCGATCAAATAATAAGGGTTTCAGGGAACTACATCAATATGTGAACCCGAAACCTCACAATAATCCAATAAACTTCTGTTAGACATTGTGTAAAAATATCAAATCTATATTATTCGTTGCTGTTTATGTGTGTCAGATGAACCCACCACAGAACGCATAAAGTTTACGATTCCTGGAGTGTGGCCAGGAGACTCCCGTCCGTTGCCAAAGCCTACAATGTTTCGTTCTTCATAAAACTGTCGGAGCGATGCAAAAAATGTTTGAACAGCGTAATTGTTATGTGCACGCTGTTTCACGCTCGGGGTAAAGTGAGTCTTTAAGTGATAATGGCACGAATAGCAGTTTTAAGTGGTTGCATTTAAAGACCAAAACGCGTTTTATGACAGCTCATTATAAGATGCCGAACTTTTTTTATATATTAGCATAAGAATGGTAAACTTTCATTAATTGACACCGGTATTTTAATTGCGATCCAACCTCAGTTGCAACATTTAAATAGAGTACGTTGTGTGTTGTCTCTTACCTGAAACAAAGTGATCAACAAACAACTTCTGTAACACTTCAATCAGTCTGCCTAGCATTTTCCCAACTGATGTTGGAGTTGGCTTCCAGTCTAACCGGATGCAGCTGAATACCGTATTTTACATGGAGCGACTGCATTTCCGACCTCCACAACCCAGTAACTGGGTAATACGATACCCCCTGGTAAGACTGGTTATCAGACTTTAGGGCTTCTGACGACCCGTAACGACTGTCAAAAATCCACGAATGACAGCCAGGACCAATGGCTTAGCATGCTTTCCAAAGCATGGAGGAGTCTCGGTATGTTAAGATGGTCTCCCATCCACAGACCAACCTTGGCAAGCGTAGCTTAACCTGATGAATCGAACCGTGCGGCTGTTATTACTTAGCCACAAGCTCTTCTGTAATACTTCAATAAGCTGATAATATAATCCATTTACTACTTCTTTGTACTACTTAGTAACATCCTAAATATCACCTAAATTATTATCTCTTTTAACAAGAAAATATTATTAGAGAAATCGTTGCTATCTCTGAAATATCTTAATATATACATTCTGTCTCTATCATGTAATGGGAGGTTCTATTAGACCCATTCTCGGAAAAAAACAATATAAAGTGTCCAATACCAAGATGCTTAAAGAGCAATTCACTTTTATTATAAGTAAGTACTTCTAAAAACTAAACATGCTAAGATTTCGATAGAATAACGAGTATACTCGTACTATTGTGAATGTGAGGACTATGTGGATATTTTTTTTATTTCTCTGCTAGTTTTAGTGATGGTCTGGCAGTTTGAATAGTTTATGCGGCCTACCCAAATGTCCTTTCTTTGGTATTGTTCGTCGAGTTGAGCTCCTTAAGTTCTGAGTTGAGCTCCACGATTACTGACAAATGCTTGCACTGACTGGACAGGTCCACTCAAATCTGTGTGGTTCTTTCCTCAAAAGACCTTTTAAGACACTTATCTACATGGTCCTCATATGGCCTGACCAAGATTATGTCTGGACTTTAAAAGAGACTGCGACCTCTGAGTTTGTTTCGGCCTTTCTTCTCAGAGTAGTCAGATAGGAAACGCCGAACTCATCTAGCTTATTTTTAATATTTTTTTATATGACGTGTAAAAGTGATTTCGATATCCTATTTACAGAATAAACAATTTCATTTCAAACAATTTCATTTCATTTCATTTCACTGGTTTTGTATTTTTCTTAGTTTAATAATTCTGTGCCAAGATTTGGCAAAGTCAATAAAGGTCCTTTCAATACACTGTAAATCGTATTTCTTATTTAATACCCATCTACAGAGCTCATGAAAACGTTTACTTAAAAGGAAAACGAAATATGAAATAAATCATAAATATACACGAGTTACACTCACGTAGAGCCCATTCCAGGAACAATTGGTTCTGGGAATATCACATAAAAATCGTTCAAACAAATCTTTAGTATCGTTTTATGAAAATATTCCTTAACGTTTAAATTGAGCACGGTTTATTTTGTATTAGGTATAAAGACTACCCCATACGCTATTATTCGCTAAATTGCTTTACTACAGAGAAAATTGGTTATTACATTCTACTTTCTAGCGTAGCAGGCGTAGCGATGTCGTCACGTGTGCTACGTTGAAGCAACCGCGTAGACCTTCACAACTTTATTGCAATTTTTCGTAATGTAAAAGCGATTGTATTCAATTGTCGTACAGGACATTAATATTTCATCGAAGTAGAGGGTCTCATGGAATAGTATCTATTTATCCAAGCACAAAGGATATCTTCAAAAGCTTAAAGCCAAAAGTCAAACTGCTAGACGAACACGACTGCAGAGACTTTTTGTTACGTGAGGGATTTGAACAGATCCTATGTTATTCAACTATATCATAAATTCTAAGCTAAATCTTTAAGGAAAAAAAGAAGATCGTTTGCAACCCGTCATCGGCAGAATGTTTGTAGTTAATAATTGTAATTGTTTTTGGTTACAAACATAATTATGTCAATTTTTTTTATTAATTTTTTATTGTTGACATAATCTACTCATTACAATGTTTTTGTTAAGAGTTTTTTTTTTTTTCTGAATGTTGTTTTTAATCATTTAAATATGTACAGTCACGAGCAATAATATGTAATAATAATAAATAGTAAAACTTTATTCAAATAAAAAGGTAAAACACTAAATACAAATTTGCTTAAATCAACGAAAAATTCAATTATGTTATGTGCCTGAACTAGGTCATCCTGTGTTTCAGGCGAGGCAAGGTATAGTAATATTTCTAAATAATCACATTAATTATAAAATCTCGTCATCTAATAGGTATGTAAAAAGGTGTAAATAGTACAATAAATCCTACTTGCTAAAATCTTATTAACTATCCTTACTTAGCTAAACTTAATTAGAACAATTGTTTATTTATTTAAGTACCACTAATTGTTTATAGTTCCTCTGTATCTTCATAGGACATACTTTGAAGAGCTTCTTTGAGAGTTCTTTTACAATTATTATAATTTTGAGAATAAATCTTAGCTCTCGCATTTAGTCTGTTATAAAGTAATGGTCCTAGGTAGACAAAAAATTTGGCTGCGAAGGCATGTTTTGTACTTTTTGTAGGGCAAACTATGTCTTTCCGTCTCTTTTTAGTAAATTCAGTGCTATATGGGAGGGCTGCATGTTGTTTTAATACGATGTTCATTATGAATAACTGTCGAGCTGTTAGTACTTCACAGGATTTATAGAGTTGGTTAGTGGGAAAAAGGAAAGGGCGGCAAGTAGACACCTTAAGAATTATTCTTTGAGCTCTTTCAATAAGTAGTAGCAAACTTTTACCTGCTCCACCCCAAGAGGTAATGCAGTAAGTCAAAATTGACTGACAGAGAGCAAAGTAAACTCGCCTAGTTAATTTTGGGTCTGCAATGTAACGTAGTTTTTTTTAAACGAATATTAGCTTACGCATTCTATTATTTAAAGCTTCTATGTGTTGTTTAAAAGATAGGGTTTCATTTATTACAATTCCTAGATATTTTATTTTATTAGTTATATTAATATTAGGACACGTAAGCAGGCAATCTGCAGGGACCATACAACAGTGAGCATACATCGTTGAGGGCAAAACAGATGTTTGTTTGCACATTGAAAACTCAATATAATTTGTCTTTGTCGCATTTAGGGTTAGTGAGTTATGTTGAAGCCACTTATTTACAATATTAAAACCGTGTTGCGCAAACTTGTAGACTTCATGTTCCGATTCAGCAGAAAAAAGGAGGGCAGTGTCGTCAGCGTAGGATATTATAGTGCCGTGCTGTAGGTTTAGATTACAAAGGTCATTTATGTATATCAAAAACAGAGTAGGCCCTAAAATACTTCCTTGGGGCATACCAAAGGACGTGTTTTTTTCGTCTGCGCTGAGAACATTGCCAATCTTAACGCACTGGCTTCGGTCTTCTAAGTAACTTTTGAGAAATTTCAGTTGAATGCCTCTTACGCCCACTATCTCAAGCTTGCGCAATATAATAGGAATGGAGACTGTATCAAAAGCTTTGGCGAGGTCCAGGAAAACTCCTACTATGTGGTTACCCTTGTCAAGTTCTTGGGCTAGATAGTCAGTCAGTTGATGTACGGCATCGGCAGTTGAAACTTTTGGGTCTAAAACCATACTGACGCTCCGACAAAATTGATTTATCCTCCAGGTACGAGTATTTAAACAATCTTTTATTTATGATTTTTTCCAAAATTTTTGACATAGAAGGTGGTAGAGAAATTGATCTATAATTTGTTACTTGCTGTTTACTGCCTGTTTTGTATACAGGTACAATAACTGCTTTTTGGAGACACTCGGGAAAAATACCCAAAGACAGGCACATTCGGAAAATATAAGTCAGTGGTGGTACTAAAATATTCTTGAATCGTTTGATGATTTTATTTGATATATTATTCCAACCAACTGCACAGTCATCTTTCAAAGTCATGATTATTCTTTCTACCTCAGTTTCGTCAGTATCTAACAGGGCGAAGGATGTTAAGGTGGGGTTACATTCAAAAGGCGTGCTTGTTTGATAGTGTGATTGAACCCGATTTCTTTCTACCATATTTTTTCCGACGTTAACAAAGAAATTATTTGCTAAATTAGCAGATGTCAGCGGTGTCGAGTGCGCTTTTAATAAACCTGAAGATGACTCATTTTGTTTCGAGGTATATGTTACATTACATACAGAGTTGTATTGCAATTTGTGGTTAGCTAGCGACCTCGACAATTGATCATATTATTTTTTGCTTGAGCAACCGGCAGCAAGTTCGTCTTGCTCCTTTAGATGTCACTGCTTGCGGTAGCGTCGGGGGTCGGGTTGCCTCCTTCCCTCAAATATGGCGAGGGGGGTAATGGCTGATCTTTGCGTTATGCTCGTGAACGGGTGCTGCTTGTGGTGACTGGTTTTGTTGTTGTTACTAGTAATTAACTGTTCATTTATTTTACCTCGATGGTCCTAGTTTATCATTTATAACTGCCAATTACAGCTTTATGTAAGCGGGCACGCCCTTTATGTCTTTAGGATTTTATTTAAATATTTAGTTCTGTTTACGTTTATTTTTTTTATTTTTTTAATAATGTTTGAGTATAGTTCTCGATGTTTTTGGTTGGTAGGTATATTGGCGTGTGCTTGCTGACATATGGCCTATAATTTATCATTTGAATTATGTTTTGTGTTGCATAATGTAAGTTATTTTGCATACCATTGTATAGAATCATTTTCTATCTTGAGCAGACAGCTGTGCTGCTGGGGAGTTTGTTGCGCCACTTCTTCTTCCCAGATAAAGGCACTAGGAAGTGGTGAAGGGTAGGCGTTTTTGGGGGACTGTTTTATGTAATTTTGACGTTCGAAAAGTGCTGATTCTCAGCCTAGTTTGAATAAATGAATTTAGATTTTTTTTTGAATTTCATATTTTGTCTGTACCGTTTCCTTTAGATACGAGCGTTCTTTAATTTGTATGTTATACTTATAAATTGCCTGTCTTATAAGATTTTTCTTAAATAAGTGCTTATGTGCTCTGATCTCGAATGATCGAGATAATTCAATCATTAAATTGGAATGAAAGTGTGTCTGTGTTACAAATACCTGCCTTGGGACTAAAGTTTCTAGAATCTTTAGAAAGTAAGCTCTTTACAACTTCTTGGTTGTTCAAATTATTTGTCTTCTCTCAAATCTGGGAAGCCTATCATAATAATTTCCAGCACATAATCCGACAAAATCCTTCAAAATGAAATCTAATAAGCCGTTTCAAAATAAACCACATTTTAGAAGCCGTAGGTACAAACATGATAGTTGTAGCTAACCAAGTATTTCTATTTTAAAAGCTTTTTAACCCATCTCAAAAAAGAGGAGGTTCTCAATTCGAATGTAAGTTTTTTATTCCCACTTAGTCTATTTGGATGATATTATAATAAGTTCCTGTTTCTGTTATTTACATGGCAGGTAGTGTTATTCTAATTTGGATAGGGTAGGTTCCACAACTAAAAGGGAAAAATAAAAACATTTTTCAAAATAAAACAACCGACTTTCAAAAAAAACTTAACTCTAATTTCGGAAGTCGGTGGCAAAAAACGAAAATTCAAAACCAAAGACACCGACTTCCAAAGTTAATGTTATTTTTCACTTGATAGTGTTTTTTTTGGAAGTCGATTACATTTTTATTTTTAAGTTTATATATAACTATCTTTTTTTTTTTATTATATTCCTCAGGAGACGTAATAGATAATGAAAACGTGTTATTATCAGAATATTTTCGCTGAAAGTATTCTGGAGCATAACATAACTTAGTAAACGATGCTATAACAAACTTAGGGTCACATCAAAAGTTAATCTGGAGTCTGCGAAATCGACAGTAACACAGAAGCTCATAAAATAGTTATAGATTGGACGTTTACTGGTAGTAAATAAATTATTGTTACCATAAGTATACGGGAAAAGACAATCCTCATCCACAAACCATTAGAATTGCTTATTTTTTTAAATAAATATTCCAAACTTCGCGTCTTCATTGAAAATAATGAAGTGTTCACTGTCGTCCGTCGAGCAGTCGAGAGCCTGTCTCTTGTCTGTTATTAATGGAGCAGAGACGGTCTGAATCGTTATGGATCATAAAAAGACCATTATAAATGCCTTTTAGGATTGCCTCGCTACAAACGAATGACGATTTGTACCCGTCGTTGGCAGGAGTCGACTTTTCGTATGGTTGACTGAATCAAAGTTTTTTGTGGGCTCGGTTGTCCAAATATTTGATAACTTCGCATCTCACCTGAACCTTGTTTTGTTGCTATGATGGTAAAGAAAATAATCATTGTCATAGGTTCTTCAATTCACTATCAAGTAAATATAATTGGTATAAAACATTTTTTTTTTTTTTTTTAACAATAACATAGGTACAGTACCGACCAAAAGTCCATAAGCAATCTCACAAAGCAATAGACTGACGCTTCGGTTTGACTTACGACCTTCTTCTATAAGTTGTTACAATACTGTAGACACGCACATTACACACACACACTCACTTTGCTGCAACCAATGACTAGTTCGATAATCATCATTCGTTTTTAGTTTCATTCGTCTTGTTCACATAAATATTAAAGTTTAGCAGGTAGACCACAAAAAACTAAGTAAATTATTTCGATTTCTGTGGGGTAGATGCAGTTTGTTACAAGTATTCAATTAATAGAACTTTGATGGTTCGTGCCGTGATAATATTGGTGACGAGCATTTAGCGCAGTGTTGTGGTTATTATTATCAAAAAGCAGGCAAAAAACTTAGTAAATTATTTCGATTTCTGTGGGGTAGATGCAGTTTGTTACGAGTATTCAATTAATAGAACTTTGTTGGTTCGTGCCGTGATAATATTGGTGACGAGCATTTAGCGCAGTGTTGTGGTTATTATTATCAAAAAGCAGGCATAAAATATATTGAAGAGATCAGATCAGATCAGAGAATATTATTGCGCTGCGTAAAAGTGAAGTGAATATCTAATGAAACCGGACTAAGTGTGAGTGTTATCATTTATATATTTCATATTTTACTAAACATAAATCTTAATCAAGGGTATTGTTGATAGAACAGAGGTATTGTTGAGACAGAAGATGCCTTTAAAGTTTTAAATTCATTGTGAGGTTTAATTCGATTAGTGAATAATAAATAATTAGGTATTATGTGTAATAAAAACAATGTTTTTCTTTGTTCTAGAGAAATACGGTGAGGGTTAAGAGATATGAGGAAGGGGCTTATTATCGAGTAGCAGCGACGTCAAATGGTGAATGAAACAAATGGTTTCATACCAACGAGATATTTTGCTGAATTATTAAAAACACGTCATTATGAACCGTTCGCCGTGCACTCTGAAGGCTTGCATCACTGAAGACCAGCTAGAAAACCGTTTTTGACCTTAAAATATTGACCGTACCAACTTAATAAACAACAGATTCGTTATTGCATGAATTTATGGTAACGAATTTTTTAAGCACGTTTCAATAGCCCGTTTGTCGTATTTCTTGCAGATATACCGAAATTGTTTAATATTATTTTAGTAATAGTATTATTTTAGGATTAAAATTTGAGGTTTAATTTCAATCTTCTTTTCGTAAAGAAAATTAATACTTAAGCTATAACCTCAATACCAACCAATATTTACTAAAGCGTATATGTAATCTGTGCTAAAGCCAAATAAAGTTTAAAATAATTAATATGAACAACTGCCTTTAACCTTAAAATCAACAATTTTGTCACTAGATTTTTTTTATTTTAAGTAGTCTAATATTCTTATTTATTGCTTAATTATTTAGACCATGATCAAAGCTTTATATTTATGGTGCAAAAAAATCCATTTAAAATTTAAAACATTTCAAAATTTAAATATGTCAAAATAATACAAATTGCTTCTAAGTTTCTAGACATCTATTTCACATATTATTCAGGTGAAGTAATGATAAATAATTGTAGCAGTTTGATAACTATACTTAAGTAAAATAAACATAACGAATAAATATTATTCATTTTTTATTATAACATATCACGCATTTTTTATTCTAAACCCTTTATTGCAATAACAACATTAATAAATAGGCAGGATATTTAAAAATATTATTATTGCAAACAAAAATAATAATATTTGCAAAAACAGCGCTGTGATTTACGAGATTAGAACCTTAGCCATCTTGAATCTAAGACCAACGCTTAACGCCTTCTGCTATCTGCACATATAATTTACTTTCGAATTTTAGCAATGCGATACACTGGCCAAGGTCACGCGTACGAGTATGATGCGTGCTAACAAAAGTTATGGAAATATAAGTGCGGCGCCCGCGAACCGTGACGATACGATAGTGCTGCGTTCTCTGTGGTGTGTGTACGGCACTCACACCACAGACGTCTGACTGTTTACACATACAAATGTACGGACTATACCGCGTGTTCACAGCAATACGACTCTTAGCGTGCTCATGCACTTTTGAGCGCTTACTGTACATGTTAACAAGTTAAAATTAAGTAGGTACGTGCCACACAATAACCTGCCTTTTTCTTCCATACATCTTCATTAGTCGTCATCTCGATAGGGTGACCACCTTTCTAGCCATATCATCTTTCACACAGTTTATTCATCGTTTCTTTGGTCTTCACCTTCTCATATAGTCATCCACATTCATACTCAAAACTTTCCTCATGACATTTTCCTCATTTCTCCGTATCACATTCCCATACCATGAACTTTTCAGTCACCGGTGCCACTTTCAGAATTCCTTTTATGTAGTCATTTAATTTTTTTTTTTAATTCTATTTATTGGTGTCGCTAAGAGTTAGCGTCACCGTACCGTAAAGTTTACTGAAAGAACTTTGTAAAATCTATTGTTGAACAAGAATCGGAACACTTTAATGAACGGTGCGAGGAATCATTACGCTATAATTATCTCTTGCGAAATAATAAAGTAATTGTGTTTGAAATTGGGTATTTTGCAGACTAGATTTTTAAGAGAAACTTATTTTTTGCTAAGTTTTTTCCTTATAAATCCGAACTCTTACAGGAATAACAAAAACAAAACTATCGCTATTAAACACATAGCAGTAAAGTTTATAAACCTAGAAGAGGATTTGCATTAATTATGCTCGAAAAACGTTTCTAATGCGGTAAGATTAGTCGGTCACTAAATAACGGCCATGTATTTAATCGACCCTCAAATAATTCCCATTTTGCTTTCTTAAAAATATTACGGAACAATCGCGCGCAATAAATTGCGCTTCTTTTTGTAAACCTCAAATAATTTTTATTTTGGCATCCTTTGTTAACCGTATAGTTCGGAAGCGCCCCCGATTGGACCCGAACACACAAACCTCCGCCGGCTCGGTAGTGGGTCCAATTGGACCCCAGAATTACCACATATGACACCCTTAATTGATTATGTTAATATTTATTATACTACCCATTAAATCTTATGAATATGCGTTAATTAAGAGAGTTAAATAAAAAACTCAAATGTTTACACCATTAAATCTTTCATATTTAGCGTGCAAGTCTGTAAATGCGATAATCGCCATTTTGATGACAGTCGAGGTCGAGGCTAAAAATCATAAGAATTGGGGATTTCGAACATCTAAGCTCCACCACAGGGGCAGTGAATACTACATCATTTAATTATTTGACAAATTCATCCATTGTTCAAGTTAATTAAGTAGTGGTAATGAAGTTTTTGATAGCCAAAGTCGAAGTTTCGCGCCAATCGTGCGTGTTTACATTTTAACTTTTCACTAATATCACACATACACATGTAGATACGATTTAAAATGTGACAAATATTATTAAAAATATTATAAACAACTAGAAAATGCCCAGATCTTAACGTAATATACGAACACAGGTCCAATAACACGTAATATTCATTACCACTACTCAATTTGTGTTAAAAATATCCGACCATTATTGTTTTTTTTATTGTAATGATGTGCGAAAACGATTATGCCAAACGATTTTTTTTTTCAATTTTGTTCGACTCGATTAATTAATATGTCGAATGTAAGAAATCGATACTTGAAAATTGAAATAAAATTGTTTTAAGCATTAAATACATTAAGCATTGCTTATAATAATTATTTATACTTTTCTAATGTAATTTTAATAATTTTTTGGAGTTTATGTATAAAAGGAGTCAACAGACAGGACGGGGATATATACTTACCTAATTTATTAAATTTCGCGCTTAATTGTTTCTATATTTGAATTTAAATTCGGAATGTGCTCGCTGTTCAAAACTATTTAAATTTTTTGGACAATTATTTAATGTGGATTTTATTTTTGATACTTTCTGATGGTTTGCTACAGAATGCCCAGTATACATTTATTAAGTAGGCTTAACAAAATTTTGTTTGGGAATGACGATAAATTATTTTTTATAAAGTGGGTAGGTATTTCGCAAACGCTTTTAAATGACGTCCATATTTTTTGTTACTTGTATGAGTTTGGTAGTTTTTGTTTTTAATAGGTTAATCTTACTTGAGTAAAAGAAAGGTTTTTTTTTTTGTGGTAGTTTTCCAACGAAATTAAAAAAGCTGGCCAAGTTTATGTTGGACTACGCACAGTGAAGGATTCCGTAGTTAGGATGAATACTTATTTACGCATAAAATTGCACAGCATACATTTTATCGACTGCAAAAATAAATTTTATCGCTGTATTTCTCGAAAAAAATATACTAAACAAAGTTAATTCTGCGGTTGTAACCAAAAAAAACCCATATCTCAAAAACTATTGACTTAAAAAGTAAAGTAATTAGAAACATATTTATCATTTTAATTAAGAGATCAAACAATACACGCTTTATGTGCATAGATATTTTTTCATCCCTTGGTTATATGTTTGCCACCCCCTATATTATGTTTATCGTAATTTCACTACACTATTGTTTAGCGATGCAAAGAATACACCTATTCCAAATTTTCATCGATGGAGGAAATAGTCTCCGTGTAAAATGGCTGTATGACGTCCGGGCAAACGGACAGACGGACATGACGAAATTAAGAGGGCCGTTTTTTTCACGGATTTTGGCTATCGAGTTTACAATAGGCATTAAACTGATGTCTATGAGAATTTATCTACAATATTATTATTATTTGGAATAGCCGCCATCTTAAAATCCAGAATGTTCATCTTATTCGATATCAGCACTATCCCCCCGAAAAACATGAAAATTTTAGTCATGATGAAAAATTATCAAATTGTAATAGCATCCATGTTTTATACCAATAATTTATCTCAAGAACAAACTCATATTATTTTACGACCAAAGACTTTTTATATGTTTTCCAGGAATCTATAATCAACCAACAATTTCCAGTATTAAAAATAAATATATTCAATGGCTCCGTAGATAATGGTCTATTTTCTATAATACATAAAAAAATAAAACGTGTAAGGCCAAAACAAGTTCTTTTTCACGTATAATTTCTAACAAAATAAAAATTTCGCAGCCGCCATCTTGGATTTACCTTTTGACCTCATTATCGACTTTAGCACCCTTAAAAACTATGAAAACTATACCAATGATGAAAAATTTGAAAATTTTCGCAGCCGCCATCTTGGATTTACATTTTGACCAAATTCACACTCTCTCTCTCTCTATCAAATTAGAAGAGTCTCAGTCACAAGTATGAACACTTTTTCGCGTGACGATTTATGCCAGTTTACTCCTACTGCAAGTCGCGTTAAAGAACTTAGTTCCAAAAATAATAATTATAATTAACGTAAATATTTGGAACCCCCACAACAAGCCCTTTTATTTGATGTCACACGGTATAGTTTGCAAAACTTTCTTTTTTATTGTCTAGTTTGGCCCCCAAAAGTGACCCCATATTCAAAATTCACTTATTTACGTTACACTTCTGTATTTGGGTCACAGAAATAACTAATAACAACAGATGTAATTCTATGGACTTCAATGTCTGCAAATAAATGATTATTTATTTATTTATTTATTTTAGGTACCAAATTTCAACTTAATCGGTCCAGTAGATTCGGAGCAAATTGGCTGTGACAGACCGACACACGAGTAATCCTTTATGTGTTCCGTTTTTTTCATTCGTAGGTACGTACGGAACCCTCAAAAGTTACTGCCCGATCCACACTGTATTTGTATACTTACTAATAAAATTATTAATATCAAAAATAAAATAATTAATGGAAAACATATCAAAGAGTTTTTATTCAGTTTCTAATACTTTTTTCACACAGATTTTATTGCGAGTATCGATTAGGCTAAATACTACTTTTGAATCGATATAAGAAAATTGGGTAGACGGTCAGCACTAAGAAGTGTCACGTCGCAACACAATTTTTAGTCGTTTTTATCAAGATTTGATCGTGTTTTTTATGTAGTTTAAGTATGAAACATGGTAAAAGTAAGAATGCAGAGAGAATGATGATATCTTTATTTTTCCTTTTTGCATATTTTCAGCAAGAGAGTGCGTTGTTTATGTACAGTAAGCGCTCAAAAGTGCATGAGCACGCTAAGAGTCGTATTGCTGTGAACACGCGGTATAGTCCGTACATTTGTATGTGTAAACAGTCAGACGTCTGTGGTGTGAGTGCCGTACACACACCACAGAGAACGCAGTTTTGAACTACACACTATCGTATCGTCACGGTTCGCGGGCGCCGCACTTATATTTCCATAACTTTTGTTAGCACGCATCATACTCGTACGCGTGACCTTGGCCAGTGTATCGCATTGCTAAAATTCGAAAGTAAATTATATGTGCAGATAGCAGAAGGCGTTAAGCGTTGGTCTTAGATTCAAGATGGCTAAGGTTCTAATCTCGTAAATCACAGCGCTGTTTTTGCAAATATTATTATTTTTGTTTGCAATAATAATATTTTTAAATATCCTGCCTATTTATTAATGTTTTTATTGCAATAAAGGGTTTAGAATAAAAAATGCGTGATATGTTATAATAAAAAATGAATAATATTTATTCGTTATGTTTATTTTACTTAAGTATAGTTATCAAACTGCTACAATTATTTATCATTACTTCACCTGAATAATATGTGAAATAGATGTCTAGAAACTTAGAAGCAATTTGTATTATTTTGACATATTTAAATTTTGAAATGTTTTAAATTTTAAATGGATTTTTTTGCACCATAAATATAAAGCTTTGATCATGGTCTAAATAATTAAGCAATAAATAAGAATATTAGACTACTTAAAATAAAAAAAATCTAGTGACAAAATTGTTGATTTTAAGGTTAAAGGCAGTTGTTCATATTAATTATTTTAAACTTTATTTGGCTTTAGTAAATATTGGTTGGTATTGAGGTTATAGCTTAAGTATTCATTTTCTTTACGAAAAGAAGATTGAAACTAAACCTCAAATTTTAATCCTAAAATAATACTATTACTAAAATAATATTAAACAATTTCGGTATATCTGCAAGAAATACGACAAACACCCTATTGAAACGTGCTTAAAAAATTCGTTACCATAAATTCATGCAATAACGAATCTGTTGTTTATTAAGTTGGTACGGTCAATATTTTAAGGTCAAAAACGGTTTTCTAGCTGGTCTTCAGTGATGCAAGCCTTCAGAGTGCACGGCGAACGGTTCATAATGACGTGTTTTTAATAATTCAGCAAAATATCTCGTTGGTATGAAACCATTTGTTTCATTCACCATTTGACGTCGCTGCTACTCGATAATAAGCCCCTTCCTCATATCTCTTAACCGTCACAGTATTTCTCTAGAACAAAGAAAAACATTGTTTTTATTACACATAATACCTAATTATTTATTATTCACTAATCGAATTAAACCTCACAATGAATTTAAAACTTTAAAGGCATCTTCTGTCTCAACAATACCTCTGTTCTATCAACAATACCCTTGATTAGGATTTATGTTTAGTAAAATATGAAATATATAAATGATAACACTCACACTTAGTCCGGTTTTATTAGATATTCACTTCACTTTTACGCAGCGCAATAATATTCTCTGATCTGATCTGATCTCTTCAATATATTTTATGCCTGCTTTTCGATAATAATAACCACAACACTGCGCTAAATGCTCGTCACCAATATTATCACGGCACGAACCAACAAAGTTCTATTAATTGAATACTTGTAACAAACTGCATCTACCCCACAGAAATCGAAATAATTTACTTAGTTTTTTGTGGTCTACCTGCTAAACTTTAATATTTATGTGAACAAGACGAATGAAACTAAAAACGAATGATGATTATCGAACTAGTCATTGGTTGCAGACAAAGTGAGTGTGTGTGTGTAATGTGCGTGTCTACAGTATTGTAACAACTTATAGAAGAAGGTCGTAAGTCAAACCGAAGCGTCAGTCTATTGCTTTGTGAGATTGCTTATGGACTTTTGGTCGGTACTGTACATATTTTCAGCAAATTTAAATTACCTACCTTTTGGATAGGTGTAGTAATACCAATTATATATAACTTTCGCAGTGTACTGACGCGGTTTGACTGATCTCAACATATAATTAAAGATATTTTCGACAAACTTATTGTATAAAACAGGCGCGGTAACATATTTTTCTTAATAAATTCGAATGCTGGAAGTTGATGTAAATTCCTGAATTTCATGACTGAATTCGCAACACCCCATCGAGTCAACTGATGTGTCACATGTCAAAATCTTGTCGAGCAGAGAGGTTAATAGTCTAGTTCATTTCAGCCGAAAGACGTAGGCCTCCCCAAGCACCGCAACTTTAACCGATTCTGTGCTTCCCGCATCCAGCGGATTCCTGCGGCCTTCACAAGTTCATCGGTCCATCTTGTGGAAGGCCTTCCACGCTACGTTTTCCGATACGCGGTCGCCACTCCAGAACCTTTCGGCCCCATTGGCCATCTGTTCTGCGAGCTATGTGCCCTGCCCATTGCCACTTAAGCTTGCCAATTCTTCGGGCTATGTCGGTTACCCTTGGTTCTCACGCGGATCTCTTCGTTTCTGATCTAATCACGTAGAGAAGCTCCAACCATAGCCCTCTCCATTGCCCTTTGGGTGAATTTTAGCCTTCTGATAAGGCCATTGTGAGCGACCACGTTTCAGTGCCATAGGTAGTAGCCAAGTAACTGCGACCAACTTGGATGTAGCTATTGCGCGGTTGGTCATAGTTCTAACCTAAACTAACTCGTATGATCGAGGTATCCTAGATTAGTTAACGCAGTAACCCACTGTGAGAAAAGGTCAGAAATTTAAAATGAGATTCATCTATTAAAAAGTGTGCATCCCAAAAAGTTGCTAGAGGTTCATTAATTTAAAGCAGCGTATATCATTACAGGGTCATGTTTTTAGAGAATTTGTTAAACATTTTCTTCTAAATCACATTGAAGTTGCTCCCTTGTTAATTCAATACCACACGTAGTGTTTCAGTTTAATACAAAACTAATTAATGTTGTAAATTCGAACGTTCTGCGGTGGTATTACACGTGATGATTACAGAGATTATCCGCTACCAAATAGTGTTAATTGTATAAGTTGTAGATCTTCGGTGGTATCAATGGATTAAAGGACTCAAAGTGATTTGTTAACCTCAAATACAGTATTTTGTGAACGTAATGAAATTCAATGTAAATTCTTGTTTCGATAAACCGCTGGATTGGTTTTCATTAATGCGAGAGTGCTTCGATTTAAATCAATTGCTTTTTAGTGATTTAAGGTCTTTCTCGGTCTTTTCATTGTTTATTCATTTATTTATCCGATTGAAAGTGGAGCAGAAACCATTCAACAATCACGAGCTGATTTACAAATTACAACCCAGAATCATTTAACTTGGTATACAGGATGGCAGGGACATCGACGCGAAAACTCAGTACATGATTCTGAACACCCCTGCATTGAAATTTTTCGTCGTTTATTTTTCAAAAAATCAGCTGTTCCCTACATTTTGACCGCGTAGGTATTGCACTTTTCTATGAAACAGCAGATTTTTTTAAATAACTGATGAATAATTTTATCTTACGGGGTTCAGAATCATGTACTGAATCCATGGTAACAGTTTTCGCGTCGATGTCCCTGCCACCCTGTATATCTGAATTTAGTTTTAAAAATAAACTGACTATGACTCACGAGCCGTGCGAGCGAAGCAAGCGGTGTCGCGGCAGCGGTCGGCGAGCGATACATCCAAGTTGGTCGCAGTTACTTGGCTATTTAGTATTTTTTGGGATCCCAAAATAGGAATTATTTGAGTTTACCTACATTAGAGTGGCCAATACTATATTAGGCACGCAAAATTGGGAATTATTTGGCGTTCGTTCGTTGGTATTAAGAGTATAAAGTACTATAATTTAATAAATAAAACAATCGGATTAATGCAAGATAGCAAACAGTTGAAACTGCGTTTCTCTACAAAACAAATAAAAGAGCCCGAAGTATGAATTTGCGCCCAGTTGATGGCAATAGGCTCGCCCCTATTACATGGGACTTAAACATAACTGGCGAAATGTGGGTGAACTATAGGAACACCTCTGCCTAACCCTTTGGGGAATAAACGTTACGTTATGTTAGAAACAAAAGAAAATCAAGATATTGTTATAGCATCATCGCTATAATTAAACTACGGTTTTATTGAATCCTCTATCACAAACACCGCTCTTGATTATTGAACTGTATTATGGGCAAACTTTTAGTTTAGAGTCGATTGATTCAATAACATACCATCTACATACCATAGACTCGATCAGGTAATATAATCTCTATGGAATTCTTTCTACCTTACCTAGGTATTTTGAATTCAAAAGTTTTTTTATGCAATTAGGCTAACAGCACATTAGTTTGAGACTGAGCTATCAGTGCGTACCGCCAAAATAATTTGACTATTCTAAGTTTGTGTACAAAACTACAGGACCATGTTTTGAAAAAAATCTGAGCTCATATTCAATACTAGCCAATAATGGCTAGAAGCAGAAAAAAAAAAAAAAAAAACAAAGTTGAAACTGAATACGTCCCGTTAATGGACACCGTGCTCCAGTAACATGTTATAAACAGCGCACATTCTGCTTACCCAGCACTCTGTGACCGGCGTGATGGTCACGTGAACGAGCGACAATTTGCATATCGTTACAAAACCCGCACATTTGAATTTTATTGATAACGTGTAATTGGGCCGTATGTCATCTGGCACCATTGTTGCTTTTACTGTGTGGAAACGTAGAGCTTTTGCACGTGCAGGTACATTTTAAAAAGTAACGCAGTGTAGTAATTTGTCATTTCTATGGTTCATATTTAATGAGGTAAGTTCTTTGTATTGTCAAAGTTTACGTTACCCACTGTACATACATAAGTTTAAACAGGATCTGTAAACAAAATACTGACCTTAACTGAATACACGTACTTTATTAGTTTTGTAAGATAATTAATTTAACAAGCGTGATCTTATTTGCATTAGGCACATCTCTCATTCATTGTTTACGATAGTAAATTAAACGCGACCAAAACCACGTGCTTTTGTAGTATCGTTATAAATATTGCGCGATTGGCGTTCGTCCAATCTGTGATATGTTTTCATCATGGTTGTATCGATATACGCCCTAGTGTCATCAAAGCGGTGTACTCATCGATATGAGTACACCGCTTTGATGACAAGCAGTCTGAATTGTATGGACACTGTTTGCAGAACAGAGGAATCGTCAATGAAAAACTACCTAAATATGTATCTACTATTAAGGAATCTGTATCTGTCGTTCACAATGCCATTAGCTTAAATAATATATACAACATTAACTCTGCCACAAACTGCACAACGAAAAATTATTAAAAGGCTAACTTAAACTACAAACAATCTCACTATTTTACGTGTTCTGAAAGCCCAGTTATTAAAACTAGCACAGAACATTTTTGAAAATCAATAATTAAAAGTTTCACCATACAAAAACTTCGTTGCAATAACTTTGTAGTGCATTTTGTGATGGCCGCCAACTCGCTGTAGATTTGCATAAACTTCAAAAAGAGAAGAAATAAAAAAGAAGCGTTAAAGCTGTAATTATTTCCTACAGTAATGTTACGCTGCCTAATAGAGTGAGTGTACATACATATACAGGCTCCAGTAACAACGTTTAGCAGTGGTCTCGCGGCACATTATAGAGAAACGAGTCCTTTGTAAGAGTTGAAGCGAACGAGCACAATGAAGTTTATCGTTTTTTAAGAAAAAGCTGAGGAAACATTAAGGTGTATTTACGATAAACAAAAACTTTCTTGCAAATAGTAAGTTTTAATATTGCTAACGTTTCATTCTATGCAGGTCTTTACAAAAAATGTGGTGACATCACGCATCTCAAATAGACTGAGTTTTCCAATTTATGAATAGCTGGAAAATGGAAAATGCGTTGCAACAAAATAGCGATTTAATACACGCCAGTTGACTTTGCAAAACAAACTTTGTTTAAACAATTTATTTCCATAAATGTATGCCTTCTTCCTATGGAGGTAAGCAGAAACTACAGAACGCCACCTACTAAGATCCTTGCCTACTCCTTTTTCATACATCTGGTCATACACGCACGCCGTGGGATTATCTTATAGAATTATCAAATAACTTCTCCCGCTCTGGGCGGAGCGGGAGGGCGTGTCACACTCTTACTGACTAAAACCCACCCGTATTCCTTCGGTTGCCCTGTTGCCGGGGGCCACGATTTCCCTATCGGTTTTCTTCGAACCCCCGGCAGGCATTGGCCCTAGCGGACCCCGTCAATTCTGCTGACATCTCTTTGAGGCGCGCGTGGAACACAACGCGCCGTCGACCCGGGCTTGGTCCTTATCGGACGGCGAGTTATCCATTGCTCACCGTCCGCAAGCCCGCGCCTACGGTGGCTGGAAATCGGCTCGCGATTCCCGCCCCGGGCGTCTCCTCCTGCGGCGGTTAGGGGCGTGAGGGCGCGAAATTTGCCTCTCCCTCACGCGTTCCGCCTCCTCCTTCGCGAGCATTACCGCTTCGCAGAAGGAGGTGACGGCCTGCTATTTCCTCTCGCTCCATACCATGGCCTGAACCAGGGCCGGACGCGAGAGATCACCGCCGCCGATCGCCTCTACGAGGACACAGCGTTGCTCCGCCCAAGCCGGGCAGACCTCCACCGTGTCCTCATTCCACTCACATCTGCCTTGTAAATAAATACTTTTTGTTAGACGCCTTTTATTCAACCTCTCAACCTGACCAAACCATCTAAGCATACTCTTTTCAATTTTAGTCACTACATCTTCTTTTAAATCACACCGCTGTCTTATCACATCATTCCTCAGCCTATCATACATAGTCACACCACACATGCTTCGCAAGGAATGCATTTCCACAGCATTTTATTCTACTTTCATGCTTTCATAATTTAGAAGCCAGAAAAAATCAGTTGTAAAAATCAGTAGTTCGACGACATACTCGCCTTTAGAACTTCTCTGCTTATAAAAGCGTGCTTAACAAACACTGGACACGGTATTTATAAGTTGAAGCCTACCTTAATTAGGATTACGAAGGAACACAGGTTAATCTTTTCGGGTTAATTTGAATACATAAAGCATTACCCCGTGCGAGGGCAAAAGGGTGCTCGAGCCGTCAACCGTCGTCATAAGCCAGAGGGTCACGTGAAGTATGAGGATTCGTGAAAACGTCATGAATGTGCTAATAACACTTGACCTTATTAAATGTTATCGTTATTGAAATTAGTTTACATTACATTTACATTTTTGAAAACTTAAAATATTTTTGAAGTCACCTGTTTGAGATCCTATCTTGTGTTAAGAATTTTGTAATATTTTAATTTTAAAGACTTAAACAGTATCAAATAAACAAGCTTGTCGTTATGAACTAATTTAAAACACTTGAAACAATGTCCTTCTAAGTATCTACATTAGATTTTTTTTTTTTTTTTCAAATACATAAATACCATAAGATCAAGTTGTTTGTTTCAACTTTAAAGAAAATAAACAAATACTGTTTTAATAGAATGAAATATTTTCTAGTGGATCTATGTTAGGCTGAGTGAGCAAATAGATAGATTCCGATGTTCATAAAATTTATAAAATGTATGTCAAATATTTTATATTATTGAATCATTAGGATGAATTGCAAAGTGAAACTATTTTGTTAAATCATTCTTGTCTAAAATTGTATGCTCTCGTAGGTAGATATGTGTGTATTTATCTTCAGTAGCCTGGTATTACACGACAATTAGCACTTATCCTTGTACTGCGTAGATGGTGGCGACCTAAACATCATTTACAAGTTTCTAGCGAGGAGCAGCACTTATTACTCAATGCATAATTTATTCCGTTACCTGAAGCCTTCAGTCCGAGCACCTTTGCACCAATCTCATCTTTATATAACTCCTTGAATCCGATGCAATGTAGGTATAGGTATCTTGGGTATTTTGGGGATAGGTTCTGATTTACATGAGTACAAAGCTATATCAATGTGATAATGATAAACACCAATTCACGAATTAATAATAACCTGTATATATATAATATACGTTAAATAACTAAACAAATCGGTCAATGCGTCAAATTAACGACACAACTTAGGTATTACATTAATACACAATTTAATAACCAGCTAACGACGGTTAACATTAATCTCAACTAGTGATAACAGATTTGAGATGATAATACTGTTTTGAAGTAGGCTGTTCTGTTGTGGTTAAAGATCATCGTGGTTAGTACTTACTCTCTCTGTTCACTGTTGTACGGTACAGTACTAAGTACGAGAAATTCTAAACACTACCATCCCTAAGGGGTTGTGTTTATTTATACAATAGATTGTTTTCAGAAACTAACTACTCTGCTACGTGTGTTGAAGTTTGACTTGTATATTAAAATAGTTTTTTATCACATCTATTCAAAAAGAGCTAATTCGTTCTTCGTAAACAGGGACTAAAATAGCTTTTTAATTCCTAGGGATTAAAAATGATTTGAATTTGGAATGTGGATATTGTTAGTAAAAGTTCCAATTACCAAAGAGATCAAACACGAACATTGTATGAACAAGTAACAGGCTGGCAAGAGAGAGAAAGTGTGAATTTGGTCAAAATTTAAATCCAAGATGGCGGCTTAGAAAATTTTAATTTTTTTTGTCTTTGGTGTCGTTTTTATAGTTTTCGAGGGTGCTAAAGCCGATAGTGAGGTCAAAATGAAAATCCAAGATGGTGGCGGCGAAATATTTAAAATTTTTCGTCATGGGTATCGTTTTCATGGTTTTTAAGGGTGCTAAAGCCGATGCTGAGGTCAAAATGAAAATCCAAGATGGCAGCTAAGAAAATTTTCAAGTTTTTCGTCATGGGTGTCGTTTTCATAGTTTTCGAGGGTGCTAAAACCGATAGTGAGGTCAAAATGTAAATCCAAGATGGCAGCTGCGAATAATTTAAAAATTTTCATCATGGGTATCGTTTTCATAGTTTTCGAAGGTGCTTAAGTCTATAGTGAGGTCACAATGTAAATCCACGATGGTGGCAGTGATTTTTTTTTAATTTTACTTGCGAAGGAACTTTGTTCCTGACGGGGGTCGGATCATACACGTTTTTTTTTCTCATAGAGGGTGATCAAAACTAGAGTGTTCACCTCGGGAGCAACACTATTTTAAGCTCGAGTGGCGTACTTTGAATCCCTCGCTGCGCTCAGGGTTCTACTCTAGAATCCTTCGCTCCGCTCTGGATTCAAAGAAACACTCTCGCCTTAAAAATAGTTCTTTGCTCACTTTGTAAACAATCTACTATTTCATACCACTTGCTCAAAAAAGTGACATTCTATGCCACAAAAAGCAAACATAACAATAGTCATTTTTAATCTGTTAAAAACAGGGAAAGAAAATTGTACTGAATTTAATTCATCCTCTAGGGGGAGAGTGTGATTTAAATTTGGAACTCACCTACCAAAATTTATACTGAACTACATCTGTGTTTACACCATTGAGTTTGTATATGTCACCGTATAATTATGAACTTCGTTAGTTTATAATCTATCGGTATTATTTCCGTTAAATTATAAACTGTCGAAAAATTGTGAACTACAACGAACCATTTACAATTTAACGCATAATTTTTCGCTAGTTTATAATCTTTCCATGGGAAACCGACAAATTGTGAACTGGTATCAAACTTGCTTGCGACGTAACGCACCTTGCGCTAATATTAAATAGCCTGCCTGGCTGCGAGCAACTTGGAAGTAGCGCTCGCCGGCCGCTACCGCGGCGCCGCTCGCTTCGCTCGCTCGGCTCGCGCGCGGTTGGTCACAGTTCTAACCCAACCTAACCCATTTCACCCAGTTCACAATTTTTTGTCAGATTATAAACTAACGGTTCTCACAATCTTACGGTGACATATATAAAGCATTATACCTCTTTTTGAAAAAGGAATACACATTTATTATGCAGTGATGAAAATTACGAAAACCGACGAGGCCGTATGAGCTTGATGTCTTTGCTTTTCCGACAAAAAAATATTAGTCCAGGAATTTGCCGCGTTTTTGTTTTCTTCAAATACATAAACGTTAAGTTTATTTTAATTTATTTTTATAAATAAGTTAATGTTCTAAAAATACGTTACGATGTTAAATCAAAGCGACAGTGACAGTGAATTGTCGGATTCCATCAGTGCAAATGCTGCCGCAATTATAAATAATTTGTATCCAACAAAATCCAAGGAAAATTATTTAAAAACTTAGGTATAAAGAATGTTCAACGTGGAGAAGTGCGAAAGGCCTATTAATTTCAAAATCAGTACTTCTTGTCTATTTTGATTATTTATCCAAGACAAAGAATCCGAATACACTTTGGTGCATATACTCAAAACTGAAAGCTAAGCAAGCATCAAACACAGCATTGAAATAAATAGATTCACGAAATTACTGGCTTTTTTAAAAAGAAAATCAGAAGGGCATTGCGCAAAGAAGTCTAAAATTTTTACGACTCAAAATGTGGAAAAATTTCTTAATGAAGCTTCTGACGAAATCTTTCTGGCCACAAAAGTAAGTACCTATACACGATTTAACTATGAATATTTCGTATCTTAGTAATGGAATTATTCTATATATTTACCTGTTTTTTATCTTTATTATAGGTGGCCTTAATTTTTGGACTCAATGGTGGTTGCCGCGGATGTGAACTTGTAAACTTAAAGGTGGAGGACGTTGAAAATCATTCCAATGAGTTACTGCTGATTAATGTAAAGGAAACTAAGACAAAGAAAAATCGGTCATTCATTGTACAAGGACAATATACTAAAATAATTCATAAATACCAAGCATTACGTCCCACCAACATGGAAAACAATAGATTTTTTATAAACTATCGGAATGGGAAATGTACTCGACAAGCCATCGGCAAAAATAAAATTATATGCCAAAGGAAATTGCTAAATATTTAAAACTTAAAGATGTTGAACTCTACACCGGTCACTGCTTTAGAAGAACTTCGACGACTTACTTGGCGGATTCAGGGGCGGATATTACGTCAATAAAAAGACACGGTGGTTGGAGCTCTGATAGAGTAGCTGAGGGTTATATCGAAAGCTCAATGGCGAATAAAACCATATTAAGCAGTCAAATTAACAAAAATATAAAACTTAATCCATCAGAGCCACAACCATCAACTTCCGGCATCTTATCTTCGTCCGTAAGTCACGATGCACGACCACCACTATCTCCGACGTATACTATCTACAATGAAACGCAAGTTCCTCAGACGCAAGAACAGAGAAATACTCAAATCAACTCATCAACAATAAATGTACCAAACAAAAATGTAACTCTCTCTATCAATAATTGGACCAATGTTTCGAATGTTAACTTTTACTTGTCATTATTTTTAATAAATGCTTATCTCATATTATTACTGGGTTAATTTTTTCGCAAATGGTACGAAAAGTGGAGTATTTTCCTCGGTGATTAAGCTGTCTTAGTCTTGGGTGAACTTAAATCCCTCACTACACTCAGGACTCGTCTTAAATCCCTCGCTTCGCTCGTGATTTAAGTTTTTAACACAAATCATCACCCGCGACAGAAGACACTGCTTTATCCCCTTGGTTAATAATCTACTATTTTCACTCCTCTTGCTCAAAAAGGCCGTCATTGTAGAGTACCAGAGCGGGGAAAAAATAGCATTTCTTGCTCTAGGGGAAAAAGTAATTTCTTTTTAATTTTTGTCTGTTCCAACGAGCATTGAAAAACGAAAAAGTCTTTATTCTTATGTAGAATAATCATGATTATGAACTCGACTTATTACTGGTTCACAAAAAAAGAAGAACATTTTATTTTTGAAAATGGAACTAAATGCGGCTATACCTTCGGGAGAATGCGTGCATTGCGTTGCGGCTACAGAAGAAATAAAATTTTACACATTGGCGCGAAATCTTTAGAATTTTTCTCTAATTACGAATTGAATTGGTGACCGTTATATAATTTACAACAGTGAAAATGTCCTCATCTAGTGACAACATCTTGACTGAAATTAAGTTGCCAGAAAAACATCTCGTTAAATATCCAGAATTGTACAAATTGTACATTTAAATAAAATAAGCGGCGAAGGTGGTGTGACGATCTAGTTATGTTTGCGGGACCATCATGGCCTGAAATCGCACAAAGCAGAGGTTGAGTGGAGTTGAGGTTTGGAAGGAAATAGGGGAGGCCTTTGCCCAGCAGTGGGACACAATATAGGCTAACAAAAAAAAAAAAAAAAACTATTTAATATTCTATTGGATTATTTTATTTTCTCGCAATCGTAGTGAAAAGTAGAGTGTAACACACGGCGCTAAAACCCATTATAACTCGGTTTCTATTTACTCCCTCGCTAAAGCTCGGGAGTAAAACTACCTCGTTACAATGGGTTATTTTAGCCCCTCGTATAACAATCTACTATTTTTTTACGCGTGGCAAAATCATGATAATTCACACTTATGTATAACGTGAGCTATGTGTGGTAAGAGGCCCATTTCATGGAATGACATCTGAATTTATAGCAGATTACCGGATCATCCTGCGTTTGTAAGGATTTAATTGTTTCATTGGAACAATGAACATAGAACGATAATTCTTATTTTTTGTTTCTGTTATTGGATTATCGAGTACCAACAAAGTTGTTAACGATTACCTTCTTAAGAGGAAATATTTTCAGAACCTTTTTATTTGTCATCGACCGTTACTTATGTGTATGACTGATTCCTTCATCCATGTGCAGGAACAATTTCTTAACCAACATCAGTAGCTTTAATAATTAACTACAGGAATCACATTGTCTGTAAAAAGTTAGATCTACTAACGACTTGCAGCAGTCTCGCAGGTAGCGATAAAAATTATATCAGAATAGTTCTTGAAACACATCAACAAATTGTCGCACTATAATAATGTCTCACAAAATAAAACAATAGGAACATTTTCTCATCACACAGTTCTTATAAAAACAGTACATAATCACCGAAGGATGTGTATGCGGTATACCTTTCTAGTTATTAAACACTAAACACATAATTTTTTTGCCTAGATAAACCGCCTACACAAATATGCGAAACTTATTTGTGTCGGTACCGATATTGCCTTATGAAACAATGTTCTCATATAAATATTTTGAATGAATAATGTTTAATATAACATAATGATATTCTCTGTTATGTAACGGAAGGTAATCATATGGATCAAAATAATGTGTATGTATGTAGGTACATATACTGTCTCGTACCCTCCAACAGGGTCTTAGTTTACACCCAAAATCCAATTGTCTCTAGATTGTGGTAATCGGAATACAATCGCGATAGAAATAGTTTTAGACCCGTATTGGTGATCTACAAAACGCATATACAATACCGTCCGTACTGATAAACTGAAGCTGCGCAATAATATACTTAATTACAGTGAACCTCTACCTAGCTAGATAACTTTCTAGTACAAGTTTAAAACCTAGATTTATGAGAACGGATCTAGCACAAATTACAGTCAGTGAAAGTCTGGAATATTGCTCTTGTCGGTAATACTCAGAGAGAAAGCGCTGACGTAGCTCATAGGTACCACGAAATAGTGTAATGAGGAGACAGTACAATAAAGATTATATAATTGTAGTAGCTTTTTTTGACGTTGATGAGTTGTGGAGTTAGGCTATAATAATTTGATATTTTGAAAGGCAGAGATAATGTTAGATGTTTGCAGCATATTAACTGCGAACAAGAACTCATTTCGGGAAGAATTCTATATCGAGCAACCGTTTGCGATAATAGTTACTAAAAGCACTCGATGCGTGCCATACCTACATACTCGTAATATATTATGCAAACAAAACAATAAACCGCGGTCAAAGCAAAGGCCACTGTAGTGTTTATAAATAATACTGCAACACGTGTACTGCAACAATTAAACTCGGTGCACTGCCCGAGAAGAATCTTGTAATCAACTCATAAAACAAAATAGATGACACGTACTACGAATGCAATTGTACTTATTTTTAAGTCACTTTGTCGTTAATACCATACGAGTACAATCACGTCATCAGCTACACGTGGAAATACTGAGGCTAAGCGTATGCTGAATTGCAGGTGACGCAGGTCCACGCAGCGCAGATTTTGTAATGCATGAACGTACTGACAGCTGCGTACGCTGCGACGCAGACATATATCTGACCTGCTCTGCGTCTCGTTGTAGAACCAAAGCAGATTTCTGCGCAACGCTTGCAGGTCGTCACTTGTTTTTTACCACTGATTCATAATTTTATTTCAATGACAGACTGTTTGTACCAGCTAGGACGCGAATGTGTCTGTGTAGCTGCGTCGCAGTATGCGTTCGCGGCCTCTACCCTGCAAAATCTGTACTGTTCTGTCCTGCGTCACCTGCGTATCAGCATACGCTTAGCCATAACGTTTACGATCAAATGTGTGGGTACCTAATTATTACATAGCCACGTTCATTTATCTGCATAATATAATTGTTTCAGAGCTGTTTAAAGCAATATCCTTTAACGTTGCAAGTCCAATGGCTCATTGGACTTGCAATTAGCTTTATTTAATTACCGACTTAATATAATAATTGACTTTACGGATCTGAAACCATTCTCAGTGTGCTATAATTTATCAAATAAGAGCGGATCTCCTTTATTCTAAAATAGATTATGTTAATAGAAGTTAACTCTCCGAAGTGATACTGATAAGGTGTTAGTTAGTTCGTTTATATTTTCGTATTAAATCCAAAAAACCTTTTGTTAGAAATGGTTAATTCATTTTCTCCTTTCCAGTGACGATTTGTTTTTAGAACGTTACAAAAAATCCGTAGATAATTTCCCTAATAAAATCCCTGATAGGACCAAGACCCATTCAGTACACATACAGAGATATGAGGAACAGGGTGTAAAGTTCACTCATCCTCCATAGAAAAGGGAGGATCCGCCAACCAGATGTGTGTCGTGTCTGGTGGGCAACTGCCCAACGATTAATGTCGGCAAGTTATGTATGTTATGCTGATCGCGCTGTAAACCCTACTTGCGCGATGCAGGATTTGTGCGTCAGGTCTTTAATGTGTAGTTCGCATGTGGCGATGTAGATACCGCCACAGACTAATGCAGAAAAAAATTAAGCTCATTTTACAACACCTAAGTACTTACAAGTATTAAGTTATTACAAGAAAAGAGAGGCCTATGCCCAACATTGGATGGAGTCGGGCTGTAGATGTTGATTATTATGAGTAATAAGCAGAGGTCGGAATTAGGTAGAGTTATTTATGTACTTGCATCGAAATGTTGATATTAATATGGATCTTCCCGGGATTTCTAATAGACAATCCCGTGTGACCAACAATATTACAAATAAATAATAATAAAAACCTCAGAGATAGATAAGACAAATAAAACAAAGATAATTAATATAAAAAAAAATATTAGTATTAAATTCACAATGCACACGTGTGCGCATTGGAATTTTGCAACTTCGGACATCCGATGTCGTTGATGTAAATTTGGCAACGTCGCGCGTGCAGTGGTTTAAATAGGGTAAAAGTAAATAACTTTTTATTTAATAGATCACGGGATTTTTCTGCTCTTCAGAATTAATCCCGAGATTTGGATGCCCCAATGCTTTATTCTTTCGTTGTATGAAATCAGTGTAAGTACATAAATAACTCTACCTAATTCCGACCTCTGGTAATAAGAAACGTTTGGGTTTTAAGATCTAGCGTAACCTTTTCTGATACTAAGAACTTAAAATTTAATAAATATACAGTTTATTTCTGGTTCCGACGCCCACCCCCTTGTGTCACGCTACGTCCCTCCTCCTACGCCCATCGCTTGGGAACTTATTCTGTAGAAGGATGACACGTGACTCGATGATCAGGAGAAAATGACTAAGGACATTTTTCCGTCGAATAGGTAGGTATTTATGGGTTCTTTTGCTCAAGTTTTCCAATATCAAGTTTACCCACATCCTACAGTACGGTACTTCTAATCTCTAAGTTAAGTTACCTACTATCATTGATGAATGTAAAAAGTGTAATCAAAGTCAAACGCAGCGTTGAACATTCGCAGGAACGTTGGATTACATGGAAATGCTCGTAAAAATGTTTTAATATATACTCACCTTTAACAGTTATGCCAGGTGCTTGACATTTGGTTTGCTGATCAATTATAACCTTTACATGCCTGACATATACCTACCTACAATACTGTTGACTGACTTTGGCAAGTTGTGTAAGAAATATCTATGACGACTCTTTAAAACGATACAGATAACCGTCCCAAATGCCAGTATTAATAACTTTTTCACTCCTCTTGCTCAAAAAGGCCGTCATTGTAGAGTACCAGAGCGGGGAAAAAGTTGCATTTCTTGCTCTAGGGGAAAAAGTATTTTTTTTTTTAATTTTTGTCTTTTCCAACGAGCCTTGAAAAATGAAAAAGTCTTTATTCTTTTGTAGAATAATCATGAGTATGGACTCGACTTATTACTTGTTCACAAAAAAAAGAAGAACATTTTATTTTTGAAAATGGAACTAAATCATAGAGGAAAGTAATATATATAACTAAATGCGGCTATCTCTTCGGTAGAATGCGAGCATTGCGTTGCGGCTACAGAAGAAATAAAAAAGACATTGGCGCGAAATCTTTAAAAATTTTCTCTAATTTAATGCAAACAATTTTATTTTATTTTTCGATTTCTGATATTCGACATATTAATTAACTGAGCCGATCAAAATTGAAAAAAAAATCGTTTGGCATAATCGTTTTCGCACATCATTACAATAAAAAAAAAAATGGTCGGCGATTTTTAACACAAATTGAGTAGGTAGTGGTAATGAATATTACGTGTTATTGGACCTGTGTTCGTATATTACGTTAAGATCTGGGCATTTTCTAGTTGTGTATAACATTTTTAATAATATTTGTCACATTATAAATCGTATCTACATGTGTATGTGTGATATTTGTGAAAAGTTAAAATGTAAACTCGCACGATTGGCGCGAAACTTCGACTTTGGATATCAAAAACTTAATTACCACTACTCATTTAACTTGAACAATGGATGAACTCGTCAAATCATTAAATGATGTAGTATTCACTGTAAAAATAGTAGATTGTTATACGAGGGGCTAAAATAACCCATTGTAACGAGGTAGTTTTACTCCCGAGTTTTAGCGAGGGAGTAAATAGAAACCGAGTTATTATGGGTTTTAGCGCCGTGTGTTACACTCTACTTTTCACTACGATTGCGAGAAAATAAAATAATCCAATACAATATTAAATAGTTTATTTTATTTAAATGTACAATTTGTACAATTCTGGATATTTAGCGAGATGTTTTTCCGGCAACTTAATTTCAGTCCTCTGTGAAGATGTTCTCACTGCTGCGTTGCGGCTACAGAAGAAATAAAAAAGGCATTGGCGCGATCTTTAGAATTTTTCTCTAATTACGAATTGAATTGGTGACCGTAATATAATTTACAACAGTGAAAATGTCATCATCTAGTGAGAACATCTTCACAGAGGACTGAAATTAAGTAGCCGGAAAAAACATCTCGTTAAATATCCAGAATTGTACATTTAAATAAAATAAACTATTTAGGTATTGGATTATTTCATTTTCTCGCAATCGTAGTGAAAAGTAGAGTGTAACACACGGCGCTAAAACCCATTATAACTCGGTTTCTATTTACTCCCTCGCTAAAGCTCGTGAGTAAAACTACCTCGTTACAATAGGTTTTTAGCCCCTCGTATAACAACCTACTATTGCGGTAGCATTTTTGTGCCTGAAGTGAAACTTCTTACCCCTCCACGTTGTGTTGCTGCGAGTATGCGGTAGTAATGCCGTGTGTCGTGTCAACTGAAACACGATGTTAATTACTATCTATCAGCCGCATTCTACTCGTGTTACGTACTCGTATTTAACTATACAATAAATATTTTAACCTCAGCGTGAATTAGGTTATTGCATCGGTATCGTAACAATGAACAAGAACACCTTTCTTAAATATCGTTACTCAAGTAGTAGTAACCTATCCAAGTAAAACTCTTGACCAACTTCTCAACCAGTATGTCAGTAGGCTCACCATGGGAATGAAAAGGACCCTTATGTGTCACCGGCAAACTGGGCATATGACGTAATACTTAAAGGTAGGTACAAATGCGTGGTAGGTACATTATTTGATAAAAAAGGTCTAGAAAATTAAAAATACGTGATTATGACTAAATTCTAGTTCCTGTACTGCACCAAATATGGTGAAGCCAGCTAATTTAGCGAATCAGCAGTTAGCTATAAGTTTTGCGACTAAAAGGTAAGTGCGCCATGGTTAGTTAGTACTCTTTTCTAATGAATTCCAGAAAATATTTATGTATCATGTTATATTAAAAACCGGCCAAGTGCGTGTCGGACCACGCTCAATGTAGGGTTCCGTAGTTGGGATGAATTTATCCCAAGAACAAACTTAACTTTGTAGTTGAAAAACATGTTCTCCCATACGGAATGTATGGGAGAACATGTTTTTGCAACCGAAATGTAAGTTGGTCGATTATTAGTAATTAACTTGTAAAGCTGTGATAGTTTTCCTTGACAGCGAAGGCTTAGTAATATGTTTCCATTTGGCACCCCTCGGGTACAAAACCCTAAAAAAGAAGAATCAATAATTTAAATAAAACAATATTTCAAAATATACAAAAATATAATTATCATATCTTGGGGGAGGCGTGTGTCCAGCAGTGGACGTCTTACGGCTGAAATGATGATGATGAGGATTATCTTTTTGATAAATGAATTACCTAACAATGTTCAGATCGTTCTATCGTGTAAATCGTGTGATGAACAAGAGTTTAATTTAAAGCAACTCTTTTTTATTTTAACTAAGCATAAATTGTTCGTTGTTTTTACGAAAGTACGTTACAAAATTATAAACATTAAATCCTAAGTTATCAGTATATCTATACAATCTCTATTACAATATGTACATTATTATATCTAAGGTTGTCATATCACATCCCTGTTTCCATGTCACTAGTTTACTTAGGCGTCATCTCTACGGGCGAGATATCGCGGCGATAGTCACGCCGTGGCATAAAATTCTATAGAAACTGAATGGAGCAATCTCCACACGGCGATATCGACGCGGCTAGAATTTGATGGCACGGCGAGACTATCGCCGCGATTCTCACGTCCGTGGAGATGACGCCTTACACCTACTATCACTTGTCCCGCACTACTAAGTGGGCGCTTCTTCTATGCGCTGTGAGCAGTGGTCGGCGACTCGGCTCGGCGTCCTGTTGAGTAGGAAGTCTAGGTCATGTGATATCTTGTGCAGCACTTTGTCAGTGTGTGTTTGTGTGCTGTGAGTAGTTGTTCTGGGGTATGGGTGTGTGTTGTTTAGTTGTATGTGTGAGTGGTTGTACTCGTCGCCACACTCGCGGTGGATGGATGGCAGCGAGCTACTGCTCGACAACTGCGGCGCGCGCTTCTTGAGACAACTCTTGATCGGACGAGCCGACACGTCAGGCGTCGACTGACTACAGATCGTACAGCTCTCCTGGGAAATTATGATTTAATTAGATTACGAGTTTGTAATAATATTTGTGAATTTACGTCTATTTGAATGTGCATTACCTTGGGCGTGTCGGTACTGTCCCTGTAGGTGCGCGTGTCTGTTTCGTGTGGCGGCGCGAGTGACGTGGGCAACACACGCAGCTCCACACACACGCGCGACACGTGCGACTGTGTGCGCGCGTGTACACCGTCACCATCTACGGGAGACACGTCATGTGTAACTATGTTGTATGATGTCAACCGTGACGCGTGACGTACGAGGTCTAGACGCTACACGATTTTTAGTTAGATATGTTACAAGTAACCGAAAAGCGTCGGAAAGTCAAATACCAGACCAGACGCCAGACGTGATCTACAAAATAAACAAAGTTTTTTTGAGGTTCCTTAAACTATAAAACAATCATGTCCTGAAAGAAGTATTCACATAGCACTACCTGTGGGTATGAGATCGCACAGTGCGCGCGAGTGTGTGCGCGGTGAGTGCAGCTTGTGCTTGTGCTCCACGCACCGCACTATGTCCGCCACACACGCGCCGCTCGACTGACGTCTGCAGCAACAAGAGAACAAGTCAGATCTCATGTGAAGTTACTTTGCGATCGCGACTGAATTATAATGACTGAGTGTAAAAATAGTACCTCATTCCTCACCTGTACATGGTGTTCGGGCTCTCTAACGTCGGCGCTTGCCAGTAGGTGTTAGCGGGCGACACATGAGACGAGGAGCAATCCACCTCACGAGCTTGCTTAATGTATACTACAACAATGTAATGATAACAGCTTTTTTGTATTTATCCTTGCACTGGAACGCCATACAGCAATTACAGTAACAGAGCAAAAAAAAATGTTTTTGCTCTGTTAGTGTAATTGCTGTATGGCTGTTTTTATCACATCTATTCAAAAAGAGCGGCCTAAAATAGCTTTTTAATCCCTAGGGATTAAAAGTGATTTGAATTTGGAATGTGGATATTGTTAGTAAAAATTCCAATTACCAAAGAGATCAAACACGAACATTGTATGAACAAGTAACAGGCTGGCATGAGAGAAAGAGAAAGTGTGAATTTGGTCAAAATGAAAATCCAAGATTGCGGCTTAGAAATTTTTCAAATTTATCATCATGGGTATCGTTTTCATGGTTTTTAAGAGTCCTAAAGCCGATGATGAGGTCAAAATGAAAATCCAAGTTGGCGGCTCTGAAAATTTTCGAATTTATCATCATGGGTATCGTTTTCATGGTTTTTAAGAGTCCTAAAGCCTATGGTGAGGTCAAAATGAAAATCCAAGTTGGCGGCTGTGAAAATTTTAAAATTTTTCATCATGGGAATCGTTTTCATAGTTTTCGAGGGTGCTAAATCCGATAGTGAGGTCAAAATGTAAATCCAAGATATAAATAGTGCAATCCACGAAGACGCGCCCTACTCCACTCCGCGCTGTACTAAAGTACAGCAGTTACAGTACAGTAATCGTGGAGTGGGGCGCGTCTTCGTGGATTGCACAATCTATAGCGGCTGCTGAAATTTTCAAATTTTTCGTCATGAGTGTCGTTTTCAAAGTTTTCGAGGGTGCTAAAGCTGATAGTGAGGTCAAAATGTAAGTCCAAGATGGTAGCGATTTTTTGTTTTAAATCAAACGTGAAAAGAAACTTTGTTCCTGACGTTGGACCGCACACGTTTTTTTTTTTTCATAGAATGTGATAAAAAGTAGAGTGTTCACCTCGGAAGCAACTCTATTTTAAGCTCGAGTGAAGTACTTTGAATCCCTCGCTGCGCTCTGGATTCAAAGAAACACTGTCGCCTTAAAAATAGTTGTTTGCTGCCTTGGTAAACAATTTACTATTTATCACATCTATTCAGAAAGAGCTAGTTTATTCTTCGTAAACAGGGACCAAAATAGCTTTTCAATCCCTAGGGACAAAAAGTGATTTGAATTTGGAATGTGGATACTGTTACTAAAAGTTCCAATCACCAAAGAGATCGATCACGAACATTGTATGAACAAGTAACAGGCTTTATGACAAAGTAAAAGGCCTTTTACTAGCAAAATTAAAAAAAAAATTGAAGAAATTAATTCGCGCCTTTTTAATTTTCCTTCGTACGTAATTTCTCAAATACCGATTTTACTTATTTGTTGGTTGTTAACGAAGTCGTACTTTTGACTGCTACAAACAACCTGCATGTGAGTGCCTGTTAACCAAAATGAGTTGGCTGCGTTCTGGAAAAACGAGGAGGTGGGACCAGAATTATTTTTATATTTAAATTGGTGGTAGAGCATTCTATTCCATTTTTGGTGTACTTTGTAGGTTCTAGTACAACGGAATTGTGGCAATAAATTTATGTGTAAAAAAGAAGAATCTCACTCACGACTATGTGAGGCGTCTCCCTCGGGCGCGTCCTGCCACTCGCTGTGTGAGGAGAGAGTTAGCAAGCGCCGCGCTGCCTGCAGACACTCCTCGTCCATGATCACGTAGCACAGCAGCATCGCTATACCCTGGACAAGCAATGGGAGTATTTGATCGAGTCTATTGGTCTATATGACATTGATTCTTACGATCATTGAGTTGACTCACATTAGCCAGCGCGGCGGCGGCCAGCACTACAACGTGCGGCATGCTGGTCTCTGCGGACTGCACGTACGCCACTCCGGCCGCTTGCGTCGCGCACGTAGTGACCAGCAGCACTAGCGTGTGCCGCACTACTCGTGCTCGCTCGCGCACGTGCTCTTGTCTCCCTGGCTTGAGCTCGCGTGCTCGACCTCTGAGCGCGAGCACGAGTGCGAGCGCGAGCGCGGCTAGTAGCGCTTGGCCTGCAGCACACACGGCGTTGGCGGCCGCGCCCAGCTGCAGCGGTGCGCCGCCCCACAGCCGAGCTGTCAGCCAGCATAGTGTGCACACGCCTGCAACCAGTTCGCGTGAGTACAGCGACACGCGCGGCCCTCCTGCACACCGGCCGTCTGCACCTCCACGTACCGCACAGTAGTCCGACAGAGGGCGCGCGCGTGGCTGTGGCAGCCAGCTCGGCGTGCAGCAGCAGCGGCGCAGCACACAGCGCGGCGCAGCCCGCCATCCAGCACAGCGCCACCGCCCAGCCCACGCCGCCCGGACATGCCACGTCCTGCGCGACAAAGCAACACCTCACTCACTATCTGAAGCAGTTACACAAGACTCAAGTTATTAATACTCACCTGCCTCGTATCACATTCAAGTAGAGCCAACATAGCTGCAGAGTGAAAGCCTGCAGTGGCAGCTTTGAGCAGCACTGGCAGCTTAGTCTTACTGCCAGCTACCAGGCCGAGGAGCTGCAGTGATGCCGCCACAAGACACATCGCACCCCCCAGGCTCACTGTGATCTTCACAATGCCTCGTAAGTCATTTTCTGTACCTATCTAAAAAAAATAGTAGTTTATGAAACTGTTGCATAATGAGATTTTTAATAGTATCACACTAGTGTTTTAAAACCCAGTTATGTGCAGTTGCATACAATACTATATCTATTCGCATACATTGGGATTGAACCTACTAAATAGAAGATCAAAGTTAAAATTGGAATCAAAGCTTTTTTCTAATGCTATAAAAATGGCGTGCCCCGTATATGCATTCCATTAGAAAAAATAAATTGATGGAAACTCCTTGGTGATAACTAACTTAATGGATTTGCCCTGATTGTATTGGCACTTACCTACCTTGACCTGTATCGTATTGGTAAAAAAATAGTTTTACAACATTATTTTGTTTGAGAAAAAATGTTACCATAAGATTCTATTTTTAAATTTTGGTACTGTGTTTATAAAGTATATCAATATAAACTCGTTTCGAAGTTTATAATTCAAATTTTACAATATTAAACACCAAGGAATCTAACTAATAAAAGTGAAATTAAATTAAATTAAAAACAACCCTTACCTTTTGTATATACGCAATACTTATATTTTTTTCAGTTCTGTGCTGTTAGTATAATAAGGATAATATGAACTTCATTTCTTTTACTTTTTTATTTTCACAATAAAACTACTAGAGTGTCGAAAATTGGGGGTGTGTCAATATTAGGTGCATTTACTCTACCACTTCTCTTCTATAATAGTACTCACGAATGTCTCCCTATGAACAGTGAAGAGTGCGATGGTCGCCAGTCCTCGACAGCGGCACGCGACGTGTGTACGCTCCGGTACGCGCAGCTCACACGCCTGCGTGCTCCACACGCGCGGCGCCGAGCGCGACCGGCCTCCACACGCGAGCTGAGGTGCTGACATAGAACAACTACATGAGCGAACGTACTTTCTAGATGCGTCGTTGTCGAGCGTTGTGTTTGATGTCTTACTCACCAATAGCGCTATAATTCTTGGAATGCGCGAACAGTAGTGTGACAGTGTGAGGGAGCGTAGCGTCAACACCCGCGCCACTCACAGACACCTGCACCTGTTGTGATGCTACTGTGTACTCTGTCGCGCGGCCGGACCTGGAACAGTTGCCGCTACAACTACCGTGTAGGAGGGAAACGAAAACAATAAATAAATAAAAATAATAAAACGAAACAAAATTATACAAAAATAAAAGTTAATGCTGCGACTTGTAATAGAAACTAAAATCAGTTTTTATAATAAATTGCTTCAACAAAATTAGAGTGTACTAAAAGTAGGCTGTAGTGTAATGTTTAAACTTATTTCAAATTATAAACTCTTAATTACTGATATATTATTATTTAAAAAAAATATATAACGGACTGTAATACTGTCTGAAATAAAAGATTTATAAAGGGGATCCTTACTTATACTCGACGTATCTTTTCAACGACGGCAACCTTGCTCCCAGATTATGATACAGCACGGTGACCACAGAAGTATTGCCAGTTCTATCTCCCAGCTCAACACCTACTGACGTCACGAGCCACTCCTCGCTCCCCACTGGAGCTGGCTGAAGGTCGAAGTGCGCCGCGTTGTCGTCATGTACTGGTTTCGTTGTGATTGTGAACTCTTGATAGCGCTTGTTGAAGTCACTCCTCATGCCCGCTGTGTCCACTACCGCGTTTTGAAGATCGAAGATTTTCTAATAGAAATAAAAAGCATGGTTAATCAATGCAACATTCTAAACTAAAAATAAACTTGACCTTGTTTCAACCTAATCTTAAATTTCTGTGTGTAAAATAGTCAAATGTAGCTACTAACCTCTTCATCAAGGAAAGCATCAGGATGTGTGAGCAGGTGGTCATAGATGTGCAGCAGATGTTCCGCGCTGTGGTACCTGTCGGCTGGCTGAGCTGCAGCAGACATGAGGTAGCGCAGCATGTGCGCTGCATGTGTGAGGGGAGGCTCGCCCTCGCCCGGGTGTGTCGGCAGGGAGCGCAGCACTGCGCCGTACTGCCGCAACACGTGCGACACAGCGCGCCAAGAGTAGCCCAGCGATATCAGAGTGAACTGACCAACAAAGTGAACCACAAATGTATGTTTCAACTGATTGTTATGAATACACAAAAACATCTAAATCATATTGTTTTCTTTCACCTGTTCATAAATATCTCTGAGCGAATCTGCAACACAACCAGAGAAATCTGGTAGCATCCACGTGACACCATGTTGTCCGGTTTTTGGTTCACAGAACCTGAAAATAAGTTACCTGCGTAAAACTTTTACTCCATGACTCATAATTTTGTGAAATCTGTTTTTTCTAGTTACCTTTTAGTCTCTCCGCTGTGTCCTGGTGGACAGGTGGCTGTCGCGTGTGCTCCGGGAGCAGTCTTCGGCCAGCGCAAGCCATGGGAGGCGTCACTCTCACACGCTACGTCGTCAGCTCCTACAGCCCACATTGTCACACCTTTGGCGTTCGTGCCAGCAACCGACGATACTTGACACCGGAACTCGCTGGATTTCTATTTAAAAACCCAAAAAAAATATCGAATAGTATGAAAGTGGAACACTAAACATATTACAGACTAACATATTCAGCGTTATACATAACTTACCTGTACATTATAAAGCTTGAGCACGCTCCCCGCAGGGTACAGATCCTCCCAGACCTCTCTGCCTGGTGCCATCGGTAGCAGCGTCCTCTCCCTCGCCCAACTGAACCCGAGCGCGCCGTGCACCCGCCCCGCTCCCGCCAGACATGTTATACTTACGTTATCGCCCTGACACACATTAATATCAACTATTATTATCATTACAGTTTGAGAATTGTTTATTGCTTTTTTTTTCACACTACCTAGCATCTGCTCGATAATGTCAAATTTTGTGTCATGCAAACGTAACCTAAAGCAAGTTACATGAGGCCTAGGCTCTAGCCGGGCAATTATATTGTACTGAATTTCAGTATAACCCGCTGGTCAATAATGTGATTTGAATTTGGAACCTCAACTACAAAAATCATACAAAAACTTTTACCATAAAAAACTTTTTTTTACATTTGTTACTAACATAGCTTTTATTGCTGTCGGACGCGCGTCCGAGTGTTGGATTTGAGCGTCATATTTACGCTATTTTTAACCGACTTCCAAAAAGGAGGAGGTTATATGTTCGACGCGTATGTTTGTTTTTTTTTTTTTTTTTTTTTTATGTATGTCCACCGATTTCTCCGTCAATTGTGGACCGATTTTGAAAATTATTTTTTTGTTTGAAAGGGTAGGCTCCCAAATTGGTCCCATATAAATTTTATTAACATTGCTTGGGTAGTTTTTGAGTTAGCTTCAAAATACGTATTTTTTTCCCACTTAATATGTAGATGATATGATAAGTTCTTGACACTGGTAGCAGGTAGTGGTATTCGAATGTGTGTGGGGTAGGTACCACAACTAAAAAGTGAAAAATAAAAACTTTTTACAAAAAAAAAAACAACCGACTTCCAAAAAAAACACTACAAAGTGAAAAATAACTTTAATTTCGGAAGTCGGTGGCAAAAAACGAAAACACAAAACCCAAGACACCGACTTCCGAAATTAAAGTTATTTTTCACTTTGTAGTGTTTTTTTTGGAAGTCGGTTGTTTTTTTTTTTGTAAAAAGTTTTTTTCTATCGTATTTTTGATGAAATTGCACGAGTTAAGATAATATAGTGATCCCGTGACAAGACACTGCTTTATCCCCTTGTGTATAATCTACTAATATTCCACTACAAGAGTCTACCACCGATTAAGATTGACTCACTTTATTGACAGTGATTGTAGAAGGCACAAGTCGTATATCGGGCGGTCTCAGCACCGTCAGCCTCAGCGCTCTACACCGTCTCCTGCCAGCATCGTCTGCTGCACAGGACCACTTGCCGCTATCGGGCCTCTTCGCTTCTGATATACCTAAAACGGACATGCGACGACCGAGCGCCTCTTCTGGTACCGTGCGCGTCCAAATGTCTCTGAAAAACGAATGCTCTTCAAATGGTAATGCTTTCTTTCTGCAACTGCTAACGTACTGCGTCGGCTTTTGCAAGTGTAATGGAAAAATAAATTTGCTTAAAACAAAGTTCTAAAACTTTTACTTCTGCTGAATGAACTTGTCATATAAAATCTAAATAAGGTGTGACTATAAGGAAGCGAGAGTGTTGGAAGTTGGCCGATTAATCGGTGAAGTTAAATAGCGCTCGCCGGGTACTTGTAACCTCGTTTGGTGCAGGGACTCGTTTCTTAGTCAATCTCGACACCAGACTATTAGGTAGTCTTTTTCAACCCAATGATTGAATTTTAAAGTTTCAATAACGAGAAAATGTTGTCCCGTTGACTTTAAAGCCTCACTCACTTACCTTGTAGTTCCATTGAAGTTTATCTTGACGCCATCTTTGTACCACGTGAAGGCGATGTTCGGAGATCCATACGCCATACATGTCAGTATGAACTCCGATCCCTCCCATATTTCTGGACGATGGTTCACAACCAGGGTCTGCAAAAGGATGCCTTAATATTTTAAATATTTGCCAGTCAACATAATCATCGAGTAACGCACTTTTGGTCTTCGACTTTTATGTTAAAAAGTGTACCAGCTTTACAGCAACATTTCGAAAATAAGAAGAGCCAGAATCTTTTATCTTACAATTTACATATCTATGTTGAAGTAGGTAAACCAACTTGGAGGGCTGGGAGTGAATCCAATCTTAATAAACTATTCCTTTTAAAGGAAAACCATAACTTTATGAAGATTAATTTGATTTTGTTCAAATTTATGAATTCCGCATGACTTTATTTGAATAAAACGAGTGCGCCGGTTGTATTAACGTATAATGTAGCCATATAAAAATAGAATTTAGCAGGTAGCGGTACTAGGGTGTGCCCAACATTGAGCATCATAAAGAAAGGGCTGAGCCAGGTTAACCAGTATTATCTGTTAGCTTGTGTGCTGGACCGACGCCAAATCTCGCTATAGTCGGCACCAAAAGCTTATTTGAAGTAATTAAACGAAGGATTCGGGTTCTTACAAACTTATAAATTTTTTGAATACTATTTTACCATGTCGTTGTTTAACTTTGTTACCCAGCGCAAGTTTTATTTTGCAAGAAGGTCTTAGGATATGCGAGTTTTAGAATATCACGTTATCGTCTTGGAAACGTAAGTATTAGATGAGACCGTCACTTATAGCAGTCAGCTTCCACGCTTAACCTAAACATCTTTAAGTAGCATAGATAACAAAAATGTAGGCAGATACTATTTCTACAAACTTTCAATTAAGCTTACCGTGCTATTTCAAGAATGGTTATAGTTACGCTTACTTTGCACCAAACTTAGCCGTACTTTGGCATGTACCACATTCCTGCCTTTGTATAAAAAATACCGAAAATATTTATATCTAACAACCAGTTCCTGGTGGTCTCTAGTATCGTATTTATTCTTGACAAAGGCAGGATCTGGGAGACGGAATGAGCCCGCCTTTCTAAAAATAATTCATTAAATAATATAATTAACGCAAACACCGCTACACTTAATAAGATAAAGCTTAATGTATATTTAGTTCATGGGGGCTTTTGTTCTTTATTTCATGCCTAGGATCGTAGGTTGGTTCAGTTTTTAATTAGAACCTGTTAGCGTGTAATATACTTTAACAACAAACGATTTTGGGTAATTCAGTAAATTTTATTTCAATAAGAAAAAATCCGACATCAAAAACCTGAACAGACCGTAAACCACCTTGTGTAGTATTCATCACCCTTCTAATTTTTTTCATCTTATCATCCCGTTCGGGGAGCGTGCAGCAAAGTAATAACTCAACTTTTGGCACCATGAGGCATGGACGTCATTGGACGTTGTTTTAAGATATATTACATTTTGATCTCAGATTAATCAGTTACTGTTTTAATCAGTACATGATTCTGAACCCCCTGCGTTGAAATTATTCGTAGGTTATTAAAAAAATAAATCAGTGTTCCATACATTTTGACCGCGTAGGTACACTTTTCTATCAAACAGCACATTTTTTTTAAATAACCGACGAACATTTTCATCGCAGGGGGTTCAGAATTATGTACTGAATCCATGGTAAAAGTTTTCGCGTCGATGTCCACCTGTATAGTTAGGATTATCATTGCGTTCTTCTTCTTAAGTCATATTAAAATAATTGTTTTGCGTGAGCTGAAGATCCTAAAAAACGTGCTCCACATAATGATGACTTTACGGAGACCGAGCCATGGCACTCACGTGCAGACGAAGCGCAGGCTGCATGTAGAAGTGCAGAGTGTCGGTGCGCAGACGCATGTGTTGTGTGCGCATGCGCACCAGTGCTGCGCGCAGTGCGCCCGCTTCGCGCCGTGCGCCCCACACACGCAGCCACACCCCGCGCGCGCCGCCCTCCGACACCGCACTGACACATACACAGACCATACATACACCATCACGACAAGAGATGTATCTCATGTGCAACAGTACTTGTTTAGTAAAGATAAACTTACCTTATGTTTAGAATTTCAATTTCATCTTCTAATGTTATGTTTGACGCCTTTAAATAGCTAGTTAACTGAAAGAAGTAAGTAACATAGTAATTGTTATCAATGATTTTTTCTCTCTGGCATATCTTGTTCTATTGTTTAATTTCTCTGTGTATACCTGTTTTATGATTTCTCGAGATATGTTTACACCTGCTTGGTCCACTACTTCCAGTCTTATTTCAAATCGTGCTGATGCTATAAACATACAATTAGAGAAGATTAGATACTGTTACATAGCACCTAAGTTAAGTTATCACTGCTTCCTAGCATTTTCGATTATAATGTTAATATACTCACAGAAGTCTGTATCCTTCGGGTTACAGTCACAAGCTGTTCCTTCCTTACAAACTTCTGCACATTCTTCTATTTCACATTCTAGAACAAAATGAACACAAATAACATTAACGTAGCAGACGTTATTACCAGTTTTAACCTCAGTTAAACTTTGGATAGTAGCTTGGTCTGTACTTTTATGGGGAGACGGTTTGGTTGGGTGCTTAGTTCTTAGCTTAATTGTCTTTTTTACTTCAGTTAATATGTCACTGGTAGTTTAGGTAAGTCAAAGACAAGGGCTCGCCATAACAGTGGCGATAAGGCCTGTTATGGAGGAATGGCTGGAAAGGTAGCATGGCGCCCTCAGTTTCCGACTGACACAGGTGCTTAATGGACACGGATGTTTAGGGAAGTACCTGCATCGCATAGGTTGGGAGCGGACGCCCGCTTGTCATCACTGTAGACTACCCCGAGGACAGGGCCAAACATACGCTGGAGGAGTGCTCAACTTGGGCCAAACAGTGCTGTACCCCTCTTCGCGACACTTGGTGCAGGTGATCACTGGCTTGCGGCCGTGGTTTAGTTCATGGTTGAAAGCGAAAATGCGTGGGATGCTGTCGCCTCTTTTTGCGAGGAGGTGATGCATGCAAAGGAGGCGGCGGAGAGGGAGAGAGAGCATACCTCTCACTCCACCCGCACCAGAAACCACCACGATCTCTGGCCACCCTTTAAGGAGGGGCCTGAGGGCGGCGAAATTGATGCTGTGTCATCGCCCGAACAGTCAGGCGTAAAGAGGTGGCACGCAGTGTCCCATGCGCGCCTTTATGGGAGGACGTGCAGTCGTGGGATCGGCCACACTTTGGTGATTGAGCACGGTGGGCTAATACCAGTCAGGGGTACAGTAAATGTACAAGTATCTCCCCGGCCTCCAACTCATGGTAGTAGTAGGAACAGTGGGGTTTTATTCGATAGAAATCCGATATAACTCTGTGTTCTCCCAAGCCGGAGGGTATCTATGAGTATTTCCCCAAGAAAAAACAAATTATGTCAAAGACAATATTATTACTACAAACATAGGACAAAAAAACAAACATGATGAAATAAGGGCAGTTAAGATATTTAGTAGTCGAAACATTCTCTACTGTTATTCTGACAGAAATGCTTTTCATTTCTTTGTAATCCTAATTCATTTCCTGAAAACGCCTCGTTATTTGGAAGCGGCTTCGTTACGATGAGGAATCGCAAGATATTATTTGAGGTCATGAGATGCAAACATTGACGTATGGATTGTTAATTTTGTTTATGTTATTAGTGAAATTGCTAACAATTTAGTAAATCAAGTCTACATACTGTATTAGAGAGGCCAGTGTGTTCATGGTGTACCTACACGGATTTAAAACAATAAGTAATAGAAATAGTAGCACAAGGAAGAACCTACTTTGTGGGTGTGGTGCTGTTTTTTAAATAGCTAAAAAAACTAGAAAATAAAGTAATATAATTAAATAATTTCTCACCGGGTGGTGCTAGCTGCGCCTCGCACAGGTCGCCCGTGTACCCCGACGCACAGATACAGCTCACAGCGGCCGGGCCCATCTGTCTGTCGATAAATATTTTATATAGCTTATATATTATGATTCTATGAATAACATGTAAAGGTTGATTTTTTTAAGAGCATTTTTGATCGAATCGAAGGTTGACAATCACTCCTGTAGCAGCAAACACTCATTTACAAAACTTCTGTCCACATTGATAAATGTGCCAAAAATTGACAAAACCACGAACTTAAGCTTATAATACTTTAATTTAAACTAACCCCTTTTTGTTCTTGAACAAAAAACCAAGGAAATTGAGGATACACGACGCAAAAGGCGGAAATGAAGAAATGAATCAAACGGATATGTGTGACCCTTACATACAGATGTGACTTCGTCGCATGAAATAAAAAACCGGAACTGTAGTAGGTACTGAAGAAAATGAAATGTGTTTTCTACACATTTTCCTTCTTTGCTGTAATGTTTTACATTGTGTTCTCAAATATATTGCAAAAGTAAAACTTTATGCATAAACATTCTCCGAACAACATTAGCTGAATGATAGTCCTTGAAACATAGGGTAAATATATACACAACGCTGGAAAACCAGAGGGTCATGTGTTGACTCACCTGCAGGTGCCGCCATTCTTACACATGTTGGAGGTTCTCGGACACAACGGACCCTCTCCGCAGTCCGCTCCGGAGTAACCCTCGAAACACGAACAGTAAAACTCCCTGCGATGTGAAAAATATTATGGAGTTAGAAATAAATATTGTGAATACTGGCACGAAAATATCTGCCACGGTATTTTAAAGGTTTTTGCTGTGTAAACTAGAATTCACAAACAGACAATTACTTTCAGTATTATTTTTTGTCATTGACTTCGGCACCCGTTTTGTTCTCGCTTTCATTTATTTATTAATTTATTTAAACTTCTCACACACAAAAAGGTATTCCACGCTCTATTCCCTTAGCTAACGGGTTTCCAACAAAGACTGCACTGCACGTGAATTTTTTTAAAAATCGTCTTTTCTGCCCACCCTTTTTCAGGGTTTAATTTTCAAATTTTTTCAAGGATATAATGTAACATGATTGTAAATGAGAGCCTTTTTAGATACTCGTAACAGAGAGTTCCATGATTACCTACATTAAAAAAAATAGAAAAAAGGATTTCTTCATTTAATTGATAATTTTGTGCCATTATCGTAACTTACTGATAATCCCGCCTGGCGTAGCAGTGCCCCAGCAGTCTGCACTCGATGGCGCTGCATGAAGTGGGTCCCGGTGACTGCGCTGCTCCTCGCACCTCATACGTCACGTTGAACCCGTACACGGACAACAGACCCAGCGCCCTGAGCTGTGTGCCCTCTAGTCTGTTCAGGTTGAGCTCCACCACCAGCACTGGACTCTGGACCTGGAAACAAGACCACTATTTTAAACCTGGTAGAAAAATATACTTAGTAAAATGATTATGGTCGTCATAATTATTTATTACCAGTAAGGTATCATTTTCCTATCTCTAGGTACCAAAAAATGTTAAACCTCGTACTTTTGGTATCAAATAAGACATTTATAAGGGAAATATGGAACAATGCAAACGCCAACACATTAGTAACATTTTGTTTGAATATTCATGCAAAAATCAAAGAGATTCAAAACACAGAGAGCTCTTATACATTCATTATTTTATATTCATCCATATTCATCATAATGGAAATAAAGATCCTGATATTCTCGAACACATTTCGTATAAAGGTCAGCGTAACAATTCTTTCTTATTTGGCAGCCTCGTTTTCAATTTAACAAAAAGGAGACATACGTCAAAGAAACGCCCTGTCGAATTATTTATGAAGATATTCGTCAGCCTCCCCCGCGCTGGAGTCTACACGCAGAACAGGAATTACGAAAAAGAATTGGCAAATCTCCAGACGAAGAAATTATTTCTGTTATCCCCTTTTGCAAACTGGAAGCTTGTTAATAATGTAAGCGAAGTATAATGTGACACCGGCTAACACGACACGATTGAGTAAAAACTTCATTATCGTACACCAAAATATATAAATATCTAATTTTGTTATTATATTTGTATGGAGAAAGAAACTAGAAGAAAACTAAATGCGAAAAGAACAGTTGCAGGATAACTATTACACACTGAATATTAAGGCAATAACTGTAGATTCACTTGAAAATTACACGTTTCACAACAAATCTACAGGAAATCTCTACAAGTTCAAATCCTCGACTCGCCAAGTTAGTGAATGATTAAGTACATTCGCAGTTTAGCAAGGTCACCTCTGTCGGGACGCGGTTGGCAATCGTGTGGCAAGCCCTTAAGTATAAACCTCTAGTTTTGTTAGCTGCCAGGCGTATCATTCAAAATGTGACAACAATACAGACACACACTGTACCACCTCATTCGTGTGAATAACAAGTCACAGATTTCATAGTCAGAAAAATTATTCATTAAAGACTAATTTTAAAAGATGTCGAGAGGTGTCATGGGCACTCGTGAGACACCCGGTTGGAATGAAATTCCTTTTGCTGTATATTACGTTTTAAAATAATGGGCACAATGAAATAAACTAACAACATTTGAGAGTAAGCAAGCCCACGTACGCACGGACGTAATAAAATTGCGGTAATCTTTTTTCGTGCACTTTATTCTCAACGCTCTGCTTAGCGCCAAGAGTTGAAAATCCAACAGTGTGTTTTTTCATCGCGCTGGGACGAGACTGCGTTCCAGCGCGTTGGATTCTCAACGCTCAGCTTAACACCGAGAGTTGAAAATCCAGTGCGCGATTAAATCCCGCCGCGATTTTATTACGTCCGTGCGAACGTCGGCTTACTAAATGATAAAAACAATAGCAAAGTGTCATGATAGTCAAAATGTTCCACTTTTTACAAATAAGAGCTAGTCTCATTCACGGACGCATTACGTGCGTTATGGAGCTTTGTTCCAATACTATTTAACATACTTACCGATCGTTAGACACCTCCTTTGTTATTAATTCCTATTTTACTTTCTCTAAAATCAATTTCTCGGCGCCATTTTAAAATATTAACACTGAACATTAGCACTAAATAAAACATTATTAAAGCAATTAATAAATAAACATAAACAATAACAAATTAAACATTCTAGTGAAAGTGACCACCAAAAATAAATGAAAGATAATTCGAAAATTTGAAATTCGAACACGCGCAGTTTTGAACTAAGTTTGAGCTCTATTAATCCAGTTTTTTTTTTCACGGGAATTGTTCATCCTCGTTTGTCGTTCATGTAAAGCCCTGTACACACTTTTAAATACAAACTTTAACTCGGCAGTAATTTCAGTAAAGTCGGACGAAGTTATTGAGAGTCGTTCTGCATTGTAAGTAACAATCACGAGCCGCGTCCGAGCAACAGATAGAATTGAGATAGTGAATTTATTCAACTAATAAGTTTTACACAGAACTTTCATCCTCTGCTGAGTTTATCAAGGTATCGATAAGAATGGCACTTCATTCGTTACTCTCCTTATCTTCAGTAGGTGTATCTACAGCCATACATTTAAAATTGGATTCTCATTACGGAGGAACGTAAAGAACTCAAGTTGTGTTCCCTTGTTAATAATTAATGCTGACTAACCTTTTTGGTGGAAATTCTGTTGGCGTAAAACTACCTCTTTACAAAGTGGTTTTGTTTACAGGCACACTAGTAGGTATAATTATCTCAATAGGCACATAGGTACACATTGACCTTCCCCTGAGGTTAGAAAATGAGAAATAATTCGCTGAACACTCTGCGCATACGCGTACTCTGCGAATAAGTTGTGAGCAAACGCTGTCTTTAGTGATGAGGATTTAGTATGCGGACGGACGGCGCCTTGCCCAGGGGTGAATCTGTTAAATTACCATAAGAAAATAATTATATGCCCAGCGTATATTTTAATACAGTTCAGTAGTTAGGTATTAAAAAAGATTTAGTATGTGCAAATAGGCGACATAATGACAAAACCTTTTGGCCGTAGTCTTCTGCAGATTAACTTTATATGAAAACACACAATATTGTGCGGGTCTGGTCAAAACGATAAACTTATTTAACCCAGACTTTGACGCAGTTGAAGCGGAATGCCTTAAGCCCTGGTATAGGTCTGCGGGTATACTGCGGCCCGGGGACACACCGCAACTCGCAACAAGTACGTCACGCACGCAGAAAATTTATGGGCTGAACTTTATGATATGGAATTCCTATTGCTCTTTATATCTTCGCATTTTGCTGTATACGAAAAAGCTGATAATTTTACAAGATTGTTTTCTTTTAGCCCCAAGGCTTTATAATTTTCAGCTGTGTTTGCTTTGTTACACACAAATTCAGGACAAAAGGATCGCCGTAAAAGAAGGTCAAAGTTACTAGGTAGGTACTTAGCTCACAGCTTTGAGTTACTTTTGCTTTTACTAATACCTAGCCGGGTTTATGTAGGTACCTACGTAGTAACTATTCTTAAATTACCTTATTTTGTACGCAGTAACTTTTGGAAGGATAATGTAACTGTTTTATTCATATCTGTGGTATCAGATTATTTCTTTCACTGAAAGTGTTTGCTCTCGGGGGCGGTACAATAACAAACGCGTCACGGCAGCCTACAGCGTCGCCGTTGGTTTGAATAGGATATGAATCTTAAAAATATCGTCTTGCGTAGTGAAACAAAGAAATATCAGTAGGTAACATATATTTACAAATATTTTACACGTTCTTAAAACATTTGTGAGTCTAAAGATCTCGGTACAACATTTACATTGGGCACGAGCATGGAAATAGGTTATGGTGTGGTATTCTGAGGAATTCGAGACGATGAGTGAGCAAACTGTAGCCACATACGGAGGTAGGTAGCATAAATTGTGCAATGCGCTCCTTAAGCCGAACACGATAGTGCTTTCAGATCGAAGCGATACATCTTAGCAGTTAGCATGAGATTTTTAATTGGGCGGATCAATATTCTGTGCAAGTATTTTTACTTTAAAGGTTTTGTAAACGCGATTGTGCTCTTTATTTATATGGAGTTACGGATCAATGTTCTATGCAAGTATTTTCACTTTAAAGGTTTCGGAATTTTTTTTTTTAGTAAACGCGATTCTGTTCTTTATTTAGAAAAGGTTACGGACCAATGTTCTATAAAAGTATTTTTCTTCCACCAAGGCGATCTTGTTCAAATTTTCACTTCTGTCGGCACTCCCGGAGTACCGCTGCCATTTATATTTTATTATGAACAAAAATATATCATAATGTTTAAACCATAATCATAAATCATATTTGCAAAGTGCAAATGTGAAATGTAAAACGTCAAAATGTAAAATGTGTAAAATACGTACAGTACCGACCAAAAGTCCATGAGCAATCTCACAAAGCAATAGACTGACGCTTCTGTTTGACTTACGACCTTCTTCTATAAGTTGTTACAATACTGTAGACACGCACATTACACACACACACTCACTTTGTCTGCAACCAATGACTAGTTCAATAATCATCATTCGTTTTTAGTTTCATTCGTCTTGTTCACATAAATATTAAAGTTTAGCAGGTAGACCACAAAAAACTAAGTAAATTATTTCGATTTCTGTGGGGTAGATGCAGTTTGTTACGAGTATTTAATTAATAGAACTTTGTTGGTTCGTGGACAATATTGGTGACGAGTATTTAGCGCAGTGTTGTGGTTATTATTATCAAAAAGCAGGCATAAAATATATTGAAGAGATCAGATCAGATCGGAGAATATTATTGCGCTGCGTAAAAGTGAAGTGAATATCTAATGAAATCGGACTAAGTGTGAGTGTTATCATTTATATATTTCATATTTTACTAAACATAAATCTTAATCAAGGGTATTGTTGATAGAACAGAGGTATTGTTGAGACAGAAGATGCCTTTAAAGTTTTAAATTCATTGTGAGGTTTAATTCGATTAGTGAATAATAAATAATAAGGTATTATGTGTAATAAAAACAATGTTTTTCTTTGTTCTAGAGAAATACTGTGAGGGTTAAGAGATATGAGGAAGGGGCTTATTATCGAGTAGCAGCGACGTCAAATGGTGAATGAAACAAATGGTTTCATACCAACGAGATATTTTGCTGAATTATTAAAAACACGTCATTATGAACCGTTCGCCGTGCACTCTGAAGGCTTGCATCACTGAAGACCAGCTAGAAAACCGTTTTTGACCTTAAAATATTGACCGTACCAACTTAATAAACAACAGATTCGTTATTGCATGAATTTATGGTAACGAATTTTTTAAGCACGTTTCAATAGGGTGTTTGTCGTATTTCTTGCAGATATACCGAAATTGTTTAATATTATTTTAGTAATAGTCTTATTTTAGGATTAAAATTTGAGGTTTAGTTTCAATCTTCTTTTCGTAAAGAAAATGAATACTTAAGCTTTAACCTCAATAACAACCAATATTTACTAAAGTCAAATAAAATGTAAAATAATTAATACAAATAAAATATAAACAAACTGCCCATATTTAACCTTAAAATTACCTATTCTGTAAGTAGTTTTTTACATTTTAAGTAGTCTAATATTCTTATTTATTACTTAATTACTTCGACCATGATCAAAGCTTAATATTTATGGTGAAAAAATCCATTAAAAATTTAAAATATTTCATAATTTAAATATGTCAAAATAATACAAACTGCTTCTAAGTTTCTTGACATCTATTTCACATCTTATTCAGCTGAAGTAATGATAAATAATTGTAGCAGTTTTTTAACTTATGTAAAATAAATATAACGAATAAACATATTTTTTTTAATTTTGTTATCATATATCACGCATTTTTTATTCTAAAACCTTTATTGCAATAACAACATAAAAAAGCAGCAATATTTAAAAAATATTATTATCGAAAACAAAAATAATAATATTTGCAAAAAACCGCACTGTGTTTTACGAGATTAGAACCTGAGGCAGTTTGAATTCCATACCAACGCTTAACGCTTTCTGCTATCTGCACTTGTTAAGTTACTATCGAATTTTAGCAATGCCATTAACTGGTCAAGTTCACGCGCATAGTGCGTGTGTGCTAGCATGTTTAAAGCGACGGAAATATATTGTTGTTTCGTGTAGTGCAAAACTGCGTTATCTGTGGTGTGTGTATCGTGTTGCTTACACATACAAATGTACGAGCTATACCGCGTGTTCACAGCAATACGACTCTTAGCGTGCTCATGCACTTTTGAGCGCTTACAGTACATTACAAAACAACAATATTTTTTTAACCTAAAAAGGTTTAAAAGTGCAACCTTTTTAGATTTTCAAGAAATACTCGCCACTTACTCTCAAAAATATTGAAATGCCATTAGATATTTTTCTCTATTATTTTCTTTATTTTTTAAATGGCAGTACACTTTTTTTTTTTCAAAATTGGCCAGGATGTCATTAAACTATATATTTGATACCAAACCTAAACTTTTTAAAGATTTCAAATTATGTGGCTTTTATTAAACTCCGTAGAACGATACTAAACCTGAAGACCTGTAGTGATGAAGTATGACCGAATATAGTTTGAGTCACCATCACAGTCTCTAATAACATAGGTACTGCACCGTCTTCTGAGAAGGCTACAGTGACTATACTAAACTCAGACCCTTTAAAGGGCCTTAGTAATAAAGATGGGAGGGTTGTGTTATTTTTGTACAGACGATAAATACGTATTTAAATGTCAATTGAATATCTTCTTTATTTCCATTCGTTTTAAGTTTTTTTAAGAAACCTTGAAGGCACTTTATAGGGTAACCAAAAAAATATTCAAACGTTAAGAGAGCTTTGGGTTTTTTGACACACGTGATGACAGTTTTACTTTATTTATCTTTTGGTCCATTTTGAGTTGAGTTGGCATGGGGATTACTTAGTATTTTAAGGTATGATTCCGAACAACGCTACACGCGGCAGTGTTGCCTGACATTGCTGAGGCAGCAGCACTGCTGCGGCAGTACTGCCGCGTGCAACGTTGTTCGGAATCATACCTTTAATTTGTGGGATTATAAGCTTGCGATAACTTTCCTTGTCATCGTTTGTTAAAATTACCAAAAGAGTATATCAGTTAAGAAAAATTTTAAGTAGGTAATAGGTAATACGGGCTGGTATCCGCAACCCCACGTCAAAGCGCGTATTTTGCGTATGGGTGGGAAAATCTGTTATTCGATCCACCCCAGCTCCTCAAAGAAGGCCAGCAACGCCTTGGTGTCACTGACAATCTCACGTAGTTGGGTTACCGAAGTACTTTGCCCTGTATGTGGCGATCGCCGGGCAGTTTAACAGCACATGGGCTGCTGTCTCGTCGTCTTCCATGCAAGCTCTGCACAGCGGACTGTCTGTGACTCCTATGACAAAGAGGTGTTTTTTAAATGACCCATGGCCAGTTAGGGCAGCTGTAACTGTGCGCAGCTGCTGTTTTGTTAATCGGAGAACCTGTTTCGTGAAGCGGCCGTCGATTGTAGGGAGAGCCTCCTTGGCCTGCCTGCACTCACCGTGGTCCACCCATAGTTTGTGATGTTGTTCCCTGGTTCGTTTCCTTACCAGAGTGCGTAGGTACCCGAAGGGAAGTGGCGTGATGAGTTCAGGCCCCACTGGTGCCATGCTCGACCCCCTTCTGGCAAGTTCGTCGGCTGCGTCATTGCCCCGCGAACCGCTGTGTCCCTTGATCCATTGCATGGTTATATTATTGAGGTCACCCACCTGGTTGAGGCACTGATGGCACTCGTATATCAGCCCAGAACTTTAAGAACTTTAAGTAACTCATACAGCAATTTTTCCACAGAAAAATCGGTGCAATACTACCTGAAATTGTTTTAAATTGTTTCATGAAACTTGTTGTGTGAATTACTAGGGAGTTTTATTCACCGCTTTAGACTCAGAGCTTATTTACTAAAACACATTTCTGAGTAAGTAGTTTCCCATCGAGTTTATATACTTACCCGTATTGGTTGTTACCTTTTAGTGTCGGTCACTCCTTGGCTTCAATAGAAGTAACAAGTTTATTAAAAGTATTTCTCCGAAGCTCCTTGATATATTGTGTAGTAATTGACGTTCCTCCAATCCAGCAAGATAGTTCTATTGGTGTTTGGCTACGGTTCTATTGTGAAACCTTTTTAGAGATTAGTATATCTAAAGAGGTTTCAATTTTTTTTTTCATATTTATACCGAGTTAAAATAAAAACCATGTGAAAATGTAAAATGCATGATAACTTACATTACGTAACTTATGTCGGAGGTCTCAGACGCTGATATTTAAACGATACAAATCTTTTTCCTTTACGGCTCAGAGATAAATGGCTCACTTTAAAACGAACAAACATAAACGCAGACCACTTTTTATCAGTAAAAGGCCAAAATATTCCACGCGAACAGCAAATTCAACTTGCCTTTTAACTGCCAGTACAGATTATTTAAAGCTTGCCCAAAAAATATCGTATCTAACGCTAGGTTTTCAACAGCAACGGCATTTTATACCAGATGGGAAATAAATGTGAATTTTATAAGAGGCTGCTTGTAGGCACTGTGCACGTCCCTAGAATACATGAGACAAACACTAAAAGCCCAAAAGCGATTGGATTTTATTATAACAGTTTACGTCCTCTTTATGAGCAAGAATTAGGTTTTTCCTTGTTGTAAGACAGAACAAAAGGTTAGTAAAAGATGCCATAAAAATCAGATTATTTTTGAAGTGAAAACTTCTTTAGCATCGTTGTGATTTGAAAGTTGATGAAACGAAAAAGCGACAGTAAAAAGAGACAGACGCATAAATTCATAAGATTTAACGTGGGAGAAAATGAGATAGGAATCATTATACAGTGTTTCTTATGTTCGTGGTTCTCTTTGTGCTCTGCGTCGTACCCCCTCCACTCGTGTTTACCAAAGCATAGTGGGAGTTTGCTTGGGCCTCAGCGTTTTACGTGTGTTAATACGTGTCTGTGCGCGTACAATTTTTTTTTTTAGTGTTTGAATGTTTCTCTTCTACCACGTGTGAATTGCACACATGTTTTTTTTTTATACGCAGGTCACTCAGAAAGTTTTGCGACTAATTGTTTTTGTCTATGGGACACTGGCTGGTTTTGATGTCAATTAAAACTATGATTATTTATTACAAAAAAAACACAACATTCCAAATTCGAAATTCCTTCCACATTTTTTTACGAGCAAAATCAACATACTCTATCTCACTAAAGAATTAATTTACAACGAGAACATTTTCGCGCGATGATTTTGTACGATTTCAAATGTCGACTAAAACCAGAAAAATTGTTTGAAAGACTTCGAATGGTGTTAATAGACAAGAGCCCTTCTAAAGCGACTGTTTTCCGCTGGTTAAACGAATTTATGCGTGGTTGAGTAACTTTAGCGGACGAAGAAAGAAGTGGCGCCCTATGACGGGTGTTACATAAGAAAACGTGCTGGCTATGAAAAACTATATTCAAGAGAATAAAAAAAAAAATAGGAACAAATCATTGAGAGAAGAGTTGTATTTACTGGAACAATAACACTGTGTATATTTTAATAAAGTTCTCACTTTTTAATCTTAAGCTACTCATTGATTCAGTATTATGGAATAAAAATCGTAGATAATTAAATTAAAAGAGAATAGGCGAATTACATATGAAGAAGTTCAGCATATACCTACTGCAGATTGGATCGGAAAGTGTGCATAAAATTCTACACGGGCATCTTCGGGTAAGGAAGATAGTTTCACAATGGGACCGCAAAATCTAAAAAAAAAAACTCAAAATCCGCAAAATCTCAAAATCTATCTAACGCAGGCTCAGAAGGAGGTTCGGGTAGAATGGTCCTGAGACATGATAGCAAAATTTGAAGCAGGCTCGTCTTGACTCGTTTAAGATATCATTACGGATGGATTTATCACTTTTGTTCAAAATAAAAAAAATAACTCAAGAGAAATAATTTTTCATTACCGGAAGGTGCAGTGGTTGCATTTGAGAAGGGGATTAAAAAGGGGTCTGATGTAGACTGGAAAATATGTTATGAAAATTGGTTTAGACGTATGAAATTGTGTATAGACGCCAACGGAGAGTTCTTTGAAAAGTAATAATAAAAAAATTATAACCTGTAGTATATTTTTTAGTATCGCAAAACTTTCTGAGTGCCCCATGTACATCATGTATTAGAGAGAAGGTACTTATTTTTTTCTAGGTTGTGTAGATTTTTTATTTATTTATCATCATAATCATTTCAGCTGAAAGACGTCCACTGCTGGACATAGGCCTCCCCAAGCACCGCCATTTCCACCGGTTCTACACTTCCCCCATCCAGCGGATTCCTGCGGCCGTCGATTTTTGTTTATCAGACAAATGATATTTCTTTAACATAACACGTGATTAAATACTATTCAGCTGAATCCGGTTAGACTGGAAGCCGACCCCAACATAGTTGGGAAAAGGCTAGATAGATTGATTGATAGTAATACACGTGGTTATATTATGTTTATTACAGGTAAATGCCCAACAACGTGCAACGTCGACTGTTTAATAGCCCTGCGAACAGCGGGGTCCTAATGACCTGAGATGGGACAGAAGATTACCTAGTGATAGAGACAAGCCTCTCAGTAGTAATTGCAGATAAGCTTAGTACCTACTGCTGAGTGCACACGACATCAAGAGGGCGGTTTGTTATAGAGCAAGAACATTACGATTAATATCTTAGTACAAATACAACAAGTCACAGAAGTGAAAACCAGTACCGCGATCTGGAGAAGCATTTACCCAGATAGATAATTCTACGTTACCTTCTACACCATTCTAGCTATCAGGCGAAGTTCATTCCACTTTTAAGTTCCTTTAACAACTTTTCTATTTCCGTAACAAGTAACAAAACACAACACTCCGTCATTGGCTTTCAAAATTGGATTACAGAAACTTAATTACAGAGAAGAGTTTTAAGGATATTTAATTAAGTAAGGTGACCCAACTTATTGAATTAATTCAGAGGTTGCTCGGGAAGGGAATTTCCTTTTAATCGCCATCTGTTGATTACCGAAGCTCCGGGTATCATGGAGGACGATCAATGAAGTATTCATTTACAAATACCGACCCTTTCCGGCTAACAGGGCAGGTGTTAAATATTGGGATATATTTTTTAGAACACTTATTAAAGGGTGAATTGATTAAATTACGCGAATTAAAAATTGACTTCCACGCCGAGTATTGCAATCATCTCCGAAAAATTAAATAAAATAATTATTTGGCTGCTTCAGGTTGTAAGTACTAGAGAACTCGAAGACCTTCATTTGATCGTGTACCCCTCTTTGATGTTGGTTTAGGCAAAGTTAAACAGGAAGTCTGAGTGTTCTTTTCCGACTTGCTATCGACTCTTAGCTAAACTTTTTTAATATGCTTCTAGTACAACATTCATGGTGAACCTTTCCTTATTCTTTTTAGTAGTTAAGTAGTACAGCATAACGTATTAACATAGCTACTTTCAACGTTAGCGTAAAAAGCGCTTTATAATTTAAACACACGCTGCGGACTGTACTGTAAGAATATTACTGTCCTTGTAATTTATATGCGCAAGAAAAGAAGCCAGTGCTCGTGTGCAAGTTCTATGTGTGTTAGTTGGAAGTGCGCCAAACACATCGCCTTATATCGAGGATCGAACCAAAAAGTTCAAGTAAACTGCAATAGGATTTAGTTTTTTAGCAACGACAGTGAAGCGACAGGAAATTGGGGGCAAAAACTTATGAGAATGGTTGGTCGACTGGACGGTCGCCTCGAGAGAGAAGATTTTTCTTATGACCCAGAATCCTCGAAATTAAACATGGATGGGCAGGAAATGTTTTTTTCTCAGTGCATTTACTTAGTTATAGTTTAATTAAAGTATAAATTCCTATACATGTCCGATTTTTGTACACTCAGTAATTCCAGAGCTATCAGCATAAACGTATGATAGAGCTCTACTTAGTCAGTGATTTGAACGCGTCAGAATAGAAGGACGTAAAACTACAAGCAATCAGTTGGGCAGTAAAATAGTAAACGCATTGGTCCTGTTTCCGACGCGGATGTACGATCCGACTATCAGACCCAACGTGTGCTGCGGGCTTGAGGACAACTAGTGGTATATAAGTTAAGTAAGGGCGATTAAAAATGTTCAGTATCAAAAGTTTTGGCGTCGACATAGAAATATAAAAAAGTCGACTATGATTTCGTTACACGGGCTACCCCGCCGCATATGCGACGTGGTTAGCCCGTATAAAAAAGAAAGTAATATAAAACTAAAACCCAACTACAATAAAAACGCTAACTACACAGGTATAAACAAAACATCGATGTTGACTTTTATCGGTTTTCGTATAACCGGCGTCACACGTAATTGTAATTAAGGCGTAGGTCGTACAGATTACGTGTGACTACAAGTTTTTGAAAGTTGCAGTCATAGTGTGAATCGTTTGCATAGCACAATGTTTTAATTATTTCCTTTATAAAAACCCCATTTCAATTAAGCCATAATACTCGCTACTACATTTTCGAGTTCTCGTAAATAGTAGTAATAAAAACTTTTCCTGTAATAAATTCAAATCTGATTCGGATTCAAACGAAACTGCACAAGTAAATAGCGTACGTGGAGGTGGAATATGACATGTAACGCGTTTCTACGTTGTAGACAAGGCTTAAGCGGGTTCAGATGATCTATAAGAGGCTACAGATGGGAGCTGGTGCGCTGGTGGGTGCTGAATAATGCATATTCTCAGTGACGCAGGGACGCTGGGTAAACTTCAGTGTCGAAGGTGTCACACAGCATGGGCACTACGATTGTTTTATTTAAAAGTTTGTGCATTGGAATGTTTTGAATATCAAAACTTCTGTTTTGACCAGTAGTAGGTTAGAATAAAGAGAGTGCTGTCGTATAAAATCTTGATTATATGTAATATTGTAGACGAGTTTGCTACAGAGAGGTTGAGACACGATTGAAGTTCGATATTTGTGTTCTTTTTTTACGTTGAAAATGTTTCATTGTGTATTTATGCATAGTTATTATGTTCTTCCAAAGTTACAAGGTCAGGTGATCAGGTCAAAAACTAACACCATCGTGAAACTTATCTGCACTATTGGAAAAATATTATACACGCGAAAGTTTGTGAGGATCGATAGATGGATGTTTGTTACTCTTTCACGCAAAAACGATTGAACGGATTTAGATGAAATTTTGCACACAGATAGTTGAGATAACCTGGATTAACACAGGATTTTTTTACTTTTCATCCCGATATTTCCACAGGATTCAATACTTATGCGGGTGAAACCGCGGGGCGCTGCAAGTCGGAAATAAAGTAACATACTACCGGAATAAGATGTGACGTTGATCATAAAATGAAACTGGGGTCTCCCTTGTTTTACCGAAAAGAAATTGCCAAATTATCACTTCCCAAACAAATTTTCGCATAATTTCATTTGCCAAATTATTACTTACCAAAAAATCTCTTTACAAATAATTGTTACGAAAACCTATGTTTGGCAAGTGAACGTTTGAACAATAACTTGTTCACCAACTAGTACTTTTACCATTTTTTATCTAGTCAAATATTTCAGTTGGTATAACATATTTTACGCAAAAATTATATTATTTCTCTCGATAGCCTCCTAAAAATAATCTCTTTTTTCCATATTTTTTTCTATATAATCTAGTCGTTTCTGGCACTCGCCGGCCGCTGCCGCGGCACCGCTCGCTTCGCTCGCTCGGCTCGTGCGTAGGTGGTCACAGTTTTAACCTAACCTAACCTAACCATTTTTTTTAAATTAATAACCTACTGTAACTAGTTCCATAAATAACTTGACTAAACGTTTATTGTCTAAATATTGTTTGCTGTAATAAATCATTTGATTAAAGACCAAAAGCCTTAATGACATTATCCTTGGTAACAATCTGCCAAGTAAACATTTGACCAAATGAAAATGTGCGTACTAAAATTATTCCAAATATTACATTGGTATAAAAAAAGGTTGCTAAAATTTGTTTGGGTAATGAAAATTTGGCAAAATCTTTTCGGCAAAACGGCAGGATCCCATGAAACTGTCAATAGAAGTTAACATACACTTTATTTTTGAATTTATTTTTTAAAGTTAAAGCAGGTGCTGTTTTATGTTTGTTTAATGTCGCGATAATATCGAATGCTGTGTACAATATGCATAGAAAAAAAATTAATTAGAATCTATTGCCTCAATATGTTTATAGAGAACGAATAGGAATTGTAGTTCGAGACTGTGTTGTTTTGTAAAAATATTCCACTGTGATTAAAAATAGTATCCTATTATAGTCTTGTTTATGGTCGCGTATACGAGAATTCATAAGCAGGCTATTTTACGAGCATAAAACAGACAAAAAGTTAATCAACTGACACCACACATTACACAACACCCACTGTTCCCGCACATTATGTTCATACAGTTGGGAAATTATCTTTAGTATATTGTAATACATTATTGCTCGTGATAAATTTTGTTCTGACAGAATAATGATGTAGCAATATACCGCAGTGCGGAACGCTCAAGAGACCCTTTTGTACAAAAAATTATGTTCAATGTATAATAAACTAGTTATTTACCTCTGCCCAACCCTTCGGGGAAACAAGGCGTGATGTTATGTTATGTTATTTTCTCACTATGTAAGCCGATAATGATTCGCGATCGTTCGTTACAGCCCGAGTGTTTGGTTTTTTTATATTATGCTTTCAGATCAATTAGGAGATATTGGTGCCATTATTAACGGGTGGAAGCAATAACATTGTATTGCCATTACACGTAAATTTACGATTTAGGCAATGTGGAGCATCTTTCTTACCTAAGCAAGTCTCCTGGTTTTCCCCTAGATCTTAACATAACTCTTATGATTGCCAAAAGTCACACGTAAGTGAAACTTAACTGTTCTTCAAAGACTAGCACTAATCAAGGAATGAATGTATCTAAAGTAGCAGTCATACCGGTAGAGCTTTCTTTAAGAGCTTCAATACGGAGCGAAGCCGTGACCTCATTATACGGCTCAACGTTTTTCTTATCTTAAGTTAGAATTAGCATTTAGCGTAACGAGATGCAATTAAATATTATGAAGTTTTCAGTTTCGATGTTAAATATTTCCCAAGAACGTCTGATTTCAAAGTTTTTAAAGAATTTATTTAAGTTATACGACACAATTTGTTTTTAAGTTTGCTGCGTCTCTGTTACGCGAGTGTGAGCGACTCTAAGATAAATATAAATGCTAGTTTATAAGTAAGTGCAAGCAGACGAAAACGAGAGTGTTTGTAGCGGATATTTAGTCGACTTCTCGACATAGTCAGGCATACTAGGTAGATGGGGATCAGAGCGGCTAATGCTCTTAACATTCTGAATAATGTATCGCACGATACTACTAAAACGGTGGAACATATTAAATAACAAGGGTATCCTCAGGGGAGTACACACAGTACTATGTACATAATTAAAAGGTAAGCATTTGAAACAAGCTGACGGGTTGGACTGACGACTTAATAGGCTCACGAGCTGCCTTAGTTATAAATTATAGTTTGAATGAGTACTTACATTTATGCTTTGTACCGTCGCTACGGCGTAGGTAGTGGGTCTACGCCGACGCTACGTGAGCTACGCTGTCGTAGAACAAACATGTCGTAGCCAACAGCAACTCAATATTTCGACAACTAGTTTTATATTAAATGTGTTAGATGTTTTTATAAAATCTGATTTATCCGAATCGATATTTTTATAAAGAGAAAAAAACTTGCTTACATTTCCTTCCACTCGTGGCCCGGTAGAGTGCTGCGTTCTTAGATAATGGGTAGTATTTAAAAGCAAATCAAAAAATATCCTTTTTCTATGCAATAAGATTCCGAATTCCCATCAAAATTACTGATTGCACAGCAAAATATTCAACTCAAAATATCACTAAACACACTACAATTTATTTTCGCATCGTACAGCGATTTTTCCTAAAGCAAAAGCTTTTTCATCAATGCACAGCTAATAATCTTAATGCACATTATACATGTTAACTCTTTTTCTTTTAAATATAGCTTCTATTTTTATATTATGTACAGCAGTTTTCTAGTGAGACTGTTTGTTCCCAACCTTTGTTCCCACTAGTACTACCGAACTGAACCACCGGTGATACTAGCGATAGTAACTGCGATGTCCAACTGGTTGTACTACGGAGAAGTAAATTTACCCATGGTTCAACTGGTTGTTCTATGGGGAAATATCTTGGTAAACTGCACTCGAAAACACGGTGTTCGCACTGGTATATTATGTGGTCACAGTTCTAACCTAACCTAACCTACCATTCAGCCATAGAACAACCAGTTTTGTTTTTTTTATATTTTATATTATTAATTTGCTGTGCAGTCAGTATTCATGCTATGTATGTAGTATTTTTGTACAAAAACAAATTTAACTGTATTGCATTATGAGGAAAAAGTAATGTTATATTGATGTATAATTTCGAATTATCTGCAGTTTGAGTTTTGTTAAACATTTAGTTTATTTGTAGTGAAGTAAGTTATTTGATGTAAAAAAGAATATTAATGATGAGTATGTATTGATAGGCGATTATTTATTTGATATGCAATTTATAATATCCCTTAGATAATTCCCAGAGCAGTATTCGCTTGAGAATCCGGATAAAAATCATGCATTTTTTTTTATTTAGTAAAAAAAATCTAAACTCGGTAATAATCTTCCTGGTTCTTGAAATGAAGAATTTTCTTTATGTTATGTTCTGTTTTATCAAGGGCTTTTTGAGAGTAGGTTGGTTAATATACTTACCTACTTATGAATGTTTAAAACAATAAATCACCTAATTTTAAACAAGTATTAGATCAAGTTAAATATTTTTTTGTAACCTAACCTTTAAAGTCTAAAAAGAGTTTAAAAAAAATCAATACTTGTCACTCCTCGATCGTCAGAACAAGAAAGTTATTCTACATTATAATTAAGTATGTATATCTATTTTAGTGATATGTATTTTAGAAGTATGTATGTAAATATATTCTCATATTGTATGTTTATATTAGTGAATGGTTAAGTTTTTTATTTGATGTATTTGGTTTTCTCTTCTACTCTCACACACGTTGTCTACATCTCTTTAACTACTTTCCTATTGCAGGTATGCTGGAAGATGTTTCTTTAGAAATAAGCATCACCTTTGTGCGTATTTTTCTGTTCCTTTCTTCTTGTCTGTTTATGTGTGTGTACATAAACTGTTAAATAAATAAAATAAAGAAATAAAGTTTCTCAAAAAATCGAATTATAGTCTCCGGAATTATACAAAGACTAAAAATATTTTACCAACTGGGTTAAACCGTTTTAAAAACCCATTTGCTACAGAACGTTTCATCGCGCAGAACGAATTCCACTTGTAAGCGATTTTTAACAGCGATATTAAAACTGCTTTCCTGAATTAATCATGACGAGATTTTCATTCCTTAAAGTAATTTCTTCTGGTGCAGACTATAGGGCTTTGTTTATTATCTGATCTCAATTCATAGTTATTGTATTATTGTAGAACCTCCCAGAGAGGTTGTTTTTAATAATAAAAGCAAATGGGTGGTTAGCAATACCACGAAATTTGTTTTTGAACATGCTGTATTCACGAGCAGAAAATACCATGTGATAAATTACTTTTGTTTCAACATCCATAAAAAAATGTTGTTACTTTTTAAACTTTTATTTTCATGCGTTCGTAATAAAGTATCATTGTAATAAATTGGACATAAACGCTGGCAACGTGTGAGAGAAATTCACGAAAACGAGAGTCGTTTCATGAGCAGTAGTAGCTTGGTATTATTAATTAATATTACGTGAAGTTTCTTGTGACTATCCCATTTTACATAGATTCAAAATGCTTAAATTTTTTCCAAATATTTCATCCATTCTTGAGTAATATAGTAGATAAATACGATATGAAAGTAAAGACACTCAAGCAGCTGCCGCAACAGTAAACTAAACCATCTAACTACTACGTTATCATTAAGGCTATTTATATTCTGCGGCTTGTTTCAAAAGCTCCATAAAATGTACCCTAAAATAAATAAACTGAAAAACAAAGTAACTTCTTGAGAAAGCGCATGTTAAAGGCGAGGAACCGGTGAATCCTGCCGATAAGTTATGTCTTCCTAAAAACAAGTTATGTACCTAACGGAAGCAGAATTATGCAAAACGAGGTGTTACAGATGTGACGCAATGATGGCTTTTTATGTTTGTTTTATGATAAGTAGGACGAATGAGCTATGTTTTTATTAGGGCAAATTATGGAGAGCCCCTGTGAACCTAAATTATAACATATTATTCTGTATTTTTTCTTGACTATTGCATTGAGAAGGTGGAGAAGGAATAATTGGTCGATACTTAGCCAGCTTCGCTTTACTTACTGCTAGTTCAAACTGTGTTGCCTGTTTACTTATGGTACTGGAAGCGTGTTGTGGTAAGAATAATGTCCAATAGTAGCCACATTATCTAAAACATGAATGGTATGGTTAATCACCACGCTCTAATCTCCAACCTGTACTTATTTAAGTTTCGTATTTAACAGCAGTTCTAAACATAACCACATCAAACCTGAACTTCTTACAGCAACCTTAAATCATTTTAAACTTAACGAGAGTATTAATGGAGACGTTTATAACTTGTTTCAACAGAGTCTTACAGAGTAATGCAATGTCATTGATCTTGGCTCGCGCAATAGGAAACTAGACTTGAAACTGAGTCGAGAATGACGATACCTGCTAGTTGTAAAAATAAGCCTGTACAATATAACACAACGCCTGTTATCCCCGAAGGGCTAGTAAAGGTGTACTTATATTACACCTACATTTCGCCAGTTATGATTAAGTCCCATGTAATAGGAGGCGAGCCTATTGCCATCAACTGGGCACAAATCCATACTCCAGATTGCTACTGAGAAATTCCTATTACTGCTACTGAAAAAACCCAATAACACTTTCCCCTACCCAGGAATCGAACCCAGAACCCCATGCAGTTGCGCTTTCGATAAATTACTCGAATTTATTTTAGATAGAATAATAAAAATTAATCAAATAATTTTTCATACTTTTTAGTCAAATACTTGAACAAATAGTTAACGTTAAATAGGATTCAAAATATACACAACGATGACCACAAAACTGTATGAAATGCATCTGTTTTCAATGTGAATAACCTAACATTAATGATAACAATGCAAACGATTTTCCACAACAATACTACGTAATAAGTAATAAAAAAATAAAGTATGAAACATGTTTATTGATATTCATAATACCGAGTAGTGGCAACAATAGTGACAAAACAAATAGCCTTTCATTATTACAACTCGTCAAAGAGAGTGACTCAGCAAAAGGCAGTCGACGCTTTATTGATAAAATTCGTATTCCTCTGAATACAAGCTATTTGTATGTATGAGCATTTTGTTCCTTCTAATTGATTGCTTATCGTACCTCGAGTGTGTCCGTGATTGATGTATAATGTTTGAGAAGTTGTGTCTAAAGAGGACTTTGATGTTTGGTGATAAATGTGAATTGTTCTCGATGCCAGAAATGTACGGTAAAGTAGGACATTCACAATCGACGTAGGTAAAACCATTAGTAAGTTAGTGCAATGTAATTTTAATCTCAATAAGGTAAGGTATAAATTAGAATGATTGCCGTGAGTTTGATAAAACTCTCGGCTCATTGTACTTTATCACAATATAAAGAAAGAAAAGAAGAAAGAAAATTCGTTTATTTGCGGCAAACATGACGCAAAGAAAAATAAAAAAAACACGTAAATAACAAATTGGGGGAAAATATGCGTCACATCCACGCAAAAGAATGAGATAAGAGTTACATTGCTATGACTTACGTAGTCGTTGGTTTTACGTCATTGTTTGATAATTAATGTCCTTAAAAAATTTCAACAAAAAATGATTTCTCTCCCTATAGTTGAGAAAAAACTTCTTGATGTCATCATTTTTAATATCCCGTAAGTAGGTATTTCAGCAGACAGCTACTGTGCATTATAAATAACAAAAGATTTAACGGAGTATATTAATCTCCAAGCACAAGCACCAAGCTGCGGGTGAACTGAAAGTTACATAGGTATGTAATACCCAATTACTTATTGTTTAAAAGTTCAACATCCTGTATTTAGGTTTTCCGTTTATAATTCAACGTCTGTATTCTCGGGAGAGGAAGAGGAGGGAGCAACCGAGGATATGATCATGCTAATCGTACTCCAGCTACGGAAACTGGTTTCTTTTTTCAATCCGTAATATTTTTAAATCAACGCATGAACGCTAAGTTAACATCACGCTTTATGATTTCTAAACGAGTTTCGGCTTATCGTCGTTTCAGTGAATTTAGTATTCATTGCTCGAAAGATTCGATGACGGATTTAAACGAATTAAATTTTTAACCGGATTTGTATCATCAATGGTTCTCTCGCTCGAAGGATTTGAAGTTGCCAATTCCTTCTCACGTTTCATTTCGTTTTATTTTCTTGTCAAAGTGAGTTGCAAGATTTTCACGGCTCCTTTATCACAAACATGCGGCTCCAGGGTACGATAAGGAAAATATTAAGACTGCCAGCCGGAAAATTGTGAGGCTCAATATTATAGTGCCTTTTATTCGACCATAACCGAACAGTTCTGAGCGTAATTTATTATCGAGTAATAATGTATTACGTTTAGAACATTACTAACGTTTTTTTTTCAGTATTGAGGACAGTTAATTAGCTAGAAAGTGACAAGTCGTTATTTTTGAGTTTACTAGTACTCTTAATCTCAGCAAAAAGTGTTATTCGAAAAAACATCGATTGGCATCATGAAAATAAAACGTAAGAATTGTCATTTTTCTAGCTGACTGTACCATTTTTTCAGTACGATTTCTATCATTTTATTTGTGCAGATAAAAATTACTTTAGTTTAAACTTAAGGACGTCTCCTTAGAATGTTTTCCTGTATTACAATAGTTAAGGCCATTGTAAATTCTGTAAACTAAAGTACATTTTTCTCAAAATTACTGCTCGGATCTTGATGCTCCTTTGCTCAAAAATAAACATGCAATGAGGTACCTCACAAATATCAAAACTGTATCACTATTAGTCCATAGAACACTTGTGTTCAGTCTACACACTACAAAAAAAGTACGAAGAGTTTTTATCAAATAGTTATTCGTGCCAAATCTTTCAAGGCTTTTATCAAAGGATTCGCAATCAAATCAAAAATTTCCAGATTTACATAGTTACTTTCGTTCCAATGTAGTCTACTCGATGTCACACAAAATAAAAAAGCTTTTATCAAATCGTAAAAAGCAAAAATTTTAATATCAAATTATGCAAGAATAAACCCGAAAGTTGGCGTAACTCTGACAAGGAAAATAAAAGCAAAGACATGAATAACGAAATAAAATGTTACAGCCAAAGTAACTTAGGGAGACGTCGAGGTGGCAAATAATTCTAAAGACATTATTCATTTAAACGTCTCGCGACGGTTTTGTTAAAAAACAAATGAAATAATAAAATAATCAGGTGACTGGTAATTTGTATACGAAGCCACAAATTATGGATTTGACTCGATTTCCAGAGGAGGAAATATTCTGCTTCTGATTTTCATTGTATAAAATGTTATTTTATAACACAATTAACAGTGTTAAAACGAAGTTGGTAATCTAAAAGGATGAAATAGACCAACGCGTTTAGGTTCTCCCGCAGTTTGCTTGTAGAGAAAGAAGTAATCTTATCGAGAAAATATAAAGACGGAAGGTTTTCTTAGATTTTATGACCAAGCTGGTAGAAAACAACCTTTATTTTCTCGTACCTATTACGTAATTAAATCTTGATGATTCACGACACGTTAACTTAATTAAACTTTTTGCGTGTAATTGATATTAATAGCATAAGATAAACTAGATACTGTTGGAAATACAGTAAGAACACATACACATAACGAACCACAACTGCCTACAAATATTGATAGCTCTTGTCCTGGAAAAAAATTGCGTATCTTTGGCCAAATAGACAGATGAAATAACTTTTTCATATCGTATTTTGCTACATTTGTGCCGAAATTCCGCGTCGTACCAATTTGTTGAAAAAGTTATAACTAATGAGACGGCCACAGTTCAAGGGCTATACAATTTCTGTGGCTTATGAAAATGTTATGAAATAAAAGTATCGTGCTAAAAGTAGATTTTGTTATTTTATAATAACTACCTGAAACATCAGTATTTTTATTTAATTTTGTTTAATATTATTATTCAATAACCAACTTTAAGACATTCCTAAGAATTTAAACTATAAGCACACATTAAGAGGTAAAAACAAAAAATATAGATTAGAAGTTGTACGTAGGTACTCCACCGTTAGTAAGTCAGCGGTAGAATTAAACATAAAGTTAAAATAAAATAAAAAGGTAAAGTTATAACATAACATCACGCCTTGTTTCCCCGAACGGTAGGGCAGAGGTGTCCCTGTAGCAGGTACACCCACATTTCGCCAGTTATGTTTAAGTCCCATGTAATAGGGGGCGAGCCTATTGCTATTGTAAAGTTATAATTTACATATTTTCATTTCAGTTCATATTCACCGGAAAATAGTTGAAAACTGTGGTCTAATCTAATAATTACTAATTATTAAAGCTGGTGTGCGTTTAAAATAGACAACGAATGCTGATCCGTAGTTACCATAGGTATACCTACTTACATTATATGTGAATGCCCTTGCTCCATAATAATGTAAATGTTTTCCTTAATCGTGTATTTTTGTATTATTTACGAGAATGCTTTATCTTGGTTGCCGTTTTTTTTACGATCTTTCCGTATATATAATATCTAATTATAATATTAGAATATTTATGAGACTTCCTATCATATATTATAATCACTATATCGAGTTAGTTATTAAGAGAAAAGCCGGGTTAGGTCCTTACGAGTTAATACTGGATGCAAACTTATTTGTGTGTTATATTTATGTTCCATCCTGTATCAGGTGGTAAAACAAAACCTGCGTAGAATTTATACACACTTCAAACATTGCAAAATAAACGAATCAAAATGTTAGACCATTATTGTTATAAATTATACATTAAAATCGCTTTTCGTGTCTGTCTGTATCATTTATTTGTCGGATCCGGTCATTAGTACGGACACGAAACGAATCGCAAACGCACCACTGGCGAGATCAAGAGTGAGCTACCTACACCAAAAAAGGCACGCTTCTACAGAGTCGTGATGTTTTAAGGCCACGGCGAGGAGGGCATTCAGTCTCTGGTCGCATTGGAGTCAAGACGTCACGGAACTGTTCTCGATTCGTGGTGCTCAGTTATTGTGTTAGTTGTAATTTGTGATAATTGTGTTAATTGGTGATTTTAATAAACGCCGTCGCACCCAGTGTGTGTATAATTTAGCTAGTGTGATTCATTTGATAGTAAATTATAATGTGATCTGAACTGCAAACTGTTTTTCTATTGCGCATTAACCAACACCCACACTACGCCCACAGTAGTTAAAATATCGCTGATAATAACGACAGTGACATACCCGTCTCCGACATACATAATTTACTCCGGAAGGTTTACTTGTATATTATTTGTATAATATATGAACATTAAAGTTATATAAATATAATAAAGAAATATCGATGGTTTGTTAGTCGTCAAAACCGTGCGAAGCATGGGCGGGTCGCTGTTTCAATATAAAATTAAATATCTAAAATATTCAGAATGAGAACACTAACATTTTTGTCCAAAGTATCAAATCAAATTCAGATTTTATTTTACAACTGAAAAGTTCAAGTAAGCAACGTTGACAAAGAAATTATGAAGGAGCTGCTTGAAGTGACTCTGGAAATTTACATTTAATGAAATTCTCATTTTACTTAGAAGCTTTCATATTCAATAACTCGTGAGAAAAAGGGTTGGAATACAATATCCTGCTCTTGTTTGTAAATTGAGGTAAAATTAGGTAAGTATTGAGTATTATTACAGACGCTCGGCATATTGATGTCAGTGAAATTATAACTCGGATATAATGCCATATAATGCCAATCTTAAGACCATAATATACAATGTACTATATTCTGACAAATAAATGATTATGATTATGATCAGAAAACATGACAAGTGCCGCGATTTCTCTAACTCGTTAGTTTAGTAGAATCAACTGTTAGTAGCGTCGCGCGTCAGTGAGCTCTAAGCGTGCGCCGCGAGCCAGCACTATACATCATAGCACGTCAAATGTTAGGAGGCGTGGGATTCCGGAATACGTTATACGGGTCATCACACTGTTACATCGTCAGTCATTTCTATAGGTGATTTATGTGAAGGGAAACACAGTCAGGTCAAGTCACGTGTACGTAATAAGGTAGGCATTTTTGTGAACATCCATTGCAAATAGTGATTGATTGACTGTAATACTGATAAAACCAATGTATTATGAATCTGGATTACGCAAAATTGTGTTAACGTGATATTCATTCCAAAAAACTTTTGGTTAAGCTGATTAAGTTTAACATCATACGAGTAGCTACGTTTGTATAATTTCGATGCCGCTCCGGTGCGACCAGCATAAAGTTTGCAAAACCAGCCAATTAGCCTTGCACTAGTGATTTGGGCAAATGCTTGTAATGCAGAAATTATACAGGTGTTCAAACAACGTTAGTTAGACTTAGTCGATGCATTTCGTCAGGGTCTGGCTTCAAACATTCTGGAACTTATTACACTGTGTGCATATACGAGATTGTTGTCAGCCGGTGGCGGTTTCAGCTAAGTTGTTAGAAGGAAAAGTTTTCTTTTTATGGCTCGTATATTACAAACTATTAAGAAAACTGCTGTTCGAAAGTGTTCAAAAGCATTGAGAACAAAAGTTCTTGTGATGTGTGGAAAGCTAAATAAACAGTTGGAAACTACTTTTGAACTGAAAAATGTGTTAAAATGTGCCAAATGTTTTGTCAAATACAAAGACGTCATTGCAGTGGATAAGTTCTTGTAAGTCAATATTGCAGCTTGATACATTGAAATGTATGCTCTAAGTGTAACATATAAACCTCATTTTACGATGGGAGTGCCAGTGAAGTCTCTAGAAACAGCTGATTAATCGATTACTCAAATGACATCTATTGAAAGGGTAGGCTTTCCACTGCCGCACTATTGATGAATGTTATCGAACAACCGTGTATTAAGTAACGGATGGGGCCTTTTTATTTGCTTGGGACTATCTATGCAATTAAGAAAGTTGCTTGTTTCATTTGCAAATCTTGTTTTAACAAATACGTGTATGCGTAGAAGTTAAATTAAATAGGAAGTCCTATCGCAATGACAAGTTTCACTGCCGAATTTTGCTGATTCCATTTTGAGAGTAGCTGAATGGCCTCTGATTTCAATATAGTTTAACGATTCTATAATCTCCATTAAAACTCTAACAATACCTTTCATGCGAAACAGAATGGAGCCTGACCGAGATCTTGGTTAAACCGGTCGGTCGGTCCGGTCGTCGTCGTCCTTTATGTATTTATGTTTTTAATGTAATATTCATGTGTCTACTCATTTATTACAATCTAATTATATCTTGTGTTTAATTTCTATTGATTATTGATTTTATTGATTGTTCATTATGTTTCATGTAACTTTAAACTTAATTTCTAATATTGTAATTTAACAATGCATGTCTTTATAGGGTAGATTTTTGAGATACTATAAAATATTTTTAAGACCCTGTTGTATCACCAAAAATCGCATTAATAAAAACTTTGAACTTTGAACTTTTACTAATGGTTCAAAATGAATGCTATAAATTCAAGCGTTGCAATAGAACCGATAATGTTGAAGTGGACTCTCCGTTATAACTTATCTATAAAATTTGTACATACGTCATACATTGTCACTTAGATTAGAATCCTCGATTCTTAATTCAATAGGTTAGTTGACAGTAAGGATCTTAGGCTTTTTATTTTTTTGTATTAGGTATGGTTCTGAGCTAAAAATTACAAAAATCAATATTTTGTAAATGATTGTAGAAATAAATATTATTGATAAATAATTCCGTAAAAACAAAGCCATTGGTCACATGACATTGAACGCAAATCAGAGCGCAGCACCTGTGTTTCAAGTTGTAAATAGTAACACACTTTATGCGTCGGACATAAAGTTTATTTTCGTTACCCTTAGATACAACAGGACATAACATCACGCTCGGTATCCCACGCACATTTCGCCTGTTATGTTTAAGTAATAGGGGAGAGCTTATTGCCATCAATCGGCCACAAATCTAGACTCCGGGGTGCTACTGACAAATTCAAGATAGAAAACCCAATTACACTCAAAAAAAGCCGAAAAGTTTACATGGTGTCTAGGTAACGTCATCTGCTGTTTCAACTTTGCGTGAAATTTCCAAGAGGCAATTTCTCACGAAAAAGTTTCTGTGCCTTGAAAATAAACAAAACAGACTGGACAACATTGAAAAAGTTTAACTGAATGCCATTTCCTTGACACAGAAAAAAATAGTAAAAACGAAATTGACATCTTATATTTTTTTTACCCAAAGAAGCCAGTAAGTACTACAGAATACCATATCAAAACAAAAGAGGTTGCAACCCAATTTTGAGATTTGAATATTTTAATAACTGTCATGACGACGCGACGTTAAGTTTGTGCTGAGATGAAAATAAATCTGGGACATTCTGAAATAATGTTTGTTTGAACTGTTTTAATAGATATCTTATTGATGTCGTCGATTGTTTCATTCAGAATAACGATTATTACATAAATTTAGTAATATCGCATTTACGTATCGGCTATATAGCTTCGGGGTTTGGTGACATAGTTTTCGCCAAACCAATGGAAGTCGTTGAACTCTCCTTCATTTTGTATAGCTTGTGAGTGTTACTTGTTTCTTCATGGGTAAGTTGTGTAGTACCCAACTTAGTATAGCATGAAAATAATTATATTTATAAATATGCTGCATTATGTTACCTCACCATAGACCTCTATCAAACTTGAACATTAAGCGTAAACTACATCACATGAACGCTTGACTGCTCCCTTAGCCGTAACATTTAGGATGGTTTATGTTAATTGCCTATTCCGGGCAGTGCGGCCTTCCGGGAACATGTCTATAACGACGGAAGGATAATATCTTCACTAAGCCTTTGTCAATGGGTTCTTTGTTCGATTTCCGACTACAAAAGCTTTTCCTGATTCGAAATACTTTTCTCAAATAATGCGTGGAAATTCAAACCAGGTAAACCCCTGAATCAATGACGAACAACGACAATTTTTCACGCGCCAATATGTTCATTTGTTTTTCTTCTTTCCTTTAAACAGCTCTATTTGCAAGCCAAATCGAAATTTTAATGAAATCCTTATTAAGTTACCTCCTTGATTGTCATATGTCGAAGTAAAAAGCTCGTTCCATTTTTAAATTAAACGACACATCAAAATTTTCATAGTAATTTATTCGGCCACTAAACACATCTAAACACTAGTTACGGATTTTCATAGCAACATCGCCGGCCGCCTACTCGCATATATTTGACCAGTACAGCATTTTCGATTTATCTCGAAGAAGATCGTCAAATAATGCTCGAATTTCCAAGCATATTTGAGAAAAGGAATTAATGTATGAATGTTAAAGAAACGGTATCTCGTTACGCTGATTTAAAAAAAAAATATTGTGTGAATATACATATTATTAAAAACCGTGGTTATTACACCATATCAAAGAAACGATAGATGGGCTGTGTGAAACATGATTTGACTAGAAAGGGGTGACTACTGAGACGACGACTATTAGAGACGTATGGAAGAAGGAGCCATGTTGTGCTGACCACTAATAAACTGGAATAACGACAAGACCATGATGATGATTTCATTCAAATGTGAAAAATAATTTAGTCCTGTGAAAGATTTTAGAACCATTTTTTATTTTAACTTTATTCCTCTTTTATTTTTACCAACTGTCAGTATATCAATGTGCACGCTACACGAGTTTATATTTGGCTCGCTATTCAAAAACGTACAATGTTTTATGTTGTATTTGAAATTCCGCACACAAAAATGTATCCTTTATTTACCAGTTCTATAGGCAGATGTGTTTCAGTATAAAATTCGTTTTGGAATTTAATTTAAAACACCATTCTCGTCTGCAGTCCAGTGGGAATGTCCCAAGAGAGCGAATAGGCTACAAAAGCCATCTCAAAATGTCCGAATAAGATCGATATAGGAAACTAACTGTTTTCCCTTTTTCAAAATCGAGGAAGTTTATTGCGATGCAAACCAATCCAATAAGTATAAAGAATTGAAACGGATTTGAATTGAAATAGCGTTTTGAGCGAGTTTAAGGATGTAGAAAATTTTATATTTTGGGACTGCCAAAATGACCATCATACTACTGAAATAGACGGAAAGAAATGCATAGGGATCGTCATTACCATATAGTTTATAATCTGCAGTTCTCCATTCTTAAATTTGTGCCTCTTTGAAAAGCCCTCACGACAATTTCGTACAATTTGCGAGCAGTTTGCCGCGGTTCGTCGATTGTGCCAAAGTAAACCGTTCAAAAAGCTGATAGCTTGTTGGTATCTAAGTCTGATTAGGGAAATTCTTTGGAATAGGTAGAACTACTACAGTGAGAGATTTTAATTAAATAAAAATTGACAAAAAATACCCACATAACACTCGTATTCCCTATTTCCCGCATTATTTCCAGAACGAAAAATTTCTTCAAATTATTTTGACCCTGAAAAGCTTTTCACTTGACAAAATAAACGAATTTGTATGCCACTGTAAATTATTATTCTGAAATGCACGAAAAATTAAAATGTTTTGTTTTTCTGGTTATTGTGTGGCGATTGTTATTTTAATAAGGAACAAAAAGCAACAGTGTTTTAAAAATAAGTCTTTCACAGAATTCTTTGTGATGAAGAACAGAAACAAGAGAATTTAATTAGGTCAACAGCTGTCTACTGAAATTATATTGGTGACCAATATTTTCTGCTAGAGTCTATTGTTCGTCCAACCCATGTCTTGACAGTTATTTCTGTGAACAGCTCGCCACACGTTTTTCTTTTTTGGAAACAATGGATATATCTACACTGAAACACTGTGAGCCCAGCGGCAACATATATTCGTGTTCTTCGTTCAATCGACCGACAGTGTTGCGTACCTAATACCAAAATCACAATTGGGTATAACAGAAGCCACTATGGAGGTATGAGGAACAGGGTGTAAAGTTCACTCATCCTCTACAGAAAAGGGAGGATCCTCCGACCAGACGGGTGTTGTGTCCGGTGGGCAACTGCCCGATGATTGATGTTGGGACGTTGTATATATACTCTTCACACGGTAAACGCTGTTTGCGTGATACAAGGATTTTCTGTGACGTCAGATCTTTGATGCGTAGTTCACATGTGGCGTTGTAGATGCCGCCACACTACTAAGACAGCCAATCAAATTTCCTCAAATCAACTCCGTTTTACTGCATAAATGAAAAGGAAAGAGAGACAAGGTTTCTCGTAAGCCGTCGCAAGCCAACTCTTTCTCGGGACTGGTAACTAGCTATTGGTAAAACCTACCCTAAACTTTCTTACTACCCATACCTGTGAAGGTATTCAAAGAAGTAAAATTGTTAGGTCCATTATGAGTCAGGCGTGACGATACAACTGTTACTGTGCTGTTTATAGCTTAGTTCAATGAACTAGACTAAAGATATTCACAATCGACCTTAAACCCATAATTCTAATAATAATGCATACTTTATTACTATAACATAAGAGTTAAATTGCAATGACTTAGTAAGGGTCTTACGACATTCAAAGACCTCTCGTCTTCTCATACAACAAATTAGTTTCGCATAATGGACTTTTAGCCAAGTTAGCTCACCTAGCCACTACTGCGTTACAACTAATAATTGCTCACATAGAAGTTAGTTGTACCAACAAACTTGCCGCTGGCTATATTCCTAATATTGACTTTAATTAACGGTTTATTACTTTCACGTACAAAGTTTGTTGAAGCTTAAATTCTCGTAAACTAAACAGCCACAGCACACTGCTACCTTAGTGCTTTCTATTGTAATACGGTTCAAGACAGTTCTTTGAAACGACAGACTTGAATGGAATATGTCGTCATCCTAACTATATAATATGTATTATATACAAGAGGTATATAAATATCCTAACTTCCTTACTAATATTATAAATGCGAAAGTAAGTTTGTTTGTTACGCTTTCACGCTAAAACGGCTGAACGGACTTGGATGGCACACAGATAGTATTTAAACTTTTTTTTTTTTTTTGGATTTAACACATAGGATACTTATTATCCCATACAAGACGGTGTTCTGTTCACGACACGCTGTGCACAATTTCTGAACAGTATCCTAACAAAAAGTATCTACTAGGCTTGCATGAATTCACAATAGTATTTCAATCATTAGTATTATGCTGCTAATAGGATTTGGATGGAATTTGGCGCACATGCTGTTTATAATCTGGATTAACACAAATTCTTAACTCCAAAACCCCACGTGAAATTTCCAGCATATTGTTATACTACCTAATATCTACACTCCTGTAGAGTGTAGATATTAGGTAGTACAACAATATACTATTATTATTCCGTGATTTGATTAGTATTCCGTGCGCCTCCGCACAGCATAATCTTTCATTATGATCTTCACCTGCTATTAACTACATGAACCAAGTCAGCTGGTGCTCCCGTAATTAGGATTTGATTGGTTGGGAAGCAAGTAAATTATTTAACTTAATTGACGTTTATTAGTTTCTGGCTGAAGTTTGTGTAAATCGCACCCCAGGGAGGAGACTATTTTTATTTCCAATATTTTACCACCAATATGTTTAATGCTTGCTCCCCTTACAGTTATGGCATTAAATTAATTTTATTGCCCTAATAAAACACGAAAGCATGAAAGGAAAAACAGGAAAATGTTGTAAAACACATTTTTTGTGTTTCCGTTCCACTTCCGAGGATTAAGTCGATATTTTTTTGCGTGAAAACCATAAGAAACACATGTTCAAGTTACATCGTTACGTGTTCATTTCTTATTATATGTTACAATATGTAATAGTGAACAGCTCTAAAACATCACGGAGGTAATTGAACTATTTACAAACATTATGATTTTCACATGTCCTTTCACAATATCTAAAACTATTCAACTATTTTACTTGTAATCTGTCTTTGTACCTTTGTAGTGCACAAAGTTTAGTAAATAGATAATATAAAAATACTAAGCTTTACTGTTTTTCATAAAACATAAGTACGCTAAACATAAAACCTTACACAAAATAGAGATAACCTTTTATCATGTAAATGTATGAGTAAATGTCACTCTATAGTCTAACGAGACAAAAATTTGAAAATATTAATAAAGGCTGACGCAAACGTGTCGAGACTCTGGTGGAACAATTTCAATGAAAACTACTCGGAAATAGTTAATTAATTAATTTAAATCGGCGTCGCATCGCATCGTTGCGCCCAGCCTGTCTGCGGGAACTTTAAATAAACACCTGTTACATTTTCAACTCCACCCATTTTTCATAGAGCTCATACGCCATGCCGCCATACATATATTGCAAGTTGGCTCCAGGAGGGTCACCGGCATTACGTTTGCGCTAAACTTAACCCTCGAGAAGTGTCACCGGCATTAGGTTTGAAATCTTGTTAAAATATACAACTAATTTTATTTTCACAGTTTATAATGCCGAATTCGCAAAGAAAAACCAACATTTATAATGAGCCCCCCAGGAGGGCTCCCGGTACTGAACATGTCAACAGCAGTATTTTTTCGCCAAAATCCACGTGCCATCATAAAATAATAGATTCGAAGTATTACTTTTAGGGTACGAACTAAAAGATATTTCGATAAAATTAGGAAGATATTGCTTTTACATACATAAAATATATTCACAATAAACCTAAGTCATGATGCGTCTGGTGAAAGGCACTTAAAAAGAACAATACAAGATTAAGTAGTGCTTCTAGAAACTTGGCCATTAAAGCTTCTAACTTAGTGTCTACTTAGTCAAGTTGTAATGGAACGTCTGGAGAAATCACTATCATCACAAGTTATATTATAATAAGTCTCATTTACTTTTATTTATGATAGTATTAACTGGAAAATTAACCATTTCGTTAATTTCACCGTCAGTCTCAATAAATAGTCATATCCGCCATAGAAACGGGTATTGTCGACGGAAGAATAGACAAAATGACAGATTGTGGTTGTTAATATGTCAATCATAATCTGTCATTTTGTCTATTCTTCCGTGCGCGTGCTGGTTGTATCGTTCTTATCGTAATTTTTTCACTCGAGCCAGACACGCTGGACATTCAATACGACGAGAATGATTGAAAGCGCGCGCATGTCAAAGGTCGTGACTGTTGACTGTGACATCTGTGATTGTATGGAACATTCACGGTTTTATGCATTTTGTGATTAACAGAGAATCGACCGGATTTGTTGGAAGTTTTTGTAGATGTGGCTTTTGTTAGGTATCCACAATTTTGAAAAAAAAATTGTTTCGCTAGGTATTGTATCTGTTAGACAACTGTCTTCCTCTTCTTGATAACCATTAATAAAGTTTACTGTGGAAACAAATTATTGTTTCAAACAATCAATTGCTTAAAAAAAACACTTTCTGTTTCATCATGTGCACACGTTTGAAGGCTCCGAGGGCTAGTGGGAAGGTTGGCGATACGTCACACATCAGTTAATAATTAAAATAATTGCACCATTACATTCTATCTGAAGTTTCTGTTTCAAACATTCGTTTGATTTTGTTCAGTTCAAACATACACAAAAATTTTGTATGTTGTTGCTTTATCTATAAGTATTGTGAATTCAGCCACATATTGTTGTGATAGTTAATGACGCGATTGTTTTATGTGATAATAAAAATATTAAATTAATATGAAAAGATAAATATTCGATCATTTTCTACATCCATCAAAATTCAATGCATTCTTGTTCAAAGCTTGAAAGACAGAAAGATAACTGATGAAAATGGATGAAGAAGCGGAAGGAATAATGGATGGGAAGTAATGAATAACTCAATTTTGTGGAGTCCGATTGTCACCCAGCATGATGCATCTGCCCCTGCATTAAGTCTGTCAGGTGTCAGGTGAGCTCAGGTATGCCATTATTGCGTTTGATATTAAATGATAAACGCGGCGCGCGAAACGCGAAAACATCACTAAGTATAAGATGTGGAAGTTATTGTGTCGTTTCATTGTCATAAAAAGATAAGATAAGATATATTTATTTTCTCAAACATGTGTACACATACAGAAATAAAAACGTGCATGCAGGATAACATTAGAAAAGTACAGGTTCAGACATGTTTGCCACTTGTAATGGCGTGCAAATATGAATAATTATGATGCTTAATAATTTAGGTAGGTAGGTCAATACATTGAATTTACCTTGAATTTAGCATACATTAATAAGTTATAAAAGTCAATAATAAATAAAAATAATTCAAATAATCTATTTCAAAATTAATGGTTTGAAAAAACTGGGCTATGAAGCGTAGCATTCCGTAGATTAAAAATAAATGCCCATTAGAACGAAAAAAATGGCAACCAGAAGCCAATATAATAAATGACGCAGAAAAAAGAAATACAAAACAAAATGAATTTCATCGTAAAAACACTGTTTACAGTAAATCATACAAATAAATGAACGCATGGAACGAGTGGAACTGGCGAGTTTAGATAAAAACATGAATAATAGATTATGTGAGAACGATGCAAACATATTATTTTAATGTTCACGGAAATAAAAGGGTATTCCTCACTATATTCTCATTTCTCTTGATTGTGTTGTCTGCAGTTTACAATAATATTTACTTTTTTTTTAGTAATACTGTGTTTTCAAACGTTTTGTTGTCAAACGCTCGTAATGAGCAGCGTCGTTGACATCTGTATGACGACGTATGCCAGCTGAAACTCTCCAGTTACCTGCTTATTTATTTTCACATAATGCTACGATTTTCTTTTATTACTATTAATTTTTCTTTCTATTAATCTGGCTGTGATGCTATTGTTTACGTATGAAAATGTCAAACGACTGTTTTCACAGACACACATACCTGAACACAATATTAAACTGCGATCTAATTATAATTGGTAATTTATGTTTTTTCTTTATTTATGCTTCTGCACAGCGAAATTACCTGACATAATGTAAAAACCCACAGCCAAAAATATTTCCTTTATATTGAATAGTTAATTAGCTTCTAAAATTAGGTTAGAATAGCCTCGGATAAATTATAATACATTTCAGCAGCTGCCCTGTTAACGTTTAATACCCAGTAGTAGGCGGTGCCGGTGAGGCGAAAGTGAACCAGAATATACGCCTATAATCATTCGAAACGTCCGGAGAACGGACCGGATTAACATAAACACACACGAGGATGCTGAACCCTTAAGATTATTTCCTATTATTAAAAAAATATATATCTTAGTTTCAATACTGCAGCGCAAAGGCCAACGAAACGAAAGAGTAACGAAAAGTAAATGAAAACAAACTTTCGTCAATATTTCAATACATCTACAACAGTTTCTGATATCATCCTTCATTGACTTGACTTTTGTGCTGAAATGACCTTGAATATTAATTCTGGCGTACTGTCGTAATCAACCTTTCTCTCTCGGACTCCCGAAATATTTAATTACACAATGCTAAGTCGAGGTATGCACACAGTTACGGACGCGGAATAAATATATGAGGAATTATTCAAGGTTTGGGTGAAGAGGAGGTAAAACTTTAACAATTTATTTGTTTGTGTGCAGTTCCAAGTCGTCTTGCTCATTACAAGTTAGTTTAGTGTGATGGATGTTGAATAACTGGCTAAAAAGAGTGTGTTAAACTTAATATTTTCAAAGGTTTGGTATTTTACTAAACACTGTTTCCGTGAGACAAAGAAATCAATTTGTTGATATTTTTGTGCAGGTACAGATTACCATAATAAACACTACGTTTATAGGGTCCCCGAAACGATCAATTGCAATCGATCAATTGCCATTGTCGTAATATTGTCAATCGCAATTGCATTTGGTAGACGATTAATTTGCGCATCAATGTGTATCAATCACGTAAAAATTTACAATTGCAATCGATCGTTTCGGGGACCCTTAACACAAAGTTTCCACATTATTTGGTATGGGTAGCATAAAAAGCAAGAACCAGTTCTGAAATATAAGATTGTCGTAATAAATTGACCTACAGAACGGCGCAGGCCATACAGTGGTTCATACAGTTCATACTCATCTGTACTTCCGCTCACACACGCTGCACTACTGCACTGGAGCCTAACTTCCGATATTCCCTGCCTGCCGCCATTGTGCTCGCCACATTATGGTAGTCTCGTTGTTCGGCGTCTTTTCACAATTTTGACGATGACGTTTGACGATGTGAAATTTCCGGTTAATTGTAGTTCTGTGTGACGTACTCGGGTGACGTACTTTGAATCTCTCGCTGCGCTCTGGAAACACTCTCGCCTTTAAAATAGTCGTTTGCTCCCTAGGCAAACAATCTACTATTGTTGTACGGATCGAAGGAAATTGTATTTATAAATAACCAAGACTGTTATAAGTAGGTACCTACATGACTCTCTTCGCAATTTTAATACATGCATAGAACCTTTTTGAGTCTCCGAAATGTAACATAATTGTGTGGGTACACAAACTCAGTAAATACACTTCTCATCAGAAAAATCGAAACACTTCCGTTTTTATGGTTTCTGTCCTAATTTAACACAAAAGAGTTTTCATTCCATGAAAAAATCACATGATTGTATAGCTGGCAGTTTGGGCATTACAGTGATAAGCGAAAATTCAAAATTAGAATTTCATTTGTTTATCCTATAAATGAAATGATTCACTGTTTTGAAACAAATGTGTGTTTAGAGTTGGAGTACATTTCACCTTTGAAAACTAAAAATTAGCGCTTATCTTAAAACTTTTTGTTCTGTGTTCTGAATACTGTGTGTACTGTGACTTTGGGACGTCTGAAAAATTTTTTTTCTAAAACATATGGATACTTCGCCTGCAGAAGCCGCCCAAGTGGTGGCATTGCTGGATTCTGGACTTAGTCAGCGTGTTGTGGCTGAAAGATTGCATCTAAGCCTGTCATCTGTTCAATAGAGTCTACAAACGCTATCGGGAGACTGGTTTGTTCACGCGCCGTTCAGGATCTGGCAGGAATCGGGTCACTTCTGAGCGAGATGATCGATTTATTGTAACAACTTCTTTACGAAATCGACGCCTTAATGCTTTTCAACAGCAGCAGCAGCTTCATGTTGTATGTAGGGTGGCTGTAAGTGACTCTACAATTAGAAGAAGGTTGAAGGAACTTGGACTGGTACCGCACAAGCCAGCAAATGGGCCGAAATTTACTGCAGACCATCAAAGAGTGCGCCTTAACTTTGCACGTGAGCACCTAAACTGGTCATACCCTCCAGTGGAACAAAGTCCTATTTTCTGATGAGTGTAAAATTATGCTGTATGGTAACGAAGGAAGGAACAAGGTCTACAGAAGAGATGGAGAACGCTTTGCACAATGCTGCATTGAAGAAAAGATCAGCTATGGTGGCGGTTCGTGGACAGAGATCCGCAGGAGAACCAAGGTAACCGACATAGCCCGAAGAATTGCCAAACTTAAGTGGCAATGGGCAGGGCACATTGCTCGCAGAACGGATGACCGATGGGGTCGAAAGGTTCTGGAGTGGCGACCACGTACCGGAAGACGTAGCGTTGGAAGGCCTCCCACAAGATGGACCGATGACCTTGTGAAGGCCGCAGGAATCCGCTGGATGCGAAAGCACAAAATCGGTCGAAGTGGCGGTGCTTGGGGGAGGCCTATATCCAGCAGTGGACGTCTTTCGGCTGAAATGAGGATGATGATGATGACACAAATACCAAGACCATACACGTAGATATTTGAGCAATAAATTGGTAAACTTAGTTGCTAACAGTGTAACAGTAGCTCCCTCTTGAATAAATTTCACATTTATTCCGGACGCGTCCTCGATGCCGACACTTCAGGGCAATGAAAGTTAAACACGCGTTTTGATTAATTGTTGTGACGTCTACAGCGGACAAGTGCTGACGTGTTAATATAGGTATTAACACGTCAGCATACACACACACACTCCTTTTTCTTCTAACGCTTTATCTTCTAGAGAAGATAGAGTAAAAAGAAAAAGCAGTGTTAGACTGGCGATGGATATAATAAATTTATTTGTTTCAAGGATTATAGTGACATCTAGACTTTATTATACAAGTTTACTTGGAAAAGCCTCCATTATTATTTGCATACTTAACATTATGTTCACACGAGGAAGAGGCTCCATTACAGAGGTAGCGTTGTGTATAGTTAGTTAAGTGCACCGTACAGACACGTGCTACCAGGGGGTATTAGTTTGAGATCCTTAACTAACTTTGTAACTCCTTAACTAAATATGAACTGTCTAACTACAACACCAGACATAACATTTATAGTGAAGTACTGCTCCACAGTGGAAAACCATTATACTAAAATCAGAGCAAGCTTAGAGCTCGGACTGCATTGTTAGATAGATAGATAGAATATTCTTTAAAATAAGAAAGATATTTATATAATTTTGTAAAGATTTTGTAAATTCTATATACTTAGAGCTTTTGTCTTTTAGCTAAACAACTCGTATTTCTGTGAGGTTTCTTTAAAATGTTCAAAATAAAGCAGTGTCTATTTACACTCGTTGTTTTTAGATAACTTGGAAGAAACCGGTGCGGCCAGTGGCGCTTTTAACAGTTTCTTGTGTTTAGTTAAGTAACTTTTTATTAAGGGCAAAATACCCCACGGCTTGAAGTCGAACTGCAGGCTAACCTCAACAGCTGCTGGAACTTCACAACTTCTGCATGGTAATATAGCCTCTCTGCATATTAAACGCTGTTTTAGTATCATAAAACCAGCCTAACATTTTGTCCCGTGACCATAAACGGTCTGAGAATATCCAGTCCACCTGAATATATTAGAGCAATAAACTAAACAAACCTATAGGTATCAAGATATTTTTTTTTGTACTTTCACATAATATACAATATCCTTCCTGGAACAAGGGTACTGTGTGGTTTATCTTTTATTTATAAGTCCTTAGTCCTTAATTTTATAATAATTTTGCATGCCTATTATATGTAGGATCACCCATTTTTAACTGTCACATCTTATTTACTATACCTGCAATCTATGTAAATAAATCTTTGCTTTACTTTTACATAAGTTTATGAACATTGTGACAGTCAATTTTGTCTCATAATGTACATTTTGATAATTATAACGCCTACATTAATCCGACTCTAATCAAGTTTGAATTTGCTCTCAGCGTCTCAAAAGTTGAGACATCTCCATTAACTTACTTATAAATAAACTTCTTCAACAATTACTTCGAATAAAACCTTCGTTACTTAACTAATTGTTATTACATAATTGGGTTCCTAGTTATTTGTTGCTATGAAATTCTGTGAAACGAACGTGAAAAATCGCCGACTTTTCTATAAAGATCAATTAAGAGATTTAATATCATTAGACAAGCCGAATGTCTGCAATTAAAAAAATCGAATTATGGTTCAGAAATGGTGGACTTTTGTGCCTTAGTATTGCTGTGATAATATAACATAATTAAAGGAATATAAGGGACCTCTTTATTTGTTGAGTTGGGAGTAGTTTCGGTGTTGTATCTGAGATCTGGATTCCGCTTACCGCAGTATATTACTCCACTCACCACTGAGTAGCGAAATCTAATTAGAACATAGAGAGAGGGCCTTTTTCTTAATTAACTTTTTATTAGAAAAAAAATTAAATAAGTTAGACAAAAATAGAAAAGATTAGAGAAGATATTTCTAATTAATCACGTGACTGAGGTAAGCCTCATTTATTTCCACTAAGTACTCAATCTGTTAATCACACGATGGCGAACTTTTCCTCAGTCAATAAGCTCAGTTTAGCACGGGCGACTTTTTTCCCGAGGTGATATTTTTCGCGCACTGAATTTTGAACCCACTGCTTAGCACCGAGAGATGAAAATCCAATATTGTGTTTTTTGACGCACTGGGAAGTAGTCTGTAGGATTATCAAAGATCAGCTCAACACCAAGGGTTGAAAATCCAGTGCGCGATAAGATCGCGCTGCGATATTTTGACGCCTGTGAGAACGGGGGCTTATACCATAAATGAAGCGCGATTCTGGCTTCCATGACGAGGGTATATGTCATGACGGTCCACCCACTTGACTACAGAACGTAGACAATTGGGTAATAGAGAGAAAATGGTAAACTGGTTTGTTTTGTTGTGAGGGAACTGATATTTCAAAAAGGCTCTCAAATAATTTTGGTAGATAACCACAAGGGTTGAACGTAATCAGTTACTTTATCTGTATAATCAACTTTAAGATATTTTGGAGCTATCTTACTTAGTATTCTGTGTATTCGGTGATGAAACCTCTAGACTTCAAACCCACGTTTTAATTACAAAAGCGGGTCAAATAAATCAAGCTTATTACGTTTGAGCTTCTATGAATTAACTAGAGTTGAGTAATGCTTTTAGTGATTACCTTGGATGTTCAGATTTAAGCCCAGTTTATCAAAGTGATACTATTCTATGAAACCTACCATCAACCGACGTATTTCATTACTATAGTGTGTGCAATAAATCAAGTATATTAAGTTTGGGATTCTATGAATACACTTACAGAACGCAGAACATGGACCTCAGACTAAATAACGTGAGCAGAGCACATGAAACAGTTTACAATTGAGTTTCACGTGTGACGTTGTACTGTATCACAAGATACGCCAGGCGAATAATCTTACGCAGCGTACCTATTTGTTTCAATACAGTAGTTATGTGCCATAAGTAATTATAAAATATAGGTACTTATGACAGATGATTGCTACCTCCACTGTATGCGCAGGATAATGTACCTGTAACAATGAAAATGCGTAATTAGAAAAAATGCGAGAAAACTCATGAGAAGTTATTGTAATGTTCACTAAAATCTGAATGCTGCCATTTAATGTTCAAGAGTGGCAATGTTGTCCAGTGGGTAAATTGTGAGTAACTTTGTTCCCTATATATATTTGAAAATGTAAACAAACATTATCTTACTGACAGAATTCAGACGAGGGTACGTTAATTTATTTCAAATAACAATTTATGTTTGTATCGGAATTGTCTAGTTTGTAATGAAGTGGGTACTCGTATGGCCGCGTTTTGTTCAACATACTAGGGCTGATCAAAAAGTAATTATAATCGGCTTTTTTATTTTTTCTCGGTGCCTAGGGGTTCTAGTATGATGTTAAATAGCCTGTAGCCTTCCACAAGAATTGGGCTATCAAATGCAAAAAGATTTTTTAAATCCTGAGACTGGTAGTTACAGAGATTAGCACATTAAAACATACAAAAAAACTCTTCAGCTTTATTATTAGTGTAGAAAATATAAACCGATTATTATCATTACTCTTTGATCAGCCTAGTGCATACGTGGGATCTGTCAAACAACACCGAGCTTGCATTGGCAAGTCGTAATACTTTCTTCCTCTGATTACCTCCACCGTCTTGCTTGTGAACTTATGTTGAAAAGATAGATATAGGTATGTGTCTTTCTTCAAAATGCTAACTGGTTGCAAAGACTGGATGTAGTCTTTGCAACCAGTTAGCATTTTGCATTACTGAAGTGACTCATTTTTTGTGACGCTGTACCATACCGTAGCCGACCGCAGGTGGCAACTGCAGTCTTTAAAATGTATTAACTGTCAATTAGTTACTTTAAAAATGTAAGATGGTAAGTAAATTTCAGAAATGGAAGAAGGAGAGCACTAAAGTTTTTTTCAAACGTTTTCAGGATGATTTTTAGTTTATTTTCTATCCACTACTCAGAATTTGTTAAGACCTAAACGTGGTTTTAATATTCTTTAAGACCCCTAAATAATGATTAAAATGGAAGACAAAAAAAAGTTTTTTCTTTGATTTAAAGGGCTGAGCTATTCGTATTTTCTGCAATGCAAGCCCGGTGGTATTTTTGAAAACTCAAATAAATAAACATTTTAACCGTATTTTTTAAGACCTGAATGAAAAAGCTTGACTGCTCTGTGAATAAAGTACGTGATAAGTCTTTATAAACGTGAAAACTGTTGACGCCATAATTTACGATAAACAAAGAAAACTTTATTTCATTCATTTTACAAAACGGCCGGTCATCGATCAGCGCCCCCTGTCGTGCATCTCTCACAACGTTCTCCATTTGTTTCCATTCCTCGCCGGCAGCTGGTAAAGCGAACATTCTTATTCAACCCGCGTGTTTGTACTTTGTGTGTATCACCGTTTTTTGCAGAGAAACTTCTGTTGGTATTTGTATTCTAGTTCGCATCCGATGTTTTGTGGGAGACAGTACTATGAAAGTTTGTATTTTCGGTGTATATTGGTTATTTCAGACTGTTTTGTTTCATGCTCTTCTTATATCTACGGTAGGCATTCTTTATAACATTGCGGGACTTTATAACATCATAACTAATTATACAATTTACAACATGGAGACCATCATCATATGCGTAGATCTCATGTGATCCTTAGTGATTTTCTATTGGGTATCCTTGACGAGGTATTATTATCACGAAACGCGGATCATTTTTCACGTGCACGCTGTGTGCGCCCCTTTCATATAGTGCTTAGTGATCTAAGAATTTTATGTATGCAGATTTATCGTTTGGTAACGAAAGAGCTTGAGGTTTTTCTGGATAAGTAGAGGTGATGGAATAGATACGTGTTTTTTTTTTGTGGGTTTTAGCTATAACCAAAACGATTCATTTTCCTCAGAGGACCAAAGCCTTCCAAAAAGAAAACTTTCCACAAGTATCAAAGTTACGCATTTGCGGTTCGGGTCCCAAATCCTCAAAATTAATGTGTCACAGCGGTGCGAGTTACAATATTTTTTTTTTGTTTGTAGGTCATGGGACCGGCTCAGATGTTGTATGAAAAGAAAGAAGATAAACAGATTTTCTTTAGACAGGGTAAATGGGTGAGATATAATAACATGAAGTGTTGCTGTAGCGAACTTCGAAACCCAAGCATAATAAAAACAATTCATTACCAAACCTTAATAAATGGTTTGTTTTCGCTTTTGAAAAGATTTTTCAAATGAAACCTATGAACTAGTGTTTGTTACTATCACTCTAACAAAAAGCTTCACTCAAAAACTTACTGAATATTTTCAAAAGCTTTGAAATCGATCGAAACATTTTTACCAATTGACGATTTCGAGTGTCGGATAAATATTCAGTGGATAAGGCACAAGCTCTCGCCGCTGTCATTGTTAGAATAAAATACTACTTATTTAGCAACGTTCAGTAACCATCACCGCATGCAAAATAAACACATACGAGCCTTTAATCATGCAATATCAAACTCTATTTACGCCTTACAAATAGAGTTCAAACTAAAATTCAACTAACGACCCACCAGCCTACAGAAAACTTATATTTCGGATGCATCTCATTGCCAAGTCTAACCAACATGCTTAGCATGACCACAATAGAAACGGGTTTTGTCGACGGAAGAATGGAAAAAATGACAGATAAACAATCACAATCTGCCATTTTGTCTATTCTTCCGACGACAAAACCCGTAGAAAACCCATTTCTATGGTTGTCATGTTACGCATGCAGAAACACAATTACACTTTAGCAGTTACTTTAACTTTACTTGCCTAGTAACACTGAATGCTTTTTGAAGAAAATGCAGGATTTCGGAGCTATACCTTTAATCGGTTTAAATGTACATAGAGACTTGCATAATTATGATATTAGTCGACCCGATATTAGATCTATTTCTGTTTTACTATCTCGTTAATTGAGGCTATCAATCTGCCTAGCCTTTTCCCAACTATGTTGGGGTCAGCTTCCAGTCTAACCGGATGCAGCTGAATACCAGTATTTTCATGGAGCGACTGCCTATCTGATCACCACAACCCAGTAACTGGATAACACGATATCCCTTGGTAAGACTGGTTGTCAGACTTTCGGGCTTCTGAAGACTGTCAAACTCAAAACTCAAACTCAAACTCAAAGCATTTATTTCAATTAAACCATTTACAGGCACTTTTGAATTGTCAAAGAATCGGTCAGTCAGAAATAGGTATGAAGCTAGTTGCCCATTCCAAAGCGCAGTAGGTACCTATGGAGAAGAACGGGTAAGAAACTCCCTCCACGGACACTCTTTTAAATAAAAAATTGTTACAAAATATTGGTTACATCATTCATGTTGAAATTATACATGTGAGAACAATGTAGAAAGACGTACACGTTAGAAGCGTCCGTAATAAAAAGATAAAACAAGGAACAATTCAAAAAATTAAAATAAAATAAAAATAAGCCCTGGCAGCTAAGAGATGACCAGTCCCAACTGGCGGCGCCCGTTCACGAACATGACGCATGGATTAGCACCATTCAGCTCAACCATTTTGAAGGGAGCTAAATGATCCAACACACGCGCCACCATCAGCGAAACATTTGAGTGAGCATGACATACTCACAGCCGCCAGGGCACATTCAAGTCAATGCAAGACATACTCGTATTACCCGGTAAATGGTAACTCTTTAGTACATAGTGCTCACACCTGTGCTATGCAATTATATAATACAATGGAGATTGAGTTTATACAATGCAAAGATAGTCTTACAATCTTCAGCAGCTCCAACAGTATTTGCAAATGTTAATCAATTAGTTGAGGAGCAGGACCAGCATTGAGCCAAGCATTTTTATCAGCGATGTAATCCCCCAACGTATAATATGCCTGCCTGCATAGTGTGCGTTTTATACAAGATTTGAATTTCGTCTCAATCAGTTGAAGTATGTGGGGAGGAATTTTATTGTATAAAGATCCAAGAATGACAACCGGGACGTGCTTTCCGAGGCATGGAGGAGTCTCGGTATATTAAGATGGTCACCCATTCACGGACTGACCCGTGCGGCTGTTATTACTTAGCCACGAACTCCTCTGACATTTTTACAATACCAGATTACGTAACAGAGATTCAAAGTAATAATCCGATTAGGTTTAACGGCATAAAATGTTCAACAGTTAAATAGATTTACTGATAGAAAAAACGAATCCCAAAATGAAATGGGTCTGAAGTCCGCGTAACCACCGTTTTAACTTTCAAACGACACCTACAAATATTTTTTTATTTCATTTGCCCTTCGAATAGCCGTTTACGTTAAAGTTTAGTAAACAATCGTAAGAATTCCTGAGCAAAGCTATCAGCAGGAACAAGCTTTATTTAATCTTGAGACGATCGACCATTACGAGTAATTTAAAATATAAGAAAACGTCAAATTACCATTTTCCATAATATCACGTTGTAAAAAAACAGCTGTAGAGGAAAACTTTCGTGTGATAGGCTTTTTTTCTAAATATTTTCCTTTAATTACACTAATCCATTTTATGTCCAGGCAAATCACTGTCCATTCCAAGGTTGCCTGGATCGCGGAAAGCGATAAGGCCGCCCATTGTATATTTTGTAGTGTTTGATTTATTTTTTGTTATGTATTTTTGTGGTGTACAATAAAGTATATATAAATAAATAAATAATCCTGTGTACGTATTATACATTCAAGTAATCTGAATAAATAAGCTCACGTTTTGAAAGAATAAAGATTCAAACGAAGAAAAATATTTATGTTCTTGTATAAAGTAGGTGTAACGTAACCCTAGAAAATAAAAAACTAATTTCATCGAACGAAGTAACGAACCAAACCTAGGAAGAGATTGGATTTCAGTATTGCAGCATCAGCTTCCAGTTTCAGTCAAATAATGTGGTTGTAGATTTAATTTTGTGCAGCAGGCTCCGCAGAATATGGTTGACATAATGTATGTACACTCAGCTTCAAACAGATATATACAGGATGGCGGGGACATCGACAGGAAAACTGTTACCATGAATTCAGTTCATGATTCTGAACCTCTTAAATTTTTCGTCGGTTATTTAAAAAAAAATCTCACTAAGTCACTAAGGCTTGAAAAGAAGAGCTCAAAATAAAGGGCTTGAAGAGACGATTCCAAAAGTATAATACTAAAAGATTCAAAATAAAAATAGGTAAAGCAGTCGGGTTCTTTGTAATTTTTTTAAATATTTTATTACGAGAAACGAATACCTCGGTCTGTTAACGCTAGCATAATTATTTCACAAAATAAGTTACCTAAAATACCTTCGAACATTCTATAATACTTTACAAAATAGAAGCTAAGTTTTCCGAAAACCTTCATGAATTTTAAATGAGAAACCCAACAAAAAATAGCTTTAGCGGCCGGAACGATTTCAAAAAGTGGCTTTTACGCCGTTATGGTTTACTTATAGCCAGGGGTAATCGAAAGGCTCTCACGCACAACAAAACCTACATAGATCATTATCTCCTCCTCCACCCAACACTACCGCATAATATAAGTACCGTTCCTCACTGAAATAGCCCAATTACTGCGCTCTTTTCTTTGGTTTTGATTTAAATCCACACTCGTATTCAGTAGATGATCGTTTGTGACTCGATCCCTGTTTTCATCTAGTCTAGTATACTCGATGGTACTGTTTTGACATTCAGATTAGAGATCGCGAGCCGCAATCTGTTTGTCTGACGCCTCAACACTTGAGACAACAACTGTTTAGTTTGTGAGCTTCTGAGTGGTGCTACTATACCTGCGTAGGTACTTTGATGTTCGCTGTGTGTAACGGAAGTTGAGTTCGATCTTTCTATTCTTAGTATCTATATAGTAAGTACTTATGGATTTATTTTAGATATATTATTATTTTTCATTTTTTTTTTGTTGTATTTTTAAAGCTTCCTCTCTCCTACTATATCTTTGTCTTTTGCTGTGCCCGACAGGGTCCATAATGATCTCATTTTTAATTTACCACCTAAGTACACATTGTGGAATGCAAATAAAGTTTGAGTATTGAGTACCTATATGAGTGAACTACTTCTCTAGGGTAAGTACAATAAATACAACACTAATTAGTCATTTAATTTTATCTGTAGAAACAACAATATTGAGAGTATTAAATTATAACTGAAAGATTATAAAATACCTCCACTTTATACTTCTTTATTCTCTTCTAATATGTTTACTTCCAGTCTCCTACGACCTTGGTTATAGTTTGGTTGAAAACGTATGGTTAATAAATAATTCTTGGTAATTATTATTGCCTAAGGAATTCCAAACTATCGAAATACCCCAAACGATTACAACTTATTTACTAGGTTAGCCAATGTATCTCAAATTAACATGGGCACAAGCAATAACTGGCTCATAGAATTTAGTATCGTACTTCAACTATCGACGTAGCCGTTCGTAGCATTTCGTAGCAAAGCGCGGTGGCGTAGCGGTTCGTAGCACGTCCTATCCGCGTAATGCATACAAATCGATAACAATGAGCTTCCTATGCATAGTAAACGAATAGCCTTAATCGTAGGGATTACCGACATTATCAATCCATCGTTATTTTGCACTGCAATGTCCTGATACAAGCAAGTTATATTAATATTATCAGCAAATGATAAAAAGAAGTTTGTGAAATCGGAAAACTCGTTCCATTTGATACCGGATATACGGCATTTATAAGCCCCTTAAGGTAATCCTCTTACACAAGGAATTGTATGCAAACGGTGGCTAAATGAAGCACTGTTATGTTTCGCGCGTGTGCCATAAAGCCTCATCATTTAGCTAATTTATGAAATTACAAGCGATTAGTTGATCAAACGTAGGCACAATTGGAAAGTGGTTCCATTTTCTGTGAAGTGCTATAATATCATTAGGGAGGGTTAATAGGTACTCCAGAGTTCCAAAGATTCGTACACACAAGTTTTTTTTATCGTGAATAACTGCGGTTTATTCGCCGTGTTTAGGCACGATCGTCAGTGTTGTGCGGATCAATATGGAAGTTTGTTGACGATACAAGCTCACACGATTATTCTGCGGTGCGGCTAACGTACTGTAAAGAAACCGTGCCGGAAACGGACCTAAAACCTGATGAGCCTCGATGCCATGAAGCCTTCGTCGATGTCATGCAGTGAGCTGCAAAACTTTTTCGTCAAATAGGCTTAAAGCTTAGAGCAGCCTAACCTGAAGATTTTCTGGTAATTATACCTAGATATCTAATATCTTCATAACAACAAAAACAAAAATAAACATATCAAATCTTTATTGCTGAACACAGTAAGTACAAATAAATATACAATGTTTTGTTTTGTGAATCGTAACAATCTAGTGTTTGACTCATTTGCTGACTCGTGATCATTTAGTTTGAGGTAATAAAGGCTACCTAAATGGTTAAGGTAGTTCTTTTGCCCGTACTTCAAACTTAAGTATACATTGCTTATCCTGTATATCTCCCTAGCTGTTATTGTACCTACTACTTCCACTACTCTCGTGAATTTTATTGTTTTAGGAGAGTAGTCACGAAGCTATCGTTGTTTGTGTTACATTATTTGCACGATAAATAGCGACGCACAAGTGTGACTGATTCCTTAGTAACGTAAACAAAACGTGCGCTTAATATTGAGCTTTACCGATACAATTGGTATATAAAAACAATACGGTTTACTCGATTTCAGGTTTAAGCTGAATTCAATATTTTTCATGTGGACATTTTCAAATCCGATTACATTTAGAATATCACTCATATGACGAGCGTGACAATAACATTTCAACACGAAATATGACCGGAACGTTTGAATTCCCAATCAACTGCAGTTGTCCAACTGACGGATCGTCCGGACACACTCCATCAAGGAATGCTGTCGGTCGTTCGTCTCTCCATAACTTCACAATTTGAGAGCAGGCATATTCCAGTTGTGAAAACTGAACCTTTAGGTTAGAATGTGTGTTAATTTAAAAGGCAGAAAGTTTCCTAATCTCTATGATGTAAGACGTAGGTTCTAAATTGCCTCGAGTTTATTTTTAGATTAAAGGTATGAGCTTGTTTGTTTGTTACCCTTTCATACTAAAACAGCTGCATGGGTTTGGATGAAATTTGACACATGGGTAGAACATGACTTGGATTAGGACATAGGATACTTTTTATTCCGATAGTACGTTCCCGATAATTTACAACATCCACGCGGGCAAAGTCGCTGGCAAAAGTCAGTTCTGTATAAAAATAACTACCTTACAAGGCTAGCAGCTAAAAGTATCAATTCGTTCGCGGTCATACCCTCAGGGAAATGTTATGCCCGAATATATTACCCTCTTCCTAAAGATACAGTCTTTCCCAAAAACGATCTTTGCGGAGAAAGGAGTCACTCGTGGATCATCCTTTATCTCAAAAGAGCCCTGTTTGAGTTTAAGTTATTCTAAGGCTCAGCCTCATACTTAGCTAAAAGTGATTCGACGCTTTGATTTCACAAGATGAATACGTTGCGTATGGAATTAAGCTGTCTGTCTATATCAATGGTGGATTCAAATGTGTTCCATTTAGATTAGACAGCTAATCATTATGCATTCAGGACTGGGTTTGAATGCGAATAATACCAATGTACGCCACAGGAGAATTAATATAATACGGTGTAAATCTAATTGCTTTTACATTGACTAGTGCTGATCGCATTCAGTTTTATTGCTGAAATTCAACCTAAATTGGCAGCTCAGGCAATAGGGGTGACTATTTGCTCACACAATTTTTTTTTAATCTCTTCAAGTTCCCAGTATCGCAGTTGTCGTGACCAGAAACACATATGATTTAGAGTGAATCCTTTACAAACAAAACTTTTGCCTTTATAGTATTGATCTGATCAGCTAACTTGAGAATCATTCAACCATAACAACCCTATTAACTAACTATTGGAGCTTCGGCTGATCCCTTCCGTCAGACGAAGTCATGACTCGCGAACTGTTAATTATGATAAACAGTGCGTTTTGAGATCACTCATGGGCTAAAGTTACATATAAAATGGATACTTGCAAAGGTTTACTAAATGGAGGAGAAATACTCATAATCCATCTTTTTTTTGGCAACCTACGAGAAAGGCAAGTCAGCGTTTAATTAACACAATCATACTCCACAGTAGGTTACAAAACAAAGCTCGGATAGACCCATGTCAGCCTACAACTGACACACGACTACATACATAGGTACAAACATAGTTCACTTAGTTTATACGGGGACCACAACGCGGTGGTGTCTACAATCACCATGCCTTATATTGAATGGAACAAACGAACTTTTAACGAACGCACAAAACTTTTCTTTTAATAACAACTATTTTAAACTGTTGCTACGTTCCTGTTTTGAATGTACTACCTATTTGTTTTAAAAACACAATATTTTGATTATTATTATTTATTTATTTATCTTTATTCACATACGGTAAGTGTAACTAATAAGCCAAGCCCCACAAAACCGTAGTAGTGGTTTGACTGTTTGGAATCTGGAAACCGAGTGTGTGGCTGTAAATCAATGTTCGTTGATATCAAATGGTCTGTAGAGCCTCGTGTTGATTGTTCTATCTTTTTTTATTTTTCAATTGGTTTTATCTTCAAACAAGACATTTACATAATTAGGTATAGCAAAATCTATATTGTATTGTTGTTTTTGTTAAAATTCTATATTTTATTACAAGGTTAATAACATTTGGATAAAATGAGAACGTTGAAATATCAAACAACAAACATTCTTACCAAATTGTCGGAGGAAAAAATGATTTTTACTGAATATTATTCAAATTTCAATAAACAGAATGGCAAAAAATTAAAAAATTTCAACAAGCAATATGACAGACTGATAATATATGAGATTATAGGTACATAAGCATCCCGGCACTCGTATATTACGGTTCAGCCAGGACCGATGGTGTGGGGAATCCAATTTAGTTCTGTAGGTGATTAAAATACATTTATGAGTTTAAATTTCAAATGCATTATGACTTGGACTTGACAAGAACTGAGCACAATTACTGCTAGTGTCGTTCTGTTTTTCGATGGTATAAAAAATATAAAAATAATTTATGTCAATATCATAATTGCGGATGTAACAAGTTATTTCGAGCAAAATAACAGGAATCCCTTACTTGGTTATTGTATATATTGTTTGCTTGACCTTTTCGATTCATCTCTCATTTCTAATTTCTATATATCCGTTGTTTGATAAAATAGATCAAAGACTGTTTCCTATTATAAACTGAATAAATACTTTCATTATTGATACCACTCACAGATTTATATAAGAGTGAACAGTAAACATACGTCTTAATTATGTACTGTTTAGAATTATCTTAATACGTAGATAATGGTTCTTTGAAAAGTTTAGTAGATTAGCAATCCGTCTTGGATTGTGTTTTAGGACCTAAGTTTTCACATTATTGTAGTTCAGGGTCTGGATGTAATGAAGGTCTGAATGTAAGATCGAACGACATTTGTGAACTAAACTTGAATGAGTTTGAGTCAACACCAGTTACTAACATATACCTACTGCTTATACAAAGTTTGTCCCGCTAATGTTGATAGGCCTTCGAGTCGTATTATTGTAACTTAATCCCGAAATACGTTATCGAATGTGGATTCTGACTTAGTGATTTAAAACAAATAAGCTAAGCGAAGAAAATATCATAGAAATATTATTCTTGAGACTTAAATCCATAGTGGTAAGAATAAGCATAGATAGCATATTCTGGATTCTTCATGTTCAGGTATAGTAGGTACAAGTAGGTATCTCCACACCCACTGAGAATTTACTTACTTTACTCGTTACTTTACTTTACTGAGAATTTACTTCCAAAGTAAATATTGATTCCAACTTTTGTACTCTTTTTACACATGACCTTTCACCGTTTGAACTACAAGTTTTTTATTATTCCAATAAATCTGACTGATGGTTCATTGTTTGGCTGACTTCGGCACTTACCTTAGTTCTGGCAAATAAATTACTTAGACTTTTTGGTAAAATAATTTCCATATTTACAGGTTTTTTTGCACCCTTACAGAGATCGAATCTATCACCGTTGTATTTAATATAGGTTTTTACAGAAAGGTCTCATAATTTTAGTACTCTGTCTCAAATATTTTTCGTACAAAAGGTTTCAGAAATGTATTATTTAATCTGCTTTCCAAATATAAACACATTTTCTAAATATAACAGAGACTTATAGCAAACACATCGACAGTAAGAGGTTTACGTGCGAGTACCTCGCGCCGACGTTACATTTAATCAAAAGATTTCGAAAGAACTTGGAATAAAGTTTCTGAATTTCCTCTCCTGCTGGGAGCACCGTGTGTAGACAGCAGGTTTGCATAATTGTGTAACTTCTTTACCTTATTAGTTGAGGGAACCGATGGTGGCCAAAGTTAGGAATTACAAATGAGTATTTTGATTTGGATTTGTTCGTTTAGTTAGCTCCAAGTTCGATGTTAGGTTGATTTTACCCTTAATTAGGGTTGCTAACTTTATTTAGAAGAAATAAAGTATTTCTGATTTCAGAGAGGGTAATTATAGAGTACATACTTATAAGAAAGAGTATAACTTTATGTAATTTTTAAAACACCATTTTTGCGGAAAATAATACCACATTTTGTGTTTTCTTTTTTTAAATAATTGTACGACTCTAGAAGTCTACTACAAATTTTTAATTCAAATTAATGAGGTACTCAGTTATTATCAATTTTAACGAAGCCCTGTTTCTGTCTTCCCGCCACTTTGCAATCTTGACCGAAATCAGAACCGTTTAAACCTATCGCCACCAGTCTCGAATAGGTTAGGTTTTTTTTGGCAGTCTCTAGTCACGGCGCTGGCAGGAACTAGGGGAAGAGGGGCAAGGATCGCGGGGCCCTGGGGCACTTGTCCAGTGGCCCATGGAAAAGACTCTATTGCTATTGTTTTTGTAGATTATAAAGTACAATACTCTAAATTAGAGTACGGTTAACAACCCTACCCTTAACTGTGCCAGCACTATTTTATTTACAGTAGATTTATAAACCCAGCTGACCCTAATATAGTTGGGAAAAGAATAAGCAGGTGATGCCTATTCTTGGGTGGGGCCTTCCCATCTAGCCGTACGCATCAGAATTTATGCTACATTAATTCATTAGTCAAATTAAATTTCGTTGTCCATACTTTCATTTTTATTACCATCACAAACACAACACCTTCGTAAAAATATTATGATGGAATAAACTCAGGAGCAGTAACCCAACTGTTCTCTCCCTATAAAAATACCGAGATATGTTATACAAGACGACAAAAAAAAAGGAAAGGTTAAAGGATTACGCGGCGGGCTTACAACGCCATGCGTGTTCAGTACAATGACGCTCTGAGGGCAGTGGTGATAAAACCCCGGTACTGCAATGCTTCCGTAATGTTTGCGGAGGCATCCATCGATGACTTTTTTGCCATCATAAGGAAAAGAACAGCATCGATAAAGAGCAGGGTCCGTGGTAGCACCAACACTGTTCTAAGAACGTTGGTGTGCAAGATCAACAGTCCTTTTAATGTGTACTGGGCAAGTGTATACCTGCACAAAAATAGAAAGTAGAATTATTGTGTAACTTGTCTTGTTTACTAACAAATTACTAACACCTTTTATTTTTATTTGTGTACAACTAACAACCCTTACTAACGCTATCCTTGTAGAAAATATGGACTGTATTGTATATTTACGTCTGAAATAATAAATAAAATATTTACAAGGATCGCCGAATTATTGTTACAGAGTACCGGAAATTGCGAAACATCATAACATTAGACAAACGTTTTGTTTAATCAACAAATAATAAAATACAGCTATATAGATAGAAGACAGATCGCTTTATATATAGGTATCCTCTCCTACGAAAATTATTATAAATTAATGAATACTTACACAGAGATTTTGAGACAATAGGATGATAATGAGGAAATAATTTACGTGACTAATAAAAGATGGCTACCTCAGTTACCTACCTTCAACGTCCAGATATTTTTTCAGTTGTTTTCACAGACGTAGCTACAATATATATTAATATACTGTACTATATATTATATTATAGAAAGCCACTACACACGATAGATAAACTATAATATATATTTTTGCCCTCATTTGGTCTGCGGTTTAATATACCATAACATAATATATTTTAATGTCTTGCTTTATGTATCCACATATTTCGGTGACGTAATAGAAATACGAGTATATATTATAGCTCCGTCTGAGGTCGCTTGAAGATTACTATGGAAAATATATCGTAATATGTCTAGCTATGATTCATATTAATATATATTAGATATAGCTACGTCTGTAATGGGATTTCACAAGTCAACCGACTGAACCAGAGCACCTCCGATAGTTAATAAACATGACCAGAACACAGGATTGATAAGGATTATACACGACTTATCTCTGTCCAGCTGCTTAATTATGTACTGATGCGGATTTTGTAAGCGATGAGGTCAGTTAAATGGTTTTCACTAAAGCAGGAATGAAAAGCTAAAGACTAGAACCCTTTTTAAGTAAAAATATGGAGGTTCAGGATATAAATTTTGGAGATAATTGGGTTGAGTAATTTATGCGGCCTACCCAAACGTCCGTTCTTTGGTATTGTTCGTCGAATCGCTGAGATCCTTAAGTTCTGAGTTGAGCTGCACGATTACTGACAAATGCGTGCGCTGACTAGACAGGTCCACTCAATCTGAGTGGTTCTTTCCTCAAAAGACCATTTCAAACAACAATCTACATAGTCTTCACATGATCTGATTAAGATAATGTCTGGATTTTAAAAGAGACTATAGTATGTTTCGATCTTTTTTCTCAGAGTAGTCAGATAAGAAACGCCAACCTTATCTAGTTTTTTAAAAATGATTGACGTGTAAAAGTGTTTGTACAAACCTACTAGCAGAAGTAAAATCATTTAATTTTATTTAAATGCTGTAATTAGTATGTTAGATGATACAATACTAATGTATACCTACTACTACTTTCGTTTATGTAATGTGTACCCAAACAGAATTTTATTATTAGTTTCTTCTCTGACGCATTTCATCTTAACTCTTAAACCTTCTTCGTGTGAATAAAGCACGTTCTGCTTACTCGTTAGACACACTTAATAAAAAACACCCTGAAAGGAGGACCTGTTATCCCGGGAACTAAATATTATACATTGTAACAACGAATAAATTTTCACGCCTGAAGACCTAGGCCAAATATTTGATATTCGGATAGCTCATGACCTAAAGAGGCACGAAATAAGGCGAAACTAGGCGAAATAAGGCACCTATTAGAAAATAAATCTAAATATATAAAAGCGAAAGGTCACTCACTCACTCATTCACTCATTCATCACGAAATCTCGAAAACCGCTTGACGTATAAAGATGAAATTTGGTAGGGAGGTAGTTCATAGTTAGTAAACGTCCGCTAAAAACGGATTTTTGGAAATTCGACCTTTAGGGGTGAAAAGGGAGATTTTTTTTTGTATGAAAGATCTTATTCCTTGAGTTAATAAACTTGAAACTTGGCACGAATATTTATCTATGTAAATTATAAACTTTGCCATCTTAGTTTTTCTAAACCCCCTAAAGGAGGATTGGGGGGTATCAAAGTTTGTATGGAATAACTTTAACGCGCGTTCTGATTAACTCGAAACTCAGTATTTATACTTGAGATTGAAAATAAATAAAAACGTGAATCAGGGATTTTATTAAATCTACCCCTAACCGGGTGAAAAAGGGTATTCATATTTACAGGGGAGGATTTAACTGTGTGGCTTGGTTAACTTAAAAATTTTCAAGTCCCAATTGGTATAAATAAATAATGGAAACGTCACAATACTCGTAGACTTATCAAAAATTATGATCGTGCTATTTGTTATGGGGGGATGAGCAAATGCTAATTTAATGTTTACCGCAAATTGTAAAAAGGCTAGCCAAAAGGCATTAAGGATATTGTTTTTTTTTTAAAGATTATGGCTTTGGCGGCCGTAAAGTGGCGGCCGTAATGTGGCGGCCGCCACATACCTTAAGCGTTATCGCTACAGTTTTAGACTGTCATTAACTTTTTGAAACATTTTGATCTGCATTCACAGATTTTGAAAAGAATAGTAAGTAGAACATAACCACCGCCACATAACGGCCGCCAAATAGCGGCCGCCACATAACGGCCGCCAAATAGCGGCCGCCACATAACGGCCGCCAAATAGCGGCCGCCACATAACGGCCGCAACACAACAGCCGCCACATAGCGGCCGCCACATAACGGCCGCCACATGATGGTCGCCACGTAGCGGCCTCTAGATAACCGCAACATACAGTAACTTTTTTTTTTTTTTCTTATAAAACTGTCGGTGTTGCTCGCTAAGAACAGGTTTATGCTGGGACTGTTTTTGTTGTATTCGTATGTTTTTTGTTTTTTTTTGTTTTTGTATTATATTTGATTACGTGCTTATTTATTTATTTAGTTTTTTAAGTATTCAAATTATGTATTAGGTATGTTGAAACTGTTTGTACTCTCCGTCACTTGTCCTTAAGGGTTCATTAGAAAACCAGCGTCAGACAGTATCTGTTTGGCATTAATGCTGAAATTAACCTTTTTGGCGCAGCCGTGAGGCACATACTATTGTTTTTAAAACATTTTTTATTTTTATTTTCAGTGTTATTTGTGTTTCACGAACTGTGTCCAAATAAATGTTTTTCTTTCTTTCTTTTCTTTCTTTCTATAACGGCCGCTAGATACCGGCCGCCAAATAACGGCCCCCATATAATAGCCGCCACATAGCGGCTGCCACATAACGGCCGCAACACAACAGCCGCCACATAACGGCCGCCACATGATGCTCGCCACGTAGCGGCCTCTAGATAACGGCCGCCAAATAAGGGCCCCCATATAACAGTCACCACATACCGGCCGCCACATAACGGCCGCAACAAAACGGCCACCACATAGCGGCCGCCACGCTGCAACTGCCACATTACGGCCGCCACTTTACGGCCGCCACTTTACGGCCGCCAAATTGCGGTCGCCACATAACGGCCGCTAGATAACGGCCGCCAAATAACGGCCGCCAAATAGCGGCCGCCACTCAACGGCCGCCAAATAACGGCCGCAACAAAACGGCCGCCACATAGCGGCCGCCACATTGCGACCGCCACATTACGGCCGCCACTTTACGGCCGCTAAATTGCGGCCGCCACATAACGGCCGCCACATAACGGCCGCTAGATAACGGCCGCCAAATAACGGCCGCCACATAGCGGTCGCCACATAACGGCCGCCACACAACGGCCGCTAGATAACGGCCGCCACATAGCGGCCTCCAAATAACAGCCGACACATAGCGGCCGCCACTCAACGGCCGCCAAATAACGGCCGCAACAAAACGGCCGCCACATAGCGGCCGCCACATTGCGACCGCCACATTACGGCCGCCACTTTACGGCTGCCAAATTGCGGCCGCCACATAACGGCCGCCAGATAACGGCCGCTAGATAACGGCCGCCAAATAACGGCCGCCACATAGCGGTCGCCACATAACGGCCGCCACACAACGGCCGCTAGATAACGGCCGCCAAATAACGGCCGCCACATAGCGGCCGCCACTCAACGGCCGCCAAATAACGGCCGGAACAAAACGGCCGCCACATAGCGGCCGCGTCATTGCGACCACCACATTACGGCCGCCACATAACGGCCGCCACATAACGGCCGCCACATAACGGCCGCTAGATAACGGCCGCCAAATAACGGCCGCCAAGTAACGGCCTCCACATAGCGGCCGACACAACCGCTGCCAAATAACGGCCGCCACATGAAAACGCTCCTAACACTACTAAAGCTATATTTCATATTTCCATACAGTAATATTGACAAATTAATCAAAACAGGTTCATTTGACAGCTAATTGCGACGTTGCTAACATTCGCATCAACTGACCAATCTTCACATAAAAACAAGATTTTCAGACGGGGGATGCTATGGGTTTTATTTTTGCCTCATTTTTAATTTTCTCAAATTATGATCTCCTTGGTACGTGTGACGCTACTGGTTTCTGAAAATTGTGTTTTCGGTATCTAAAATTGTTCGTAAAACGATGAGGCAAAAATTTTGGTCATGGGCTCGCCAACCAAGTGAATTAATTTGAATTTGGAATTCTAAATGAAAGCAGTGCGCGCGTGCGTTATCGTTTCGGTTTACCGACCATTGAAGAGACATAAGCAGTACCGAAACGGTACAGAATCGGTACCGAAACTATACCGTATCGACCTTAACTTACCGTGTTTTTAACTTTTTGAAACATGTTGATCTGCATCCACAGATTTCTTAAAAATTGCCAATTTTCACAAAAACTTTTCCAAACACTATATCAAGCCTACTGAGGTTTGAGTACAAGAATGTCTGTCTGTATGTTAACTTTTCACGCCTAAACCACAATCAAATTCCAAATTCGAATTCAATTTCGATCAAATTTGCCAAGGGGATAAACAGCATCCTAGGGTAGGACATAGGCTACTTTTTGTCTCAAAAATATTCCTAAAGGAGGTGATATATAGGTAATGAAAGTTTTCTCGCCAAACTTCATGCTGCTAGGACAACGGGAAGTACCATATAGGCTTTGTTTTATTTACGAGTGTATAAAACAAAGCCTATATGGTAAAAAAATACAGCCATTAAATTATACCGCATATTTATATTGATAAATATGCGGTAAAATTTAATGGCCGTATTTTTTTATTGAATTGTCTTGGAAGTTTTGATTTTGTTTACAGCTCCAAGGGACCGTAGATCTAAGTTTTTTATATCTATTTCAACTTGATGCCTCCAGGCAATTCTGAGAAAAAGGGTCTTGACAGATAACGAAGTTATCCTTTAACGTTTTCAATTTGGCATTTTGATTTATTATCTGCCTGTTACCTTTTAATACCGTAACGGCTGAACGTATTTAGATGATAATCTGGCTTAGAACATAGGATACTCTGAATTCCGGTAGCATGTTCCTGTGGGATATTTTGCGACATCCACGCGGGCGAATCCGCGGGCAAAAGCTAGTTTAAAATATGTATACGCCGCGCTAGTGCAGCGTTCAATTAACTGCAGAGGAAAGAAACGCCGCACAACGCAATGCACGCGTCGCGTTACTTGACGCATACGTTTATCGAACACTTACGCTGGACAAACGCTAGTGTGAAGGGGCTCTAAGTTAGCGAGCGTTTGACAATTTTAATTTTTACATTTATGAATTATTTTATATTATAATTTTTATGATTCCTGGTCAGTAATAATTATAAGATAAAATAATGGTGTGTTAAATTAATTTTACCATTATAGCGGCAGGTTATATAAAATTTTCTGTTGTACTCACACCAATATGGTTTTTGTCAAATTTTTACGTAATATCTGAAGTACTTGGCTTTTTTTAAATTGAAATAAAACTCCCTATTCCACTCTGTGCCGTAGAATATTTTAGTAAAATTGTCGACGAGTGTGGCTGTAAAATGTAATGTGCGCACAAATTGTCCATTTCGTCCTGTAACGCTCGGCACAGCTAAATGTAGTTGAATATAGTAAAAACGATGATTTATACTTTTAGATCTTCTCTCTATATAGTAAAATAGTAGTTTAGAATTTTTATCCGTTTATGTTTGTCTGGATGTATGTTCCGGATTGGCGCAAAAACGGCTGAACGGATTTCAATGAAAATTGGCACACAGATAGTTTATAACCTGAATTAACATATATGGTACTTTTAATCTCTGGATATTTTCTAACATCCACTCGGGCGAAGCCGCAGGCTAAAGCTAGTAGGATATTTTTGTTAAAACATGAAATTTCAGGCGGAATAAGTCGCGGGCAGAAGCTACTTTACAATAAATGGGCGTTGAATGTGGAGAATTACTTAAGCCGGGTCTCCCGCGCGCGTTTTTTTCGAAACATTACACAAAAATATCGCAACAAAGAGGCGTGGCCATACTCATTTTTGTATGCAAACACCATATTTTATATGAAAACAAATGTGTATGTGTAAGGTTTTTTGTGTAATGTTTGGAAAAAACACATGCAGGAGACCCGGCTTAAGGTATACCTTTTGTTGTTAGATTTAGTCGTTTTGTATAATCAGGAAATAGAAAAAGTTAAAGAAAAACTAACAAACGTAGGTACTTATAACATGAACGGTTTCATTTCAGCAAACATTGTGCTTAAAATAAAAGTTAATGCAAATCGTGTAAACAGCGCGATGCGCGAGTGGTCAAAGGTCGCTCCCTAACCAGGAAATCTTTTTCCAGAAACTTTAATTGAAAAAGGGTCACAAACAACTTAGCAACAATATTTAACTTGGTTACATTTTATCGACGTAAGTAACAAGAAAGGGCGGTGAGTCTTATGACTTAAAATTTATACAGAACAACGATAAGGAAAGTCTTTGGCATCTTCTACGATGCAGTGATAAAGCCCAGTAGCATAACGTAAACTATATTTATACCATTATTTCAGAATCCCTCTATTGACCTAAAAATTACAAAAACGTGAGATTCGAATCGCATTAGGTAGGTTGCAATCTATTATGCATTCACTTCACTAGACACCTGCGCATTGTTCGTATATAACTCGCAAATGGGTCAAATAAGAATAACCTTGTGAATTAAGTACAGTTTTGTAGTGAATTTTGCTAATGTGAGATGTCAAGTCCTACCCTTCTATACAATTCTACCATTTTTTTTTTGTTACTGGCAGTTTTACGAATAATTTTGCTGACATTTTAGCATCATATACCTCAATGAAAACTCATCCTTGGAAACTTCAACCATTTTAAGTTTGCCCCCACTTTTGTCCGCCAACTGCTTCCTACGGTCGGTACCTCACCAGCAGTCAGTCATCTGACGACGGTCTCGGCCGCTCAACCCCACTCACACCCACGCTACAATAGAAAAAAAAACTGAAACGGATAACTTAGTAATAATAAATCATCGCGTTTAGAAATAAGAATCTGGAGGCAATATCGCCTTTGTATTTCAGGGTCAATTTAATTTGTAAGAGATTGTAGCAATCTGTTCAAAAGGCAAAAGAAAAAATACTTCAGGAAAAATGTAATTGGGTTTCAGGAATTTGGCAATATTCTGTATTTCATTTCGTGCAATATGATTTCTCTAAAAGGAATATTAACATAATACAGAAATTATATACAAAATTGTGCATAAATTGTTTTTCAAATTGGTTTTCAATCACTGTGTATGTTTTTTAACTAAAACATAATTCATAACCTCCATTATTCTTTGTTTAACCGCAAATACCACAAAATCCTGAAACGTCAGCGATACATTAAATACTCACCTGAATAAACAATAGCGGTAAGATCAGTGGGAGCAAACGGAAGCCGATATTCAAAGCTGTGAACTAACAGAACAAAAAGCAGCTAGACCTGGACAATTGTGTTTCACGGTAATGTATGTACTCTACTTGGCTCTATTGTCATCAGACTCTGTTTCCGAGTACTGTTTGCAAACACTATTGGTGCTATTGGTCGAGACCTCCTCGAAAGCCTATTTGCTTGAAAGGCTTTATAACTCACGCCTTCGTGTATTTTTAGGGTTTACTATTTCATCCTTCGGTGATTCGGTTGAATTCTATAACAATAGGATTCCAAAGTGAGAGCAATAACACACCTGTGTACTTACTGATGTTTTAGTAGGTACGATTTTTGTTTTCTGTATTTTGGTCGAATTTAAATTAAAAATATTTTATTTCACATAAACCTACAAGGGCACTAATGAAATGAAACGCCAGCAGCTATTAGTCTGGGACAAATTCACCGTGCCATTCCTAGCTGAGAACAAACTTATTCTTGTTACCAAATGATAACAGGAGATAAACATACAATTAGAACAACTCGAGCCATGGAATGAACACTTTTAAAGGGTTTAGTTAGTTACGTTTCTTGAGTTCTCCACGAACAAAGCTAATAACGCCAATCGAAACTTTTCTGGCACAGCGAAAGTACTTGTGAGTGACTGCACTCGTGAACTGCCTTCGTACTGAGACTGTCTCATCTGTGAAACTAATAGCTATTTACAATATGTACCTACATAACTAACAATGCAAACTCTTTTTTTCAGCATTATAATATATTTTCTTAAAATTAAAATAAGAAAATGTCCGTAGCTACTATACTAGGCAGTACGTTCAGATCACACGCTGCCTCTATGCTACAAAACCGATCACACAAGCGACCCGGCAAATTGGACGTCAGTGCCAATCCCGCCAATATCCCTATCGGTCGTCGGAGTCTCGTTGTGTAAACACATTGTGCAACAGGAGCTGAGTGATTACCTACAAAGCGGCATTAAGAAAAGCCTGTCGATTGTTTGGTCGACACTATCTAATGAGGTATGTTTCATAAACTAGCTAAGTTTATGAAACATACCTCATTAGATAGTGTGCTCTAATGTGTGTTAGATCCAACCCCATCTCTAATTTAAAAAAAAAAATTGGTTGCCTGTAAAGTCGGTATACGGGCGAAAGTGTTACGTGACAACGACTTTGAGTGGTAAAATAATTTTAATGTGAATATTCATTCGTATAGTAGGAAGAAGGATGAAATAATAGTAACAATTTAAAACATTTATTTATACAAAGAATTATATTTAAAACATTAATTTATACAAAGAATCTCGCACTGAATTTCATATTAACAAAATTTTATTTTTACCTTTACACATACATACGTATTTATATACAAATATACATACAATAACTTGCAATACATTTACTTTTTATGTCTGTCTCTCTCGCTCTTAGGCGGGCTAACCATGCCCGAGTGGAAGGGACGCGTGCCTCTCACTCGCTCTCATTGTGAGCGCATAACGTGAGCGGAGCGTAACGCAGTTTCTTGAAGTGTCACCCGGCAAACCAATTTATAAGACGTTGTTACGTCAAAAGAAATTGTACATACTTAAATTAATTACTTTTAGGGTGACTACTATTCAAATAAATACAAAAACAAAAGGACACTTAGGCGTCGAAGTACTCGTCCGCATCGCTTTCATTCGGAAACGTGCCCCAGAAGTCTAGCAGCATTGCCACGTTGAATGGCACAAATTCTTTGGCCAAAGAACGAGCTAGTTCTCTTGTCACGTGAAATGTCGACCAGTCGGCGAGAAATTTCTTTAAAAAGGAGACGCATACTCGGGCCCCATAACCGCAGCGTTTCGTTTCGTATAATAATAATAAATAAGTTACGAGTACGAGTACATACAAAGTACAAAAATTCCATGACATGTGTTTTGGTAGGTAAACGATTCAATAAATCAACTCATGTCTCGGAAGTATTTGTACCAACCAATTAAGCAATTAACTGCCAAGATCCATTTATACAGAAAGAGATTGCCTGTGTGCAGGATCAAATGACCCTGTTTTTACGTTCCATTAGGTTAACGACGGAGTCTGATCCTAGGTAATGCTGAAAGACCTGATTTTGCTTTAACCCTTTTTACGAATTCCCTATATTAGATTGAGTGTTACATTCCCCACGAACAAGAGCCAGATTAGATGGTTTTCATTATAATTTTTCTCATTACCCTAACTTTTTTTTTTTTTGTAAACGTTACACCACTCTAGGAATTTCTCCTGTATTGTGGGTGCTTTTACAAACATTCAAACTCACATACACAAACATCCAGACCCAGAACAAGTACCTGTAGGTCATACAAATATTTGTTCCGTGCGGGAATCAATTGCTTAACCACTGCGCTAACTGTTTCATCATCAACTATCCTAGCGAAAGTGTGTTTGTTTGTTTGTTACGTTTTCACGCTAAAACGGCTAAACAGATTTAGATGAAATTTGACACATGGGTAGACCCTGACCTGGGTTAGGACATAGATATTCCTATCCCGATATTCCTACGGGATCGAGACTTATGCGAATGAAACTGCAAGACGAAGCTAGTTTGGAATTAATAAGTTTCAAAACAGTACTTAATGTTTTCTAAGTTACTTTTTAAGCTCATTTCCTCAGCCTCCAGCAATCCGTCAGACTAGTCCACAAAGTTAGTAACTTCTCTCACATTTTGTTGTTCTCACACGGGCGCGCTTGTTACAAACAAAGCAAAGAACACTACGGAGAAGTTTACAACACATTTTGTTTCGTACGGGGGAACTAACCAAGCGGCTGGCGTTTAGCTGTTGCTTATAATAATAAATTCCCCCCGACCGGTATCGGTCACGGTAGCCAGTCTCAGCGGATATTAGCCAGGCAGGCAGGAGATATTATTATAGTACCACAAGTGTCTGTTCCATAGTTCGATGGGTTACTTAGAATATTTGACTGCGAACCATACATAGGAAACCTACTTCTTACATATTCACAAACACTCGATATTGGAGGCCATAAGTATGTAGGACTCGTAGCGCAAACCAATTTCTGTGCAGCTCCAAACTTGCCTTTAACTTGGAAAAGTATAACGAAGAAGTAAGTAAGAATTTTGAGGAACTCTAACCAAATATAATATTGAATCGTGATAAAATTGCCGCACGGGTCAATCGAAGGTAAAGCGGGTAGCTTTACCTTCGATTGACCCGTGCGGCAATTTCTGCGCCGCGGTCGGTTCGTGTTTAAAAGTTGATATTATATTACACTAGCAGTGGCCCGCGGATTCACCCACATAAGTTTCGATCCCGTGGGAATATCGGAATAAAAATATTTTATGTGTTAATCTAAGTTATAAACTATCTGTGTGCCAAATTTCATTCAAATCCGTTTAGTAGTTTTTGCGTGAAGGAGTAACAAACATCCATCCATCCTCACAAACTTTCGCGCTTATAATATTAATAGGATTGTAGGATTATTCATTAAATTTGTTTCCAAAGTGCAAACAGAAATCAAATTAGTAATAACCTTTTCATAAATACAATTATTTGAATAGTGTAAGCTTAAGCACGACTACAACTTTATATTTGAAATCCAATCTTTTTATTGAAGTTGGTTCGTTTGAAATTTCATTACAACTGACTTTGCTGTTGAATATTAATTTAATGAAAATACTTTTATTATACCTATTTTGTGAGGCGTGGCTGAATAATAACAGCCGCACGAATTGATCGAAAGTTAAGCAACGCTTGCCGCGGTTGTTCGTGGACGGGTGAGGCATATCGAGACCCCTCCGTGCCTCGGAAAGCACGTCCCGGCTGTCATAGATATTTGACAGTCGTTACTGGTTGTCAGAAGCCCAAATGTTTGACAACCAGTCTTACCAAGGGTTTTGTGTTACCCAGTAACTGGTTAGGCGGATTGATTGATTGAAAAGGCTGATCCTTAAGTATCAGTGTTTGGGAAATATTATCCAATTAGATCTAGGAGTACATTTCTTCTAACTTAACTGGCAAAAATTTAAGAAATATTATGAAATTCGCTTTTGTTACGCACAAAGGCAGGATTTACTTTACTGAAGCAAAAGAAAATCCGGCTCCAACGCACTTACAACATCCATTTTTTTCAACGAAGCAAGCCAATAAATAGCTTGTAAAAAGAAGGAAACGATTCGTAACACTCGTTGTTCGATTGTTCGTATCACGTTGTTTAAGTAAAATATTACTGAGAAACTTATATTTATTACGTTAACGTTTGGTCCGAAAAAAGGGTAAGGGCAACTTATTGTTATTTTTTTATGAACACTACTTTATCGGACTTTGCTCTATCACATATACAATTTGCCTTGAAACACATTCCAATGTCTGGTGTCAACGAGTGCTGCCAGCATTCCTCAGGATTTCACGTCAAACTTTTAACGTTACAAAAGTAAGATACCATTAATGTTTGTGGCCAAGTGTGAGCAAATAATCACATACATTACACAAGGCTTGGTATCAATGAATTATGAGAGTCTGTAGAGGTGATTACTATTCCTGTCACGTCTCTGCCCCCGAAGCTCGTGCTAGGTAAAAATAACAAAACTGAGCTAATGGGAAGCGTTATACTTTAAAGGGGGAATTTTCCAACTAAAACTATGCAACCATAATTTTATAAAAAAAGTTGTTGTTGTTCAGTTGCGGCGAGAATAATGACATAACTTAGATCATATTTCTATTCTATTGACGTCACAAATGGCAATCAATCTATCAATAAAAATGCTCACCGTTCTCTGAACAACATGTGACACTGTACTAGCAATTTACTGAGATTGTTTCACAAGGACACAACAAAATTCAACCGTTTCTATTATACATTTTGTTACATGAGTGACATTCAAAATGAATTCCTAATATTTAATGCCAGTAAAATAGAGGTTTTAGGTTATATATTGGCTGCCGACGTTTGTCGTCCAGCAAGCATGCGACACACCTCAACATTCCCACGGTCAAAATTTAATTTGGCTCAACCCGAGCGTATCACGTCACGTGTCGTTGTTTTTCAATAGCGTTACGTACGGCTCGGTGAGGTCCCAACCTATTTCAGCTGCAGTTGATACAGTACAGATTTCTGCTGCGTGTGTGAAAATGCCAGAAGGTTGTGGAAAAGGATGAATTTTCGTTGTATAATATAAATTAAACTGTAAGTAGTTTCGGTGTTAAGCTTAAAATGTTGGTACATTGAACAATAACGGTATCACAAATTAATGTAAACTATTGGTACATTTTAATTTGAGTGCAGTATAAAATTGTTGAGCCCATTATGTGCCAAAGGCATGCTTTAGTACTTAAAATATTCCAAAGTTGACATTAAATTATATTATTCATAAAATTTGTTTCCAAACAGAAATCAAATTAGTAATAACCTTTTGGCAAATACAATTATTTGAATAGTATATGAAAACTGGAGAACAACTAAATATTTGAAATTCAGTCATATTGTTCAAGTTAGTTCGTTTGAATATTTATGTATTAAAAGTGTTTATATTTATACATATTTTTCAAAATTCTTTTATACTGTAAATTCTGCATCCAATATGGCAATTTTTTTCCTCTGTCCAACGAAAACAAACATCTTACAGGAAGATCGAATTAAAATCGCCCTGTGTCGCCGCGGGCTCACATCTGACATTTCTTCCTTTGTTTTCTTTCTCAGTCCGCTCTTGTTTAACAGGAAATTACGTTTGTTCTTTGCATCCCTCTATAATAATATTAGTAGCAGCAATATTTTCCTATTATGCTGAACGGAACTCATCATAATATATCGGATGCTCTCACTTTAATTTAATTGTTTATGTAAGACTAGCTTCTGCCCGCGACTTCGTTCGCGTGGAAGTTGTAAGACACCATAATATACCTACTACAATAACAGCCTCATTTTTATAAAACTTCCCTGTATACTACGTTTGTAGTTTTATTTTCAGCAGCCAAAATATACAGAGAGTTAGGAATGGCAAGCGACGTACAGTTTTCAGTGTAAGAAGCAGCTTGTCCTGAGGTCGACACCCGCAGCCTTCAGCCTTCGGTGTCGGCCCCTGTGACTTGTTGATCGCAAAGCATACGCTCACAGGGAACTGCACGCGCTTAAACTGGTAATTGTGGGGAATTAGTGGTATACGCGGTATAAACACTGTCACGCCATCGCCACAACCTGTTAGAATTTCCACCTCGATGACGTTTCTCTGCAAAGACACGACTTTGAGCTGGGTTCAGTTACACAGCTTCAGCAGAGTTAAGTTTCGAAGGAGCATCATCGGGACACCGACCTTCAGCTGGATGATGTACACCGGAAGTCCACTTGCCATTAGCAAATTGAAAAATTCTACGGGGTAATGTGTGGCATCATCTTCCTCCACATCAGTATGAATGGAGGTGTATATCACTTCGCTCCCTTCAATTTGCGAAAAAATGTTTTGGTTGATCGCTGCAGCTTGATCATTTTGGCATTAAAATGGGAACACGCCCAAGAATTCTTTTGGTACGGTATTCGACTGATATCCCCGTATACCAGACGAATAAGATCTTTTAAAGTGGAAACTACCCTACCAAGTCTCTGGTAGGGTGCCTTCACCAACTTTTAGAAGAACATCGGAGAATTCTTGAGCATTTGAATTCCCGTCAAGCCGAGCTCGCATGATGATGGTCAAGTCTATCGTAGTGGCGCACATACGTCATGGCGTCTTATGTCCGCTCATACATATAGAGTGGCCCCCCAGTAAAAGAAGAAGGCAGCACCACCTTTTGACCCAGCTGATCGCATCTTGCAAGTGTATATAACTGTCCGCTCTAAGCTGCGCCTGATTGTTCCTAATATAACTCAACCTTTTCGTCTCGATTTTCGCGAACGAAAATATAGCAGATGATTTTCTTCTCCATAGGTATTATACACAACAAATCAAACACAGATATTTTTATAATTAAAACTAAAAAGAGTATTTGCTTATGTTTTTCAGTGAGTTCAACTTTTTTGAATAAAATCGGATTGAGTTTTCAAACATGTGTCAAAATAAAATGTAATTTAAACTAAGGAGTATTGATATCAACTTCGAAGCAAATCATCGCCAAAATAACTTTCTACCCCTTTTTAACCTGGTTAGGGGATGAATTTCAATTAAATACGAAATACGTCTTCCAGCAATTCTGTTAAAAAAGGTTTATGCAAAATTTGAAGTAGATTGGACCAATGAATCGCGTTGTCCCATACAAAGTTTGCCCCCCTTTTTCACCCTCCTATGGATAGAATTTCGGAAAATCCTTTCTTATCGGATGCCTACATCATATAAAGAACACACCCTCCAAGTTTCAGGTCTCTACAATCAGCGGTTTAGGCTGTGCGTTGATCCATCAGTCAGTCATTCAGGACAAAGCATTTTATATGTATAGATTATGGTTGAACAAAAAACCGAAAAACTCGATCTGTGACAAATATGGTTTCAAATTAAGAAGTTTTAGTGGAAAAAAATCAATTCAATTCACAGAACTATTACAAAAATGAAAATAATTACTGATGTCATCATCTGCCTAGCCTTTTCCCAACTGGGTATGTTGGGGTCAGCTTCCGGTCTAACCGAATGGAACGAGTGACTTATTACCGATATGACCACACTAAATAATGTGAACGACAAAACGCCCGCAAATATAATTATTTCAAATAGTAAACAGAGTTAATAGCAATTACAACTATGTACATATATGTAGAACCACATTGTTCCATTAGCATAATGTTCTAATGATTGCAATGTATTACAGATTGAATTAACATAGTTTGCGGTTTTATGAATGTGTTTGAACAGCGATGTGTGTTACACCCAGCAATAAACGGTTGACACATTAGTTAAAGTGAAAACGACAAAAGTATGTTGGTACAATAACATTAAATTGTAGATCATGTCTACGTTCTTTTTCATAAATACAATATACAAGGAGGAATTAAAATCGAATAGAGTCACACCGAGTCACACGTCGTGTTAAATAAAATAAATACATCGAACAGATTACGAGTGACTCCGGATTTTTTATTTGTCTGTCTGTAAAATCTTATTAATACCTTTTTAGTAGGCATTCTTTTTATCAGTTCATGACTTTATATCCTCTAGAAGCTACCGTTTCTAAAGATGAATTCTGAGTACCAAGATTTAGCACCGACAAACAAAGCAATACTATTTTATACCCTACGTAAATATAGTAACCCACTCCGTTCATTGATTGGAGAAAGTACCCAAATAATAAGTAGTTTTACATAAAGATCAACTTAATACAAGGAAACGTACCTGAAGCCATTTGATCCTGGTGATATTCTCGTCGGTGACGGTGAGCGCTCTCCTCTCGCCCAACTTGTAAGACTCGTCATAGTACATGTACTCAGTGAACGTCAACCCACTGGTAGTGTACTGCTGAGTAAAGTATATCGATATAGTCCCATTCACTATGTCGTGTTCTATTATCCATTTACACTTTATCGGGACGGGGAAAGGGTTGGGGAAGTTTGGTGTCGTTATCGTGCCCACGGGAGCCTTCAAGTGTCCGCCGCAGGTTTGTGGTCCCTGGTGCTCCCTATCGAAGTGCTGTGCGTGCGCGTTCTCTGCGGCGATACTGAGGAGAGTGATGCTGAGGAGATGTCGCATCACGAGCCTGCAACAAGGTAAACTGTTGTCAGCATTGTACCTATCCATATTTATAAATTATTATTACGGTAAAATCAAAACTCAAGCAGAACTATCCTAATCTTGAATATAAACATTTATAATATTGTTCGACCACTCCTCACTAATCTTCTATTGTAATCTATTAGAACTATCTCTAAGTGTATTTGAAATTGCAAATTACTGAAAGTTTTCAATAAAAGCAATCATTACTTTTGTGGGGAAAAAATGGGAAAGGACAGAGACTAAAATGAAGTCATTTATTAGATGTCCCTTGCGGTACTTTAACTGTCTACTTCGTGATAAATGTCCGCCTCGTTTGTCTTTCTAAAATCCTTTAATCCAATTTATCGACCCTCGTCATCACTCAAGGTGTTAATTTTTTTTAATGATAATTTGGGTGAGTCTTTTTATGGCATAAATTTAAAGTGAGTTCCAACGTCCAAGATTACAAAGAGATCAAAAGGTGAAGCAGTTCGGAGTTCCGTGTGGCGATATTAGCTTGACTGAAAACATAACGGCTCAAGTTTTATAAAAGTTTTTCCCTACGTTCACCTTCCTTTAACTTTATTATTCCTTGGGCAATATTGTGTTAGGGATTCGTTCTAAAATGGTTCCCTTTTGAGAGATTGCGCCTCGTGTTTTTTTTAGGGACTCGCCAAATTTTATCAAAATATACTAATGGCTTTGTCAGCAATTTTGTAAAGCTCGCTATATAGTTAGTTACCTACTTGGTTTGCGTTAAGGAGCAACATAATTAAGTCAATTAATAATATTTTTACTATAAATAAAAACAATAATATCTCGACTTTTTTGTTGAAAAGTCGTCATAAATTACAAGAATACAGATCCACTTAGCTACATATAACCTTTATATAATTTTTACAAAGTACGATACGTATGTGCGGAGAGGTATTATAAGTGCGCAGTCTCTGAGACACGTCCGTGATATATTGCGGTGTTGCGTTGACTGTGGCGAACGTGAAATATTTTCAACTAGTATGACGCGGACAGCTTGACAATTTGATTTGAGTTCCTGGCATCTATTTTTTACGGTAAATTACAGGAATTTTGATCGTATAGTATCGTATTCGGATTCCAACCGTCAAGTCGTATAGACGTTCATAATATTAAGTGTAAAACTGTGCTGAGTGATTATGTGCTATGTAGGATTATGTTGAACGATTAAACGAAGAAATATAAAAGTAACGTATTATTACTAGTTTGGTACAAGTGAAACGTTATTAGTTTTACATCAACATAGTTTTTTGTATGATATGTTGAAATCTTCTTTCCTTCTCAGTGTGCAACTGACACAGTTTGGTTTCTTGTTGGTCAGCATCGTTTTTGTTAATCTCAAAAACCAACGTATTTTACCAATTTTTTTCCTGTGACATAAGAACAAAACAAGTAAAAAGTAACTTATCAATGTTTTACGTAAAATACCCTATAGAGATAAGACCAAAAGACGTATCTTCCTACCTACGAGGAAAAGAGAAATAAGACTAAAGCAAATGCTATAAAGTTTAGGATAACGAAACAAAAGAACACCTAAAATCTCGAAATACAGGTTTATGAGGCAGACCCTTTCGTTATTAGGGTTTCAAGTATTTTATCAACATTCAGAAACAGTCCCTGAGATATACAGACACATACAGTGGCAATTTGATGTGAAACTTGAGCACAATTGTCTCAGCGACGTTACCCGAATAAACTAGGACGGTTTAAGTAAATGGAAATGAAAATCTGTTTGGCGGATAGAACGTATTATTAGTGGGGAGTTAAAGTTTTGTTTTTGTTCAGGAACTAGTTATAATATTTAACTTTAGAGCATGTTATTTCTACTGCAGGATTTGAGCACATTAGTACTTAATTTTTTTATACTTTTTTTCTGAATGTTTTCGCGAGATGATATACCGTATGTTAACTAACGAAGGGCGTTCCCATTAAAATGATACGTAAAAGAAACACTCTGTACACGCACACTTGTCTTTCAACGTGGAAAGACAAGGGCGAGAAGTGCGCATATACAGAGTGATTTTTTTACGTATCAATTTAATCATTTTTAGGCGTTCCCATTAAAATGATACGTAAAAGAAACACTCTGTACACGCACACTTGTCTTTCAACATGGAAAGACAAGGGCGAGAAGTGCGCATATACAGAGTGATTTTTTTACGTATCAATTTAATCATTTTTATGAATGCTCGTTTTTTTTTTCTTTTGGTTTTTTTTTTTGCGTGTAAGGACGCTATACTATTGCGGGTTAACGGAAACGCCCTTCGTTAGTTAATATACTGTATATCTAGATGTTTTCGCTATAGAATTTTTCGTAAGTTAATTAGGTTATTATTATTTAAGAATGAATTACAATTTTTAGAGAGACAATTGTACCCGATCTTTGAAGATAAACATTTACCGCGAAAAAATCGTTGCGTGTCGCAATAAATAAGCTGTCTTCATAAAAGTTGCACGCGAAGTGTGTGAAAAAGCTGTTACGCATGTGAGAGATGATTGGGCAATACTTTAGGACCATGAATTAAAATGAACCCTTAAAATAAACCCTTTGAACACTAAAATATATGTTTTGAAATTTAGGTATTGTTAGAATTTTCAATCGGCGTATGTTATGGTAAAATCATGGACATAAGCGCAACACTTAAGCAAATATTATCAAAAACTTAATAGGTTATCACTGTGTGGTAAACACCGAATATATAGATTTCATCTCAGATACCTCACGAACACACGCGAAAATAAACATAAACATGAGGATAATGTCTGCAGATATACTACATTATCAAGAACAGACTACTGAACACATTACATACTACAACCAAGGACTTAAGAAGGAAATAATAGCTTACATATCTCCCTAGATGTGTATCTATGTTTAAGTTAAACACGATTCCAAGTCCCTACTTGGAATCATGTTTAACTTAAACATAGAGAGACAATGATAAAGCTGCACAAGATTTGGTATTTATTATCTATGAAATATCTTCATATTTTGTTGGATAGTTTGTTATAAAATTTCGATATCGGGATCTAGGCACGAGCTAGCTCTTTGATGGTGAAAGTTTCCAATCCAATAAGTTATTTTTATTTTACCTCGATGGTCCTAGTTTATCATTTATAACTTCCACAGCTTCATGTAAGCGGGCACGCCCTTTATGCCTGGAGGCTTTTATTTAGATATTAAGTTCTGTTTACGTTTAGTTTTTACTTTTTTTAATTCTGCTAGAGTATAGTTCTCGATGTTTTTGGTTGGTATTATGGCGTGTGCTAGCTGACATATGGTCAGTAATTTATAATTAAAATAATGTTTTGTGTTGCATAATAATTTTGCATACTATTATATATAATCATTTTTTTTTCAACTTGAACAGACAGCTGTGCTGCTGGGGAGTATGTTGCGCCACTTCTTCTTCCCAGCTAAAGGCACTAGGAAGTGGTGAAGGGTGGGCTTTTTTGGGGGACTGTCTTATGTAATTTTTGACGTTCGAAAAGTGCTGATTCTCAGCCTAGTTTGAATAAATGACTTTAGAATTTTGAATTTAATTTTGTGTCGACATCGGGAAACCATCAAGGTAATATCGGATTAAGAACAAAATCCCGTGCCTAACTAGTTACTAGATTCCGCCAGCGGCTTCGCCCGCGTGATATCTTTTTAAACAATAGCTTATGTTACTCAGTGATAATATAGCATTCTACTGGTGAAAGGATTTTTTAAATCGATCTAGTAGATTTTGAGTTTATTCATGACAAACATACAAATTTTTCTCTTCATAATCTTATTGTAGATTATTCAATGGCGTTTGATGATACTAGATGAATATAATCGAAACACATTTCATCAGTCTCACTATGTAAGAAATTCCGTTCATGTTTTCAAAAAATTATTAAGGTTGATTCAGTGCGTCTCCAAAATCAATTCTGCTAAGTTGATATTAGGAAATTCCGCCGCTTGAATAAGTAGATACATTTGCGTAGTTAGTTTCGGGTGCGTCTCATAACGTATAAACTCAGTTGGTCTAATTTCATTTAATTATCGTTCATAAGATATAATCAACGTGAGATATACCAACTGTTGATATAATTTCTTTACATATAATATTTATTTATTCTAAAACTTAATTAGTATAACGTTGTTTGATTTATCGTTTATGTAATCGAAAATCATTTGGTCTAACGTTTAATATGTATATTGTTTATTTAGTCGAAAATCATTAGGTCTAGCGTTTAATATATATAAAAAACGTCATTATGGTTAACACCCTGACTCAGAGTACCCCGACTCGGATAGGTTAGGTTACAAGGCTAAGGCGGGAGCGAAACGAAGCGGAGCTCCCGCCTTAGCCTTTGTGGTTATTTTTTTTAAACCACCCAGAAAAAGGAGCCCCGCTTCGCGGGGCTCCGTCGACCTATCTTAGCACAGGTGGTAATTAGTTACTAGTTATTCAATTTTGCTTTGTGTTTTTAAGTAGGCGTTTTCATCATATTAGACCAAATAAGTTTTATATCTTTTGAGTGGTGTGTCAAACGATTTTATATTTAATGTATGTTATGTCAAACGATGTTATATTTAATGTATGTTATGCTTATAAAAATTAGTTATTTTAAAATTATATCAATCGTTTATTATATTAACTAATCGCTATATTAAATAAAATTATAGGTTTCGTTGTTATATGTTGTTAATATTAGAGATTTTGTTGTTATATCATCTATTACTTAGGTACCCGTTAGTTTCCCCCGTTTAGTTTGCCCGAGCTAATATTATGATTAGATGCTTCGATTCGTGACCTTCTATAAATATTTCAAAAGAATTTGTTATAGGTTCTTACTGAAGAATTTCGAAGTCAAAGGTTAGGGCTTCGGTTCTTTGTTGTTATATGCCAAGGTTATCAAAGTTATATTCTTTTATGAGAATAATATTGTTCTGCGGTATTTCTTATTAATGTTCACTTTTTATACAGAAAGGAGTTAGTTTTACATAAAACTTTGCAATCTAAATAAATAAAGACATTACTTGTTTTAAAAAAAATTACGGTTCTCAGAAGATAAACCTCTCTTCCCGGGTGTCACCATTCTGTGGATCGCCCGGAGGATACGGTGGAGCATACGGTGGAGGTCTGCTCGGCTTGGGCGGAACATCGCCGTGTCCTCGTGGAGGCGGTCGGCGGCGGTGATCTCTTGCGTTCGGCCCTGGTCAAGGCCCTAGTACGGAGCGAGAGGACATGGGAAGGTGTCACCTCCTTCTGCGAAGCAGTAATGCTCGCGAAGGAGGAGTCGGGACGCGTGAGGGAGAGGCAAATTTCGCGCCGTTACGCCCCTAGTCGCCGCAGAAGATGCCCTGGGCGTCGGGAATCCCAGGCCGATTCCCGGCCACCGTAGGCGCGGGCTTACGGATAGTAATGAGCAATTAATGCAAGCAAGCAAGTAATGACCCGTAGCAATGAGTAGCTCGCCGTCCGATAAGGATCAGGCCCGGTCAACCGCGCGTTGTGTTCCACGCGCGCCTCAAAGAGATGTCAGCACAACTGACGGGGTCCGCCTGGGCCGATGCCTGCCAGGGTCGCGGTAAAGTCCGAAAGGGTTAACTTGGCCCCTGGTAACGCACAGGCAACTAAAGGAACACAGGTGGGTTTTAGTAATTAAGAGTCTGACACACCCTCCCGCTCCGCCCAGAGCGGAAGAAGTTATTTGATAATTTTCCACCCAAAAAAAAAGAAGCAAAACCTCTTTTGACCATATCTGGCAAAAGAAACAAATCTATAGATCCATGTGAATATCATCGTCACAAAGAGTGTGATAAATAAGTAAACACTGCGGGGTACGCGGGGTAGCGGAAAGTGATCCGTTCAGCGTGTGACGTCACACAGCGTATTTATTCGTAAACGATGTGACACTCGTCACTTATCTGTTTAATATGAGGTGAACGGAGGATGGATGAAACAAGAAATATAACAAACGGAAATTATTTGAATTTATAATATTTTGTTTCAATGGATCACAAGAGTCAATTATTTGGTGGTTTTCAAAATATGAGCTGACGAAAATACTATAGATATTCCGTATTTATTTACAAAAGAAAACTAGGGAAAGGTCTGCACATTTTTCTCCAGAGTGAAATGTAAAATCCCAACGACCTGCAAAGCTCTCACGTGAGCAACATGTTGCCATATCTAACACTTTCACGCGTCCTTGTTCATATCATCTGCAGCAAGAATGTGGGTGAATAATATGTAAATTTGACACGACGCGCACCCGCGGAATGTGGAGGGGGGTGTGCCACTTAACTGTGACGTCATCCCGCAGTTTATGTGTTACCTTTTATTGTATGTGACAGGCTCATTTGTTGTATTGTGAAGCGAATTGAATTTATAATGTTAAAAGCATTACTTAAATACAATGTTTTATTATCATGGGCCTTTTCCCGCAATAAAACATTACCTAATACTTGATGCTTATTTTATCCGATTCAATTACCATTATATATTTTATTACCCGCGACGCAAAAAGAGGGTTGTTATAAGTTTCACCACTGTGTGTGTATCTGTAGCACCGTAGCTCTTAAACGGGTAAACCGAATTAAATACGATTTTTTTATTTAAAAGCAGGTATTTTAGCGATGGCTGAAAATCCGTCCGTCCGTCCGTTTGAAAATTATCAGCTTTTTTCTAGTTGATGAATGGATATGAGCATCTTCCACAGGTCTGATCGATTTGAAATTTGGTATTCTGTTACTTCAATGATGTTAGAAGAACATAGTAACCTTGAACTGATACTGCCTCTTATTTGCAGGATACCCAACTCCCTTACCAACTTACAGCACAGGTATCGTATTTGGGCTCATTGGAGCCCAAACCATCTGTGCTGTGTGTATTTTTTAAACTATTTATTGTGACCATTTCAATGAATGGTCTCAATAAATAATTTATAAATAGATAGTGAACATGATCTGGTGATGTAGGAAAGAGTACTAGAAAAAGAAAAATGAGAAAAAGTTTGTGTCAGGGCTTTTTAAAATTTTAACTGTTAAAATTGTACTTGTTATTATATTAATATAAAACTCTAAGTGTTATTTTAATGGAGAAGCACTGATTACCCAATGTAAATAGCGTTGTGTAATGATGTGCTTAACTTTCTTTATTTAATAAATTAGCTTTCGTGTGTTTATTGAAACCGCACCCTGGATTTGTGGCAACATTGTCGGAATTTCATTGCTTCAGCTTCATCCACGTAACTAATTTCGGAAAACTTTATCTCCAACTTTGGTAAAGAACAAGATTTTTGCTATTATTTCCCGAAAAAATTACCAACAACTTAATTTATAGGTATATCTACTATCTAACAGGTACACCTCTGCCCAACCCTTCGGGGAAACATGGCGTGATGTTATGTTATGTTATCTACTATCTACATAATATGTATAATAAATTGATCAAATTGCAAAGAGTCATTGTACACAACAATAATAAAATAAGTAACTCATCAGGTAGGTAGTTTATTAAAATAAATTAGATTTTTTATAAAAAAGTAGTCCTATATTATACTCGGATGTAGCCGGATACAGAAGTATAAGAAACTTAGGTCATATACCAAGAAGAATAATGAAGGAAAGTACTTAACTAGGTAGGTATTTATGACCAAAAGGAAATACATAAGTACCAGTTATAATAATAAAGACTTCGAAGATTTTAAAGTTCTTCTTTTTAGACACCAACAATAATAAAAACGGTTTTGGTTTATTTGAGATTTAGATTACTAATTGATAACAATCTGGTATGAGCAATAAGTTCATAAGCAACGCAAAATATAAAACTTTCACTATTTATTTATATTTTTTTTAAATAGAAAAATTAAGGTAAAACCAGAACTGCAAAATACTTCTAAAATACGACTGACATTTCGAAGCCAAATGATTTCTCTAACGTTATTTGTTGAAACTGTTTCCTTCATTTATTGAAATTCTGACGTGCATTGTAAATTTTACAAGTGAAATGGAAATGACAGGATCCGCCAAAATAATGATTTCTTTGAATTTTTAGAATATCGTAGAGATCTCTGAAAAATCGTATATTGTAAGTGTCATTGTATACACTGAATTTGGGAAAGGCTTATCACTCGATTACCAGGTGAGAAAAAAGTAAGGTTAACATTTTAGAAAACAAATCAAGCTGATTGTTGCGTAAATAAATCCGTTTTTGTTCTGCAGTTTGATTACAAGAGCTTTGTTTCCTCCTCGTCTCTCACTACACACGACTGCTAAAAGGTCGGTCTCGAGGGACTGACGTACGTTTGTTAACTCAATGGTCGAGTTCACGAAGGTAAACGTTTGTTCACAAACACAAAACGTATTGAAGGTGCTTTGTGGTGAGGTTTTCAATTCTGTGGGGAAGATAAATGGAACTATATTTGCCTACATGCAGCCTCTACTGACTGTATGTATTGTTAGTCTGAAACGAAACTTGACTTACATATTGGGTATAGTCAATTTGAGAAAATTTGCTGAAAACGAGTCTAAACTACCAAAGACTACCAAAGATACTTCCTGTCTCCTTAAACATCATCATTACATATAATTCCTTGCTCTTGTTTCATGTTTATTATTGAATATATGTATAGGTATATTATACAGGGTGGCAGGGACATCGACGCGAAAACTGTTATCATGCATTCAGTACATGATCCTGAACACCCTGCGTTGAAATTTTTCGTCGGTTATTTAAAAATATATTTATTTATATAGATAATTATATGCTTTATGTATGTATGTATTTATTGTATATGTAAATAGTACACCACTGACTCCTTGCTGTACTGTCTCTCCTCCATTTAATCCATCCAAAGGTTGTCTGTTAAATATCGCTTTTAGCGATAAGGCCGCGCCCATTGTGTCACCCTATGGAAAATGTCTATATAATGTAATTCAAATCATTTATATAATGTAATTTTTATTTATATCTGTAATTTTTATGGTGTTAATAATAAAGAGTATTCTATTCTATTTTATATTACCACCATCAAAAGTGTTCGAAACGTCAAACTCGATTGAAAACATTCGATTGAAGACAAACGTAATTGCGAAATATGGTTTATTCTTTAAAACAATTTCGATGGCGTTGTTATACTAACACAATAAAAACTTCTTACAAAAAAAAACCAACCGCATTCCAAAAAAAACACTACAAAGTGAAAATTTACTTTAATTTCGGAAGTCTTTGGTTTTGTATTTTAGTTTTTGCCACCGACTTCCGAAATTGAAGTAAATTTTCACTTTGTAGTGTTTTTTTTGGAATGCGGTTGTTTCTTTTTTTTGGAAAAAGTTTTTATTTTTCACTTTTTAGTTGTTGTGCCTACCCCACACACATTCGAATACCACTACCTGCTACCAGTAACAGTAACTTATCATATCATCTACATACTAAGTGAGAAAAAAATACAATTAGCTAACTCAAAAACTACCCAAGCAAAGTTATTTTTTTTATATGGGACCAACTTCAGAGCATACCCTTTCAAACAAAAAAAATAATTTTCAAAATCGGTCCACAAATGACGGAGAAATCGGCGGACATACATAAAAAAAACCAACATACGCTACGAACATTTAACCTCCTCCTTTTTGGAAGTCGGTTAACAAATAGCTCAAGATTGTATACTGCTCAGACAAACAAAAATTATGGAACCCATTTTTCCTTAACCTATAAAAATGTACGATTCCCCTCGGATTCGTTTTTGAACATAAATTGAGATGATGAGCAAATTGAATCAACAAGATATTACGAAAAAAAACTGTTGTTGATTTGATATATGCTTTGGTTATAGTTAGTTAGTGTATCTTTATGACATTAACAACAAAACTATAATCAGTTTCACTTTTCATTTTTGGATTAAAATCAAAACATGTTTAGCATATCGTATATCCAATAAAAACGTTTTTTCTTTGTAAATTAAAGCAATTTGATTTCAGGAGCTGTGGCTTTAAGCACAAGTTTCATACCTCGTAGATTTGTAGTTCAATGAACATTCAATGAACAAAAGATGCTACGAGAAGATGTCTTTCCGTACGACAATTCCGAATGGCTTACTGCCAGAAGTCTGGCAGCCACAATCCATTGTTTTGTTCAGTTTGTCGTTATATTGTATAGATGAAAAGTCGGACATAATTAAATTCTATAGTCTAAGATTGTGTCCCTTTTAGTTACCACTCCATGGTAACAGTTTTCGCGTCGACGTCCCTGCCACCCTGTATGCATACATTACTGTTAACCCAATCACCTTTTCTCTTTGCTCACATCACATAACTTCCCTTATTTGTACTTAGTTATAATTGTAACACACTAACATAGCTTTTAAGTTTTATTTTTGTATCTAACTAACTAACATATGGATCATTGTTGTCTAAATCAATAAAGTAATTTAATTTAATTTATTTTTATAAAGTGATCCATTCTACTTCCATCTGAGGGCATCTCTAGAGAGTTTTACGCGTGATGTTTTACTTCAAATAGCTTTACACATAATAAATATGCAAAATGCACATAGAGATTTCAGAATCAATGCTTTTACGTAGACTTATACTTCATTATACAATGCTAATGGAAGACTCCACCATCTTTCCAGTAAGAAGGACTTTCATTTATCACGACTTCTTAAACGTCTTGTCGTGTCTAAAATCAAAGGCATGAGACAAAGAAAATTTTATAAAGTTGTGTAGTGTGCTACTAAGGTTAATCCTCAATATCGTGTATTCTCTGAAATCGTGTAGAGTTTCAATGAAACTACGTTCGGAATGCGTCCGCGTGATTTGACTCGTCAACAATGGTCGCCTTTGCGCATCTGGACATGCGTTGGAATCCCCTCGGAACATATTTATAAATGCGATAGAATTCTTTGTTCTTCTCTATTTTATGTAAAATATTTTTCCTCATTTTATTTTTTGCTAAGAAAGGTTCAACAAGGAAAAGAATCTGATTATTTTGCGTTCTTGGGCCACACTACGCATATACGTAGTGTGGTCGATGACGTCACTCGACGGGATGTACCACAATGAACATCCGTCTGTAGGGATTTACTGCGTATTTACTGCGCAGATTTTTTTTCCGTCGCTGAAAAGGAATAAATAGCACTTTATTTGAAAAAAAAGCGTAGAGACCGTGTTCAAAAATATACTTTCGGATATTTTATCGCATCTTATAATATGGCTATGGGTGATAGCATTCATCCAGAACATAATATAGTAGCGTGATGTTATGGATACAACCCCAAACTCAAGAGCACGTAGAAGTCGCTTATAAAACTTTATAACCAAAATGTCTTCAGTACAGGTCGGAATCAAAAGAAAATTCGGCAACCTGCTGAATATTCAGTTAGCATAAAAAATATGTAACTAAATATATTTTTACTGGTAGTTCCGCTTACAAATCGTCTATGGCCACTTCAAGCCTCAGTTCACGCTTCAATATTTAGTTATTATTTTTATATCGACTTCTCGCTCTTTGCTTTGCCTTGTTTCGGGTAATGAGATATATGGACTAGCTAGATAGTGGTAATGACGCGGAATAATTTAGGTGTGGCTAATGATGGTATGCCTCCGAGCTTTTTATAACTTGGAAGCCCGCCCTGCAGTTGATGTGTGCGACACAGCTAATAAAAAAATAAAAAATGATAAATGAGGGTGGGTTACCAGGAACATATCATTTTAACGATAAAACAAAGCATTTTTGTCCCAAAGCATCCTTAATTAACGCGACTCTCATATAAAATTGCTTAAAATTGAATTGCTACCCAGTTGAACAGTCTCGTCAAGATCAAAATCCAATAATAAACCGTTATTGGTGCTGCATATTAATGTCTGTAGAGACTTGCAATATCCGCTGCATGTGTCGCCGATGTACGCGTGGCGCGCGGCGGTGAGGTTCATTGTATTTGACGTTACGAATCAAAACAGACGTTGGTTTTGACTTCACTGGTTTCAAGATGTTTTAGCATTGCCGTGTAATCACATGATTTTAAGTGGCTCAACACTTGTACTAATGTTACTGGACACCTTACGCGGATTAACAAGGCTTTACCTAATTAACACAAAAGCGTACGAAAGCCCAGTCAGTGGTTCCAATATTCCCGTTGTAATTACCAATTACGAAGAACAGCAAAACTGAAAGATTAATTAATGAATCGCTGTGATCGCCTCCAACGGGGAACCATATAAATTCTAATTATGAATAGCGCACCCTATAATTATATTGAAAAGAATGTTGTAATTTAATTAATTACTCACTGTTCAACACCTACTGACAAGCGCGGTGGCTTTAATTACAAGCTTAACCAGAAAACAGGATTATTATATTATTTACGATTACGATTTAAATGATTTTCGATAATAATCTCTATATAACGCATACTGGGAAGTTACGAGTATGAACATTGTTTTCAAAACAAATTTTTTAGTTGTATCTCGGTTATCTTGACGAACACCGAATATATTGTACTAGAGAATGCTAAGCAGTTAGGTTTAGTTATAATTTGAATATGTAGGTGTTCTACCTGAAATTAAATCTCAGGTAAATGTAGTGCACAGTAATAGGAATGTGTAGTGTTGATAAATGTCAACATCAGAGTGTAATCGCAATCCTCTAAGCCGCAATCAATCTACGTCAATTTATAGATAATGAATTTGTGATTTGTGCTATGTGAAGCCCGTAGATATTTATAACGTAACATTCATTTGATTCAACAATCTATTGTGAACAGCTGACGTAGATCAATTGAATTATTGCATTTGCTCATAATGGGCCTTATCAGAAGGCTAAAAGTCACCCAAAGAGCAATGGAAAGGGCTATGCTTGGAGTTTCCCTACGTGATCGAATCAGAAATGAAGAGATCCGCGGGAGAACCAAGGTAATCGACATATCCCGAAGATTTGTCAAACTTAAGTGGCAACAAATGGCCAATGGGGCCGAAAGGTTCTGGAGTAGCGACCGCGTACCGGAAGACGTAGCGTTGGAAGGCCTCCCACAAGATGGACTGATGAACTTGTGAAGGCCGCAGGAATCCACTGGATGCGAGAAGCACAGAATCGGTCGAAGTGGTGGTGCTTGGGGAAGGCCTATGTCCAGCAGTGGATGTCTTTCGGCTGAAATGATGATGATGAATCATGTAATCCGCGAAATTTAACAGCAATAGTTAATTAGAACTTTTGAGCACTTGCCTTCATACACCCATTCTAAACTGATCGTTATATGTTTAGCCGACAGGTTTACGCGAAGTGAGCTTAAGCGCTGGATAAAAGTTTTGCGTGCATTTGCGCAACCTGCTGAGGAAAGTTAAGATTCAAATGGAGATTCACAAGTTTTAATACATTTTGACAATGTATTAAAACTGTTAGATTGTCGTAAATATTTCAGGCAAACAATTTTTGACATAATGGAATTTGAAATTAAACTAGGTATTAAATAAATAAATAAATTGTTTATTGATCAAGAAGGTACAGATGGTGAGAAAAACAAAGCTAAACTAGTTACAAGCAAGTTGTACAAAGTTATGTAACTACTTTTTATGGTAGAACATGTTGATGAAGTACATGGAACATCTGTTGACAAATTACGTTACCCTGTCTCTTAAACTAGGGTATACCTGTATCTTAAGTAATCCGACAGTGGACGGCCATAAAGTTATGTTTAAAGTTACCTATAATTTAAGTAAGGACCCTGTCGATCCATCCACAAGTAAACAATTTACAGATAATGGTAAGTAAAATTAAATTTAAATTAAATAAAGAACTTAAATCTAGTGAGTGTGTATGTGTGTGTTTGTGTGTGCATATGTGTGCGTGTGTGCATGAGTGTTCATGAGCTAGGTTATATATGTTAATAGTGATTCAGTGTGATCATAGTCTTGTTGAAGTAGCCACTCTGTAAGTTTCCGTTTAATTTCCCATTTTGTCAGATCAAGTATGTTTAGGAGTTTGTGAATTTTTCTGTAAATGAGACTGCTCAGAATATAAAATTGATGTTTGGCAAAGGCTGTTCTATGAGGAGTACTAGGAGGGATAAAGGTGCGTTTTTTTCGGTTTAAAGGAGGTAAAGATGAATGTTTTTTAAGAACTGAGTAGAGTACATAGAGCTGCCGTACTGTGTGAATTTTACAGTCGGAATACAGTTGAGTTGTTGGGTATCTGTAGGGTTTTCTGGTCATAACCTTAAGTATAGCTCTCTGTGCTCTCTCTAGTTTGAGAAGGAATGTTTTACTCGCCCCTCCCCACACCGTTATGCAGTTTCCTAGTACCGATTGATACAGCCCAAGGTACGAGGCACGGAGGAGTCTCGGTATGTTAAGATGGTCACCAATCCACAGACCAACCCCGGCAAGCGCAGCTTAACCTGATAGATCGAACCGTGCGACTGTTATTACTTAGCCACGAGCTCCTCCTAAGTTCATTAATTAAAATGCTTTTAAAAATAATAGCCAAAATACATGAGCGCTTTTGTGTTGTTTAATATTAAGGAAATCGTGGTGTTAGAAAGAAAACATTTTGTGATAGGTATTAATTTTACGTAGATACTTAGTAGACAAGTCAACTGAAATTCTACATCATGTTCTGAAATAATAATAAATATCCACGATGAAATTTCTTTTGTTTTGCTCTATTGGTTATGTTCTTAATTAAGTCTGATAAGTGGCCCTTGGTCACAATTAATAAGACCTTCGACATATCAATTACAACCTTATTCCGTACAAATATTGTTCAAACTACAGTGTAATGTCATAATTATTATTGCATAAATCACGTGAAGATTAAATAAGTGTCTGGTATGACAAATATGTCACATAGCTACCATGACTCGCGTCTGCAAGGAACTTAGCTAATATTAGACATATTGGATAAGATTGTATACGGTAATTTGTTATTCAGACCTCACAAAGGATCTGAGTTATAAGGCCCAAATAAGTATAGAGGAGTACCTAGCTGCTTCTTTCTAGTCTGTTGAACGCTACGGGATTACCGGCAAGTAGTTTTAGTTTAAGCGGAGTAGCAAAACCGATCGTCGATAATAGGGTACATGTTAACAATATTAATTTTTAATTCAACAGAGATGGGTGGGCCGATGACGATATTTTATATTTTTCTTTATTGGTTACTGGAAATCGTGGTATGGGTTTGGATAAGTTTATATACTCGTAGAAAACTTGAAGTAGTAGCCACGAAAAAAAACGTCTGGCTAGCTCGAGAGTTTTACCAGTCAGTGAAAAAATCGGATTGATGATAAAACGTGTAGATTATTGTAAAAAAAATTGAATATCACAAAAAACCGTCCAAAAAGCACTGCCGTATTTTGATAACACGGAGCACAAAGGGTCTAGCAAGAACCTTCAACTGTAACTTGCTTAGTAATTGTGGACAGTTAATTTTGCATCAGAGTATTTTGTAGAAGAAAATGGAATCAGTGATTCTTCCACGTTTCTCGAATAACACCATCTTAAAATGAGATAGTCTGGCGTCGTATGACCGTTTCCTTTTGGCAATTCCACAGTCATAAGATGCCAAAGAAATCTCTTTTGTATTCGCTCCAGTCTCAGGATGTGCGTGGAATAATGGGGACTCCAGATTGTACTGCAGTATTCCAAGATACTGCGGACATAGAGTTGTACAACAATCTCGGTACTTCTGCGCAAGAAACATTCCTAATAACGAATCCCAGTATTCGAGATACCGTTTTCGACATGAGGTACGAACGTCAATGTGTTTCATTCTTTCTTTTTCGTGTGGTTAGTGACTAACTGGTGTCAGATTTTCGACACCAATTGTTGTTGAGTTTGACGTCAATGTCAATATCATGAATGAAAACTCCAAACTGACAACCAATGCTTCTTTCTTATTTCTTTCATTTTCCATTTTCGGCGCTTTTCGTTCATTTTATTAGATTACATTTTTCACAAACAGTCGCCATCAATCTTCAGCGTTTTCCGCTGAAACCAGCGAGTAATGCATCACGGTTTATAGCTGCACTAACTGCTTTAGTGAATATTTTTCAACTTGCACCAAACTTGTTAGTTTATATGGTCATAAATGGGTCATTGCCGTAAGATATGATGGCGCAGCATGTGGCGCCATCTAGTTTTGTTACGAAGTTGACACTGGTTGGCGAGTTTTCGACGGTTTTTTTTTTTTTTTTTTGGTGGGAAATTATCAAATAACTTCTCCCGCTCTGGGTGGAGCGGGAGAGCGTGTCAGACTCTTACTGACTCAAACCCACCCGTGTTCCTTCGGTTGCCCTGTTGCCGGGGGCCGCGATGTCCCTATCGGTTTTCTTCGAACCCCCGGCAGGCATTGGCCCTAGCGGACCCCGTCAATTCTGCTGACATCTCTTTGAGGCGCGCGTGGAACACAACGCGCCGTCGACCCGGGCTTGGTCCTTACCGGACGGCGAGCTACCCATTGCTCACCGTCCGCAAGCCCGCGCCTACGGTGACCGGAAATCGGCTCGCGATTCCCGCCCCGGGCGTCTCCTCCTGCGGCGGTTAGGGGCGTGAGGGCGCGAAATTTGCCTCTCCCTCACGCGTTCCGCCTCCTCCTTCGCGAGCATTACCGCTTCGCAGAAGGAGGTGACGGCCTGCCATTTCCTCTCGCTCCGTACCATGGCCTGAACCAGGGCCGGACGCGAGAGATCACCGCCGCCGATCGCCTCTACGAGGACACGGCGTTGCTCCGCCCAAGCCGGGCAGACCTCCACCGTATGCTCCACCGTGTCCTCAGGCCGATCCACACAATGGTGACACCCGGGTGTTTCCTCCCGCCTTATCCTAAACAGGAACCTCCCGAAGCAGCCGTGTCCGGTGAGGACTTGCGTCAGGCGGAAGGTGAGGACGCCGTGGCGTCTCTCAAGCCACTCCTCAAAGAGGGGTCTTATCGCCGCAATTGTGGCGTGCCCAGCGCGGGGTTGCGACAATCGCAACCTCCATGATGCCATGAGATCCCGCCTGAAATTCAGACCCTAACTTTTCGTGAATGAATGGTTGCGATGGTTGCGTGGCGTCTGTGTTCTGATGACAGAGAAGATTTCAGGGGAGTACCTGTCGTACCACGTTCACGACGAACTGCTACATTCCGGCACAATCTTGATGATATTGAAAATGCTAAACCACTAATACGATGACTACTTCATCATTTCTATTCGTATCTCTAACAAAATACCTTAGTACTTTCTCCGAAAGAGCAATGTTAGTAAATTATGTTCATGTTACGAGCCGCTATTTGTGCCAGATAGGTAGCGTAACTATGTGAGGAGTGTGTAAGTACTTAGTCTGAAATTGAAAGTTACACCAATCTGCTTGAAAATTAAAAGCAATTTCACTTAATCACATCTGGAGACGAAGATTGATACTTTAATTAATGTTTTCAAAACATAAATTATATTTTGTGAAACTTTGGAGCAATATCTACTACTGAACTACAAAGGAATATATTTTTTACCAGTTTTTCATAATATCGAAGTTAGCGCATTTAATTTCAAATTCACCGAATCTTTTCATGTTCAAATTGGATTCCTCTGAACATTATGAAATGCTGTGTAGGTCGGGAACCTAACAGAATTATGTGATAATATGGTCACGAGCTTCTCTACGTGACCACGTCACTAGCATACATGCAGTACGTGATACTGAGGTGAGCATTGAGCGAAGAAGAATATGTTACTTAAGAAGTTAGTAATTATACACGGGCCACTCAATGCACCCGACATAAAATACCTCTAGGAGCAATTAAAAAATTGTTACAACATTTTTTTTTTTTATGAATGTTTTGTAGTCGTTGAATACATGAAGTGGGCTGCTTTTGTTAAACGACTAAAATGTTACGGTGTATATAACGGCGCAAGATAGCCTTTACCAGAAGTGGTCATCGTATTAGTGGTTCAGCAACTCTAACATCATCAGGATTGTGCCGGAATATAGAAGTTCGTCGTGGACGTGGCACAACAGCGGCTTCCCTGACATCAAAGAGTATAAAAATTTATATGGGAGCCTGACATCATGTCTGTCATCAGAAGATAGCCGCCACGCAAACATTGATGCGACGCTCTGCTTGAGTGACTGTCACCAGCCACCTTTAATCCAACCTCTTCGGTTGTTCCTAGTAACTTCAGAAAAAGAATTATGGTCTACGCGGGCGAAGCCGCGGGCAGAAGCTAGTACATATATGTAAGTAATAATATAAATGGAGAATGACCTCGTTTCATAGTTATATCTGAAAAGAGATTCTTTCAAGGATGTAACGTCACAATGTGTATCATTTAGTCAAATAGATTCCTTTATCAATACAACAACAACAAGTACATACAACGATAACAAGTAGGTACCTACTTACGACGCAAAATAACTGAGCGGTGCGGTGCCGCTCCGGTGTCGCACCGCACGTACACCGGACTTACAGCCCGCGAGACGAGGCGGGGAGGGGTGTATGCGTTGCGACACCGGAGCGGCACCGTTCAGTTGTTTGTGCGTTATCAAAAACACAGATGTTTGACAGATGACAATTTATGCGCTATGCGGCGCGGTGCCACTGCGGCGTTGTCAATCTTACGGCGCCGCAGCGCCCGTGTGACCGCAAATCCGGCGAAATCTTTGCGGTGCGGCGCCGCAACGCATCGTGTGCACAGGCTCTCATGGCATGCAACTTGGTCTTACCCCCAAAGCGCGTCTATGTTTGACTGAATTAATCTGACTAAACAGCAAACGTGGAAGAATTTAGCTAGCAGCTCACGGATAATTTAGAATTTATCGGGAAAATAAAACGCTTTTGAAAATTTCTCTTTACATGATAATGTGTTCTAGAATGTCGGGATCAACTTGCTAGAAGAGGTTAACATTAAGACTACATACCTAACTGAGGATTTGGAAAATTTATTTTAAATATTCTAAGTTTTTCAATAAACGTTCCATCATCACCATCTCCTATATTATAAAGAAACTTAGAATAAGAATTTTGTCTACCTATATCTATTTCGTAGCACACTGGCCGCAATAAAAATACGCTTGATAGATTTTGCGTGATTTTGTTTTTTATCCGCGTTAGACATAACTTTACAAATTAATTTCACTATGTAATAAACATAATCTAAAATATTCACATATTAAGTTATTAAGAAATTTTCCAAATCATAAACACTACTCATTTAGACGTGATCTTCAGTATAAAATCATTAAAAGTTATTGCCATCAACTCAAACTCAAACCATTTATTTCAAATAAACCAATTACAGGTACTTTTGAATTGTGAAGGGGTCGGTCAGTCAGAAAAATGAAGCTAGTTGCCCATTCCAAAGCGTAGTAGGTACCTATGGAGAAGAACGGGCAAGAAACTCCACGGACACTCTTTTAAATCAAAATATTGTTACAAAATATTGGTTACATCATTCGTGTTGAACTTATACATGTGAGAACAATGTAGAAAGACGTGCACGTTAAAAGCGTCCGTAATAAAAATATAATATCAATTCAAAAATTAAAATTAAAATAAATTAAAATAAACCGTGGCAGCTAAGAGATGACCAGTCCCTACTGACAGCGCCCGTTCACGAACATGACGCATGGATCAGCACTATTTAGCTCAACCATTTTGAAGGGAACTTAATGATCCAACACACACGCCACCATCAGCGAGACATTTGAGTGAGCATGACATACTCTCAGCCGCCAGGGCACATTCAAGTCAATGAAAGACGTACCCAGTAAAACCGAGCACAAATCCAGACTCCGGGCTGCTACTGACTGAGAAATCCCTAATAGTAAAACCCAATAAAACTTTGCTTTAGCTTGATAAAAATAATATTCAAAATCAAATTAGTATCTATATTTTTACTGATTTTTTTATAAATTTAAATAGTTCTTACTTTAGAGGAGTAAGCTCCATAACACAAAATACAATACCAAAACTAGTACGATAAGCGGTGACAACAGTTGATGTAGGTAAGGAGCACGCGCATTTTGGAGCGAATATATGTCGATCAATCAATCAATCTGTCCAGCCTTTTCTCAACGAATATGTCGATGTCGAGACGGTATATCTTGTTTGGGAAGAAACATGCGGCGGCTTCCAGTCATACTGTTATTTGAAAATAATAATAAATGTTCTACAAATCACATGAAATTACTTAGCTCCACTGAAACGTAACTTCAAGTCTTGCTTGAAGCTACAAGAGAATAGGTTTTGTAAAATGTGAACGGTTTATGGCAGAGACTAGATCATCTCAAATTCTCAATCGATGATGTATTACCTACTAGCTGACCTGACAGACGTCCTGTCCTTTCAATAGTAAATACAAAAGCAGCTAAGTGCAACGGACACGGATACGAAGGGTTCCCTACCATTCAAAAAACGCCGAAAATACACGTTTCTTGTATTTTCGGCGTACAAGAAACGTGTATTTTCGGCGTTTTAATTTTTAACTTTATTTTATTTTTATTTTCTACTTAAAACTTCAAGTGTTTACTTATTACAGTTCAAAAGATACAGCCCTGTGATAGACGGACGGACAGCGGACAGCCTTAGTAATAGGGTTCCGTTGGCACCTTTTGGGTACGGAACCCTAAAAAATCCATAGAAAAATGGACATTCAGTATTTGCCGAATTTAAAAAAAATCCGCGTAATGTTAAAAAAAAATCTTTATATAAAAACCTAATTCGGACTATTAAGAACCTTTTTAAATAAAACATAGCCATATCGGTCCAGTCGTTCTCAAGTGATGCGCTTTACCAATGGACAGCATTTCATTTTTATTTATATAGATAAATCGTAAATGTAAATTTACGATTTATTCGACTTTCTTGGCCGCGAAAATACAAAATGAACCCCAAAACTTTATTGATTTTTTATTGATTATTGATTTGTAACCTGATAAATGAAGCTATTTTCTTCATCATTAGATGAAGTAACTAAAATTCACGGAGTAAGATCTAATATAAATAATTTTTTGTAACCTCTATTCCCTCCAATTAAAAATCACGTTGATGAACCTTTAAATTGACTTTGTTAAAGTTTTCAGGTTGAATACTAGTTAGAATTTTCATAATCACTAAATTAATTTCTTACAAGTTTAAAAATCAAAATTAACATGTTTTATTTCACAAAACCTTCATGGGCACTTATGAAACGTTAAAAGCTACGTGCACGGTTCCAATTGGTCCTGTCTTATGAAGAAGAGCCGGCAAGAAACTCCACGGTTACTCTTTAAAAAAAATTGGTTTTGCCAGCTTGTTACCAAAGAACTGAAATAACTTTAATTACATTGTCATCGTGTTTAAAGTGTTCACAGTGTCGGGTAGCGCGTCTTTTGTGACAGGGACTCGCTTTGTTCAGAGAAAATAGCCATTTTGTTAGAACTATAAATGTGTTGTGTGTGTGACATAGCCTGAAGAATTGCCAAACTTAAGTGGCAATGGGCAGGGCACATGCTCGTAGAACAGATGGCCGATGGGGCCGAAAGTTTCTGGAGTGGCGACCGCGTACCGGAAGACGTAGCGTTGAAAGACCTCCCACAAGGTGGGCTGATGATCTTGTGAAGGCCGCAGGATTTTGCTGGATGCGAGAAGCACAGAACCGGTCGGAGTGGCGGTGCTTCGGGAGCCTATGTCCAGCAGTGGACATCTTTCGGCTGAAATTATGATGATGATGATAAATGTGTTCTCGTACAGGAAACTATAACGTGCTTGGATGTGCTAGCTTTTTGTAGAATTCTGTTTAAATTAGCAGACAAAATGTCTTACATCTTGTTGACGTCTTCGTCGATTGTAGATAGGTAGTTTCTTATTTTTGGGAGACACGTTATTTACTGTTTTAACATCGGTCAGAGTTCGGTTCGATTCAATCCAATTTTAAGCAATTTTTTACTGTACTGATGCCCAAGATAGTTTCAACATATTCCGCACACCTTCAGTAAACACTGTCATTTACTGAAATGGGTTTAGAATTGATGATACCATAATAAAAAATATATATATTTTGTGGAAAACTACGTGCTCGATATTCAATACTCAATATATTTATTGCTTTCCACAATGTGTACTGAAGTGGTAGGTTTTACAAAGACATGATCATTGTGGACAGCAAAAGTAAGAGAGAGCAAGGGCTTTAATTTGACCAATTAGGTACACTATGTAATTTATCTACAGAACTCTAATCAATTACCGCTACCGCACATACACGGCGATGTAATATATATTAGGTTAGGCATCCATTGCGCCTCTCCCTCACGTTGATATAATGAACGTCCTTAATACCGCGTAATGTTTGCGTCGCACTCCGAGCTATCTTTATAGCCTCTCTGATTACGCGCTCCGGCTCCGACAATTTGATTAGCTCCGTGACGTCACTGAGATACGGACGTGCAGTTCGGTCAGCAGAGTTACGGGTAATTGAGGAAAATGAATGAACGACGAAGAAACAAGATCCAGTTAATTATGAAGACTCAGAGTAATGTACATCAGCGTAATATTTATTATATTTATATCAAAGGACTGACTTTGTGCAGGCTAGGAAAAGTTCATTATGCCGCTTCAATATGCGAAAGACTCTTGTAGGAGTTGGTACATACTAATTATTTAAATGATAACATAAACTGAAAGAGCACAAGTTACAATAATCTAACTAATATAATAAAGCTAAAGATGAGAAGATGAGGTTTTTTGTTTGAACGCGCTAATCTCTTGAACTACCTATTGGATTAAAAAATCTTTTTGTATTTGATCGCCCAATTCTTGAGGAAGGTTATAGGGTATTTAAAATCACGCTGCAAACTTTAGGAGCGAGCAAAAAAAAACACAAGTAGTAGCGCGGGCGAGCGATGCTACACGACGTGGCTGGTTGGGGAAACAAAAATTTTCACGCGGACGAAGTCGCGGGCAGAAGCTAGTATAAATAATAAAATACAAACTCTTCAACTAATATTCCACTCAAGAGCAGTCTACAGCACAACACTGTTTTAGTTATTTCTGCATGTATTTTTTCGGTATGTATTTTCCAGTCTCTTTTGATTTTTCTCTGTTGGACTACAATCAATTCAATTAAATTCAAAATATTTTATCTCACATAAACCTACACTTATGAAATTTCAGAAGCTAGGTGCATGGTTCCAATTGGTCGCTTCCTATGGGCGGCAAGAAACTCCACGGTTACTCTTTTATAAATAAAAGATTTTTGCAATGTTTTCAAATTACAGTGTTAATAGGTATGAGAGGACAGCGTAGGCCTATCAAAAAGTACCAGGTACTTAGTAAAATAGAAAATGGTCCACAAGTCTAATGGTCAATGGTGGTGGTAATGGTCCTACAACGTTCTCACATTCACAAAATCTAAAAGAAAAGAATCTATATAAAAGATAAATAACATAATAAAAATAAGGACCTATTTAAACCAAATGAATCAGACAGAACACAATGTTTTTGTATCAATAATGAATTATGATATGATAATAAAACGGGACACATTTTTTTCCAAGAGCGTTATTATAAAAACAGCAGATTATTTAATTTTGGTAGCCATATACGATAATGATTTTGCGGAGTGTCCCATCTGTTTTAATCGGTGGCTACGTTTTTCCGTGACGGAATTATCTAAAGTCATCCGTACACAAAATACGCGCATTGACGTGGAGTTGCGGGCACCAGCCCGTATTGCCTATAATCTAACTAAAGACATAAACCTACAACTGCTACTTAGTTATTTAAACAATGTTTTATATATTCGAGGAGTCAATCCATCACAAGCTTTCACCTGTTTTGCTATGCATAAAGCTACGCCCGCGCCAGCCGTTCACGAAACTATTTTTACTCCCAGAGCTTTACAGATTTTTGGGATTAAAGTCTTAGTATTTTTTTTTTGTAATTTTCAGACGCGTAACATCGATCGCAAGCCACATACTACCTATATTTTACAGAGATAAATTGCCGGCTTTGTGAATATGAACAAGTCATAAACATGTTCCATGTGGAACAAAGAACATAAAATAACGACAGAGGCTCGGCCTGAGCTCGTGCATAACTTGTGGTGTACAATACCATGGTATTACAGAGACTTTCCTTATTTGAATATGAACAGGGACATTTTCGGGTGTCAATGTAGTGATCCAAGTGCGAATTCGTAAAATGAGGAGCACTTATTCCAAGATTTCCTTACTTGCGTTATTAGTTCACGTGTGTTTAAAATCTTTTTTAAATGTAGGTAACTAATATCCTAGAATTATCGAAGCCAAGATGGTGTCACTAGTTCTGCCTCCGATAGAAAAAAAGACGCATCTAACATTTTTACTAGATTTGAGTTACATACATTGCCGGAATCAGAAAAAAAAGGCGCATCTGCCTGATATATAACTCAAATCTGGAAGTTGTTCATTGTGAAATTCTTTAGGCGAGTTTTTCTCGACTTTTCATCCTCATTTATATTTATGGTGTTCTGGCGAGTAAATTGAAGTCCTGTGGTATTTTCATTTGGCCTCTGTGACGTTACTTTACCGTAAAAGTACGTATGTCCTACTCGTTTTAAATGACAAATAGAAAAAAGCCAGTAATATGCTTAATGTGCCGCTGAAGTGTAAAAATCACCGTAACAATACGTTAAAAAGCTGTATGTTATACAAAAAAGCAGTTTTATATATTCTTACATTCAGCAAACTTCATGGATTTGAAATAGTATTACTTTACATTCGTGAAAAGCTTCGTTCTCTTGTTATTTCTATAAAAGCGGAAGGAAAACAACCCCATTTATGTTGACAATTTGCAAATACAGTTCTAAAAGAGCATAACAAAGTTTTCTGATTTAAAGTGGGTCGGATCGTGGTCAAAGTCTCTTAGTTTTCATCGCTTTATTTTTTTAAATAAAACTACAAACCATTTTTCTTTATAGATAACATAATTAAATTTAAATTTTATACAGAATCCCATTAATTAAGAAAGGCTGTGATGGAAGAATTAATTTCAATGAAAAATTTTAATTATAGCTGGCTTAAGAATCATTTTACATTTTGCTATTCCAGTAGCAAGGAAATTGTCTAAGCTTGAGGTATGTTTACTACTGTAAGTAGAGAACTCTACTAAGCTTATATAACTTCAATTTATGTTTGGAAATAAGGAAAACAACAGACTCAATTCTCATGTTTCTGCTTCAACAGTTACCTAAAACTTCTCATCAAAATAATTTCACAATGAATATCTTGTAAGATGTGTTTGTTATGCTCCGTCATTAATTACACCTCAGTAGAAACTCATACACAAAGTCAATTTATAACAGAAGCGACTCCGGGTCGCTCCTGATAAAGTTCTTGTTACTAAACTTTCAAAGGAACAGTACTTACCACTGACATTTAATTGCTTCTTGATTACATTAATAAATAATTCCGGAATAATAATGTAATTTTAGGCGTCGGTGAACTGGAGTTCACCGACGCCAACGCTAAAATTGGGGATCCTCATTACCATTTTATTGTTAAACTCCGATTTGATTACATACCTGAAACAAAAAGAAATATTAGGTATGAACATCAGTTTTTAAAGTGAAAATAAATTAAAATATTAAAAAGTTAAAATCGTGTTAACTTTCAGTATACGTCTTCTACAGCCGGAAATGCAGGAATTACGATTCCGCTTGGTTGACTAGAAAAAAACTAATACTGAAAATCACTAAATACTTAAAAAGTAAGTGGATAAGTAGGGAGAACAATTCACAAGATCTTCTTGACAAAATACTAATTTTGGAATTAGCACTTGTAAAGGAAAACTTTTTTTTTATTGAAAATGTTACTTTGTTAAAAAGAAAATATTTACTTAATTTGATTTACTCCTTGTTAAATTCAAGGAACGCATAACATAAATTGTATCTATATATTGAAACAAAGAAAAAATATGTATTTATTCAGCAAACCTATTCTAGATGTATTTATTTACTATAAAAAATATATAAAAACAAATGTTTCTTTATTTAATTTTTTTTGTTTGTAAAATACTATGATGCACAAAAGCTAACAACATGGCAGCATTATGTTCATTTCGGATTTAATTAAAACGACAGAAGACAAATAAAAAGTATAAAGTTACGTAGATATTAGAAAGACAAGGGTTGCTGCAATATTAACTTTATTATTATAATGAAAACACTTTTAAAGCTGTACAAAAGCATGAGACTTTAACTTGTGACAAAGCAACATGCATTGGTCCCTAGATTTCATCCAAACGACCGGCCCCCTAATTGCGTTACACACTTTGAATCACAATCCGAGAGTTTTGAAGGATATTGCAAATCCATTGCTTCATAGGTTTGAAAAATGAGTCTGCTCAACAACGAAAATAACGCAATGGACGTAGGTGAACTGTCACTATGTAACTCATTGCAATCAATTGTCATTATAAGTGTGTTAAGCGATTACCCCGCTGAATCACAGAGCCATTTATTTTACTACCCGTTTAGCGTGTGCATTTGGACTCGTGAAGTTTCGTAACGAAATTCACTGTATTTAGTTATGTATGTATTTAATACAGCATTATGTTAGCAGCCTACCGGGATTTAGTAACATATTAGATCTACGTTTTAAATTAAGTACTATTTGGGCTTAACTAGTAAGTTCACAAGTACAATTTTAACAGTTAAAATTTTATAACCCATCCCACCCACATTTGGGACCATTCCAATGAGCCCAAACACGATACCTGTGCTGTAAGTTGGTAAGGTAGTTGGGTATCCTGCAAATTCCAGGTGATGATGCAGCATCAGTTCAAGGTTACTATGTTCTTCTAATATCATTGAAATAACAGAATACCAAATTTCAAATCGATCAGACCTGTGGTAGATACTCACATCCATTCATCAACTAGAAAAGAGCTGATAATCTTAAAACGGCTGAACCAATTTTGATAAAACATGTCTAAGAACCATCGCTAGAAAACCTGCTTTCAAATAAAAAACCGCATTCAAATTGGTTCACTCATTCGTTTCGTGTGTGTCTGTCTGTGGCACCGTAGGGTGCCACAGACAGACACACACACATAGCGGTCAAACTTATAACACCCGTTTTTTGCGTCAGGGTTTCAAAATTAAACAATTTAACGTTCATATAGTTGACATAAATAGATAACTTGATTTTGCAAACCACACTTTACAATTTTTTTTACATTATTTTTGGTCTGGTCGAAATTGCAAAATTAAATTATATTCTCTTCGTAAAAATCTCAGCTAACCTGGATTGAACCGGCTTATTATACTCGTACACATGGGGCATTAAACCGCAGAAGCTTTGAGCTCTTATTGTATTTTTTTTATGATTCGTTACACTGCTGCAGTGCAAAAGCTATTTGCTGTTTGGCAAAAATACCTAAGCGTTCAGTGCTCTTAACGCTTAGGTATTTTTGCCAAACAAGATCATAATTTATTTTTTTAAAGGTTTCCGGTTTCATTCAAATATAATTCTGGGCAATTTTCTTAAAAAATTGTTTTATTTTTTATTAAGGTAGGAAAAAAAATATCAAAACAAAAACTTAATAGCATCTCAGTATTTTTTTAGACCTTAGTGGCCAATATTTTTAATGCAAAACAAAAAGATTTTTATATAAAACTAATGTAAATCTGTTCATAATCTATGTATTCGATCCGACGCGACGCCGACGCTGCGGTAGATACAAAGTATTCCAAACGATAGCAGCAGAACTGTGTGCGTCTGCTACAAACTTATTATCTAACTCGTAGCCAAATTCTGGGCCAACTGTGTTTAGATTGCCATCGACACGCGAAGAAGAAGACAAGACAATTGGGATAATTTATGAAACAGCTGTTTTTACTGCATAATTATTATTAATGAGTATTTTAATTTTGTGAAAAAAGTGTAGATTGTACATATTTGTAGAACCGACTCAATTTCACGTCAAAAGCAGGAGTAAATTAATCGTATAATCGAAATGATGAATAAGGACTGAAGACAGGCACCGAGGCAAATCTGCTGGGGTCGCTAGGGTACTATTTTTACCATTTTGGTACGGATCCCTAAAATCACGATACGACGAACTAGATATTTGAAAATTTTACCCGGCGCTTATTTCAATAAGCATGTTGTATTATAATTGTGGAAAACAGTGTAGTCATAAATTCTAAAATTCATATTTGTTTTTGTAGGTATAAATTTGCTTGTTTCATCCCATTCTATCGTTGGACATTACCGACCTGTTTTTATTGAATCTCTATGATTCTATCTACACAACTATGGCAGCTGGAGTGAGTACGTAAGAGCTTCTTAGTAGTTCAAACTCACTATAAAACATAATTAAGTTTGATAATAATGTAATTTAATCAATGTTGCTTACCACAATGTAAGCATGATTCTATTGATTGTGGTGTTATAGAAAATAGTTAACAATGGTAGATATTCATGACTATACTAGATACGCGTCTGATTATTAGTAATCCAGGTATATAACTGAGTAGGTAGGTACATAATTAACGCTCAAGCCAGCAGTATCCTTTGAGGTTGTTATCGAGATCCATTCGCATCGCGATTTAGTCGTACTGGCAACCTAGACCATATCGAGATTACAGACCAGAGATACCGACCCACCTCAATATACTAAAAACTAAATAGACCAAGTTGACAGCTATTACAATTCTGTAATTCTAAAATTAAATCAATGGTGTCATTGCAAAGAGAAATTCGCCGAGAAGCTATTTCTAAACTAATATTATAAAGAGAAAACATTACATTTTTTGTATGTTTGTTTGTAAAGGATAAACTCAAAAAAAAATACCCATTTTAATAATTCTTTCACCTAAAGAAAGCTACAGTAACATGGGATGTATTTTATCGACTTCCACGCGAAGAAAGTCGCGGGCAGAAGCTAGTAATAAATAAATTAAACAGGCTGTTTCATTTGTAAAGAATTTCAATGAGACCAAGAACCAACAAACATTTTAGAATTTCAGTATTCTTTGTAAAAGACTTCGGTCATATAAGGTACTCAGTGGTTGCGGTGTTCGACAGAAGTCTGCATATGGACAAAAATAAAAGATTTGGAAAAGTTAAATATAAAAGTAAGTTGCTCGGAAAATATTTGATTACTTAAGTATTTTGTTTGTTCTGAGTTTGTTCAGCTGGTTGGTCAGATTACCAACAAAGTAAGTGTTTTTATTTGCAGAGCTTGGGCTATTACAAAACTTTTTCTATTAGATACTCCTCAAGATAAGTTTTAATAAAACTTATGCAAAGATAATAAATTCACCTCGATGGTGAAGATATAACATCGTACTTGTATATTTCTCATGACGTATCCAGGATAAACAGCAAACATTTCTTTTAATTTAGGGATCATTAATATTTTTATGTGAAACATAGGCGCGCTTTGGGGGTAAGACCGACTTGCATGCCATGAGAGCCTGTGCACACGATGCGTTGCGGCGCCGCACCGCAAAGATTTCGCCGCATTTACGGTCACACGGGCGCTGCGGCGCCGTAAGATTGACAACGCCGCAGTGGCACCGCGCCGCATAGCGTGTAAATTGTCATCTGTCAAACATCTGTGTTTTTGATAACGCACAAACAACTGAACAGTGCCGCTCCGGTGTCGCAACGCATACATCCCTCCCCGCCTCGTCTCGCGGGCTGTAAGTCCGGTGTACGTGTGGTGCGACGCCGGAACGCACCGTGTGGCATACCATGGATATTTATATTTAGAACGCCGCAGCGACATCGCTCTGGCACCGCGCCGCCACCGCAACGCATCGTGTGCACAGGGTCTTAAGGGAAACGGCCTGACGCTCTCTTAGAGCCTGTGCATACGATGCGTTACAGCGGCGGCGCGGCGCTGGAGCGGTGTCGCTGCGGCGTTCTACATGCAAATATCCATGGTATGCCACACGGTGCGTTCCGGCGTCGCACCGCACGTACAGCGGACTTGCAGCCCGCAAGACGAGGCGAGAAAGGATGTACGCGTTGCGACACCGGAGCGGCACCGCACCGCTCAGTTATTTGTGCGTTGTCAAAAACACAGATGTTTGACAGATGACAATTTACACACTATGCGGCGTGGCGCCGCTGCGTCGTAACAACGTTACGGCGCCGCAGGATCCGTGTGACCGCCAATGCGGCGAAATCTATGCGGTGCGGCGCCGCAACGCATCGTGTTCACAGGCTCTTATGCCGTAATGTCCCCTCTCCGGAGCTGCTCTTTTTAACGTTTCACATCTGCCGGGCGTCCCGTGACGTAATCTGAGCCGTGATGACCACTTAAAAAAAATTATAATTGAGACATTGAGTTATTTACCTGGTAGTAGATAGTTTTTGCTAATGAAGCACAAACTAGCGAAAAACTACGAGTAGGTTTCTATACTAAAAGTCTTAAGGTATATCTAGCTACTTACATTATCTAATAGTGAACTAATAATGCTCTCAACGCATTTGTGTCCCACTGAAGGGCAAAGGCCTCCCTTCCCTCCTTCCACTTATATTTCTATATATTGATATATGTGGCCAACCTTTTAGAAAAGAGTCGAGTTCGTTATAATAATTCTTGTTATATCAAAGCGCAAACTATTTTTAAAGGTAATCTCTCTCGAAGCGAAAATTCATTTTCCATTAAAGCGAGTAAATTATCTCATATTTAATGTTGAATAGAATGGAAAATTTGAGAATTATTATGAATTAAATAATAACAAGATCACGTGAATGTATGCTAATATTGGTAGGTTCTAAAGCTTATATAGAAGCATGCTTCTATCGCGTAAAAAATAAGACATAAAAGTAAATTCAAAGCTATATGTTATGATTCTGCCCCATATAAATATTTAGTTTAATTGTAATAACTTGTGAAGTTATATAACCAAATACATTCGTAAAATTGAAATGAATGAATGCAATTTTTTTATGCTACATCTAAGTTGTGTCGTACTGTACCAGTATTTTACATGGAGCGACTGCCTATCTGACCTCCACAACCCAGTTAGTGGATAACACGATACCCCTTGGTAAGACTGACTATCAGACTTTTAGGCTACCCGTAACGACTGTCAAAGATCGAGATTTTTAAGTACGTACTCACCCTAGTCGTTTCCCAGCAATTATTTTTGTGCAATGTTACTTAGTTTGCTGTACAGAATACGTAGTTGACAGCTATGTGATGGGTCTTGTTACACTCTGTATAATTTGTGCTCACAAATAAAATCAATTCATTAACGTGGCGAGGTGTTCACACTAAATTAACACTTTGCGGGACGCAGACGTAATAATAATAAAAATTCTATTGTGTCTCGTTCAGTGTCCTTCTACCGATTAATGATCTTTAGTTTATCATAATTCTATAGACAGCTACAACCTTATAAACTTATGAACTACCTAATCTTTCAACCTCAGAATGGCACGTGATATTCAGACGTTCCTTCAACAGCCAACTTATTAAATACAAGAAATATCTTGCGTTTACTTGGACTTAGGTCAAGTTAACGCGAGATATTTATTTGGTATGTTGAGGAAGTCGTTCAGGCGAGTTGGTGACTCCTGCTCTGAACTGAACATTAGCTAATCGAGTGGAGAGTTTAGATATAGGGAGGTTGTTTATAGAATGCCTACAGCCGCACTTCGGACGATACCGGACTGTCGCGTGAAGATAAGCTTGTAGCAGTTGTAAACTTGTTGTGCGTTACTAAATCTTAGTGATACTGTTGGAAGTTGTCGTTTAGATTCTTTGGACAGTATCTAAAGTAAAGAAATATTCGCAGTCGTTTATTTCCTAAATAATGATATCAAATAGTTATAAATGCAAAGATATTTATGCTAAAACTTAAGGCCCTAAAGGATCAAAATCAAAGTAACAAATGCATAAACTAAGTCCAAAGAAAACAAACCTCTCTCCCCTTCGTAACTTTATTACCGTGTTTGGGTCAGAACAACTGGGCTTTAAGCATATTTGTAAAGATTACATCCTCGTCCACATCCCTCGGGGTAGTTTCAACAATCGTCGGGATTATAGCCGCGTGTCCCTGACTATTTATCTAACCTGAAAACGCTGCCCGATGGAAAAGTTTTCATAAAATATTTACAACAAAATTCATGATCGTCATTTTGGGACATGATAAAAAAACAAAAGTGAAATTCTGCATATTTTCTCGTTTCGAAAATTGCCCATTTCAATTAAATGCCTTACACCAGGTAAGAAATTCATTACCTAGTTAATTGAATTTGGTAATTAGGAAGCGCATTAGGACCGCTCGATTTTGATGGTGAAAGCGATCTATGACAACACTGTAATGTTGGTGGTAATTCAGAACTAGCTATTCTGAGTTTGTTTTGTTCATTGATTTTGAATGAAACCATATCTTTTGAGGAAAAATTATCTTATGCATAAAATTACCGCACACTCCATTGTTTTTCTTGTAGTAAAATGGCTAGAGAGAATATTAGCAATAATAGTTCTGTTACGTACAAGACAGTTCTCTTAACGACATCACTGTTTGGTTAGTTTTATGGTGTGTTCAACATGGTGTCAGGGTAATCGAGTTTCAAGTATTTGTTTTGGAGGAAAATTGGGGTTCTGATGCAAAAAATTAGAAGGAATTTCTATGTTTTGGTAGATCTATCTCGTTTAGTAAGTTACATTGTTTGTAAATAGAATATTCCCTTTGTATGAAATACAAAATCACTGTCGTCTTTGATCTCGCTTTAAGCAAAATTAATGTATGCATCAAAAGCGTTGCTATAGTTAAATGTACTTACTGAAAACTGCAACCTTTGCCTAATTGAAAGACACAATTCAATGTAAAGAGGACCGGGGCGACCAAGTTGTGCTCTTTCCAAATTAAATCAGGCACAACTTGAAGGAAATCAGACTTAAACTTTATTCCGCGTTGTCTAATTAGATCCAAAGGATCGCTACGGTCCATTTGTATTTAAAATACCTCTTTTCAAATTAAATAGAAAGCGGCAAGCGTATTCGAAGAACGGAGTATTGTATCGTTTGTAAAATTCTTCAGTTCAGTCAAACTTTACTGAAATTTCCGAAGGTTCTCTATACTAGGAATAATTACAATATATATCTGCTATAGACTGAGATAAAACGAAATCTGTAACAACGTAAATATTCATAAAAGGAAACACAAATATACATAAATAAAACTTTTATCAGGCCAGCCATTATAGTTACAGCGAAGTTAGTTTTGTTTCAATTATTGTGAACGAGTTTCGGCAAAGTTTAATTACGGAACGTGCGAAACTAACTGAAGCTGAATATTTTAAATATTCTGAAACTTTCGGTATTTGAGTAGGTGTAGGAGTTTATGTCATATATTTTAAATTCCTTATATACAGTATATAACACAACTAACTATTTACACTAGGTACTAAAATTAAATGACTAACTATACAAATAAATACAAAAACAACACACTCTGGCGTCGAAATACTCGTCCGCATTGCTGTCTTCCGGAAACGTGCCCAAAAGACTGACAGCCATTACCACGTTGAATGACAATGCGTATTTGGCCAAAGAACGAGCCAGCCTGGTAACGTAAAGTATCGACCCGTTCGTTGAGAAATCTCCTTAAAAAGGAGACGCGCACTCGGGCCCCGTGACCCGAGCGTTTCTATCTCAAACGGCTCCTACTGAGTTAGGTACCCATAAGGTTACAATAGGTTACGTTTTAGATGTTACTCTACCTTTGTACCTACGTGAACGTATACGTCTTTTGTACGAAGATCAAGTTAGAGTCTGTGTTTGTGTGTTTTAATCGTTAACGAAATCTAAGCCCCAACTTTTAGACACATAGCGTAATTTAAACAAAGTATCGTAAAAACCCAATTATAACAATTTCAGTAGCTTGGGATCGAGAAATAATAATAATTTTTTCAAAAAAGATGATTTATGCGCAAGACTTACCTTCAGAACAAAGATAAAACTGTTTTTCAGGAAGAGATTAAGTAAAGTGCTTTTAAAAAACTTGAACAAAATATGAAAGTTCACAAAAGTTTATTCTTTATTTGTAAATTAGCTTCTGTCCGCGACTTCGTCCGCAAGCCTATAACCGTCCTCAAGAATTGGGCTATCCAATGCAAAAATATTTCTTCAAATCCGACTGGTAGTTTCGGAGATTACTCCCTACATACAAACTAACAAACAAATTATACCGGTTTATAATATTATAGTATAGAAAATGGAATTGTGTTTTAAAGTTAATGCAAAGTGATATCGCGGAGATAAACGTCGAAATCGAACTACTCTGCAAATGTTAACCATGGTCATACATTAAAAAAATATACACGCGTCGATGTGACAATAAGTTGAACCTTCTCCTTTTTTTCGTCGTTTAATAATACAATTAGTACTCTCTCGTTTGGTATTCTAAAACAATCCATTTGGAATGTAGGTACAGTTTGAATAGATTACCTAAAAACATAAATGAGTACTGAGTAGGCTACAATGTTTTATCATATAAAGAAATCCGTAACTCTAAGTTAATATCCAAGATGAAAATTCTACAGATAACCATCAAAGTTGAACAAACAGACATAAAGTTTACATCGAGTGCTAACAATATAATGTAATTGGTGCTCGTTTATCGAATAAACGAGCTTCTATTATACTAAACACGAAATTGGCAGTAATTGGCGTTTAGATAAACTTTTAACGATGATTAGGTACTTATTTGTAGTAAAGCTGCCAGTTGTATAATTTGGTACGATGTTATTTATGCTCACTGTAGAACAATTTCCAAAAGATAAACACAATAAAGACCGGGTGCTGTTGATACAACATTATCGAAAAACTATAAATGTTTCTACGAAAGTTAAATTGTCAACAACTTAAACGAAATATGGTGACATTGTACAAGTAAACGGTGAAAACAATTCCGGGGTCGATCTAGCGAAAATTATTATAACAATATTTCAGTCCTCGGTTGAACATTGAAAATGCCTTCGGCGACTGTAAATTCGTAAGACATTCTTTGAAGCTTTATCTTAAGCAGCTCAGGAGTAAATAAACATGTTTATTTCCTTCCCGAAGCCAAGGAAATCTCGTGAAAAATTTAGGAATTACATCGCATGAACAAGTTGCGTTTTTTGTAAATAGCGGCAACAGAAGAGGGAATAGGAGTTCAATTGTAAGCGAAGGAATGATTATTCAAGCCTCTTGTAACTTGAAAGGAAATGTCCCGTATGACCACTCACAATTTTACGGACCATTCTCTAAATTCAAGCTGCATGCGATGTTTATGTTTAGGAATTTATTGCTTGTAGTTGCAGCTAGTTAGTGGTCACGTTCTAGTTGGCAGGCGCTGTGCTGAAATATATGACTATAGGTACCACAACCTGAAAAATTGCTAAGCCAAAAGTTATACTAAACTTTCGATTGCTTGTTGGCTGCTTATCACACAATCTGTGTAGTAGGTTAATACAAAATATAGGGCATTCGATTTCGTTGCGAAAGTCATTTATTATGTGTTTATTGGTAAGCAGAATCTGTCAATGTAAAAATGAAATTGACGGAGACAGTTTTCATCTAACATAATGAACTTATTGTTATGCACAAGTTACGGTAATCAAGTGAAGTGATAGGTCAATATCATTGCACAGAAGTGAAGCGACGTAAACGGGTCAATGTGATAAGCAACTTTTCACATCGCTGTTATACCTACAAACTTTTTATTCAGGTCATTTCATAAGCAATTTTTTATTACATAAATAGTGTGTGTGATGCGACGCTTTATTTTTAAAATTTATTGTTTGTACGAAACACGAATTAAATAAACAGCAGAAGTAAATGTGAACTATAAACGGATAAAAGAAACCCCCATTTTAAAGTCAAAGTCAAATCATTTATTACAAATAGGCCCTTGTATAGCACTTTTGAACGTCAAAATTTACAAAAAAATAGAATTGATTCTAGTCGCCCCTTCCAAAAGGTAGTTTTCCTATGGAGAAGAATGGGCAAGAAACTCCACCGTTACTCTTTTAAAATGTTTTATAATATTTTGTATGTTAAATAATTATATGTGAAGACGATGCACCTAGAATAAAATTACTAAACCATTAGATCAATAAACTTTTCTTAAGTATTGCAAGTACGAGCGGCAACCCAATTGCGACTATCGCAAAGTATGTATGACCGTCTCAATGTTCACGAGAAATGGCTACTTAAGTACCTACAATGGCCGACTCATCCTCATCAGTTTAGCTACGGCTTATCTCACTAGGACACCATGGTGGCGCAACCATGGTTACGCTGTCAAAAATATATGGTTGGTTCAGCAACTAAGCGGACATCAGGTGAGGTACCCTATATAGAGTTATAGAGGTATGAGGAACTGGGTGTATAGTTCACTCATCCTCTATAGAAAAGGCCTCCCTTTTCTATAGAGGATGAGGATCCTCCGACCGGGTGTCGTGTCTGGTGGGAAACTGCCCAACGATTGATGTCGGGAAGTTATATATATGCTGATCGCGCTGTAAACCCTGCTTGCACGATGCAGGATTTGTGACGTCAGGTGTTTGATGCGTAGTTCACATGTGGTGTTGTAGATGACACAGAGCTATTTTTGAAGTGAAAGCTTCTTTAGACGCGTTGGGCATTTTTGAGATGGGACTAAACCATTAATTTCGCGACACTGTCACGACACCAGCTTTTGACCATTAAAAAGACATCAACGCATTGATTACCGCGGTACGTGGAGTAAAAGACATCAACGTGTTGATAACCGCGGTGCCGATTTTTTTTCAAGTTTTCTCTTCTGTCGGCACTCCCGGAGTGCCACTGTTTTTTTTGTTGGTAGCGCAAACATATGGTCGCACTGCCAAAAAAATTATGGTTAGTTGCTCTGCCGATCGGACGTCTGGTGAGACACCCACCATAAAGCTGTCTATATTTTGCTGGCTGCGTGACCATAGTTGCCCCATCATGGTGTTGTAGTGAGATGTAAGCCTTACGACCATCTAGATTATTCTTGATATTAGCACCCTTCTTAGTAAAACGTGTAGGTATTTTAGATATTCGTAGTTAGATTATTCAACATGTTAGTCGTAATATAGACACGTGCTAGTTATATTCAACATGTGATCTCATTATATTAAAGATTTACATCATATTAAATACATTATACCAAAGATGTGGTATGATCTAATGAAATCTAAGCTAATACTGTGAGGCGTTGAAATGATCTATCATCTGGATAATCGCTAAAAACAAGTTTTGCTGAGACAGTTCTTGTTGTTTTTGTTTTTGTAACTATATTTGTTTGATTACTAGTCTATTTATTTATTTATAAATATTAAAATATGCAAATATATTTGGTTAGTCGCCTCTCATTCTCAATATGCCCAAACCATCTCAGCATACCCTTTTCAATTTTTGTCACTACATCTTCTTTTAAATCACACCGCTGTCTTATCACATCATTCCTCAGCCTATCAATCATAGTCAGACTAAACATGCTTCGCAAGGGAGGTCGCCTACCCACATGGGAAGAGGTGAGTTTATGTATATATGTATGAAAATATGTATTAGGTATGTTGAAACTGTTTGTACTTCCCGTCACTTTTCCCAAAGGTTTGTCCACTGCCACGTCAACGAGAACGAGATGACGGCGCCGAAGTAGCGATACATACATTATGGCCGCGTGTCCACCGCACACCACCACCGGGACGTCACGTTCGGTTCGAATAATCTCGTTTCTCGTTGACATCCCGTTGACGTTGTCCGGTGGACAAACAGTGTAAAGGTTCATTAGAAAACCAGCGTCAGACAGCATCTGTCTGGCATTAATGCTGAAATAAACCTTTTTGGCGTAGCCGTGAGGCACACACTGTTATTGTTAACACTTTATTTTCACAATATTTTTTATTTGTATTGTATGTTGTGTTTCACGAACTGTGTCCAAATAAACGTTTTTGTTTCTTTTTTTCGTTCTTTCTAAATAGTCTGTCAGTTTAGCATGCCAACTCTTGCTAGCATACCAGCTGTTGCTAGCATGTCAACCATGTCAACTCTTGCAAGCATGCCAACTCTTGCTAGCACGCCAACTCTTGTTAGCATGCCACTTATTAAATTGGCTTATTTTCTGTTACAGAATAAAGAGGTTTTAAGGATATTTCTACTAACAAGAGTAATACGATGGACAGACAGACAAACATACGAGCGATTCTATAAGGGTTCCGATTTTTCATTCGAACGTACGGAACCCTAAAAATTATTAGTAGTTGCCTACTCTTACTAACGCAACCAGAATGTATTAACTCAACACGACTCATACTGCACAGCTCTATATCATAATATATTGTTGTAGATCTGTATTTTATTTATTTTACTGGCAACACCCATCGACAATGACGTCACAAGCGAGCCTGAAGTGCTAACGAGAACAAATCCAATTAACTGTAAATAATGTGTTAAAGCCCCGCCGACGGGTGCCTACGTGTGATTGTATAGGTAAAGAGCATTTATTGATTCATTATACCAGTTTTGTTACTACACCTTCATACATTCCAAATTTAATTTACATTATGTCACCTGAAAGCTATGTATCAGATACCTAAATTCCATCATTTAAAATATCAGTATGAAAATACAGCTCAGAGCAAAGAGCCAATTATACAAATAAATATACCTACGTTACAAGCAAAACCGCAAAAATGTAATAAAATAAAATAATACAGCCATTACAACACAAAGTACCCCATTACTGCTCACTCGTTCGTTCTGAACCACGTCATAGCAGTAGATATTACGAAAGGATCACCTAAAAATGAATGTGCTTTTATAACCAGTCTAGCAGAAACGCAGTAAAGTACTGAAAAAGCCCAAAAGTTTTCGTATATCATACAAACGAGGCCATTATAACAAGTTATTGTTTTATTCGATACATTTATTTTTACTGATTCCTTACCTACCAGTAGGATCACCTTTTTGGTAAGCTTGGTTTTAGATAGAGTCACGAGAAAGCTTTAAATAAGACTAGCTTAATGATAATGAAAAGCGATTGATAAACATTTGTCGGAAATACGTTACTGAGTTGACAAATAGGGACGCCAGCGCCACCTAGCGGCGTTCGACAGAGTCTTTAGAGGTATGAGGAACAGGGTGTAAAGTTCACTCATCCTCTATAGAAAAGGGAGGATCCTCCGACCAGACGGGTGTCGTGTCTGGCGGGCAACTGCCCTACGGTTGAAGTATATTATGTCAATCGCGCGGTAAACTCTAATTGCGCGATGCAGGATTTGTGTGACGTCAGGATTTTGTGTGACGTCAGGTCTTTGATGCGTAGTTTGTATGTGGCGATGTAGATGCCGCCACAAGTCTACAATATAACGCTCGACCGGGGATAAGCAGAGTAGGTCGGTGGCGGGCAAGCAGTGAATACGTTTTGAAACTGTCGTGCGATCCGTATAGTTGTGTCGTGTACCTACAATGTGTGTATTGCTAGTGTGATTAATTTGAACGTGAATTATAATGTGATCTGAACTACAAACGGTTTTTCTATTGCGCATTAACCAACACTACCCACAGTATGCCCACAGTAGTTAAAATATCGCTGATAATAACGAGAGACTCATACTCTTTGATTTTTTTTTTTGTTAGGGCATCTCGTAGTTGACCTCTGAGATCATGACTACTTAACCGGGCTTTCTTGTGGGTGCCTTAAGTTACTACACTTAAAACCTCCAGCCAGGGGTTATTCAACTATGCTTATTAAAACTAGGTGAACGCTCGCTAAGGGCACCCCTGTGGGGTACGAACCTCGGCTTAGGGCGTCAACCGGAGGGAGGATATCAAGGATGGGACGGGCTGGATCAAAATTTTGATCATGATTATTAGTCGGGGAATTTAAAGCTAAGTGCTCAGCTGCAACAACTGCTGGCACCTCGTTATCGAGCAAGAGACACATACCCTCTCCGTCACATTAACATGAAGACTGTTCATTGCGATAATTATATCAAACGCACAAGTCTTGCATATTAGGTTGCGGGCACGAAACCAGCAACGAGGAGAGATAGCGGGCAGAGCGTTAATGGAATGAAATTTGTTTATTCTGTAAATAAGATATCGGAATCACTTTTACACGTTATAAGCGGAGAGGTGGCAAAGGTACAAAATTGTTCCATCGCCACCGCCCCGCTCGGTCATCGCTCCAACTTCAAGCCGCTGGTTTCGTGCCCGCAGCCTCAGTGTTGTGTAAATAAACCAGCGTTGGTTATGATTAAACCGTTTGCTGAGGTTTACCTAATATACAAACATTTCAACTATCAAGCAACATTGAACAATTCGCTTCTCTTACTGGGTATATTGACAAAACAAGTCATGGAAATTCAAATCGTGTACTAAACACAAATAGGTTCATACAGAGCCATAATTGAAACTGTTCCCTCACAACGTGTTCATGTGTACCAGTGCTACTGATCAGTGACGTCATCTAGGAGCCACGCTCTAAACAATCGATGCTAGCCCACGTTCGGAAGGACGTAAAAATATCGCGGCGGTATTTTATCGCACACTGGTTTTTCAACGCTCTGCTTAGCGCCGAGAGTTGAAAACCCAACAGTATATGCTTTTTCGATGCGCTCGGATGCATACTGTTGAATTCTCAACGCTCGGCTTGAAAGTGCGCGTTAAGAGTTGAAAATCCAGTGCGCGATAAAATCCCGCCGCGATATTTTTACGTCCATGCGTACGTGGGCTTACAGTCTGCGATATATTTGCGACTCGTAACATGGAGTTACGTGATAAAAGTGTTTCGCTTGTGGCTTGAGTTTCGGATATACGGGTTAGGGTTTTATCCTATCCTATACTATTATTAAACGAGCAATATTGGTATACCCATATATATTTGTAATCACGTTCTGGAAAACGGCTCTAACGACTTCGATCAAAGTTGCAGTATAGGGGTTCACTGGGCCGAAAAATCTAAGTCTCATATCTGAGAAAATTCGTTTTCTCCGTATTTTCACCCGAGCAGAGCTCGGTCGCCCAAAATTAAGAACAAGATGGCTACCTTAGAATAATGATATGGCAGCATGGAATTAGTAAGTACCTACTATCATGGCAGCATGGAATTAGTATGTACTATCATGGCAGCATGAAATTACTATGTACATGGAATTAGTATGTACTATCATGAGTGCCTCGTTGGTCTAGTGGTCGCAAGCGCTACTGCTGAGCATGAGGTCCTGGATTCGATTCCCGGGTCGGGCAAAGTGTTATTGGGTTTTTCTATCTGGAATTTCTCAATAGCAGCCCGGAGTCTGGATTTGTGCCCGGTTGATGGCAATACGCTCGCCCCCTATTTCATGGGACTTAAACATAACTGGCGAAACCTCTGCACAACCCTTCGGGGAAACAAGGCGTGATGTTATGTTATGTGTTATCATGGCAGCATGAAATTATTATGTACATGGAATTAGTATGAACTTTCCTATACTATTAAATGAACATTATCTATTTTCACCAGAGCAAAGGTCGGTATCTTAAAGTAACCTAAAGCTCATTGTGGTAGTAAAAAGTTTGTTGATTTGCTTATATCAGTTGTTTTCTGATTATAGCAGATGAGATAGTTGTCTGTCTAGCCACCCCGTTGGATAAATCCGTTTAGTTTTGCTACAAATGTGACTTTCCTATATTCAAATATCGAATAAACAATTATCCTTTCTTTGCGTAGCGTAATATTCAACCTTCAATATTACTGTTGTAAAATTTTAAATGTCACGTGACACGTTATTAATTTGATCCTAGACTTGTTTATCCGTGACTTAATTTACAAATTGAAGATAAATAAAACATATAACGTAAACACTTACTTAACTAAACAAAAGCGTTATTGGTTTACTGAATCCATTAGGTATATATTTGTATAGTAAACAAACTAACAAACTATTTTACTGTAAAGTTACACGTAAAAGTTCATAGTTCGCCCATTAACTAACCAAGGGTACGCCTACGCATGTAACTCAAATTGTGGTTTGTTTAGGGTACAAAACTTTATAGTTAAATAAAAATGTATCAAAATGTAACAAACTTTTAAACGTCCGTCAATATTTCCACCATTAAAGGTTCCCGCAAACAGACGCGACGCGACAGCGTGACGCGACAGCGTGACGCGACAGCGTGACGCGACAGCGTGACGCGACAAGGTGACGCGACTTTAATAAAACAATTTTTACGAAAACTTCACGGTAGAACCATTACCGGTGTCGCGTCATACCGTCGCGATGCGCCTGTTTGCGAAAGCCTTAATACAATATGCGGAACTATAAATAAGTCTTAAAATAAATGAAATTTGTGCTTTTGATAGCTAAATTGTAATCTCTATAAAACTACGCTTTAACTAAACCTACCGCTGTTTTCTATATAATGGATACGTTATCTGATAATACCCTACGCTTAATTTGACAAAAGAATATGCAAAGGACCCGAAATTAAACCAGAGATAAAACGAAACTGTTTGGAAAATTTTAATTGTATTCCAGCAGTGTTTTCGACTGTTTTGTATAGAAAGTTGACCTTATTAACATTACAAGAAAAGGGTCAGTTCAAGTGACGATAAGCATCAACATCAAATATTGTGAACAGAGCTTTGTCCTTGAAGCGATTTAGGGGAATGAGCCGAAACCATAGTGCAAAGATAAACATCAATGTCCCTTCATTAGTTTGTCTAGAAAACTTGAAAAAAATCGGCACCGCGGTAATCAACGCGTTGATGTCTTGGTCAATGGTCAAAAGCTGGTGTCGTCACAGTATCGCGGAATCAATGGTTTAGTCCCATCTCAAAAATGCCCAACGCGGCTAAAGAAGTTTTCACTTCAATCATTTATTTGGTACGGCAAAAAAAGTAAATACGTAACTCAAAAACGAAAACAGAGAAGATGTAACTTTACTTTTGTCAGACGTAAACAAAAATACGAACGTAAAGACAAACCTAAATGACCCCAACCGACCCACAAAATGACTCCACAAAATGGTCGAATCCACAATATATCAAAGTTTCAATTGCTGACCACCATAAAGCGAATTCCTAACTGACCCTTATGTTTAAGACAGACATTAAAATAGCTCGTCGGTACAGGCCGAAAGGTTGTCGTCAAGTCCTAAAGTATTCACAAATTCCCAACTATAAGTGTTATTCAGTTATTTACGAGTATTGCGATCGCCCTCTCATTAGTGAGGTTTCGTTAGCTGCTGGTAAACAAAATCAAGAGATTATCAGCTTAACTTGGGAATATTATTACACCATTGAAATTCGTAATGAGTTGAAAGACAACGAAGTTTTGAAATGAAAACCTTGTTGGAGAAATATTTACACAAATGAAGAGCGCAGATAAAAGTAAATGTTAATGTGGAGTATTAGCTTTCCCTCTTCAAGAACAGTTAATATATTTAACTGTCTCTATCTTCGACGCTGTACGAAAAACACGTTTTTACATTTTCGGTTCGATTTAACCATGGTTGCTTTAGAGAATGTCATAGCAATTATTATCTACACACCACAACAACAACAGCCCTACAAGTTACAGATATTTTACGCTTTTTTCCTGGAACAAGTCGACGGTTGTTAAATTTGTATCCCTAAACTAAGCCCTACCAAAACAAGCACTAGGAGATATATTACGATCCCTGCTACACTTGTTCCGATTCACTATTTATGAATCTCCTATTTTTTCTAGTAAGCTGAACATCTTTTGAAGGTACTAACAAGGACTCGGATTTATTGCGAGTTGTAAATCAACAAGGGTAAGAAACTGTTTTAGTTTTTCCTGATATTCTTCAAAATAGTATTTTTCTCAAACATGCTTGGAAATTCGAACATTATTTTGACAACCTTCTCCGAGATAAATCGAAATTGCTGTTCTGGCCGAATACATGCGGCAATATTTGTATGAAAATCCGTATCTGTCGGGTTTATTTGTGAAAACTCATATCTGCCGTGTTATTTAAAAATGAAACGATTTTTTTACTTCAATACATGGCAACCAAGGAGGTAACTTATGAAAGATTTTATTTAAATTTCGATTTGGTTTGCAAATAGAGCTATTTATAGTAAAGAAGAAACAAATTGCGCGTGAACAATTATCGTTGTTTGTCATTGATGGAATTTATAATTAATTGACTTAGTTTTAATTTCCGCGCATTATTTGAGAAAAGTACCAGGCATTGATGGACTCACGTATGTGGGCCGAGGCGAATCGTCCATCAATGCCCTTGTTGCAGGCCGCGACAGTAGTGTATTATTGTTAAGTTCACAAAACATAAGTCATATTAACAGTTGTGTTTACAGTAGTTATTGTAGTTGTAGTTACAGTAGTAATTTTCTCAATTTGTCAAAAATCCTTTGTGACTACGTCTCAAATTTTTACCTGTTCACCCTTATTACGTTTGAATTGAGATATACGGTAATGCGCAATGTATATATATATATCTTACTTGGATACAGACGTTATATCTGCCAACTTTTGCAATCAATGACATAAACGACGCAGCCCACTCACTAAACTTTATATCAGTAAGTACAACAATAAAATACGGCATTACTTTGTTCAGCATAAAAACGTTAAATTTGTCACACGCTTAACAGATACATACTCGTATTGTAAATATTTCTAACAAATCGACGGAAAGGCTTCAAGCATATAGAGAATATATATGCTGATGTGACTTGCTTCCTGTACAGCGCCTCGGTGAGAGTAATCTCGTTTATATGGGTAAGCAGAGATTGCCTTATCTAGAGCGACGTAGTGAGTATGCGTGTTATGTGCCCACATCACGTATTACATATACGTGTCACATGCTACATACGTTATGTAGTGCATCAGCAACCTTTACTTCATCTCCTGAGAGAAATGGGTCACTGCGTTGTGAGCCGGTAAGTAATAGAGCTCACAATACAAATAAGTATAAGCTGCAACTGCTGCAAGGAACGTAGCCACGTTCTTCGTACGATCGTTAAGAACTTCACAACGCCAAGATCTAGTTATAATCGTAACGCAAACCCCTGAATACGCGCCAAAAACAGAGGTATTTCCAACATTCACTTGCCGCCAGTAAATAAATCAACTACTCCCCCTCCCCCCCCCCCCCCCCCGCCTAGCGTTTGTAATAAGTTGCAAAAAAAACAATAGATAGTAGATGAACGAAGTGTTTGATTTATAGGGTGACTGGTAAACACGTGACTTTACTCATCATTATGAACAACTTTCACTATGGGACCAAACCTGAAATCGCGAAATAAAAATCAAAATGTTCGCATAACTCGTCAAAATATAGGGAACAGCAGAATTTTTTTTTATTGTTAAAAGATAAAATGAAAAACAGATTGAACAATATAAATTTTTGCTGTAGTCGCTAGCTAATACACTGACAATTGATGAACGATACGTGACATGAACAACGGCACTTCGAAGCCTTTTTGTGAAAAATACCATGTTACCTTTGGGAGACATTTTAGGAAGGCAACCCTATAAAGTTCGCTTATCCGAATACAGTTGAACAACGACGAGATAAGATGTCATTCTTATGAATTTTGGGAGAAGCTCTTTTTTCTCGGTGAGACTAGAATTATTTTGTTGAAAAAATATCGCAAAAAATGTCGCAAAAAAAACAGACATGAGTTTATCTTCAAGCTATAGTCTGGGAAGGGGGTTTGAAGTTTGAAAAAGTCTGTTCAGTGACGTGATCATAATCATATCTTTATCTCGACATTAAAGTCTAAAAAGCCTTGAAAACTTTTATTTACTCTGTCAATATTGTAAAATCGTATTTTGCACGTAAACACAAATGATTCAATGCAGTAACTTTGTCTTACATAAAGTACGCCGAGGCTAAGTGCTCTCAGGAAGATACTATTAGGTAACATAAATCAAATTACTAAGGCATGGTTACATAAACACTCGGGCCAAGAAAAAATACTTACTAAAAAGCGTTCAGCTACATTTTTACACAGAATTACCATAATCTGAGCAATTAACCGTGTTGACAAGCCCAGGGGAGGTCTTCGCAAAAAACGTGTTTGATGACCCATTTTCATAAAACCATAAAATTAATTGCTCTAAAAACACTGAAGATTCTTTACTAGCTATTAAGTTGCTACCTTTATTTTTCAACGTGGAAAAAATAATGCCTGAATAGGCATTACTTTTAATTCTTATACTCTATACTAAAAATAAATAAATAAAAATAAAATCTTTTTATTTCAGACACATTTAGCCCATATTGTTGTTAGTAGAAACGACTTACAAACTCTTCATCAGCCTATAAATGTTCCCACTGCTGGGACACAGGCCTCCTCTCTGTGCGAGGGAGTGGGCCGTAATCCACCACGCGGGCCCAGTGCGGGTTGGTAGATGTCACATGTCTTCGAATTTTCGGTTCTAGGACATGCCGGTTACCTCACGATGTTTTCCTTGACTGTTTTGAGAGCAGTGGTGATGAAATAATTTACACAAAGTAAAGCGCCTGTCTGGGTTTGAACCTACGACCTACAACTCGTAAGTCGCGGCCGTTACCACTGGGCCACCACTGCTCTTACAAACTATTATTAGTTAAATAAAAAAATTATTTTATTTTATTTTTTCCCGCCCACTGAGATCCCGGGCACACGCACTTGTGCTTGAACCCAGTGCCCTAGAAGGGGGCTGTCCAGCTTGTGACTGAGCACGTTCAGGATGGTGTTGACGCTCCCACGCCTGCGGAACATCAGCGAAGCGATGCGGCGCCGCAGCACAGTGTGAAAGCCGTCTGTGTGTGCGTGCGCAAACATCGCAGATGCACTACAGCAACGTGGGAACCCCACCAGCACCCTGAACGCGTTATTATATTGTATTCGGAGAGCTTTGATGGCCCGCTGCATGTAGATGACCCACAGATTACAGGTGTAGAGAGTTGGGCAGAATGTTTTAAATAGAGTGATCTTTACCTTTAAACTACACCTCCCAAATCTGCGTGCCAACATGTTACAGCGGACCGCCATCGCTCTTCTCTCCCTTTCTATGTCTCCATCGTCTTTCAAATCCTCGGTGACCACATGGCCGAGGTATTTAAACTCTCTCACTCTTCGAAGAGCGACAACGTTAAGCAGCACAGGTGCCACTTCCCCCAATTTACGACCCCTGGCTTGAAATACCAAGAGCTCGCTTTTCTGTATATTGTACAGGAGACCGTGTATCCTCGCATACTCCTCACACACGCCTATCAGCTTTCTGAGCGCAGCTATTGATGGGCTGAGCAACACCATATCATCCGCATAACTAATACTGTTGATACAGTGGCCATCGATCGAGCAGCAATAATCGATAATGTTGCTAGTTTACATACTGTGTAGTTTCAAATAATCATACTCGTAAATGTCATGACATAAAAAAAACTTTTATTTCAGATTCATAAAGTCCATTTGGTTAGTATTCACGACTTAAAAACAAGAGTTAGTACTTACAATATATCTACCAGAGAAACAACACAAACTATTTATTGCTATCGCCACAGTAATATGTAGGTGTATCAAATCTCCCAGTATGGGGACCGATAGTACAGTCGAGTTCATTAATACATTGGCCCTTTCAAGCTTCAAAAATATATGAACGTCACAAAACTTCATAATATTGTAACAACTATAAGCATCATTAAATTGTGGTTAAGATTTAGATTCATTAATATGTGACTGCTTTTTTTCAGTAACATGGATACAGTCATAGGCACATTATTATATGAACCACTTTAAGATCATATATTATCTGAACAATGTAGGATTCACAATTATTTTGAGTTATTTATTGCTCAGTATTATTGTATTCCTGTGTGCATACACACATGAATACAATAATATCTGAGGAAGTTAATGTAATTCAAATTCAACCTTATTACTACGTCATAAAGATGATTTTACTAGCATGGTCAAGGAGTTCGCAACATTATTTATCACTGGCTAGATTAACTTCAAATGACATTATGTTTTTCGAATAAAATTATAACTGACGCACATGTCATTCAATGGTTTAATAAAATTCTACAATTCTAAAAAAGCATATGCGAGGAAAACAATGGAAACTACTGTCATTTCTGTAACAATGTAAACTAGATTATATTTTTCGGGCAAATAATTGACTTGCCCATGTATGTAGAGATAATTAAGAAGCTTAGCCTGCTTAGATATTTTAAGGCCAATACAGTTTAGATATATTTTTGAAAAGGGTTATTACATATTATTGCCTAATGCACAGCATATAATTTTTGAACCGTTCACATAAGGACATATTTTTGATCTATAGGTTCTATAAAATTTATTGAGCTTTCAAACGCTCACAATATTTTGAATCCTTGACAGTGCCAATATATTAATGAACTCGACCGTACGCTGTAAAGGCTATATGCCTTTACTTCAGTCGTGCATTTTGCAAATCTGCGAGCCAACATATAGCAGTGGACAGCCAACGCTCTGCGTTCACGCTCAATATCCAGACTGTCTTTTAAGTCAACAATCAGGTAGGTTTTAATACCTGTCTTAAAGACTAGTACCGTAGTATTATATATTGAGCCCATGAACCCTTAAAAATATATGACGGTGATGCAGTAGACTTTTCTTTTTTTTTCACAAGCAGACATTAAATGTACGCCATATATACAGCCTTCGTCCTCCATCGACAGCCTCCATCGTATGAGACGCTGCAAAAGTGCGTAAATCCCAGTTAATCTGCATAAATCTCGTAAAGTGTTCGCGTCGCGTCGGCTGAAGCGCGATATTACCGTATTACGAGTTTTTAACATCCATTATGGAAATGTGTCGAACCCTAACGCGAGTTTTAGTATTTTACCAAAATTACCAGAAATTATTAAATATTTATTGATCATTCGAATACTTTACGACAGTTCTCATAACATAAAAAAAAACCGGCCAAGTGCGTGTCGGACTACACACAATGAAGGGTTCCGTAGTTGAGATGAATTTATTTATCCCAAGAACCAACTTAACATTGTAGTTGAAAAACATGTTCTCAACAAACAAACAAACAACAAACATGTGCTCTCATTTTTTGTACCTACTTTCTATGCAAATAAATAACTATTCTATTCTATTCATACATTCCAACTGCAAATTGTCGCTCGGCATCCAATACCACGAATGTGACATTTTTTTTTTTTTTTTTTAAATTGCATGGTCACTTATTTGAACGTGTAGAATGAAATAAAACAAAAATCAGATTTTCGTAAAAAATTTCACATTCGCGGTATTAATATAATAATAATACCTTTAAACCAGCAATTCTTGTATATACCAATGTATATATATAATCTGAATCTTGGAAACGGCTCCAAGAATTTTTATTAAATTTAGTATGCAGAGGGGTTTCAGGAGCGATAAATCGATCTAGCTAGGTTTCATTTTTAGAAAACGTCGTTCAAAAAAAATTATCATCGAGATATTTTTCTTTATTCAAGTAACTTATGAACTATGTTAACTTATTTTACGAGGTCACTTAGAAAGTTTTGCGACTAACAGTTTTTGTCTATAGAATACTGGCTGGTTTTGATATCAATTAAAACGATGACTACTTATTACAAAAAAACATAACATTCCAAATTCGAAATTGCCTCCACATTTTTTTACGAGCAAAATCAAAATACTCTGTCTTACTGAAAACTGGATTTATAACGAGAACATTTTCGCGCGATGATTTTGTACGATTTCAAATGTCGACTAAAACCAGAAGAATCGTTTGAAAGACTTCGAATGGTGTTCATAGAAAAAAGCCCTTCTAAAGCGACTGTTTTTCGCTGGTTCAACGAATTTATGGGTGGTCTAGTAATTTTGGCAGACAAAAAAAGAAGTGGCCCTATGACGGTTCTTACATAACAAAAAGTGCTGGCTTTTTAAGTGAGCAGCGTGCAAACCTGCGAGCCAGCATGTTTGCTCTTACCAACAACGCCCTTCGCTCCCGCTCAATATCGAGTCCGTCATTGAGGTCAGGGGTCAATATATGACCAAGATATTTAAACGTAAATACTCTTTGTAGTGGAGTCCCATTGAGTAATACAGGTGGTACATAACCCGGTCTGCCCCCAGCCTCAAAGACCATGATCTCCGACCTATTGGAGTTATACATCAAACCATGTGTTTTGGCGTACTGCTCACATTTGGCGACCAATTACTTTCTGAGACCACAGATTGACGCGCTCAGAAACACCATATCATCTGCATAGCTAATATTATTTACACAAATACCATCTATATAGCAACCCACTCTGGTGCTGCTGAGCTCGCCAATCCTGCCTCACTCCGCATTCCAACCTGTATGGCTTGGAAAAAGTTCCAGCCCATCGTACACTATTGATCTGGTTACCATAGGTACCAATATTTAAAAATGTTTATAAACTCCGTTAGCAACCTATCCTTCTCCATCTTTCTCCACAATACGTCATAAGCCACCAGATCAGAAGCCTTGAATAAGTCGAGAAAGCTAGTATAAATCGGCGTCCCACGCTGTGTATAGTAAGTATGTGATAGTATGCTTAAGACACAACACTGCACTTTCTGTTGACAAACCACGCCGAAACCCGAATTGGTTGTCATGGACATTTACAGTTTTATTTATTTGTGTATTAAGCAGACGATCACTTTTGATATTTTTTTTGATATTATTTATATTAGCTAGAGAGATGGGCCTTTTGCATGCCGAGCGACGAAATGTAAGTTTGTACGCACAATATTGAGAGATTTACCATGTTATTTTAAGACCATAGACTTCTTATAGGTTTTCCTGTAATCTATGAGTAAAGAACTATACTATGTCCAGTAGTTTCGGAGATAAGGGGGGGGAATGGTCAATTTTATTTATTTATTATTTATTTATTTATTTATTTAAACTTCTCACACACAAAAAGGTACAAAGGCGGTAATTTTCGTTGAATTTATTAAATATCTTTAAAAGTGTTTATTTTAAAATTATATAAAAAATATATTTAAGATCCTCGCAACTAGCCCTTTCATTTGATATGTCACACGGTACTGTTAGCAAAACTTTTTTTTTAAATTTTCTTGTTTGTGCCCCAAAAGTGACACCTATATTCAAAATTAAATTATTTACGTTACTCATTCGTGTTTGGGTCACAGAAATACATATGTGTACCAAATTTCAACTTAATCGGTCCATTAGATTCGGAGTAAATTGGCTGTGACAGACGGACAGACAGACAGACAGACACACGAGTGATCCTATAAGGGTTCCGTTTTTTCCTTTTGAGGTACGGAACCCTAAAAAAACGTTTTATTTACTATCATAGCAACCCGCCCCTGCTTCGCATAGTTTTTACGACTTGATAAAACATCGAGATGTTTTTATGTGTATGTTTCATATTCATTTATTCTACAAATAAAACTTCCGGAAGAAATAAATCATTTCATCACCAAAACCGCATCACAATCCGTTGTAAAGTTTAGATGAACTACGCGGTCACACAGACAGACAAGAAAAGTGACTTAAATTTATAATATGTATGTATAGATTGTGTTATACAAAGTTTTCAAAAGATTATTTTCTTCTAGTACCTATTACCAGGATTATTAACTAAAGGAGATCTAAGCTTCAAAGTCAGCGTTGAAAGATAAATAAATGTGCCTCTCAAAGTCGTTTCTTCAATTTATTTTAGTTATTCTGCTCTTTCAAACACAATCATTTTATTACATTATTATCATTTAATCGCTTTCTTATTGCATTAAGAGCAGATTTTAAACAGTCAGATAACTTTTATCTGAAGAATAAATACGAGAGTTTGACATATGTTTTCTATACAAAAGCTGCCAAATCAAAATATTTATTTTTCAGATAAGATTTGAAGAATCATTTTAAAATTATTAATTCGATTAAAAAAAAAAGGAGATTTGGCATTTAAGAAGTAGCACCTACTGTAGGGCTCGTGAAAGAAATTGCTACTTCAAAGAAATTTACTTAAAAGAATAAAAAATAAATTCACATGTTAAATGCTGACATCAACACATTTTTCACGTGTATTCAAGTCCATATATATTATAGACGCCGTCGTTACCGGGAAAATACTGTCCGTCCATAAACACCTCGCTACAGAATGTCTTCTTTTTATGATCACTTAAAGTATCCTCGCTACGTAAGAACTGACACACTTGATACATGTCATGACGAGACAGTTTTTCACACGCAGCCATTTACAACTACTGAACATTATTTATGAACAACTGTTATTGAACAAGAGGAAAAGGATCAGTTTGATGGCGGTCGAGACCTTTTTGGTGGTCCGCGAGTGACAGAGAAATATTTGTTTTAGCAGGTGGTACCGTAACTTCGGCGACATTCTTTTGAAGGAAGGCGAAAGAAAACGAAGTACCTATTACCAAGCCAGCCCTACATATACATATTAGCAAATCCAATTAGCAGGCGTTAGCCCCATCAGCCATTAGCCAATGAGTTAGTCGTTCGCTTAATGAACCGTGCCGAACATTGGGTGTATCGGTAATTAATTCCATTAAGACGATTTTCACGGATCACTAGCGACGAAAAGCGAGCGCAATCCGACCGTGAGCACACACATAGTAGGCGGTCTGATGGAGATCTGTACGCTGATCACAAACTATCAGCCCATTTCATTGCCTCCTGATAGACAATTAACATGAATGTTCGTGGAGAAACATTTCCGAAACAATGAAGATGGTCCTTCTAACCTAAATCGGTACTTAAAGTATACATAAACTCACACTTTCCCCTTGGGGTAGTCAGAACATACAGAACGCTACCCGCTTTGATTAGTACTTATAATAAGATGTATAATGTACTACTTACTTTTTTAAACACAGAAGAAGTCAGTATGTACATTGTATATTACACCTCAACAAATAAGTACACAAAGAAATTATCGAGTACAAGTTTTCCTCGTCACGTCCCGTGGCAGCCCTGCAGCCTCATATTGTAGCAACATGATGGGAGACCAATATATTTTTTATGACCTTTTTAAAGAACTTAGTCACGTACCTATCAGAGTTTATTTCTCCAGGAGAATTTACGGTTCAAATGTTTAATTTCGAATGTGTAAGAGGGATTTTTATATGCGCTGACTGTTTAGAATTGATGCTGGGGTTCAGCAAATAATAAAGGAAATTAAGGTTATTATTGTCAGACTTCTCTTGTTGTATAAATTATTGACTTTCTACGCTACTTTCCAATAAAAGTCGTCTGTTGGTAACTTTGAACGTCGCATACCATTAATTAACATCACTACAATGACATTGAATTACACTTAATTGAAATAAAGTTGGTGGAAATGAAATTCGGTAATTTACTTCAACTGAATTAAAATCTGACACTTCGTTAATGAAACTCAAATTCAAAATTGCCTGTCTCTCATTTTATATTATAACAAATAATATTCGTAGTCCTTTTTAATTTCCCTTTAAGTAATCTAAATTTAAATCAGCATTTCCACAATTCAATCATTCAATGTCGGAATAAAAAGGTTGGACGACGTGACTTCACAAAAGCCTTTTCATTCCAATAATGATCGTGTATTGTCTAAAATAAATACCAGACTCGACGAAATACATTGTCGAAATCAAACAATCAATTAAATTATTCAGAATGTCCTAATATTCTTTGTGATGTAAAAGTCGCGTATATTTTTTAATGCAAGTGCTTACTTTCATACAATGTTACAAACTGATAACAAAGTTCCTACATTGTATCTGTTTAAGGACATCACTTCACAATATTACGACGAAAAGACAAAGATTTTCCAAGGTTTTGGCAAAGTTTTCTGAATTCTCTAAGAGACTCTAAAAACCCCACAATTTTATTTTTACAAGTTATAAGAACTATGCATTTGCAATTTAGAATACTTTTAGTATAGCAAAACATAAAACTTTTCTTGCGAATGTACAACGACTAAAAGTCACTCATTTTAATGTAATTATAATGTACATATATTATTTTAATGTGCTAATTAATTTATTATCATATTTTATTGTATTATCTTATTTTGTATTGGTGTAATGAATTTAATGAATTGTATGTATTTGTAATTAGAGTATTGGGACTTGGTGCCTTATAAATAAATAAATAAATTTCAGTCATTTTGAAATTTAACTAATGAGGAAGCCAATCAAGACAGTTGCTTTTGATAACTATACCTAAAATCCTACTGCGACTGCTTGTATTACTACCCCCACGACTTTGGAGACTTGCCAAAGACGAAAACCGGTCTGTAAGAGTGTAATTCCAGTTTTTACTGCGGCTCCTATAAAACTAATCGCCTGAAAGGTTCTTTGAGCGACAGGATAATCTTAAGCATCTTAAAAGTAATGATTAGACTTTGAGAGCGGTGACTGATCGAGGAAAAGAATATTTAAAACAAATGAGACTCGAGAGAGAGAGGCTTGTTTGTTTACAACAGGCAACAATCAGGCTAAGCGTATACTGAGACGCAGGTTCACGCAGCGCAGGGCAGAGCAGATTTTTTAATGCATGAACGTACTGACACCTGCGTATGCTTTGACGCAGGCACGTGCGACGCAGACATGTGTCTGACCTGCTCTGCGTCTCGTTGTAGAGCCGGCACAGATTTCTGCGCGACGCGTGCAGATCGTCACTTGTTTATTACCACTGATTCATAATTTTGTTTCAATGACAGATTGTTTATTTATTTATTAAAAAAACAACTTATACTAACAGTTTGACGAGTAGCTAGGACGCGAATGTGTCTGTGTAGCTGCGTCGCAGCATGCGCTCGCGGCCTATGTCTGCCTCGCCTGCCCTACCCTGCAAAATCTGTACTGTGCTGCGTCACCTACGTCTCAGCATACGCTTAGCCTCATGAATCTATTCAGATTTATATAATCTCATTAGCTTCTGCCCACGACTACGTCCGCGTGAAATTTCCTGAACATACTCCCCCCCGACCCACTCCGTCGTATCGCATCGCCTGCCCGCGCTATTATTTCGTTTTTGCTTAGCATCCTTTCTTACTTTTTTCTTTTTTCTCGACTCCTAAGCGTTCTGACGTGATATTAAAGCCTTTAAGCCATAGTAGATACAAAAAACAACCTCATGTTTGGAACAAGAAAATAATTGCACCGATCAAAATAATAAGGGTACACTACAGCGACGTGTCTACAAAATCTGTTACAGATTGTAACAGATTTTGTAGACACGTCGCTGTAGTGTACCCTTATTATTTTGATCAAAAACAACGTGTCTACAAAATCTGTTACAATCTGTAACAGATTTTGTAGACACGTCGCTGTAGTGTACCCTTATTATTTTGATCGGTGCAATTATTTTCTTGTTCCAAACATGAGGTTGTTTTTTCGTGTACAAAAATATCAAATGTATGCCTATTATTTTTTGCTGTTTATGTGAGTCAGATGGACCCCTCACAGAACACATAAGTTTACGATTCTTGGAAGGTGTCCAGGAGACTCCCGTCTGTTGCCAAAGCCTACATGTTCCGCTCTTCATAAAACTGTCGGAGTTATGCAAAAAACGTTTGAATGTGAGAGTAATAATTATATAGTGCAGCGTAATTGTTATGTGCACGTTGCCTAACCTAACAGAGGCTGAAAATAAAGATCAAAACGCTTTTTATGACTGTTCATTGTGAAAACTTTTATTTATTGGCTTGCGAATAGTAATTTCCTTGTTTGATGGACGTACGGACTATTTTAGCTGCGGTCTCACCACAGTTGCAACGTGTAAATAGAGTATGTGGAGTGTTGTCTCTTACCTGAAACAAAAAGAAAACAAAATGATAAATAACTACATAAAAAATAAATTAATCTGCCTATCTTTTTCCCAACTATGTTGGGGTCGGCTTCCAGTCTAACCGGATGCAGCAGAATACCAGTATTTTACATGGAGCGACTGCCTATCTGACCTCCACAACCCAGTAACTAGGTAATACGATAACCCTTAGAAAGACTGGTTGTCAGACTTTTAGGCTTCTGTCGACCCGTAACGACTGTCAAAGATCCACGAATGACAGTCGGGACCAACGACTTAAAGTGCTTTCTGAGGCACGAAGTAGTCTCGGTGTGTAGAAATGGTCACCCATCCACGGATCGAACCCGGCAAAAACCTGATGGATCAACCCGTGTGGCTGTTAGTGCAGCCACGAGCTCCTACGATAAATAACTACATAATCTCTTGTAATACTTTTGATTTTTCTACAGTCAAAATAGACGTTTACTAAACACCAAAGACCAAAGCTTTCACAGCGTAGCAGTCGTAGCAGTGACGTCATCACGTCGGCTACGTCGTAGCAATCGCGTAGTCCAGAGGACTACGCGGTACTTCACACTACTGTTTTTTTTAGTCATCTAAATACAACGGCGCGGTGGCTGTTTCATTTATTTAATATCATAAAGGGGCTTTCACTTTCCTACCAAGGTGTCATAAAATAGTATCAATTTGTCTAAGCACAAAGAATATCTTCCAAACTCAGAGCCATAAGTTAAGCTGTCATAGTTCACGACTTTCTAAAGTTCCCGTTACGTGAGTGGTTTGAACAGGGTCTGTTTTTCCAACTGTGTCATAAATCCTAGGACAAATCTTTGAGGAGCGAACGTAGCTCGTTTGTAACCCGTCATCAGCAAACTGTTTTGAGGTATTCAGACAAAAGTGGTTGCGTGTTTTCACTTTCGCTCTATTAATCGATGAAAGCAGATTGTTTCATCGTATTCTAAACATTTACATAAAAACATAACATCACGCCTGTGAACCCCCGAAGGGTTAGACAGACCTGTACCTATTGGTACACCAACATTTCGCCAGTTATGTTTAAGTCCCATGTAATTAGGGGTGAGCCTATTGCCATCAAATGAGCACGAATCCGACGACTTCGGGCTGCTACTGAGAAATTCCTCATGGAAATCATTTATATTATACTTAACTAGTACCTATTAGTCCACTGTCCTTAGTTTTAAACGCTCAGTATTGGTCGAGATATTAAAGCAAACGAGCAGTCTACGCTTTCATAAGTCATCATAGTTTCAACTGTATTAGGCAAGCGTTTTCACGAACTTACGTAAAAAATATAGTAAAGATATTAGAGAGTAACGAACGAATAACGTTTATGTAAATTCTTTATGATGTATTTTTGCCACTTTCTTTTAACCTTTCAACCGCTTGCACAAATGGTTTGATATCAAATTCTCTACAAACGTAAAACGAACACATTTGGTACATTATGAAAATACCAGAATTATGTCTTACAATTTATATATTAACCCAATTTCAAATATACCTAGATACCGCCTCACCCTGAATGTCTGAGGTTCTGCTAACATACCAGAGTAAATATCAATCTAGATGAAATCTTGCTGTTTACATTTCTCACAAACTTTGATATTAAAACCTAGGCTCATAAATTTGGATCATAAAATTGGCTGATTTTTTAGAACAACCTCATCGACTCGATAACTCTCTCATAATGCAAAAAAACATTCTTTTTATACCATAATAAAGTTGTAAAAAAAATTAGGTCTCATAAAAAGATGTGTGCGATATCGACAGCAGGACAGACGCAGATAAAGTACTGATACGATTCGAAGTTTACTGGTAGTAAATCAAATATTGCTACCATTAGTAACACCAGTAACATACCTAACCCTCGTCCACAAAACCATAAGAATTGCTTGATATTTTTTTAAGAAATGAAAAGTCTCAAACTCGCGCCTTCATTGAAAATAATGAAGTGTTCACTGTCGTCCGTCGAGCAGTCGAGAACTGTCTCTTGTCTGTTATTAATGGAGCAGAGACGGTCTGAATCGTTATGGATAATAAAAAGAACATTGTAAATGCCTTCTTTTAGGATTGCCTCGCTACAAACGAATGACGATTGTATCCGTCGTTGGCAGGCAGGAGTCGACTTTTTGCCCGTTTCGGAGTGTTGCCCTCGCTGTAACTCCAAAAGTGACGCGTTTTAGTTGGGCACAAATTGCCACACCAAAGTTTTTGTGGGTTCGGATTTGAAGACAGTGAAATTAGTTTGACATGAACTTTACAGCTCATTTGAACGTTATGGTTTTCCCTTCAATTCGCTACCAAGTAAAAAAAAAACAGTGGCACTCCGGGAGTGCCGACAGAAGTGAAAACTTGAACAATTTTACTGTGCAGGAAATACTTTTCTTTTCTGAAGTCGGTAAAAAAGGAAAATGTCAATCATGTCGTTGTCATGTCTCAATGTTTGGAATGTCATTAATCCCAAAGAAAATGTATCGCGCGTTGATGTCTTTTTAATGGTCAAAAGCTGGTGTCGGTAACAGTGTTGCGAGTTCAATTGTGTTTCCCATCTCAAAAATGCCCAACGCGCCTAAAGAAGTTTTTACTTCAATAACACAGTTTTATTACCTGACAGCGGCACTACAATAAACATTAAAAAAATTATTAGGTGCCATACGAAAACCAGCCAATTATTTTTAACTACGTGGCAAATTGAAATATTGACATGAGTACACAATTATCATTTCAGTGCTCAGTAACATCACCACACAATACTTACCTGACAAGATGGGTTTATTAATTGGGTTTTCGTTACGTTCACAGAAAATAAAAATAATTGTTTTACTTTTGATATACCTATTTTGGAAATCCCGTGAGATACGTACAGTAATACTGCAATGCTCTCTCTTTGCCTAGCCTTATCCTCTCATTTCCCCTCTCATTTCATTTGAGGTCGGCTCTCCTCGTCATTCTTCGCCAAATATTTCGGTTCTGGTCGTCGAGTCATTCACTTGGGCTTGCTTCAGGGGGCTTAAAACGGCCGCTTTGGCAGAATCATAATATTATGAATAACACAAACTGACAATTCATATCAAATAAAAATTTCAAATTCATTTATTTTAAAAAGACAACTTATTGGTCCACAGTAGGTGTTTGTAGTAGGTACACGTAATATAAATTTAAAAAACTATTCACATAATATAACATTGAAGATACTATAAAATCAACAATAAATTAATTAAAATATTCACTAAGATGTCATATTTCAATAAAATAATTCATATTACGCAATTCATCTGTTTGACAGTTTTGTATTTTAATGAAATAAATAAAAATATCATTTGATTAATGAAAACGGTAAAGAAAAATTATCCGGTAAAGTAATGGTCTTCATTTTTTTCATGCGGGCAATATTTACACCAAATATGATTCTGATATGAATTGAATTGAATATGATTCAGCTAAAATATGTGTCACCATAGAGGAATGGCTGGGAATTCAGAAAATAAATTGCTTTTAGAAGAATTGCTTAATGTGGCCGTTTTAGGCCCCCAGGTCATTGTTGACTACAGACATCCATCCATCCATCCATCCGTCTGCCTCGCTTCTTTGGACCTGAATTAATGTAGAGGACTTGCTTAGTCATGTGTTCCTCAGGCCTTCTCATTACATGGCCATACCACCACAGGCACGCTTCAGAGAGTTTTTCTTCGATTGGGAGGATTTTAAATCTTCCTCGGTTATGCTCGTTTCTTACTCTGTCCTTAAGAGTGACACCTCCTGCCCATCTCTGCATCCTCATATAATAATACTGCTATGCTATTGCATTAAACTATTGTTTACAAAACATTCATTTTCATTCAGTAACCAAAACAGTGTGTCACCAGTCTGTAGGTGACACACTGTTAGTATATTCACGAAAGGTACTATGCTAGTACCTTTTCGTGGTCGTTAACAACATTCGTTTTTAGGGTTCCGTAGTAAACAAGGAACCCTTATATTTTCGTCATGTCCGTCTGTCTGTCTGTCTGTCTGCGGTCTAGCTCCGAGACCCTTAGTACTAGAAAACTGTAATTTGACATAGTTATACATATTAATTATGCCGACAAAGTGGTAAAACAAAATTTGAAAAACATTGTTTTTAGGGTACCTCCCATACACGTAAAGTGGTGATGTTTATTTTTATTTTTTTATCCCATGATGTGGGGTATCATTGGAAAGGTCCTTCAAAAACATTGTGAGTTTGCCTATACCATTTTTGGATTCAGGGATCCATTTGCGAAATATTAAGCTTTAAAGTGCTAATTTTTGTTAGAGTCAAGTGTCCGTCCCCCCCTGCCAGCTAAATGGTTGGTTTAAGATGTGTGAAAAAAAAATCACAGTAGTAGTTTATATAACGAAATGAAAAGGAAAACTATCACAGCTAAGAAGACTTTACAAGTTAACGAGTTATAATCGACCAACTTAACTTTGCAGTTGCAAGAACATGTTTTCCCATACATTTCGTATGGGAGAACATGTTTATCAACTACAAAGTTAAGTTTGTTTTTGGGATAAATTCATCCTAACTACGGAACCCTTCATTGTGCGTGGTCCGACACGCACTTGGCCGGTTTTTTATTACCTACAGTTGCCACCTAGTCTACTCTCTTTTGACTTAGGTGTGTGACCTGTTAAAGACGAAGTTTTATTGATGAACGAATGTGCAAGTAATTTAGAAGCTAAGTTTGTTTCTGTAAAGAATTTAAGTGGTTTCACCTGTTGTGATACAGGGAGCTTATATGAAAATTAAGTGGATATTTACTATAGGTATTATAATTTGACTTAATTATCATATCGTAAACATATCTTCGTAGGTACCTACATGTTTTACAAGCTCATAGTTTAATGCGATGGACAACTTCGTCATGAACTTCTAGACCAGTCTTCGAGATCAGTCAAAGCTGCACTTGAGTTAGTTAGAAACTGTTACAAGCGACTCCGCGAGTCTTTGAGAATTCTAAATTCTAGTTTCTACTGAGCGCTGAGCGCATACTTTTGGTTCTTTAAAAACTTCACAAAAGCCTTTGAAACTGGTTAGCTCGTACCTTGGGGAAATATTTACCAACGGACTAATTTGTTTTCAGATTACTTAAAGCAAAACTACGTAACAAAGATGTTCTTATTTTTTTTTTTTTTCACGAAATATAAGGCGCTTTCGATTATTAATTTAATAAAAATTAATAATTAATAAATAAATTTTCAGGCTTCATATAGAGTAGAAAATATTACACGTATTATGTTATGAGAGTATTACCTTAATTACTCTGCATTTCAGTTAAAAAACAGTGGAGGAAAACATCGTGAGGAAACCGGCAAGCCTGAGAGATATTTTCCGACGGTATGTGAAGACAAGTCAGAGGCCCATGGGCGGCTTTAAAACTCTGACACCAGGTCAAAGTCAAAATCAAATCATTTATTTCAAATAGGCCCATGTATGGCACTTTTGAACGTCAAAATTTACAAAATAATAAAATTGATTCTAGTCGCCCCTTCCAAAAGGTAGTTTTCGTATGGAGAAGAATGGGCAAGAAACTCCACCGTTACTCTTTTAAAATGTTTTACAATTATTTGTATAGGTACGCACATTAGTTAAATAATTATATGTGAAGACGATGCACCTAGAATAAAATTACTATACCACAATAGGTAAAAAGAATTAAAAATGAAGCAACGACAGATAATTTAATATGTGATAGATACATGGTGCTCACATATTTACAAACATTGTAAAAGTAGACGATTTTCCTAAAATTTTGTAATTAATAAGTCAGTGTGTGAGGAAGTAATCACAGAATGTAAAATCAATGTCATAAAACACAAAATAATAAATTTTACAATTAAATGAGCAACCAGTTTGATTTTGTCTTGATTCTAAATTGTCCTATGGAGCAGGACCAGCATGTTTCCACCACTCTTATCTTGGATATAACCCTCTAATTTGTAATATGCTTGTTTACAAAGTGTACTTTTAATATGAGTTTTAAATTTTCTTTCATTTAATTGCAATATATCACTAGGTATTTTGTTGTAACATTTAACACTGTAACAGTAAGTATTTAGTACCCCATAAAAGATGTATGTACTTTAGATAATCTGAAAAATGGTTGATCTAGTTTATCTTTATTTCTAGTATTAAAATTATGTCTATCACTTATTTTATTAGAGAGATGTGGATTTTTCCTTACATACATAATGTTTTCATAAATTAATTGGCAAGGTACCGTCATAATATTAATCCTTTTAAAAAGTTCCCTGAGAGATTCGCGGCGACGTAGATTATAAATGGCTCTGACAGCTCTCTTTTGCAAAATAAAGATGGATTCAATGTTAGCAGCCCGACCCCACAGTAAAATGCCATACGACTTAATGCTGTGGAAGTAGCTAAAATAGACCAAACGCGCGGTTTCTACATCTGTTAACTGTCTTATCTTTCTAACAGCATAAGCGGCCGAGCTTAACCGCCCCGCAAGAGATGTTATATGAGGTCCCCATTGTAATTTCTCGTCTAGCGTAATTCCTAGGAAAACCGTTTGATTAATAAATTCCAGTTTTTCTCCATTCAATATGATATCACATTCGCTACTTTTAACATTAGGTAATTTAAATCTAATGCATTTGGTTTTTTTTTATTAAGTAGGTACCAGATTATTTACCGTAAACCAATCACTAACCACACGAAAAGAAGAAGATTTCACTTCTTACGCTGGACAACGCTTAGATATTAACCTAATTATGTATTACCAAACTTAGCCAGACGTTCAGTTTAACATTTTCAACTGAAGCCACAGTCTGGAACGATGCCAGTTGAGTACGGGTCGAGCTTGAATAATATTGTAATTCGGCCATTAACAAACTGTGACTAACCGTGTCTCAGTGCCCTGAATAAATTAATATTTACTCTTTGTGTTTCCATGAAATTGGTACACGAAAATAGAACCATTCCCGATATCCTACAATACTTCCCAGAGCCACTTTAGCTTTTATAAATCCTGATTTAAAAAAAAAAATGTAAAGTTGAAATAAAAAACAATACAACATACATAAACTCACGCCTTCTTCCAATGCCACTTGCTACGATCCTTACATACTCCTTTTGCCTCGTTTACGTTCATACACCTGGTCACAGGCACGCCGGTTCCGTGTACTAAGCACCTAACATTCCTGAAGGACAGTATAGATATAATAGTATAAATTTTTGAAAATACAAAAACAAAAAATAGTCATTTACCCAAAAATGTTTAGGTATAATTCTCAATTTAAAACAAAGCGTTACGTAACACTGGCCTTTCTGAAGAACATCACCAATAAGGTCAGTATTTGTCTTCCTAGGGCGTCCCCGCCCGGCCCTTCCCTTCACATCTGCCTCGTAAATACATTTTGTTAGTCGCCTTTCATTCATCCTCTCAACATACCCAAACCATCTCAGCATACTCTTTTCAATTCTGTCACTACATCTTCTTTTAAATACACCACTGTCTTTCACATCATTCATTAGCCTATCATTCATAGTCAGATCACAAATACTTCGCAAGGAACGCATTTCCACAGCATTTTTCTACTTTCATGCTTGTTAAAAACAACACAAATAGTATTGAAATGGTAACCGAACACTTACATTCCGTTACCGAAATAGTAAACGGAAATAGTTTTTCACTAGTAACACAATAGGCACAAAAATTGGGCAGCTTTTTGTTTTTGGGCAATAGCCAATATTCTCACACAGGGTGGCTAACTACTTGGATTTCCCATGGATTTGTTGCTAGTTTCCGAAGTAGCTACACTGTTCGATGTTAAAGCAGTCCTTTTTCAACATCCCAGTGATAGATGAAAGGGTTACAAGCCATTCTTTTTGCTTTGGCAATGTTACGAACTTTGAAATATTCTTACAGCTTTCCCGAAAACAGATGATAAGAAATATCGCCGAATTTTCCAGTCCTATTAGTTACTGACAGCAGGGTTATCGCTTTATATATTTTCACTCAGTTAAGTGGCAAACGGATGCGTAGGTAAGTGTTGTAGAAGCTTTACTGAGACCCGGGGTTAATGTTTCGTTATAAATAAAATAGAACGGCGATTGAAAGAATTGAATTGGTTATTGAAATAAAATATTTGATCTTCAAAACCGAATCCCTTGCTACTGGCATTTTTTATAAAAATTTCCAGTAGCAGTCACAAAATTGATGCAAAAAGTCCATGAACGAAAAGAAACGTCAATTGGAACCATAAGTACAAAGAATGCAAATGAAAGCGGTTCTCGTTAGTAGAGTTCAGGATTCGAACCTCCGATTCCGGGCTCCGGCGCCGCCATGTTGAAAGGAATGGATGGAAATTGGAAACCTGCGGTGACCTAGACCTTTGAATGATGACATGTTCATTGAATGTGAACGTTTTCCGAGTACTCGTATTGAAATTGGTTTGCTTTTATTTAGAGTGTTGGTACAAGAATATTTTACAGTTTTACAATGTTAAGATACTATTAAAAAGTTTTTTACGGAGGATATTTAATAAAACCTACCCTGCCTACCTTCTATTTTATTTCAAAATATTTAATAAAGACATTTGGCATTTTTATTTACAAAAAATATCTGTTTGGTTTCTATTGCGCTTTCAGAAATAAAACTCCACGAGATATAGCTACAAACGGCTACAATATCAAACTATATATTTCCAGTATAAGCTGATCTCGCATTGTATAGTATTTCCGTACAATGCGGGGTCAGCTTCAACTGGATTTGTATAGCTTGATGTGTAGCCGTGTGTACAAAACAATTCCTTGCTTTATTAAAAATATCAAACAAAAACTGCTGAGCAACTTCAATAGCATTGTAATACGTCATACACTTCGTTCACTCGTCCTCACTCGTCTCGCTCCACATTCTTACTTCCAGTATTTTAATTAGTGAAGCATTTCTTCACTGCGGTCTCTCCCGTAATTCCGCATATTTTATGAATATCATGAGAGATGCGCTGAATGAGACGAGGGAGCGATAGTATAAAAGATTGTAAGCAATTGTGTTACATAAAAACTGTCGCTACATTAATTAAAAAGCTCCTGAAATGTTTACAAATGAAGTAGTGAACGATCGCGGCACTCCTAGCTAAATAGATGAGTCGTTGAACTTGGCAGCAGTTCACGTTGCTAAAGTGCACATGGGAGGCTATAATTAGAACGTAGTTATTTTGGTAACTGCACGCTCTTACGTTAATGTCGTAGGCAGACACAAATGTGGTGTGTTGACATCTATAATGTAGTGCACCTGATTTACGAACTAATTACACCTACCAGCATCAATCAGCGACTACAACAGAGTTGTTACTTGATGCTCCTGTTTTATCATCAAAATATGATTTTATAAAACTACGCAACAGTAACAAATCATAACACATTGAAGTTTGCAAACAACATTTAAATTACTAACTCTCCTATTTATGTTATTGAAGGTCTTCTACATAAATTTTCCTATATTGTTTATTTATTATTTTAAGTTTCGCAGAAACGTGTGAATTTCTGAATATGGCAGCTGCTATGAAAATAATAAAGACAAATTGCGTTTCACCCACGTATCAAGCGTAGCGTCGTACCTACTCTAAACGTCGCCACATTACCATCACTTGTAAAATAATAAGAAGGAAAAGTAATGTAATGAAAATTTTTATTTTAGAAAAATGGTTCTACGTTTTTATTAATCAGCCCATAAAAAGTCACTGCTGAATACGGATCGTTAAGTTTTGTGTTTAATGAATAATGACAAAATAGAAAACTTGACAGACGATTAATAATAGAAAACCGTTATATTATGTAGGTATGCCAAAGTAAAGTAATCTGTATAATTTAATTTTTTTCCGGTGCTTGGCCCAAAACTAGGCTTTCATATTGAGCCGACAACACGAAAATGAAGACCGTGCAATTCTGTAAGATTGGCAAAAAAATCAGGGTCGGAATGGGCAAATTTGGCCGAGCTAGTCTGAATTCGCCTTCTCCTGCCCTTCATTGTCAAGATCGTAGTAACACAACCTGCCATTTGGCAACTTACCAAAAGATTTTGTTTTAAATTGCGAATTATACCTAAACATTTTTATGTAGATGACTATTTTTTGTTTCTGTATTTTCAAAAATGTATACTATTATATCTATAGCCTACTGTTCTTCAGGAAGGTTAGGTGCGTAGTACACCCCGGGTGTCGTCACTGTGTGGATCGCCCGGAGGACACGGTGGAGCATACGGTGGAGGTCTGCCCGGCTTGGGCAGGGCATCGCCGTGTCCTCGTGGATGCGATCGGCGGCGGTGATCTCTCGCGTCCGGCCCTGATTCGGGCCATGCTACGGAGCGAGAGGAAATGGGAGGCCGTCACCTCTTTCTGCGAAGCAGTAATGCTCGCGAAGGAAGAGACGGAGCGCGTGAGGGAAAGGCAAATTTCGCGCCCTCGCGCCCCTAACCGCCGCAGCAGGAGACGCCCTGGGCGTCGGGAATCGCAGGAAGATTTCCGGCCACCGTAGGCGCGGGCTTGCGGACGGTGAGCAATGGGTAGCTCGCCGTCCGATAAGGACCAAGCCCGGGTCGACGGCGCGTTGTGTTCCACGCGCGCCTCAAAGAGATGTCAGCAGAATTGACGGGGTCCGCTAGGGCCAATGCCAATGCCGGGGGTTCGAAGAAAACCGATAGGGAAATCGTGGCCCCCGGCAACATGGCATAGGAAGGAACACGGGTGGGTTTTAGTCAGTAAGAGTCTGACACGCCCTCCCGCTCCACCCAGAGCGGGAGAAGTTATTTGATAATTTCCCACCCAAAAAAAAAAAAAAAAAAAAAGGTGCGTAGTACACGGAACCGGCGTGCGTGTGACCATATGTATGAACTTAAATGAAGCAAAAGGAGTATGTAAGGATCGTAGCAGGTAATGGCGTTATGTAGTTTCTGCCTACCCCCATGGGAAGAAGTCAGTTTATGTATACATACATGTATGTATATCTTTTTACATTGAAACTCAATGGATTAGTCTGGCTCTAAATAGTAACATATTGATTCAACGTCACCCTTGTACATGTGGCGGCATCTACATCGCCACTTGTGAACGACGCATCAAAGACCTGACGTCACATAAAATCCTGCATCACGCAATTAGAGTTTACCGCGCGAGCGACATATTCCGTAACCGTTGGGTAGTTGCCCGCCAGACACGATACCCGTCTGGTCGGAGGATCCTCCCTTTTCTATAGAGGATGAGTGAACTTTACACGCTGTTCCTCATGCCTCTAAATTAGTGACCCCGACGTGATACACATTACCCATAATATTTTCAGTTTCATACAAAATTATTTATGTTGTTAATGCGAAAGTTCTGCTATGGTGGTATTTCACCTAATAATCAGGAGATTTAAAACCTTTACCGAATATTGTTGTTAATTGTATAAATTGAAGATCTTTGTGGTATCAACGGATTGAAGGAGTCAAAACATTTGTGACCAGTCGGCCGGGGTGTAACCTCAAATAATTCCTATTTTGCTTTCCTAAAAATGTTATTGAACAATCTAATAAAATGACGGCGCCTCTTTTTGTGAACCTCTAAAATTTCCTATTTTGGTCAAAGGTCCTAAATACTGAATAGCCAAGTAACTGCGGCTAACTTGAATGTAGCGCTCGCCGGCCGCTGCCGCGGCACCACTCGCGTTCGGTTTCTCACAGTTCTACTCTAACCTAACTTTTTTGGTCGGGGTACCCTAGGTTAGTTACTGTGACCAACTGTGAGAAGAAGCCAAAAATTTAAAGAGGCTCGTTTATTTAGAAATTTTAAGTTTATAGACGTTCATTAATTTAAAAAAAGTGTACATCGTTAGGAGGTCAACATGGGTTTTTAGCAAATCAATTAAATATTTCCCTTTGTGAACGGAATGAACTTCATTGTAAATTCTTGTATCGATAAACAGCAATTGGTTTCCATTCATTCGAGAGTACGCTGATTCAATATTAATAGTATTCAACCAAATTTTTTTTTCAATTGATTTGTTCATTGACCATTTCATTATAATTTCATAAATTTTTACGAAAAGTGAAGCAGAAACCGCTCAATAATCATTTATGTACCACTTCGAGGATGGAAAGAAAAATAAAATAAATCTGTATGTAATTTCAAATAAACTCAATTTTTAGGGTTCCGTAGTAAACAAGGAACTTTTAGTAGTAATAGTTTCGTCATGTCCGTCTGTCTGTCTGTCTGTATGTCTGTCCGCGGTCTAGCTCCGAGACTTTTAGTACTAGAAAGCTGTAATTTGGCATGAGTATACATATTAATTACGCCGAAAAAATGGTGAAACAAAATTAAGAAAAAAAATTTTTTTAGGCTACACTTAATGTAGTGATTTTTTTTTCTATCCCCTGGTGTGGGGTATCATTGGAAAGGTCCTTCAAAAACATTGTGAGTATGCGAAAACCATTTTTGGATTCAGGGATCCGTTTGCGAAATATTATGCTTGAAAGTGCTAATTTTTGTTAGAGTCAAGTGTGTGCCAGCTAAATGGTTGGTTTTGGATGTGTGAAAAAAATCAAAGCAGTAGTTTATATAACGAAATTAAAAGGAAAACTATCACAGCTAAGTAGGCTCTACAAGTTAACGAGTAATAATCGACCAACTTATATTTGCAGTTGCAAAAACATGTTTTCCCATACATTCCGTATGGGAGAACATGTTTTTAATTACAAAGTTAAGTTTGTTTTTGGGATAAATTCATCCCAACTACCCTTCATTGTGCGTGGTCCGACACGCACATGGCTGGTTTTTTTTTTACTTGAACCTATTGTATAGTGTAATAATTGTAGAGTGAAAAATGGGTCGCGCCGATTACGGATTAGCTTTAATCCGTAATCGACGCGATCCATTTCTCATTTTACAATTATTGAACTGGGGAAATGCATAATCTTTCTATTGAATAATAATGATAGCGAAAGTATAAGGAAAGGTTATATTCGTGAAATGGCTTTAAATTTCGTGGAAATAGGAAAAGAAAATCTGAAAGTGCCAACCATTACATTTTTTTACATCATTCCTTTTGTAAGTACAACAGTGCAGCAGCTCCCAAGTTCCTTTCTTTGACAAACTCATTTTGATAAATAAACGAACAGTTGCAGGCTTCTGGAAAAGTTCTAGTAAAAATAAAGTAAAAATCTCTCTGCAATATTAATGAGCAAATGGACGCAGTAAATTAAACTTTGCTACTTTACTGAACGTCCCACTGCCTCGGGGTGTAATATCGTCTCGTTAGAGACACGGAATTGTACTTTGAATTTATTCTACGCTTCCTTTTAAGTAGTATTTATGCACAATCGATTAACAGTATTATATCCTAACCAGCGTGAAAGAAAATAACTAAATTAATAACTAAAATACTTAATCAATACCGTAGCCACAGGATACGTAGACACGGGAGCAGTGGTGGCCCAGTGATAACGGCCGCGACTTACGAGTACTTACGGTAGTAGGTTCGAACCCAGACAGGCGCTTTACTTTGTGTAAACATTTCATCACCACTGCTCTCAAAACGATGAAAGAAAACATTGTGAGGAAACCGGCATGTCCTAGAACCGAAAATTCGAAGATATGTCACATCTACCAACCCGCATTGGGCCCGCGTGGTGGATTACGGCCCACTCCCTCTCACAGAGAGGAGGTCTATGTCCCAGCAGTGGGAACATTATAGGCTGATTATGTTGATACCGTGGCCACAGATTACGATTGATGAATCATAAAAGCAGCAAGCTTTTACAGAAATCCTCAAATTATTCATTCAGTTTCACCTCTAAAATACCGAAGCAATTACTTAAACAATTTGTCACGAAGATCCATTAATAAGTAAATCCACGTTAAATAGTATGACATTGACACGACAAGGTTAATTTCTATTAATCATTAGTAGGAGACGATTCACCAGACGGTGTGGCTTAACGACGGCGGCGGCGGCGGGGTATATAATATATATATTGTAGCCTTAATTTTGTTTCGAGAAAATTAGATACCTCAGCGTGCAAGGTCTTGATAACAGACGTTTGGATCGTGGTACAAAATAAAGTAATTTGAGTTTGTGTTTTTTTTTAATATTTAGTATTTTTTGTGATAAGTTTGGTTAGCTTAATGATAAAACGAAGAAAAAAGCTTTTCTTCATTTTATCATTAATTGTGAATTAGAGTCTAAATCTAAATCAAAACCACGTGAAAGATGAATAGTCTCTTGTTTACAATACTGAGATGAAAGCAGGAAGTTTCAAACGTAGATTCAAAAGCCAAAAGGATTTTCCCGCACAAATCCAGTCTCTTCATCTGACAGACTGCGTCCTAATCTACTTGATTGATTCCACTGTCTGCCGGGACTTCCAAAAAAGTCAGTTGAACAAGTCGGTTGTTTTTTTTTTGCAAAAAGTTTTAATTTCTCGCTTTTTAGTGGGTCTATTTATAATTTATCTAAGTTACATTAGCCTAATGCCAGCTGCTCATCACCTTTTACAAAATATTGCTTTTCCCGATGCAGGGACGTTCATCGTTGAGGGGTTCTCCTGGTACTTCACCATCAGCTCCACTTCTCCATATGCATTGACGAGCATAAATTGCATTGCAACCATATTAAAGTAATCGAATCGCAACCCTTGAAATACTTATTATTGAGTAGTTCCGGTGGCTATTTGTGATCTTCATCATCAATTCTATTTCACCAAATGGTGCTTTCCAAGAGCAACTGCAAGAGTTACTATAAAAAATACCCAAATCGCTATGGTTTGGCGTAAGGGTTGCTTGTAATATTTGAAAGGTTCTGACCTGATTGCAATGGGACCACCTCAAAAGTATACCCTTTCAAACAAAAAAAAGAATTTTGCAAATCCATATATGACGGAGTTATGCCCGAACACATAAAAAAATATATACTTGTAAAAAAGTTTTTTTAAGTAATACTTCTTTGTTTAAAGCTTTTTTGTTATAGGTACATTTTAAACGAGTAAGAACCTTTTAAACTTTATATATAGAACCGTTATTGTTCCATGTCAGATCTGCAATCAACGGGATTTAAAACGGATGGAGTTGAAAGATTAGCTTAGGCACCGTCATGATTATTTCGAGCACGTCATCAGCATTTCACGATCATTTAGGCACTTCTGTAATTCGCTGGAGGTTAATTAAATGACCTTTTTATTTTAGAAATTAAAAGAATCAGCAACGCGACGAGAAGACACAGTTTTTAAGTAATTACCCAAATAAATACTGCGCTTAGACCCAGTTTAGATTAACTAAATATCAAAAAAATACAATAGTAGTCCGCATTCAGCGCTCGGTGTGGCTACACGCCGTGTTCGAGTTCGCGATAAGTCAATCGTCATCCTGAGGATGACTCGTTGAGAGGTGAAATACGTGTCGATTTTTTTTGTGTCGTGTCGTGTTTTTTATGGCTCTTTAGAAATAGCTAAGCGGAACAGGTTCCTAAATATGTCCACGTCTATTGTATTTTATAATGGATTTCCGCAAGGTCACGCCTGAATCAATTAACTATCTTTAACTAAATATCATAAAATCACACCTTGTTCCCCCGAGTGTTGGGCAGAGGTGTACCTATGTACACCCACATTTCACCAGTTATGTTTGAGTTCGATGGGGGCGAGCCTATTGCCATCAACCGGGCACAAATCCAGACTCCGGGCTGCTACTAAGAAATTCCAGAAAAACCCAATGACAGTTGGCCCGACCTGGGAATAGGACCTCATGCTCAGTGGTAGCGCTTGCCACCACTAGACCAACGAGGCAGTCATTCATATACAGTTCATGTTTCAGCATATAAAGCTTACGAGATGAAAAAACGAAACAATGTTGACGCTGAACGCGACCCGATTATGGCTATCGTGCTCCAGTAACATGTTATCAACAGCGCACATTTTGCTAGCACTCGGTGTCCGGCGTGACGGTCACGCGGAACGAGCAACAATTTGCATATCGTTACAAAACCCGCACATTTTATTTTATTGATACCGTGTAATGTGGTCGTGTGTCATCTGCCACCGTAAATAGCTTTTGTTTGGTGGATATATTGTAAGCTTTGTAAGTGACGGAGAAATACAGACGTTATATCAAACTGAATTAAGCTATTTCAGTTATTTTTGTAACATAAATAATTTAACAAGCGCGATCTAATTTGCATTAGGTAGGTACATCATTCATTCCTTGTTTACAATAATAAATTAAACGCTATCAAATCCACGTGCTTCTATAGTATCTCTGTAAATAATTTGCGCTTGGCGTCCATCCAATCTGCAATGTGACGTCACAGCGGTTGTGACCACGATGAGATACACCACTGCTGTAATGACGAGCAGTCTGTAATATGCGAGGACTGTTTTCACTGGAACGTGGGTGCGTCAATGTGTACAAAGTGATGAATTTCACAGTGCGATAGACTTACACAATTAAGTAACTGAGTCAACTCAAACGATTCTAAATCGACAGTTGTGTACATATTGTACAACTTCTTTATGCATGCGGAATTTGTAAATGAAATGATAAATGATTTTATTTCTGTAAGCCGGTTTTTTTTAACACTTTTTTTTACACGTCAATCATATTTTAAGCACTAGGTCGGCGTTTCCTATCCGACTACTCTGAGAAAACTGCTACAACAAACTCAGAGGTCACAGTCTTTTTTAAAGTCCAGACATAAATCCTGGGCAGATCAAAGAATAAGAATATATTTATTTGCATTAAACATGGTACAATAATGGTCTTAATAATAGGGTGATCTTCATGTTTTGCCATGGACTGGCATACAAATATTTTAAAGGAAACGAGTTCCATATAATTATGCAACTAGCATCAATAACAACAGTGTAGGTAACAGTCATTATACTTACTAGTACAAAATGGTACCTAATTCTAAAATGTTTACAATGTTTAGTAACAGTTTTAAATCTATGTAGATCATGTGAGAACCATGTAGATTGATGTCTGAAATGGTCTTTTGAGAAGAGAACCACACAGATTTAGTTGACCTGTCCTGTCAGTGCACGCATTTGGCAGTAATCGTGCAGCTCAAATCAGAACTTAGAGACCATCATTAAAGGTAACTAAGAAAAAAAACTTTTACTTTGTAGTGTTTTTTTTAAAGTCGGTTGATTTTTTTTGTAAAAAGTTTTAATTTTTCAGTTTTTAGTTGTGGTGGCTACCCCACACAAATTCGAATACCACTACCTGCTATATAAATAACAGTGACAGGAACTTAAGTTATCATCCATATACTAAACTAGCTTTTGCCCGCGACTTCGTCCGCGTAGAAGTCGAAAATGGTTCCAATAGGATTATTAATTGGTTTTTTACGTTATTAATTTTGTTATAACATATTATTATGTTCAAATGTTTGAATACTTATAAAATATAACAATATTTATTATAGTGTAGGGATTTAAAGGTTAAATAACTGTAAGTATTATTAATAAACAACAAATCAAACACAGATATTTTTACAATTAAAACTAAAAAGAGTATTTGCTCATGTTTTTAAGTGAGCTCAAGTTTCAACCTTTTTTGAATGAAATCGGATTGAGTTTTCAAACATGTGTCAAAATAAGATGTAATTTAAATTAAAAGCACTAAGGAGTATTGATATCAACTTCGAAGCAAATCACCGCCAAAATAACTTTTTACCCCTTTTTAACCCCGTTAGGGGATGAATTTTAATAAAATATGAAACATGTCTTCCATCAATTCTATTATAAAAGGTTTGTGCAAAATTTGAAGTAGATTGGACCAAGGAATCACGTTGTCCCATACAAACTTTGCCCTTCTTTTTCACCCCCTTAGGGGAAGAATTTCGGAAAATCCTTTCTTATCGGATGCCTACGTCATACAAAGAACACACCCTCCAAGTTTCAGGTCTCTACAATCACCGGTTGAGGCTGTGCGTTGATCCATCAGTCAGTCATTCAGAACAAAGCATTTTATATGTATAGATGGGAAAAAATACGTATTATTAAACCCAACTCAAAAACTATCCAAGCAAAGTTAATTTATATGGGACCACACGGGAAGCACCAGCTTTCAAATAAAAAAAGAATCATCAAAATCGGTTCACCCAGTAGAAAGTTCTGAGGAAACAAACATTTAAAAAAAAATACAGTCGAATTGAGAACCTCATCCTTTTTTTGAAGTCTGTTAAAAATACTCAATTATCGTTTAACAATGAACTGTTAATTTGAATTAAGTGCAACATATTACCTTTAACATAACACCGCTAATTGTTGGTGAACCGATAAAATAAGATAAAACTCAACATAATATAACTATAACAACAGAAAATTATTGAAAAGCCAACTTAAACAACAAACAATTCCAGTATTTCACGTGTTCTGAAAGCCCAGTTATCGAAACTAGCACAAATAATTTTCGAAAATCAATACTTAAAAGTTTCGCTATACAAAAACTTTGTCGTGACAACTTTGTTGTACATTTCGTAATGGCCGCCACCTTGCCGTCGATTTGCATAAACTTCTCGAAAGGGAAATAAATAATAAGGCGACAAATCTGTGGTTATTTCGTACTGAGTAGCAACGTTTAGCAGTGTTGTTCTCACGGCACATCATGGAGAAATGAGTCCTTTGTAAGAGTTGAAGTGAACGAGCATAATGCAGTCGCTGTTGAAGTTTGCAGTTCATTAAGAAAACGCTGAGGAGACATTTTAAGATGTACCGCTAAACAAAAGCATTTTAACTGTTTGCTGACCCAATTACAACTTTCTTGAGAAACTAAAGTTATGATATTGTTAGCGCTTCATCCTGTGCAAGTCTTTAGAAATAATTTTCGGAATAATATGGGGACATCACGCATCTAAAATAGAGAGGGTTTCCCCATTTATTAATAGCTGGAATCTACACAGCAAAAATGAATAAATAGCGTTTTGATATCGAGAATACCTACACGCCAGTTAACTTTCAACAGACTTATACACACAGAAACAGACAGATAGATTTTATTTAGGTACCAACACAATTTAGTAAGATCATAAGTGAACGCCGTACACGGTATTTACCAATTTAATCCTACCTTAATTAGGATAACGAAGGAACACAGGATAATCGTTTCAGTTTAACGTGTATACATGAAGTATTAACGCTCCCGCAGACAGGCGCGACGTGACACCCCGGTAAAATAGTTACTGTTTCTGCGAAAGCCTTTACCCAGTGCGATGGCAGCAGGGTGCTCGAGCCGTCAACCGTCATCATAAACAATAGGGTCACGTGAAGTATGAGGATCTGTGTTAACGTTATATTTTCGTAATGGCATGACCATCGCGAAAATACCATTTTCATAATCCAGGGTTTTGGACTCTTTTCAAAAAACTATAGCTAGAATTTTCAGCACATGAACCTTGTCAAAATTGTAAAATCCACAGGGAACAAATTCGGCGCTATCTCGCTGTCCAACTACGGGTAGATATGGTAATAACACGGATCCGAAGTACCTACGCGAGCTGTGTCAGTGTCACTATTGCGTGTTCTTGCTGTTATTGCTCGGTAGATACACTAATATTTCTGTATTTATATTCTTGCACACATACAAACTTGGTATACTTTTAACAATATTTAACAAACTATTTAATTAGGTACTCAATATAATAACGTTATAGACTTTAGACTTCTTGAAGATATCCTTTAGGTTTCGAGGCTCAAACCGAACTGACTTTGAAGCTAAGCGACGTTCCAAACATCATGTTTCCAATTCGGTTCCGTTAAAAAACCAGTACTTTTACGGTAACTGTCAAATGAAATAATTTTAAACTTCATGACTACACTGATACAAAAATTTTTCGAAGCAAATCACATACTTTTAATTTTATATTTAGTATTTAAAATCACTACAAATCGTATTAATATATGGAAATCATGACACTTACGTCATTTTATGCCTTCATTTTTGTTTTCAAAACATGTTCAACAATCTTTGAGACAGATCTTGAGATAGAACTTCAGTTTTAATTGACGACTATCGAAAGCTCAGCTATTATAAACTAATGCAATTGTGCAACATTATCCCTGAGAGTACACTTCAGAATTTTAAATAACTATATCATGTAACTCCTTTTACTTAGATTCTAATTAAGATTAAGTTGAAAGAAAATAAACAAATATTGTTGTAATATAACCAGATATTTATTAGTCGATCAATTAAAACGTTGGATAAACAATGTTGCAGAAAAACAACGACATAGATTAAAATGAATAAAAAATATTTTATGGATAGAATCATTACGATGAAATGCAAAGTAGTTCCGAGTCCTTATTTGTTTTGTTTAAAGCCTCGTGCAGCCTGGCGCGACGCGACTCTAACAAAACAAATTCTAAGAAAACTTCACGGTAGAACAATTACCGGTGTCCCGTCACGCGACAAGTCGCGCTAGTCTGCACGAGCCTTTATCCCTGAATCAATTAAATGCTGTTGTGTGTAGATATTTACCTATGTAACTAGTACTTATCCTTGTACAATTTAGATGATAGTAACCTAAATAACGTTAACAAGTTCCTCGAGAGGAGCAGCACTTAACACTCGATGCATAATTTATTCCGTAACCTGAAGGCTTCGGTCCGAGCTCCTCCGCACCAATCTCATCTTGTACTCTCTATTTACATTACATAGCTCCTTGTGGCCGACTAGTTGAATCGCTCCTATGCATGCTTGATTAATCTAGAATATTTCATTTGGAATGGAAATAATGTTGGGTCTTGGGAATACTTTCTGATTTACAATAATGCAAATCCACAATAGCATCATAATGATAGATAGAGCAGTGATAGCCTGGTAGTGTGACCGTCGGACTGCCAAGTCATAGGTCTCGAGTTTGATCCCAAGGTACGCACCTCTGACTTTGTGGATTCATGTGCGTATTGTATAATTATCACTGAAGGAAAACATCGCGAGGAAACCGGAATGTTTGAGAGATGTTTCTCGACGGCATGAGAGGCCCATGCGCGGCTTTAAAACTGTGACACCAGATTAGTCACTTACCACACGAAAATAGGAAGATAGATAAACACCAATCCGCAATTGTAATGACCTGCATAATATCCGCAAACTATCTAAACAGTTCGAGCAATGCGTCAAATTAACGACACAACTTGTCACATTAGTACACACTAACCAGCTAACGATGGTTAACAATAATAATATATCAACTAGTAATAACAATTTCAGATGATAATATTGTTTTGAAGTATTCTGTTCTGTTGTGGTTGAACTAAATCGTGGTTAATACTGACTCTAGTTCACTGTTGTACGACACAGTACAAAGTAGGAGAAAATTCTGAACACTACCACCATCCCAAAGGGATTGTGTTCATTCATACAACGTCTAGTTTTCTGAAATTAACTACTGCTACGTTGGTACAACCAACACGTACGTAGTGATGGAGTTTCGCCTGTGGCATACATTACCTACTATAAAATAAAATGAGTTTTGCTTTTGTATGCATAATGTTTACGGGAATGTGTTATTTGAGGCTCATTTCATGTAATTGCAGTGAATTTATAGCAGCTCATCCTGCGATTGTAAGGATTCAATTGTTTCGTTTTAATAAACAAAGACCAGTTTTTAGGGTTCCGTACCAAAATGGTAAAAAGGAACCATTATGGTGCAGTCTGTCTGTCACACCTGGATATCTCAAGAACTACTAATGCTATCAACTTGAAATTTGGAATAGTTTTAGATGACGTTTGCCCAACTATTTTGCAAATAAGAAATAAATAAAAATATTTGTTTTTTTTTTTGCAAGAGGGACTGAACGGGATCTTAAAAATTTGGAGTGGGGCTACTAGGGCATGTGGGGTATCATATGAAAGAGCGCTATTTGCACATTCTCAGTTTTTTTTTAGACCGCGAAGTTTTCGACTTTTGTTTTTAGATAAGAGGGGGACCGTGTTTTTTTAATTTTTTTGAATTTAAAAAAAAACGGTCCCCCTCTTATCTCCGAAGTTTGCATAGAGAAAAAAATTACATAGGTCCACTATTGGTCAAGAAATGGCGCTGACCTAAAACTGCAATATTCTACACGGCAGTGTGCAGAGTTAAAATTGCAGGGGCTTGTGGCTAAGTAACAACAGCTGCACGGGTCGATCGATCAGGTTAAGCTACGCTTGCCGCAGTTGGTCTGTGGATGGGTGACCATCTTTACAGACCAAGACCCCTCCGTGCCTCGGAAAGCACGTTAAGCCGTTGGTCCCGGCTGTCATTTGTAGATCTTTGACAGTCGTTACGGGTAGTTAGAAGCCCAAAAAGTCTGACAACCAGTCTTACCAAGGTGTATCGTGTTATCTAGTAACTAGGTTGTGGAGGTCAGATAGGCAGTCGCTCCATGTAAAATACTGGTATTCAGCTGCATCCGGTTAGACTGGAAGCCGACCCCAACATAGTTGGGAAAAAGGCTAGGCAGATGATGAGTGTGCAGTGTTAAAATTCTCTGACAAATATAGGCCACTCCGATGAAAAATTTAAATGGTACGGAACCCTCGGTGTGCGAGTCCGACTCGCTCGTGACCGGTTTTTTTTCGATTGTATATTGTTTTTGTGAACAGTTACTGTCTACCTGTCTAGGAAGAAAATTTCAATAGTACACTGTCATCGACAGTCGTACACTACTTATACTGCACCACTGATTCCTACATCTATGTAGAAACGGGATGAATTTCTTGAACAATATCAACTAGACAATGAGTGGCTATAGCTAAAGCACCACTATTTATTTAGAAGGTAAGGTCTAACAACGGAATACAATCGGGCAGGTGGCGATGAAAATGTATTATTTCTTAGAATTTATTCATGAAATACCTCAGCATAAAAACATCGTTACAACGGTCATCATGTTTACGCCAACTGGTCTCATTATAATAATGTCTCGCTGAATAATGGAAAAACACATTTTCGCTTCACACTGTACGCATAAACACACTACATAATCACCGCAGGATTTGTATGTAGTTATAAAAACACGTAGTTTTCGGCCTAGATAACACTTGCCGAAGTCGGTCTGTGGGTAACCATCCATTACATACCGAGACCCTTCCGTGCCTCGAAAAGCACGGTAAACTGTTGGTCCCGGCTGTCAAACGTAGATCTTGACAGATGTTACAGGTAGTCAGAAGTCCGAAAATCTGACAATCAGCCTAGCAAGGGGTATCGCGTTACCTAGTTACTGGGTTGTGAGTGGAGGTCAGATAGGCAGTCGCTCCATGTAAGATACTATTATTCAGCTGCATCCTGTTAGGTTGGAAGCCGACCTCATCAATTTATCATAGAAAAGGCTTGGCAGATGATGATTTACGAACCTAAATATTGCACTAAGAAATAGGTAATGTTCTCAATTTCTCATATTAAGATTTTGAGTTTATTTCTTTACCTGAATGTACATGTACTGTCTCGTAATCTCCGGCAAGACCCTTTTTTTTTTCTTTTTTTTTTTGGGTGGGAAATTATGAAATAACTTCTCCCGCTCTGGGCGGAGTGGGAGGGCGTGTCAGACTCTTACTGACTAAAACCCACCCGTGTTCCTTCGGTTGCCCTGTTGCCGGGGGCCACGATTTCCCTATCGGTTTTCTTCGAACCCCCGGTCCGGCAACACCCTAGGATTACACCCACAATCCAATCGTCTCTAGATTTTCGAAACACAATCGCGATCGAAATATGTTTTAGACCCGTATCGGTGAAATAGATACCGCACATACAATACCGTCCGTACTTATAAACTGAAACTGCGCAATAATACCAGACCACCACTCATCTCTACTCCTACTCTGCGACCAGCACTCGGTGTGGCAACACGCCGTGTTCGGGTTCGCTACAAGCATCCCGAGGATGCCTCGTTGAGAGGTGAAACACGTGTCGATTTCTTACAGAGTTTTTTTAGCTTTTTAGGAATAGTTAAGTGGAACAGGTTACTAAATATAACAACGGCTATTATACTTTATAACAGATTTCCGTAAGGTCACGCCTGAATCAATTAAATCATTACTTATCAAAACATTACTTATACTACTTACATATGTGAGTACAAAAATAATAAACAGTTACTATACTAAAATTGTGTGGAATTTTACCCTTGTCGGTAATATGTACTCTGAGAGGAAGCGCTGACGTAGCTCGTAGGTACCAAACTTTACATACTACCACGAAACAGCGTAATGAGCAGACAGCACAATGAAGATAAGTTAATTGTAGTAGTTCGCTTTTCCTTTGTACACAAACGTTAATGAGTTGTGGAGTTAGGCTATAATTGCTATTTTGAAAGACAGAGACATGTTGACTACGAACAATATCTCATTTTTGGGAAGAACAACTGATACAACTTATTGCGATACTAGTACTAGTTACTAAAAGCACTCTACGTGTGCCAGACCCACATTATGCAAACAAAACAATAAATCGCAAAGGAAGGAGGTCAAAGAAAACGCCACTGCAACATTTATAAATAATACTTCAACACGTGTACTGCAACAATGAAACGCAGTGCACTGACCGAACCCGTTATGTTCTGAAGAACCTTGTAGACAACTCGTAAAATAAAATAGATGATTTATGACTAGAGACGGGTTGTAACAGGTTAAACACAATATCTGTTATCAGTGTTACTGTTACACAAAAATAACAGATCCAAATATCTGTTATTAAATAAGAGCCTGTTATTTTTGTACAGGCGATAAAATATCTTCTTTATTTCTTTTCGTTTAAAGTCGAAAATCGTACCCGAAGTTTTGACTAGGAATGACGGGGTAATGTGAAATTACGGAATTACGGAGTTTAGTTATAGTTTAACTAACCGCTTTAGTAAAAGTGAGAAGTAAACATATTAGGTTGGGGAAAAAGTCTTTACGCATTATAGTATGTATGAACTTGTAATAAAATCTCTTTGGCTATACTATTTTTAACTGGCTGGTTTTGGTATCATTGAAAGTTTAAATTTTAAAGAACATAATTCCAAATTCAAATTAGGAAAATGTGTGATTTTCATTTGTTTTTCGTACCGTCAAGATGAGTGAATCTAATGAAGAAATTCGATACATTTTAAAATTTTACTACAAAAAAGATAAAAATTCAAAGCAAGCCGCGAAAAAAATTTGGACCTAGTGCAGTGTCTGTGAGGGTAGCACAAATTTGGTTTAAGCGTTTTCAATCCGGAAATTTTGATGTCAAAGATGCACGTCGCTCTGGTCGCCCTATTACGGATAAAATGGATGCCATTTTTTTAAAAAGTGGAGCAAGATCGGCATATCAGTAGTTACGACGTAGCTGAAGAACTGGGAATTGACCACAAAACAGTTTTGGCGCATTTGAAAAAAACTGGGTACACAAAAAAGCTCGATATTTGGGTACCTCACGAGCTCACTGAAAAAAACCTAATGAACCGTGTACTCATTTGTGATTCTTTACGACATCATGAAACCGAACCATTTTTGAAGAAGCTGATAACTGGTGATGAAAAGTGGATCACGTACGACAAGAACGAGGTCGTGGTCGAAGGCCGGTCAGGCTTCACAGACTGTGGCGAAACCCGGGTTAACTCGCAACAAGGTGATGTTGTGTGTGTGGTGGGATTGGAAGGGCATCATTCATTATGAGCTGTTACCACCAGGCAAGACCATCGATTCTGAACTCTACTGTGAACAACTGATGAGATTAAAGCAAGAAGTTGAGAGAAAGCGGCCGGAATTAATCAACAGAAGGGGTGTGGATTTTCATCATGATAACGCTAGACCTCACACATCTTTAGCCACTCAGCAAAAATTAAGAGAGTTTGGCTGGGAGGTGTTAATGCATCCGCCGTATAGTCCTGACCTTGCACCTTCAGATTTCCACCTGTTTCGTTCTCTTCAGAATTCTTTAGGCAGTGTCAGGTTAACATCACGAGAGGACTGCCAAAACCACTTGTCGCGGTATTTTGATCAAAATTCCCAAAATTTCTATAGCAATGGGATCATGTCCCTACCTACAAGATGGCAAAAAGTTATCGAACAAAATGGTACCTACATACTTTAGTTAAATGTAAATAAACTATATAAAAAAATGTTTTGAATTTTCTTAAAAAATTTCCTTAACCTATTATTTCGAAGTAAATAATAGGTGTTTCTCTTTTTAGCAAAAGTCATTCTATAATGAGGAAAAGAGAGAAATTGATAACCTTGCTATATTCCTTCCTTTGTGTGAGTGTGTATGTAAGTAACAGCCGTGGTAACAGTCTGTGTGGGGATTTTTATAATGAATCTTTGAGTGTCTGTTATTTTAAGTAACAGATAAGTTATATTGTTAGGAACAATTGTTATTTGTTTTTTTTTCTATCTTTTACGATAAATACGCCTCACCCCTATTTATGATACGTACAGCTATGAATGTAATACCTATATGCAGCTCACTATGTCATAAAATATCATACGAGTACAATCATGTCATCAGCTACACGTGGAAATACTTAAGAATGCGGCGACGCATGAATTGTCCATACAAAAATAATACATAAATAATTTGCAATTTGAGCATATTTCCACCATATTATGTTGATATTCGGATTGAGACAGTATTTATCTAGGCTCCTACGTCTTTTTATTTCCCAAAACTTACCTTTAAATGAAGTGTAAGCGAATTGCATTTCGTACATTTTTACAGCGTAAATGACATGTTTTCATACTGTTTTTTCTGTATTATAAACAACAATATTTGTAACATTGTTTCCGCAGAAGCATAGTTTATGTTATCAAGTTACAAATTATAGAAATACATTAAGTTTTCAAAAAAAATAGAAATAGGTACATTAAGTTTTCATTCATAATTTTTTGTATTACGGAACACATCCAAATTTATCCTAAATTTTCGAAAGCTAGTAGTGCTATCGCGTCAAGCAATAATTGTCAATGTGTGCGTGGTAGTATTGCTCACTGTAAGTGTATATCGCTCCGACAGGCACTCACACTAGCGCAACGTGCTTGTAATTGAATTTTGCAAACATTTCGATTTGTAGTTGCGAGCCGTGTTCGGCCAGCCTCTTAACGTTTACGATCAAATAATTGTGTAGGTACCTATTTAATACATAGCCAGCCATATTCATTTACCTGCATACTAACGAACTCGAATTGTTCCAGAGCTAATAAAAGCAATTTCCTTTAACGCTGCAACTTCAATGACTCATTTAACTTTATTTTATTAATGCATGATTAAACAGAATTGACTTTACGGAGCTGAAAGCCATTTTCAGTACCTACTATAATTTTAAAGATAAGAGCGAAATTGTGTATATTTTCGTCTTATCGTAGTAAGCTTCCGGTGGAAAGCTTAAATTAATTTATTTTCGCAACGCTAGGAGAAACTCAAAAAATTCAAAAGTAATTTATTCAAACTAGGCTGAGAATCAGCACTTTTCGAACATCAAAATTACATAAGACAGTCCCCCAAAAACGCCCACCGTTCACCACTTCAGCTGGGAAGAAGACGCAACAAACTCCCCAGCAGCACCAGCTGTCTGTACAAGTTAGAAAAAAATATGTTTCTATACAATAGCATGCAAAATAACTTACATTATGCAACACAAAACATAATTTAAATGATAAATTATTGGCCATATGTCAGCTAGCACACGCCAATATACCAACCAAAAACATCGAGAACTATACTCAAGCAGAATTAAAAAAAAAAAACTAAACGTAAACAGAACTAAATATCTAAATAAAAACCTCTAGGCATAAAGGGCGTGCCCGCTTACATACAGCTGTAATTGGAAGTTATAAATGATAAACTACGACCATCGAGATAAAATTAATGAACAGTTAATTACTAGTAACAATAACAAAACCATGATCAGCAAGACGACCAGTCACCACAAGCAGCACTCGTTCACGAGCATAACGCAAAGATCAGCCATTACCCCCTCGCCATATTTGAGGGAAGGAGGCAACCCGATCCCCGACGCTACCGCAAGCAGTGACATCTAAGGGAGCATGACGAACTTGCTGCCGGTTGCTCAGGCAAAAAGTAATATGATCAATTGTCGAGGTCGCTAGCTAACCACAAATTGCAATACAACTCATAACAAAAACATTGTAATGAGTAGATTATGTCAACAATAAAATAAAATAAAAATAAATTGACTCGTAAAAAAAATTAAAGAATCGACTTATAAATTCAAACAAAATAAACTATTATATAAACTCATATAAACTTTCAGCAGGTAAGCTAATTCTGGAGAAAGAACATAAACATTGTCTTGAGTTAACACAGCGACCAACTATTCTTATCATTTAAGTTGTCGTTGATACAATAGTATGCCTTTGAACAAAGGTTGGATTTTACTTTAGTTTTAAACGCATTACAAGGCAAATCTAGCAAAGAAGAGGGTAGCTTGTTATAAAAGGTTATACCAAGCCCAACAAATGAGTTTTGAACCTTAAGAAGCCGGTGAAAGGGAGCTCGTAGTTTGTCCTTATTTCTAGTGTTAACATTGTGAATATCGCTGTTTTTAGTGTATAAGTATATGACAAGAAGCTATGTTTATATACCTATAGAATTTCTCTAAGAAAGTTCCAGATAGGATCAGTCATTATGTAAGGTCAAGTTGTCCAGATCTCAACAATGTACTGCCACGTAAGTCTATTTAGACCGTAGGCGAGAAAATGTCCGAAATTAGTTCGTGGTGACTCGAGAAAATGGAGGCGCCCGCCCTTACTACATCTTTTATAGATGTCGAGGTCAAATGTTTCAGGTAACCACGTACCTTCTGTTCTAGAGGAGAGGAAAATGTTATAGGTAGCTTGCTTTAATAGCAACCTGCTTTAATGTTTATGAAATGGACGGCTCGTTTAGTAGTTGAGTATTACGTAACTAAACATACACTAGATGAGATGTATTCATACAAGCTTCTCCGGAGTCTCGTAGATAGGTTCTCAAACTAGCAACGTGTTCCAACTACCCCAAGCCACATAACGTTGTGATAATCCGAACACTGTGTCTGAATATCTTACACAAGAACCGTCAGCTGTTCTAATTAAGCCGTGTCTCCTGCGCGTGTGTTTTCGAAACATTACACAAAAACATCGCAACAAAGAGGCGTGGCCATACACATTTGGGCAAAACATCATGTTTGCATACAAACACGATGTTTTGTATGAAAACAAATGTTTGTGAGTAAGGTTTTTTGTATTTCGAAAAAACACGCGCAGAGGACCCGGCTTTAAACTGACTTTGAGGTGTGTTTTGTTGGCTTACAGTACCTACCTCCTTAGTTATTTCTGCGTAGTCATTGTTCCTGATGTTATATTATTAGCTGTGAATAATGCGCTCGCTAAAATACGTATTATTATCTAAGGGAAAAGGGATTTTTACCTTAAGTTATGAATGTATTTACTGTGATAATTTGCGCCGCATTAAGGTTCAATTAGATTCGATATTCTACTTTTGCAAACGTAACCAGTTCGCTCTTGCTGACTGACCAAAATCGACTGAATGTGAGAGCAATGATCACGGATTAGTTCAATAATGGAGTGGATGCCTAAACAAATAGAAATTCTGGTTATCTATTATCCTAATTCTCGTCTTATTTATCTATTATAATTTATTTAACAGTTTAAGTAAGTACACAACTACAAACAGACAAAAAGAAAGGAACAAAATAATAATAAATATTACATTTTTTATTATTATTTATATATATATTTTATTATTATTATTATCCTGTTGATTAAATAGACGATTGAAACTTGGTATTATGGTTTACAGATGTGGTGAGAAAATTATTCATAACAAGGTGTCATTCACGTAGTGTCAAACAATTAATTCAATGCAATAACAATTTTATCACATTGTCTAAACATTACAATAAAAACCCAAGCCAACATCATTCTCAATTCTAAGGATTATAAAATTTTCAGAATGGAGTCTTATACAAAGCCAACCTCAACAAAAACGGCTTAGCTATCTAATATTTATGCAATCCTAAATCCTGCGAACGACTCACAAATGAATAAAACAGCTTTTGTGTGCGTGTACCACGGAGCTACTAACTAATAGAAACATATAAATATGAATAGAATTCTATCATGAACGATTTTACAAACACGAACTCATATCAAACTAGAAATAATTGCGAAGCCGTCACATGATAATGTAGGTATATAAGTACATAATTATGATACTTTCTGACCAATAACTACGAGAGCAACATATACAATGTTTGTTCTAGTTCAGCCGCAATATGCTCTTCATCTCATACAGTTGAACGTAAACCCGAATATATATTCACAAATTCTCAAATTAAATTATCATCAAGTGACACTCATGTTCACACGACCCGGCGACTTTCTGAGAGCTTAATCAGACTTATCAAAATTGCGATTGGATTACCAATGTTTGTAAGTGAGTAAAGTTAAATGAGATCCACGTTCTATTACTGTATTGGAAAAGGCTTGATTACCGCAAATAATCGTATTTTATTTTTTTGATTACGATTTTAAAACTACAAATGCTAAGCTCAAATACATCGTGCAAATAGTACAATGATATTGTAATGAACAAAATAAACAAACTGTCGCGTGACAAACTACAGCGCATTAAATTCCACGTGCGCAACAACTACCTATCATTTATAAATGTTAATAGTATAATCAAACGCTGATCGTAAACAATGTGACTCATGTCATGCATTTGTACCTATTATTAAATGACGCAGGAGAGCATAAAGTTTAGTCAGACTGGAGGCAGTAGGACTACTTTCGACAATGCGATAAGTACAATGTTAATGTAAAGTTAGCTAAAGCACGTATACTATCACAACATTCGTCTAGGCAGTCGCTCTATGTAAAATACTGGTATTCAGCTGCATCCATGGTATGTATATGGTATTCAGTACAGGCCATGGTACGGAGCGAGAAAGCATGGGAGGCCATTACCTCCTTCTGCGAAGCAGTAATGCTTGCGAAGGAGGAGGCGGAGCGCGTGAGGGAGAGGCAATTTCGCGCCCTCACGCCCCTAACCACCGCAGGAAACGCCCTGGGCGTCGGGAATCGCAAGCCGATTCCCTGACACCGCAGGCGCGAGCTTGCGGACGGTGAGCAATGGGTAGCTCGCTGTCCGATAAGGACCAGGCCCGGGTTGATGGCGCGTTGTGTTCCACGCGCGCCTCAAAGAGATGTCAGCACAATTGAAGGGGTCCGTTAGGGCAAATGCCTGCCGGGGTTACGGGTTAGTCCGAAAGGGTTACCGTGGCCTCTGGCAACATATAGACAACCGAAGGAACACGGGTGGATTTTAGTCAGTAAGAGTCTGACACGCCCTCCCGCTCCGCCCAGAGCAGGAGAAGTTATTTGATAATTTCCCAACAAAAAAAAAAAAGCCTTAGATAAATGTGGTCAGACATTTGACTTTCCTCGTGACAACCTTACCATGCTTTTACCTACTTACATCTGACTGCTGATGCATCGGTCACGCTAGCAAGTGGTAAAATAATGACGAAATCAATGTTAAAACCGAAAGCAGCGATAGAATAACCATTTCTCTTGCCAGAGATTTACTTCGAAAGGGAGTGAGCCTTCTATTATTTGTTTGTAGCGTTAAAAGGTTGGTATGCGGTAGTAATGCAGGCGGGTGTCGTATCATCTGACACTCGTTGTTAAATTATCAATCAGGCACACCCTTCTCGTGTTACGTACTCGTAATTACACTAGAGCATTTGAACCTGAGCTTGAACGTTGTTATTGTCAGATACAATAACTTCTTTAAAGCACAGGTTCCGGGGAGAAGAGTATTAGTATACAACAAGATCCTCTCGAGTAACTATTAATATTGTGTAAGTAAAGGCATGTGTTATTGTAGGTTCAGAAAGTCAGTTAACACATGGAAACATTGAACAAGGTTGTCTAGTGTCTAGTTTAGGTAACCAGTCTCGATAAGTAGGTAGTATATCTAAAGTTAACACTAGGTACTGTTACTCATTGATTCCTTAGATATTTTTAGGATTCCGTACCTCTAAAAGTAAAAAACGGAACCCTTATAAGATCACTCTCTTGTCCGTCTGTCCGTGTGTCACCACCGATTTTCTCAGGAACGGGTGGACCTAGCAAGTTGAAATTTATACCAGATACCTATACCGGTCTATAGTCCCTATCAGGTGTGTACAGGCAAAAAGCAAGGTCTTACAGCACAAATAAAGGAGCGAAAAATATAAAAAGGTGAAAATTAAGGTAAATTTTGGTACTTACTTACAAGTTTTCGCGAAAATCTAAATTTGCCCATATATCTTTTTACCAAAAAAAATGATACCAATTTTATTATGGCAGTATAATGAGTAAGTACGGAACCCTCGGTGCGCGAGTCCGGCTCGCTCTTGACCGGTTTTTTTATATTTACAATCCCTTTTTTCTCTATGTTCTCATCTAATATAGGAACCTACTTGTAAACACATGGAATAAAAGTAAAACCATATTTATCATTTAATACCTCTGTAGGTATGTACTGAATGTAGACTTGCATATCTGCACAACTGAAATACCCACCTCGGTATCGACTGGAATCTAGTAATCTCCTTCCTGTACTTTTAAAGGAGGTTTGCCAATTAATGAATATTGTTATAGGCTGTCCTGTAGGACGAATAAAGTCAATACGCATTATTTACTTTATGAGAAATCTTTCAGCTACATTTTAATACTATCGGCTACATTTTGATAAATAATCTACAAACAGTTTCAGAAAAGTCACGTTGAGGTATCGACAGCTCAAGCTCAGTAAGGAGCTTGTGTATCTATTTATAACAATCAATATATCAAATACTTTCCAAGGGATAATAAACCATAAGCGTGTGAGAGCAAGGCTAAGCTGTTAATCTAACACCCTTTTCTCAATAATGAAGTACTCTCCTGGGGATCGTGTGAAATGTGTATTTGTTTGAACTACTCGCTCCAACGATACTAGCTTAGGATTAGCTATTTTTCCTTTCAAAAATACGAGTATTGTCAGAGAGTTCGAATTTAGTCTGTTTCTAACTTTAGCAATGTAACCTTCTTAGGTAGACTGATCCCAACTTTGTGTTTACGATGTGTACAATAATATAAGAAACATAACATCACGCCTGTTTATCCCGAAGGGTTAGGCAGACGTGTACAGTGCACCCACTTGTCGCCAGTTACGTTATGATGATTTAAGGCCCTACCTTGAAAATAAATAGTAGTTAGATGGGCGTGGCTTATTTCCCCCGCACGCGGGGAGTGTCGGTTCTTTTTCCGTGGTCGGCCGCCACGTCGCCGCCACAAACTTATCTGAACCAGTGGCCAAAAGTTTTCAGGATACTAGGCCATATGCATATCGTCAAAACACATACACCAAAATATTGAATCCCTATTCCATATACTTAATAAGGTACACGATAAAGAAAAAGCATTATTTTTTTCAATATTTTACCTTAATACGTTGTGTGTGAATGTCACATGAACAGTTCACATCAGTACAGCTTGTGCAATAACAACAACATTCATTGTGCCAATACAAACACAAATTATACGAAACAGCAGACATAGTGAACAAACCAACGAACGTCTGTTGTTAAGACATATTCGGGATTCCAGTACGCAGTGATAAACATAGGAGGTAAGGTTTCACGGGTTTTACTCAAATATTTTGCAATACAAAGTCTACTTAACTAAAGCCCTTATCCTAGTCCTTGAAATCACAATTTTCCGCCACAGCCTCTTCAAAATGGTAACGTACAAGAATTTTTTCTGGGCCTTTTTAATTTCAGTTGTTCAAGGAAGCCTTTTTAGGTAGGTACTTACTACACGAGATTTCTCTTGCAAATAGGATTATTTTCTACAATAACGACGCAATTCGCCGTCTACAGTCCCCATTCCCACGACGATCTTCTCGAGGCCTAATATTAAATTGAGTTTGCAAATTAATACGTTAAAGCTCACTTCACACCCTAAAATTCTTAAAAAGATTTTCAACGTTGATAGGTTTGCAGTCTTGCTGTGAAGCGTGTTATTTGAATCGAGCCTTTTATGCTTCATAAAAGAAAAACTCATCTCTGTATTTATTTATTATAGAACGCCAACAACATAAATTATACATTCAACATCGGTTTAAAAAAGTATTTAGGTACTTATTATCTCCGTACTTCACTTCTCACAAAGCTAATTTACATAAATGGCTTACAATTGATTTTTTTCAATGACGTTGTAGAAAACTTGGTTCTCTACTGGAACTCAGTTCCGGAAATCTGGACACAGCGAGCCTATTTCGAACTTACACTTATTACTCATCTACCTACTAAGATATACATATACGAATTAATTGATTCAACTAAATTTTAAACAAGTTTTTAAATAAGTATTTTCACACTTTAGTGTCTTTCAATTACTTAATTTTAATAATGCCATTTATCTTCTGTATCAAGCGTGTCTAATTGTGGAGGTAGTTAAGACTAATTAAAAGTGGCATTTACTGCGTATTACACGGTGTATGTGAGTTATGCGAGATAATACTATACAGCTGGTAAATAATTACAAAACACTCGATGACTCTACAAAGTCGTCCTTACAGTGAGTGTTATGTTGCAACTCGCAACACGGAAACCACGTAGATTTATGAGTACAATCCACTTACTAACCTACCTACCTCACAACAATGCCATTCTACAACTGTATAATAATATCAACATCAATCCACACGAATGATCAATCAGCTGTTACACGTAAACAGTAACGTTTTTTCGGTAACATAGCATAGTCTCAGTCACACGACTGCTCTGTTCGGGACAATAACAGCGGCTAGCTAACAAATCAAGCATTGTACACGGGCCAACGCGGAGAATTTATTGTATCCAGAGCTGCTAATACATTGTTAGTACATGTATTACTGTCAAGGTTCGCAGACTATTAATATCTAGTCTATTCATGGTAAACCAAGTCCACTGCAGATGTGTTTGTTTGTACCGCTCTATTCTAGAAAACGAATGCACACATTTTGATAGTTTTCATTTCGTAACAGATGGTGTCTTTTGTTAAAATATATTTAGTCAAAGGATACTACGCATCATGTTGTATTCTGCGCAATAAAAGGTCCATAATTGAACAGGTTTCTCAGAATAATTTATCACGTTTCTGGGAACATATCCAACATAATCAACGTGAGTATTTCAATGAAAATCAGCTCTATAGGGACTCGTATTACCTATTAATTCACTGAGGAGAACTTATCTGATTCCGTGGAACCTGCCATCGGAAAAGAAATGTAAACTTGAGAGGACGTTTTATAATTAATGAACTGAAATACCCTGTCTTATTTTGTGTATTTACATCTATTACATTACGCACTATGTCAGTCATTCACACATCAGAAATACAATAAATAGTACCTGCGTTAGTTTTTTTTTACACACGATTCGACCTTTTGCTTGATGGTGAATAAATAGGTACATTACCGACTTCTGTCTTGTATTTAATCAATAATGAAATCTTAATCAATTAGTAGAATAAAACAACATAACATAACATCACGCCTGTACCTACTCCCCGAAGGGTTAGGCAGAGCTGTACCAGTAGTACACCCACATTTCGCCAGTTATGTTCAAGTCCCATGTAACAGGGGGCGAGCCTATTGCCAGAAGGGTGGGCGTTTTGGGGGACTGTCTTATGTAATTTTGACGTTCGAAAAGTGCTGATTCTCAGCCTAGTTTGAATAAATGACTTTTGAATTTTGCCATCAACAGGGCACAATTCCATACCTTGGGCTTAATCTCTCTAATCTGTGCTTTGGGCTGCTACTGAGAAATTCCAGATGAAAAAACCCAATAAAACTTTAAAACCAGTAGGAAATATACTCTTTATTATGCACATCAAATAAATTACAGATATATATAGTATCTATTGTTTACTTGATTTGATATTGATTTCTTAGTTTTTCTCGATAGCGCTAGGACAGGATTGGAGCTGGTTTGCGCACCATGTACCTAATCATGAGTTATGCTAAATAGGGCCTGTAGGTACCTACAAAGGGTTATTTTCTTGGTAAATTAAATTAATGGTACAATCTTGAACACGAACATAGTGTAGGTTTTTTTTACCGTACTTTTATTATTATTTGAAAATATATTAAGTATGTACATGAGGGTTTAGGCATTTTGCCGGTCAGTGGGTCGTCTTAGGGGCGGATTTATTTTGTCTACACCGTTTAGGGGAAATAAGCAAAAACCTATGCATCAAAAAATTAAAATTAAAATTAAAAATATTTTATCAGTAGCCTGAAACCATTAAGCGCTGCTATGGTTAGTTTTACTCACATTTTAATCGCCTGTGACGTTTACTCCTGATGAATAAAGAACATTCCAATGTAACACTCACTCAACACTTTTATTTACGCACATTAACTCTCGAGTTCACTCGACATCGTATTCGCCCTTGCGATCACGAGAAAAAACCGACACCGAGCACACGTCCACTCACTTCGGCAGATGCCGGGGTACTGAACCACTGAAGCTTTGATGCTGTAAAGTGGAAATCAGGGTGAGTTTTCCCTCCCCCATGCGTACCGACACTTAGAGCCCGCAACTTAACGCGCTGACACTTGAAATGATCTTCTTTACATAACTTAAGGCGTTCTTCACAGTAACTAGGTACTCAGCCACATTAATAAAAAGGAAATTTTCTTAATTCTTTGCGCGTCCATCTAGGATCCTTTTATAAGTTCATTGCCAATCATACTTAGTAATAGAGTTGTGAATAAAGCAGTTATACTTAGTAAAAAACATAGCTCGCTCAAACTCTGTTACAAAAAGTGTGCGTTTGACCTGCGGCCTTGACAATGAACCTGATCGTATTGTTCAAGCTTGAGCTAATGTTTCTTATAAAAAATAATCGTTGTTAGAAATATATATCTCTGTACTCCTACCTACATCTACATACATAATCTATATCTATGTATATACGTACGAGTATTATAACTTAAAGCCCGTTTTCGTCTAAACTACGCAACGGATGTTTATGCAGTTTTCACCATCATTTAGGCAATTTATTCCGGATGGTTTATGTGTATAAAACATTAATATTAAACGTACACATACGTAGTAAAGAAATTTTGAAGTTTTGTCAAGTCGTAGAAACCGTGCGAAGCAGGGCGGGTCGCTACTGATTGACATAACTTTACTTAATGTTCACTTAGCTAATCATACTAGATGCCTAAATGAGAATAATATTAATTTGCAAATCTAATATCTAAAAAAACAAAAAAAAACAATTAAAAAAAACGAAAATCGCTCGAATGATTTGAATATTTTTTTGATTGTTTTGTTCGCACCAATGCTGGTTTAGGAATGGTTTCGGAAAAAAGAAAATTAGGAAAAATTCAAAGGGACAGCCGAAAAATCGAAATCGAAATTTTGACAGGACAACGTCTGACGGGTCAGCTAGTTATTGTATAAAAAACAAACCGTGGAACAGGCTATTCTGAATAATATCAAGCCTTCTAATCAGAGTCTCTATCTATTGCGTCATCTTCGTGAACGGGCGCCGTCAGTTGGTACTGGTCATCTCTTAGCTGCCATGGCTTATTTTTATTTTTTTATTGTTCTCTGTTTTTATATTTTTGCTACACACGCTTTTATTGTGCACATCTTTCTATATTATTTTCACATGTATAATTTCAACATGAATGATGTAACCAATATTTTGTAACAATTTTGATTTAAAAGAATGTCCGTGGAGTTTCTTGTTCGTTCTTCTCCATATGTACCTGCAGTATAACTATTTTCTTAAATGTTCCTCGGCAAACTTCGTGTTTCATCAGCTGTCGGATTTCTATTTGCCCTTTGCACTTGGTACAGACCGGATGCACTCAATCGACTTGGAAGTATACAGAGTTGTTAATACTCTTTAAACATAATTTAATTTATTAAAAAATGAGAGGAAAGCTCCTAAAGTCGCAGGCACGAAAATAGTTTTACAGCTCTATATAGTTCACACAGAAATCAAAACAAAACAAGAATAAAGTACTTAGTTCTGAATTCAAGTTATTATACAAGATAAATCTAATAATAATAATTGATGGACATAGAAATTAGCATTCGTTTATATTCGGAAATGCGTTGATTTTCGAGGGACATTAAGAAAATAGTCAGACTGTACTAGGCTTTGGAATGGGCAACTAGCTTCATATTTCTAACTGAGCGACTCCTTGACAATTCAAAAGTGTCTGTAAATGGTTTAATTGAAATAAATGCTTTGAGTTTGAGATTCATTGTGTCATAGTAGTACCCGCAATGTAACGAGTCCCTGTAGAGCACGTAGCACCACGCACGAGTATGTACATAGTTACAGGGATTGAGAGCAAACCGCACAATACAACATACATAGTTACAATTTAAGCTATAAAGGCTCTCCAGACAGATTTTGATAGAACAAATTCCACTAAGTTTTCTTAGAAATTGTTCTACCGTAGAGTCGCGTTGCGCTGTGGCATCGCGCCTGTCTGGGGGCTGATAATAATTACGTGACGCCGTTACACAGTACAACTTGTCGACTACCGCATTACCGTGTGCGTTGAATGCGGTAGTGGAGCGCGTCATTTCAGAGTGGACAAACTTTACCTACTGTCCACTGACGAATCTTCAATCTCATCACACCCATGAGATGTCGGGCGATTTTTTATCGCGAACTGGCTTTTCACCGCACTGTTTAGCGCTGAGAGGTGGGAAATACAGTGCGCGATAAAAATCACCCGTGCGTACCTGGGTAAGATTTCCTTTCCACAGCCAGCTAGATCAAAACGTTAGGGTATATCCCTTACAGTCAAGACGGGGTGGAACAGATGTCAGAATAATTAACTAGATTGTGTGTAAGATGAAGACATCTACATGTCAAAAAATCATAAATAAATAGTTACCTATTGTCATACATCACCGTGTGCAAGGATATTATGGTTATTCTTCCCGTTCCGGAAATATGAGCATAAGCTCCTTTTATTTATTTTTTGCAAAATTGTATAAGTTGGCAATTAGCCTACCAAATACTACCTACTATGATATATTTATGCATAATATTGGTGCCGATTCCTTTGTTCACAAACTAAACTAAATTTAAGTTCAGTGCATCTTTTTCTTCCTATTTCATTAAGAAAAGGACAGAAGATAAATTTTAGTTTAGTCCTGTCAAATAAATCAGCGACTACTTCATACAAGTTTAGACGTGATTAAAAACTTGCCTACTAAAATTACGTCAATTTACGTCAAGCGCTGATTAATTTGACAGGACTAAACTAAAATGTATCTTCTGTCCTTTTCTTAATTAAATAGAAAGATAAAGATGCATTGAACTTAAATTTAGTTTAGTTTGTGAACAAGGGAATCGGCACCACTGGCTATTAAAAGCCATTTCAAGCAAAAAACCAACACTTTAAAATTTAAGCTCCTATGTCTTCGAGAGCCTTTTTTCGAGCCACTGTGCGTCACCGCACTAGGGCACGTTCACACACGTCTTACAGTATCCTAATAATTTACCGGAACCACTTTCTACATACATAATACCTATCTAATAAAAAAACATCATTAAAATAATTCACTGTAGTCTACTGGAATGTCAGGTAGAAAAAATTTGACATAAAATAAACAATTATTAAAATTGAATTTCATCGTCACTTCGCCGCGCCGCGGCGCCGCCTCTATGTTTACGAACTTATTGAACCAAATTGAAAAGCTAACAAACTGCTGACTGAGCAAACGGAAAGATATTACAGCTGACTGAAAAAAGCTTTTTGCCTAACACAATATTTTATTGTAAGAAGCTTATCAAAAAAAAACTGCCTAGCTTTTTCCCGGGATATTATAAATTGCATATCAAATAAATAATCGCCTATCAATACATACTCATCATTTATATTCTTTTTTACATCAAATAACTTACTTCACTACAAATAAACTAAATGTTTAACAAAACTCAAGAAAAATCGCTGTACGCTGCGAAAATAAATTGTAGTGTGTTCAGTGATATTTTGAGTTAAATATTTTGCTGTGCAATCAGTAATTTTGATGGGAATTCGGAATCTTATTGCATAGAAAAAGGATATTTTTTGATTTGCGTTTAAATACTACACCTTTTTCCCAACTACTTATGTTGCCAACTGCTTATGTTAACCAGATGCAGCTGAATTTATTTATGTATTAGACCAGAAATAGTAAACATGTAACACAATTTGTTTTGGCTACTTAAAATTATTATGCTTAAAAGTAATTTAGTAACAATTGTGTCCAATTAGCATCTGTTGCCGAACTGGGTTTATAGCCTGTCTTTCAGCATGCAGCGCCTCAAGCCCTTGGACTGGGTACGCGAGTATGAACGCTTACGAACAAAAGCATAGATAACAAAAGGAAACAGTTTATTTAAAACCAGTATTTTATATGGAGCGACTGCCTATCTGACCTCCACAACCCAGTAACTAGATAATACGATACCCCTTGGTAAGACTGGTTGTCAGACTTTCGGGCTTCTGACGACCCGTAACGACTGTCAAAGATCCACGAATGACAGCCGGGACCAACGGCTTAACGTGCTTTCCGAGACACGGAAGAGCCTCGGTATGTAGAAATGGTCACCCATCCACGGACCAACCCCGGCAAGCGACAACTAAGAAGCTTATCATACCTACCTATCTGATAAGCTTTGACAGTCATAACTTGCACTTAATGTAGCCAATAACTTTGGAACACTGAGTTATACCACTCCTACATACCATCACCATTCAAAATCCCGTGCACATGAACCTTTTTGTTCGTAGGTAAGCGATACTATAGCGGCCGAAAGCTGCAAGCAAGAATAGTCCTTACAGTGTACAGATATGCGTTTCCTCGATAGTTCATACATACATAAACCCACGCCTGTTTCCCGTGTGGGTAGCAGGGCAGTAGCGAAGGGGGGGCATTGTGGGGCAATGCCCTACCTTAAAATACCAATGCCCATAATATAACATAACATAATATAAAATAACATCACGCCTAGTTTCCCCGAAGGGTTGGGAAGAGGTGTCCCAGTAGAAGGTACACCCACATTTCGCCAGTTATGTTTAAGTCCCATGTAATAGGGGGCGAGCCTGTTGCCATCAACCGGACACAAATCCAGACTCCGAGCTGCTACTAAGAAATTTCAGTTAGAAAAACCCAATAACACTTGACCCTACCCGGGAATCGAACCCAGGACCTCATGCTCAGCAGTAGCGCTTGCGACCACTAGACCAACGAGGCAGTCCACTATTCTAAAAATCAACTAATAGTAAGCAAAGCACTGTGAAGCTAGGTTATGACATCTAAACAATTCCGAATTAACCACGACATCTTACAATCACAATAAAATAATTCTGTATTCTGAAACTTATTCGAATTAATACTTTATATTGTATGTCAGAATAAATGACTCTTATCGGTATAAAATTAAATATTAACTTACACATTACAAATATCAGTCAAGAAAGCCAAAAATCAATTGACCAGAACAGATCAACATTTTTACTTCCGCCCTACCTGTAACAACAGCTGTCCTACCTTAAATTCAAGTCTAGCTACGGTCCTGGTGGTAGGCAGAAATTACAGAACCTCACCTGAAACGACGATTGATATCCCCACATACTCCTTTTGCCTCGTTTATGTTCATACAATGGTCATACACGCACGCCGGTTGCGAGTACTTCGCATCTGACCTTTCTGAAGAACATCACCGTAATTATCACTAACGCGATCTTATACAGGGTGAACCGATGTTACTTTACTACTATGTATTTTAAATCCAGATGTATGGCCATTTGATGTTAACGGACTTTTGGTCCATCCTGTACGAACTACTAACTTACCTTTCCTCAAAACCATCTAGAATTTCACGTTACCAATTCAAAAGAAAAGATTGATCATTTACTACTTATTTAGCAACCAGCTTTTGCCAGCGGCTTCGCCCACGTGGATGTCGGAAATTATCCCAAGGGAACGTACTACCGGGATAAAAAGTATCCTATGTCCTATTTCTAGGAAATTTGACACACAGGTAGACCACCTGTGCGTCAAATTTCATCCAAATCCGTTCACCTGTTTTAGCGTGAAAGCGTAACAAACAAACAAACTCACTTTCACATTTATAATATTAATTAGGACGAAAACACTGCCAACTTTTCACAGACCCCTTTTTTTTTATCTTTCTGGACGATTAAGCCTTCTCCATTTCAAGTCCATTTTAGACGTCTGTCTGATGTTTATCTGAAGGCTTTGCTTAATCCCTTGCTGCTTCTAGGTTATTGATGATAACCACTTAAGTACGTGTCAATCACGTCGCGTCTTCGGCAATAATTTCAAAGTCATGGAAATTAAAATCTGATAATATGTAGGTACATATTTGATGAATTTGTGTTTATTAGCCCTTTTGGCCTACCCACAAATCCAGACAAAACGTTCTGGAAGGAAAACCTTAAAAAACCGGCTAAGTGCGTGTCGGACTACGCACAATGAAAGGTTCCGTAGTCGGGATGAATTTATCCCAAAAACAATCTTGACATTGTAGTTGAAAAACACGTTCTCCCATACATCGTTATACGTCACGGTCAATTCTCCAACTGCAAATGAAAAATCGTAACCGGAAAAAAATATGATGTTTGATTGTAATGTGTAATAAAGCTACAAATTAACTACATATTTTCAGACTTTTCCTTTTACATGTACTGTGAGACCTTGCTTCCTGCCAAATTTCAGGATTCTAGGTCAACGGGAAGTACCCTCTAGGTTTTGATTTATTACCGAGTATCAAAAAATTTTGCATAAATGGCCGTATTTTTTTTATTGCATTGACCAAGAAGATTGATTTTTTTAGAGCTCTAAGAGAACCTATACATAATAATAATAACCCCACCGCCGTATCTCTAAGTTGACGTCGTGGTGGGGCTTGCGCGCTCCGAACTCTGGGTCTGTGCCGGTAAAGTTTACTTTGCCGAAACAGGTCTAGGGTGAGGAGCCAGACCAAGAGAGATACAAAAACCCGCAGGGCAGCATGTGGCGAGCTGTTGGGCAGTAGCGACCCCACGGACCCTATCTTCCGGGAGAAGTCTTGTTCCTCACCTCTGGCTTGCCTTTATTGGCCGTCTAGAGTGAACACTGACGAGGAATAGAGCTCCCACCTCATTCTTGCCTTTATTGGCTGGCTTGAGTGGAGATTCGCAAGAGCAAACATGCTCGGAGGAAGGAAGTATTCCAGTAAGATGCTGGTAGGGATCTTGACCGTACTTCCGGGATTGTCCTGATAGCCGTGTAATACCTCTCCACTCCTCATAAGCACCTCAGGACATGTTGCCCCCTTGTCGCTACGACGCTATGTGCTAGCGACCGTTTTCGGGGGCCCATTATTGAGTGTGCAAGTCACCCCCTGCCACTTTATCCGTGTGCATATAAAACATAGATCAGGCAGGGGCCATAGTCCTTCCATAGTTCCAGGTGACCAGTCCACTTTAGCAACCCAAACCCATAGTCCGATATTTTTGTTTCCATATCTTACAATAGTCCTACACCAACCGGGGGTTGTCCTTGGCTGCACTTGCATAGTGCGAACAGGGAAAATCGTCGGTTGGTACCTCATTTCATTAAAAACGTCTAAGGGGCCTCTGCGAGTTGGCTTCGGCCCCTCGTAAGCCTTCCAAAGGTCCGGGACCCCTGGGTCCCGAGAAATGTGAAAGACGTATAATAATAATAATAATCTTTATTACGATACACACAAGATTCATGATACACAAAAAACAGACTTACAATATAGCAAGGTATGTCTACATAAATCTCCACAGGTTATGTAACCCTGTCTCCTAAACTAGGTAGTCCTGTATCTTAGGAGACAGTGTTAGGCCATATAGGGCGAACAGTCATGTAGGTATAGCAGCAGCCAGGGTGTTTAGCGCAAGGGTGGTTAAGTAATACATTTGTGTGCCGGTGTGTAAATGTCATGAGTGTAGTGTGTGAGTGAGTGGTCATAAGTATGTGTAAGTGTGTGAGTGGTGAGTATGGGAGTGAGTGCGTACTGTAGAAGTAGTGCGTGTGAGAGAGAGTGTGCGAATGCAAGGATAAGGATTGGGAAATGAGTGGGTGATCATGAGTTGAGTGTAAGTCGGGTAGAGTAATGATTGTTGGGATTATTCTATGAAAGTAAGTAAAGACTCCGTGAATGCATAGTCTTTTTGCAATAGCCATTCAGTCAGTTTGTTTTTCAGGTTGTGGGAGTTTAGATCCATTATTTTTATTTTTTTATTGATATTCTTGTACAGATAGGAACCAAGAATGTAAAATTGGTGCCGGGCGAAAGTGGTTCTGTGCTGGGTACTGGGGATGATTAGAGTGCGTTTGTTCCGGTCCGGAGGGGGGAGGTGCTTATGTATCCTTAGTATTGCCTTGAACACAAAGAGCTGCCGCACTGTTAGCACTTTGCAGTCGGCATAGAGATCAGAAGTTGGGTATCTAAAAGGTTTTTTAGTCATAACTTTTAGTATTGCTCTTTGTGCTCTTTCTATTTTAAGAAAAAGGGTTTTAGCTGCTCCACCCCATGCAGTTATACAGTACCCGAGTATAGATTGGCAGAGGGAGTAATAGATCATCTTCAACGTGGTACTATCAGCAGAATCTCTGAGTGACTTGAAGATGTGGATTAGACGCAGAGTTCTTGAGGTAAGGGTATCAATTTGCTTGTCCCACCTCAATCCACAATCAATTTGTACCCCCAAGTACTTAACAGTGTCTGAACGGATCATCGTGGGACAGGCGCAAGGTAGCGTGGGGTCAGGACAGGAGTGAGCTCTAAGGGTGAAATCTGAACCAGGAGTACTACCTCGTCTTAACCCGAAAGGAATGTATGTGGTTTTATTTACGTTTAGCGTTAGCAGGTTAGAGTTTAGCCATACCATTATTTTAGACATTGCAGCTTCCGCATTTGCCCTTACCATATCCCAAGTTGAGCCACGTACCAAGATTGCAGTATCGTCAGCGTATGCAAAAATATTGCAATTAGGAAGGTTCAAATTACACAGATCGTTGACGTAGATTCCACGCGTTCCTGAGAATAAGGGTCTTGACAGACTGACTGACGGACAACGCAGTAATACTTTTATGGATCCGTTTTTTGCTTTCAAGGTACGGAACCCTAAATCTGGATATAGATTTATTTGCACTAAACGTGACACATATAGATAAAATCATAAAAATAAAGCACACAAACACAAAAAAACAAGAACTAAACAAGTTAGGTACTACCTACATGAATTACTAGCCAAATTAAAAACCAAGACATAGCGTTGTCAACAGTGACGTGAGGCCGGTTTCGTAAACACGTGTGCACTTAGTGAGGTGTAGTTTGATTGTAAATGGTTGTAAATGTGTGCGTGTGAGCGTGTATAGAACGGAGGTATAGTTTTGGCATGCTTCACTGTACTGTTCGCAGTGCTATGTCTATTTTGTATTTTTTCTGAGTTCACATTTTGAAGTTTGCCGAGGTTTTTATAATGTCACGTCTACATCTATTTAAGCCGTTTATTTCTTTCAATTCATTGCATTCTCAAATCGATTAGTTTTTTACGTATCTACAAATCTATTCAATCAGGTTCGGTTGTTGCTACGGCTGGTGAGACGACTACAATATGATCCCGTTGTTGCCAATGACGGGCTAGTAATTAACTGCGCGTGCGCTTTGAGTTTGACCGTCTCGATATTGTTATTGTCAATTTATTATTCAAAGACATTGGTCTAGTTTATCGATAGACTGAACACAACACAATATTACACCTAATTGTACCTATGTGTAGATATAAACAGTAGAAACCGGCTGAAATACACAGCAGTAGATATTGTGGATAATATTTTTTTTCTACCCGATATCATGATTTAAGAGTCAAAGTCAAATCATTTATTTTAAATAGGCCCATGTATGGCACTTATGAACGTCAAAATTTACAAAAAAAAAAAAAAAAAAAATATTCTAGTCGCCCCTTCCAAAAGGTAGTTTTCGTATGGAGAAGAATGGGCAAGAAACTCCACCATTACTCTTTTAAAATGTTTTACAATAGTTTGTATAGGTACGTACATTAGTTTTAAATAATTATATGTGAAGACGATGCTCCTAGAATAAAATTACTATAACACAATAGGTAAAAAGAATTAAAAATGAAGCAACGACAGATATAATTTAATTATGTGATAGATATATGGTGCTCACATAATTATTTACAAACATTGTAAAAGTAGAAAATTTTCCCAAAATTTTATAATTAATAAGTCAGTGTGAGGTATGAGGAACAGGGTGTAAAGTTCACTCATCCTCTATAGAAACGGGATGATCCCCCGACCAGACGGGTGTCGTGTCTGGCGTGCAACTGCCCAACGATTGACGTCGGGAAAGTTATATATATCTCGTTCGCGCGGTAAACTCTAATTGCGAGATGCAGGATTTGTGTGACGGCAGATCTTTGATGCGTAGTTCGCATGTGGTGATGTAGATGCCGCCACAATACCAAACTTTGCTTTTTACAAGCTATTTCGACGCTCGATTTAATTCAATGAATTAACATTTAAGAGAACAACCGGACAAATTGGTAAAAGACAGCCCCTAGAGGCGACGGTATTGAAAATAATTCAATTTCACATCACGTCTGTGTAGAGATGGCGAGCCGAGATAATCCCGCGTAGTTACGAACTGACAAATAAATGTTCCCAGTCCCACTACCAATATGGCAACGCAATAAACAGAGCTTTTCCTTCAATTGGTTTCCACAGGATAGCTAGCTGATAGGTATGTTTCTAGCCACATGTTAGAGCAAAACCTTAGTTATCTTTACCCCTAGAGATATATACTACATTGATGTCCTGCTATACAGGTACCTACGACATGGGCGTACCCAGCATTTTTTTAGGGGTGGGGCAGAAGTAAATGAACTGGATAAGTAGTAGGAATTTATCTCAATAAAACTCGATAACTACGCATGCGCGGTCGATTCATCGATAGTGCATTATTTCGCGCGTTAATTTTGAATTTAACAAATGAATAATTAATCTTGTTATTTAATGAACCTTAATTTTTTACTTCGAGTCAGGGACCAGGGTGGGGCAAATGCCCCCACCTTGCCCCACCATGGGTACGCCTACGACGGATAGGTATTGCGGATGCAGATTTGACAACATCCACGGATCCGGATGCTATTGCGAATTTTTGCGAGTTTTTGGATCTCAAGTTTTTTTAAGGGATCCGTCAAGGTAGTCCCCGAAATTCAAAATTTCTTACATAGTACCTATGTTGATCTTAATTCAATTCGCGCAAATTATAATAAAATAATTACCTACTAAATTATAATCATTTGAATAACAATACACTTAGCTCTCGAAATTATAATGTATTCGATGGATGTAGGTATAAGACTATTTGGTGAAAATTTTACGATTTACATTGATGATTTAAACGATTACAATTGTCATTTTGTCAGTTACAATTTTACTTAAATTCACCCTTTTCTAACCACATCTGCATCCGCATGAGCTCCGCATTGATTAATGCGGATGTCTAAATAAATGCGGAAGCTCCGCAATAGCTGATACGGATGCAAATATCCGCAACGCCCCTGGTACCTACACAGTAAGAACGTAGGCCCTCACTCGAGCTTTTCCTTGAAAAAATACCACATATAACCAACATTCAGAGTTTTCTGTAATAAACTTCTGAATTTTTGATGTAAGAAGAGCTTCTTACATCAAAAATTCAGAAGTTTATTACAGAAAACTCTGAATGTTGGTTTAAGAACTTGAACTGACGCAGTGAAAAGAGGATTTAGTTTGAGTGCCTCTAGCACGTCCTAACTCTTATCAGTTCATTTTGTATTCTGAAGTGTTCAACTACGCGGCGATGAACTGCCGGCAACTTGAACACTTGAATAGTGCTAAACGAGAGGTTTTCAATCGAAATATAGGTATTCATCCTGTATTTTGATTGGAAGTGTTCAAGTTTGTAATAGTAATAGTCCATTTATTTGTGAGAATATTGTTACAGAGATGTTAAATGGTTGTTTTAGTTCATAATATTCTGCCGTTTCCGGCGTACAATAAAGGGCTAATAATTTAAAAGTAGACAAGATCTGGGATCTGGGTTCGATTCCCGGGTCGGGCAAAGTGTTATTGGGTTTTTCTATCTGAAATTTCTCAGTAGCAGCTCGGAGTCTGGATTTGTGCCCGGTTGATGGCAATAGGCTCGCCCCCTATTACATGGGACTTAAAACATAACTGGCGAAATGTGGGTGTACCTGCTACAGGGACACCTCTGCCCAACCCTTCGGGGAAACAAGGCGTGATGTTATGTTATGTTAAGATCTGGGATCTAAACTACACAGGTTAACTATCTGACATCACAGATAAATAAGTCAAGCTAACAATAACAATCTATTGACTGAGAAAATAAATAGAATAAAACAAGTTGAATCCACTTCATCGCTGCCGTTATCCCAGGATAAATAGACCTGACAGTATAACGCGGGTATTTAAATGGTAACCCAATAAATGTCTCGCCTTCAAAGCTTACCCCAGGATTCGCGGTGGCTTGCCAAAAGTTACTCCTATAATCGAAAACGAGGATCTTCGCAGTTCGCTTTGATTTATTCCCAAATTTAACAATGAATTTATTTGCATATCTTTGGGGAATACGCGTGGAAAATTAAGGATTTATTTGCCGCTTTGCGCAGACATAAACATGTGTGTTTAAAGTTATGTTATACGCCTCGGACTTTCCTTAGCTTCTTACATACGACCCTTATTACAAATCTACAAAGGCAAGCCAGTAGACCCAATATGATTCGAGTACAATGTAAATATCCAATCCAACGGACGTCTTTGATTCCCAATAGAAGCGGAACAAACGCTCCCAAAGCTTATAAAAGTATAAATAGAACAGGGAATGTCGAGTATATATTTCAGCGTAATGTATATTACTGAAAGTCTGAATACAAGTTTCGGGTGGGTCGACGACATTGCCAATATTAATATCCCAAATACATTATATATCTCCCTATAGGCGAATTCTGGAAATATGATATGAAGGCACCCAATTCAATTTCGATCAGCAATAATGTGATGGCAATGGAATAATTTATGTTCGTTTACGCTTCTAATTCCCCCTGGGACATTAACATCGAGTTTCGTACGACATCGTGAAAAATTTATAAAATGTCCTAAATCTTTCGCGGCTAACAGGAAAACGTTTGAGGTCACGCACTAAGACTAAAAAGCTCTCTTTCCTCCGGAGATGTTTCTAAGAAACTAGGGCTTGTAGTGTCCTCAGTACTCACCATCAATAGGCATCACTTGACCCAGTAAACTAGGACCATTCAAATCGTGCCCCGTACAGACCCGAGGAAAACCTCAAAGGGCACCAACAGCTATTAAAACTTTATGAAAAGACTACAGGTGGAACTCGTATCTTTTTAAAATCACCTCAATGTTGACACTACTCCCCTTAATTCAGATAAGGCACAAAACGCAACGCTGACTACTGGATATTCGACTTTAACACTAATGATTTTAAAGCAGAATTTTAAATTTCATATTTTGAGTCATAGGTTTTGTCTTTCAGTATGATATGGCATCCGGAGCGGGAATGAAAAGCTTCGCTCTTTTGATGAAGATCGCGGTGCAATCATTTTTACCGCGATAATTGCGGATGGGACCGGCAGCTGTATAATTTTATAATATACTTTTAATATTTTCAACAGACAACAAAAATTGTCTGCTTTATAATGATTTTGCAGCAATCTCTCGACTCACGGAAACAAGTGGGTTTTTGCCATAGTTTTTGCAGAAGCGTTTTTCCATAAATATGAAATGATTAAGGAAAATAGCAAACTGTTTTAAATTATTATTTAAACAAATTATACAATAGGTACCATGTAGTGTAGATACGTCCATTTGGGTATAGGTACTTAAGTGAATTGGTCAGGATTCAATAAGAATAAGAAATAATATAAGCACTAACTTGATTAAAGTTATCACTAACATGATTAAAGTTGTCACTAACTTGATTAAAGTTGTCACTAACTTGATTAAAGTTGTCACTAACTTGATTAAAGTTGTCTGGCTGACTGGCTCGTTGGTCTAGTAAGCGCAAGTCCAACAGCTGAGCGTGAGGTCATGGGAAATCTGGGAAAATTGTTACCTATTGGGTTTTTCCGATAGGTACCTATGAATTTCTCAGTAGCAGCCCGGAGTCTGGATTTTTGTCTGGTTGATGGCAATAAGCTGTTGGGCCCCCAATGGCCCCAATTACCTATCATAATCAGCCCATAATGTTCCCATTGCTAGAACACAGGCCTCTCGGTGAGAGGGTGCAAGCCGTAATCCACCATGTGAGCCCAGTGCGGGTTGGAGGATGTCTCATCTCTTCGAATTTTTAGATCTATGACATACCGGTTTACTCACGATGTTTTCCTTCACCGTTTTGAGAACAGTGGTGATGAAATAATTTACACAAAGCGAAACGCGTGTCAGGGTTCAAACATACGACCTACGACTATTAAGTCGGCCACTACCACTGGGCCACCACTGATCCTTCCAATTACCTAAATGGGACTTAAACATAACTGGCGAAAAATGGGCTTACTACTTATATAGGTTCACCTCTGCCAAACCCTTCGGGGAATCTTCTTCTTCAATCGGTCCCTCATTACTGAGGATCGTGGTCACTGGACCCCCTTTAAACGGACAATCTGCCTCCATCGACTCCGGTTCAAAGTTGCCATCACCACCTGCTGAAATTTGCTTGAGGACGGAGCTTCTTTTACTTGGTCGGACAATCGTGTTGGCGACTGGCCTCGTGCTCTCTTTCCTTCGGTATTGCCAACAATTACCAGCTTTTCAAGGCTGCTATTTCCCCTTCGCATTATGTGGCCGAAATAGGTCAAAATACGCTGTAGGCAAACTGTAGACAATCGGGTCTTGATGTCGAGTTGGGAAAGGATAGACACATTTAAGCGTTTGGCTGTCCATGGAATTCGGAGCATCCGCCTCCAGCACCACATTTCGAAAGCGTCTATCTTATTTCATTTCTTTCTCTTGCTCGGATTGTCCACGTTTCAATTCCATAGAGGAAAATCGGGAAAACGAGTGCTCTGACCAATCGGGCTTTGGTTTTATAGCTTAATACCACGGTTTTTCCAGATATTCTGGAAGCGTGTCGTAGCATCTTTAGCCTTGGCTATCCGCCGTTTTATTTCTGGGACCCAGCTGCCTTCATTATTAATATTCCCAGATAAACGACATTGTCCACGGTATCGATGACTTGGATGTTATAGGCGCCCGATTGCTTTCCCACACAATAACTAATAATAATAACTTTAGTTTTCTGCCTATTTATTGCAAGCCCTAATTTGCCACTTTCTATCTCCAATCTGTGTAGTATCTCCTTCATGTCGTCAAATGTTGTAGCAAGGAGAACGGTGTCGTCAGCGTACCTCAAATTGGAAATGCGCTTTCCACCAACAGCAAACCCCTTTTCCCAGCCGTCAAAACTTTTCCGAACGATATACTCTCCATACACATTGAAGAGCAGAGGTGAGAGGATGCATCCCTGCTAACGCCTTTCTTGCTGGAGAACACATTTGAACACTCGGTGTCAATTTTGACGAAAGAGCGGTTATTAATGTAGAGGCATCGGACTAGGTCAATAAGATGTTGAGGCGTACCCATGTCTTCCCGAACCTCCCACAGCTTGTCACACTCTACACAATCAAAGGCATTGGTGTATTCAATTAAGTAAGTTATCATCCGTTTGTTATTTCATCAGGCCAAAACCCTCCGGGGAATATAGAAGTGATGATGTCATCCGTATGTTATTTTCCAGACAATTTTTTGTACAGACAATTTATTTTATTTGCACATCATTATTTCGCCTCGAGAACCTTGCCGGGGTGCGTCAATCGCAATGTCGGTTGTAACGATGAGCAAATCATTGACGTCACTATCACAGAATACACTTATAAATAATTTATAGGTATATCAATAGATATTTAGATAAAGGTCGAGCGTAGGAGATAAAAGCACTGTCTAGGATTGTCTAATTGTTGCGAAAAGTCGAAATGAACAAATTAGGTATTAGAAAACCAGCCCTTGAAAGGAAGCCTTGAAACTTAAAAAACCGGCCAAGTGTATGTCGAAATCGCACTTGGGTTCGTTGGGAGAGAAAAACGCCGAAAAAGACACGTTTCTTGTATGGTTCTTTAATTATTACCTAATTTTATTTTATTTTTAATGTTTGTTGTTACTTATAGCGGCAATAGAAATACACAACCTGTGCATATTTCAACTATCTACCTATTACTGTTCATGAGATACAGCCCGCTGACAGACAGACGGACGGACGGACACAGCGGAGGATTAGTAATAGGTTTCCGTTTGGCACCCTTCGGGTACGAAACCCTAAAATACTTCTCATGACCAAACTAATTCCACAACAACCATAAGTACTTGAAAATCGTGAAATCATGAATAACTTTAGATAAGTACCTAGATGCCAAATGGAAAGAAATTGCTTCCTCGCCATAATATCTGAAAAAATTATAAAAAAATAATGATCTTGCATTTTAAATTCAGTGCGGAATTCGCCGAGTCAGAATGTTTGCACCTTTTGTTATTTTTTCTTGCTAGTAAGTAAGATAATAAGAGGGTGAGGATTTCGCAGCTTTGGTAATGGTTGCTTATTCAACTAGGAGAATTTAATCTTATTTTCACTCTTTTGCACATATTGTTTGGTTGTGCGTTTTGTTAGACAGGGCTAATGATGCCCTTGCAAATTATTCAAAGGTGGCCCCCTCCCTGCCTACTGTAAATACAAAGTATAAAAGCGTTGGATTAAAATATAAATTATTCTTGATGAGTAGACAAGTTGCATTATTATTATTATTTTCTCTCTATGACTAAGTAAAATTGAAGAAAATCCCAGACCCGGTTATGGATTTGTACACAATATAAAAACGAAAATCCCAATAATTTTTCCTTATTCTGGCCTTGGTTTCCCGGTTCATCATAATGGTCGCAAACAGAGATTCTGGGTCCGAAAGACAGGCAGTAGATTCATGACAATAAAACACTGATGCATCGCATTGTATTGAGACATATACCTTTAAATACAGTGCCTGAGCGACCGAGCTAAACGAATGTTCCCAGATATGAGACCTAGCTAGATCGATTTTTCACCCCCGTAAACCCCTACATTGCAACTTTCATCAAAATCGTTAGAGCCGTTTTCGAGAACGTGATTACGTGATTTGTATACAAATTTTGCTCATTTCATATTATAGGATAATAAGGCATTATGGCAATGAACCTTTGATGCCAAATAAAATGGCCTGGTGTATCTTTGTGCCAGATCATGCATGAAAATCGATTTTACTCTTGAGCGACTTTACGAGCCGCTCTTCCGGGTCGTTATCCTATGGGAATGTGTGAAGAGGGGCTCAGCCAAAGTATGAGCATTATCAATGTTATTAAACCTGTATTTTTGTGTTCTTGGGGTTAACTTTCGATGCTAAGCTTCAGTGGGGCTCACATACAGATGCCTAAGTCGAAAAAACTAACTCCGCAACATATGTCGTTAGAAAAAATCGTACTGACATAGAGACAGCTTTTACAAAATTCAACAAATTCAAAATTCGAATTCAAAATATTTTATTTCACATAAACCTACATGGGCACTTATGAAACGTCAGAAGCTAGGTGCACGGTTCCAATTGGTCGTTTCCTATGGAGAAGAGCCGGCAAGGAACTCCACGGTTACTCATTTAAAAATAATTGGCTTTTACAATACTTTCAAATAACAGTGTTAATAGGTATGAGAGGACAGTGTAGGTCTTTCAATAAGTACTAAGTACTTAACAAAATAGAAAATGGTCTACAGGTCTACAATTTACTAAACCTACAGCGTTCTCACATTCACAAAATAGAAAAGAATCTATACAAAAGATAAATAAATTAATAAAAGTAAGAACCTATTTTAATAAAACGCAATTATATGATTGCTATTACAATTGTAATCAATCTGAATAATTATCATGTCCACAAAAGTCACAAATAAAGAGTTGAAATTAAATCGTAAGTATATAATGTCAAATAATAGAATAAATATGTCAAGGACGAATGTAAAATATAAAAATTAAAGATTAAAATAAACATGGTAATTTGGGAGCAGTTAATAGACTCTTACTTATTTATGCCTCCCTTTTGCCTTTAGACTCTTACTTTTTTTCTTATTTTTTAGTGTGAGTACCTCTTTTAATTATTTTCATTGTGTAATATTGTAAGGTATACCTATATACCCAGAAAAGGGCTGTGCGATCGATTTATAAATTAAGTCCGAGACACTTAGTTCGAGAGCCCACGACCAAAACTATGTCACATCGTTTTACGCCCAAAACCGTATAAAATCGTTAGTTTAGATGATTCTGAACCCGACTCGGTGAGCAGTACTGGTCAAACTCTTCACAGTTTTATGGGAGCCCATTTCTGCTATGTCAAAAAAAAATAGGAAGACGGTTTTATCACAATATTTTTGATATTATTATTATTATAAATGTACATAGGTTTCGTGATTTTACGATGAAAAAGTTTGTTTTCTGACATTTTGCGTCTAACGTGGCCTGAGCGCATTAACAAAAATTTCAAAAATGTTACCGATCTGACTCATAACAACCTTAATACCAATACCTTTAGGTACTAAAAACCTGTTTTCAGAAATCTTAAATGTCACCTATAATTCCAAAAACCAAAAGAACGTTTCGGAGTCGCCCGGCAAACGCGCGGTGCTTGTTACGCTGTCATTCCTCACTACACCGATGATGAATCCAACAATGAATAAAAACCGGTCAAGATCGACTCGGACTCGCACACTGAGGGTTCCGTACCAGTTTAAATTTTCTTCGGCGAGGCCTATATTTGTCAGAGAATTTTAACACTGCGGTGTGGAATATTGCAGTTTTAGGTCAGCGCCATCTCTTGGCCGATAATGGAACTAATGTAATTTTTGTTGATGATTTCTGAAAAGGTGTGCTATTTAGAAACATCGTTTTATTTTTCCTGTAATCTTTACATAAACTTCTATCACATAAAATAATTTCAGATTTTTCTCTATATAAATTTCGGAGTTAAGGGGGGGACGGTATTTTTTTACATTTTTCTTCAAAAATGCGGCCAAAAAAAATTGAGAATGTGCAAATAGCGCTTTTTCATATTACTGTAGCCCCACTTCGACTTTTTAAGACCCCCGTTCAGTTCCTGTAGCAAAAAAAAATCTTTATTTGCAAAATAGTTGGGCAAACGTCATCTAAAACTATTCCAAGTTTTTAGTTGATAGATAGCATTAAGTACTTGAGATATCCAGCTGTGACAGACAGACAAATTGAGTCGCACCATAAGGGTTCTTTTTTTAGGATTCCGTAGTAAACAAGGTAAAAAGGGAAAATATTGTGTATGCAAATTATAATATAAATCTGTTTACAAAATATAGTGATATCATAATATAAATTACCTACTAGAAACATACACCTTGTTGTACAGTCAGCGTCAAATAGTTAGTGACACTCAGGGTATTCAAATAAATAGACGCAACCAAAAAGTCAATAATATCGGTACAAACTAAGTTGTCTTATTGTTGTCAACAATATAGTCGCTCAAAAGGTCGAGACGTTTAAAAAGTCATATAGATCGGTTCAGTCAAACCGCCATAAATATGGTTACAGTCATCCCGCCAATGGTATCCAAGCATTATAAGTATTCAAAAATATGGAACACATTAGAAAAATAAACTTTACGGCTTTATATATTAAATATTATTTCTCACGTCAACATTTCACAAAATCAAATGGATAGAAACTTCTGCGGTCCTTTTCATTTTAAGCATGACGTCTATGACGCAATTTCTATGTAGCGGTGCACACATTCAGTTCGCTCGTACGGTTTTGTCTCCAGAAGTCCAGTTAGCCATCGTGCGGTGCGGAAGAACGTGGTGCTGATTAATTGTCGAAAAGTATCCCGTATGTTTATGGAACATATGTCATGACGACTTAAACGATAGAATTGACTTTGTACAATCTCTGCATATACCCAATAGCATCGCTTTATTTTCTTTCATTCTTTTGACAAAAGAATTGCTAATAGAAATTCGTCATCTCCATTCTTTTTTAAAATATTTTTAATTTCATAAGCGTTCTTCGATACAATCGCCACAAGCTCTGGCACACGACGGGAGAGCGTAGAAACCGAATACAATCAATCGCCTGTATGCGGCACTCGTCCGATCGGGTTTCCGAATTGGAGAATCGGATCAGGTACCTGACATGTGCGGCCACCCTTACATGCTAGTTTATTTTTCTAATTTGTTCCATATTTTTGAACACTTATAATGCTTGGATACCATTGGTGGGATGACTGTAACCATATTTATGGCGGTTTGACTGAACCGATCTATATGACATTTGAAACGTCTCGACCTTTTGAGCAAATACATTGTTGACAACAATAAGGAAACTTTGTTTGTACCGATATTATTGACTTTTTGGTTGCGTCTATTTATTTGAATACCCTGAGTGTCACTAACTATTTGACGCTGACTGTACCAACAAGGCTCAAGAAAAATAAGTGGCTTGTTTAGATGTCAGTGTACTTATACGCTTTTATAATAAACTACCAAGCCACATTAAAAAACTAACTAGCTAACAGAAATTATTATTCTAAGGATTATAGGAAGGCTCTCATTTGACTACTAACTAATATTATAATAAAGAGAAAAGATTTGATATTTTCTGTTTGTTTGTTTGTTACTCTTTCACACTAAAACGGCTGAACCGATTTGGATGAAATTTAACACATGACCATGACCTGGATTAGGACATAGGATACTTTTTATCCCGATATTCCCACGGGATCGAGACTTGTTCGGGTGAAACCGCGAGGCGCTGCTAGTACAAAGATAAAAAGACAATCGGTAGTTTTTAATAAAAAATAATTATTTAAAACATAACTTTATTACTCTAATATAAAATTACCTAAAGCACAGTGCACACTAATTATCCCACTTCTTAGATACGTCAAGATATTCGCCATCGGGTGAAGTGTAGTCAATGATCGGGGGCGTCGCCACGGGGCCGCGGATTTCATAGGGGATCAACTGCAAGTCGGGCTGTGGACACCAAAATTAATAAACATAAATATGCAAAAAAACACATGTATTTGTGTCGATTTTTTGCACATAATGAAGAATCAAATCCTGGTCAATAATGGTCCAGTTTTGAAGAATTCTTCAATAAACACTTATTTACAATTACAATTTTGAATTTTACTTTCTCCAACAAAATACTAAGTCATAGAACAAGAGTGTATATCCAAGGGTCTAGATATACCTACACCCTTGTTACTTCACTTAGGACCAATCAGTAACTTCAAACTACACACCATAATGGCCTCACTGTACAAGTCCTCGGACTCTTCCAGCAGTTTGTCAAGCGCTCTCCGCTGTGCTCCCATGATTCTGTCAATCTGTGCCACATTCGCCATGTATTCCTCACGCTTGTACCGCGTCCAGTCCTTTTGTAGCAGTGCACGCGCCTCTACGACCTCCGCTGTTAGCTTTGCTTGTGGTCTCTTTCGTTTGCTGTAAAGAAGACCACATATTTTATTTAGTTTTTACTGGTGTTATCTTATATATAATGTACCTGTCAAAAGAAAGATAACGCAACATTACGGGTATGGTGGTCAACTGCAACATTACGGGTATGCTTTTCAATTGAAATGTTTGCTGTATAAAAATATTTTGTGAAAGAATATTTTTTTTTGGTTATTATAACGTTAATACTACTTACTTGAAGTTATCTAGCAGTTCAAGAGGCACCTCCATCTCATCAATAGGCTTCAGCTGGCGAGCATTTTTCTCCAACCTTCTGATTTGTTTCTCCAGCTTCTTTCGACGTCTGTCCTCTCGGGCTTTGACAATTGCTGGGTCTAGCTTTTTCTTCTTCTTCATAGGCTCAGCCCTGTAAAATGCCAAGAGGCAGTCAAGTAATTTGTATGTATTATTAAATTTGTGCTAAACAAAAATAAATTACCTATTATCAAAAATGTGTTTGCTTTTTTAATTGTAGTTAAAAATTATGCTTATTTCAACTAACAGGAGTTAGACTAATTGTTTTTCTAGTCTCTGTTTATTAAATAAATTAATTTTTGAAGAACATTAACCAAATCTAAGGATGTTGTAACTTACCATAGTTGATCGGTAATTTTAAACTGCACTGCTGCTGTTGTAGCTATACTTCTACTACAAATTGGTATCTTTGTGGCAGGACATATTGCTAATCTGAAAATAACATTTAAAAATATTGTTTTGAGGCGAAAATGTAATTTGAGATTAGTTTTATAGGTTATGTTGACAAAATCTCATCCAAACGAATTCTACCCACCTGGAAAACTGCCTCAATAAAGACAAATTAAACATGGTTTTTACTCTATTCTAACAATTATATATACAGATGAAACAAATAAAAATAGATTTACAGTAGAACAAATTTGATTCACGTTTTGTTCCACGGACTGAAATGTCATCGTAAATTTCCATTTTGTTAATTCTTTTTTTCCTTATTTTGTAAAAAAAAATATCATAGGAAACCTAACTGGAATTAATTCATGAAATAAATCAATTCGCAAATTCAAACAACCATGAAATAATTAAAACGAATTGGTACTAAAATTGCTGAAGTCTTTCGTGTTTTAGTACAATGGAACGCAACGTTCACGTTCCGTTTCAGCAAGATTGCTAAGGCTAAGGATAACAAAAGCGAATTTTCTAATAGCTTTGCTTATCAGTTTAGATATGATGACCAATCTATCAAGTATTTTCTACTTCTGCTTTTTTAAGCTGAAAGTTAAATAATTAGTTAATTAATAAATTATTTATTGCACAAAGTTACAGACTAAGGTACAGACGCCAGCACATCAGGCTACTGCAACCTGTCAAATTTATTTAATAGATTTTCAATTTTATCGTTGAAGTAAGGTGCAAAGATGATTGGGAAAACTTGACAGTTTCGGGTAGCTTGATGTGCTGGCGTCTGTACAGACGCCAGCACATCAAGCTACCCGAAACTGTCAAATTTTCCCGATCAACTTTGAACCTTACCTTTCAGCGATAAAGTTGAAAATCTATTAAATAAATTTGACAGATTGTAGTAGCCTGATGTGCTGGCGTCTGTACATAACCCTGTAAGGGCGCAGCAACTTTGGTAATTTTCTAAACGACGTTAATCCTTACATCCTTACATATCCTTACATTGTTATAAAACAAAGCCCCCGCCGCGTCTGTCTGTCTGTCTGTCTGAACGCGATAAACTCAAAAACTTGTAGATTTTCAAACGGTTTTCACCAATGGACGGAGTGATTCATGCGGAAGGTTTAAGTGTATAATTCATTAGGGTTTGGGTAAATTGGCTGAAAATTTACGTTTATTGTTGAAGAAGTCGGAAAAAATCATGCCCACTGGGAGCTTTACTGGCGTGCGCTGCCTAAACCGAAAAAGATACATCAAATTTATGTTCTACGGTATTGTTCATCTTCAAAATTTCAACAAAAAAGACCGCGATGGCATATGTCTATCTTCTAAGGATGATCCACAATAACCATTTTTATCTTTCAGAATTGAATAAAAACTGAATTGTTATTTCCGAAGCTTTTTTGACCGGTATATTATTAATCCTTATCCAAAAAAATATGTTATTTAAATTGGGCATTTAATTTAGATTAAAATATGCCTTTGAATTATATAATTTAAATGAATAGTTTAAAAGATATCACAGTTTCAAAATTACGCGGAGCAACGCGGGCGCAGCGGTAGGAGTCAATGACGTTTTCCTCTGTTATTTTATCTCGGTAGTACGTTCCCGTGGGATATTTTCCGACATCCACGCGGGCGAAGCCGTGGGCAAAAGCTAGTTATAAAACAAAGTCCCCCGCCGCCGCGTCTGTCTGAACGCGATAAACTCAAAAACTACCGATCGGATTTTCAAACAGTTTTCATCAATTGACGGAGTGATTCACTGTGATTCATGCGGAAGGTTTTAATGTATAATTCATTAAAGTTTTGTGTAAATTGGCTGAAATTTGACGATTATTGTTAAAGATGTCGGAAAAAATCATGCCGACTGGGAACTTTATTGCCGTGCGCCGCGGAAATCGTAAAACTTACATAAAATTTTGTTCTACAGTATTGTTCATCTTAAAAAGTTCAACAAAAAAGTCTGCGATGGCATATGTCTATCTTCTAAGGATGACCCACAGTAACCATTATTATCTTTCAGAATTTGATGAAAATTTCTTTGTTATTTCCGAAGCTTTTTTGACCGGTATTATATTAATAAAATGTGTTTTAAAATTGGGCATTTAATTTAGATTAAAATATGCTTTGACATCATATCATTAAATGAATAGTTTAAAAGATATCACAGTTCCAAAATTACGCGTAGGTAACTACATTTAGGTATTGTTGACGACAACGCGGGTGCAGCGGTATTAGTCAATGGTGCCGATTCTCTTGTACACCGAACTAAACTAACTAAACGATCACTAAAATTCCTTACTTTTGACTATGAGAATCTCAAAGCTATTCTGCAAAATAAATTCTCTAAATTTAAAAATAATTATGACACATCTAAATCGAATTTGACAATCGCGACTCCACACGTGATACCTAACCACGTGAATGTTTTTAGAGCCGGAGGCGCGCAGGGGGGTAGCCTCGACGTATTTTTTATGGAATTTTTCACTTTTTGTATGGAAAATAAGAAATATTATTACCTACATCGTAGTATTATATTATCTGTGCCTACATGTAGTGTTAGGGCACAGATAATGTAATACCTACGTTAGGGGTTAAGGGGGTCGAAATTTTCATTGTTTTTGCGAATGGACGCACCGTTTTCGAGATATAAGCAAAAGAAAAAAAAAGATTCAGTACTGTTTTTGCACCTGAAGTCAAGGTGTTGGTGTGAATTTAAAGTTCATGACAACCAATTTTATTCCACGCGTTTTTAGTCGCGATTAAAAATAGTCAGATTTAGTTAGAAAATCTAAATTTTAGGTGAAAAACGTCAAATTATGAATAGCAAAATTGTCATTTTCACTAAATTAATATCTCAGTACCATCTTAGTGAAGTCAAACTAAAATATAGGTAGTTACCTACGTTATGTCACTTAAGTTTATTTCAGAATGGGAAATCGTCGTTTGACAGGAATAAACTAAATTTTGGTGATTTTTTGTCTAGTTTAGAGGCAATGGGGATAAAAACTGCCATTTGCTCACTTCAGATGTCGCTATCATTGTCCGTCTTTAAATTTGACAGCTAGCTGTCAATATCCATCAGTGTTGCCAACCCGTACGATAATTATGGGGGCGTACGATAATTTGACCAATGGTACGATGTACGATAATGAATGTCTAACGTACGATAATTTTGAGATTTGCTGAAAAAAATTTTTAAGTTCCAAATCGTATTTGTCAGACAAAATTAAAAGCAAAAAAAAAAAATACCAATGTTGATTGTCAAGTATTCAACATCAACAAGTAAGTATCTCTCTCTCTTCTGTAAAATTATTAAAAAACTAGGGGAGGGACCCCTAGTTTTTTAATAATTTTACAGTGAAAACACAAAATATTAACTAAAAACTATGACAAAACATGTTTACGGTTTATGCTGCTAGCGCCACTAAAGTGAAACTTGGTATTGTTCCCCTTGGACCATAGTATAAAATTATTCATTGTCTTTTGATAGCAATTTGAATTAACGTTTTACGGTTTTTTTTTTATATTTGGAGTTTTCTTTTGTACGATAATTTTGCCCAAAAAACGATAATTTCGACGTTGGAACTCGATAATTTGAACATTTGGAGTTGGCAACACTGATATCCATACATTTTTTGTAAACAATCAACTTATTTTACGCCTAATTAAATAATATGCCCCCTTGCGCAGCTGTTGACTGCAAAAATCCGGGGGCCCATGTATTCCCCAAAGATCTTAAAAGAAGAAAAGTGTGGGAGAGAGCTCTCCGAAGAAAAAATTGGAAACCAAATAATTCGTCGAGGTTATGTACTATTAATTTTAAACCTGAAGACTTCTATCAGACGAATGCGTATACAGGTACTCTTTTTCATAATACAGTGAACTTAAGTGTGTTTTCATTATAGGCATTTGTGGATATTTATTTATATACTTTATACTAAGGTTGTGTTGTTAAGATTATCTTTTAATCGACCAAAATACTCGTATGTCTAAGTAGCAAGCATCTATGCAGCATTCGCTTTATTGCATTGTATTTAATACCTTCATACCAAACTACCTACTGCCTAATATTAACACATATCCTGCTCTGAATCCTACTGAAAGGACTGGCCCGCAGTGGCAGTGGACAAACCTGTGTGGAAAAGGGAATGGGAGGCCTTTGCCTAGCTGTGGGACATTACGGGCTAAATAGATAAATATATCTTCCACTCATCATATTTGTATTTAATGTTTCGCACAAAGATAAGTAGATCATAAATCCTTTTTGTCTGTTCTAGGTGATGTAAATATTTACAAAAGGCTCAGGAAGACTGCTGTACCCTCTATTTTTTCTTTTACTAAAGTCAACCAGTCCACCCCTTAGCTAAAGACAGAGCAAATAGACTGTTACAGAGAAATGAGAAAAAACAATGTTTTGATACATATAGTGATCAAATTGCTGGACCTAGCCATGTTCAAACCCGTGATAGTTATGAAGAGCCATATAAAGACGAGTAATTTACAATGTTTAACGAAATAGAAATGTGTGTTCGACTTAAGTATAATGGCTCACAAAATAAAGTATTATGGAAGTCATGTGAAGAATATTACTATTGAAAATGTTATTTATTTCAATGTAATTTAATTTATTATTTAATGTAAACCAAATATTTGATCCTAGTTTATTGCATTATTGCTTTGTTTTTACATAATTCTAAATCAGCCATTATTAGAAATTAATTGCAGTCATAAAAATGTTAAATTCAAATATAGTGCATGTGGTGTTAGCTTTAAGTAATTGTTGCACTTATAAATGTATATCGTGTAGTTTTAAAAGAAATGTACTTAATGTGTAAACAATTGTAGGCTAACCTATTCATTAATAAATAAATAAATAAGTCAACGCGTTCACATTGAACGTATGTTATGTTTGACAAAACATCACAATTTTGTGCCCCTCGCATCAATCAAAGATATTTTTTGTTTGTCTTATGTGCTGTAACTTTAGGGAATGTATTATGTAATATGTATTGTGTATAAAGAGATAAATAAAACATTGTATATAATATTAATTTGGTTTTATTACAGTATCATAGTATTTATCGTAAATTGCTGGTTGGAGATACTCAGTATAAAATGATGTTGTTTTTGGTTGTTTGAACATCATTAATTTTTCTGTGCATACTGTATGCATAGGTAATTGTAATCTTTGTACATACTATATCCTCTATACCATGGAGGACTGTGAAGATATGTTTACAGTGTGCTTCCAAGCCACTTCCAGCTGCACATTCACAATGACTTTCACATATCATACCAGTCTTATTCATTAATCTTTTCATTTGTGCCTTGCATTGTGCATGAAAATAAGCATGGTTACGATCATTAGCTTGATCAAGCTCCTATTTTCATAGAGGATTTTCACTTTAGGAGATATTTGAAACCTGAAATAATATTAACATTAAATTAAGTATATTACACGTTTTTTTTATAGTTGAACTCACAAAGGAAGTAGTGAATGCATCATAAGTTGATCACTGTATGAAAACTTACCCTTCAGCAAACGTTTGAATGTGGGTTTTAGATAGCGCTGGAAGATCAGTGCTAGAATTGACATCCCTGAACTTTTCCAGGGCAGGAATGTTAGGGTTATCATCCTCAAGCTCTTCTTCAACTCCTATCAAGTTATTCCTGTCGTATGCCTCCAGTCTTCAACAAAAAAAGGAGTTTTAAATAATGTAAACAAAACAATCTATCAAATATAAAATGGTCATTATTTATTTACCTTTCCACTAAAGCTGCTTTTTTACCCGTGGTAGACGCATCTCTTTTCCATAACTCGGCTTTTAGTTGTACTACACTCCAAATCGCATACATTTTTGTCTAGTTTTCGTATAAACGATATCGACACAACAGTGAAAACATAAACAACAATGGCGGACTAAAGACGCACAACCGTGCTGCCATCTGCTATGAGCTTTCAGTTTTTAACCCCATTGTGACAAGAAAATCGGCACCAGTGTCATTTCCTCGGCTATAGGTATGTAATCCCGGCAGTACGTTCCCGTGGGATATTTGTCGACATCCACGCGGGCGAAGCCGAGGGCAAAAGCTAGTGTTAACATAAAATATTGCGGTTTTAGGTAATATGACAACATTAGGTATACCTAATAGGTACCTATGTTAACATCCTAGCAAGGCTCAAAAGTGCTAAGAAGGATTGTGTTCTCCACAGGCTCGGTTTTGGGCTAGACTGACTGACTCAGCGCTTGATGTAAATTGACGTAATTTTAGTAGGCAAGTTTTTAATCACGTCTAAACTTGTATGGAGTAGTGACAGGCGCTGATTAATTTGACAGGACTAAACTAAAATTTATCTTCTGTCCTTTTCTTAATGAAATAGAAAGAAAAAGTTGCACTGAACTTAAATTTAGTTTAGTTTGTGAACAAGGGAATCGGCACCAATGTCTTCCAGTGATGGGCGCCTGCTGCGGCGTAGGTGGCCAGCGCACGCGCTTCTCTTGCTAAATCTCAGCCCCGGATCTAGAGGGGGAGGCAAGCCGGGGCCAGTGCCCCGGGCACCAACTTCAGGGGCAATAAATTCAAGCGTAGCAGACAAGTGCACCACCTAGCACACAGCAACTTTGCAATAAATGAGACGCGCAGCACTTATTTATAATCTTTCTATTTTTTTTCTTTTTTACAACAGTTTTGGCGCCCCTATTGAATTGGAGCATTATCGATCGATACAATTTGATTAATTATGTTGCTGCCAAAATTTTTATTTTGAGAAAATTTTCATTTCGCGGGGGCTAACTTAGCGCATCCCCATAAAAGATTGGCGGGGGGCGGCAGACGACAGTTTTTGCCCCGCCTCAAGAAAATTCTAGATCCGGGGCTGAAATCTACGGTCATTGTAGTTTTTGTACAAATTACCTACCTAAGGGACCTACACACCACGGACGGGGCCTTCTGAAATACCTACGAAGTAGGTATGTTAACATTGGAGTTCCATTCATGATAGGTAGTTTATTTACCTATGTACTTATTTATTCTTCTTTCTCTTTAAGTGCCTATGGAAAACACTGTTAAATGTTTTGTCATCAATAAATACCTACCTATTGGAATCATGTGACTATATTGAAAGATATTTGTTTAGGAGGTTCAACTGACCATTGTCCATCAATAGCTATCACTATGGAAGTTAATGGCTGTCATTCTACACTAATAGCCTCATGATCAAAACAATTCCTGAACATAATAACACAGATGTGTCATTTTCTTTCGACTTCTATGCCAATAGGCAATAGGTACCAATGGCTAGAGTACTTAACCACATTTCTTAAAGTACCTAGGTAGGTAGGTACTGCCCGCAAAACAACTCGGACTCGACTGACTCGCTGGTCTAGTGGTCGCAAGCGCTACTGCTGAGCGTGAGGTCCTTTTTAATTTTTAGGAGACGCCCTGGGCGTTGGGAAACACGCCGTAAGCGCGGGCTTGCGGACGGTAAGCAATGGGTAGCTTGCCGTCCGATAAGGACCCAGGCCCGGGTCGACGGCGCGTTGTGCTCGCCTCAAAGAGATGTCAGCCGAACTGACGGGGTCCGCTAGGGCCGACGCCTACCGAGGTTGCGAAGAAGTCCGAAAGGGAAATCGTGGCCCCCGGCAACATGGCAACTGAAGGAACATGGGTGGGTTTTAGTCAGTAAGAGTCTGACACGCCCTCCCACTCCGCCCAAAGCGGAAGAAGTTATTTAATAATTTCCCACCCAAAAAAATTAATAAAAAATAGCATGAGGTCCTGGGTTCGATTCCTAGGTCGGGCAGAGTTATTTCATTTTTCTATCTAGAATTTCTCAGTAACAGTCAGGAGTCTGGATTTATGCCCAGTTGATGGCGATAGGCTTGCCCCCTATAACATGGGACTTTTTATCTGGCGAAATGTGGGTGCACTACGGATAGGTCTTCTGCCAACCCTTCAGGGAAACAAGGCGTGATGTTATGAGTAATTAATTTGCTTATTGTTGGTATATAGGTATCTATAGATCTTCTTAGTGTATCGATGGCAAAAAGTTCGAACATGTTTGGCCCAAAATTCAGCTGCGCGAACTTCGCTCACTGACGCAGTCATAAGATCATCAAGTGCACAGGTAGATCAGGCGCGGTCGCAGCCCAAGATTTTGGGGGGGGTCACCATGGGTGCCGAGGAATAGTTTTAGGGAGGTACCTCCCAAAAGAGCACGCGAGTAGTACTTGCGACCACTAGACCAACCATTAGTTATGCTATTCAGGGATGCATCTTTCGATCTTGGATAGGTTAGGTTTTATTTGATATTTTCAGTCATAAGAACTCTCTGAATGCAGAATGCGAGAGCGAGCGTAGCGAGCTCGAAAATTTTGCATACACTCGGATAGGTTAGATTTTCTTTTGATAATTCCAAAAGAACTAGGAATTAGTTGCTTTGTCGACTTATGAAGAAATATCTCAGGAATTAAGAGAAAGTAGAAGGCAAAAGCGAGCGAAGCGAGCCTGAAAATTTTAGCACTTGACCCTGAAAAGCTTCTGTTTTCTTTTGACCATTATGCAGAAATAGAACTTACATTGTCGAGTTATGAAGAAAAGTTTAAACTGAACAGTTTTACAGCAGTTTAGGTTTTTTGAATCTGATGGCCTTAACCTTAGACTTTCAAACCTTACGTACGAGCGGGGTGCCCACTCTTGCATCCAAGATACTCTATTTTTATAATTGACTTTTTGAAGTGAAAACTTCTTCAGTCGCATTGAGCGATTATAGGGGAAAATCTTATGGGTTCGCGTCACCGATATGCTAATGTTAACAGTAGGTACAGCACCTATGCTGCCCTGCTAAGCCCAAAGGCGGTATCTCTGAGATACGCCCTTTTAGTTTTTTTAATACCATTCAATAGCTTTAAAAATTTCGCATCTAATGGTATAAGCGGAAAAGCGCTATCTAACTTAAAACAGTAAAAAAAACCACCAAGAAGTTATTTATATCACCATTTTACAAAGTCAATTCTCTCAAAACTTACTCCGGTTGAGATACCGCTTTTGTGCTTAGCAGGGCAGTATGAGTATGACGTGTTGCGCTTGTTGTTGCTCGGGATTGCCGATATATATGTGAAAACCTGACTAATGCTAATAATATTAATTTCAATTAATTAACATTTTCATTATTGTACAGACGCCAGCAGATCAGGCTACTACAATCTGTCAAATTTATTTAATAGATTTTCCTTTTATAGCTGAAGTTTAAGGTTCAAAGTTGATTGGGAAAATTTTACAGTTTCGGGTAGCTTGATGTGCTGGCGTCTGTACAATTAACTGGAAAATATTAAGAAAACACTAGATAATATTTAAAAGTTTTAAGTTTTCACTTCTGTCGGCAGTCCCCATTACTGCCTATTTTCTTAATGTTTTTGGATAATATGCCTATAGTAACTGCAGGTACTTAAGTACACATACACACAGTATAGTTTTAAAAGTTAGTAATAGAAGTAAATCATTCAGGCTCCCGACAGCGTGAAAGATTTTGCGGGGGGTCATGACCCCCAGGACCCCCCCCCCCCCCCTCGGACCGCGCCTGAGGTAGATAGCACCTATATACCAAAGGGATGAATAACCGCCTCTGCCGTCTAGTGGTTAGACCACCTGTCTCAGACCCAGAGGTCCGGATTCGATTCCCAGTGGGGGCAAAATTTTCTGCTCGGTTTGGTTGGTGGTAGGGCTTGTTCCAAGTCCGGCCGGCTAGCTACCACCATCTTATCTATGTCTGTCGCCATAACAACAATGTAAACAGCATTGTTGTGTTTCGGTAGTTATAGAGGTAAGATAGCCAATTCTTCTATGGTTTGAGGATTCCGGGTGAAACTCGCTTCCACCTTCGGCCTGATTATCAACTTACCATCAGGTGAGATGCAGCCCAAGAGCTTCACCGTAGTGGATAAAAATAAAATACTGTTTCAAAAGCTACCTAATCTCGCTCGGGCACTGCAGTCGTTTATTCTCCTTAACTAAATAAATATTTGGGGCGAAAACCATCTATTATATACGAATACCTAATGTATGTCTGAGTTTTCCTACTACCAATACCTAAGTAGACTGCTTACATATTTTTCAAATATTTACTTTGATAGGCGCGGACATAATATACCTTCCATTATGAACATCCAACACAATTCTATAGATTTCACGAGACTCGATAACTACGTACCTGAAATATTTTGTTTTGTTAACATCCTCATTGAACGAATTTGTATTCAAAACGAAGCACTGAACGCTTGTAATGAACTTAATTGGCAATAACGGCCACTTAAGAACATAGTCCTACTTAACGAACTAAGGAAACTTAAAATTTGCTACTTTTACGAAGGTTCCGTACCTATACGCTACTCTGTAAATTCAGAATGGTGTGGAGCACACACATGGAGAAACAAAGTGAATTTATAAAAAGCAAACCTGATTTGCAAATCAACCAGTAACTACCTAATACCTCAAAGAACCAGTTACATTCTAAAACGATGATAAAAACAACATCTAAGTATTAACTGCCAGAAGTCATCATTGCTCAACCGCATCAGTACCGCATAATGTCGATATTTACCAATATCGCGTGACCACAAAAACATTCATAAGGAACCATAAAACATGTAAATCAAGTCATTATAATAAACAAAACTACGGACCAGAGTCAGTGTCATCGTCAAGATGCCGTCGGGTTTGGCTTCATTCTCTGCTGTCGACAGACGGCATTACATGTGCCCACTAACATTTCGTAACATTATTTTATTTGTGAAACTGATCCGAATGGTGCGATAGCCCGGAAACATGGAGACGAATATTTCGAACTTCAAGACAAATGTGACGTTGGACCAAGTGATGGATTTCTTTAATTTAAACCTTTCTAATGTGAACCAAAGTGAAGTGACACAAATACATTTGTTTGATTTGTATGAAGCCTACCGGACAATTGAGAAGGAACAGTTAATGGTGTACAAGTCAGTGGCTTACATTATCGGGACTCTCATCATTTTAAGTAATTTAACGGTTGTCATATCTAGCGGGCTGATTCTAAGAAAAGGTATGCATCACTTCATTGTTTACGATGTTAACATATTAAATCTACTTACTTAATGATTTGCATAATTTGCCTTAAATAAACGTGTACGCGGCTTTACCTGTTTATGATGCTATTCAATCAAAAAGGCTCAACACAAACAATTTTATATACCTCTCTACGTTATAACTTCTTGGCGAAATTTCACCATGACGATTTTATGAAATTGTAACTTTTGAAACATAAATTCAGGCTAGTGGCGATTTGTCATTTGTTTCTCAACACATAATAACTTATTGCTTACCTACTTCATTTCAACATGGCAATAATAGTTGGCCACTGTTAGACAGAGGCTTTAAAAAAATAAGATGCAATAAATAGTTTTTGTAACTGCTTCGGAATGAATCATCACGATATGTCCAAACAACTGTTTGTAAACAAAGTTAATTAGGAATGTTCTTTTTTGTCAAGTCTTTTGGAAAATAATGTAGTTGTCTATTGTTTTTATTTAAGATGATGAATTATATATACAAACCTTCCGGAATACATTCCCTAAATGATATTGAAACTTTGAAACCCGCATCACAATCCGTTGCGTATTGTAGAAAAACAACGCGGTCAGACATACAGACAGATACAAAAAGCGACTTTGTTTTATAATAATATTTCGTTGTGTGCTGAAACTCATAAAGTATGAAAGTATATTTAAAAACTTTTAGAAAGAGATATACCTACGTACTGATATAGGATAAAGTAGGTAAGTCAAAGGCACATGTGCGATTTAAACAGGTTAAATATGAGGTTATATGAGAGAATAGTGATAACGGCACCAACTTAACCAACGAGTTGTAGGTCGTGGGTTCGAAGTTTCGAACCCAGGGAGGCGCTTTATTTTGTGTAAACAATTTCATCACCACACTGCTCTCAAAACGGTGAAAGAAAACATCGTGACGAAACCGGCATATCCTAGAACCAAAAATTCGAAGACATGTGACATCTACCAACCCGCACGCGCAGAGAAGAGGCCTATGTCCCAGCAGTGGGAACATTATAGGCTGATTATGCAAATACTAGGCTATGTCAACAAGTAATAACGAAGCTGAACAAAGTCCTGACAGAACTTTCCAGTATCTGCTTCTCTTTAACACGCTATCCCGTAACTGCAGCAAAACCACACTCAACTCTGTCTTTGTGTCTGTTACCTTTCACGCCTAAACCATTGATCAATCGCTATGAAAGACAGATAGACCACTAGCCTGGGACCTAGAGAAGGACATAGGCTAGATCAGGCAGTTGTCCGCCAATTCGTTTGCGTGATTTTGTATCCAGGACGAATCCTGGATACAAAATCACGCAAACGAATTGGAGGACAACTGCGAGTAAAACAAAAGTAATCTTTGTGAATGATGCACAAAGAACCGACACATCGAAGCGATGCGACGCGGCGACGGCGACGTGGCATGCGATGCTAAACTTCAGCATTTCATAAACATACACTTCGGACAGAGAATAAAGATGAGTTTTACGCTGCGACGTCGCCTCGCTTTGATGTGTACCGGTCTCGATCCTAAGGCAAGTCCACGTAAGATTTGGTAATACAGACTGAGTGAGGTGTAGCATAAGGTTAAACTGTTGTAACGTCTATGATTTCTAACTTGATCTGCAGCAGAAGCCTGAATAAGTAATGTATTACCAGAAAAATGGGTTTTCGTAATTTGTTCTGAAGATCGGACCTAAAGTATAACCGTAGATAAATCTTGTGATAATAATTGTAAGATGAAATCAAACAAGTATAGTTGATTGAAAATAATATAGAAGTGTCTTCAATAGCATGGGGTTTTACTTCCAAATATAGCGTTCTGGTAGTGTTAATTGACCGAACAAATAAACCTAAGTAAGTACTGTTCATTGCTAAGGAATTTGTATATTCCTTGTTTGGTATAAAGATTTGAATAGGTAGGGTTTAGTCCATTTGCATGTTACTTCGTTTGTCACTATCCTACTGCAGAACAAAAGCCTCATAACACCTCTCTATCTATTTATAATAAAAAAGCTATGAAATAGCTTAAAAAAAAACTCGACACCGTAAATAGATAAACCTATATACATTTTTATAATAACATAGTAACTTCTAAAACAAGTTTTATTAGTTTTTTACGCAAACCTCCAATCTTAGATTTATCGTGTCGCTCATGTATACACAACGTAGTTTGACATATCCCGTTGAATTTTAAATAGTTATTTCTTAACACCGTTTTTCTGCTGTTTGATCAGTTTTTTAATCACCTGTTTTATGATGATGACGATGTAAATAGTTGAGTAATTTGCTTTAAACGTCTTACTTCATCTAATTTCTACTTATATTTTAAGCCTTGCTTGGGTATCAAAAATCCTATCAACTATGCTCAACACTGAAAACCACTCAAAATGGGAGAATTGTTTGAAAACTTATGAACATAGATGATGATGAGTCACAATTCTACGAACTTATAACTTGTAGGAATATAATAAATAAAAGAGTAATCTAGAGAGATGTGTGACACGGGGAATGCTAATAAAAAAAGCAAAAGATATTATTTGAATATGCACTTAGATAGGCTCAAAATAACGCCAAAGAAACCCAAATTTTTATAGTTTAACCCTGATTGAACAATGTGTGGCGAACTCAAATCGGATCTAAACCACTCGAAGCTAAATCAATCAATCAAAATTATCGAACCTGCAGAGCAATAATATACTCTTTAAATCTGAATGAATTTGAACAGAACAAAACATTTTGACAGTTCAACAACATTTATTGCGTTATTTACGTTGTAGAGTAGATTTTTTTATCGAACATATGAAGCAATGGATTAGCAATATCCTTCAAAATGATTCAGATTATGATTGATCGAGTGTTCCGCAATTAGGGTGCTGGATTAACTCCAGTTACGACCGAAAGTTAAGAGGAAACTTACAGACTTGAAATCATAAAATCCAATAAATTATGTAGATAATTAAAACATGGAAAAATAATATGCTAATAACTAAATGGTGAATATTCTTTAAATTGTTCATTAATTTAAATTGCTAGTCTCGGCACTGGGGTATCCAAATATTACGACACGATGTGCACATAGATGAGGTTTCTGCAATATTGACATGGCCAACTGGTAGTGAAGGTTCAGCAGTCGTTTCTTAAGTGAACAAAACTTGTGTCAGGAGATGAAAGCGCTACGGATCAATAGGTCAATGGCAACTGTGATCAATTGAGCTGGCTCGTAAGAAAGTTTTTGAGGAAAACAACGTCTTAAACTGTTATACTATTGTTACAATGGTATGTCTAATAATATTTAATAAATAATTAAACACCCAAACACATTCCAATATTTTGAGTTTTGGATTATGTAGATACTCACGCTAGAGTAGACAACACGACAACGATAGAGCTTCCTACAGAGACATTTTGTGCAGTATAGTTAAAGGTGTTAATTTCCCTCATGTTTCAGGTCAGCAGCCCAAAAGTACGTACCTCCTCCTAGGAAATGTCTCCCTCGCCGACACCATCGTCGGGTTCTCCCTCATTTTCGGAGTCACAGTGGACAACTCTGTGAGTTCCAACCCCTTGTGTATCTTTCAAATAGGTAAGCTTAAATTCTCTCAAAATATGTCTCTTAACGATCGATAATATTTTTGTACTATTCGTAAACATACCTACTACCTACTTACTCTTTTGCTATACTCAGGACCGGTCCGAAGCAAGGTCCTTGTGGTATCCCCAAACTATATACCGGACATAAGGAACCGTTTACTAGCTAACTTTCCTTTATTCTGACTACATATAGGTACGTTGATCACAGCATTATTGGACGATAATGGTAGATAAATTATGCCGTAGCAATTTGTGCTTTGCCATTCTTAGGCGAAGTTTGGTGATCAACTTTATCAAAGACATCATTAAGGACATCGATTTATTAAGCATCGATTTGTTTTTGTTTGTTGACGTAATGTTACTGATTATTTTGTAATAAGTAACGGTACTATTGATTGCTGTGTAACCCATTATACCAGGGTGAATTTTCGCAAAATTCAAAAGTAATACAGGGTGTAACAACACCCTTCACGAAGTCGTCATAAACGCGAACATTATTTTGACAACCTTCTTCGAGATAAATCGAAATTGCTGTACTGTTCAAAAACAAGCCTGTTCAACGACAATCCATCTGTCGTGTTTAGCAGCCAAATAAATTACTATGAAAACTCATATCTGTCGGGGGTTATTTAAATTTCGAACTGGTTTAGCAAATAGTGGTTTAAAGTAAAAAAGAAACAAATGAACATATTCTGGAATATGGAATAATTCAGATTCTGGAATTTATAATTAGGTTACCTACATAAGTTTGAATTTCCGCGCATTGTTTAAGAAAAGTACCATACAAGCCTTGGCCGCAACCGGGCATTGATGGACTCAGGTATGTGTGCCTCGGTTTCGCCTCGGCCCACATTTTCGCGATCGTCCATTAATGCTCTAATTGCTGGCCGCAAAAGTAATGTACTTATTATTACACCCGCTGTTTTCAACTCCAACTGAAGTTGTGGGTTAAACAATATCTTGTGAATTTATGGTTAGATGTATTTTTAAGTCGTACCGTCAACTACCCTAACTTCGCCTGGTGTCTTAAGTTTGCCTATAATGAAAAAGATCTTTTTCATTTTACAATCAATTTCAATCATTTTTTTTTTTAATTAAAAACATATTAAAGCTTTTTCATTATAGGCAAACAGGTCGCCAAGTAAGGGCAGTTGACCGGTAAGTTTTTTTTATTTTTTGGTGAGCTCTAATAAAATTTGCACTTGTTTTTGTTTCATTGAAACTACTATAAACTTGTTCTAAGTATGTCTCATGTCACCTAGAGTTGCTGATTCATGATTTTAATAATAATTTATGTGTCTGTACACTTAATGCACAAAAAACCATGTCGTTTATTAAGTATTATTTGTACCTATTACTTGTTTGCTTGTTAAAAAACTCTAAATAACTGTATAATTACATCCATACATTATATCTAGCGATACAGTGACGTTTTTGATGATATGTTTTATTATATTATAATTTAGTTCAATAACATAATTCCGCTAATCATAATGCACACATTGCGGGGACCTTTTTCCCAGTTCCCACGTGCTGCTGATTTCCTAGACTTAATAGTTCCTCCGCTATCGCTTCACCTGGATTCTCACTTGGCGAAAGACTTTTTGACAGAAACTAAATAAACCTTACGTATTTATCGACAGGCATGCTGGTATGTCCAGCGATGGTGTCCATCTTTAGCGTGGGTCTCATCGCCGTAGACCGATACATTTATATTCTCCACGGCCTGTACTACCAGAGGTATTTCAACACCACACGTGTCAGGATCGGCATTCTTTGCATATGGATGATCGGTGAGAAATTATTGAATCTGAAACTGCTTTGTGTTTAATTGTGCTGTAGTACCTAGATAAACGTCCGATGATAGCTTTAAAGAAAAACATGTGTCTATTTCTTTTGTATGAGCGTGATAGTCCACTGTGGGCCGGCAAGCTGAGCTATTTCAATTAGGGTAATTAGGTAGTTAAAAAAAATATCTTACTAAACTAAAATGTAACTGATATGTTGTTTTTCCATTTTCTTTGTAATATTAAAATGAAAATAACTCCTCTTATGATTTTAACGTTTATAATGACAATTAACGATACGCCCACAGTAGACAATATTGCACTTAACTCGTAGTTAGTGTATGTTATTAAATGTTTGTGTTTAACGCTTATTCCAGGTATAACGCTTGGATTCATGCCAGCAACTGGATGGACTAACACAGAGTTGATGCTCACTCCATGTTACTACGTCGCTGTCTTTCCTGGCGCCCTAATACTTATCAATTCTTTCCTCAGTATTGTACCAATTATAGTTGTCCTCATCCTTTATTCAATAATATTAGTACGAGCTTTAAAAACAGTAAAAGTCCTAAACACAACGTCCAAAAATGTTAAACCTCATACAGCTAGAGAAAACTCAAAATTAAGAATTTCTCGAGGTACCATTAGCAAAACGTCTAGCACTCAATCGATTAAGATTCCCGAAAAAACTTCAACGCCCGGGTTAACTAGAAGTGCCTCCTACAATAATAATTACTATGGGAATGAAGATGAAATCATAGTAAAACCGACCATAAAGACTAAATCTACAAGCAACCTTGACCTCAAACATGCTCAAACGAATACAGCAAATAACTTTGAAAATATTGGCAACCAAAGTGAACCTCAAAGCGAGTCGATGTTTAGTATTTGTACTGTTGACTCTCAAACCTCCAGTCCTAACCTCTCAATCCAGTCTCCTAAAAGTTCAAGGTTCCAAAATCAGGTGAAGAAAATTTGCAATATAAATGCTATTACACGTAAACCGAAAGAACCAAATAAGTGGAGGGCAATTATTATAGTTATGTTGACTTCTGGAAGTTTTTTATTCACCTGGATGCCATTTTTCATTACTGTGACTGCATTTGTGTTCTGTGAAGAAAAGTTGACGAATCCAAGGTGCATGTATATTAGAACCTTACTGGGCGGTCCTTTGGCAACCCTAGCCTTTTTGAACAGCTTACTGAACCCCTTGATCTACGCGTGGTGGCATAAAGGGTTTCAAAACTCTGTTAGAAATTATTACCGAGTCTTTATATTGAATCATATTTGTAGGAATAGATAATAATAATTTTAATTTGAAATCTTAAATAAAATATAAAAGTACAAGTATAATAAAAAGGAGAAGAGCTCATTGGGAATCAAATAATTCGTCAGCATCGCTGTCAATGGGAAAAATTCCGATAAGGCTGGCAGCATTGCCACATTGGATGGCAATGCCTTTGGCCTAAAATTAGGCCAGCCCTCTGGTCACGTAAAGAGTCGACCACTTAGCGATGTCCCGGAATACTCGATGAGCACTCGGACCCTATGGCCTTAGTGTTTCATGTGTAGGATTAAAACTGAATTACTTTTGAAATAGAGACTTTACTGTTTTTATCCATGACATACTTATCAACAAGCTCTCTATGTATGTGTCCTGTTATAGTGAGTAGAAGCAGTCATATAACTCCTTTATCTTACAAAATTATTGTAATTGCTTAACTAATATTAATAAGTTGTTATTGTTATAAATATTTTTATGTTTGTGATAACGTAATCTAGCTTTAACATAATATCTGCTATTATTGTTACCTAACCAGTAGGTACCCTAATTGCGTAAGTGGTTTTCGTAAACAATTATGCCTAATTTGTTTCATTTTAACAGTTCAACAACATTCATTGCGTTATTTACGTTGTTGAGCAGATTTTTTTTCCAATTTGTGAAGCAATGGATTAGCAATCTGTTTCAAAACGAAACAGATTGTGTTGTATTACGCAATTAGGGTACAGAACCACTAAATGTATGCACTTGTGATTCCTGGCGGCTACTTTATACACATTTAAGTTGACATATTCATAATATTAATATGTATCTATATCCTAGTAAATACTATAGTAACATTCAGTGCCATTAAGCGAGATATGGAAAATTCAGTACCTGATACAACATTGAGGCTGTAACTCTTCATTTTGTAGATCAAATATTTTTTATAGGTTATTCCTAAAGCCGAGTCTCCTGCGCGTATTTTTCCAAACATTACACAAGAACATTTGCGGAATGTTTTCCATGCAGCTCAGAAAACAAAAACATCGTGTTTGCATATACAAATGTGTATGGCCACGCCTCTTTGTTTCGATGTTTTTGCTTCGAAAAAACACGCGCAGGAGACCTAAAAAACAGGCTTAAGTTACGCACAGGGATTTTGTTTTTTTCTTATTGCAATTACAAGTATATATTCAATTTAATTAAACACTAAATAAAAAGATCGAAAAACCAATAAAGCTAATCCTAATTCTTCCATTTGCCATCGACACAGGTATATTTATATCAACATTGCCAGCCATGGGATGGACTGGCCGCACGTTCACAGACTACAGGTGCTGGTACATCGCTGTCTTCCCTTCAGCACTGCTCCTCGTTCTATCCATCGTAGTCCTGTCAGTTATCATCATGGTTTGCATACTGTACATACTCATTCTACGCAGTGCCGTCAAAGCTGTCGACAAAATTAGAGAGTTTCAAGAAAGCAGTTATACAAATAAAGGCTACCTCGAAGATTTGTCCACTTCAACTACCGTTATATCCATTTCTGAATCTTTTGAAAATGGGAACAATGTTGAAATGCGCAAGTTTGACAGTGAAACTCAGACTCAAGTAAGTGATAATAGTAGAGAAGGAAGAAGATTCGGATGTTGTAGAAGCAGGCCAACGTCACATCCAAGCAAATTGAAGGCAGTGAAAACTGTCCTTATTGTAACCTTATGTTTTCTCTTCACATGGGCCCCTTACTATGTAGCAGTAATAATGTATGTGAAGTGTGATATTATGAAGAATGGTTATGAATGTATTCCACTAGAAATATTAACTTTAGGACCTCTATATTTGTTAGGGGTTTGTAATAGCCTTTGTGATCCTATAATCTATGCATGGAGACATTCAGGTTTCAAAAGCACCTTAAAGAGGATATACTGGAAGTGTGTAGCGAAACACAAAATATAATAATTTGTATATGAATACTTTAGTTAAGAGTAAATTGTGAAACAAACAGTATTGATAAGTTAATATTTTTATTAAAATAAATTAAATTATTTTATATTATTGTTGTTTTATTTCCATAGATCAGTATGATAAGCATTTGATTGAGATAGTTCTGAAGTAAGTCGCCAATGATCAAACATAAGATTAAAGAACCGATTAGCAGATCATTGGGGCGAAGATCCTTAGTTAGTTCAGCAATAACAGCTGTGTTTACTAGATCCAACAGCTGACCTTCTTTCCTGAATGACGTAAAATACTAAAAAAACATCCGTATTTGCAGTTTTAATCGACATTTATCATGAACACGACAATATTCTGAGACACGATCACGAAACGCCCGTTTTTGGTTCCGAAAAATGAAGATAAAGAATTGTCTCCATACAAACAGTTAAATAGAGCATTCTAGAAAATCTGTCATACTGAAGCAGCCAATCTTTACGACCTATTTTTACTGATATAAAGAAAATAGCAATAAAACTATATCAGGCTATAAATTATAATATCAGTCCCCAAATGTCAGATGATTATCAACTTTCCTAACAACTGTTAAGTATAATTTTAACTAGGGGATCACTTAATGTGTTGTTTTCCAGACGCAGTACCTACTTGGGTAGTAATGATGTTGTATTTCCTACCTTATAATTGATGTATAATTGTTACTGTTATTACCGTAAAATTCAGCTATTCTTGAAAGAACTAAGCTCACCTTAATAGTAGATTATTTACCAAGGGGATTTAGCAGTGTCTAATGTGAACGGGTGCTCTATTGAAGACTAGAATCCTGAGTGCAGCGAGGGATTCAAGCTCGCCCAAGACGAAGACACCTTTATTCCCGAGGAGAATACTCTAGTTTTAACGCCTTCTGTGTGGTAATAAAAAGCAATTCGATTTTGTTTTTTTTAAACGTTTTCTTACTAAAATTTTGTTGAGGTTCCAACTTCAAATCACGTTATTGACCAGCGAGCTAAAGACCAGATAGACCTTTAATGACTTACTTTAGGTTAGGTTTGCATCCGGGAGCATTCACCTGTAATGTAACAGTTCAAATTCAGGCATTACATCAGTGAGTGAGGAGAACCGAGCATTACAGTGCGCAACCTTTAATGATACAATTTCTAACATTACATGCACCAGGACCATTCGCCTGTAATGTAAACAGTAGTGGTGAGTGGTAGCATCCGTGATACAATTTGTAACATGAATACGAATCATAACGAATCTTGGATTGTAACATTACCTACAGGCAAATGCTCGTCAGTCAGTGAGACAGAATTGTAACGTAATGCACAAAATCGACTCTTGGATTACATTACAGGCAAACACTCCGATGAGGGAGCGCCTTTCCATATAATTTGACCTTATCGAGTAGGTGATGTAAAATAAACCTAGGTATTTGAGACTACCGCTCAAGGACCATAAATAACTATATAGCACATTCTAATACCATGCTACCGCTTCAATCTATTGTTGGAAACTGGTTAGCTCGTGTGGCTTCTGTATTGATTTCCGATTTAAAAGGAAACATGAGCACACACACAACACAAATAAAAGAATTAAACGCTCCCACCGTAGCAGAAGCATAGGGATATTTAATCATTTGCTGATCCATACGTCATGCTCGTGAATGGGTTCCGGCAGTAGGGACTGGTTTATATACCACGACTTATTTTAATTTATGAATCGTTGTTTTTTATCATTCTCACATGTATAATTTCAACAATATTTTGATCTATAGTGTCTGTGGAGTTTCTTGCCCGTTCTTCTGCGCAGGAACTTACTACGCTTTGGAATGGGCAACTAGCTTCATCTTTCTGACTGACCGACCCTTTGATAATTCAAAAGTGCCTGTAATTTGTATAATTGAAATTAATGCTTTGAGTTTGACATAGATTTTTGTAAAAAAAAAATCTTAAATGTCTCTACTAATGTAACTGTTTCCTGTTCATTCTGTATGCAGACTTGTTCCTTATGTAGGTACACACGGCTACATATCAAGCTATAAATTTCCAGTATAAGTTGATCTGGCATTTTATTGGAATTCCGTACAATGAGAGATCAGCTTATACTGAAATGTACAGCAAATGTATAGCCGTGTGTACCTTCATTTGGTGTAGGTACTGAAAATGCTAAACTTACTTAGCTACTTTTATTGGGATACTTATAATCTACCTACCAATCATGACGGCATTGACGATAACATTGTTATCTTTCGTCACATCATCCGTTCAAGTGGGTAGCATTTAACAGCTATAAAATTTTACAGCTTGAACTCTCTAGATATAAAAATAGATATATAATCTGTCTTTTATAAAAGGATTAGATTGAGGAAGTGCAGCATTTTTGGAATACCAGTTTCTTCCAGTCTGTTTTTTTGTAAACAACTAGAAGATGAAACGGCACTAATTAGAGTGCCGTTTCCTCTCTCGTATCACACGATCAATCACAGTCTGAATCATTTTGAAGGATATTGCTAATTCATTGCTTCATATGTTCGAAAAATTTGTCATCTCAGCAACGTAAATAACGCAATGAATGTTGATGAACTGTCAAAATGAAACAAATTGTAATTTGTTTCAGTTTTATACAATCAATCTTTATATAGGTACCTAATTAATCTTTAAGAAGAGTGTTGACCCGGGAAAATTGCAGTGTTTGGCTGCCTTTCGGTAATCCATTCTATTTTCGTGAAAAGCGGCAACTTCAACGGCCATTTTCACTCTCTCCCACCTCATTCTCTTCTAGTATTCGTGGAAAAAAAAAAGAAGATCATAAAAGATATGCATATTGTATTCCAAATTAGGTATGTTCATTATGGCGTTCCTAATTGACAACATGGCATCCTAACTTAGAACTCCGTGTCACATTTTTTTTAAATTTTTCTAGAATTACAAAATCATAAACCAATAACCTCACAAAATAGTTTGTAGTAGTAGTTTCAATTCTTAGGCCAAAGAATCAGTGGAGGTCTGCCCGGCTTGGGCGGAGCAACGCCGTGTCCTCGTAGAGGCGATCGGCGGCGGTGATCTCTCGCGTCCCTGGTTCAGGCCATGGTACGGAGCGAGAGGAAATGGCAGGCCGTCACCTCCTTCTGCGAAGCGGTAATGCTCGCGAAGGAGGAGGCGGAACGCGTGAGGGAGAGGCAAATTTCGCGCCCTCACGCCCCTAACCGCCGCAGGAGGAGACGCCCGGGGCGGGAATCGCGAGCCGATTTCCGGCCACCGTAGGCGCGGGCTTGCGGACGGTGAGCAATGGGTAGCTCGCCGTCCGATAAGGACCAAGCCCGGGTCGACGGCGCGTTGTGTTCCACGCGCGCCTCAAAGAGATGTCAGCAGAATTGACGGGGTCCGTTAGGGCCAATGTCTGCCGGGGGTTCGAAGAAAACCGATAGGGAAATCGTGGCCCCCGGCAACAGGACAACCGAAGGAACACGGGTGGGTTTTAGTCAGTAAGAGTCTGACACGCCCTCCCGCTCCACCCAGAGCGGGAGAAGTTATTTGATAATTTCTCAACCAAAAAAAAAAAAAAAAAAGGCCAAAGAATCAGCATAATCAGCATTGCCATCCAACGTGGCAACGCTGCCAGCCTTTTGGGCACTTTTCCCGCTGACAGCGATGCGGACGAATTTTTTGACGTCTAATGAGCTCTTCCCTTTATTTATTTTTTTCCTTTAAATACTTGTACATAATATATATAATAGTTAGTTGTGTATGCATGGTTCCAAAGGAAAAAAAAATAAGTAGGTAGATATCTGAGGATTAAAAACTAGCTTCAGTTATCCAAATATGCTGCCCTTCCTCTATCCCTAATCGAAGGCTATAAGATTACTGCCCTGTTGGCACACTGCCAGTGGCTGACTGACAATGACTCGGTTGGTGATCTGTGTACTGCTGTGTGTGGCCTCCTCCGTCCTAGGAGGTCACGAAAAATATGAAGGGTAAGTCTTAATTTTTCAATAATATTTTTGTTATTTTCTGGTCAATGTATGAACAGAAACGAAGCAAAAGGAGTATGTAAGGATCGTAACAGGTGGCGTGTTGTAGTTTCTACCCCATGGGAAGAAAGCGTGAGTTTATGTATGTGTTTGGGGTTGTGAGTTCTCTGCTGATGACTTCGAACCATGATCCGACTTTGAACCTCAACTCAAAGTCCAACGCATCAAACTCTACCTACACTATCAAAACGGTTACACAATTTTTACTGTAACATAAGATTGCAGGCTGTAGCTAACTTTTTACCATCCACACCAAATGAATGGTTGTTTACTTTTTATGATTGAAAAGTCACGATTGCCATCTGGGATTACCCGAATAAAATAACCCATGCTCTAACAACCTTGAAACATAAAATTCTGAGATATAAAACTTTTAAGCCGGGCCTGGGTTTTTTTTTTTTTTTGGTCATTCTACTTTACGTGTTATACATAATTATGTACGAGTAGTTATTCCTTCCTTACCAAAACTTACCAATCAAACAATATCCTCATGACTTACGCGGGTGCTGTTTTTGCACAAGCAAGACCCAGTCACATCCATAAGATGCAGACATTACAGAACCGTTGCCTTCGGAAGGCCTCAGGAGCCCCCTAGTTTGTTAGGAATGAGATCCTCCATCTCGACCTAAAAATCCCCACCATCCACCAATTTCTCAAACGCTCTTCCAAGCTTTACTTTGATACTGCCGCCAAACATTGCAACCCTCTGGTTGTCGAGGCCGCTAGTTACACTCCCTCTAGTATCAATCGAACTCGCCACCCTAAGCGAATCCTTACCGACCCTGATGACCCCATTACCCTCCTCCAGGAGAGCAGTAGGGAAACCAGCACAGTGTACAAAAACAGACGCCTCCCGTCATTCTGACCTCGCCGCCGAGGTCCTTTGCGATCGCGACCGCGTCCCCGAGTAAATGATACTCCCCCCCGACCCTTGCTCGATAACGAGGTGCCAGCAGTTGTTGCAGCTGAGCACGTAGCGTTAAATTCCCAGACTAATAATCATGATCAAAACTTTGATCCAGCCCGTCCCATCCTTGATGTCCTCCCTCCGGTTGACGCCCCTAAGCCGAGGTTCGTACCCCACAGGGGTTCGAACTTAGCGAGCGTTCACCTAGTTTTAATTAGCATAATTTAATAACCTCTGGCTGGAGGTTTTAAGTGTAGTAGCTTAAGGCACAGGAAATCCTGGTTAAGTAGTCATGTCATGATCTCAGAGGTCAAATACGAGATGCCCTACCTAAAAAAAAAAACAACAATATCCTAACTTTGGGCCAGCTCCTAGGATCGACTGCTATTTGACCTCCACGTCTATCAATTACCATCGGTTCCCAATATTAGAAGAATAAGCACTGACCATTGAATTATATGGCTCCTTCATTTCCAGTCATCAGTTGTACCGTGTGTCCGGTCTTGGCGAACAAATCGGAGCGCTACAAGCTAGTCTAGACATCCTGTCAGCAACGCCCGCTGCCAGGAGCTCTTCGGGAAAACTTGAGGCAATTGTCAGGCTGTCTCCTGAAGAGAAGCAGCAATGGCTTCAGTACTTCGACGAGAGAAACATGGCATACACGATGATCGCCGATAATCTTGCCAAGTAAGTTGTAACTGTTTATAAAAACAATCAAAAATATTAACTTGTGACATTTGAAAGCTCGAAAGTTTAGTCCGCGAAATTCAGGTAGATCAAAATATGATTGGTGACCATAACAAATATGTATTCAATACATATCTTTAGATTTGTTCCATTGAATGACTTATTCATGAAATCATGAAATTTGAGATTCAGAATCACAATTTATGATCATAATCAACGACAATGGTGCCGATTCTCTTACACCGAACTAAACTATCACTAAAATTCCTTACTTTTGGCTATGAGAATATTAGAGATATTCCGCAACAAAAAATCTCTAAATTTAAATATAATTTTTACACTACTAAAATCGCATTTGACAATCGCGAGTCCACGTGGTACTTATTTACCCTACTTCGTGAATTCCGGCGGCGCGCAGGGCGGGCAGCCTCGACGTGTTTTATATGGAATTTTTCACATTTTGTATTGAAATTAAGAAAAATTATGACCTACATGTTGAGTCTTAGAGGTTTAAGAGTTTTTACAAATGGGGTCGAAATTTTCACTATTTTTGCCATATTTTTGCGATTGGACACACCATTTTCGAGATATAAGCAAAAGAAAAAAAAAGATACAGTACTGTTTTTGCACCTGAAGTCGAGGTGTTGCTGTGAATTTTAGTTCATATTTTGTTCCACACCTTTTTAATCGCGATTAGAAATAGTCAGATTTAATTAGACAATCAAAATTTTTGGTGAAAAACGTTAAATTCAGAATAGCAAAATTGCCATTTTCACTAAATTAACAACTCAGTACCATCTTTGTGCTATCAAACTAAAATATAGTTAAGTTATAGTTAAATATAGTTAGTCTATTTCAGAATGGGAAATCGTCGTTTGACAGGAATAAACTAAATTTTGGTGATTTTTAGTCTAGTTTAGAGGCATTTGTGACAAGAGAATCGGCACCACTGACCTGCAAATTGCAAAAAACGTAAGAAAATTAGAATTTCGCCTAGTAATAAAACGTAGCTGTCTGTCTGCCTAAATAAAATATCTTACTTTTAGCGATAAGACCACTTTTTGTACCATTCTAGTGTACCTATGCTGTATTCTGTTGTCCTTTCCGAGTAATATCTATTTATGTATATTGCTAATCCCAAAATAAAATGTCTCGATTATTTTAGCATTCTCTATGATGAAGAAGCTCAAATACGATCAACGAGAGCAGCAGCCAAACGCAGCGGAAAGTCGATATCCTGGGACACTTACTACAGACACGAAGAAGTTAGTATTACCTAGTATGGACAGTGGTGCCGATTCCCTTGTTCACAAACTAATCTAAATTTAAGTTCAGTGCATCTTTTTCTTTCTATTTCATTAAGAAAAGGACAGAAGATAAATTTTAGTTTAGTCTTGTCAAATTAATCAACGCTTGACGTAAATTGACGTAATTTTAGTAGGCAAGTTTTTAATCGCGTCTAAACTTGTATGGAGTAGTGACAGGCGCTGATTAATTTGACAGGACTAAACTAAAATTTATCTTTTGTCCTTTTCAAAGGAATCGGCACCAGTATTTACCTACACCTATAGATGACTTACGATAAATTCTGCTCAGACTCAGACTCCAGTGCCCTAATTGCGTAATACAACACAATTACAATTTGTTTCGATTTGAAACAGATTGCTAATCCATTGCTTCATAAGTTGGAAAAAAAATCTGCTCAGCAACGTAAATAACGCAATGAATGTTGTTGAACTGTCAAAATGAAACAAATTAGGCAAAATTGTTTTCGAAAATAAGTTACGCGATTAGGGTACTGGTCAGTTAGTCTGTGCAGAATTGATTAGCATTACTTATTTTGAATCGTAGAAATAACGTCAGCTGGGGTTCATTTTTATCAATCCTACTTTTTGTATATTGCACAAACTTATACAATGCCGCCCATCGGCATGTGACCGCCCGTATTTTTCTGATTATTCATGAATTCTTTTCGATTTTTTTTTAACTAGTCTATCTTATTTTTTTAGTTTCTCTTATTTTTTTTTTTCAAAATCATGACTTTATGGACTTATACTTGTGTTTTTTAAATTAATACTTTTTTTATGTCTTCACCTGCGCTTTTTCTTTTCCTAACCGACAAATTTTACTAAAAATGTTTAATATTAATGTAAGGAAGTTCTTCTCAGGGGATATGTTGGGTCTTTAAATGAGTTCGACGCACGTTAATAGTAAAAGGGGTATAATAGAATATAGAGAAACACAGTATAAAAAGCACAAATGGGTAAAACAATCTAACTAAAATTAACACGAGCGTTTCGCGAGTCGTGAAGTACGCTTTCGAGTTCTTTCGTCCACTGTCCGTTGGCAGGGCGCAAGGGTGCTGGCGGGGGTATTGTCTCCCGTCGCTGCGCTTAAGGGTTAGTCACAAACACAAACGTTAAGGCTCTGCTGCATTAATAAATATTAAAACAACTCATACGCTTTTAGAAATAATAAACAGAATCCAAATCGAGCCAATTACATCGGAGTTATGGCAAACGCTACTCAAAAAAATAAATAATTAATTGAATAACATGAAAAATGTTAAAATAAATTTTCGAGAATTTTTCATGAATATTCAGAAAAATACGGGCGGTCACATGCCCATGAGCGACATTGTATTTAAAATAAAGTATCAAATTATTTTTTTATTCTAGATCAACGAATACTTGGATGAACTGGCGTTGGAAAACCCTGACCTCGTGACCGTCATCAACGCAGGTCTCAGCTACGAAGGTCGTCAGATCAAGTATGTGAGGATTTCGTCGACCCGCTTCGAGAACCTTCGGAAGCCAGTCATCGTGATAGATGCCATGGTTCACGCCAGAGAATGGGTCACCACTCCCGTTGCCATTTACGTTATCGAACAGCTCGTGAAAGAAGCCAAGAACAGCGCCCTGGCTGAAGAAATCGATTGGATCATCATTCCTCTAGCTAATCCTGATGGTTACGAATACTCTATTGACGAGGTAAGTCCACACTGTCATCACTGTCACGTGGTTTCTTGAAAAGATCTTGATGGGCGGTGCGTGACAGACAACATCTACGTATGACAACATGTGACCCACATCAGCATCTTCCGTACACATAATTGGGCGCCATATTAACTAAATTTCCCTTTTACGCTCCATTTGTATTCATGGTGGATGTTGCTATAGCTAAAGTTCTTATGAGAAAGACGCTATTTCGTATTCGGAATGTTTTTTTATCATTTGACCATTGACCTGTATGATACAGGTGGCTACGGTCAATGTAACTTTTAAATCCTTGATACCTACTGGGAATCGGAAGCAACAATATTTTCCTGTACCCTAAATGCGTAACTTATTCTTGTAAACGATTATGACAAATTTGTTTCATTTTGACAGTTCAACAACATTCATTGCGTTATTTACGTTGTTTAAGCAGATTTTTTTTTCCAATTGATGAAGCAATAGATTAGCAATTTGTTTCAAATCGAAGCAGATTGTAATTGTGTTGTATTACGCAATTAGGGTACTGGGCTCTTTTATGCATAGCTTTGATTGAGGGTTAAATATCGCTCTAGGGATAGCGTTCTTTAGGGAAAACTTTATTTCCACTCACGTTATTTGGGACCTTGACCGAAAACAGGGCCATCTAAACCTATCGCCACCTCGAATAGGTTGTTAGATTTTTTTCACAGCCTCTAGCTACGACCGACGCTGGCAGGAACTAGGGGGCCACACGGATCGCGGGGCCCTGGGGTACTTGTCCGGTGGCCAATGGAAAAGACGGCCGTAACGGAAAAGGCTCTCTCAGTGAATGCTGAATTAATTCAATTCAAAGTGAGAGTCAATATACATAGAGTATTTTAGCGTACTCTATTGCTTTTGTAGATTTTGTACGCTTAGGCGAAATAGAGTACAATACTCTAAATTAGAGTACGGTTGGCAACAATCACAGCTCAGTAAATAATGGAGATATGACGGCTAAGTTGAATCGAACGTAATGTTTTTGACTTTACATTTTTACCTTGCATTTACACTGAGGTATATACATATATACATGTAGTCTAGTGTTCATTCATATATCGTTTAATTCTAAAACAAGTTGTGAAGACTAATTTAGGTATATACAAAACTTGTACTTAGAAGACTTGTCAAAAATGTTTAAAAGTTAAAACCAATAGCAATATTTATGTCTAACAACGTCAATACATGATGATTATTTATGATACCCGTTTTATACACGCCATGTTTTTGACAAGTATTTTATAAGACTAGTCGAAAACAAATATCACAACGTAACCATAGGCATAGCTAGCTTTAAAATAAAATAAAGGTACAAAACCATGCAGAAAAAAAAAACGAAAACTCCTCATAAAATGTAAGATAACCTAACCTATTCGAGGCGGGATCTTAAAATTATCGAGCTCGCTTCGCTCGCTCTTGTATACAGCTTTTGTAAATAAGTTGACAAAGTTACTCCTATTCCTATTTCTGGATAAATGGATAAAAAACCCCTAACATATCCAAGGCGGGGCCTTGCTAAAATTTTCCAGCCCGCTTCGCTCACTCTTGCATTCTGCATTCTCTTAATTCTTATACTTTTCGGCATTACTCGACAAAGTATCAAACTCCTATTTCGGTAATAAATAGTCAACAAAAATCTAATTTACCATAGATGGTGGGGTGCTAACATTTTCGAGGTAACTTCGCTTGCTATTGCATTCTACACTCACTTAATTCTTAAACTTATTTGTATAAATCGATCCACAGTCGTCCTCTTTCTTTATGAATGAACAAAGAAAACTTCTTATCCTATTCAAGGTGGGGTGCTAAAATTATCGAACTCGCTAAGCTCGCTCTTGAATCCTATATACTCTTAATTGTTAAGCTTATCTGCATACGTGGACAAAGTTACTCCTTGCATGAATGGACAAACGAAAATCTAAAATATCCGAGATTATTATACACTTCATATAGGTACATACAATTTTGAGCTCGCTTCGTGGAGCTGAAGATGCTTTAGGCTACGATGTATTACTTTATGTTTAATTTTATTTATACATATTATTTATCCTATACTATTAAACGAGCAATATTTGTATATACCTATATTTATAAGTATATTTAATAAATAATAATAAATAAACATTTATTTCTCTTCCATATATATATTTATTTGTACTCACGTTCTCGAAGTCAGCTCTAACGATTTCGATGAAAGTTGCAATATAGGGATTTACGGGGGCGAAAAATCGATCTAGCTAGATCTCATATCTGAGAAAATTCGCTTTCGTCGTATTTTCATCCGAGCAGAGCTTGGTCGCCCATAGTTTAGAACAAGATATTGAATAATGACATGAGAATAATGACATGACATCATAGAATTAGTAAGTACCTACTATCATGGATGGCAGGATAGAATAAATAGGTACTATACATACATGGATTAGTATGAACTTTCCTTTACTATTGAATGAGCATTCTCTACTTTCACCAGAGCAGAGCTCGGTCGCCACGGGTACTAGTTGTTAACACGGGGTAATGCTACAAAATCGGTAGAAAAGCGTGGAGAGGTGACTACTGCTCAACTGCCTAGTCCACCTCTGATTATGCGGTACCTATTAATAGTCCATCTAATATTATTCCGTCCCACATTGTCAACTCTCCGTTCATAAAATGATCATAGGCCTCATTATTGTATGAATTAATCATTGCTTACTAATCCCCAGGACCGCATGTGGCGTAAAACTCGCTCAAAGGCGCACGACGGTGCCGATGAATGTCCTGGAGTAGACGGCAACCGTAACTTTGACCACTACTTTGGCACCTCTCCAGACAGCGGTAACCCTTGTGCAATCATCTACGAAGGGCCCTCCGCCTTCTCAGAGCCTGAGATTAGGATCATTAGAGACGCCGTGCTGTCAAACATTGAGAGGACTGCCCTCTACTTATCTCTGCACAGCTATGGAAACATGTTCCTGTACGCTTGGGGTAACAATGGTAATGAACATTTTTATTTTTGATCATAATAGTTCGGTCGCCCACGAACCGTTTGCCACATCCAAAAAATACTGCAGAAGTGCTAACCTCATTCTTGTCCTTCATTCTAAAGAGCAGCTGTAGTAGCACGTCGAGAGTAATTTGTTATTTTTAAATTATGTGATATGTTCATATTTACTTTACTTTTCAGGAACTCTACCAGCAAACGGTCTGATCCTCCACCTCGCCGGTATTCAAATGGCAACAGCTATCGATCGGCTGTCTTTAGACAACGCTCCCAATTACATTGTGGGTAACGCCGCAAACGTTCTGTACTACACGACCGGCACCTCCCGGGACTGGACCAGGGCTGTCGGCATCCCTCTCACGTACACCGTAGAGCTTCCCGGCTATGAATACGGATTCATCGTACCTCCTACCTACGTTGAACAAATTGTGACGGAGACCTGGGCTGGTATCGCCACAGGAGCTCGTTATGTGTTGTCTAATTGGTAATTATTAGGTATACTTAACACCGGTTCTATTGTACATAATTAAAATGATATAATAATTACTAAAACTATTTTATTGACCTATATTATTCCATTAATTGAATAACAACATCTATAAAAACCTAACTGAAAGTTTAGCATATAGGGTAGTTGCGTAGGTAAAAAAAAGAAATTCTATTTAGTCCGTCTTTCAGATAATAAAAAAATATCTGATACGTATTTTTTGCTTTATCATATTAATTTAAAAAAACTTAGAAAACACGCATTTATGTTGGGGAGTGGGGGCTCGCTACGTTGCAACGCAGTATTAAATATATCAAGGCGTGACGTCATGCCACATTTTAACTCAATGTACTCGTATCGCCGTAATCTTTTGATTACGTCAAAAAAGAAAAAATACGTATTCAATATTTTTTAGTAATCTACAAGACGTACAAAAAAAATTTTTGGGCACAGGCCTATTACCTCAAGTAGGTAAGTAATTAGGTGCTGCCTTTTTTTTTTTTTGGGTGCGAAATTATCAAATAACTTTTCCCGCTCTGGGCGGAGTGGGAGGGCGTCTCAGACTCTTACTGACTAAAACCCACCCGTGTTCCTTCGGTTGCCCTGTTGCCGGGGGCCACGATTTCCCTATCGGTTTTCTTCGAACCCCCGGCAGGCATTGGCCCTAGCGGACCCCGTCAATTCTGCTGACTTCTCTTTGAGGCGCGCGTGGAACACAACGCGCCGTCGACCCGGGCTTGGTCCTTATCGGACGGCGAGCTACCCATTGCTCATCGTCCGCAAGCCCGCGCCTACGGTGGCCGGATATCGGCTCGCGATTCCCGCCCCGGGCGTCTCCTGCGGCGGTCTCTAGGGTGCGAAATTTGCCTCTCCCTCACGCGTTCCGCCTCCTCCTTCGCGAGTATTACCGCTTCGCAGAAGGAGGTGACGGCCTGCCGTTTCCTCTCGCTCCGTACCATGGCCTGAACCAGGGCCGGATGCGAGAGATCACCGCCGCCGATCGCCTCGCGAGAGATCACCGTATACTCCACCGTGTCCTCAGGCCGATCCACACAATGGTGACACCCGGGTGTTTCCTCCCGCCTTATCCTAATTAGGTGCTGCCTGCTGTTCATATCTAACTTATAACGACGGTGTTATTGAATCAGTAATTTTGGTAGGGACACTATGAATCCTCCACACTAGTACCTATGTTTCAGTTAATCTTTCTAAGAAAGTAGAAAATAATTTAGTTCCATGTTATCCTCTAATCATGTCAGTTTCTTGGAACCAAACAATAGGTTTATAGGGTCTTGTTTTCATAACAAAGACACTAGATAGTTAAACTATTACCTACACCGTGTACACAGAAACCTGTTCCCAGGGCCAGTAGTCACTGTCGGTCGTGTTTCTTATCAATATGTTCGTCAAAACGTTTAATTTAGCCCTCGTTTTGGTTCTAGTCTTGGTTCAATACTCTAAAGAGTACAGATTTAGCAGAAAGATACAGGCAGTCGGAAATCCATACTATAAAATTATGATGTCGTTGGGCATTTGCAAAGGTAAGATTTGCTATTCTAAGTACTTTTTATCTGATTTTAATACAAGAAGATGAGCGGATAAAGAAAGTTATTACTATAGGCCGACCGCTTAACTGAGTCAACTTTTCATGAGATAGCTGCGCGGTGCGGGAGGAGTTACAGTTGTCATAAGTTGACGAATCACTGAGCTCTTGCATCACGGAAATCCTATACAATGCGAGATCAGCATAAACTGGAAATGTATAGCTTGATGTGTAGCCGTGTGTACGTCTATACCTATACCAATTTATTGGTACCGTATTCATAAAATTAAAACGATTCTTTTTACAGAAACGGTGCTCTACTTCGATCAAAAAATATGGGGGAAAATTAATATGAACCGAGTTTTAGATATTTCTTACAAGGGCGATAACGGTTGGTACTATTTATATCTATCTCTCTATCTTCTATCTATAAAAATAAAAACGAAATGCTGTTCGTTGGTAAGCGCATCACTTGAGAACGGTTGGACCGATATGGTTATTTTTTGTTTTAAAATTTTCGTAATTGTCCGAACTAAGATTGAATGGAATGATAATTCTTTGAAAATTTTAAAAATTGGGACAGATTCCTGGAAAAATTTAAAATTCGGGAAATAGAATGTCCTTTTTTCTATTAGATTTTTGCATGAACTATTGACATTTTGATAGGACAACCGTCTGTCGGGTCGGCTAGTTAGGTATACAAATAAATTCCTTATAACGTCCTAAAAAGGTTACCTAAACCTGTCAATAAGGTAAATTCAAAGTACTTAGACTCCATTTGAAATAAGATTAGACATTTAACTAAACCTTTTTTACAGTCCGTTCAACCGATTTTGACTTCTATTGCGTTAGTGGTATGACAAATGGCAGCTGCAGTAAACAGTTGGTATTGTAACCACTTTTTTTGCTTTTAATGCCATACGCCACTCCTACGGTATAGAAGTCAGAATCGGTTGAGCGGACTGTAAAAAAATGTCTAATCTTATTTCAAATGGAATACTTAATTCAGGTTAGGTTATACAGGGTGATTGGAAGATGGGTGCAAAGCTTTAAGGCGAAGATAGTACAGACAATTTAGAACCATTTAAGCCATGGTTGTCTTAGACGAAGTCTTACCAAATATTTTTAACCAAATTTTTAAGTTTTTTTTCGGAAATTCTCAAAATTTAATGTAAACTGCATAATTATGGCCAAATTGAATGATAAATGAATTCACATTTTTATTTATTTAATTAAAGTAATGTGTAAGCAATCAAGCAAAACATGTTTTAGGCTTCTGTGTCATTAGACATTTTTTTTACAGACATTTAAGGCTCAGAAAAAATTAAAAAAATGTACAATACGTCTTTTAAACCTTATTAAAAATTAAAAAAATTGGTAAGACTTCGTCTGAGACAACCATGGCTTAAATGGTTCTAAATTGTCTATACTATCTTCACCTTTAAGCTTTGCACCCATCTTCCAATCACCCTGTATATAGCTTAATGTATCTTCTCTAGTCGTTATACATTGAGGTACATAGATTTACCTACATATATTATATGAGCAAAGAACTTTGACAATGTTCAATAATATTTCAAGGTAGATAAGTAGTAATACTAAGTATACCTACATTTCCAATTTATGCTGATCGCGCATTGTAGGTATAGGATTTCCGTACAATGCGAAGTCAGCTTATACTGGAAATGTATAGCTTGATGTGTAGCCGTGTGTACCTTCCTTTGTTTTTTCGAAACATTACACAAAAACCTTACACATAAACATTTATTTTTATACAAAACGTCGTGTTTGGTGTATGGCCACGCCTCTTTGTTGCGATGTTTTTGTGTAAAAACAAAATTATTGAACTTTGTCCTAACTGCGTAGATTCTCAACTAAGTACTTTGTTTTGAATTTGGATAGCTTAAATGTCAAGTGAAAGTCCATTAATTACTTTGCTGCGCATTTTTTGCTTACATGTCCTGTGGAAATTGCAATAACCTGAATGAAATTACTTAAAAACAATTAAACCACCGACAGTTTACTGTGTCGTATTGTGTCGTGACTCGTGACGCAGGATCACGGAGTATAGAAAGACGACACCAATCAAACGAATCTGTTCAAGATTTTGGGGACATAGGTGGAAGGTATTCCACCTGTCTCCTTTTACGCGTATTGGAGGTGAAACAGAGTCAAGGAGCGGAAGAAAAACTTCAACTTGCAGAAATAATCATATAATGGTCACACGTATGAAGGTCTAACGTTAGGTACACTATTAGTACTTATAACTAATTAGAATCGTAGGGACAAAATACTAATGACGTAATATCTAGCTAGTCTGTCCCGCGACGGTTAACCAGCAAGCGAACGACGCTACTAAAAAGGGCCCGCTGTAGGTAACGCCCCGAACCCGGCTTCGTGTTGCCACTTACAAGGGTGCGTTCCTGACTACTTATAATTAACTAAACATAACAGGCGACGCCACGTATCCTAATGTGCGTTCACAAATTCACAATACGTGACGCCACACCACCCCCCCACGGAGAAAGATGAACCGATTTAACAGAAATCGGGGAAATCCTTGAATTTGACTCGTCTGCCAGAACGAGTAATATAGGGTAGTTTTGTAATTGTTGTTGGATTGGCGTCTGCGTTTTGAGATGGATCGGGCTGTTTAGGTTTTGATGTGGGTTTTGTTGGATTCGTCTGAGGATCAAGGGCTGCTGGACTGGCATGTTCCATGTAAGCCGGCTTGACTCGATCAATACTTACAGCGAGGTTTTTACCCTTAATGACCAAAGTCATTGTTTTGCCATCGTTGGCGCAGGGATGGTATGCCGTTGTTCTAATTCGCTTAGTGGCGAAGTTTATTGTCATTCGGCGGAACAGATCGGACTCAAACTGAGTGCCGTGGTCTGTTGTAATGACTGACGGTACACCGAAACGGGCAACCCATTCTCGTGTAAAGGTTTCTGCTACCTCCTCTGCAGTGATAGTCCGCATTGGCCAGACCTCAGGCCACCTAGTAGTTATTTTTATAAAAATTATTCGTTCCGCTGCCCACCCACGGTTAAGGATTATTGTAACGACTGCACATTTTAATTCGGTGTTCTGCTTATTAGTTCGTTTATTCCTCATTCTTACAACCGCGCACCTTCTTTTAACCAATCTACGTCCCAAACCTGATTGACATGGCTGACAAACTTCAGGAACGCTTAGCAGCGCTTGAAGCTGAAACCGTAGCTCTACGCGCCCTACAAGTGCAGCCTTTTTTTTTTTTTTTTGGGTGGGAAATTATCAAATAAAACAGTCAGTCAGTCAGTCTTGTTACTTGATTTATTGAATAAAATTATTATTATTATTAAATAACTTCGCCCGCTCTGGGTGGAGCGGGAGGGCGTGTCAGACTCTTACTGACTAAAACCCACCCGTGTTCCTTCGGTTGCCCTGTTGCCGGGGGCCGCGATGTCCCTATCGGTTTTCTTCGAACCCCCGGCAGGCATTGGCCCTAGCGGGCCCCGTCAATTCTGCTGACTTCTCTTTGAGGCGCGCGTGGAACACAACGCGCCGTCGACCCGGGCTTGGTCCTTATCGGACGGCGAGCTACCCATTGCTCATCGTCCGCAAGCCCGCGCCTACGGTGGCCGGAAATCGGCTCGCGATTCCCGCCCCGGGCGTCTCCTCCTGCGGCGGTTAGGGGCGTGAGGGCGCGAAATTTGCCTTTCCCTCACGCGTTCCGCCTCCTCCTTCGCGAGCATTACCGCTTCGCAGAAGGAGGTGACGGCCTGCCATTTCCTCTCGCTCCGTACCATGGCCTGAACCAGGGCCGGACGTGAGAGATCACCGCCGCCGATCGCCTCTACGAGGACACGGCGTTGCTCCGCCCAAGCCGGGCAGACCTCCACCGTATGCTCCACCGTGTCCTCAGGCCGATCCACACTGTACGGTGAAACCATACACTATCGACAACTAAGCATGTTTACATAACTTTATAAATTCATACCAATTTAGCAATTAGTACTCGATTAGCGGTCATCGCGTGTGCTCCCTCGCTCCTTTATATTATAGCTTTTGGTCCGTTAAATACATTTATTTTTTACCTCAAACGCAGCTGTATCATTGACTATCTTCCCAACTTCTACATGGTCCTTCGAGCTACCGGGCGGGACCTCGCGAGTTATAGTATTTGTTTTTCTTTAGGGAGTTATGTATATTTAGAATCTTGTGAGTGATCTCGTTCGGAAATCAGCATATCGGATAACAGTGATACGCGTGAACTGTGGATATAGTTGAACAATCGCAGAACTTTAGCAAAGTATTTGTAGCAAAACCCTATAGCAGCACAGGGTGGAGTTGCAATACTAGTGAAAACGAGCAAATTTTCCTGAGCGCCCTGAGCAACGGAAAATCAGCGCTTCAAGCACGAAGCAATCAGCATCCGGCGTAGCAAGCAGCAAATCGGTATTTACAACAGCAGCACTCGGTATCTACAGCAGCAGGACGTAAGTGTCCAGTCATAGCAGAGCATCAGCATTCGAAGTGCGACAACAGCAAACCAGCAGCAGTCAAAAGCCAGGATTGTTCAAGTAAGATCTTTCCTTTTTATATCAAAACCTAACTAGCAGCAAAATGGAGGATCTTTATTTTCAACAAATTGAACTTTGCGAATTAATTCGGAAAATACCGATAAACATAAAAAAGGATAGCGTCGATAGGAAATCTGATGACTATTTCAAAAGGCGATTAGAGATGTTAGAGAAGTATTGGTCAGATTATCAGAATAATCACTTAGCTATGTGTGAATATGGGGTTAAAGATCATACTTACTTTATAAATTCTGAGCATGAAAAGGTTAGCAAGCATTATACAGCCGCCAAATCTCTTATCAGCGAACAACGCCTGCAGTTATCGAGCAAGCTAATGCCTTTGAGAACCGTTAGGAGTACTCAAGCGACACAAGAGGAGCAAAAAGAAGCCGAACAAGAAGCAGGGCCATCGGGTTATGAGCAGCCAAGAAAAGTCAGCAGTTTACGTACCATGGAGTCAAGAGGCTCCACTAGCAAACTAGATGAGATGATACGTAAACAAGCAGCGAATTTTAAAGCGTTCAAGAGATCAGCGGGTTTTATCGACCTAGACTCCATGTCAGAAAAGTGGGAAATGGAGGACGCTTTACGAACTCTACAAGCACGCTGGTCACAAATTGACTCTCTGCATTGGGAGATTGATAGCGAGATAGGTGGAGAGGACGATGATTACGAGGCAGCTTATACACAGCATGAGCGATCATATATCCATTTAAAGAGAATGATCAACAAAAAGCTTTGGAGTGTATCACACAGAGAGCACTCCACGCCGAAAATGGACATCCCTGTATTTTCAGGAAATTATCAGTATTGGACGTCATTCAAGGACCTCTTTACTGAAGCTATTCACAGCAACCCTACCTTGTCGCAAGCGCAAAAAATGCAATTTTTGAAAGGAAAGGTCAAGGGCGAAGCAGAAAGACTTATTCAGCATCTTCCCATAAGTTCCAGTAACTATGATACCTGTTGGGAAATCTTAAACCATCGGTATAACAATAAAAGGCTCATCTTTTCATCAATCATAAATACTATGCTAGGTTTATCTAATATGCAACATCAAACAGTAGGTCATATTAAAAAACTGCATGACGTAGCGCTGGAAAGCTTACATGCCATACGGAACTTAGGGATTGATATCAGCACCTGGTATCCGCTTCTCGTGCATTTATTGTCACAGAAGCTTGATAGCGAAACCTACGGAGATTACATAGACTCCCTTAAAAATTCTAGAGAGCTACCGGTTTTGCAGGATTTTTTGGACTACTTAGAAAGTAAATTTACGAGCCTGGAAACATCCCGCAGAAAGCTAGATCAAGCATCACCGAAATCAAACAATCATACAAGTAACGATTTTCCTGAAAATCTAAAAGCAAGACGGCACAACTTTGCCAATAAGTTTAACAAGCCGCAATTAAAAGCCTTACACGTGTCAACCAACAAATGTCAATTTTGCGGTCAACAACATGCCATGTTCAATTGCGAAAAATTTTTGCAGTTGCCGAATGAAGCGAAATTGAAAACAGCCGCAAAACTAAAATTATGCCAAAATTGTTTATTTGACCATAATGGCAAGCAATGCATTTCCGTTAGGCGATGTCGCAAATGTGACGGAAATCACCACTCCGTTTTACATGACGCCTGCTCAAAAAATATATCGCAATCAAATAGCGTTGCAACAACATCAGCTGACCCAACTCCGCAAGACAATGCCGCAATTATTGCGCATGTAACACAAACTGATCCAGGAACGAATGAAGTTTTGTTAGCTACAGCCTTGATTAAAGTCGCAGCGATTGATGGATCTTATCATATCTTAAGGGCTCTCATTGACCCTGGATCACAAGTTTCTCTAATAAGAGAAAGTGCAGCGAAGAAGTTAGGATTACGAAGATCGAAATTCAACGGATTGATATTCGGAGTAGGAGAAGTCGAAAACAACTGTAACGGTGTGGTCACACTAAGCTGTTTCTCTACATATAACGACTTTTCGTTTACTACCGACGTACTTATCATGAGCAACCTACTAAAAGATATCCCGTATAAATCCTTTGACACATCGAAGTGGTCCTACATAGAAAATCTGAAACTAGCTGATCCATATTTTAACCATAGCCGTCCAGTGGACTTATTATTAAGCGCTCAAGTGAATGGCTTGATATTATTAGGAGGATTGATTAAAGGAGAGAGCTTATCGCAACCTGTGTTACAAGAAACACAGCTTGGATGGATCATATACGGCGGTGGCCAAATGTCATCACTTCAATGCAATGTCGTCATGAATAATATTCACGATATTCAGCAGTTTTGGGAGATCGAGGATATAAGCGAAAATACGAAATTATCATTGGAAGATCAAGAATGTGTTGACTTCTATTCATCTACAACAAAACGTCGTGAAGACGGGCGGTATGAAGTAAGATTGCCACTAAAATCCGATATTAATGAAAAATTGGGTTCATCAAAAGAGATGGCCGTAGCACAGTTCCAGAATATGGAACGAAAATTTATCAAACAACCCATTTTAGCAGAACAATATAAAGCATTCATAAGTGAGTACATTGCCTTAGGACATATGGTACCTAGTAACGGCAAAAATAACAAACAAGCGCTATCATGTTACTTACCGCACCATTCCGTGCAACGAGCAGAATCAGCAACTACGAAGCTACGCGTAGTATTCAACGCGTCAGCAAGGACGTCAAGCGGATATAGTGTTAATGACCTGATGAATAAAGGCCCAAATTTACAACAGGACCTACAAGAACTGATTTTGAAGTGGCGTCAATATCGTTTTGCTTATACATCGGATATCGAGAAGATGTACAGGCAGATATTGATGAGCGAAGAAGATCAGCAATATCAGCAAATCGTATGGAGGTATGCATCAAATCAACCTTTGCAAACGTACAACCTTACCACCGTTACATACGGAACGAAATCAGCACCATTTCTAGCAATGATGACTCTGAAACGTCTAGCCTCGGATGAACGAAGAAACTTTCCGGAAGCGGCGAAGATACTAGAAGAGTCATTTTATATGGATGACCTGGTCCATGGGTCACACTCCATAGAAAAAGGAAAGCAGCTTATCGATGATCTCAACAGATTATTGAAATCAGGAGGTTTTACACTAAGAAAATGGTCCGCAAATAATCCAGAACTCCTTCAAAATATAGAAAAAAGCAGCAGCAGCAACGGCGATATAATTTTTAACTTTAAATCAGAAAGTACATCAAAAACATTAGGTCTTCGCTGGAATTCCAGTGACGACATGTTTACTTTCAAATACAGCATAGCTAAGCCGAACGCAAAAGTAACTAAACGTCTACTTTTATCGGAAATATCAAAAGTATTCGACCCGTTGGGATGGTTGTCACCACTCACAACAAAGCTAAAGCTGATATTCCAAAAGCTATGGTTTAACAAAATGCATTGGGATGAAGAAGTTCCTGTAAATATCAAAGCGGAATGGGTAACGATTCAAGCGGACATGGAATACTTAAATCAATGCAAAATACCGCGCTGGATAGGATATCAACCTAATGACGTCATAGAACTGCATGGTTATTGTGACGCATCGACTAAAGCCTACGCAGCAGTCATTTACGCACGATTACGGAAAGAAAACGAGACATCAGTAGTACTAGTTGTTGCTAAAACTCGATTAGTACCTGTTTCTAAGAGCATATCTTTGCCGAGATTAGAATTAAGCGGTGCCTATTTATTAGCGAAATTAATGGACAAAGTTATTAGTTGTTATAGTGAGTTAAATATTAGTATTTATGGATGGACGGATTCCATGGTGGTCCTAGGGTGGCTGCAAGGAGAATCAAGCCGATGGAAACCCTTTGTTGCGAATAGGACTAAAATTATAACAACAATAATGAAACCAAGCTGCTGGCGATACGTTAAGTCTGAGGACAATCCAGCAGATGCAGCCAGTAGAGGCATCTCAGCCTCACAATTAATTAGTCAAACGCTTTGGTGGGAAGGACCGCAGGTCTTGAAATCGTTTGACAAAAAATTTGAAGCCAAGCAAATCATTTTTAGCACTGATCAAGAAATCAAAGGAAAATCAGCAGCAAGCAAAGTAAATGTTGTCCAAAATGATAGCAAGGACCACATCATATTACAACTGTTACTTAAGTACAGCTCACTCAATAAAATTACTAAAATAGTAGCATGGCTTTTACGAGCAATCAAAACAATACAATTCAGCAAGAAGGCAGCCATGTCAAGCAAGCATAGTAGCTTACCCGAATTTCTTACCTTGTATGAATTGAGAAAATCAAAATTGCTCATTATAAAATACATACAACGGACAGAATTTGCAGCGGAAATAATGTCATTACGGAAACACAATAAATTAAGTAACAGAAGCAATCTATTAAAGCTTAATCCTTTTATTGATCACGAGGGAATTCTACGAGTTAAAGGCCGGTTGAGCAAAGCAAACATGAGTATGGAAATGAAGCATCCTGCGATATTACCTCATAACAGTCGGCTTACTACTCTAGTAATTCAACAAGCTCATCAGCTCATCTTTCATGGTGGACCGCGATTAACTTTATTTAACCTTAGACAGAGATACTGGATTCTTGCTGGAAATAAAGCTGTAAGGAAAGAAGTGAGAAACTGTGTTACCTGTAGAAAACATGAGCCCAAAATACAGCATCAATTGATGGGAGAGTTACCCGCAGCTAGAAGCAACTCCGCCCCACCATTCTATCACACTGGAGTGGATTATACAGGTTATGTAGATGTTAAAAGTAACAAGGGACGTGGAATTAAGACCACTAAAGGATATATTGCACTGTTTATTTGTCTAGCGACCAAAGCTGTCCATTTAGAGCTTGTATCCGACTTAAGCAGTTCTGGATTTTTATCAGCATTACGACGAATGGCAGCCAGAAGAGGAGCGCCTCGTCATCTTTACAGTGATAACGGGACGAATTTTGTGGGCGCCAATAGAATGCTACAGGAAAGCTATCACGATTTCGAAAATGAATATGATCGTAACTTTTTCGCGGAGCTATCAGATTTAAATATAGAATGGCACTTCAATGCCCCATCTTGGCCTAGTGGCGGGGGTATATGGGAGCGAGCCATTAGAAGCTTAAAGCATCACCTCAAGCGAGTAATAGGAGAACAAAAGTTAACCTTCGAAGAGTTCAGTACTATTTTAGCACAGGTGGAGGCTTGTTTGAACTCTAGGCCTTTATGTGCCTTATCCGAAGATATCGAAGATTTAAATGTTCTGACTCCGGCTCACTTCTTGACCGGAAGGAGCGGAACTGCCATAATTGAAACTGATACAGATGCTCGAACTAGATGGTATTTATCAGCTAAAATAGTAAACGACATATGGAAGAAATGGAGAGCGGAGTATCTAACTCAGTTATCCGTAAGAAGCAAATGGCGAAGCATTGAGCGGAATATTACCATCAATGATTTAGTGACCATCCAGGACGACAATCTGCCACCTGGAAAATGGATGATGGGTAGAGTAATAGAAACTCATCCCGGTCAAGATGAATTAGTTAGGGTAGTAACCCTAAAAACAAAAAGCGGAATAATTAAAAGGCCGGTTGTGAAACTGTCAATCTTGCCGATACCGCCTGCTTCAAGTAACACGGAAGACAAAAATGTTAGTCAAGCAAATAACATCACCTTGAAAGAGCCTGACGTGCGGATTAGAAGCAGCAAATCCAAATCTAACTTTGTAGCGTTAGCAATGTCGTTAATCTTTTTTATTTCATTGATAGCATCGACTCAAGCAGCTTTTAACATATCAGCATTGCCAAGCAACAATTCGCTGTATTTCGAGTCGGTAGACAACATGCAAGTTATTCGAGACAAATGGAATCTAATTGTTTATTATGATATGAGCCCTTATTGGGAAGGGAATACTGCTGCCACGAAATTCTTGGACTATTTACAAAGGCTCTGTGCATCCCTAAACGATAAGAGTCACTGTAATATGATAACGCTTCAATTAAATCACGACTTCAAAGAAATACAGCATTATAATCAACTTATGAAAAATCAGCACTTTGATGTGAGCACCAGACAGCGTCGCGGACTCATTAACGGTATCGGTTACGTGGCCAATAGCTTGTTCGGAGTATTAGACGAACGATTCGCCGAACAGTACAAAAAAGATATACAGCTTGTAAAACAAAACCAGGGGCATCTTAATAACTTGTTAAGAAATCAGACCTCTATCATTGAGGCTGAATACAACGTTTTAAAAAGAACCGAGCATACTATCCAATTACAGCATAAAACAATAAACAAACATTTGAATCAATTGGATAATGCTGCCTTTGCTATTAAGCAAGAAGTTGAAGGTTTAGCTAAAACGCAAGACTTTGCTCTGTCGGCAGTCACAACTATCAACTTGCTACAAAACCTCAAAAGGATCCAGGATACTCTGTTAGATATCATCACGGATATTTACCACGGGAAATTCAACCCTCACCTGTTAACTCCAGATCAGTTACAGCGTGAGTTACAGTTCATTTCTGGACAACTAACAAAGGATACTACCTTGCCCGTGGACAACCTACAATCTGACCTAAAACATGTTTACAGTATGCTGAAGGTAAAAGCGAGAATGATGGAAGAATACTTCATATTTGAGATTACTTTTCCATTGACCAGCAGAGACAGCTACAAGATTTATAAAATCATACCAGTTCCTCAGCAGGTTCAAAATGATATGATTAGCGTCCTACCAGCTGCGGAGTTCGTGGCTATTAGTTTGAAAAAAGATGCTTTCTTCACAATGTCATTTATGGAGCTCCAATCATGCCTGCATAATGATCAGTCATATTTATGCCAAGCTAGCAAACCAATTAATCACTTAAGCATCGATGAAAAATTCTGCAAACGGGATAACAAATTAAAGCAATGCGTTGTAATTAAATCCCCTTGCCAAGACAGCTGGCGCGAACTAAATGACCCATCGAGGTATATGTATTTTTGCTGCAATACCTACTCAGTGAGGATTATATGTCAAGATCAAGTTTCCTTTAAACAGGTGACTGGAGTCGGAATTATTGACCTAGGTCCGAAATGCGTAATAAAAAGTAAAGATTTTACTTTGTATTCTCATGCCCTATCAGCTAACACAATTAAATCAAACTCTGAAATTCCGACCCCTCAGATAGCAGAATTAAACCATATGGTTAATATATCATTATCTCACTACATCGCATATGAAGATCCACTGAACAGCACATTAGTGGATCTGGGAAAACGAATAGAACAACTGAAGTCTGCCAATACTAACTTACCAGATTACTCTCTGTCTACACATGACATTCATCAGTATATTATTTGTTACGGCTTGCTGGGCGTAGCCGTCTTATTGGCGTCATACTTCTTATGGAGAAAGTGCCGTGCAGTTTCTTCCGTGGAACTTCTATCACAAAGTGTGGCAAATAGTGTTGTGTTCTCGCGAAAGCAGAGTACGGCTGACCGTCAGCCCAGTGAAGTGAATATAACTAGTGAGGGCATGTCTAAAACATGTCGCTTTAGATTAGAAGATGTGTAACTTTTTGGCCCGGGAGCATGTACGGTGAAACCATACACTATCGACAACTAAGCATGTTTACATAACTTTATAAATTCATACCAATTTAGCAATTAGTACTCGATTAGCGGTCATCGCGTGTGCTCCCTCGCTCCTTTATAATTATAGCTTTTGGTCCGTTAAATACATTTATTTTTTACCTCAAACGCAGCAGTATCATTGACTATCTTCCCAACTTCTACACACACAATGGTGACACCCGGGTGTTTCCTCCCGCCTTATCCTAAACAGGAACCTCCCGAAGCAGCCGTGTCCGGTGAGGACGCCGTGGCGTCTCTCAAGCCACTCCTCAAAGAGGGGTCTTATCGCCGCAATTGTGGCGTGCCCAGCGCGGGGTTGCGACAATCGCACCCTCCATGACGCCATGAGATCCCGCCGGAGCTCTGTCCGCTGTGCCGCGATTTCTTGCGGCATCGGAGTTAAGCCCCGGCGTTTCGCCTCCTCGCGCCACTCCCAGATGTGCGCGAGGACCTTTGCCTCCAGATCCCATGGCGGTAATCCGGCAAGGAGGCTCGCCGCCTCGCAGGAGACCGTGCGGTATCCTCGGGCCTACAAGTGCAGCCTAAGCCTCATTTCACCACTGCTGAGGCAGTTTCTGTCAAGCTGCCACCTTTATGGACTGATAGGATAGCGGTTTGGTTTGCTCAAGCTGAAGCACAATTTCTTCTGGCTGGCATTTCAGCGGATGCCACCAAATTTAGTCATATTCTAAGTCAAATCGATCACAAAACAGCCGGTGAAGTCGAGGACATTATCACCAACCCACCTGCTGAAGGCAAGTACCAGAAATTGAAGGAAACTCTACTTAAACGTTTTTCAATTTCTGAAGAGCAGCGAGTTAAACGACTTCTTAACGACGAAGAACTTGGAGACAGAAAACCGTCACAGTTCCTCCGTCACTTACGGTCACTCGCAGGCAATACACTGACTGATGACAACATCTTGCGTCAGTTATGGCTTCGCCGCTTGCCTCAGCATGCGCAAGGCATCCTTGCAGCCCAGGCTGATCTTGACCTTGACAGGATAGCGGACATCGCTGACAAAATTGTTGAGGTTCAGCCAGGACCTGCAAACATCTACGAATCAGCAGCTACACCTTTGTCCGTCCTATTGGTTGAACGAATTGAGGAGTTGAGCTGGAAATTAGAATTGTTAACGTCCGAGCGATCCCGGTCTTGTAATAACTCCGGATCACGAAGCACAAGCAGACGCAGAACCAATGATGGCCTGGCTGCTAAATACTGTTGGTACCACAAACTGTACGGCCCCAAGGCTAAAAAGTGCATTTCTCCTTGTAACTGGAAGTCGGAAAACCCGATAAGCAGTCAGTAGTGGCGGCAACTGACTGCGACAGCTCACAACCTCCCAGCCGCCGTCTTTTCATAACCGATCAGGAGACTAAACGTCAATTTTTGATTGACACCGGATCGGACTTATGTTGCTACCCTCATCGCTGGCTTACAGATCGAAGGAAGTCCTCTGACTATGAACTCTGCGCCGCTAACGGTAGTATAATTAAAACATACGGCACGGTGACCTTGACGCTCAACTTCCGACTCCGTCGCCAATTCGTCTGGACTTTCGTCGTTGCGGATGTCAACAGCGCCATCATTGGTGCGGATTTTCTGGCATACTACCATTTGCTGCCAGACTGCCGTACTAAGCGTTTGATTGACGGCATTACGAGCCTATCAACCGTTGGCTCCACCGCTACATCAGACCAACCGAGTGTCAAGGCCGTTGTCCCGGCGAATTCTGCTTCTGCACAAGTGCTCGCAGAGTTCCCGGAAATTACCCATCCTCCTGGCTTACCCAGAATAGTCAAACATGACACCGTACATTTTATTAAAACAACGGATGGGCCTCCTATTTCTTGCCGTCCTCGCCGTCTAGCCCCTCAAAAATTGTCATCTGCCAAAAAGGAATTTGAGGACATGGTTCATTCTGGCACAGCACGGCCTTCCAAAAGCGCCTGGTCGTCTCCTTTGCACATGGCCTTGAAAAAGGACAACACTTGGCGTCCCTGTGGTGACTATCGTGCACTTAACGCCCGAACTGTACCGGATAGATACCCTGTCCGGCACATCAATGATTTTTCCCACAACCTTACTGGTTCTAAAATTTTCAGCACCATCGACCTCGTAAAAGCGTATCATCAAATACCAGTATTTGAAGAGGACGTTCCGAAGACTGCCATCGTTACACCGTTTGGCCTCTTCGAATTTTCTTTCATGACCTTCGGTCTCCGCAATGCTGGTCAAACATTCCAGCGGTTTATCGACGAGGTCACACAGGGCCTCGTTTTCTGCTTTCCGTACGTGGATGACATTCTCGTCCATTCAGCTGACGAGGCCCTACACTGCGAGCATCTACGTACTCTCTTCGGACGCCTGCGAGACTATGGAGTCATAATCAACCCCGCCAAGTGCGTCCTTGGTGCACAAGAAGTGACATTTTTAGGCTACCACATCAGTCCCGAGGGAACTCGTCCTCCTCAAGATCGTGTCCAAACCATCCTAGACTTTCCCCCTCCTAAAACAGTCCAAGGGGTGCGTCGTTTTCTAGGCATGCTAAACTATTATCGCCGATTCGTGCCCCGCGCTGCATTGTTCCAGGCTCCACTTATAAAATCTGTGGTTGAAACCAAAGGCAAGGGTGCCAAACCATTTATATGGACACCTTTACTTTTGGAACAATTTAAAGGCTGCAAAGAGAGTCTAGCCACTCTTCTGCAATATCCGATCAACGGCGCGCCTCTCGGTCTGTTTACTGATGCATCCAACGTCCACATTGGGTCCTGTCTCCAACAACTCATTAACGACAAGTGGGTCCCTCTTGCCTTCTTTAGCAAGAAACTGACAGATCAGCAAACACAGTGGCCGGCTTATTATCGCGAGTTACTGGCGGTGTACGAAAGCGTACAACATTTTCGCCACATTCTTGAGGTCCAACACGTGACCATTTTCACGGACCATAAGCCGCTTCTCTACGCTTTTATACAGCGCCGTGAAAAACTCCCCCCTGCTCAGTTAAACCAACTGTCTTTTATCAGTCAGTTCACGACAGACATAAAATATATCAGGGGAGAGGACAATGTCGTTGCCGACGCTATGTCACGTGTCGACGCTATCGCTTTTGACCAGGACTACGAAGCCCTCGCCAAATCACAAAAGTCAGACTCAGAGCTATCTTTCCTGCGTACTGGGTCAAGCCTGCAATTGACCAACATTAATATTCCAGGAACCAACATCTCTGTGACCTGTGACGTGTCCACGGGCAAGCCTCGTCCCTATCTTACCCCTCCTTTTCGAAGAGAAGTTTTTAACAAGGTCCACAATCTCAGTCATCCCGGTGCACGAGCTAGCACCCGCTTAGTAACTGAACGCTACGTTTGGCCTTCTGTCAACAGGGATTGCAAAGAGTGGGCACGAACTTGCGAGGCGTGTCAACGCGCCAAAGTATCACGTCGGGGTCACCACTTTGGGGACATAGGTGGAAGGTATTCCACCTGTCTCCTTTTACGCGTATTGGAGGTGAAACAGAGTCAAGAGAAACTTCAACTTGCAGAAATAATCATATAATGGTCACACGTATGGAGGTCTAACGTTAGGTACACTATTAGTACTTATAACTAATTAGAATCGTAGGGACAAAATACTAATGACGTAATATCTAGCTAGTCTGTCCCGCGACGGTTAACCAGCAAGCGAACGACGCTACTAAAAAGGGCCCGCTGTAGGTAACGCCCCGAACCCGGCTTCGTGTTGCCACTTACAAGGGTGCGTTCCTGACTACTTATAATTAACTAAACATAACAGGCGACGCCACGTATACTAATGTGCGTTCACAAATTCACAATACGTGACGCCACAAGATTACGTGAAATCACAACGAGTTTTGATTGACTAACACTGCGTCAGAAAGCGTTACAAGTGTTACAACACGACACAACACAGTAATATAAATCCGGCTTTACTTTTATTTTCAGAGCGCTACAAAGTCTCGAGAGTAGAAATAATGCTAGTCATTAACAACACTAGCAGTTACGCCTATTCTGAGGAAGGAGTCGGCAACTCCGGGTTTGCTGCGACGTTATACCTGCCAACAAATCTTAATTTTGTAGTTTATGCCCTCACTATTTATAGCTGCTACCGAGAAAGAGAGTCAGCTGAAACTACTTCTCTAAATAAAGGAAAAGTAGACATTTTGATAGATAACGAATCGCCTCCTGTTTATATGCCTTTCCTTCAAAATGATTATCAACAAAGTGATTGATTATAAAAAAAACCGGCCAAGTGCATGTCGGACCACGCAGAGGTCCAGAGAGGTTCCGTCGTTGGGATGAATTTATCCCAAGAACAAACTAACAGATGATAGAATACTACGACAAACTTAACATTGTAGTTGAAAAACATGTTCTCCCATATATTCCAACTGCAAATGTAAGTTGGTCGATTATTACTCGTTAACCTGACACACTGGTTTTTAAAAGAAAAAGAAAAATGTTTACTTTTATTTGTGTATTTATTGCTGTTCTTCATTTGAGACTTACTCTACTGTTAATTATATATTATTATGAATGACATTTTGTTCTTACTAAAGTAATAACTTGACTTGACTTGTATATATACATATCTAGACACGATTGTAAAAACGCCGGACACCTGGCAACCTTACGTGTAGGGGAAGTATGTACCCTAAAAAAAACCATGTTTTTATTTACCAATTTGTCGGCATGATTAATATATATATACCTATGCTAAATTACAGCTTTCTAGTACTAACAGTCTCGGACTCAAGCCGTGGACAGACAGACAGATGGACATGGTGAAACTATAAGGGTTCCTTGTTGACTACGGAACCCTAAAAAGTATGTAGGTTTGGTATGTAACTTACTGTGTACAGACGCCAGCACATCAAGCTACTACAATCTGTCAAATTTATTTAATAGATTTTCAACTTTATTGCTGACACTTTTTTTTTTTTTTGGGTGGGAAATTATCAAATAACTTCTCCCGCTCTGGGTGGAGCGGGAGGGCGTGTCAGACTCTTACTGACTAAAACCCACCCGTGTTCCTTCCTATGCCATGTTGCCGGGGGGCCACGATATCCCTATCGGCCCATATTCGCAGCCCCGGCAGGCATTGGCCCTAGCGGACCCCGTCAATTCTGCTGACATCTCTTTGAGGCGCGCGTGGAACACAAAAGGTTCAAAGTTGATTGGGAAAATTTGACAGTTTCGGGTAGCTTGATGTGCTGGCGTCTGTACATAGGTACATTAAGTTCGTTTTTTAATCCCAGATAATAATTTAACAGAAGCAAATTAATGTTAAACTCCAAATTGAAAATCGAACAACAACAAAGATTTGAAATGTAAATTATTAACTGGGATTAAAAAAAAGAACGGCAACATCACGCTGTAATCCCCGATAGGGTTAGGCAGACGTTTACTTATTTTTTACTTATTTATGCTACATTATTACGTTCCCAGATATTCTATGGAGATATTAAAATTATGTATGCTAAATAAAAATTTTAGTTTTATTATTCTTCCCCTACAATAATGGGTAATAATAAGTAATTTACGTATTGAGGCACGCGTGGTACACAACGCGCCGTCGACCCGGGCCTGTAGTGCTATTCTGTAAAAACCTCACCGTGAACGCTAAGGTGAAGTGAGCTGTCATTGCACCATATACTAGGGATTGATACTGTTGACAGCTCACTTTCAAGCTCATTTCTCACCGTCCGCAAGCCCGCGCCTACGGTGGCTGGGAATCGGTCTGGGATTCCCGACGCCCAGGGCATCTCCTGCGGCGGCTAGGGGCGTGAGGGCGCGATATTTGCCTCTCCCTCACGCGTTCCGCCGCCTCCTTCGCGAGCATTACTGCTTCGCAGAAGTAGGTGACGGCTTCCCATGCCCTCTCGCTCCGTACCATGGCTTGGACGAGGGCCGGACACGTGAGCTCACCGCCACTGATCGCCTCCACGAGGACACGGCAATGCCCCGCCCAAACCGGGCAGAATTCTACCGTGTCCTCCGGGCGATCCACACAATGGTAACACCCGGGCGTTTGCTCCCACCTTATCCGGAACAGGAACCTCCCAAAACAAATGTGTCCGGTGAGGACCTGCGTCAGACGGAAGGTAAAGACGCCGTAAAAGACCGTAGACTTACGTATTTGATATTATACCTAAACACGTTCCTGAGAAAAAGGGTCTTGACTTGACAGACGGACAATGAAGTGATCCTATAAGGGTTCCGTTTTTTCCTTTTGAGGTACGTAACCCTAAAAAAGAAAATCAACAAAACCAAAATAAACTATAAATTAACGTTCTTATTTTATTAGACGCTTCCCTTTTCCTGCTCGTCTTTTTAACTGTGCTGCACCCCCAAGCACAGAATACTATTATCCTAGCGGCTCCCAAGTCACATATATTTTATCTAGTGGCAGTTTGTAGACAGTGCTGCCACCTATGACGAGCTTTCAGGTTTTAACCCCATGGGATCACGCCTGTTTATTTAACGTAGGGAATTTGTTAATTTTCATATTTTCATTAGGTCACAAAACACAGCGAAAACGATTATGACTATGATAAAAATCGATTCCAAAAGTTTTTCTATATGTCATCGTCAAATTCAAGACTTGACAAAGTGGGTGAATGACCCTGGGTCCCAGAAACAAAGAAATACAATATTGCACAATGCTGTGGTAAATACAATGTATCCAAACAGGATTTGTTATCTCACTCTCACTTACCTATTTTGGCTAAAGGTATCCTGCTGTCATAATGACAACAGCCCATAGACAAACTGGTACTTCTATTTAAAAAATTGACTAGCTGACAGTTATCTGAATGGAACGGAATGTTATGTTTATTTACGTTCGCGAGTCAATCGCACGCAAATCACAATACAGTTCGCGTAAAATAACTTTGCCGCTCTGAAGTAGGCTACAATTGACTGCGCAGTAGTCAATCTTACTTAAAAAACAGTAGCGCGCATGCCAGCGCGCATGCGCAGCCTAGCTTCAGAGCGGCAAAGTTATTTTACGCGAACTGTAGTCATTACGCACAAAAATAAAAATTCTCAGTGTGATGCTCTTTAAAAAGTTCTGAAGATGTTGTGGTATCTACCATGGTCTGAAAGTATTAAAAAAAGAGCCTGCAGGTATCTGCTACAACGATATCTTGGTAATTTCCTTGAAGAGAAACTGACTTTGGATCAGCTGAGTGTGGATCTGTACAATGGTACTGGAACAGTTTGCGATGTTAGCCTTGACTGCGATGTGAGTTTATTTTATTATATTGCTCCATTTCCTCTAATATTGTATGATAAATAGATTGGTTACAAGTTGGTGTTATCATATAAACGTGTGCACTTACTTGCCAATAAAATATGCGCAATACGGAACAACACGTGTTATTCTTGAATTTCAAACAAAGGACACCTTAGATCGTGATCACATTTCGTCACTCTGACTTAAGTAATGCGCCTGTTCATTCTTATCACTGTATTTTTAATTAGTGAAGGAATTGTCATTTTAAATCTTAAGTTGTTTATGCATTCTGAATTTTAAGTACCTTATCTCGCTCTTTTGATTACGGTCGCACTGTCGAACTAATGTCCCAGACTACATTTATATACATAATTATTATTAGTGCGAAGAAACTTATCACTGAATAAAGTTGCATGTGTGAAACACAAAGAAAACACCATTGAATTCCAATGTATTTTGTAAATTCTATGACTCAATCTAGTAAATAAGAGTATAACAGCTTAGAAGTAAAATAATATTCAACGACTGCATGGAGAAAATAACACCACCTTGTAATAATGATATAATTAGAATTGCCACACTGATCAACAGCATGTAATTTCTCTGTCTACCAAATAACATTATTTTTACCAAATGTTGTGATCAATTTGTTTTTGATGTAAATAACAGCTCGTTTTCTAGTTTGTTGTTGTTTAATATTACTTTAACTTATGGTTCTATAATACATTTCTATAATTAAATTAATATATTTAAGGCACTTAATGAGCTTGGAGATGCACAGAACTGGCCCCTGGAGATAGTGGATGGGCACATGAAAGAGATCACTGTAACAATTCCGTGGTCCACTCTGTTCAAAGATGACTCTATTGTCAAAGTCAATGGCTTATCACTCACCGTACAGCCAAAAGTGCGAGCTGAACCAGGTAATTTATGCATAAGTGTTGCAAATTTTATACATTACTAATCAAAACAAGGCCTTTGAAATGAGCAATATAAAAACTTTATGTCAGCTAATCAGCATAGAAAAATATGATGTTTTGTTTCACCTTGAAAAGTCCTTCCAATAGTGTCAAAATTTTAAAGGATTCATGTACACTATTTATAAACAACCTTCCACCGTTACATGAGACAGCAAATTATACTCTTGAATTAATTATATAGTGCTCAAAGTCATTACAACAATAATGTGTGCATTACATACTAATGTAAAGGATGTTACTTAAATAATAAGAACTTACCTTACATTCTATTACTGTGTCTTGTAATTAAAAACAATAAGTTCTTGATTAATTAATTAGCAATCTAGAAAACAATCTTTGTTGCTCAATCCCTTAGTCAGGCACATGATTATTAGATTTTTATTTTGAAAAGTATAACTACAATAAAATTGTGCCTTTCTTAAACCTGCAATAGTGTTCTAAAATATATTATAGTGTCACCTGACACTTGAAAGGCACAAAGATGCCAAAGCTTTATAATTTTGAAAGTTGGGTATGCTATAATAAATGGAGTATAGTAGGTCTTTAGTTCACTTACAAAAATATAATACTACTAGTGACCCGCTCCTGCTTTGCATGGTTTTTATGACTCGACAAAACATCGAGATTTCTTAGTTTTATGTAACTTTGATATTAATGTTTTATACACATAAACCTTCCAGAATAAATTCTCTAAACAATGGTGAAAACCTCATCAAAATCTGTTCAGTGGTTTAGAAGAACAACGCAGTCATACAGACAAACACTTATGTATAGATTTGTATATTCTTTTTATACAAACAGTGTCATCAATGCTGGAGTCGATGTGGTCATCCATGTCATCATCCATGCAACTGGCTGCTGAATGTCTGAGGGAAGAGGATGGTCCTCAGGAGTCCCATCCTGTGGAGGGCATTGAAATGTTTGCACATGCTATTGATTCAAGTAAGACAATATTTATTAGATATTTAGTTATATACAACTAGCTGTTGCCTGCGACTTCATCTACGTTCCAGGATGAAAAGTAGCCTATGTCCAGCTCCTGATCATGGTCTACCCATGTGCCAATTTTTCATGTGGAATTTATTAATCAAACAGTTTTCCTAGGAATCACGCTAGACGAGAAATTACAATGGGGACCTTATATAACATCTCTTGCGGGGCGGCTAAGCTCGGCCGCTTATGCTGTTAGAAAGATAAGACAGTTAACAGATGTAGAAACCGCGCGTTTGGTATATTTTAGCTACTTTCACAGCATTACCTATGTCATATGGCATTTTACTGTTGCTGACATTGAATCCATCTTTATTTTACAAAAGAGAGCTGTCAGAGCCATTTATAATCTATGTCGTCGCGAATCTCTCAGGGAACTATTTAAAAAGATTAATTTACCGCTAAAGGACCGCGAACGCACCGGTGCGTCCAAGTACCCACGCGGCTTACAACTCTATTTGTATTCGCTGTAATGGCTATTATTGTCTGTGAATTTTTGTGTCTATGGTCGGATAGATATTCTCGTCAAATAAATCGACTAAAAGCAAAAATATTAATAGGCAACATTTTAAAAAAATGTTGAAAATCACGTTCCCGCGCGGTAAAATGTCAGTCAAATGTCACTCCCGTTCGCTGTAATAATTCGTTTTTTAATGGTTTTTGTGTGTAAATCGTCGGAAAGTGGTGATATTTTCATTTTGAAGTAAATATTACATCGTTTTAGATATAAATAACATCATGTTATACCTATTTTGACCCAACCAAAAAAGTGTAAACAAACAGATAAGAGAAAGTTCCCGTCAATGTGAAAGTTGTGATATTTTGTGGTTTTTCTGTATGGATCTGATCCGTAAGTGTTTTATTTCTTTTCTATATTACATGTATCATCGTATTAGACAACATTTAGAACAAAATAATACAAAAAAATATTTTTTTGGGACGGAGAAAGTTACGTAAGCATTAGAAAATCTAGATTATCTAAAATCTAGATTTTTTGAATTTTTTGTTTTGAATGTTTGTCTCTAAAAACGCTTTTGTTAGATAACTTATCTATCCATAATGTACCCTGCAAAATTTCGTGTGAATTGGTACGGTAGTTTTATCAGAAATCGTTATCACAAAGAACAAAAGAAACAATAACAAAAGCGGGTAATAAAGATAAGTGAACGTTGTTTACAAAGACTGCAACCATTTGAAACGTATTCCTAATCTATTCGAGTAGCAAAAAACATAAACAATACTACTTGAGACGTTATAATGAAACCCGAGTAATTGTTTATTTAAGTGCGGTCGTAAATCTGTCACGGCGCGGACCGCCCGCGGGCCTTGAGCGGTTAAGACGGTACCTTGTCAATTCATTTATGAAAATATTATCTATACAAGGAAAAATCTACATCTTTTTAATAAAATAAGTGATAGACATCATTTTAATACTAGAAATAAAGATTAAAATAGATCAACCATTTTTCAGATTATCTAAAGTACATACATCTTTTATGGGGTACTGTGTTAAATGTTACAACAAAATACCTTGTGATACATTACAATTAACTGAAAGAAAATTTAAAACTCATATTAAAAGTACTCTTTGTAAACAAGCATATTATTACAAATTAGAGGATTATATCCTAGATAAGAATGCTTGGAAGCATGCTTGTCTAGCTCCATAGGGCAATTTAGAGTCTAGACAAAATCAAACTGGTTGCTAATTTAACTGTGTAATTAATTATGATAACATTTATTTTACATTCTGTGATTACTTGAACTCACACACTGACTTATTAGTATTACTTACTTGTAATTTTTTTTAGGAATATCGTATAGGTACCTACTTTTACAATGTATCCATTATAGTCCGCGCAATCCACGAAGACGCGCCCCACTCCGCTCCGCGCCGTACTAGAGTTCAGCTTACAGTACAGTAATCGCGGAGTGGGGCGCTTCGTCGTGGATTGCACGGACTATACTTACATATTTTTTTTTTGTAATTGCATCATTTTTAATTATTTTTACCTATTGTGGTATAGCAATCTTATTCCAGGTGCATCGTCTTCACATATAATTATTTATTTAATGAATATAAAATATTGTAAAACATTTTAAAAGAGTAACGGTAGAGTTTCTTGAAGGGGCGACTAGAATCAATTCTATTTTTTGTAAATTTTGACGTTCAAGAGTGCCTCTTTGTGCCTAATTGAAATAAATTATTTGACTTTGACCAAATTTCATCCAAATCCGTTCAGCCGTTTTAGCATGAAAGTGTAACAAACAAACTCACTTTCGCATTTATAATATTAAAGTTAGTATTTGTTTTCACCAGTGCCTGCATATAAAACAAGAGCATGAATTAGCATATTAGTGAAGCAATATTACAAATTTTGAAGAATTAAAATGTGACAACATTAATAATGTGAAGTAGTTTCCTCATATTTGTTTCATCAACGCTATCCATAAATGCGTTTTATATGATTGCAAAAACTTAAACCTACGTTTTCAGACGTCTGAAGACTTGTTCACTAATCTTGACTGGCATCCTGGTACTGACAAATTATTATATATACCAGATTATGTGGATATATTTTGCTTCAATCAAACAAACAATAAATTGTTTACAATGTATAAGAGTTATTTGCCCTTTCAAACTCAAATCTAAACAGTTGACTTTTAAGATACTAAACACTGCATATTTTTTTTTTCAGTATTGAGCCGAGTAAAAGTAAAATTTGAAAATACAAAAATAAGAATAGAACATGTACCCAAAAACGGCGACCGAGGCATCGCACTAGAGGTCCATATAAAGAAGTGAGTATACTTACAAATATTCTGATTAAATAAGAGAAGTTACCATGTTTAATACAACCCAACTCAGATTTTTAATTTGCTAGACTAAAATTACTTCCGACATCAAAATAATTTAGTTACCAAGTGACTCTTACCAAGTAATCCACTGAATCATTCTCTGCAGGAGGACCTTCATTCACTGTTGTCGACTAGTCGTGTTGTCTCTGTAATATTAATAATTTATCGTGATATTTTTATAAAAGGTCGATCGCAGCTGTCATTTTGGTCTAGCAAATTAAAAATCTGAGATTAGGGTATCACATGATAGTCAAATCTTTATTTCTAAAACAAAGAAAAGTACATTCGATTGCTAACTCCCCGCTCGCCTATAGCTACAGCCTCCTGGTCCCAGTGTTGCCATATTATGGGTTTTTTCGCAATTTTACCCCAAAATTCTTTAAATCCCTGTCAAAATAAAATAGCTCTAAGCCATGCATATTAAAAAAAAATGGGAGAAATCCCTAAACGTGGAAACATAGGCAGAATCTGCTGTAGACACGTCTGTACGAAGTCTATACACGACCCAGCACGCACGATGCACTACAGCTCTGACGTACGTCCGCGTTATTCACTATCCACCTGCACTAGTCTCGCGGTAGTGGGGGCGCTTGCTGGATGCAAAATCGCGCCGTGCAAATCCAAAATCCAATTAGTATCATTTCGGCGTACGTCGAGACTATTAAATGTTGTTTTTCATCGTGCATCGTACGTGGCCTTGGCGGGACGTACAGCAAGATGGATGGTGAATACGTCGCTTCTTTAATACCCGCATTCACACCCGAAATAGTTGCGGATAACGTCACAATTACGATTACTATTTGTCTATTAAATTGGTCGAATAGTAATAGTTCGTGTGGGATGACGTCACGAACTCCTCAGTTTAAAATGGTCCAGTGTAAACGACACTGGTCTCGTTTGTATACATTGTAGTTTGTAATACTTCCTTGTCAATTGTCAATACATTTGACCTCTCTTCGGGCGTCTGATTAGAATAATCTTAACGCGACGAATCAATGGCCTTGATTTTATCGCACAATTGTTTTGTCTGTTAAACTGAAATTTCGAATAAATGAATAATACTTCCGATGTATTTTGCCCTTTTAATGAAATGAAATATTTTTTTTTATTCTGTAATAGGATATCGGAATCACTTTTACTCGTCATATAAAAAAAAAATATTAAAAATAAGCTAGATGAGTTCGGCGTTTCCTATCTGACTACTCTGAGAAGAAAGGCCGAAACAAACTCAGAGGTCGCAGTCTCTTTAAAGTCCAGACATAATCTTGGTCAGGCTATATGAGGACCATGTAGTAATTTAGTGTCTGAAATGGTCTTTTGAGGAAAGACCCACACACATTTGAGTGGACCTGTCCAGTCAGTGCAAGCATTTGTCAGTAATCGTGGAGTTCAACTCAACAAACAATACCAAAGAAAGGACATTTGGGTAGGCCGCATAAACTACTCAAACTGCCAGACCATCATTAAAACTAGCAGAGAAATAAAAATAATATCCACATAGTCCTCACATTCACAATAATTAAAATAATATAATACTTTACAAAGTAATCATGTCATTTTGTCAATAAAATAGCCAATTACAAAAATCAAACTAGTTTGCAGAAGTTCACTTAAATCATACATAGTGCTTTGTGATACATAAAACAGTTATTTTTATATCAAGATTCCGATCTGTTCCAAATGTGGTATGAAGTCCAATTTTAATTGTAACGGACTTTCAAGGCCGTTCTGTAACATTTGTAGAATAATAAATAAATTACATTTATTAATTATAAGAAGATGGTTCATTTTGAAACCTTATTGCGACGGCATAAAGATTACTCTATTAATTGAAATTGACTGATGCTTATTTGGCAATGAATGTACCTATGTATACCTTAAAAATTTCGCGCAATGTCAATGTCGAAAGATACTCGTTACTACTTACTTAATTATCATGCTTACGTTCAATTGGTAAAAATGCGAACTCTTATCAGTCAATTACCCTAGTAATAATCTTCATATTACTGGTATCCGAAACGTTGTAGAGTGTTCCGTACTAACTGTAACTACATTAACAATTTTAGTATCGACTACTTCGACGAAGCCGGTTCCGAACCAACACCAGACGTGACAGACCCAGACAAGCCCAAAACGTACATAGTAGCCACATACACCAACAAGAAGATCAAGTTCGATGGAGTCACCCTGTACACGGACGAGTTCCCTTCAAAACTGCGCACCATGGCCCGGAGCCTTATCATGGAGAAATCCGTTTCCTCGCAAGCTGACAAAACGGATAGCCAAGTCGAAACTCCAGACATGAATTACACGAGCACTTTATCAGATGTTTTTTACGAAACTAGAAGTGTAATTTCGACTATAGAATCGGATCCGGTTAAAGAGATAATAGCTGAGGCCAAAAGCCGTACAGAATCTAGAGAAATGACTCCCGATGAGAAGCTCAATCACCCTGACCCAATATTGTTTGCTAAGTTGACTGGCCAGCAGGAGTTGTCGTTGAAATTGAAGCATACTGAAGAAGTGGAAGGGCCAAAGGTTGAAGTTAAGATGCTGTTTGGTTCCTTCATTGTGTTCATAACGCCGAGGCAGCTGCATACGTTGCTTGAATTGGTTGATGCTCTGAATCAGCCGCATTTAGAGGATACTAGGTAAGGCTAGTCTGAACTAGTTGCTTACCATGAAAAAAATGCAAGAACTTTGATTTATTCAGAAATGTCTTTGAGACTCTTACACAACAGATACTAAATTTGAAAATACTTACCAAAAGTGTTCAATAATAACAGTTTACAAAGTTATGTTTATGACTCCTTCAATACTTAAATAAATTTTTGGAGCATTAAATGTAGCAACAGCGTTTTTTAAACTGCACCTGTAAAACTGATAATTTTCCCCACAGCAACATACCTCTTCGTCCAAGTGGTATGAACATGCAGTGCAAGCCGATGAGGCAGGCCGACTTCCAGATGATAGAGGCTCAGTTGCTAGGCAACTTGGAGAGGCAGAACTCGAAACCTGTTGGTGGCATGTATGGCTGGTCCGGACCTAGTTACGGTAAGAGAATTGCCCTGAATTCACTCACTGAATACACTCACAGACTTTGAGACTTTCTTTTGTGTTGCAATGATGCTCAAATGTACTCTCACTGGGTTTTTGCTAGTAGACAATAGACTATACATACATTAGGCAGAGCAAAGATATACCTATAGTACACCCACGGATAGGGGCGAGCCCATTGCCATCAACCGGGCAAAAAACCAGACTCCGGGCTGCAACTGAGAAATTTCTAATAGAAAAATCCAATAACACTTGCCCGATCCGGGAATCGAACCCAGAACCTCATGCTCGGCAGTAGCGCTTGCGACCACTAGACCAACGAGGCAGTTTACTACTTCAAATCAATTATAAAAATCAATTTCTGATCTGACTTAAGGCTAATAATTTAATTTAATTTATGTTTTGTGTTGCGTAATAGATTTTTTTTTTCTAACTGAACAGACAGCTGTGCCGCTGGGGAGTTTGTTGCGCCACTTCTTCCCAGCTAAAGCACTAGGAAGTGGTGAAGGGTGGGCGTTTTGGGGGACTGTCTTATGTAATTTTGACGTTCGAAAAGTGCAGATTCTCATTGATTGTTTGACTAAATGACTTTTATTTTCGCAAGATGGATAAATGGCGTAAAGCAAGACTAACTGATGTAATGACGACTGATGATGAATGACTGATGTAGCGACAGCCTAATGGCTATCGCTAAATTCATTTACAGCCACTCATAAATCGTCGTCGACTAGCAGATTGCACTTTCCTTTTAAAAATTATATCTAATGAGATTGACTGCCCTGATCTCCTACATAAACTACGTTTCAATGTTCCTCAGAGATCAGTTAGATTTAATCCGCCTATCTCCATTCCTTTTACCTCTTCTAACTACAGGCAAAACTCATACATGGTGCGAGCGAGTAAGGACTTTAATATTCTTTGTAAAGAGTTCTCATTTGACCCATTTACAACCAAAACCTATTCTGCACGCGCTCGGCTGAACGCTGACTTTTTTAGTGCATAGTGCTTATTGCACCTTATATATAATAATATGTATCTTAATCTTTTTTATCGTGCTTGTTATCCTAAGATTTCTACTACTTTCTCTGTTTTTACCCGTGAGAACCTGTAATTGGCTTTGTGTTTCTTAAACAACTGTTATCCATTTGTTATAGCTGTTGGTTCTCCTATTAATAAATAAATAAATTGGGGTTACCATTACATCAGTTTTTTGCGTGTTGCAAAGTCACAAGCTACTTATGAAGAAGTATTCGACCCCACTGCGACTTAAAATTCTAAAATGTTTGACGGACGGTTTCCAAACCCAGTATAAATGTGAATTACAAAACAGCATCTAATTTAACCTCTGTTTCAACCAACAGATGACACGGAGGCTGAAAACGAGAGGTTCCTCCCAATGGCGTCGCAGGGCAACCAGATGTCAGAGAGTTTGTCGTCATCCGTGAGCTCAATGAGCACCAGTATGAACTCTAGCGTCAATATGCCTACTGCCGCACCCAGGATCAAGAGAAATAAGAAGAGTAAGTGACTTACATGGCACTATTTCTGTCTCCCTCGCTCATAAGTGATTCGTTTAACGCTATTTCTCTCTTTCTCGCACTCGCACACACAACCTTCAAAATCAACTTTCTCCTAGACACAGTTGTGTCCATCAAAGGCACGCCACATTAACGTTTGTCCCTTTTCAACTTTTACTTGTATATCCTCACTTAACTAACATAAATGACATTCTTTTACTTTCATTACAATTTATATTTCTTGGCTATTAACATCAGAGTTTTCTTTCAAATCATTGTGTTTCCAGTTCCTCACATCGACGGGGACCCTACGGCTGAGGTGTCGCACGTCAGCTTAAGGATTGCGTCAGTGTCATGCGTCCTGCTACATAAGGTACTTCAATACTTTCGTTCTTAGACCAAACTTGGATCTAATGTTATTTCTTGTAACTTAGAATGATGAAATTAATAGATTTATCTACAGTAGGTACTCATTTTGTCTTGCTATTTTAAATACATTTCGGATCGCTATGTCTTCCTTCATCCGGTATCATTGGGACCCAAAACCAGAACAATTTATCTATAAGCCAAATCTTAGCGTTAACTTTCCACATACGGTTTCACATACTAACAGTTACTCAATAATATAATTATTTTCAGGATATTCTAGTCCCAACAATGATCGGCTCGGACTGCTTATCGCCGGCCAGCGCCAACAAGATGCAGGAAGTGTCCACCAAGTTCTACAACTCTTTGGAACCGTTCTCCATTGTGGACGACTTCAGTGCAGCCAACGAGGCTCTTGACAGAACTACTGGAAAGAACCATTTGAGGTACCATACAAACAAATTGAAATTTACTTGAAGTCAGGTCCATTGGTGTCTAAATTGATAATGAACTAAATCAAAATGAAAATAGAGTTGAAAATAGCGTGCAGGAGATAGGCAGGTATGCTATTGTCAATTGTTTCAGTTGTGATTTAGTTCATCCTATCCTACTAATATTATAAAGGCGAGTTTGTGAGTGTGTGTGTATGTTTGTCTCTTCTTCACGCTCAAACGGCTGAACGGATTTGGATGAAATTTGGTACACAGATAGTTTATAACCTGAATTAACACATAAGATACTTTTTATCCCGATATTCCCACGGGATCGAGACTTCTGCGGGTGAAACCGCGGGGCGCAGCTAGTTATAAATAATTAATCAATGAAAATTGCTCGAGCATTTTTCTGCTCTAAGTGCGCTGACCTTAAGAGCGAGATTCACAGAACGCACTTTAACTTTACTTAGCACAGTGGTGTCCGTGAATCTTGCACTTAGTCGGCGCTTGCACTTTCATGCACAAACATACACACAAAGCTATATTTCGTTGTAGCCTCTTTATCACATAAAATTTTAAAATTATAGTTTCATTTGTTCCCTAGGTTATTAACATCAGAGATATCGCTGGACGGCAGTGAGAAAGTGACATCAATTGGTAGTCAGACGATGTGCGAGGCTTCCGTGAGGCACCTTTTACTCAGAGAGTGTCTCTATTTCTCTACTGAGGCGGGCGATGAGCCGCAAGGCTTTGACTTGATACGGTTCCAGTGCAAAGGTGAGTGACGTCAATTTCTAAACCTTGCAGGCTCTGATATTGTATATTCCTTTGGAGAAAACGCCTTAGCCTTACAAACTGTTTGCCTGGGGCCTGGCTTTCAGGCGGCTCTATCGCTACCCAAAAATAAAAACAAAATGCCGTCACCAAATTGATTATTTGTGGATACATATATCGGCATCGCACGTCCAACTTGAATGAGACTGGCGAAGAATCGTAAAGATTAGCAGAAGCAAAGAAAGGCACAAGCCCAGCAGTGGGTGAAATTGGACTGTGGATGACGATGATGATGATATAGGGATGCCAGAAGTGCCAAAAAGTATCGATATTAAAATAAAATAAAAATCGTAAAAAAACATCGATATATCGGTGAAATTTTCTAAAAAAATATTTGTACTTAATGAAATTATATTGTGTTTATTTTTTATTCATATAAATACCAAACTAGGAACATCATTTCTGATGTTCAATCATAAATTAATAAAACATTGATAAAAAAATAAGTCTACTTTTTTACGGCTCTTGAATTCCAGCGGTTTTAATCAGTGGCGACAACGGTGTATATCGTATTTGATACATTAAGGATGCTTGATATTTTATATTGACTTAATAGATATCGCCAAAAAATATGGATATATCGAACAAAAAATATCGATGTATCGATACATCGATGTTTTTTCTACAAGTCTATGATGATATACATTATTGAATAACATCGCTGATTCTATTATGTTAACTTCCTCCTCACGCGACCATAGGTGAAATTGGAAAATGATTTTCGCTTTTATTACTTACCTAATTACCTGTGGAGGCTCTACGCGGGGTTCGTGCGGTCCATGGTCTTTTACGGGGCCTTTATTCATTGAGGCGGCAGCCAGCCCGCCAGCTGAACGCGTCCCAGAGTGTCATGGCTATCCGGCTGGCCCGATGATACCGCACGGTCTCCTGCGAAGCGGCGAGCCTCCTTGCCGGATTACCGCCATGGGATCTGGAGGCAAAGGTTGTCGCACACATTTGGGAGTGGTGCGAGGAGGCGAAATGCCAGGGCTTTACTCCGATGCCGCAAGAAATTGCGGCACAGCGGACAGAGCTTCGGCGGGATCTCATGGCGGAATGGACAGTGCGATTGTCGCAACCCAGCGCTGGGTACGCCACAATTGCGGCGATAAGACCCCTCTTTCGGTTACAGATGACGACGACAGTTCTAGTCAGCACGGCTCGTCCACGTCGCGCGCTAACGTCCGCGTGAACTTCAAACAGACGTCCAAGTACGTGCGCATGTCGGGAGAGAAGAAACTAGTGTACCCTACCACTGATGTAGTGTAAGTACCTATAGGTTTTACTGGAGAGAAAACTTCTTTAGGCGCGTTGGGCAATTTTGAGATGGGAAAAAACAATTGAACTCGCGACACCGTTACCGACACCTCATTTTTGTAAAGGCGATTTTGCTCTTTATTTATATTACGTTACGGATCAATGCTCTATGCAAGTATTTTTACTTTAAAGGTTTTGGAAGTAGTTTTCACTTCTGTCAGCACTCCCGGAGTGCCACTGTTTTTTTTTAATAGTGCTGTGTATAGAAAGATACCAATGTTACTTCTCTAAGGATCACGGTATGTTGTTACTTTTCTTTTGTTTGAATGTTGAAAAATTTATTCTTGAAAACCTATGACTGTGATCACTAGTTTATACAACGTGTTCCTTTTAATGTCCCATAATTCTAAGGTTATATGATATAAGTAAAGATAATACAAAAAGTCCTAAAACAAGTGTTCTTAAAATACATAGTTTCGAAGATAACATAACACTAGTTCAGTGTATCTAAATTTTATTGATAAGTACGAGTAAATCATTTTCCTATACATATTATATTCAGAGAATAAATAAATGAGTGATGATAACATATAATAACTAATACAAGCAAAAAAATAGATAGATAGGAAATAATTAAAATATTTAGATAAACTTCCTCTCTCCTACTTATTTAAAATGGTGCTGTGTCCGACAGGGTCCATAAATGTTTATTTTTTTTTATTCTTACCACCTGTATGTGTGCACCACACACACATTACCCCACATTATGAATTGCAGTAAAGATAAAGATAAAAAGTTATTGAAATTTTAACCTTAGAAAATGCAACGTTGTCATAATTCACGTATGGGTGTTTTACATAAATAATCGTGACTGTCGCATTATTTTGTATCTGAAATGAATTATTTGAAACATAATTCATATACCAGTTGATTCTTTGACATGGTGTCATCATTATTACCCTAGAGTTATGGGTTATCAAAAGGAACACATTGTAAAGAAAATCATTTCCATCTCACGTTCTCCCTAAGATAATACACAAAATAAGCGCTCAAACGTGCGAGTTGTGGACACCAGCCCGGTACAATATAATTTAGAGATTTTATTCTAAAAACAATTAGGTTTTTTCTAGCGTCAATATTGTCAGATACGAAAAAAGGTGTTTTAGGCCTCGGTATCGAAGTCAGCGGACGCAGGGTGGTGACGGCGCGAGAACGGCGCGTTCAAATGCATAGTTTTATATGAAACTGTTCTCGCTCCCCGCGCCACTGCCTTCGAGGCCAATTCCATAATTAAAAATCTATGCATTGAAACGCGCCGTTCCCTGCGCCGCCGCCGCCGCCGCCGCCGCCCCGCGCCCGCTGACTTCGTGTCCATAGCCTAAAATTCACTTCACTCAATTCCTGTTTTCAGTATAAAATGCACGCCATTCTACTTGGACGTGGAACTGACGCTTATAGAGCGTATGTCTGCGACGTTCTTCGGCGGTCCCACGAACAAGGCATCTACGCCGAGTACGCCCGTGTCTTCGCAGAACCAGCTGTCCTTGTCGCTACAATGTCCCATCCTTAACGCTGTACTTAGGTAAGTGAACACATCTGATGTTTGACTTTGAAGCTCAAAAGTGTATTTTATTTGTCTAATAAACGATTTGACTTTGATTGCTGACCATATTGCTATATTTCTGTTCATTAGTCTTAGCAAAGCATGTACGTTTCCGTTTCCGCAGAGGTAGGGATCCTTTGCAAACCTAACAGTCAATGTTGGGTCGTGCCTGATAATTTACATCGGTAAAAGCAATGCTGCTTGGTCAACTTATGGACATTTCAGACAGTTTTTTTCTTTTTCGGGAAAACTATTATAGACTAGAATCTAGTCTATAATAGTTTCCTAGTTTAGAATCGACCATCTAGTCACTAGATGGTTGATTCTAAAACACTTAGGAGTGAGTCATTACGTGAATTTCGTGAAACGTAACGTAACTAGTGACTTCGAGGACGTCACCGGTTCTGAAAACTAGTGATTTTAGTAACTAGTTATTTTTCAAATTCTATTTGGTGAATCAACACGGTGATTCTATCGAAGTATTACAGTTATTTGCGAAACGAAAATATAAATGATTACCTACGTAATACGTTTACATATCACAAGCTATAAGTTTTTGGAACGAATAAGTTTTTGTAGCTACATATGCAGTTACATTATTAACGTAATACTAAAGTTATTACGCGCGAAAGAAACAACATGCGCTCGCAACGTACTATTGTTTCGTTTCACTCTTTTCATTCGGTCACTGCATTGTGATGTAATTAGTTACAAAAATCACGTGTTTATGTGTGACTCGAAACCAGCTATTGTAACTAGTGACGTGAAATAACGCCCATACCTAAAAACACTATAATATTTTGAATTGTCTAATTGGCAGATTTCTTATTGGGGGCCAACCACCACATCTTATAGCATTATTATTTTATCACAGTGGAAAAAAGATGGAGCTATATGTCCTGTATAGCTTCATCTCTTTCCCACACAGAATTAATATTAAAGTAATACTATAAAAGGTACAGTCACTGTTCCCTTTTCTTTCTTTTTCCCTTCATTAGTACAGTTTATTATAAAATATTTGTTATTCCAGATTCCCGATAGCGGACCTGCGGCCGGGCGTGTCCCGCGAGTTCCGGCGCGTGCGGCCCGACTACCTGGTGCTGAAGTTCCAGAACGCCACCTTCAGCTCGCAGCACACGCCCAGCGTGAGGCCGCAGCCTACCACCGTCAACTTACGATCTACCATGTTGGACTTGTATTATTATGTAAGTTTAGTCTAACACTGAGATGATTATTTTATTCTTCGGATAGAACGTGCGGAAGAAAACGGTCCCTAGACGATCATGCGGCATAACATGCAATTCTTGCTGTCATGCATTCATGACCGTTTAGCTGTACTGCATGATATGAATGACTAGTAAACTACGTGCTGGCAGTTGAGAGACAATTTTTCATCATGCAATGAAAAATGCATGACGCATGATCAGATCGGCATGTCATGCAAAAGATTCTGTGTTACCAACAATGCATGTATTGAACTATCGGTAGTAAATAATAATATTGACGACGATAAGACAATTCCATACCAGCGTAGAAGACCTCTTCACTGTACTATCTATTGACTTAATAATGTTACCAAGCACAAAATTTGTGCAGTACGGCAATTGCATATCATGCCGCATGATCGTCTAGGGACCGCAATAGAAATATACAATTCTCTTACAGGAAAATGACACTTTCCCTGGGACGCATATTGCAAGGACCACAATGGACGACAACGTCACTGAAGGGAACATACTCAGTGGACATGTGACTTCAACTGCTTTACCAACGTAAGTCGAAATCCTTATTTTAATATATAACTAGCTTCTGCCCGCGACTACGTCCGCGCTATTAATTCGTTTTCGCTTGACGTTCTTACGGCCTTTTTGCTCGGCTCGGTCGTGGCGTGTTGAACCTATGACCTTCCTCAAGAATTGGCCTATCAAATCCAAAAAAAACAACTCCGACGGGTAGTTCCTGAGATAAGCGCGTTCAAAGAAAAAAACAAAACTCTTCGACTTTATTATAGATAAAATAATCGTTTTTAAATCTGTCCAGCGATTCTCACTGCTCTTCCCAAGAAGCTACGGAACGTGGAAGGGATTACGATTGACCAAATCGCGGATAAAAAATGCTACCAACTGAAAAAAAAATGGTGGCGGAATTTTATCGCGCACTTGTTTTTAAATCTCCGTGTTAAGCCGAGTGTTGAGAACTCCACAGAAAACATCCCAGCGCGTCGAAAAAACACACTGCTGGATTTTCAACTCTCGGCACTAAGCAGAGCGTTGAAAATCCAGTTCGCGAAAAAATCCTGCCGCGATATTTTTACGTCCATGCGAACGGAGGCTAACTATTAAACTCCTGTTTCCAGAATATCAATAACATTCAAACCGAAGTCCTCATCGAAAGGCCCATTTGACAATCTTCACGATGAGCCGTCGAACTTCGAGCCCGCGCTCGTCAACCCGATGACGACGTCAATGTATATGATGAACAACCTGCGGCCGAACCATCCCAGTCCCTTCAGCGGGAAGAAGATGGCGCATCAGAGTGTTACGAAGCACGAGAGTAGTCCGCATCAAGGTAAATCTTAGAAAATAAAGTTCTTTTTGGACTTACACGTAACGGACACAGACATGTAACAATTTAACATTGACAGCACCTTATGTCGTTGCTTTAAGGGTGATTTTCGTGGTGTAAAATATGCCAGTCTTGTTAACCGTACCTAAGAAGTCCTACTAGGAAAGATTTATTAACAGTATGGTCTAGCAAAAATGAACGGCAAGGATTTTCGTAAAAAAGTAATGACAATATCGTCGACAGAGTTTACCGCAAGGTAGAAGAGAAATTGCAGTTATTCTTGTCTGTTTTTGCATTTAGTCTTAGTTCTTACATAGCCTTTAATTATTTTAAAAAACTATTTCAGGTGGTCAAGAAGAAGAGTTAATAGTACCCGGTAATGATGAAGAAATGTCAGAATTCACAAGTAGCTCCATAGAACTGTCGTCCATACATCTGGAGTTCATTCTACCAATCCTCAGTTTGCAGCTAGAGTGAGTACTTACATTTTACACTAGCATTATTCGAAAACCGTTGCTTTCTTTTGCCTTTTTGATTATGTGACTACCCGGAATCGGCAATGATTTTATTAGAATTAATTTTCTGGCGGCTCTTTATCAGAGTCGATCAAAAATAGAGTCCATGCTTTTGCACAAAATCATATTTTCATGTTGTCCTTTTCGCTTATTTAACGCACAAACCACTTAGTTTCTGGGTTGACCGTCTGCGCCCACAGTGTTCCGGAGCACGCTTTGACAAACACTGAGCACGAATGGCCAAAAGTTTAAAAAGCCCTGATCCTCATAATATGTATATGGACAGACACTTCTTTATAATCAGTCCCTCAATCCTAAGGATAGGAGGAGCTCGTGGCTAAGTAATAACAGACGCATGGGTCGATCCATCAGGTTAAGCTACGCTTGTCGGGATTGGTCCTTTGATTGGTGACCATCTTTATATACCGAGACTCCTCCGTGCCTCGGAAAGCACGTTAAGCCGTTGGTCGCGGCTGTCATTCGTGGATCTTTGACAGTCGTTACAGGTTGCCAAAAGCCCGAAAGTCTGACAACCAGTCTTACCAAGGGGTATCGTATTACCCAGTTACTGGGTTATAGAGGTCAGATAGGCAGTCGATCTATGTAAAATACTGGTATTTAACTGCATTCGGTTAGACTGAAAGCCAACCCCAACATAGTTAGGAAAAGGTTAGGCAGATTGATTGAATACTAAGGGTCGTGACCTATCGAGTATTTTTACCTTGTCACAGCTTGGCTTGGATAAACCCTAATTTAACTCTTTTCTCGTCATTAGATCGAAGCAGCTGTACGAGATAATCTACAACCGCATCAACTCGGACCTGCTGCTGTGGGAGCCGCAGATTATCGACCAGTTCGACATCAGTCCGCTCGTCTGTCCCACGCTTAACCCCGCGTTTGGCATGTGCAAAGGCACTGGCTATGGTAAGCAATATAGTGAATGGAAGTTAGCTGACAGTAGCCTTGATTTGTTAAGCAATAGACTTTATATCAGACGATAGGCAACCCAGCCACCGTAGGCGCGGGCTTGCGGACGGTGAGCAATGGGTAGCTCGCCGTCCAATAAGGACCAAGCCCGGGTCGACGGCGCGTTGTGTTCCACGCGCGCCTCAAAGAGATGTCAGCAGAACTGACGGCGTCCGCTAGGGCCGATGCCTGCCGGCACGGGGAAGTCCGAAAGGGTTACCGCGGCCCCTGGCAACATACAGGCAACTGAATGAACACTGTTGGGTTTTAGTCAGTAAAGAGTCTGATACGCCCTTCCGCTCCGGCCAGAGCGGGAGAAGTTATATGATAACTTCCAACCCAAAAAAGGCAACCAAATAGAAATCTAAAACGTATTATAATGATCTTTCGTGTTAAGTACGCGAGAGTAATAATATAAGAACTTTTGCTTCTCGATAATGATAAGACTGCCTCGAATGACTCGATATAGATCATTTTACAATCCTTTATAATGTTTATAAGTAAAGAATAGGACGATTCCGATACAGTGCCTAACTCACAACCCAAACTGTCGTCTCGGCTGTTTTATATAGAAATGCCGTGAAAATATTTTAAACTTTATAAACAACAACGCGTAACAGTCTTAATTCCTTGTATTTCTTGCAGACTCTGACACAGACAGCACCTCATCAGAAGAAGAGAACCTCTACTACTCGACGTATGACAACAAGCTGCGCAAGGGCATCGGCGCGAGCAAGCCTGCGCAGGAGAACAGCGACGCGCATAACTTCTGTCTCACTCTCAAAGTCGGGAAGGGACTGCTGACTATGTATACGCCTGTTAGGGTAAGTTGACAACAGCTGTCTTACCACTGAAAAAACACTGGTATAAACAAACTGATATTCTTTAAAAGGTATAGATATTCTAATCGTAAAGTATTCGTAACAAAATTATCGATATTCTCGTCTTGTTAAGATACATGTGATCGATCCGTCATTCGATCGTGCACTCGATATAAGTAATAAACAATTGTCTACAGTATCGAGTACAGTACCTTTATGTCACGAAGCGACGCGCGCTTTACTTGTAGTAACCAAGTGTACATACACGCTGTGAATGTGTGTGTAAGCGCAGGAGCTCTCGGTACCATCCGAGACACGGGCGAAGTCGGAAGTGTGTGTGTGTGTTATGTTCTGACGCTACTAATCTTCACGCACACATTCACAGCGTATTTGTCCACATGGAACACAAGTAAAGCGCGCGTCGCTTCGTGAGATAACATTTCGGATTCCTATCGACATCTCAGAGTTTATAAAGTGGTAGTAGTTTATGAAAAACAAAATTGATGATCTCGATTAGTAAGCTGTTTATTAAAAAAATTATGTTTCATTTAGGACAGCAACAAACGAGTAGTTCCAGGTCAGATGGGCGAGTTGGTACTGGAAGCTCATAACTTAGCTATGTGTCAAGTGAGCGGGCTCAACGGTCGCCCGAAGACTGCCCAGATGTGTCTACGCGCTGAGAGGACCACGCTATATCATGATTGTGAGTAAATAGATAACATGATGACACATCAAGCTGTAGAATGAGGGAGCTTGCACTTCTGACGAGACACGGCGCGGCGCGATTGTCACTGCCAAACAAATATTGACCTTGCTTGAGTTGAAATAAAGTTTAATATATTTAGACTTCTATTAGCCCGAGAGTGCATCAAAGTGGATAGAGGCGTACGTCCCAGGTTATTTATTTTCGACGTAACTTTAAGAAACCCAATGTTGATATTTGCTCGGATGATCGAACGCTCAGCCTAGACAGTCCTCCATCATATCATGAACATTATAATGACTTTCTAAGATTTACGTAAAACTTAAAATTATCACAATTTTAAATTACAGTATTTTTATGAACTTCGTAATATTCTACAAAACCCAAGACAGTGAAGAAAGCTCTCGAAAAAAAGTGGTGGCACTCTAGGAGTGCCAATAGAAGTGAAAACACGGACAAGATCGCCTTGTTGGAAGAAAAATACTTTTACATAACATTGGTCCGTAACCTTATCTAAATAAAGAGCACAATCGCGTTTACAAAAAATAATACTTCCGAAACCTTTAAAGTAAAAATACTTGCATAGAACATTGATCCGTAATGTAATATAAATAAAGAGCACAATCGCGTTTACAAAAATGAGGTTTCGTCATGGTGTCGCGAAATCAATGGTTTAGTTCCGTCTCAAAAATGCCCAACGCGCCTAAAGAAATTTTCACTTCAAAAATCAAAACCCTGCACGTACGCTGCACCCTGCCGCTTTCATTAGGCCACTTTAAATATACTTATCCGTGATCACTTTACCATCTTCAACGGGACCTACAATATCAAATTTTTTCCTTCTAGCCCTTCTAACGATCCCGTCAGAGAAGCCCCCGTTCCGTGAGTACGGCACACTCCTCCCGTCTCACCTGAAGAGTACAATCTACCCGTCCGGTAAAGGCGTCATCATCAAGGAGAGGTTACCGAAAAAGGACATGTTTACACTCGCGCTCAAAGTCGACCCGGATTCGGAGACGCCTAATTTAAAGGTAAGATTATTTCCGAAGATATTTATTTTAAACTAACTTTTACCCGCAGCCTTGCTCGCGTTGAGGATGGTTTTATCAACTCAGAAACTTTCGCGAACGTACACAGAACAGCTTACCAAAGTTTCATCGCAAAATGAATGTTTCCTTGTTCTTCACCCGAAGAACAAGGAAACATTCATTTTTATTTACATAGATAGGCTTGTTTATCAGAATCAGAAACGATCAATAAAATTTCGTTTCGATTAACATTTTCGAAATTTAAAGTTACAATTAATAACCGTAGCCACCCATTCTTCACTGACTTTGTTCACGTTAATGTAACCGCGGCTTCCCACTGATTTCAAACTTAATCGTGCGCACGTACAAAAGTCGTCTTTATTATTTTATTTATTTATTTCATTAACAATTTTTACATTGTATCGAAATGTAATTATTTATAAACTAACACAACATGAAGACATTTAAATTAAAAAAATATTAAAAAGTACATAATAAATTATTCAAAATTACAAATCCATGATTCAAATCAAAGATCTGTTTCATTACGTAAACTATTTACAAGTAACTATTTATGCTTTTAAACTAATTATAAAGATAAACGATTAGATTTTTTGTATGTTTGTTTGTTTGTAATGAATAAACTCAAAAACGACTGGACCGATTTAAAAAATTCTTTCAAATTCAAGTTATTTAATTTCACATAAACCTACATGGGCACGAAACGTCAGAAACTAGGTGCACGGTTCCAATTGGTCGTTTCCTATGGAGAAGAGCTGGCTGAAACTCCACAGTTACTCTTTTAAAAATAATTGGTTTTTACAATACTTTCAAATAACAGTGTTACTAGGTATGGGAGGACAGTGTAGGTCTTTCAATAAGTACGAAGTACTTAACAAATTAGAAAATGGTCAATAGGTCTACAATCCTCTAAGCCTACAGTGTTCTCACATTCGCAAAATATAAAATAATCCATACAAAAGATAAATAAATTAATAAAAGTAAAAACCTATTTTAATAAAACTCAATTATATGATTGCTATTACAACTGTAATGAATCTGAATAATTATCATGTCCACAAAAGTCACTAATAAAGAGTTGAAATTAAATCGTATGTATATAATGTCAAATCATAGAATAAATATGTCAAGGAAGAAAATAAAAAAATAAAAATTAAAGATTAAAATAAACATGGTAATTTGGGAGCAGTTAATAGACTCTTACTTATTTATGCCGTTAATGAGGTACCAGGGAAGCCACATGTGCAGAAGGAATTATTGCCAAATTTCCTTGTCTTCAACGTAGTCTTTAATTTTATAATATGCTTTCTTGATAAGGACACGTTTGATGTGGGTTTTGAACTTCCCATCGCTAAGTTCTGTCACCGACTTTGGCAACTTGTTATAAAAGCGGATACTGTTTATAAGAAATGACTTGCTTGTTTTAGTTAATCTAAATTTGGGTATCACAATTTCATGTCGACTACGTGTATTTATATTATGGAAATCACTTTCACCAGTATAATGCTATATTATCACTGAGTAACGTAGGCTATAATTTACAAAGATGTCACGCGGGCGAAACCGCTGGCGGAAGCTAGTTTACCATAAGATAGCAAAATATTGCATTTACAAATTAATGCTGTAGGCATGACCTTGAACGAAGCGTATATTTTTTTTAACAATTTTTCTTCCCTCCCACAGACAATATGCATAGCTCTAGGCATAGAGCAGGCAACGCTACGGCACAGAGGCGACAAAGGCATCGCATGGCTGACACAACTCATGGACGTGATAGATGTGATTGACTACCCTGTGCTCGGGTATACTCCATCTACAGTATTGTCGGAGCTACACGTTCATGTGGTAGACTGCGCTGTTGATTATAGGTATGTAATGTGCAATGATAGCATAGAGTAGGCGAACATACAGAGGTGACTAGATCTTACAATTCTTGTATGTTCGTTATTTGATGCCGGCTCCAAAACTCCACCTTGATGTTGAAATTTTGATACTTTATGCTCTAAGGTAGCCCGCGAAATTCAAATTTTCTTTAGTTTTTTGCAATTTGCAGGTCAGTGTTGTATGTTGATTAAAATATGATTCGCGACCGTAACAATTTTACAGAATTATAATCCTGAGAATCAGCAATACATCTCCATAAGTTAGCATAATCCTCAATTGTCACGATTTCATGAAATAGTCTTTCAATAGGATTACATAAACTTACAGAGTTGTATTGATGATTTTTATGATTATAATTATATAAACAAACATTTGATACGATCGCGAATCATATTAAGATCAACATACAACTTGATGCTGACCTGCAAATTGCAAAAAAACGTAAGAAAATTTGAATTTCGCGGATTTCCTTGACACTTTCGCCTTAAGGCGCTCCCTCAACGGGAGCATTCGCTTGTAATGTAACAGTTCAGTTTCGTGAGTGATGAGAACCGAGCATTACAGTGCGCAACTTGTAATGATACAATTTGTAACACCGGGACCGGGACCATTTGCCTGTAATGTAACAGTGGTGAGTGAGAGCACCCGTGATACAATTTCTAACATGAATGCGAATCTTATTGAATCTTGGATAGTAACTGTTATGTTGTTATTAATGAATATGAAGGTGGCTGCAATCCCTTCTATATAACTCATGTCACTTGCCAAATAAACTCAGTGTACTACTAGCTAGCTGTCGTTTCACTTGTCCCTACGTTCGCATACATATCAGTGGCGACGAGGACCCACGATTTAAAAAAATAATACAAGAAAAATGTCTCACTTTGGAATTTTGTCGAGTTTTGACCATGTAACTCACACGTGGCAAAACTATAAGCAGCGAATTTCACAATGGTTCATTGCGAACGACATTGACAATGTAAAGGATCCGAAGGGGGTGAAAAGACGGGCAATATTGCTGAGTGCACTCGCCGACAGCACTTACAAACTCACGGCTGATTTAGCGTTACCGAAGGAACTAACGCAGGTGCCATACGAAGACATTCTCACACTTCTCGACAGCCATTTTACGCCAAAGAAATGCGGATTTGGCGAGCGTTATCAATTCTATGCGGCAAGTCAAGGTCAGGAAGAAACATTCTCGCAATGGGCTGCGAGGCTTCGTGGGCTCACCACACATTGCGAGTTTCTAAACGTGGAAGAAGCGCTACGTGACCGATTCGTTATGGGTATGCTGCCGGGACCGGAGAAGGACAAACTTTTCGCACGTAACCTTCAAGAGTTAACACTGGCAAAAGCAGTGGAGTTGGCGGAGAGCGTGTGCAGTGCACGCAAGGGAGCAGCAGCATCATTAGCGGTATCGGCGCAAGTTCCACCGTCAAGCGAGCCGCTGTTCAAGATCGCGACCACCACAACCGAATCCAGTGTTAACAAAGAAAAGTGTTCCGTGTGCGGGTACAAAAATCATAAAACGTCTCAGTGTCGGTTTGCAAGTTATACTTGCAAAAAGTGCAATGTAAAAGGCCATCTACGCCGAATGTGCAAAAGGTTAAATTTCGTAGGAACTGGCGGGTCGGGCGAGAGTGACGATGACGGTAAGATAAAAAAAATATGTTCATATAGTGGTGAACCTATGACCTTGATAGTTTCGATAAAAAATAAGGAACTAAAGTTCGAAGTAGATACCGGATCGGCAGTCACAGCGATTTCTGAGAAAATGTACAAAAAACATTTCGAATTGATGCCGTTATTGTCAACGACAGATCAACTATTTACGTATACAGGACGTGCTATCCACTGTTTAGGTATAGTGCAATTGCCTATTACTTATATGGATAAAACACACGTAGTTAAAGTGCGAGTAATACGTGATGGTGGACCCCCAATCTTAGGCAGAGATTTTATTTGTTTGTTTAAATTACAAATGATGCAAGTAAATTATTTTAATTCAAATAATATTGCCGAAAGGTTAAAATTGCAATATCCATCTGTTTTTCTGACGAACTGGGTGTTTTTACAAAGTATCGGGTCAAGTTACAATTAAAAGATGATGCGAAACCAGTGTTTTTCAAAGCTCATCCAATAGCATTCGCTCTTAAAGATAAGGTTAATGACGAGCTCGATCGTTTGGTACGTATAGGTGTACTAAAACCGATTCAGTACTCTGAATACGCTTCTCCTATTGTGCCTATATTAAAACGCGATGGCTCAATTAGAGTGTGTGTAGATTATTCCGTAACCGTAAACAAACAGCTGATTATTGAACAGTATCCGTTACCTACGGCCCAAGAACTGTTTACTAAGTTACACGGAGGTCAGCAGTTTAGCAAGTTGGATTTAACACAAGCTTATTCACAATTTGTTTTAGACGAATCATCACAAAGAATAACTTGTATCAACACTCATCGTGGACTGTTTGTTTATACGCGTTTAGTTTTTGGGCTTGCAAGTGCCCCAGCCATTTTTCAACGGGCAATGGAGTGCTTATTGTCAGGGTTAGATGGTGTCATGTGTATGCTTGACGATATTTGTGTAACAGGAGAAACTAAAGAACAACATTTAGATAGATTGAGCGCGGTTTTGCAAAGACTGCAAGACGCGGGACTGACACTTCGTAAAGATAAATGTGTGTTCTTCGAAGATCAAATAGAATATTTAGGTTATACGATAGATAAGAATGGTTTAAGAAAATCAAAACAAAAGGTCAAGGCTATTGTTGAAGCACCCACACCGACAAATGTAAATAAGTTACAGTCGTTTTTAGGATTAGTAAATTATTATAGGAACTTTGTTCCGAACGCCTCGTCAATATTAAGTCCGCTTTATTCTTTATTGCAAAAAGGTAATATTTGGAAATGGGAGGTTATGCACGATAAAGCATTTTATTCAATTAAGCAATGTTTAGCCTCAAATCAGGTTCTTGCCCATTTTGATCAGGATGCCAAAATAATTTTAACGGTAGATGCATCGCCCAGTGGATTAGGAGCAATTTTATCGCAGATAGGTTCTGACGGAGTGGAACGTCCGGTTTCATTTGCCTCTCGTACTCTGAATTCAGCGGAGAAGCGGTATTCACAATTACAAAAAGAGGCTACAGCAATAATTTTCGGAATACGACGTTTTCACCAGTATTTATACGGAAGGGCCGTTCCTTTTGTAATTCGAACAGACCACAAGCCCCTTTTATCTATTTTTGGTCCATATCGTGGAATTCCAGAAGTTTCTGCTAATAGGCTGCAGCGTTACGCGATGTTTCTTAGTGGCTATAATTACTCAATTGAATACATACGCAGCGCTGATAACAGCGCAGATTATTTATCGCGCGCCAGCCTACCAGACGATGAGTCAACGCCGCTAAGTGGAGGATGTGGCTATGAAGCAGACGGCAGTTTAGTACCGGTAGAAGACCGCGCTTCGTATGTAAACTTTGTTATTGATGGCAGTTTACCCGTAACGCTTTGTAAAATTCGTGATGAAACTGCTAAGGATGCAATATTAAATAAAGTCTTATCATATATTGTTAATGGCTGGCCAGACCGATTATCAGATACATTAATGAAACCTTTCTTTTTATGTAAAACTCAGTTGTCATGTGAAAGCGGTTGTATTATGCGAGGACATAAAGTAGTTATACCAGAGACACTTAGAACTAAATTATTATCCGAACTTCATAAATCACATTTAGGTATAGTGAAAACGAAAGCGGAAGCGCGCAGCAGATTTTGGTTTCCGGGAATAGATAACGCCATAGAAAAAATGATAGCGGACTGTAACGTTTGTTTACAATTAAGACAATTACACGCGCGCGCACCGCTTGCGCCGTGGCCACACCCGCCGCAGGCGTTTTATCGTATTCACATTGACTTTCTCGGCCCCTTACAGAATCATTCATATTTAGTTATTGTAGATGCGTACTCAAAATGGGTAGAAGCTTATGATATGGGGACAAGCACGTCGTCGTTGTCGCTGATTAATAAATTGTATGAATACATGGCAAGATTTGGCTTACCGCATACCATAGTCAGTGATAACGGCACGCAGTTTACTTCCTCAGAATTCAAAATGTTTTGTGCATCAAACGCTATATCGCATGTGACCTCGCCGGCTTATCATCCGGCCAGTAACGGGCAGGCAGAAAGTTTCGTGAAAGTGGTGAAAAAGGGTATTAAATCATCTATATTAAGCAATAGCAATGTCAAGGGAATTAATAACAAGTTATTAAAATATCTATTTGACTATCGAAATTCAGTTCATTCTTCAACAGGGTGTTCACCTGCCCAGTTAGTTTTTGGACAGAAACTGCGATCGCGATTAGATTTAATAAAACCAAAGTCACCACTACCGGCGTCAGTCACTCTCACTCGAAACGTCGAAAATAAACAGTGTTTGCAGTCTAAGCGGACAGATGAGAAGGCAACTAAATATTTTAAGGCTGGAGACTATGTATTATATAAAAAAAATACCATATGTAAAAACGGAACATGGCAAAAAGGTGTAATAATCAAAAAAATTGGAAAAGTAATATATATTGTTAAGGACAGTTTAACTTCTTGTAATGTAAAAAAACATAAAAACCAACTATTAGCGTATAAAGGTACAGCAAGAATTACACCCGGGTCAGGTGATTGCCCTATTGAATATGAAGACATTACGCCACAAGGAACTTCATCACCAAATCCAACACCCCAAGCAGACGATGATAAATCAGACACGATAGAGGAGGGAAATAGAGAGAGGAAAGAAATAGTGGAAACAGAAGCTCCTCATGAAGATGACGTAGCGTCTGGCTCAGGTCAGATACCGCAGCCAAAAAGGCTAACAAACGAAGGCAAACAACTGCGACCTATACCAAGGGTAGATTATAAGAGTTTTTATTAAAGAAAAGAAATTATGTTTATATTGTCAAGCTAGGGGAGATGTTATGTTGTTATTAATGAATATGAAGGTGGCTGCAATCCCTTCTATATAACTCATGTCACTTGCCAAATAAACTCAGTGTACTACTAGCTAGCTGTCGTTTCACTTGTCCCTACGTTCGCATACATATCAGTAACTTTACAAGCGAATGCTCCAAGGGATCGCCTTTAGTCTAGTTAAAATTAGTTTTACCAAAAAAATAAACCCACTCACACAAAATGACAGTGGCACTCCAGGAGTGCCGAAAGAAATGAAAACTTGAAAAAAAATAGGCACCGCGTTAATCAACGTGTTGATGTCTTTTACTCCACGGTATCGGTAAATTTCGTCAGTGTCGCGAAATCAATGGTTTAGTCCCATCTCAAAAATGCCCAACGCGCCTAAAGAAGTTTTCACTTCAAAAAACTTCGTATACTTTGTCCTGAAGCATGAATATTCAGGCTAATAATAATAGACATTAGACATACTTTTACTGTAATAAATGATTTGATTTGAATAGAAGCTAAGCTCCCGTTCAAAATCACACTATGAGCCTACATTTTAAGGGCGTATGATAGTCCTAATTTCGCTTCTAGACAAAGCATCATTTAAATTTATTTTCTACTTCATTTGATCTTAAAACTATTTGTTTTTTCAGGCCCCTCTTCCTCCCAATACGCACAGTACTAACCCTGGGCAACTTCAGCATATCCAGCAACCTGATCGCAGCGACCAACACCTCCTGTCTCCGATTCTTAGCACAAGAGTGTACTCTATTCCTGATGCATCTGAACGTCACTAAGCCAAACATGGCGATTCCTCAGGACGATGACAAAATTCCCGACGTGATTAAAGATTACGTGTGTGTGGTCGATATCGGATTGTTTGAGTTATCGCTTAGGATGGAGGATAAGGCTAATTGTGTGAGTATTATTGAATCATTATACCTAATAATACCTAGCTAAACTTACATAATCAAGATTACGGTATTAGGAATGTACACACGGCTACACATCAAGCTATACATTTCCAGTATAAGCTGACCTCACGTTGTACGGAAATCCTATACAATGCAAGATCAGCTTAAACTGGAAATGTATAGCTTGATGTGTAGCCGTGTGTACCTTAAAATGTAAATTGCGTAAAATACCCGATTCCACTGTTCTTCAACGTAGCTTAGCTTCGTAAAGTAGCTTTTAAAACGTGAATATCTAAACGGATACCAAAATAAACGGTCTTTTAAAAATGTGGATCCGATTGTACAACACTGTCCCGCTTATAGCTTCGTATTTCGCCCTAAAGTATGTGAAAAACCATCCTGTATAATTCGTGCCGATACGAGAGAATAAGGGCGTTTGTCCACTGCCACCGTCACCGATAACGAGATGACAGCGCCGAAGTAGCGATACATACATTTACTATGGCCGCGTGTCCACCGCACATCCATCAGCCGACCGCCGTCATGCCGACCGCCGAAGTTTCGACTAGTTCGCCGAACGGCAATACAAAACAAGATCAAAATCTTGTCTACACACTGTCGTCGCACCGCATACTAACACACTAAACCACATACTAAACCGTTGAGTTCGATTGCGGTAGACACACGATGGCCATCACTGAGACGTCACGTTCGATTCGAATAATCTCATTTCTCGGTGAAATCCCGGTGATGGCGGTGGTGGACAAACGCCCAGAACCTCTCCAATTTTAACACTTAACATTTCGCCGCGCAACAGTCAAACGAACAACCGCAAGTGGACCTAAGCGCGTCCAACAACATGGTCACACTGTACACATGCTGGGACTCTGCCTCGGCACTGTGTCGGCTGCTGACATACGCGGCATCCGACGGTGACTCGCAGACGCCCTTCGACCCCTCGTCCCGACACACCAGCATTTGCTCCGACCAGCCGCTGGAACCTTTAGTAGGTATGTAAAAACTTACGCTAGGAAAAATATAATAGAAAAGCATATAGGTACTTGCTCAACACACACACGGCGAGTGCGTGTCGGGCGCAGGTCGGGACGGCAGTACGGCGGGCTTGTATATATTGTAATTCCTTGATTTATATGCATGTGAGCATACGAATTGCATGCGCGGGTCGGGAGTGGGAGCCGCGCACGATTTTCGTGTGCTGGCATCCATATAATACAAGGAATATACACACGAAACTCGTGCGCGGCTACCGCACCCGACCCGCGCACGCGTTTCGTGTGCTGACCATATAATACAAGGAATTACAATATATACTATAGCTCGCCGTACTACCGTCCCATCATAAAATCTATACATTCTGAATGAATATTCATATTAAACTAAAACGTAAGGCACCTTTCCTAGACATATGTCTAACGTATATGCTGCGCTAAAGCGCCGTTTATACAGCGTCGAGATTTAGTTTCGATACAATCACGTCTACGTGATGCTAGCCCAGCCTTATACACGTTCAGAGTTGGTTAAGCCATCGATATACATAAAACCATATTTCCCTTTCAGGACTAGAAGACAGACCCATTGAAGAAATAAGAGAACTGTCGCCGAGTGAAATTCAACAAGTCAACGATCTCATGGCTGAAGCTATGAAAGAGAGCCCTAATACAACACGTAAGTACAATTTATGCTTTTATAGTTTTACTAGCTTTTGCCCGCGGCTTCGCCCGGGTGGATGTCGGAGTATATCCCACGGGAACGTACTACCGGGATTAAAAGTAAGCGAAGCAATGATCGCATACCTATTAGCCGAGGAAAAGGTCAGTGACTCATGTCCTAGCACTGCGCCTGCGTTGGCATCAACCATAATTAATTTGTTACGCGTAAAGGTTGAATCTGTTGAACTTTTTAAGATGTACAATCCTGTAGAACATTAATTTTATGTATCTTTTATGATTTACGCGGCGCACATCAGTAAAGCTCCCAGTCGGCGTGACTTTTTTCCAACATCTTCAACAATCATCGTCATATCTCAGCCAATTTACATAAAACCTCAATAAATTATACACCTGAACCTTCCTCATGAATCACTCTTCAATTAGTGAGAACCGTTTGAAAATCCTTTCGGTAGTTTTGAGTTTATCGCGTGCAGACAGACGTGGGACTTTGTTTTATAATATGTAAGGATTTTAAAAATCTACTTAGTAAAATTCTAATGACAAACCGGTTCAATATTTTCTCAGACACACTGAACTCACTCCTTTTTCCATGGTAGAAACTATAGAACGTCATGTGCATCCTTAAATACTCCGTTTTTTTTGCTACACACAACCATACATCCAATCATACACACACGCTGGATTACATTTATACACAAATTCAAAAAGATCCAGCCATATTAACTCCATTACTTGGATAAGTGTCTAAGCCCAGGTTGAAGTAAAGCAAGCAGACTATATTATATAAAAAGGTTTTCACTCCTCTTGCTCAAAAAGTCCGTCATTGTAGCGTACCAGAGCCGGGAAAAAAATTGCATATCTTGCTCTAGGGAAAAAAAGTAATTTTTGTCTGTAACCAACGAGCCTACAAAACGAAAAAGTCTTTATTCTTATAGATAGTGCAATCCACGAAGACGCGCCCCACTCCGCGATTACTGTATGTAAGCTGAACTCTAGTACGGCGCGGAGCGGAGTGGGGCGCGTCTTCGTGGATTGCACTATCTACATGTAAAACTAGCTTCTTACTACCGCATACCGGGATAAAAAGTTTCCTTAAAAATTCTGATTGAACAAATTGTATATTTTAAATAAATTAAACTATTTAATATTGTATTGGATTATTTTATTTTCTCGCAATCGTAGTGAAAAGTAGAGTGTAACACACGGCGCTAAAACCCATTATAACTCGGTTTCTATTTACTCCCTCGCTCCCCGCTCGGGGGTAAAACTACCTTGATAGAATAGGTTATTTTAGCCCCTCTTATAACAATCTACTGTTATTAGATGGTTCAGAATTATAGCAACATACGTACTTAATCAAAAGGTATGTCAAAGAGCGGTCGTGTCGGACTCTGCACTGATGATGCTGTCGCCTCCCGGTCGTCGCGCCGCCGTGCCGCGTTGCTTGTTGACGACGTCGTAGTGTGTTCGTTGATTTGAATGTATGTGTATAAACAATAAGCCATATCTAACTATAGACTGCAATAGACAAAACCCCCTCTAAAATCAAATTCCTTTTTAGTAGACGAAGACGAACTGCACAGTTCAACGGAAAAAGAAGGAGTAGAGATATTCTTCTTCCCGGACGAGTCAAACATGAAGCGGTTACCTTCTGAACCGCTAGAAGAAGAACCACAGTCCATAGAGTCGGAGGACTTGCCGCCGGTCATGTTTGAGGAGGCGCAGGAAGCCAAGCCGACTAACGTGCAGGTTGCGAAGGAGTTAGGAGACCCTTCGTCCACGCCAAAGGCCACGCCACGCAAGCCTAAGAGGAAATCGGTGTGTATATTTAGGAGTCATATTTTTCTCAGAATTTTTATATTAATATTGAAAAGTTCCAAGTACTTGCAAGGTTTATTTTTAGGAAACAAAAAGTGAATAAAAAAGACCTACTGCTAAAGGGTATCTCAGTCGGGGACAGGCTAAAAACCCCTTTAAAACAAATATTTTTGCTACGTCACCTGAGTCCACAATTAACCTACTGACACACCCCCACATTTATTAAAAATATATTATTATTTAGTCGGGTAAAAAATTGTAGTATCCCAATATTTATACGCAATTTTATTTCATAGAACAAATCGAGCAGCGACGGCGGTAACACAGACGACGAGTACTGTTTCGTCGAGACCCAGGCGCCGACGCTAGACAACGATCTAGACGAGCCCGTCGTCAACTGGATTGGGCCCGGCCCGGTGTACATGTTCGACAACCACTTCACCGTGCCCGCGGCACGGACCGATGTTCTGAAGGCGCCTAAGAGCTTCCCGCTGCCTATGTTGAGGTAATTTTGTACATTGGTTATATATCTTATATTCGTTTTTTTTTTTTTATAGGACATAGCGGTCCTTTGGCCTACTAGAACATTTATATAGCGTGAGCATTATCTTTGTTAAATAGTATAAAACAAAGTACGTTTTCGTGTCTGTGTGACCGCTTAGTTCTTCTAAACTACAAAATGGATCTTGATGCGCTGAAAGGTTCGGTTTTGTAAAACGCCGTCTCTGTCACTCAGACTGTGATATTGTGTAGTGGTCTGTAATGCAGCTTCTTCATTTATTATCTTCATTCTTGTCTAGGTATACTCTATGCGAGATGAGCGTGACGTGGAACATGTACGGCGGCAACGACTTCCGACCAGGTGACTCTGCGCCGACTAAGAAAACCGTCACCATTGAGGGGGATCCAAGGCCACAGGGATCACCTACTACTGTCAAGTGAGTATTTTTTTTTTCTTAGCACGCTTATTATCAAAAGTAAAAGTAAAGACTAGTTTTTGACTACTATCTCGTGATAAATAGTAGATTGTTTGCCTAGGGAGCAAACAACTATTTTTAAGGCGAGAGTTTTCTTTGAATTCAGAGCGGAGCTCAGAGAGGGATTCAAAGTACGTCACTCGAGCTAAAAATGTTGTTGCCCCGAGGTGAACACTACTTTTTATCACCCTCTATGAGAAAGAAAATCTTGTGCGGTCCAACCCCCGTCAGGAACGAAGTTCCTTCTCACGTATGATTTAAAACAAATACAAAATTTTCGCAGCCGCCATCTTGGTTTTACATTTTGACCTCACTATCGACCTGAGCACCCTCGAAAACTATGAAAACAACACCCATGACGAAAAATTTGAAAATTTTCACAGCTGCCTTCTTGGATTTACATTTTGCCCTCACTATCGGCTTTAGCAACCTCGAAAACTATAAAAACGACACCCATGACTTAAAATTTGAAACTTCGCAGCCGCCATTTTGGATTTTCAGTTTAACCAAATTCACACTTTCTCTTCCTTGCCAGCCTGTTACTTATTCATACAATGTTCGTGATTGATCTCTTTGGTGATTGAAACTTTTACTAACAATGTCCACATTTCAAATTCAAATCAGTTAGTCCCTAGGGATTAAAAAGCTATGTTATTCCTTGTTTACGAAGAATAAACAGCTTTTTTTAAATAGATGTGATAAAAAATCATATTCACTCGTGACTTGTGGATCTCAGGTTGTAACTATCAGGAAACACAAACTGGCTTGGTGTCCTACTCTTTTACCGGTACTCATAAAAAACATATTACGAAAACTTTTTGTGCAAATCGGTGAAATAGTACAGCTATTTAGTGGGCATTCCTGAAGGCCAATTCTCCATAAAAAACGTTCACATTCAAGTCGCAATTTGTCAAACTTGTCAAAAATGTTGGGAAATAGATTGTATTTTTGACAGATTGTGAATGAGATGCGAATGCGAACGTTCTTAAAAACAACGGGAATTGACCCTCTGACGTCGACTAAATTATATAAGTTTCCTCGCCAGACGCAACAAAGACTACGAGCCTTACGAGAGCGGTCGCGCAGTAGCGGCCGCGTATCGTTCGGGCGGAGTGCGCTGGGCGGCCGGCGCCGAGCGCGTGCGCGCGGCGCGCCCGGCGCAGCGCCGCGACCTGCGCGCGAGGGGCGGCGCGCACCGCGACCATCACACGAGGGTCAAACTGTGCCTCACTAAGGTAAGGTGGACTAACATTGGCCTACACGCAGCTAGAAGATCAACTAGCCCTAAGTCTGTGCACTTTCTATCGGCCGATAGTTTGATTGGGTTAGGCTACTAGCGCGCATAGGGCCAACTGAACAGTAAGGTTGGTTGTGAGTGAACATGCCAGACAACAGTCTGCCGACTGCTCTCGAACGATTTGACAACGGAGAAGGATAGAAATCGAGGGCTTTGGGTGCATCACCTCCACAGTGATAAATTATTGCATCGAAAATTTTACACGATGCATACTAGATTACTCGATAAAAAAATTCGCCGTTTAAGGAATGAGCATAACCAGCTTCACATAATGAACTATCGGCCGAGTCGGCCGACTAAACTGTCAGTAAGTGTGCGCGTGTGGAAGAGAGCCATACTGATGTAGTATTCGGCCGATAGTTCGCCGGCACTTCAGTTTGAAGACAATCTTATGGTCCATCAAACTTTTTATCTAAATATACTGAATTGTTATAATGTGCGCACTTACATACATCTTCATACTGATTACAAAACCGACCAAACTATCGGCCGATAGTAAGTCTGTAGTCTACGGGGGCTCTTACACTAACTATTACATCGGCGAGTGTAATTCTATCAAGCATATTTCTAAACTTGGCAACGGACTAAAAATGGTTCCAAATCAACTGATGGAACCAACTTTCGATAATTTGAAATTCTGTGTCCTGCGTTCCTACCTTTATGCAACTGAATATAGTATTATATATAGAGGCGGTGATGTTTAACATTATCAACATTTTCTTTTAGGTCAAATTCCAATACGAGATCTACCCCTCGGGTGGAATCCACGCATCTCGCCAAACGCTCGCCATAAGCAAGATAGAAGTACTAGACCAGTTGGTATGCAGTGATATCAACAAACTGCTCAGCCAATACAAGCTCAAGGATGAACCTGAAAGGAAGAACGCGCATATGGTAAGTATTTCATACAATGTTTTTTTCTCTGTAGTTAAATAGATTTCTTTCAAATGTAAACATACAATACAATAGTCAAGAGGATATAGACCTCATAATACATATATACAATTTTTAAAGTGAAAACTTATTTAGGCGCGTTGGGCATTTTTGAGATGGGCAAAAGCAGTTGAACTCGCGACACCGTTACCGACACCTCATTTTTGTAAACGCGATTGTGCCCTTTATTTAGATAAGGTTACGGACCAATGTTCTATAAAAGTATTTTTCTTCCGCCAAAGTCAAACAATTTATTTCAATTAGGCACATAAAAGGCACTTTTGAACGCCAAAATTTACAAAAAATAGAATTGATTCTAATCGATCAAGGCGATCTTGTTCAAAGGAGATTGCCCGATTTGTTAGGAAAGTTGGGTCCCAGTGGAAAATGGTTGTGCCCTGAAGATTTTTATTTTAAATAATAGTTAAAACATAGTATTTTCTTAATCAGAAACTATTTTTCATTTATTCACCCTGGTTCAAGAGATATCATTGTTTTTCTGTTGTAAAAATCTAGGTTATAATTAGAAATTGACATTTCCTCCTTATTCTATTTAGATTGAGTACCTACTTCTACTACCTATCTACTATAGTATGGGGATGGGAATTACTAATTAAAAGATTACGGAATTCAAAACTCAACGTAGATATCTAAACAAAGCAATCACGCATGTAACGAACCACAGAAGTCAGCGAGTTCTGTGACATGCGCAAGTAAATGTTGCCAGATATTTTTTTTTATAATCGATTAATAAATCGTTATAGATCAATCGTTAAAAACTACTTTGTTAGGGGTTTGCTATTACTTTTGTGTCTATTGCTTTTGTGAACATTTATCAATGTAGGCCTATTATGAATTTATACAACCTATTATTGTCATCGTTCCATCGGTTTTACTCGCATCGACTATGAGCAGTGTTTATTTATCCAATAGTTTTCGTCATCAAGAATACTTTACAAACTCATATTTTTTGGTGAACACCTATTGTTGTTCATTTCAGATTATGGTGCAATAATACGTATAAAAAGGACACGGATACCATTATTCTACCTCATCGTCGTAAAACAAAATGCTAACACAGTAGCGTTGAAGTTGTCGATCGAATGTTGAGATCTAATGGGGATAAAAAAACTGCCACTTGCTCACTTCAGATGGCGCTGATTCCAGCGTCTTATAATTTGACAGCTAGCTTCGATCAATAATATTGATCGAAGACAGCTAGCCATACATTTTACGTAAACAAGCGACTTCTTTTACGCATAATTAATTATTGAGCCCAGTTGCACAGCTGTTTACTGCAAAAATATGGGCCCCATGTATTTGCCAAAGATGTTATAAGAAGAAAACTGTGGGAGAAAGCTCTCCGAAAAAAATTGGAATCCAATATTTTGTCGAGACAATGTGCTATCCTTTAAGCCTTTTATGGGAGAAAGTGGTTTATAGGTGATGTTTCCAAGAGAACTAAGTCTGTTTTCATTACATACAGGCACTTGTGATGTGATATTATGTAAATTATAGTAAAGTATGTGTGTGTTTATAATATCATATTAGATCAGTGCTAGAAGTGCTATCTCTAAGGTTTTTCAGTCAAGAACATCAAGGCCGAGTTGGTTTTCAACTCTGATCAGGTTAGTTCTATCGCACGCCTCCAGTCTTTAACAAAAAACGAACTTAAAGCCGACAAACATAAATTAACATATAAATAAATAAAACGTTCTTAATTTATTGACCTTTCCCCTAAAGCTGCTTTTTTACCATTGGTAGACGCTTCCTCTGTCCTTACCTCGTCTATTAATAGTGACTACACTCCAAGTCTCATACATATTTATCTAGTTTTCGTATAATTTGTGATCGACACAAAAGTAAACAAACACAACAATGGCGGTTTATAAAGACGTAGAACTGTGCTGCCATCTGCTATGAGCTTTCAGTTTTTAACCCCATTGAGATGTAAACCGCCCATAGGTTATTTCTTTACTTCTATAACGTGATAAGTCCGACAATATTATTGTCAGACTTCCCACGTTATTATTGCTTCAATAACGTGAAAAATCTGACAATATTATTGTCGGACTTATCACGTTATTGAAGTAAAGATGCGATATATACTTAATTAAAAATAATTGTTTTTTATTGTTTCATAATCGTTTTATTTTGATATCGATTAATCAATTGATTAAAAGATGGCATTAGTTATTTAATTCTTTGATACCTGGCAACTTTTTTTTTGTATACCAATCAAACGGATGTCGACGTAATGTTTAACTAGTTAATTAACTTTAACTTTATTCCCAGGGTGAAAGAAATTGTATAAAAAATACCCTGTACACAAAAAAATGAATAATATTTTTAGGTTATTATTAAAATCAGGCACACGATACCACAAAAGGGACCTGCTCTGTGGCAATCTCCTTTTCACTTCTGTCGGCACTCCCGAAGTGCCACTGTTTTTTTTTAACTACTAAGTATAAAAGCGTATACCCTGCTCTTTAATATATTGTAATCCTATTATTCCAGTCTGCTCTAACTGCGTGACCACTATCAATCAAAATTTTTTGAAAACGATCCCTTATGCAGAGCTCATATTTTTTTTTTATACATAAATAATATAACACCTACTACAAAGTATTGTTTTCTGTCCGTCCATCCAGACTTAATTATTGTATTCCTTCCAACAGTTAATAGTCAAAGCAGTCCACCTCCGGCCCGACCCAGCGCTCTCAGCCCAGGAGTGTTGCCTGAAGGTGTCCCTCCTACCTCTGTGGTTCAACCTGGACCAAGACACGCTCGCCTTCCTCGTTGGATACCTCTCCAAGCTCGGCACTGACGAGTCTGCAGGTACGTTTGTATGAAACCTAGATTGCTTCGACATTTCGTGATTCACGAACAAGATTTTCGTTTGCAACTCTATTAATGCTGGACACTGGTGCCGATTCCCTTGTTCACAAACTAAACTAAATATAAGTTCAGTGCATCTTTTTCTTTCTATTTCAATAAGAAAAGGACAGAAGATAAATTTTATTTTAGTCCTGTCAAATTAATCAGCGCCTGTCATTACTCCATACAAGTTTAGACGTGATTAAAACTTGCCTACTAAAATTACGTAAATTTACGTCAAGCGCTGATTAATTTGACAGAATTAAACTAAAATTGATCTTCTGTCCTTTTCTTAATGAAATAGAAAGAAAAAGATGCACTGAACTAAAATTTAGTTTAGTTTGTGAACAAGAGAATCGGCACCATTGACCTATGGACCCCACTAATCGAATATCAATAAAACTTTGTATTATATGTGGGCTCAACTCTTACGTTCTGGTTTTAAAACGCTGAACAAATTATATCAGGCTACGCGCAATATGCATGGTTGTGACATCAAATCTTGTTCAAAACGTTCATGACTTAACATAAAATAAATCGTAATCTTATCCAAACTTTTTATTGTTTTCTTCTACAGACGACGACTCAAAAAGCGTGGGTGGTCTATCCACGGACTCGAGCGGGTCCCGTCAGACGACACCAACACACCGGCCGCCCGTCATGAGCATCGCGAGCCACCTGCGGGACCCGCCGCCCACGCCCACCTCGCTCGGGGACGCCGACTCGCTGTCCTTGAACGAAGCCGGTGACTGTAAACACTATTGTTATTTTGACTAATTGAGAAGTATGGAAGACGAAGACATGTTCTGCCGACAGCAAATACATTGCGATAAGGGCAAAAGAATGATGATGATGATGATATATCGTTAATTAATTAAAACACACATGCTACAGGGACACCTCTGCCCAACCCTTCGGGGAAACAAGGCGTGATGTTATGTGTGTAATTAAAAAAATAAAAAACAGTGACACTCCGGGAGTGCCGACAGAAGTGAAAACTTGAACAATTTAAAAAAATACTTCCAAAACAAAGGTATTGGAAGTATTTTTTTAAATTGTTCAAGTTGAGTAAAAAAAAAATTGTTTAAAAATATTTGCATAGAACATTGATCCGTAACGTAATATAAATAAAGAGCACAATCGCGTTTACAAAAATGAGATGTCGGTAACGGTGTCGCGAGTTCAATTGTTTTTCCCATCTCAAAAATGCCCAACGCGCCTACAAAAGTTTTCATTTAAAAAAAATAGAAATTACATACAGGGTGGCAGGGACATCGACGCGAAAACTTTTACCATGGGTTCAGTACATGATTTTGAACCCCCCTGCGTTTAAATTTTTCGTCGGTTATTTAAAAAAAAATCTGCTGTTTCATAGAAAAGTGCAATGCCTATACGCAGTCAAAATGTATGGAACAGCAGATGTTTTTTTAAATAACCGATTAAAAATTTCAACTAAAGAAAGAAAAATTTCAAAAAAATTGTATTAGGATAATATGAACCCTTTGGTAAGACTGGTTGTCAGAATTTCGGGCTTCTGACGACCCGTAACGACTGTCAAAACCACGTATGACAGCCAGAACCAACAGCGAGGCACGGAGGAGTCTCGGTATGTAAAGATGGCCACCCATCCACGGACCAACAAGCGTAGCTTAACCTGATGGGTTGATCCATGCGGCTGTTATTACTTAGCCACGAGCTCCTCAAGCTTAAAAAATATATGTGGTCCGCTGGTATCGGGAGAAAGGTGTAAATACAATTATTATTACTACTATGTCATCGTCATCATCACCATCTCAGCTGAAATTGTCCACTGCTGACATACGCTTCCCACAATAATTTATAATGTCCACAAATTCAAAACTTGGCTGACTAATGCATCATACTTGACCAATTAGACTATGAAGATCAGTAAGTGACCAATCATTCTGATTTAAATTACTTTTGTCTTGGCAAAAACTCATCACCTAAGGTGCAAAGTTCTGCCGAGATAAAAGGTCGTAATTTTAGGGATCAATTACTCCACAACTGAAATGTATCTTCATTTCCAGTCATCCGCAACGACGAGCCGCTAATGGAGACCTACGAAGCAGAACGTCTAGTTTCAGAGAATCTAATTCAACTAGAGGAAGACTTCCAAAAGCTGGGCATTCAGGAGAAACCCGTTGCTAAGTTACCAGTAGATACCGAGCCCATTGACGACTCGCCTATTTACTTCAGGTAAAGATATTGGATATTCTTTGTTTTATATGTACGTTGCGATAAAAAAAAACTAGAAAAAAACCATCAGATACCATAGTATCTTCAGTTAACTCAGTTGCGCGCAAAATGAGGCCTTGAAACCTCAGTCCGAAAAATAACGTTACAGTAGACAGTTAATTGATTCAGACGTGACCTTGCGGAAATCCATTATAAAATACAATAGACGTGGATATATTTAGTAACCTGTTCCGCTTAGCTATTTCTAAAGAGCTATAAAAAACCCTGAACGAAATCGACACGTCTTTCACCTCTCAACGAGGCATCCTCAGGATGACGATTGACTTGTCGCGAACCCGAACACGGCGTGTTGCCACACCGAGCGCTGAACGCGCTCTGCGTTCAACACCTGAGGATGCCTCGTTGAGATTCACCTCTCAACGTGTCGATTTCTTTCAGGATTTTTTAAAACTCTTTAGAAAAAGTTAAGCGAAACAGGTTACTAAATATATCCACGTCTATAATATTATGTTACAATAGATCTTTACTATAAACTTTTGTTCCACCAGACGCGTGGTCTTCTCCCCGGAGGTACCAATTCGTCTGGACTATGTGGGCAAGCGTGTGGACCTATCAGCTGGGCCCGTCGCCGGCCTACTCATGGGGCTAGGACAACTCAACTGCTCCGAACTCACGCTCAAGAGGCTTGACTATAAGTAAGTGGGCCACAACTCTTAGGCTTCTTATATATGACGCCGTAGTCGCACCGGAGCCGCACCGGCGCCGGACCTAAAGATGAAAAAAATTCACCACATTTCAGAATAAAAATGTAAAATCTACGCGGCGCCAGTGCATCCTTCTCCAGGTCAAGGTCTAACCCTGTGCCAAATTTCATCCCAATCCGTTCAGCCGTTTTAGCGTGAAAGCGTAACAAACAAACTCACTTTCGCATTTATAATATTAGTTAGGATAGTAGGATTATTGTACACCGTGGAGGTATGATACAGAGATGCTGTTTTTTTTTAAATTTTGACCTTATTTTATTTGTTAACCACTTGCAGCAATAATAAACGATACTCTATTCTAGAACTGTTTTTTTTACTAAATTTAAAATTCACCTTTACTATATATTTATTTTCACTTCTTCTCTCACCCTACTAAAGTAAACATTATTTTCCAGGTTGGGTCTCCTAGGTTTAGAGAAACTAGTCCAATGGGCGCTGCACGAGTGGCTGTCAGACATCAAGCGGCATCAACTGCCTGGCTTGCTCAGTGGCATCGGACCTATGCACTCGCTACTCCAACTTAGTAAGTTTTCAACTACTTGCTCATGTTCCACTATGTACTCAGTAAGTCTATCAGGCCGAGATCTATAAACGTTACTTAGGCTAAGCGTATGCTGAGACGCAGGTGACGCAGCACAGCACAGTACAGATTTTACAGGGTAGGCCAGGCGAGGCAGACATAGGCTGCGAGCGCATGGTGCGACGCAGCTACACAGACACATTTGCGTCCTAGCTAGTACAATCTGTCATTGAAACAAAATTATGAATCAGTGGTAAAAAACAAGTGACGACCTGCACGCGTCGCGCAGAAATCTGTGCCGGCTCTGCAACGAGACGCAAAGCAGGTAAGACAAACACATGTCTGCTTCGCACGTGCCTGCGCCGCAGCGTACGCAGCTGTCAGTACGTTCATGCATTACAAAATCTGCTCTGCTCTGCGCTGCGTGGACCTGCGTCACCTGCGTCTCAGCATACGCTTAGCCAGAGAGTGCTCGCAAGATAAGTCTGCGTGCAGCTGAAACCGGAACTAATCGTATGCCGCCATCTTGTCGTTTATGTAAGGTCAAATTAAGTATATAATTATTTAATTAGTTAAATTATAGTATTAAATTAGTAATATTAATAATATTAATTATTATTAATAAAGATTTAATATTACAGTATAGAGTTAAGCACGCTACTAGTCGCGCGCAGATTAATCTTGTGCGCACAGCACGTAGTTTGACTAAGTGTTATTCCTGTTACTGTCGCACAACTATCAAACTACAAGTGCAGGATAGAGACGGGAACATGATTGTCCAAGCCGAAGCACGTGCCAAGTGACGTTTATAGATCTCGGCATCAGTCTAAGCAACACGTCAGTATCTCTCTACCGTAAAAGTGATCTGCTAAGTTCTTCCCATACATTTTATAGGAATGTATATTCTCTACCATCCATAAACTTTTGAAACCAATTCACACGAAATTCATGATTTTTTAGCCCCGTCCTTGTTGCAGGAGGTCATATTTGTGTAGTACTCCCTGGAGTGACATATTTCGATATATTTTACAATTTTAAATTAAATCTTATAATAATATTGATAGAGTTGGGAATATTTTTATGTTTCTCGTTACAGTTGAAGTATTAAAACTCTAAGTTTTAATACTTTTTAGATTTATATATTTGACGTCATGATCTCACATTTGGTTAACCCCCTCCCCCTTAAAATGTGACGGATGGCTCCTACCGATCAGAAATTATTAGCTCTTTGTGCTTTGATTTCTAAACAATACTCATTACAACGATCTTCCTCAGTAACCGGCATCCGGGACCTAGTATGGCTGCCGGTGGAACAGTGGCGCCGCGACGGCAGACTGGTGCATGGCTTGAGGAGAGGCGCCGCCTCCTTCACCGCGCGCACTGCTGTGGCCGCGCTAGATATCACTACCAGGCTACTGCAGCTTATACAGGTATGCTCCTTTCCCTTACGTTAAAAGGGAAAACGAGTCGAACACGGTAAAACGGGTTGCACACACCATTGATAAATGATGGTGAAATTCGGGGTGTCAGGGACATCGACGCGAAAACTTTTACCATGGGTTCAGTACATGATTTTGAGCGTTGAAACTATTCGTCGGTTATTTAAAAAAAATCTGCTGTTTCATAGAAAAGTGCAATACCTACGCGATCAAAATGTATGGAACAGCTGTTATAAGCCAAATGTAGTTTTGTGTTTATCGAAACACAAAACTACACTTGGCTTCGAAATTGTAGGGTTGAAAATCCAAGTCAGAGTCAAGAGCAATTAAATTTAAAAGGAATGCTTTGGTCAACAAATATTTACCTGCGACCCTTGATTAACTCCAAATGTAAAAAAAATGCGCACTCGCAAAAGAACAAACAATTTTCGAGCACTGCACTGCACATAATATAATGTATACGTACGTACGTAGTTTAAAGTTAGTCGAACAAATTGAAAATGTAAAATGTATGGATTTATAATGAGATCCACTCATGACTTTAGGCGGACCTCTTCAGTAGATCCCTGAAAATATGGAAAGATCTCACTAGATTAGCTTGCCAGGGGTCACTGGGTCCTACGGCAGTTATTCCCTCGTATGCACTGGACCGCTCATCTGAAATCAGGAACGCTTAGTACACCCACTTTTATACTGTTTTAGTGTATTTTTTGGCGACATAAACTGACAACCACAGCAAAACAAAAAAAACACTTCGATTTTGCCCGGCTTGTACCTCAAACTTGCAACATGTGGTGTGCACATTTCACTAAAAGTAAAAAACTTTTGACGGAGTACAATTGGGAATGTCAGTGCTCTCTAACGTCCAACAACCGATTTCTCTAGTGGGCAGAGAGCTTTAAAGGAAATAATCAAAAACAAAAAATCTTTATTTCAATTTCGCCAACAGCCGGTCTGTCCCGCCCCGTTAGATATTTCACATAATAAATTATGTTTACAACTAGATGAGTTTAGTGTTTCCTATCCGACTACTCTAAGGAGAAAGAACGAAAGAAACCCAGAGATCAGTCTCTTTTAAATTCCAGAAATAATCTTGATCAGGCCATATGAGGACCATGCAGATAAGATTTACATTAACTTTTATTCTGTTAACAATTTACCTGTTTTGATATTTAGGCGACAGCAGAGACGGCATTTGACATGTTAACTCCTGGTCCGACGCTACAACTACAAGACGCGTACGCGCGGCGCGAGAGACGCCGCCGACGACGTCACGACCCCTCGCGACACCCCGCCGACATACGGGAAGGAGTCGCCAGCGCTTACCAGACTGTTAAGGAGGTCAGTTATTTTGCATAAGGAAAGGATTGATTTTTTAACCCAGTGCCAATGAAATTATCCTCCTTGCAGGAGTGTGGTTTTGCCCATCAATCCTTTTCATTGAATTGGTTACTTACCAATAATTCTGCTGTGATACGTATGAGTTAGCGAAAATGAACACACCAGACAAAGATTTGTCCGACGAACAACAGGTTTTGAGTGTTTACCACCTAACATAAAAGTATTTAATAGGTTTAATCATTAGTATTTTCATTTGTCTTCTCTTCTCCTATACTGATAATGATAAATCATAATCTCAAGAGTGACGAGAAATTGGAACCCATAATGAATGAAACAATCGTGCTGGTAGGGTTTCGCGGACACAGCAGCTACGATGGCTCAGGCGGCGCGCTGGTCGCACGGCGTGGGCGTGCTGCGCCACCTGCCGGGCGCGGCCGTGGCGCCGCTGGCGCTGGCGGCGGCGGGCGCGGCCGACGTGCTGGGCGGCGTGCGCGCCTCGCTGGCGCCGCACGCCGAGCGCCACCACGCCGACAAGTGGCGCTCGCACGACCGCGCCACGCGCTCCACAGGTGACCCGACTCGGCCTTTACTAACATAACGTTTCATTGCTGAAATTCGCCCTAAGACTATCGATAAGTTTCGGTTACACTAGAAAATAACCTTTTTTGGTAAAGTTTAATTTTGGACATAAAAAAGAGTCTTCTCCCCCAACATGGGATTTACTAAACACAATGTGTCAATATTCCCCAGTTCTTTCATTGAGATCAAAAATCACGCGCGTCGGATGTAAATTTATCCATGCATATGAGTGGTGCGGTTTCTAAAATCTTTTCATATATTAACTAACGGTTGTTTATTTTTTTGTATTTGCCAGCTTTTTAATTTCTTAGTACATCATTTAGTTCTGTAATAACGGTAATTATCATCTTTGTTTCAGATTCTATAGATTAAGAAGATCCCGCTTGTCAACTTTTATACGATGATCTCTCTCACACAATTTATTCTCGTGTATAATTTTGTGAGGGCGGATTGCACTAAACTTAAGAACATCAGCGTCACATCTTAAGCATTAGTACCATAACATGCTGCTTTAATAAAACAATTTAGAATACTCACATACATATCTGAACATTGTAAAACTTGTACGTCAAAATAAAATGAAATAAAAAAATACATATCCCTATTGTCATTCGAAGTACTAAGTTTGATGCAATCCGCTCAAGTCCCCTGCTCAGTTCACCACACGAGGCTTGTCCGTCGACTGCCACTTATGTTCACATAATGTTCATGGAAATATGTTATGTTCAGTACCTTTAGTATAACTGTAGTTTTTGGGTTTCTGGCGTTCATCAATGGGGAAGCGGCTAATTTAAAACATGTACTTGCCTCTGTTGGTAAAAATTTATGAACACACGATATTTTTATAAATAAAAAATGCGCTTTCATCGTGTGCTCAATAAAGTGTTTGATATAAAATATTTCAAGCACTCGTAGTGATTCTAAAATGTGATGTATTTTTATACAGAGTTACAAATTACATAATCGAGGTACAAAACTGATCTTCTCGTTTTGATATTAAATTATTTTATATATTTGGCATGACATTGTTGCAATATAAAAGAGCGATGGTTATGTAACTCATTATAATTTTATGATAGATATAGTTTTAATTAATGTATTATTTCATTTTATTTTAGTGTTTGCAAGTACAGCTTTTTCGTTAGTCTCGTCGAGGAAGATCTGTACTTGAACTCGCAAATTTTTAAATTGCCAATCAATTAGCAGAAAGTTATTCGATAGATTTATGGCCCTATTTTTCCAACATCGCGGTAATAGTTGCATTAGAAAAACTTGGCCTTTACCTTGCATTTTTATTTTCATTAATTCGATAATTCTAAAGAACTTCATAAAATTCCGTTTGATTGGAAGTATCACCTAATGCGAGTATACTCGCCAAACTAAAACAATAGAACACTGACCTACGGAAGACTGTGGTGCTCGAGTTGAACAGTCTAGCATTTTAGAGCATTTAGCGGCTCCTTTAGGCTTTAAACGTTCATGTATATAACCGTTGGACGGAAGTTGGGTGCCATGACAGATACGTGGAAGTAAATATAGGTTTTTGCTTTTATTATGCCGAGATCCTATTCGGAATGTTGGTCTGTATATAGATTTATTGACATCTTGAAAGTCATTGTAATCATCGAAATGGTATGTTCAATTTGTTTTGTATTGTTTTCAATAGCTGACAAATAGTACCTACAGGAAAATTAATTTAAAAATCGCCTACACAACTGACTTGACTAAAGAAATATCATGGGATCGCCGCGAGGACAGTCGAGGAAGGAACACATGTGAATTGTGATGGTGTAAAGTTAGAAGCTATTATTTACTCAAAGTAGAAAGCTTATTTCATTTTATATGCGTGATTCCTTGATATCTAATAGAGTAGTAAGACTATTCCATTATCGTTTTTATTCAAACAAAGAAATAATCCTTTTGATAATTTGAAATCAATAAATAAATGATTGCAACATACATTCTTTTATTTATTTACTAACAACTATATTATACATTTAAATAACTATATCTAAGCTTCCGATTCTGCTTTTTCAGGGTATTTGTCAGTGAGGAAGCTCTTTACTTCACCATATTCCACCTTCAGGTTGAGACGCATCTTTTCATGATTTCTGAACTTCTCATATTTCTTAAGGTATGTCTTATAGTGGGGCATAGTCTGGTAGAAGTGTGGGAACTTCTTTTTCTTAAGTATAACTTTGTTGTTCATGACATACTGTGTGAAGTCTAGGGTCTCGTTTTTTTGCACTTGATCCTTGGTCCTAACTTCAGAGGGACTGGCAACTACTTTTGGGAAGTATTCATTTTCAGCTTTGTATTCAACTAAATGCAGTTTTTTCTCTTCAGCTAACTGCTGGTGAGTTCTCTGAAAAAAAAACATCTCTGCAACTGCATCTACATTTCATCTGCCTAGCCTTTTCCCCAATTATGTTGGGTTTAGGGTTACCATACAGTTTGAAAAAGCCTGACATTTCAATAAAAGTCACAAAATCCAATTATTGTTTGATCTCATTAAGTTGATTGTTACAGAAGATTTATATTTTGTTTTTAGATGAATGAGAAGTTAATACTTTTTTGGTATTACTTAAATAAGTGTTGTTACTTGTATTCCATCTAAGCCAAAAAATCCAGACAAATAGCTGGACAAAAATCTAGAAGTCTGGACATGTCCGGACAAATCCGGACGGATGGTAACCCTAGTTGGGGTTAGCTTCCAATCTAACTGGATATAGCTAGAATTGTACATATTAAAATTGAATCCTGTACCTGTTGTAGCAGACCAATGAAGAATGCCTTTACAATGTGTTGCAGGTTGTTAGAGCCTTCAACTTTGGCTCTCAAATCCTTAATTCCAATTGCTTGGCAAATTTCCTTGATGGCTCTATGGCACATCAAACCATAGCCTTCATTCTTCTGTTGTACAAATATTTTTGTTTTCCCAAAAGCTGTGTAGAAATCGTGGTAGACTGAAAAAAAAACATGGAATGTTTATTGATATGAATTTTCTAGTTAAGTTTAATTTATAACTAATGAATAATACAAAAAAACTCCTACTTGTGTGTCCATTGTAAATCTCAAAGTCCATCAGCTTCTGTCCTGCCCTGTTCTTGGCTTTCCTGAGTGCAGCTGGTGCATCCTTAGCTCTGCCAAATCCAAAACCAGCCAAGCCTTGTCCATTTCCAGTGACAACCTAGAAAAATTCAAAACAACTATAGCTTGTTTCCCACATATACAGCAATTAAATTAAATATTTGCTTAAAAAGGCTTTGCTTCTATACAAAAGTTATCAAACTGCTATATTTATTTCTCAGATAACAGACTATTGAAAAATTTGCCATTAATCAAATAGGTGTGCTGAATTGTGAATCTTACCAATGCCTGAAAGTTCCTGGTACGTCCAAGACTGCCTTTCATGATCAGGAGTGATCTAAGCTGCAGGACTTTAGTGTCAAACCCAATGAATTCATCTGCAAACAACAATTTGAGTTCTTGTTTATCCAACATAATATAATAATACATGCAAACAAGAGCAAATATGGGAATTAAACCAATCTGATAGAAGATTTGTATAATGCTCACACATTATAATAAAAATAAACAAATACTACTTGATTAAGTTGCATGTAGTATTTGTTTATTTAAAAATGATATTACCTTCTCCAACTGGATCAGGGGCACCTAGACTGCGTCCAGGCATTTTAGCACCTGACCAACCTCTCTCTATAGGGCTGAGTTTGAGACGGCGGAACTTAGTCATTGAATCTCTGATCTTTATTAGTTTTTCAATTCTGCAATGGTAATAATGGAACTTGTAGTAACATAATAGAATAATATATTCAAGATGTTATCCAGACTCATATAGCTAGTCTTAGTTTGGAAAATTAAACTCCAATAATTTGATCACCTTTCTTGGTCATCGGGCAGTCTTTGCTGTTTCAGCAGTTCTCTGCCCCTAATCACTGGTGCAGAGAGACCGGGCCACAGCATGTTGATCCTGCCCACGCCTATCATTTGGCCACGGTTCAAGTCACGGATACGGATGCGTCCCGCTCCTCGACCACGGCCCTTCTTCGCACCAGCATTACTTACGGATGTCACAGACTTCCACAACTTTTCTGCAGGCACTACGAAAATAAGTAAGAAAGCTGTTTTACTTCTGCCCTAATAAACATACACGTAACATAGTAATTAAAGATTTGCCGACATATTATCTTACATTTATTGAAGAAGTTGACACTGGCAACAGATGTTGTACTGAAATTAGTTTTGAGGTTAGGTGTTACATTGTTTTTCTTCAGAAGAATATTAATTGGTCTGCTTATGATGTTTCCAAGGGTCAGTATTTTTGTAGACATTTTGAAACAGAGCTACACCTCTGTTTCTTATAGGAAAAATGTTCTAAGAGTACAATTTGTAATACGGAATCCCTAAACATCTGTCATCTCTTGAATATTATTGACAGAAATGACAGATGAGTTGACATAGGCTGCATTCCGAGTTACGCTAAAAGTGATAATATCGCGAATCCGACCAAATATAATAGTCACAAAATATAAGGGTTATTGAGTAATAATTGTAACTTTGGACTTTGGTGGGATTCGCGATATTATTACTTTTGTACGCCAAAAGTAATAATATCGCGAATCCCACCAAATTCGGAATGCGGCCATACACATGACGACAATGACAATCGATTTGATGATAGTGATGATGATAACAATTTTCGACATACAACTCTACTAAATCCACGCCTCAGGGCTTTTTTATTCACCATATTTCGTGATGGCCCACTTGGCCCAGTGATTAAGGCCTCGCCTCTCATGCACGAGGTTGTGGGTTCAAAACCAATATGATGGAGGGGAAAGTACCAATATGATTTTATGTAGGTACAGACGCTAGCACATCAAGCTACTACAATCTGTCAAATTTATTTAATAGATTTTCAACTTTATCGCTGACGAAAAAGGTTCAAAGTTGATTGGGAAAATTTGACAGTTTCGGGTAGCTTGATGTGCTGGCGTCTGTACTTTCTGAGTTTATCATTACTGACATCAGTGAAAAAATATCGTCAAGAAGACTAATTAAAATGTCTGAAATTGCCAACCTGTCTTGAGCAAACGTGGTGATCAATGCTCGTGCCACTGCCGTCTCTGTATGAGATGAGGCCACAGAGTACTTTTTAACGAAGAGGCCTTTGCTTTGCTCAGCAGTGGGACAATGATAGGCAGGTATTATTATTACATGCAAGCTGCAAGGATGGAAAGGGAAATAGTTATGATACCCGGAAAATCAAATACTTACCAATGAAACACTGGCGTTCGTTTTAGTCGAATCAAGCGATGAATAAATCCTTATTTACGAACGCACCAATTAAATTTTGACAGTTGTTTTACGTGGCTGACTGCTGGGCTGCCTGCATCCCCACTGCCACTTTTGTTTGTCTTCGATTTTAAATGCAGGATTTCTTTCTAAGTTCATGATTTTTCGTGTACAACTTGTCACATAAATTACCTGTTGGTATAATCTTATTGAAAGATCACAATGGGGCTGTGTAAATGTCCAAAGAGACGAGTTACAAATCAGTTTTGCTTTGAGCACAGAGTCAATGTTTGTGAATATTGTATGGTGACGAGTCACCCGAAGGTAATTTGGAGCTACATAAACATTAAAGATGTATAGTTACAGTGAAAGTATGAAACGTATTAATTAACTGTGTATCTTTTTGCTTTCCAGTGTATAATACAGTCATACTTGCAATGGTTACAAGACAGTGATTATAATCCCATCTGCGAAATTTGCACAAAAAGTCTCAGTGAGGGCGAATGTATTCGTCTTACTTGTTATCGTGAGTATCGACGGATATTGATAGTGAACTACAAACTAGTTCAATTAATAAAACATGTTTCCAAATTTGATAAGAAACTGTTACAGGCAATGTTAAAGTAAAATATCATTGGTTTAATCAATCAATTGCAAAAAATTATAATTTTATTATTCAATCAACCAATTGGACAGATTAAATATATCCAAGCTATTTGAAACGCACACATCAGTTAATTAGCTGCTAGTGTCTTATCAGTTTATAATAAAAACCATAAAATTTTATTTTATTTAGACTGCTTGTTTTGCGCTCTGTACTCTGCTCAAGCAGAAATGATGCTATACAATGGGGTACAAATTAAGTATAATAGTAGGAACACCATAGTTAAAAATAAAAGCAAGCATGTATTAACAAAGGTCACCAAATTCTTTTTGCCCTTTACACAACTATTTTACAGTCGTCAAAACAACATTTTTCAGATGTATTCCACTGGGCTTGTGCTGAGGCACGGTACAGGGCGCTGCCTCGCACAACGGCTCCAGCAGGCTACCAGTGCCCGTCTTGTGCCACACCTGTGTTCCCCCCTCCCAACCTAGTCTCCCCAGTTGCTGATGAGCTCCGAGAAAAACTGGCTGGAGTCAACTGGGCCAGAGCCGGCTTGGGTCTGCCTCTGGTTGGTATTATACGTACATAACTTTTAAAATTGTGCTTTTAATCAACAGTACAGAAACTGACTACATTAAAATCTTATAATTAGCTAAACCGTACAAGCCTTGTTTTGTAATCTTCGTTTGTAATGCATGATTTGTCACAGTTAATTAAAATGACACACCCAATTGGGTGTGTTGAATGTGAATATACACTAGTAGTAACTAAAATAGTTCAGGCTGTGCAAGTATTTTGTTCCCTTCAAAATTGAGTTCTCTTTTATCTGGGCACATCAGAATGGTAACTTTAGAAGTAAGTCTCAAATGAGATTAAATAATAAACTAATCGTATTAATATAAGGCCATACGCAAAATATGCGTTTTGTCGTGGAGTTGCAGACAGCAGCCCGTATTACCTATGGCCAACACATTTATAGTTATTTTAACATTGTTTTTTGAACACAGCTCTCAGAAGACCAAGACATGAAAGGCGCAGCAGGGCGTCGGAGTCAGTCTCCCATCGACCACCACTCTCCCTACTACACAAGCACGGTGGACAATCAACGAGGCACCCCTGTAGGAGCTAGCGATGACGAGTCTACCAGCCGCTCTGCCAACGGCACGCCACATTCCATCGTTCAGATACCTGACGAACCAGTCAACATTTATGACAACACTTCTATTAAGAGGACTGACAGTTTACAAGGTTAATTCCAAAAATAACAGTAACAAATATTTATTTAACCATTTATGCACATACATATAAACAGACAAGAAGAAAGGTACAGAAAAATATGTACAAAAGCAATATCAATATTAATAAACAAATTTAAACTAACTGCCTCGTTGGTCTAGTGGTCACAAGCGCTACTGCTGAGCATGAGGTCCTAGGTTCGATTCCCAGGTCGGGTAGTGTTATTGGGTTTTCTATCTGGAATTTCTCAGTAGCAGCCCGGAGTCTGGATTTGCGCCCAGTTGTTGGCAATAGGCTCGCCCCCTATTACATGGGGCTTAAACATAACTGGGGAAATGTGGGTGTACCTGCTACAGGCACACCTCTGCCCAACCCTTCGGGGAAACAAGGTGTGATGTTATGTTATGTGTTATGTAAATTTAAAAAAGAATTGCAATATTTGTTATTTCTCACCACAGTTCGTGTCAGTTCTCATTAAAGTTACATTTGAAGAGAATTGTGAAGGTCCTTCAAAGGTTTACTTATTTTCCATCTATGGAGGTCCATCTATAGAGTTTGTGACCTTATACTTATCTGTCGAACTTTCATAATTACTCTATCAGGGCCCATTAAAGTAAATTAACTGTTGTGAACACTAATTGAGCTTCTTAAAAAATAAATAATCAGTCTTACTTTTCATATACTTGCAGGTGGTCAAGCTCCAAGGAAAAGCATCAAATCCAGCGAACCACCGAAACTAACGACTAATTATGATCATGATGAAAATAAGTACAAACAAAAATCTACATTTGCTTGGATTAGTAGGTGGTGGAAGTAAGTTCAAAATTATTAATCTTATACCTCAAGCACATGTTCCATTCAGGATTATAATATAATAATAGGTAATAGGTAATACGGGCTGGTATCCGCAACTCCACGTCAAAGCGCGTATTTTGCGTATGGGTGGGAAAATCTGTTATTCGAGCCACCCCAGCTCCTCAAAGAAGGCCAGCAACGCCTTGGTGTCACTGACAATCTCACGTAGGGTACCTGGGTTACCGAAGTACTTTGCCCTGTATGTGGCGACCGCCGGGCAGTTTAACAGCACATGGGCTGCTGTCTCGTCGTCCTCCATGCAAGCTCTGCACAGCGGACTGTCTGTGACTCCTATGACAAAGAGGTGTTTATTAAATGACCCATGGCCAGTTAGGGCAGCTGTAACTGTGCGCAGCTGCTGTTTTGTTAATCGGAGAACCTGTTTAGTGAGGCGGCCGTCGATTGTAGGGAGAGCCTCGTTGGCCTGCCTGCACTCACCGTGGTCCACCCATAGTTTGTGATGTTGTTCCCTGGTTCGTTTCCTTACCAGAGTGCGTAGGTACCCGAAGGGGAGTGGCGTGATGGGTTCAGGCCCCACTGGTGCCATGCTCGACCCCCTTCTGGCAAGTTCGTCGGCTGCGTCATTGCCCCGCGAACCGCTGTGTCCCTTGATCCATTGAATGGTTATATTATTGAGGTCACCCACCTGGTTGAGGCGCTGGTGGCACTCGTATATCAGCCCAGAATCAACAGTGTGACTGTTTAGCGCTTGCAGAACAGCCATGCTGTCTGAGAGTATTCGTATCGAGTGGTCCTTAACCTCCCTGGCCATGATGGCTGAAGCGGCAAGAGATATACCCATGAATTCGGCCTGGAACACTGTGTTATGGACACTCAATGGTGTGGCTATGTGTATGTTGAAGTCCTCCGAGAAGATTCCAGCACCTGTGCCACTACCTGTTTTGGATCCGTCCGTGAAGATTCGCAGCTCTGCGGGGCGCAAACCCTCGCATCTGCGGTCCTCGTGTAGTTGGATCCTGTATTTTTATCGAAGATAAATTGTTTGGGCACCCGGTCATTTACGGCTTTCGTAATAGGGAACTCATTGTTGAGTCCCTCAAGTAGCGCGGTGTGTTGTGTAACTCTCTTACCCCAGAGATCAATTGCATTAAGACGCACTGCCGCCATTGTCGCTTCCTGCTGTATGAACAGGTGGAGTGGGGGCAGTCCCAGCATGGCTTCGATTGCTGCAGTCGGAGTAGTCCTCATGCAGCCCGTGGTTGCCACGCAGGCTAGTCTTTGCATGCGCTGTAGTTTGTTGGAAGCTGTAACCAGCTGAGTGCGGGGCCACCAAACCACGGCCCCGAGGATTATAATATTCATTGATACTAAATAAAACATCAGGAAATAAATGTTAGTGTAAAATAACCTCCTTAGGTAATAGGTAATAGGTAATACGGGCTGGTATCCGCAACTCCACGTCAAAGCGCGTATTTTGCGTACGGGTGGGAAAATCGATTATTCGATCCACCCCAGCTCCTCAAAGAAGACCAGCAACGCCTTGGTGTCACTGACAATCTCACGTAGGGTACCTGGGTTACCGAAGTACTTGGCCCTGTATGTGGCGACCACCGGGCAGTTTAGTAGCACATGAGCTGCTGTCTCGTCGTCCTCCATGCAGGCTCTGCACAGCGGACTGTCTGTGACTCCTATGACAAAGAGGTGTTTATTAAATGACCCATGGCCAGTTATAGCTGCTGTAACTGTACGCAGCTGCTGTTTCGTTAGTCGGAGAACCTGTTTCGTGAGGCGGCTATTAATTATAGGGAGTGCCTCCTTGGCCTGCCTGCATTCACCGTGGTCCAACCAAAGTTTGTGATGTTGATCCCTGGTTCTTTTCCTTACCAGAGTGCGTAGGTACCCGAAGGGGAGTGGCACAATGGGTTCAGGCCCCACCGGTGCCATGCTCGACCCCCTTCTGGCAAGTTCGTCGGCTGCGTCATTGCCCCGCGAACCGCTGTGTCCCTTGATCCATTGAATGGTTATATTATTGAGGCTACCCACCTGGTTAAGGCGCTGGTGGCACTCGTATATTAACCCAGAGTCAACAGTTTGACTGCTTAGTGCTTGCAGAACAGCCATACTGTCTGAGAGTATACGTATCGAGTGGTCCTTAACTTCCCTGGCCAAGATGGCTAAAGCGGCAAGAGATATACCCATGCATTCGGCCTGGAACACTGTGTTATGGACTCCCAATGGTGTGGCTATGTGTATGTTGAAGTCCTCCGAGAAGATTCCAGCACCTGTGCCACTACCTGTTTTGGATCCGTCGGTAAAGATACGTAGCTCTGTGGGGCGCAAACCCTCGCATCGGCGATCCTCGTGGAGTTGAATCCTGTATTTTTTATCGAAGATAAATTGTTTGGGTACCCGGTCGTTTATGGCTTTCGTAATAGGGAACTCATTGTTGAGTCCCTCAAGCAGCGCGGTGTGTTGTGTCTCTCTCTTACCCCAGAGATTAATTGCATTAAGACGTACCGCTGCCATTGTCGCTTCCTGCTGTATGAACAGGTGGAGCGGGGGTAGTCCCAGCATGGCTTCGATGGCTGCAGTCGGAGTAGTCCTCATGCAGCCCGTGGTCGCCACGCAGGCTAGTCTTTGCATGCGTTGTAGTTTGTTAGAAGCTGTAACCAGCTGAGTTCGGGGCCACCAGACCACAGCCCCATAAGCGATCATGGGACGGATCACTGCAGTGTACAACCACAGAATAATTTTGGGGGATAGGCCCCACTTCTTACCTATCATTCTCCTGCACTGCCAGAAGGTTATGCAGGCCCTGTTTAGCTTGTTGTCTACATGACTACTCCAGTTTAACTTACTGTCTAGAATGACCCCGAGGTATTTGACCTCGTTAGTCAACTGAAGTTCTGTATCGAACAGTTTGGGTAGGCGGTAAGGGCCTAATGCTCGTTTTTGGGTAAACATAACTAGTTCAGTTTTAGTGGGGTTCACTGATAGTTCAAATTCCCTGCACCAATTTTCTACGATACGTAGTGCTTGCTGGGTGAGGTTGCAGATCGTTCCCGTCACCTTGCCCGAGACAAGGATTGCAAGGTCATCTGCATACCCTATTGTGTAGTAGCGGTTGGCGTTGAGTTTGGTGATGAGGTCATTAATTACCAGATTCCATAGAAGGGGGGAAAGCACCCCTCCCTGGGGGCAGCCTCTGGCTATCATGGCTAACTGCCGCTCATCCTCTAGGCGAACCACTCGTTTGCTTAACATGTTTGTAATCCAGTCCGTCAGTACCTGTTCTACTCCGTGTCTGGAGAGGGCGCTGCTGATGCTGGAGAAGTTGGTTTTGTCGAAGGCTCCTTCGATGTCTATGAAAGTGCCCAGGCAGGTGCCTTTTTGATGAATCGCATCCTCAATCTGACTGACCACCAGATGGAGAGCAGATTCGGTCGACTTACCTGAGCTGTATGCGTGCTGATTACCGTGTAGCGGTATGGTTTTCAGAGCGCCATCCCTCAGCTCTCTATCACATAGCCTTTCCATAGTTTTTAGGAGAAAGGAGGTCAGGCTGATTGGTCGGTGGGATTTGGCGTTTGTGTAGTCACCCTTACCTGGCTTGGGGATGAATATTACTTTCACTTCCCTCCATCCTTTAGGAACGTATCTAAAGGCTAGGCACGCTCTCATTAAAGGCACCAGTCTTATTGCGACAGAAGCACCCCCCCACTGTAGTAAAGCGGGGAACACTCCATCAGGACCAGCTGCCTTAAAAGGATGGAAGCTCCGGATGGCCCATTGGAGTTTCTCCAACGTGATCATCCTGCGTGCGTAACTCCAATCATCATCTGATGGTGTTTGGGTTACATCTTGCCAGTCGATTACCTGGGCGAAGACACATCCCGGGAAGTGAGTTTCAATTAGGAAGCGTCTTGTTTCTTCAGGCGTCGACGTGAGTGTGTTATCAGGTTTGCGGGCCCAGATGTATTCTGTTGCGCCAGAACTTTCCTTACCCTGTTTGCTTGCTGACATGATTCAATGCTACCACAGAATTTGCGCCATCCCGAAGTGCTCCTGAATCTGATGCATTTTTTGTAGCTGGATTTGGCCGCGTAGTAGTTATCCCAGTCCACATCCGCACATGTGTTCATGGCTCTATTCAGAGCTGTTCTTACCTTACTGCGTTTGCGCTCCAGATCAGCGCCCCACCAGGGTTGTTTCCCCGGTATGTTGCGCGGCGTGGTCTCTGGGCAGGCAGTTTTGTAGCTGTCTATGATTGACTCAGTAAGGTGGCTTACATGTACCTCAATCTGTGTCGTGTCCGCAAATGTCATCGGATCGCTTAGCGTTGCAAGCCTGGATTCAAGACTGCGTGTGTAGGTGGCACGATCCGTTTTACGCGGATACCGCCGTGGTGGTATCGGTGGGACACAGACCTGAATGTCGAAGCGGATCCACCTGTGATCGGAGCAGGAGGCCTCCGTAGAAACCTGCCACCCAGTGGTAATTTCCGCCACGCCCTCTGTTACCAGAGTAAGATCTATGATTGTGCGGCTTCGCCTGGTTACGAAAGTTGGTTCGGAGCCAGTGTTTAGTAGGGATAGGTTAGTTGAGAATAAGTAGTCAACCAAGGCCTTACCCCTCTCGTTTTGCGTGTCCATACCCCACAGCTGATGGTGAGCATTGGCGTCGGCCCCGACAACGACCTCAAACCCGCATCTCTCGCAATGGCTCACGAGGCGGGCGAGTCCGTGGGGAGGCGGTGCCTCCGCCTCGGGCATGTAGACCGAGGCAAAAACGATCACCATCTCCGTGGCGTTGTCACGCTGTATTATCAGCTTTGCTGCAGAGACATCTCTGCAACAGAATTCAGTTAAGAGCTGTGTTTTAAGGTTACCTGTGACATAGATGCACGATCTGGGATGATCATGGTCTGTGGTGACCAGGAGCTTACCGCCAAGATTGGAGAGTCCTTGTATGTGGCCCGCCCTAATCCACGGCTCCTGGATCAGGGCAATGGCCGTGTGTTGAACCTCCAGCCACTTGCGAAGCTGAGCCGTCGCGGTCTGACTGTGGTGGAGGTTTGCTTGCAGAACTTTACAGGCTGACGAAAGGGACGCCATCGCTGGTCGAACCCTCGTCCCCCTCAAGCCTAAGCTCGGCAAACAGGTCGCCCTCGTCGAAACCGTCCCCTTCCTGGCCCGAAGCCGGAGACAAAATCATGTCGTCCAGCTCCCCGCCCGATGAGGGGACAGCGTCCACGATGGCGGCAGCATAGGCGGCCGACTCTGCTACAGCAGGCTCAGCCGCAGACGTTTCCGGGTTGTTTGGTGGGGGAGTAGACTCCCCTGCTGGTGTCGGCGGTAACTGCGTCAGTGTCTCGCAAATGGATCCCGTGGCTGGGTCCCATCCTTGGGGAACATCGGTGAACCTGCCGTTCCGACCCTGAAACTTCACGTACACCGCTCCCAAACCTATTGAGAGACGGCGCCCGGCCTCCATCAGGGTCGGGATTTGGTCCACAGGAACACCGACTACCACGAACCATGCCGCTGCTTGTTGGTCGGCATGCAGAAGTACCCACCTCTTTATGTCGACCCAGGGGTTCTGGTAAGACAGAACGCGCCCAATATTGGTCGGCTCTGGAAAGACCCCCTGCTCGTCTGGGATCACGATCCCACATCGTGCTCGTTTCTGAATCTCCGACTGACTCTTGACGACTAACGAGATGCTAGCTGGGAGAGAAAGATCGGAGACTGTCTTCTTTAGCCAGGCTAAAGTGTGGTCGTTACCGCACCACAGTTTTAAAACACCTCCGGCAAACAGCGGCTTTGCATTAAAGGTCGGCCCTGGAGTGTCTTGCTTGGGGGAGCAGGCCTCGAGAATGATCTGCTTCTGGATAGCAGCGAGTACCTGGTCCGATACGTCCTTGCTGAGGAAACCCGTGCGGTCGCAGGTGATCGCGACGTCGAGGGTAGCGCTGGCAGCTTGGGCGTAGCTTCTTTGGGCGACCCGTTTGGATTGATCAAGACGCGGCCGCTTATGCTCTCCCCGAGGTGTCAAAGTCTCGTTGAGAGCTCGCTTGGCCGCAGCCTGATCCTTCCAATCGGGTCGCTGTGTCGTGATGGTCTCTACAGCCGGCCTCTCAAGAGTACCGGTTGGCGGTTGACTGGGCGCTGGTCGGCTAGTGCCGGCTTCTACCTGCGATCGCTTTCCGGCGGAGAAGTTGAGCTGGCCGCTTGTGACCTGTTTGTTTCCCGAGCCCTTTCCCGCCATTATGCGAGCCTGGCGACGCTCCTGGCGTCGCTCCTTCCTCGTCGCTCTGTCCCTCTGTTTGCCCTTATCTAGCACAGCTGGTGGACCTGAAGGGTCAGCGCAAGGGCAACGGGTTTTTTGAGTGCATTTACCCTTGCCCTTGCGTTTATGTACCGAGGCTGCCGGTTGACCTGAAGGGTCGGTGCAAGGGCAACGGGCTTGTTGAGTGCCTTTGCCCTTGCGTTTCTGCACCACTTGCCAGGCACGTGAGAACACGTCCTCGGTGCTGCCGGCCGCCTCCGTATGATGGGTGACGGCCGTCTGATGGGAGGAGGCTAGAGGAGCCACAGGAGTGGGTGGGTGTGTGGTAGGATCCTCGGTACCGGTGTTACCCGGCGCCGGGATCTGTGTGGAAAGGGTCGGACCGGCAGTGGAATTAGTCGTCGCCGTAGTCTTCGCCTGAGTTTTAGAAGGGTCGGTACTGGTCCCAATCAGCGCCGACGTCCTTTGTTTGTTAAGGGACTTTTTGGTTTTGGTCTTAGCTGTGGTTCTCGCCACAGCCGGACCGACGCCCGCGCTGGTCCCCGCGGCGTTAGCCGCCAGGTCGCCAGGGGCAAGAGAAGTGCAAGCACCTCCCTTCAGAGTTTCATTGGCTTTCGCCTCCACTCCGGTGTTGGTTTTTTTATATGGCCTTAGATTATCCATGTTAAATTGTCGTTAAAATTCATCTCTCTGGCTCCCACCCTCCATGGAGCCCGCACCTGGGAACGTCTCACTATAAAGAAGTTCGAACGTTAGGACTACCAGAGAGATATAGGTGCGCAAGGCTGGTTTACAGTGCGACATCGGGTGCTCGATCGGGTTGGCGTTGGCCAACGAACTGATCAACCCTCACTTACACCGTCAGCATGACCTTTACCTACCGCTTCGACCGTCCAAGGACGACCTCAGCGGACCTCACGCACCTCGCCTGTGGCCCTCTGACGGGACACTATGACCATTTCCCTACCCCTGGCTATTGGGTAGGGCCACCGTTTCGCTTGAAATCCGGACCAAAGGGGGCGTGTTGCCTTACGGGCACATTACAACCAGAGCCGCTCGGCTCAACCCCCCAGGACTCCTTCATCCCCGCTCACGGCGCTCAACTGCGCAGGTCCTAGCGCAGGTGACTGCTTACTCCTACTCGCCATCAGCTGGTTTTAGTGATAGTCGAGCCCGCCACCACCCAGTCACGGGGGGTCACGGTTAGGAGTGGAAGTTGGAAAGACGGAAAGGGAGGAGTGAGGATTCGGACAGGATAGAGTGGAGAGGGTTTGTGAGATTTGGGACAGGAAGGCATGAGACGGGAAAGAATGAGGTTAAGGGAGTTGAGGAAGGGATGCAAAGGCGCCTGGTGGTTTTAGTTACGTCTATTTCTTATGGAATTAGACCAAGAACGGGGTGGCAACCTCGAGAAGGTGCATCCGCCAGACTTGTCTTGAGGATCTACACGACAGTAGCGCTCACCCTCAAGACCCCGCCAACCCTACCCCCTCTGAAGGAGGCGGTAGGGTAGGCCTGCATCTATACTACCAAGCGAAGCAAAGCAAAGCATGTCGTTGTGCAACCGCGAAAGCATAAATCCAGACCCCCCCGATACCTATAACCTCCTTAGACCACTCTGGTTTCTCCCACAAGTTCTAATCATTTACAAACAGTATTCTAAATAGTGATTTTTGTACCAGGAACTCACTCCCATCTTCTCGAGTGCGAAGAGCTGGAGGTATCTACCGACGTTATTGGATCATGCTGTTTGTCTTGATAGCAGTATTAGTGGTCCTATTGCTACTCAGCCGCAGACATGTTGATGAAGAAAACCCTTTCGGTTTGATTCAAGATGACGACAAGAGGGTATTACAGAAGAATTAAAACTTCGTATTTATTATTAATATCAAGCAATCTAAGAAGTGATATATTGTAAACCCAATTAGCTGTATTATATTAATTTAATTTCTATTGAATAATGTATTTGTTTTAAATTAATAATTCCATAACTTAAAGAATAAGATGTTAAATAAAGTTTCGAAACTCAGGCTTAAATCGTTTTATTAAGTGAATATCAAATGGTGTAAATATAATAACTGGTAAATGCTTATAAAAGCTAAATGTATAAATGTTGCTATTTAGCTTACATAACTTTCGTACATGTTGCAACTTCTCTGTTCAAAAACATAACAGAGAAAATATCATTATAGAAATCGGGGTAGTACTCGCAAGCACGACGGCAGTCTGGCATCCAGTTCATCTCTAACAAAATAGGTTCAATAACTTTTTCATTATCCTTCTTTCGCCAGCTCAGCATGATGTCGGCAGCATACAAGGCCCTTGATTGTGGGCTCTTTCCTATTCCACATGGAGGACCCTTTGAAGTTGCAGCACTAAATAACTCTGATATCATCTTGAATATTGATTGTTCAACATCTGCCCAGGCATAATTGGCAAACTGTCTAGACCACGCCTCTTTAAAGTCTGCACATAACATCTTAAAAAGTGGTGCACTCTCACTATAGTTCATAACAGTGAAATGTTTCTCATACTCTTCGAAATTGTCTAAAGAGAATGGTTTATTGGCAAACCTGAGGAAAAAGTTATTATAAACATAAACTTCTGTTGGGCTAACAGAATGCAAAATAATAACATAGCGAATATCAAACTTCACTGGTCCAACATCTGGCCTCTCAAAGAGAACAGGGCTGTCAATATACTTCTGAGCTATTTTAGGTCCAGTCAGTGGTAATCGACATAGAAAATCTAAATTATCACTGATGTAGGTGTCCAATCCTCTTGCAAGATTGTATGGCTTGCAAATCCAGTGATTATCTAATCCAGCCTTCTTCCTCTGCATGTAATATGCAACAAATTTTGGTAGTTCAGTTTTCATATTGAAGGTAGTGGGCATCCAAACTGGATTTGTATCCAGAGAATTATTATCATTGCAGTATTTTTCTGAAGACCTTCGGGCGGTAACAGCCAAGAGGTCCTTAATAGTCATAACATATTCAAATGGGAATTGATTAACAAACTTATTTGGTGAATGTACACTTAAATCTTGAAATTCCTTGAAGTGGTTCATGTACCATAATACATCAGCATCATTTTCATTGTCAACTATCTCAAACTCGGGAGCTGTTAGGAAATCATTTATATACCTATACTCTGAGAACACTTTCAGCTTAGTAGAACTAGTATCTCTTGCTTTTAACAATTCTAACTCTGGGAGTGTTTCCACTATGTGACCCTCCAGAAAATATTTAGAGCTTGGCTCAACTTGGGTAAAATCTTCCCCAAAATGTTCATAATGTTTCCAGGGAATAAGCATTGCCTCTCTCTGCATGGGGTCAGGGTAATGACCCTCTACAAAATTTCTAGTTACCATATCACCTTCTTCCACATTTTTAATTGGAAACAGTAAAGTATAAGTTAATTGCTCAGGCACATAGATAAAAGGCACTGCTCGGAAATTGGGAGTATCAGAGTGGGTAATGCCAGAACCCAGTTCATCTAACACATACCAGACTGGAACTCTGTCTTCAACCGAAAATTCATCCCCTCCAATTGCATAAGTGTGTGCATACTTCCACATGTCTTTAGAGACTTCATCAATCTGTTCTTCCGTCGTTTTTCCGGATATTTGCAGCAAATTGCACATTCTTTCTAAAAGACCTGGCACATTTCTTAGACAATTTTGAATACTATTTGCCTTGAAAGTCCATGCATGATCAACTAAGTAAATATGACTAGCGTCTGTGCACTCGATATCTCGAATTGCAATTACACTCCATACGGGATCGTAGGGCATTTTTTTCATGTCTTCATAATCTATTTGAACGAGTTGAAACGTTATACCGGCATCAAAAATCTGGTCAGTGATTTTCTTGCATACTGATGGCCAAAAATGTTCAGGTACACCAGATAGTACTAACTGTGGTTTGTGTAACGCTAAGAAATTATTATAAGTAGATATCCCATCCATGTTTTCTACGTTTAACTCACAAATAGGAGAGGTTATGGTACGATTAGATTAAATTCCCGACTACGTTCAATACTGATCAGCTGTCAGCTGGCATGGCAAAATTAACAAATGTCACCAAGTTCACTGACTCACTGTCAGATTTGCTGTCAGAGCAGAGTATAATATGCATTTCAATTTCATTGCATGTTTGGAAAACGGGTTTTTTGCACAATAAAGATAAGCCCACGTTCATACGGACGTAAAAATCTCGCGGTGAGATTTTTTCGCACACTAGATCTTCAACGCTCTACTTAGCACCGAGAGTTGAAAATCCACAAAGTTACATTAAATTGTCGAGTGTCCGGCCCGAGAGTTCGATTGAAGTTATCTATTGCAAGCTGCGTACAACCCTATTTGTTAATAATTTGTCAGTGCTTGAGCATTTTTCTCAGTTTTTCTGCTCGCTCAGTGTGCGCCATAGACTTGTCCGTATATTGGTATATTACATTGAAATAGGTATATTATAAAATGTACTCTGTGCCATATATATATTTCCCCCCCGACCCTTGCTCGAAAACGAGGTGCCAGCAGTTGTTGGTTGTTGCCACAGAGGTTGTTGCAGCTGTGCACGTAGCTTTAAATTCCCCGATTAATAATCATGATCAAAACCTTTTGATCCAGCCCGTCTCATCTTTTGATGTCCTCCCTCCGGATAACGCCCTAAGCCGAGGCTCGTACCCCACAGGGGGTGCCCTTAGCGAGCGTTTATCCTAAGCTTTTTAGCTTAGTTTATGTGTGCCCTGGCTGGAGGCTTTGAGTGTAGGTAGCTACTCTTTATATGTCTGTGGTAGGTAACAACTTGATGCATCCACAGGATTGACCGGTTTAATAGCCACGGTCGTTGAGACCAGCTATGAGATGCTGAACAGAAAAAAAAAAATAGACTACTAAATATACGTGTGCGCTGAGCAGGAAAGCAGGTTCGTTCTGAATGCACGCAGCAAATTGTCGCGCAAATTGCGTATTTAAACAGCGTGCATTCGTCCCATCATGACCTATGCGGGAGCAGTCTTTGCTCACGCCAAACCCCATTCCATCCATAGGATGCAGACCCTACAGAACCGTTTCCTTCGCAAGGCCACGGGAGCCCCCTTATATGTCAAAAACGAGATCCTCCATCTCGACTGTAAGATTCCCACAATCCATCAGTACTTATAAAACGCATGTCCAAGCGTTACTTTGACTCGGCTCCAAAACATCGCAACCCCCTGGTTGTCGATGCAGCCAATTATGTCCCCTCTAGAATCAGTAAGATTTGCCGTCCTAGGCACATCCTTTCCGACCCCGATGACCCCATAACACTCCTCCAGGAGAAGAATAGGGCCACCAGTACAGTGCACAAACACAGACGCCTCACGTCATTCCGACCTCGCCGCCGAGGTCCTTTCGCGACCGCGTCCCAGAGTAAATGATACTCCCCCCCGACCCTTGTTCAAAAACGAGGTGCCAGCAGTTGTTGCAGCTGAGTACGTAGCTTTAAATACCCCGCATAATAATCATGAGGAAAATCAAAGTTTGATCTAGCCTGTTCCTTCTTGCTGTCCGCCCCCCAGCGATACCCTAAGCCGAGGTTCGTACCCCACAGGGGGTGCCCTTAGCAAGCACTCGCTTAATTTTAATTTAGAATAATTTTTGTCCCTTGCTGGAGGCCTTAAGGCACCCACAGATGACCTTAGTGGTCAAAATTGCACTAGTCAAAAAAACAAAAAAAAAAGCAGGACTTATGTGATGGACACAGGGACCAGCATGAACGATATACACCTGTACGACAGCAGTTTGTAATGCATAAAAACCTATTTCGTCTCTAGTCGAGTCATAGTAGATCCTGGAGTGTTGAGAATTTAAATAAAACAAGATATCTTCAAGTCAATGTATTTATATTTGAATGGATTTATGCCAACAACCTTTTTAGGGGAACATTGATGCTTCTTAAATACTAATTAAGTTAATTGATAATAATTAGATCACATATATCTTTATATTAATAAACTTTACAAAAGCAAAACCGTTGTATGCATAGCAACACACAGGATCCGTTATAATTAAATAAACTTAATTATTTGCAAAGTTGACAAAATGATACTTTGTGCTGCTAGGTACGCATTACTCAAAAACCTCGAAACTACGCCACGATCAACATTTAACATTGATACTAATGTCTCTCTCAAACTACTACATTACATCGAAGATTGTAGATGGTCTAGTAATAGTGAGGCATGGAGTCTCCAAACTCCAAGCATTTAAAGGGTAAACATACACCAATAAATGTGGATATTCTCAGCGTTAGTACATAACAATAATAGTATAAGACGCAGTCGTTGGATAGTCCACTTAAAGTAGAACCACTACAATACCATATGATTATAGAACACAAGTCATACAACTATCTATTCAGTTCAGTTAGAGTCCGAGTCCATGTGAGTTCTGTAGTTGCGTCGTGCTTTTTTCACCCGTTGTCGGAATTTGAACGCTTGGTAGTCGGGGTCATCGGACACGTCGTCGACGCGGGGCTGCGAGTTCCTCGTGCTGCTGCCGACAACTGTCCCGACCCCACTGTCGGGAGTGCCCATAGTGTCCGGGGCAGGCCACAGACTGCTCTCAGTACTACAGCTACTTTCTAATTCACTCTCGTTTGTTTCATTCATGAGCCTCGCGACTGTCCTGTTGTAGCCTACTTTGGGTGAATGTTCTAAAACTGATGTACTCGCTCGATCAGCTGGCTCTTTGGGCGGGGGGGATTCGCTGGAGTCTGAGCGATGTAGACTGAGGCGGCCGTTCCGCCGAACTCTTCGTAAGTTCACTCGCCGGGGTTCCGGCGGTGGTGGTGACGAGTTGTTACTCTCTGACTCAGGCGGTTCTACGCGAAGGGATTCTCCGAGCGAGTCCCGCGAACCGTTGATAGGCGTGGGGATGATACTAACGAGATTTGGGAGAATGTTCTGGTTGCCGTTCTGGTTTCGCGGCGATATCGGCCGGCTGCCCACGGACTGGTCATCGTCGGAGTCTACCTCCGCTATTCGAAATAGTGCAGATGTGTTTTGACCACGGTAACCTGAAAATGCAAACAATTTAGTATCATTATAATATTATTTGAAGTGAATAACACTTCACCTGCACTACCATTAGTAAACAAGGATATTAGTTACCTGTGCTTGTGCTTGGTTGAGCTAAGTTGTCGTCGAAATTATCAAAGTTTGAAAAATTGTTGTTATCACTACTGTCTTGTGCCATGGCTGCTCCTGAAAAAGACAAGATTAAAATAGTTTGTTTTATTATGGATTGTATGGGATCTTGTAAGAATAGAAAAATAAATAATCTCACCATTACTTCTTAAATTCATTGGTTTCCTATAACTAGTGACTTTACTTTTTCTTTTAGCGGTCCTTGTGAGGTTCACGCGACGTCGAAGAGGTCTGATAATCTGAAATAATGCAAAACATATCTTCATTATTTAGCTGGACGATATTCAAATTATAGCCTGATATTTCTGCCGAGACTGATTGGATTTGAAATTACTGATTTCATGGTAGTTTTGCGATGCAATTTTATTTCAGTACTTCCAAAAAATGAGCACATGATTTTAATATGCCTCTCACCCTGCCACTATTCCTGAAGAGACTATGCGCCGGTTCATCGGAGTCAGTCCGCTCACTGGAGGGCGCGGAGATGCGCGAGTGCAGCGCGGGCGGCGCGCGGGGGGCGCGGGGGGCGCGGGGGGCGCGCGGGGCGCGGGGCGCGGGCGGGCGGCGCGGCCCGCGCGGGCGGCGCGGCGCGGTGCGGGCGCCCAGCGAGTGCGCGCCCAGGCCGCACTTGCTGCTCGACTTGCTTAGCGAAGAGCGCGACTGTTTACTCCGCCTGAAATATTAAAGCTATTACTTCACCCGCACAACAAACATTATTGTCGATGAACTTAGAGAACTAACCTGCCGTCACTAAATATAGATAACGTCTATGCCTTTCGTAAACATCGTCATAATACGATAGAACTCTCCAGCGATTCCGCCATAGATGAAGGCTCCCAAATCTCCAGCTTTACTGTGCCAAGTTTTTTCATCTAAAAAGATAGTCGAAGCATTTTCCCCTTCAAAATAGGTCACCCAAAAAGGTTATCTTCTAAAAATAATAAGAACAAATAAAATAAAGTTTTCTAAACCAAAAATAATTTCGTTCAATCTTCCCAATTTTATCATAATCTAATAAGCTGACAAACTACCATGAAGGCATGTATTACCTGAGAGAGCCTCTTTTCTGCGAGCGTACATTCTTTGAGTAGCGTTGTGCCACTAGCCGCGCCAGTCTATTGGGACATCTTTGACTGCGATTTCCGTTTTGATTTGCTGTGAATTTATTTTTATTACTATTAAACAGGCAGAATAAATAAACAATGTTTCATTACACCTTTTTCTGCTATTTAGTATATCAAATATAGACCATCAAATAAATAAATTATTAAGGCACTCCCTCATCGGGAGCATTCGCCTGTAAAGCCTCGGTCACACACAGCAAATACTCGCTGCGTCAATTCGCTGCCTGCCTGTCACACATAGCGAGTTCTACAGCGACGTGCGAGCGAGCGTTCTACGAGTCTGGAGCAGCTCGCTGAAAGGAATGGCTACTCGCAGCGAGTACCCTATCACACACAGCGAATTCTCGCGACAAATTCGCGCGAAATTGAACATGCTCAATTCAAATCCCGGCGAATGAATGTATTCGAGCACTGTCACAGCGAGTTCTCGATGAGATTGCCTAATCACAGTGTGACCGAGACTGACTTTTCAAGTAAGTAAACTGCGCAGGCCGTCAACTGCTTGGTAGTGTAGAGAGGTAATTAGACAGGACCTAAAGGTTGGTTCCTTTAGGACCTTTTTCATTTTTGACCATAGTGTGGGTTGAGTCCTTTCTGCTAATCTACGTCCAATTGAAACCAGCACGCGCAGATAATTGAAACGAGTTTTGCCGACGGAAGAATAGACAAATCTATTCTTCCGTCGACAAAACCCGTTTATATTTTGAACAAGCTACGCGTGCAGCAGGATAGATTAATACGTAAGCATGGTATAAAGAGAGGTAGTTAGCCATCTTCATAGAAACGCACCGCGCGCGGCTTGTATGTGTGCGCGGCTTGTATCTATGCGTCGCCGCACGCACACTTAACAAAATCGACCCGTTTCTCGTGAGAAACCAGCCGAGATTTTGTTAAGTGAGCGTGCGGCGACGCACAAGTAGATAGTATGGCCCCACACATATAGGCCGCGCGCGGTGCGTTTCTATGAAGATAGCTTACTGCGTTTCTATGAAGATAGCTTACTATCTACCTCTCTTTATACTATGACATAAGTGTTATTAAATACGTAGAAGTAACACGGCAAGGTCGCAAGTAAAGTTTACATTAGAGGCGAATGCTCCGGTGAGGAAGCGAGTTTAGAACCATTAAGAGGAGGCTCCCTAAACTAAAAAGTCACGCATACAATTAAAATGGAACTTTAGTATATGATTTATTGGATATTTTTCTTTCCATTAATAAGACAGTTACGTAATTGGAACAATTTCGCTCGATTCATTTTTTATTCAAAAATCATGTCTTTTAAAGATTATTTGAAACAAAAACAAGATTACTCGGCTTTTATGTCTAAAATAATTATTGACAGTAAGAAAATATAGTTTATTATCCAGATAACTCATCATCTGTTACGACGCCTTATTAAGGCGGATAACAATTAAAATTCTATTGTGTCTCGTTAATGACAGTTGAAGGGAAGATATTTTTAAACGAAATAAAAATTGAGTCTTACGACATTTAGTTCCGTGCTCGAACACGACCAGAAAGCGCACGCGATATTCAACTTTATTACTGATGTGTTAGCGTTTATAAAATAGTGGAGTGGTGGGGTGCATGGAAGCGGAGTTTGCGTGGAAATTGTGTTTGGAGTGCCTGGTCTTATCACATTGAGGAACACTAAACGCCCATTGGCGTTATAACAATAAAACCTCTATTGTGTCTCGTTCAGTGTCCTTGAATATGCGTTCAATCTTCAAATGTTAGGACATTGACTAACCTCGTTTTGGTGGCAAAGGTAAGAAGTCCGCAACAATCTGGTCAGTATCAGACGAGTCCGGATCATTGTCGAGTACGGACCCGCCCGAGCTCGAGCCGTCGAGCGAGTCCGTTTCTTCAGCTAGACACTCCAGCTCCCGTTGTACTAGAGAATCGAAGAACGCCATCATCCGAGGGTCCTCGCTCGTGGATTGGTCGGCGTAGTTGTGTGATATGTACTGAAAAGAGGGCTGTTCAAATTAATTGCGATGCTTAGCATAAGGTTCCTCAGGATGACGATTGACTTTTCGCGAACTTGAATACGGAGTATTGCCACACCGAGCGCTAAACGCTGATGCGCGTTGACTCAGTGTGGCAACACGCCGTTGCCTCGTTGAGAGGAGAAACATGTGTCGATTTCTTTCAGGGGTTTATTATGGCTCTTTAGAAATAGCTAAGCGGAACAGGTTACTAAATATATCCACGTCTATTGTATTTTATAAGGGATTTCCGCAAGGTCACATCTGAATCAATTAACTATCTTTGCTTATTAGTTAAACTAGCAATGCAAATGACAAAACATAGTAATTAGTAATTTTCTGTCATTTTAAACGCTTTTCTGGTTTTGATCTTCAACAGTTTCCTCGGAAGTTAGTAGTAAATAGGATATGATGGAGTTACCATTTCCTATTTGACTATTCTTGTGAAGAAACGGCGAAAGAAACTCAAGGGTCAGTCTCTTTTAAAGTCCAGACATAATCTTGGTCAGATCATGTGAGGACCATGTAGATTAGTGGTAATCTTTGAATTGATAACTTTTTAAATTATGGGAGGAGTTTTACCAACCTGTCCACTATGATGCACGAGCGACACGTAGTCCTCGTGGCTGTATAGCTCGCGCGGGTTGTCGGAGCCCTGCGCCTCCTCCAATAACGCGCCGCGCATCATAGGAAACTCTACCGCTGACCACACCTAGAAATAACAAAAAATCGATCATTACAATGACATAATTCCGAGTAAGCTTTTGATTCAGCAGAGCCCAAGAAGTAGTGTTCATTGACATTTAAAAAACAGTGGCACTCCGGGAGTGCCGACCGAAGTGAAAACATGAAAATTTTTAAAAAATACTTCCAAAACCTTTAAAAATACTTGCATAGAACATTGATCCGTAACGTAATATAAATAAAGAGCACAATCGCGTTTACAAAAATGAGGTGTCGGTAACGGTGTCGCAAGTTCAATTGTTTTTTCCCATCTCAAAAATGCCCAACGCGCCTAAAGAAGTTTTCACTTCAAAAATGATTTACAAACCTTGATAATCTTCTCAACACCGGATGACGCAATGAGACAGTAATGAGGGTTGTAGCGCACTTGGTTTACGATGGATCTGTGACCAAATAGCACTATGTGCGGCGCTACCGGTATATCTGAAAGATTTGAACCATTTTGTGAATGCCTTTATTTCAGGTTCGTATACAGGTAGCATGGTTGATGATTAGCTGGGTCCACACCGGACGATCCAAATTTGGATCGGTGCTTCACGATCGAAGATCATGGAGCGCCGATTGTGGATGGGAGATTCTTTAGCACGATCCGTTTTAGGATACCCGCGATCCTGCCGATGCACCTTTTAGCTAGATTAAGTTCAATTGAACACATCGTATCATCCATATTGCCCGATCGCCCGATCCACACACAACCGTCCCCACCGAGCGCACCAAACGACTGAGGCGCCTTTGAGCAATGTCAAAAAACCGTCAGCACTCGAATCAGCCGCTTGAGCGCGCGTGCTTGGAATGCGAGCAGCACGTCCACACCGACCGTACATTTGGATCGCGCTCCTGCCGCGCCCGATCGAAGCGCACTGGATCGTCCGGTGTGGACCAAGCTTTTGGTGTTAATTTGTAAAACACAAATTGCAAATTATAGGTAGAATCGTATTATTTTTTAACAGATTTTTTTTTTTTGTTACAAGTTTCGGGATGACATAATAATACTCACTATCACTAGCACCTTCTGGTATCTTCCACATATACAGATTGAAGTCATCAGACCCAGACAGTATGAACTGGTCGCCCTCCCCAGCGAAGGTACAACTCTTCATTGTACATGAATTATAATAGTCTTGGTGGTAGAACTGTGCGACCGGCTCGGGAGAGTGAACGGCGTAGAGGACCGGGTTTTGACGACGGCGGAGAGCTAAGATGTGCGTGCCCGCTGAATTGAAGCGAACGCTCATACAGTTCTGGCAGGTTCCGTTATTGCCGCCGACGTAGCGAAGGACTGGGCTGCAGAAAAGGATCGAAATCAATGAAAGTTGTGGACAATTCACTGTATTTTTGATATTATGCAAATTATTAGTTCAACACCAGGTAAATATAGTTTACAAATAAGAAAGTCTAAGGTTTAGTGAAAACCTTATGGCTCTGTATAATAATCGCGCCAAAGGTTCATATTCAGTCTATGAGGAAAAATTATATCAGATTTAGCAGATAACAAGAATTGTATGTCTACTTTAGTACTTCTTCCGGTGAAGGTAAGAATTTTGATCTGTAATGCCTTGATCTCATGTACCGAGTAGATGGGCGAGACGGTACTCTCGGCCGAGTGCTCGGTGTAAACACATAACAGAGTCCTCGGCCGAGTTAATCCTCGTGCAGACAGGCGCGGCGCGACTCAAACTAAACAATTTCTAAGAAAACTTCACAGTAGAACAATTACAGGTGTTGCCAGTCTGCACGAGGCTTTAAAGGGCGAGACAGTCACTCGGACCCTGTTCTACTTACTAGACCGAGTGCCCACCCCCACGCTTACCCGCACTGACTCGCTTGCCCACTCAGCAGGTATAAACATGCACTAGGTGCGTACTCGCCAATCGGCACACTCACGTAGCTCACAGCAAGCTACCGTACAATTTTTTACTATATTTTTACAAACCATTGTCTCGCTAGTCTGCAGCGTCCAAACTGAACTGACTGACTGACTCAGTGCCAACTTAAAAAATACGTGTAAACACCTACTCGCCCACCTAACTCTCGGCCTAGTATTAATTTGTTGTCTCGACCATTTACTCGGTACGTGTGATCAAGGCGTTAACGTTATAACTATGTTACTAACTGTTTAGGTGAGCGCAGGTCCCACAGCGCGACGCCATCGCGAGCGTTGGCAGACGTGAGCATGCCTGACTGCGACGGGTGGAACATCACGCCGTGGAACGCTTTGCGACTGCGCGATATCACCAGGGATTCTGTATGGAGTATATAAGGACTGTATTTTTGGTAATCAATGCGTACTTAGTCCCTCTCTAGAGAGAACAGATGCTTGTTTCGGTTTGACTTTGATTCTTGATGCATGGTGCACCATAGTTTTTATAAAGTTCTCTCTAAGCTATGACTTTGCTTATAGTAATCACTTGCATATTCTATTCTTGGTTTATCTTTTCTTAATAGGCTTTGGAACAGAGGGACGACAGATTGAGATCAAGATTAGGCAGTGCTCCTCAAAAGCAAGCGCAAGCGTAGTCGGCGCGGATGAAAATTGCTGTGAAATCTTCGCCTAAATCTACTATTATAGTTACGTTACAAAACTAGAACATCCTAACGGAAGATGGTGAAATTTCACCGTATATGGAGAATCAGGTCAATATTAATTTCTTTACCATGTACTGACTGCCTCGTGTCAAAGAGCAGTAGCCGGCCGTCGTTGCCGGCGGTGGTGACCACGCGCTCGTTGAACGGGTCGATGCTCAGGCTGCACACCGCACGCTGGTGCTGCAGCACCTCCAGTGGACACTTGCTCTCCAGGTCGTGGACTATCACCTGTGTTGACATTGATCAATATTCAAGGTCCTAATTTGATAGACAACAGACAGCTGTGCTGCTGAGGAGTTTGTTGCGCCACTTCTTCTTCCCAGCTAAAGCACTAGGAAGTGGTGAAGGGCAGGCGTTTTGGGGACTATCTTATGTAATTTTGACATTCAAAAACTGTAATTTCTCAACCTAATTTGAATAAACGACTTTTGATTTTTATGTGATAGACATTGAGAGATACTACAGCCTGATAATTTATTGTAAGTCATCTACCAACTGTAATTATTCCCTACTTTTAGTCTGCACTGCCAAGGACTGCTGTTTTTAGGACCATTTTTAACACTCCAAACTCCAATCATTATTGGCCCTAATTTTAAAATCTAAAAAAGTATATCAAAACTTACAATATCGTCATTCCCTCCAGAGTAAATCTTCTGGTTGTCATTGGTGATGCCAAGACAGAAGACATTGGACTGGTGCAGACCCTTCATAGCCTCGGGCTTGCCTCGATCAAGGATGGCTTGCCCGAACTGCCATAGCATCACCCTCCTGTCATCGCCACCTGATATTGCAAAATCTTATGCATGTATAAAAAACTGATATCTCCACATTGCTAATTAGGTTAATACTAAAAAAAACTTAACTATGACTGACCTGCTAATCTGTTACATTATTAATTTTGTCTACTAAATAAAAATCACCAGTCTTTCAAATAGCAAGGGAGATGGGCTTCAAATTAATCTATGAGGACAATTGATGAAATTGTTGCTATACTAGCATGCTAATATTACTAATATTCAGTTTGAAAAGCCTTACCAAGTCCCTGGCTTGCTGTTAAACTTTAACTTAGCTTTTGTTCATATAATTATGGGTCTTGAGATTCTTAGCTCAAGATACCAGCATACAATAATAAACTATCATGCTTGTGAAGCATTGATGTCTCAATCACCCTTCAAAGGTAATGAGTAAAACTGTGTCACTAGAAGGTCACTAGGGAACAGTTGATTTTCTTAGATTAGATAGGTAATAACATAATGAAAGAACTCATGTCTGGAGTCTTAACTGGGACCAACAAGCCATTGCATTTATAAGCATCACTGATCATAATGCTTAAGAGCTCTAGCTCTTAAGCAATCATCAGCCCTTACTCCATATTATATGATTACAGTCTCTAGACTGTAATAAAAATATGGAGTAAGGGCTGATGATTCTACAACAGCAAACAATGGCGGTCGACCTCACCCTTATGCCGTTAGTAATAAGGTTGAAAAGTGGTTCACCACCAGTGTCTGTGGTGGTATCTTAGGACACCCAAGGCTTATTTTGAAGATTACTTCTATTTGCTGTCATAATCAATTGAATTCTAAGACAACCCTCAGACAGAATTTTCTTTCCCATATGCAGCTATCATTCAGTTGTAATTTTTTGTTTTATATGCACTTATAATGTGTTCAGCAAAAACCGCAACCTACTTGTTTATCAATATGATTTATGTTGCAGTCATACCTATTTAGAAATAAAATATTTATGTACCTAAAAAAATTACAATCGTCTGTCACCTTATTTTTTCAGTTTGATGGTAAGGTCAGATTAATAAAATTCTAAACTTACACGAGTAGTTCACGGGTAAGTAGACATAATATTATAAAAATGACATACCTGATACAAGTAATTCGCCATTGCTGGAAAACTCAATAGCATTTACACATCCAAAATGGCACACAAGTTCCCGTCGATACAAATTTTTGGCTGCATTTAAACGTTTGTTAAAGAATTGAGACTTAATATCTGGTAAGAGTCCGTATTCCCTTCTATTTAGATAAGATATAGGGTTCGCTATATTCGCCATGTTTAGAGCAAAACCACCATTTTCTCACGAATGAAACAAAACATCTCTTGCCTTGTCGATCAGCTGTATTTTATTTTTAAAAACAATTTGCGTTTCGTTATGCTTGTCAGTGCTAAGCCCCAAATCAATAAATTATTTTCTTGAATATGTTATTTTTGGCAGTTATCCAAATAATAATCAAAAACAAACAAGAACAAATGTCGGAAAAAAAAATGTGTAGTGAAATACATTTCAACTCCCACTTCGCAAAATGGCCAATAATGGCCATAATGCTCCGAGACATTTTATATGCAAAGCCAAAATAATAAATTGAACGCACTACTATTGTCCGTATTGTCTGTCAATTTGACACTGTCAAATTAATTAAATCATGCATGTCTGTCTCTGTCAAAAAGTCGCATCGCATGTGGACGGAAGAAAACACGTGAATCTTGGAAATAAATAAAGCATTATTTTGAAATAAGTATCAGAAATCATACAAAATATGGTAGTTGCTGAAACAATGAATAAACCTGTACTTAAAGTTTCAAGTAAGTCATTAAAATTTTTGAAACCAAAGTAATCCTAAATATTTGTAAAGTTGTCCTAATTATTGCCTTTGCATATTTTGTAGTGGATTCAGAATCGGATTCGTCAAGCGCAGAGGAATCCGAAGCATCAGAGAGTGAAATTGAAGACATAAACGAAGATGCGGAGGAAGGCATCGAAGCTGATGCCGAAAGCGGTGCCTCTGATGCCGAAAGCGGTGCCTCTGATGCCGAAAGTGGTGCCTCTGATGCCGAAAGTGGTGCATCTAATGACAAAAGCGGTGGTCTTGAAGCCGAAACTGATGACTCTGATGCCGAAAGCGGTGCTCTTGAAGCTGAAAGTGATGACTCTGATGCCGAAAGTGGTGTTCTTGAAGCCGAAAGCGGTGCTCTTGAAGCCGATAGTGGTGCCTCTGATGCCGGAAGTGAATCCTCTGATGATAAGGAAGAAGGCAAGACTGCTCTCGTAACAAATGAAGGCTGGGCAGACTCTGTAGCAAAGATCTTAGGATCTAGCAAACCCAAGAACAAAAAGACATTAGTGTTATCAAGGGCTAAGAAACATTCAGAAATAGTTAAGACTGTGAAGGAGGAGAAACCAGCATTTGAGGTAATAGATGATACAGGAGAGAAGAAGCCAGTATTGAAGAAAGAAGAAGTGGAGGTGTCATCAGAACCTCCTGCTAAGAAAGTGGTAAGTTGTTTACTCTATAGCAGTTTGAGTTTTGTTGAATTATTTGAAGCCAAACACTATTATTTACTGCTTAACTGCTTCCTATCTGTCCTAATAATATAAGCACACTGGTATATTCCAATTTATCAATATTGGGTAACTCCCAAGTTATCATAACCCAGTTGCTCCCAAACTGGCAGTTGAAACTAAAACCTTGGGCAACAAAATTGAAATCATAATTATAAAATCTGAATGACTGAATAATTCTGAAAACTAAAAGTTAATTTTCTTTTCAGAAACACGATAAACCATCAATAAGAGTAAAGCCAAATGTACTAGAAAAAGACAGAGAAAGATTATTAACTAAAATAGCTACAAAAGGTGTAGTACAACTTTTCAATGCCGTCAGAAACCAACAGAAAACTCTAGAACAAGAAATGGATAGAAATGATTTGTCTGAAGGTAAAAAAGAGAAAATATTGAAGAAGTTTGATAAGAGAGCCTTTTTAGACACACTTATGGGACAGAGCAAGTCAATTATTGTTGATGAAGAGACTAAAGTTGCAAAGAATGAAATCAAAGATGAGGACAAACCAAAATGGAGTGCACTGAGGTAATGGAATGTGTTAACATGATGAAATACATTAAGTACTAAAAAGTGATTCAGTTGGCCTTTACGTGAGCCGTCCACTGCCAGTTAAACTAAGTTAGTTTAGCTTGCCAGTTTTTCATACATGTGGGTGGACACATATGTTCGGCTCATTTTTGGCTGGGAGAGACAGCAAAAAATTGGTATCTACATTAAAATAATTAGTTATACATGTTCTGTTATCTCTGTTTTGTAATTTACTAATTTCCTTTTTCATATTTCAGAGATGACTTCATGATGGGTGCCAAAATGAAAGATTGGGATAAAGAGTCTGTTGATGAATGACACTAATTAATAGTTTTAAGTACTATTTTAATAAATAATTGTAAATATCAAAGTTATATATTATTCTTTACATTATTCCAGAAGAAACGAAAATACATTCACATTTTTACATTACTTATAATATTATTTACAGTAACTATCAAACATAGAAACAATATTACACTACCATCCCAGATTCTGTTTGACACGTATACAATAAGTTTATGCTTAGTCGAGAGTTATTATTTTGTCTTCAGTCATATTCTATTGCAGAACAAACAATCTTGGGCATGCTGGAATTAACAAATTAAAAAAAAATCCTCTGAATATCACTATCTGCCTCCTTATTTGATAAACATGGTATATGCATCATTTCCTATTGAATGCTGTGTGATCTGCTTGGGCAACGTGGAATATATCTTAACTGGAAGGTTCCAGACCATGGTCTCTATAGACACGTTTAGTGGCGCAGTCCAGTCCTTCTCTTCTGGGTTGGGTAACAGGTTCTCATTTGACGTTACGAATTCGAAATGGAGGCGCCAACTTAGAGATACTGGAAGAACAAAGTAGATATTACAAATTTTTTGTTCGGTAAGTGAGTAAACTTTCGCAGGATATGTTCAGCTTCCATAACAAGTACAGTGAGCTATTATTTAAATTCTGAATGCTACTTCTTTGGGTCTTGACATCTCTTGAACTCAAAACTCAAAGCATTTATTTCAAATAAACCAATTACAGGCACTTTTGAATTTTCAAGGGGTCGGTCAATCAGAAAGATGAAGCTAGAACTTCCCACAATATGTTTAACCATTACTGACCCAAAGTACACTGTAAGAAAAAGGTATTATGTAAATTAAACTTCAATATTTACCATCATCAACTTCAAAAGCCGGTGTGATATGCAAAGGTATGGGTAATATCAGCTGTGACTGTGTCAGTCCTAGCGTTACTTCGTGATATCTGGCCACTGTCATAGATCTACTGCTGGTGTCCTTGCTGACATTCTTAGAAGGTGACTTTGATTTGATCACCTCTTCTGGTTGTAGGGATACTGAGACCTGAAATTTAATTTACTATTGCAGTTAGGTTCTATAATATTGTAGATCTAGGCACATATTGGTTGTTCTTACAACTTTATGCCATCTTGTATTCACACTCATACCCCACGTCCTATCCAAAATGATTGCTTGTCACGTTCATGTCACTCATTTGTTCGGAAAACCGGAAGGCGCCTCTGTCTACATGAAAATGTGTTGCCAAGGGGAAGAGGAATGGGAAGGCTAATTTTTCTTCCCTGAACCTGGACTGCCCCTCCTGCCTCTCATGCATTTAGCTGGTCAATAACTTATGACGTTAGTACTTAGGGTAATACAGTAAATTCTTTATTTGCTCCCCCTTAGACCAAAAGCTATACATTTATTTTCAACCATAATTACCTGCATACATGTGACAGTCCCCACTGAGAAGTCAAAAGTGCCAACAATGTCTTCACCAAGTTTGTAAGCTGACTTGAACAGACAGAAGCGGCCCACCTTGCCTCTGGTATTTGTTATCATGTAGGAGTTAGGACTTCTTCTGGCTGTGAGATTCTGAAATATTAGCAATGGGTATTTTTTTTTTTCAGGAATATTTAAACAATATTCACAGAGATAGAGCTTTTTTCTTTTCGTTTTTTTCTGTAACTATTGTCTTAACTGAACAAATGTAAGTATTTCATCCTCAAAATAATACATAGCAATATGAATCTAACAACTCAAGTTTGAAAAATCAGAGAAATTTAAGCCTGTTTTCAAAATTACCTGTAAAACTTGTAAAGCCATAGTCAAAGGTGTTTCAACCTTCCTCTCTTCAGAAAATGGGTTGGTGGGCTGCAGTTCTTCAGTGGTCTCATTACCACATAGAGCAGCTAAGTCCTGCAAGTTCATGATAGGGCTGATGGGTAGAACTCTGAAAGGTATCCTGACCATTTTGATGTGGGAACCCACTTTCTGTGTTGCTATAGTTATTTTGTATGAGTACTTGACTGAAGTCCCTCTGTATGAAGGTGGGGCCTCTATAGGGAGTGATTCTCTGTACCAAACTGGAGAACAAAACATGATTAATTTCTTACAAAGAATTTGTATATTATTATTGTACAATACTAGTAGGTACCCTGTACCCTGCAGTTCAGCAATAAAATTAAGTACTTACAAGTTTTAGTTTCACCTAATGGAATAGTTAAATCACAGAACAGTATTTTTGGCTTGGTGTGGAATATGACATCTCCAATGTCACACGAGGTAACTTCCAAGGAGGTGGTCTTCCCAATAGTTGGTGTCTTGTCACCTGTGTTCTTTGATGTCGAGTAGAAACAGTGGATCTGTGCCGACGCCCATGCTAAGTTTTCTAGGGCATCACTGGAAAAATTTATTAAAGTAAATAGTAATAAATGACTAGAATTAACAAGTAGCTTTTAAAATGACAGAAAAGGTAGATAATAAAACAGAGGTAATACCAGTGACTTTGTGAATTCCTATGCTCTGGTTGAGCAGTATAGCAAAATGATATGCAGCATTCCAAGGCTTCGCCAGCTAAATAAACTGTTCCAGTTGTTAATTTTGCAGATAATTCGATCATTGTTATGATATTTACAAATAAGCGAACTCTAAGGAACCACTATGATATTTCATTTATAGTCTAACAGCGAGTTATTTTGCAGAAGTAGAATATTATGTGAAATTGCTGATGCTCTAATAATTTTGATGCCAATTGATGATTTGATCAACAACAAGTGACAACAATGTTGTTGATGGTAGTGGAACTTTGAGTATAAGGGCTTTTTTTGTTTCACTTTCTCTTCAATAAAAGGAATAATTCTATTTCAAACTTCCATTCAAGAATTGCTTACAATCCTGGTTACACGTTACATGTATTCTGATGAAACTGTGAAACTGAAACTGGAACGCAAATGTAGTGTCAGTGTCAATGTCAAACGAGAAATTCGTGATTACGTTCTGAAACTGAAAACCGGTAATTTATATCCGGTATGTTGTTTTGAATAAAAATTAATTGATTGCAAGTTTCATTACATTTATCACGCCGAACTATTATTATTCATTGTTTATTAAAATAAACGATCAGTTAAATAACGAGGACAAGGACTAGATAATTTAAAATAAGAACTCGAATTCCTAACGAAATTACTTTCCATTCTACTTGTAGGTTAACGGGTTGTCGTTATTTTTAGTTCGAAAAAGGTTCTAGTAAAAAAGGTGTAAATGAAAATAAATTCACAAGTATCCTCTTATCACATAAAAAAGCTTTAACTGTTTGATGGGATTTTGTTAATTTTTTGTTTAGGAATTGCTTTCAGCGCTGACGTTTCATTTCTGGAACGTGAAACGGAACGTAATTTAACGAATTTACGAATGGCGGATTTGAAAACTTACTCAAGTTTTGACTCGTATTGGCTATACGCTATAATAATAAAAATAAACAAAATGTTAATTTCAGACGGGATAAATCATGGAAAATTGCAATCGATAATCGTTGGGGAATTGAAAAAAGCTGGGTTAAAACACCGGCTTAAGAAGATCATATTAAAAAGTGTAAAAGTAAGTGGATTTGTATTTCCTGTTACAAAAAATGGTTAACACTATTCTGTTCTACGATTCTAACGGGAATATTTGTTTCAGGATCACAAAACAGTATTTGGAGCACCTTTAATGAAGGTGCCATCGTGTAGTGTTATTTGTTGTGGCAGTACATTAAGTGTTCCCATAGTTGTTACTGAGATGTCCTCAGTGCTTCGGTCCAACGCCCATGTCGAGGGATTGTTCCGCAAAGCTGGCTCACAAAACCGTCAAAAAGATATCAAGGTATGTAAAATGACTAGTGCAAAGAACTGTTTTGTAGTTGTGAAAATAGTATACATTTTGGGCATGCCTATTTTTCCCTCCAAAACTCCTATTAGTCATCAAATCTATGCTATAATTATCATTCTTTACAATTCAACTGCTCATTAAAATTATTTTTATATTGTTGATATTGTAAGTTGTGACTAGGCATCTGTTATCAGCTATCACCATTACCCTTTTCCTGTTTAGATAATTTCACTGTTGCTTTCACCGTGCCATTTGTATAATTTACAGAGACTATTAGACGCTGGGGGCTGCGTATCTGAAGGCCACCATCCTATAGACGTAGCAAGCGTACTGAAATTATACCTCAGATGTTTACCAGAGCCCTTGATCAGTGCAGAAGTTCAAGACTTGTTGTTGAGATGTAGACTGACTGCAGGGGAAGACGCACTGAAGCCTATCCTGCACACTTTGTTGTTACTACCAGTATTACATGTTCATCTGTTACATTATATTATGGAGGTAGGATTTCTGTGTTGCATTTTATGAGTTATTTTCTTTAAGTTACCTTAACAATGAGATGAAAAGAGGTTGCTATGAGAGGTGGCTTTTTCTGCATAATTTTTAGGGTTCTGTACCTCAAAAGGAAAAAATGGAACCCTTATAGGATCACTTGTGTGTCTGTCTGCTCCAAATCGAATGGACCGATTAAGTTGAAATTTGGTACACATAAATATTTCCGTGACCCAAACACGGACGTATAACATAAATAAATGAATTTTATAAGAAAATAAAAAAAATAGTTTTTAAATTTTAAATTAAAGAAATGAAAGAATCATATAAAGATATTTAAGAAAATAGACAAAAATTTACTATCCCCCCCCCCTATTCTCCGAAACTACCGAGACTAATTGGTATTATTATAAGTATTTCAACTACAATGATAAGTTTGTATTTGGGATAAATTCATCCCAACTATGGAACCCTGCATTGTGCGTAGTCCGACACGCACTTCCGGTTTTTAACAAATTGAACTTGCCTTAGTCAGTTTGTAAAACAGCATGTATACACACACACATGCAACCAGCATAAAGCATGCATGCTTGCATGTATACAGCATAAAATTAATTATATATTTGCTTGATAGTTATCATCCACAAGAAGTACTGCACTTTTTTTTTGCAGAGGAAATTTCCTGAATATTATTCCAATCATTATAATTGTATGTTCCAGTTACTAAACTTTCTAGCATCCAGACACAAGGACAACCTGATGGACTCTTCCAACCTGGCCATAGTGATGGCTCCCAGTATTATGCCACTGCCGGCTGCAGCTTCTGCCCAGAGACTGGAGCACCATGTTGCACTTGTCAAGGTACTTGCTGTTCTTAATCTTAATAAAAAATCATGTTTTATAAAAATGGCTTCACACTTTGGCCCTACAATATTGCTAGAAACTGGGTTTGCAGGTGGTTAGTTTTTCTCGCTTATTATGATCAGTAGCAAGGACTTTGCTGTGTCTGTGACTGCAGTGGCTGAGTGAACATAGTGGAATTAGTTATCTTCTGAAAAATATGTTTAAAATTTTACTACTGTCTTTGCCAGATGTTCATCGAAAACTCGCAACACATAGGAAAGCTGACTGAAGAGCTGATGACACAGCTGGACGATGATTCCGATGGCTATCTTGCAAGGAGGAAGAAGAAACGACGCAGTGGTTCTCTTAACAGTGAGTTGTTTGTTGTGTGTCATATCATAGAAAATAATGATACCATACATGGATATGATTGATAAAACCATGAAAAATGCGTGATGTATCTAATAATTCTGTGATATTTTAGGAGTGTTAAACGGCCTTCGCAAAATGGTGTCGGGTAGTGTAAACACCCCAGCTACAGTCAATGAGAATGGCAAGACTCCAATTCTGAGCAAATCTGCAGCGAAACGGAAGTTCGATACACATGAAGGACTTTCTGCAAAAACGAAGTAAGTTTAATTGATGCAAATTCCTGCAAATAAAACCAAATTTGTCACCCATAACAAGATGCTAAATAAGTAAACAAGAACCTGAAGCCGTATTCTGAACCCCTTTTTTGTTTCACAGGAAAGAAATAACGAAAGGACTTCCGCAAAAAGAATTATCTTTCACGCCAATGAAAATGTAAGTCTTTGATTTTTGTTAAACCTTTTCTCCATCGTCATCAAATTTTGCGAGAAATTGCAACTGTCTGCTAACTTTAAGTCATTAAATTAATAGTCAGTCACTATACCATGTTTTTTTCAGGGGTATTGAACGAAAACGATTACGACTAAGCCTCATGGACGCAAGAAGTACTCCAATCATCAATAGAGACTTCGGCTCTCACAAGAACTCTGAAACAAGCGTCAGTAGTGAAGATTTATTAACTTCCTCTGAACATTTGTTCAGCGCACACGACACGATAGACTTGTCTCCCGATATGAAACAATCGGACAAAGATTACGTTAGGATCTCCAAACAGGAATACGAAGAGATCAAAAGCAGAGTATCAGCTATTGAAAACAGACTGTCTAGAGAATTCACAGATGTCATACCGAGAGTACAACCTCTGCAACAAGTACAAAATGTCTATGAACAAACTTTAGAGGACGTTGCTATGTTGCACTGCCCCAGTTCCGATCATTTGGCGCGAAGGTTAAGTAAAGAACTGAAGATACGGCCCACCGAAGAAGCCAAAATAATACGATCACCAAGTGCGCGGAAAATAGGCTCAATACGACGGAGATCCAAAGAGAACATCACGAAAATCGTAAGACACAAGTCCTGGAATGTGTCATCTCAATCACAATCTAGTCAAAACACGGATAGGTTTTATCCGTACGTAGGACTAACTCGTAGAGAGCGAACTAGCACTGCCAAACCTGACTTAGCAGCGCAGAAATCAACAAATGAATGGGATGCTTCGACATCAGAACATTCGCTCAACAATGTGTCAGATTCTAGTCAGAAATATCGCTTACGAAAACGAGCTAGTCTTATACCCGACTATAGCGCTGAAAAACCTATTAGTAGAATACCGTCGCGCAGGTCCCTAAATATTACCATCAACAACAGCTGGGATAACACCGCTTCGGAAAATTCAATGAACAACACTTTAAACTCAACTGCAAAATCTAATAATAGCATTTTGGCTAGATGTTACCAAAACATAACTTGTAGGAATCGTAAGCCAAGTCCCCCACAGTCGCAACAAAAGTGGCGGAGTGCTGCGGCGTTCTTCATGGATAAAACTGGGGAATTGGAGAAATCTAGTCAGACAGGGAGACCTTCAGTAAATAAATTGCGAAGACAGAACGCTGGAGCCGTTCTTGCTAAAGCGAAGCTCTTCGAATCGAGCTCCGATAAATCCTCAGAAAGACAAGAAAAAGCCGCGCATACCGGGTTTGCGAGAAAGCCTAGAATAAGTGGTCAGCAAAACAAACCACAAAAGAGTGTGGCATATGTGAAGCCTAAAATCCAGTCTCCTGTTGTATCTCCAAATATTCCGGTCCGAGTTACAAGGAACATAGAAGTGTCAAACGTGCCTTCGAAATCGTATCGTATAAACGTTCCTAGTAACAGTAACGAATTCGAAAATTGGCGAAATGCTAGAAAGACAACGCCACCTGTAAAGAACGTCGTTTCGCCGCGAAGTATGTTGATGAAAACCCCACAAATACCAGTATTGAAGAAGCCTCTTTGTACTCCAAAGAGCTCTCGACTGCCAGCCCTTGGCAATGATCTCAGAAGGACTAATACGCCGCTGAAAGCCGTTCACATTTCTCCGAGAAGACGATCTCCACGGCAAAAGCAACGTGTGTAAGAAGGAATTAAATCAATATCTGTTGATTATTGTTTATTTATGAATCTACCTATGAGTGACATGATTTTGTAATGTTAGTAAAATGCTCGATTAGGTAAAATATTATTGTAACCAGTGGCCATTTGTAAATACAATTCTAATTTAGTCATGATTATATTAAAACGATTAACAAAAATGCTTTTATTCATCCATCATTAATTGATTCATCATTTGATTGTACTTCCAACACTTAATTTGCTAACAGACTTGTCATAATCATTTTAACTATTGTGATTGGCTGACTGAAATAACAACGGCTAATCAAATTACTTGACAGTCTGTCAGCTAAATAAGGTGTTGATTCGTTTTCCATAAAACTGGGTGTAACTATGCCATTACGTACGACTTTTATTTAGTACAGCAGTAATGTCATGTCCGTGACTACCGCAGGACCACCAACGCCAATCGCTTCCATATTTAGTAAATAATTAGTACCCCAACTGGTACTAATTAGTGCTCAAACGACAAAATTGGTACCTTAGTAGTTTTCGAGAAACTCGACTTTGAAGGTGGTCCAGCGGTAGTCACGCTCCCTTCAGCAGGACCACCATGAGCGCCGAAAAAATGCTGCAGCTATTCTAAGTATACAAATAATTAGTAGGTACCCTTAAATGTGATTCATTGCGTTAAAAAAAGCAGAACTGAAACATTTATATTTACCGAGAAATCAACGATGATAACTTTCGCGCGCTCGTTCAGCAGGACCACGACGAATGTTGATTTCAAGTTTGAGGAGCTTGTCGCTTTCCTCAAACCTGCCTGGAAAATTAGTACCTTGCAAGATAAAATTAGTGACCAAAATTCAAAATTAGTTCTTCAGTAGTTTACGAGATATACCATGCCATTGGGTGGGGTGGCGGTAGTCACGGTGTTAAATTTTCATTTCAAGATTTCCCTATTAAAAACTCTTTGATTTCTTCCCAAATTTATACAAAAATTAGTGCTCTTAAAGAAGTTATAGCGACCAAAAATTCAGATTCCTAAGTGTTGTATTTTAAGAGAAATTAGCTTTCATTACTTTTCCATACTAAATCTCCGCGTATAACCCGACCAAATTAAGTTGTCAATGGTATTGAGCAGTCTATCTATTCTCTGTAAAAATCTCACCGTGAAAACTTAGGTCAAGTGAGCTCGAAGTGAAGTGACAATAGTATATTCAATGTACTCTGTGGTGCCAATCCCTAGCATCAAGTGCAGCTCACTTCACCTAAGTTTTCACGGAATAGATTTTAGAAGATGTTCACTCGTGCACATAAATTGATGGATGTCGGAATAGTAATAACAACAGTTCAATATCTATAATTTTTATACAAACTATGTACCAAGGTACATATTAAGAAAAAAATATATCCATGGCCTGTGATACATACCTTTGTTAATAATGACTCGAATAATTATTTTCAAGTACCTACCATCTGTGTTGTACTAATTTACAAGTTACTAGAATGCAAAAATTAAGAAATAAATAAGAAATCTCCATTTCTCTTTAATGCACATGCTATTTGCACATTCTCATATATTTTTTTTTTGAGAATGTGCAAATAGCGCGTTTTTATATGATACCACATATGCCCGCCCGCCCGAGTAGCTCCACTTCGAATTTGTAAGACCCCCGTTCAGTCCGTGTAGCAAAAAAAAAAAAAAATATTTCTTTCATAATTGCAAAATAATTGGGCAAACGTCATTTAAAACTATTCCAAATTTCAAGCTGATAACATTAGTAGTTGTTCTTGAGATATCCAATTGTGACAGAAAGACGGACAGTCAGACTGAGTTGCACCATAAGGGTTCCTTTTTACCATTTTGGTACGGAAACCCTATTATTATAGATATTGAACTGTTGTTATTACTATTCCGACATCCATTAAGTGATGTGCACGAGTGTACATCTCCTAAACAGCTCAATACCATTGACAACTTAATTTGGTCGGGTTATACGCGGAGATTTAGTACCTATGGAAAAGTAATGAAAGCTAATTTCTCTTAAAATACAACACTTAGGAATCTGAATTTTTGGTCGCTATAACTTCTTTAGGAGCACTAATTTTTGTATAAATTTGGGAAGAAATCAAAGAGTTTTTAATAGGGAAATCTTGAAATGAAAATTTAACACCGTGACTACCGCCACCCCACCCAATGGCATGGTATATCTCGTAAACTACTGAAGAACTAATTTTGAATTTTGGGCACTAATTTTATCTAGCAGGGTACTAATTTTCTAGGTAGGTTTGAGGAAAGCGACAAGCTCCTCAAACTTGGAATCAACATTCGTCGTGGTCCTGCTGAACGAGCGCACGAAAGTTATTGTTGATTTCTCGGTAAATATAAATGTTTCAGTTCTGTTTTTTTAACGCAATGAATCACATTTAAGGGTACTAATTATTTGTATACTTAGATAGAATAGCTGCAGCATGCCCCCTTTTACGGCGCTTATAGTGGTCCTGCTGAAGGGAGCGTGACTACGGCCGGACCACCTTTAAAGTCGAGTTTCTCGAAAACTACTAAGGTACCAATTTTGTCGTTCGAGCACTAATTAGTACCAATTAGGTACTAATTATTTACTAAATATGGAAGCGATTGGCGTTGGTGGTCCTGCGGTAGTCGCGGACATCTCAAGTATGAGTTTTGTTTGAGTATAGGTAGGCGTTTTAGCATACTGTTTTTATAACGATCAAGCTGGTCAGCTCACCGACAACACGAACGACTCGCCTTGTGAAATGTCCAAATTTTTTAGGTAAGTCGCAATCGCCACTTAGATTTTCAGCATTATCAAGGGATAACTTATAATAAATGAAATAAAATTCCAATTATAATATTATATGATGTATATCACGGATTTTACAGTGGTATTTTCGTGTATAAACAAAATATCCAGATTTCAATTTAATAAATTAAGAACTTACTGACAATTCAATAAATAACAATTTTCACATTCAAATATATAAAGCATCGGCGCCACAATAAATTTTCGCTATATTTGACATAGAAATTGAATTGCACGATTTTGAATTTGTTTTTTATTAATAAACATAAGTCATATTCATACTGTATGTGGGGTTTCAACTAAAATATTTTCACTTATACATTTAGCGATGATCACAGATTTGAGGATTATAAAAAAGCAGATTCAGAACATACCGTGCTATGGAGAGACGATTTAACAATTCGAAACTTGCAATAGTGATTACTGAGTAATTTAGGTTCATTATAGCTTATGGGCTAACTTATCACTATCAGCACTCTGGCCGCTCACGCACGGCGCTTTCCAGTTCCTAACATTGCTTCTCGATCGATATCAATACCAAATTTAAATTAACAATATAATAAAATATCAATTGTACCTAAGATCTTTTCCAATTAAATACGCACATTCGTTCTTAATTTGCATCTTAATATACACTAACGGGCCGCGTAGGCGGCTAATGATATCTCCGGACTATCTACTGGCTCACAGGCAGTGCTCTTTACATGAAGCGAGGCCGGCCGCATGCGCGCGGCCCCGGCCTTCCATCTGAGCATAACGTACGTAATTCCATAATTAAACATACATGTTGTGATCAATAATAAAAATATAATGATACAAATACATTAATTACTACATTTTTCGATTATTGTGTGACATAAATATTTACAAAGCGCATCAGGAGCGCCAAAATAGTTAGGCGAGGCAGACTCCTAAACGAGAGATTAATAAATGCGCCGCGCCATGCGTCCACGAACTGCGGCGACGACGGCCTCCCACGCCACTACACCAACTAAACTCAAGTACAAGTATCTTTATTAACTAAAACATCTGACCAATTAACTTTATTGTCAGGAGAGCTAAGGAATAAATGCCCCAAAATAAAAATGAAATCGTATAGTCAAAAAGTTAAAATTATATGGATTCATTATATTACAAAGTTATCCTGACTGTCACAGTCGCTGGATCGACAATTATTACATAACTAAATATCGTAGATTTTTTTTGAGAAACAAAAACTAATTTACTTCCCCTTGATTATGAAACTAGTAGATACTATAATATATAAGCTACTACCAGTACATCTTATAAAACGAATAACATTATTCTAAATATCAATGTGATCTCTCGTTATTATGGTTTACGATTACAATTTGGGAATGCATGATACTACTCGACAAAATACAATAATTATTAAGTACCGATGATTAAAAAAACTTCCTACATATACAGATAGCGTAACAATGTCCGAAATATGATTAGTTTCGTCAACTATAAAGTACAAAGATGAAAATACATTATATCAGCCGGATACACGTGTGCGAGCGGGAGCACACTGGCAGCGACTCCCTAACGAGAATATACAATACCAAGTTTTAGATAATAAAAATAATTGAACTAGAAGAGGGCGAGTCGCGACTCGCGGAGACAAATAACTACATTAAAATTGGCGGCGAATAACGCCTAAAAATAAATAAAAGAAATATAGTTTTCCGACGAATACTGATATCCGACGCTAGCAGTGCGCGGTGGGCGGTATGGCGGGGCGCTCAGTTCACCATGAGCGTGTGCGACTCCATGGGCGCGGCCGAGTCGTACAGCGTGTCCGTGTCCTGCGTGGGCTCGCCCTGCAGCTGGCACTGGTTCGACAGCGTGCCCGCGCCGCAGTCGCAGAAGAATCTGAACACACCAAATTATGTCTTACTCACTTGTAACATGGAAGGAGCTTACCAATTACCTCAAAGACAATTTTTATAGTTCGCATGCGTGCTACCCGGTCCCAAAGTAAAGAAGTTCAGGTAGCTGCATCCATTCAGTAGTTCCTGTTGACTTTAGGGACTTTACTAGAATGAAAATAATGTGTTGTTACCTGTCATGGCGGATAAATTCTACGTCGTGTCCGGAATGGCACGTTTTGATACAATTGACGCAGATTGCGTTACGGTCTGTGGTGTTGCAGGTCTGGCACCTGAAATTGAAAATAAAGATTTGATTAAAACTAAAGACCAGGCAACTAATACTAACATGATGATGTAGATGGGTGAATTTCCATTAACATCGTGTCTTCTTATTTGTAAAATATTAACTCAGCTGTAAATGAATGATGCATTTCATTCATTCACAGCTGAGTTAATATTTTGTTCCGATCCCAGTATGGTGTAACCAGACTCGATAAATCGAATGAACCCCAAGATTTGCACTAGCCCCTGAAGCTTCATGTTGCGTGGTGCTACAGAGGTCATTGCATATCAAGGAGTAGACCGGGAGGCGCGGTAATGGTAGTACACGTGCCCTCAGGATATTGGAAATAAAAAATAAAGTGGATATTAAAGCAATCAAATGTAAATCCACTATCCTTTTTGTAACTAAACACGAAACTATACACTATGTGCCTCGCAACGCCTCACGTCATACTAAATACATAACATGACGCCTGTTTTCTGCGAGGGGTTAGGTAGAGCTGTAGAGAATACCCTCATTTCGTAAGTTACGTTTAAGCCCCATATAATACGAGCGAGTTGCAAACTACGTACCTATAGAAATCGTGCATCGGGAAGGAAGTGTAAGATGAGATTTTGTACAGGCACTGTCCACCGCCCACGGCCTTCTCCACTGCGTCCTGGTTGCTGAAGATTTTGTTGCCCCTGACTAAGGGCGACACGCCCGACGCGAGACACAGACCTGCATGAAGATATACAAAATTAGTTTTAGATAATAATCAACTTGGTTAATATTTCAATGGGTGGAGAAAGTGAAAGATGATTCTCATGGAATTATTGTAGCTAACATTTTCTGTTCTAGTAAAGTTAGGAAGTTATGCAGACATTTTCTTAAGAAATTTGAATGGCCCACCGTTATTTCAAAGCAGTTTCTTACCTCCGAATCTGTTATTAAATATCTGGTTATGTTCCAGTGTGGCGGTGGCGTTGTTAGTAATTTCGACGCCGGCCGCGAGTCCGTCGAAGATACGGTTGCGCCGCAGCACCGGGTGACTTTGTGTCGAGATCAGCACGCCCGCCTGGGCGTTGCGAAATATATCGTTTTCTTCGAGAACACCCTGTGAGAAAACATAAGATATTTTATACTCTGGGAGTAGCTTATAAACACAAGCTTATTATGTTGACGGATACACTAGGACGAGTTAGACTCCATCAAAAGATTAACAATTCTTGCGGGTAGTTGATTATTTACATTTCTTTCTACCAATCATACCGACAAGATCATTTAATTGTCTTTGACGAAATGTCGGGAAGGGATCATGTCCTATTGAAGGTTTACACTGACGTAGCTTCTAAGTTTTTAGTGTCATCTTTTAGGAATTTAGCTATACAAACAAGTTGCTAAAGGCACAAACAAACAACAGCACAACACTCACCTTCCCCCCATTAAAAATACAAATACCCCCATCGCGCCCATCGAATATCTTATTTCTCTTGAGCGTTGGGTTGGAGTCAGTCTTTATCCACACTCCGGCCATAGCGTTGTCGAAGATCTCGTTTTGTTCCAGCAGCCCCAGGCCTCCGTTGTACACGAGAACTCCCCCGTTCTGGCCGCCCCATATCTTGTTGCCCCGGATCACCGGGTTGCTGCCCGTCCGTATCTGGACGCCCGAGTACAGGTGGTTGAAAATGTCGTTGTCTTCTAGTTTTCCATGGCCGTTGTCGTAGAAGTATACTCCGACCTGTAGGAAAGGTTGTTTGATACTTTCAAAAGAATCCTAAATCACCGTAATATGACGAATTAGAAAAAAAAATTGTATGTTTCTAATTATACACACCACTGTGTAATACTTATAAACGCTAGTTTTCTTAAAAAACAATGCTCCTTCTTTAATGAGATTTTAGTAAATTTTCTTTCAACATCACATAATTTCTTGTATATTCTGATTTCTGGAACATACCTGTTTCCCCGAATGTATACGGTTGCGTCGCAGTACAGGCGTGGAGCCCGTCGTGATCCACACGCCAGCGAGCGTGTTGGCATACACCTCGTTCTCTTCGATCAGTCCCTGGCCCTTCTCATGCACATAGATACCACCATGTTGGCCATGGTGGATCTTATTGTGCCTGACTATCGGATCACTATTTGTACGTATCTGTAATTGGGATATAAATATAAAATAGTAGTATGTTTTGACGTGTGAAGACAGTACCTTAGCCATTCAGTGTGGTGGCTGTAAGGCAGTACACGATGGCGCATGGCTACACTTCAAGGTTCATTTTTCTACTTAGGCGCTAAGCAGACGATGGACAATTTGGAATCGTATGATTTATGGGCACGTAGGACAAAATTCCACGACGATTTCTATACAGTTCCAAATTGTTCGTCGTCTGTTCAGCGCCTTATTTACAAGACATTGATCAGTTTGTACGAAAAGTGGCGTTATGAAAACCGAATGCGGAATTTTTCGGGGAAAACAAAAAAGAGTTTACTCCCAAAAGGTTTGGAACTCATGCAAATAAAAGCTGTTACATCATTGCCTGCACCCCTCATACAATGGGGGCCTGATTGTGGGTACCTTGGGCTGTCGGAATCATACTGTCAGATTACTAACATGCGAAAACAAAACAATCCAAAACAAACAAAATCGGAAGTTTTATTGGGTTTGGTTGAACAGTCAGGAATAAAAATAGTATAAAGGTCAGATAGAACTGACACCATTTAAATACAGTACTGCTAAACTTGGCATCACAATATAGGTTGTGTTATTCTAAACTTTGTTAGTATGGCTTGGGATTTAATTTAGCCAGAACTAAAATAGTCAAAACTTTCGATTTAGTCTAGGACATTTTTGTCGAGACTGCTTTATTCCAATAGGGTTGACTTGTGAAATTTCACCCTTATTCTCGGATAACAAAATGGAAATAAATCAAGATTTCCCAATTTATACTAATATTATAAAGAGGAAAGATTTGTATTTATTGTATGTAACAAATAAACTTAAAAACTACTGGACCGATTTGAAAAATTCTTACAGCAATGGATAGCTACATTATCAGCAAGTAACATAGGCTATATTTTATCCCCATACTCCCACGGGCACGGGAACTACGCGGGTGAAACCGCGTGACGTCCGCTAGTGTATAATGTAGGACATTCATTTAAATGCCAGTTTGTTTCACTATTAATTTAGCGTGCGTTGGTCATCGTATCATTACCACATCAACCAGTCTTACCAAGGGGTATCGTATTACCCAGTTACTGGGTTGTGGAGGTAGTCGCTCCATGTAAAATACTGGTATTCAGCTGCATCCGGTTAGACTAGAAGCCGACCTCAATATAGTTGGGAAAAGGCTAGGCAGATTGATTGGTCATGGTGTCATTAGCAATGTGACAAATGCTCAGGTGAATGTTCAAGCTATAACTCGGTGACTGTAAATGAAGTAACAGTAGTGCTGTAAGTCAAATGCCTACTCTACTATGATGTTGTGATTTTTAGCGTCTAGTTTTCTAACCTTTCTGTTTTAGACAACAACGGAAGTGTCTACTACTAGTCTTGTGGAGCTACATAATAGCTCAATCCAACCGATGACTGAATTTTAATTATATCAGGACAAAATAAACTGACGCCTTACCTGTATACCAGCTAAAGCATTTCCATAAATATTATTGTGCTCGATCAATCCGCGTCCCTCGCCGAAGATATATACCCCGCCTTGATGTCCGTTGTATATTTCATTGCGCCTGATGGTAGGGTTGCTATTAGAGGTGATCCAGACCCCAGCAAAGTTGTTGGAGTGTATCTTATTGTCTATGAATTGGCCCAGCCCTGATTCATGTACGTATATGCCACCAGTTTGTCCGTGGTGAATCTCACAATGAACTACGGTGGGATTAGCGCCAGCTTTTACTTCAAAACCAGCGATTCTATTGTTGTGGATGTCGTTTGCTTCGAAATAGCCCTGTATAATTAAAAAACATTTAGACTTTGTGATAGTTCTCTGAAACTTTGGTTTCGATGAATTAACATTAATTTCTTGATTTGAATGTTAGCATAGCTCTTGGTCGACATTTGAATCAAGCAATGCAAATCACTATCTAAGAATCACTCATTGTTGCTTACCAGGCCATTTTCAAAGGTGAATATCCCGACATCCCTGCCATGGTGTATATGATTACGGCGCATGATAGGGTTGGCGAAGTTCTTCACCCATATCCCGGCTAGCGCGTTCCTTGAGATCTCGTTGTCTTGGTATGCGCCCTGCGCGTAGTCGGTGACGTACAGTCCTACGTTCTCGCAGTCGCTGATGTCACAGTGCTTGATCACAGGGTTCGCGCCCGCACCGCTCACACATACAGCCGCTCCGACTGTAGAACGAATTTATTTTTATTCACATAATAACAAAAGCTGTTTCTGGTTTAGGCAACCAGAAATGAGTAAAGGAGTAATAAGTTGATGTGCATTACTGACTCACCAACACTAGCGCTCCGTATGATGCAGTGATCCACGGTAGGCGAGCAGTTGTCGGACACTTCCAGACAATAATGCTTGTGGTGCTGCATAGTACTGGTCGCATCGGGAGAAAACTTGAGCGTCATGTGACCGGCGTACGCGCGGTTTGCACCCTCGGCAAACGTCAGTGTGGACTCAGCCTCGCGCTCCAGAACCACGGATTCAGCTACATTGCCTGGGGCACAACCTGGAGGAAATGTAGTGTTAGTATGTGAAGGCATCGTGGTAGTGCTTACTGCAGGCAGCAGTGTTCATGTTTGCCGCTTGGTACTTGAAAACGGTTATAAAAACATTAGGTATTTTTGGGAACTGTCAGTCACAACTAGAATATTTTTTTTGGCAAACTTTGTTTTTTGCATTACTATTTTTCGACTTTACAATCTTAGGAGAGAGCTTATTTCTTAACTGAGGCTGATGCCTTGAAATATTTTTGTTTCAATCAGGCATGTTTACATAATATTAAATAAATAAATTTTTGTGTAATCATTACACTGAACTTGTTCTTTTAATCAAGTTAATGCTGTTACAAAAACGCAAGGCTTTTAATATAGAATACTATGTGTTAAGATCCCAGCATATTCCGGCTGTCTGAAATGTATAGATATTACTAGCTGCCCGCCCCGGTTTCACACGGGTAGCACTTAGTACTTTTCTTAACTACCTACCCTATCTATCCTATCTCTCAAGTTGGATCGAACTGCACATGGTGTGCAAATTTTATTATAATCGGTTAAGTGGTTTAGGAGTCCATTGAGGACAAACATTGTGACATGAGATTTATATATATTAAGATTAATTAAAGTCACTTTTCGTGTCTGTCTGTGTGACTGTATTGTAAGGTGTCTCACCTATAAGCTGCACATCGGTGTCGATGGCCAGACACTCCTCCTGGTAGAGGCCGGCGTGCACGAACAGCAGCGCAGGCGCGTGCGGCGCGGGCGCGCGGCGGCAGGCGCAGGCGGGCGCGCCGCACGCGCAGGCGCCGGGCGCCGCGCACGCGCCCGCCGCGTGTGCCGCGTGTGCCGCGCCCGCCGCGTGCGCCGCGTGCGCCGCCGTGTGCGCCGCGCCGCCGCCGCGCTCCTCCACGTACTCGAGGCCCGCCTAGCCAGATCGTTCTTTGTTAATTGGTGCTGACGATTTAGTGAGTAGGAATGTTGTGTTGTGAAATCTTGGGTCAAAAAGATAATGACTGCACATGAAAACGACGTAAACCAGAGCCAATTGTCAGAAATTCTCGAAAATACTGAAAACCACAAGTCTGTGGCAACTTCACTTTCAACCTACTCATATTTTCAATGGTTATGTATGAGTTACACGAACGACGACAATTTTAGACAAAAAAAAATCTGAAGAAGCATCTTAATTTACCTGTAATACAGATTTTTTTATTTCTACAACTCACCCTAATTGTGTTATAATGTTTAATACGTGAGTCCTTCTTGGGACGGTAGTTGGGTCGCACGTGAATGCCGTAGTAGAGCTGCCTGAAGCTTTCCTTCCAAGGGTTGTCGGCATCGCACTCGTCCGGCGCGACGAACTCAAACTGGCACGGCGCGGGGTGCATCAGTGGCATGTCGTACTCAAACACCGATTGGTACAAACTTTTCCTGCAGAAAGAGTACGAAAATTTTAAAAAATTCTTTCATATTTGACTTCAGTATAATTTTCAATTTCAGTACAATTTGAACAAAATAAATCATGATCAGCAAGCATGATGGACAAGACGATGGACCGTATGATCCAGCTTGTCTCAAGCCTAGTTACAAAATGATTAACACACTCCGAGTAGTCACTTGGAACGCGTTGGCTTGACGGACCGTCGTCAAGACTTTCAAACATTCCTTCAAATTGAAAATTCAAACATTCCTTCAAATAGAATTGGTTCTCTGCCTAGATCTCACTTCGCTATACAAAATTACACAGTGTACAATACAGATCATCTATCAGGAAATAGTCACGGCGGAACCGCAGTAATTATAAAACATTATGAACTGGAAAAATACCATACATATAAAATAAAAGTTACGTCAATAAAAGTAGTGATCAATGGTAAGTTGAGACAACCTATTGTTCACCCAGACACACGATAACAAAAGATGACTACAACACGTATTTCTCGTCCCTTCGCTCAAGATTTATATGTGGTGGGGATTGGAATGCAAAACACACATACTGGGGCTCACTATTAATAATCACACATCGTGGAAAGCAACCACATGGTACAGTGCAAAATCTATTAATCGAATGCACGAGTTCACGTGAACCAACATACTGGACAACAGATCGAAGTAAAATTCCTGACTTAATTGACTTCTATTTAACTAAAAACATAGAACGAAACTACATGACTACTGAAACGTGCACAGATCTATCCTCTGACCGTACGCCAGTCATATTGAATGTGAGCTCATCAGTGGTATTAATACAACCTGCAGAAAGGAAGAAATCCTGCAAGATGACAATGCAAAGTACTTGGGCATGAACCTGAATCGAAGGCTGACATGGCAAAAACATATATGGACAAAGCGGAGGCAACTAGATTTAAAACTACACAGTATGTAATGGTTAATAGGACGCCACTCACAAATGAGCACACACAGCAAGTTGACAGTCTATTAAGTCATCTTGAAACCAATATGGACCTATGGCATACAGCTTTGGGGTACGGCCAGCAACAGCAATATAGAGATACTGGAAAGATCCCAAACCAAAACACTGAGGACCATCTTTAACATCTCTCAATACATCAGTAATAAGAACATATAAATCTTGACTTAAATGTACCAACTGTCAAAAAGAAGATGGCAAAATATAGCACCAACTACCAGAAAAGACTCAAATCACAAAAATGAGCTTGCACTCAGACTGGTTGAAGGCCTTGATCTCCACGATCAAGGCCTTCAACATAGAAGATTCAAGAGATGTAGTGTCTCAACCCTATAAGATTCATCAGGATGGAATGATACACCTACCTGAGAAGTGTCTCACCAAGCTAAACAGCCTAAACAGATACATGTATCAGACAGAGCAGTGGCTTATTGTTGTGTTCAACAGATTGCCGCAGTGCAGAAAGAGAAAAAAACTTCTGTATAAAAAGTATAATCAAATTAACTTGGTTCTAATTACTAGTAGAGAATAGAACCAAGAAAATTGTTGGCTTAGCAGAATTCACCAGAGTTCAATGAATGCTTTAATAAACAAGCTAAAGTACAAGCCTGGTTTTGATTAAGCTGCCGCTAAACTTTTGCTGGGAACCCATAGATCAGTAACTATAGTTAGTTACTTTCTGCCACTTTAGAACTAGAAGAGACTTTCGATAGCAAGAAAATACTACTGTACTTACCCTAACAAGGTACTGTTATGTACTTATGTTCATCCATTCATAATATTAATGAATATTGCAAAACCTAAGACATGTTTCTAAACATTCGCAACACCACTTTCTACAATGACTTTCATATAAAGGCCTACTTTTGCAAGAATGTAATGTCAAGAATTAAAAAAAAAGACATATAACGTTACCATAGTTCAGTGTCGTTAGCAATCGTGTTGAATCGCTTGCAGACTTGTGCGACGCGACAGAGGTCCCGCTCCGTCAGGTGTGATAAAATACACAGAAGAACTTCATCAGGCAGCTCGTACTGCAAGTACTGTGATACATTGCACACATCCACTCCTTGAGATAAAGATCTGTGTGGGAAATATAATTTTTTTTGAACATTGATAGCATAAATCACTAGGAAGTTGTATCTCTGTTTAAAAGTGTACATGCATAAAGGTTAAGGATGTAAAACATGAGCTTTTTGAGTTGTTATGATGTTTCGTTTTTTGTTCAGCAACATCTGCAGGTGTGCAACACATGTCACAATTTTTTTATGCCAATTTGTTGCAGTGCACTTTGATATTTTTTTGTTTGAATAGATTACAATCTTGTATAGATGGTTCAGAGACATTAAGTAAAGAAACATATAAAAATCTGGTTAACTATGTTAGTGTACTGACGTTCTAGGCCTCTTCCTGGCAGGTAGAGAGCATGCGCCCGAGGGTCCGGGCTCGTGGTAGGCAGGCGGCGACTTGCGGCGCAGGTCGTAGGGGCTGTGGTGTCCGGGTGTGCTGGCCGGCGCGGCCGCGGGCACGGGCGGCGCGCCGCCGCCGCCGCTACCGCTCGCGCCCGCGCACGCCGCCGTCGCCGCCATCGCGCTGCCCGTCACGTTGTTGGGGCAGGGGACTGACTCACATGGCTCGCCTGGAATTAAATGATAAGTGAGTTTTAGTCATGTGAACAGAAGATCGAAAACCATGTCCAGCTGGGAGCTCACCCCAGGCCATGGCTAAATTGAAAACATTGAGCTCAATCATAACTGTGCAGATTTTTTGACATAAACATAACTGACATTATGATTAAGGTAACAATAACACTTGTTTTGCATTTCAGTGACATGATTGCTGATTAAACTGAACGCGATCAGTACTTCTAAACCGCATTGAAGATGTGTCAGTGTCAGTGTTCCAGAACAATTTTGACACTGACGGTTCTTGAATGTATTTTACACATGCAGAACACGTTCAGTTTCATTCACCCTTAGTCTTAACTTTCTAAGTAAAGTTTTAAGTATATTTTTGTTTACCAACCAGAGAAGATTTGTAGTTTCATTAAATATTGTACACAAATTAACATTCTTTTTTCCTTGTAAAACAGTTACATTACATTGAAAGTTCAATAAATCTACATAAAAAAGACATAGAATTAGCTTTAAACTGTGTAGTATAATTTCATTAACATCCTATGTAATTTATATAGTAGAAAGTAAACCTACCTGAAATTAACATTGTAATAATATCATGAAAACCCCTTCAAATGTTGTGTTATCTACTTTATGCAAAGTGCAGCAGTCTGCAGTTTTCATGACCAGTTTCATGGTACTACTAAGGTTAGAACATGTGTTTACAATTACAAACAAACCACTTATTAGTTTTTTATGGGACTTATAAGTCATTTGAAAGTACCAACAATTATCCTGTTTTATTGATAAACATTACCGAAACAATTACCTAATCACTGATAACTAAGACTGAAATTAGTTAATCAATTGATTTAATTTGTATATAATTAAAGTTGGTATGTGTATAAACACAATGTTTACTGATCCTATTCATAAATTCCCACATTCTTATAGCCAGTATAACAAATTCACATGCTCTGGTTATTAAAACAAAATATCTAAATCAGGCCTCAGTACACTTTGCAACAGCTATGTATTAGAAAGTAGTTTAAGTAGTTTGATGTGTTGCCAAAACTTTTGACCTATTTAAGATTTGGATGTTAAGAGGTGTGCAAAATTATCTTCTTAATTGTGAACAGATAATATTATACTTAACAGTAATTTTTTGTGTAGTGAGAATTGGCTAATATTGTGTTATAATGAGTCACTAGCAAGAATGCATGCTTATATGTAATGAATGTACCTACGTAGTTAAATTGAAACAAACAATCTATTACATTGAATTTCAAGTGTTGTGACTAATATTTTGATTACTTCATGTGTAAATGATTTTTATTGAGAATTAAATGAGTTTAGGCTGTTGTTTTCTACATCTAGGTACTGAAGTTAAATTTTTAAGCTCATTATTTTAATATAATTTATTATTATATCAAGTCGCATGGCTGACCTTACAATGTTGGTGTCATTTTATATGCTGAATATATTAATTGTTTCGAGTTCATTATTCATATTTATCATAGTTTAATTTAAGTAGTGCAATATCCACCAATAACCTAAAACATTTCCTTATCATATTAACATCATTACAAATGTTTTCATGTTGTATACTACATGCATCAATAAACCCCTGACAACATTAAAGTTTGTTCATTCAAAACTGGTATTCATTAACAAAGCTTGGAGGTTATTATGCAAAAATATCAGTACTAAATTGTACTTCCTTATATCTTTCTGTCCTTCACAATTAGCCGTATATTAACTACCTATTTATAGTTTACAGTAATGTTATTCACAAGGATTTCACAAATTATTTGTATAACACATGTTTGATCATGAGAACAAAGATACATGAAATTTTTAGGCATAATACATGATTTGGATTGAATTTACACAACACCTATTTAAAGTTATTAATATATTGTACTATCTATTTATTAGGTTTCATTCTTTGAAAAAAAAAAACATTAACTGGTTTCAGAATGAGAAACCTCAAGATTATTGGCTTCATACAAAAGTTCAATAACCACAAAGGGAGCAATAATGTCACACAAGTTCACAATGATTTTGGTGAAATAAAATGATAACATAGTCCATAAACAAAATCATTGTGAACTTGTGTAAGCAAGATTAGAATCTAGCTTACAGTGTCCATTTTAAAGTGTTCATTCTAGATTTTGACAGGATTCAATGTCATACAGATACACTTTTTTTTTGGTTGAGCAGCAATAAAATGGGTATGAGGCAAAAAATAAACAAGTACTCGACACTGTAGTTATGTGTGAGAACTGAAATGAAAAAAGTTTCGTAACTCTTCACAAATACACATCGACTCTTCGCCTATGTATCAGAACAGCTGTTTCGTCATTCTGTGTAAAATAAGTTTTCATCTAGCAAATCAATACCCATATTGCGCAAAATGTCACTGAAATGCGCTATCCGATATCATCATGAAACTTTGGATGTATGGAAATAAGAATTTACATGTCAATCAACGTTCGAGGAACAATGATCGAACAATTCAAAATTCAACACCAAGCTCCAACATTTTCGTATAAAATGGGAATGTCAAATCTATAATACAGTTGCATAAATTAGCCATTACTACACTACTTAACAACTTCCAAATGCATTTACGTATAACTCAGAGTTACATGATCAAGGAAATATGAATAACGAAGCATTTCTAAAGATCGGGGCGACTTCGGCCGACCCGGATTACTTACTCGATTGTGTCCTAGAAGGTAGTGGTATTCGATGTCCGCCTTTTCTCCGCGATCTACGAACGTAAGAACGCGAAGAGGAAAACGAGGCACTAGGCATTATTTCTTTTAACACTTATTTTCACTAGAATTCAGCCCTAAACAAAGGAGACACCCGCACCAACACCGTCGGCCATTTTCTGTTTAGATTAGATTGGGCAGACAAACGGGAAACAGAGATTATACCACATTGATTATTACTAGATGAGAGTTCTATTGTTATATAAATATCACACTAATCACTGACACTAAAATTATGATATTAAACTGATAATAATCATTATCTGAATAAATTATGATGAAAATTCACACTACCCTCAAGCGATGGGCGACTCTCAGCAAAACATGGCGGATTTCGGATTAACATGGCGACCGATCACAGTGCCATCTACGAAATAACAAGCAATGTTTTTTTTTTACTTATTGGCGCGTTCAAAATAGCATCGTTCTAATAATACTTGTATGATGCCAAATTGTCAAAAATAAAAATAAAGCTTAGTTTGGTAAAATGTTTTATTTTTCAGTTTTTAGTTGTAGTAGCTATCCTACACTACTCGGTAAATAACAGTGACAGGAAGTTATTATAACATCATCAAAATAAATAATAGGTGGAAAAAATGCGTATTTTGAAGCGAACTCAAAAACTACGCAAGCAATGAACTACCAAATAAAAAAATATTTTCAAAATCGGTCCACGATTGACGAAAATTTCGATGAACATGCATAATTTTTTTTTTACAGGCGAATTGAGAACCTCCTCTTTTTTTGTGAAGTTGGTTAAAAAACCGTTTTCATGTTTCGGTCTTCTCGACGACGACATCATCTGGCTTTCATAATATTGCCACGAACACGATCGTAGTTTTATTTTAGGTAAGGTATAAGTGGTTTTTGTATAAGGTTTTTTGGCACGTGGTCACAATCGGAACTAACGACAGCAGCTTGTTTTTTCAATACATTTCACAAAACCATTACTGTGCGTTTGCACTGGCGAAACATTCACAACGAAACATGTTGGAATCTCTATTTTCTGTCAATTTTCCATACAAAGTTTGACAGGCACTAGAGAATTCAACATGTTTTGTTGTGATGTTTCGCTAGTGCGAACGCATAGTTATGCAAATGTTTACCAACATCCATCGAGCGCCAGAAGATCCTTTGACAAATGTACGATGACTCGAGGCTAAGTAACTGTCAGACGGGTAGGTATAAATAATCTGCGACGCTAAGCAAGCAAAGCTGGGCTTTCTGAGCTGCGACTAAAGACTACAATTTATAGCGCGTAGCTACGACCCTTCTGCGACTAGTTCATAAATGACTAATTGACCATTATTCGTACAAAAATATCCCTTCATCTCCAATTCTCCATGCCTTTAAATTGCCTCCTCAGAGTAAGTTAAGCCAATGGTGACGGTTCTCCTTGTCCTAGTCATCATCAGCAGCCTAGCCTTTTTCTCAACTTTGTTATGGTTGGCTTCCTTCCAGCCTAACCGGATGCTGCTGGATACCTGTATTTTACATGAAGCGATTGCCTATTAAAGCTGACCTCCACAACCCAGTAACTGGGTAATACGGATACCCCTTGGTAAGACTGGTTGTAAGACTAACGTCCTTATCCTCACGGTTAGAATTTGGTTAAAAATAAACTAGAATATCAATAAATTTTGAGGTGAATAATAGATCATGATCACTTACACTACTACTGTTGCCGGTTGGTGGGTTTGCACTGGCGAAACATTCACAACAAAACATGTTGAAATCTTTACTTTCTGTCAATTCCATACAATGTTTAAAATTGATTTTAATATGTTTTTGTGAATGTTTCGCCAGTGCAAATGCACAGTAAGGTAGTAAAAAGCCCTAAGGTCTGTTTTCATAAGGTTAGGCCAAACAGGCCGAAGGTTGTGGAGGTCAGCAGAAAGTAACTCAATATAAAATATTCGTATTGAGTGTATTTTCTATACAATAGTAAATTAAGTCATGATCTGCTTAGCTTTTTCCCAACTATGTTGTGGTCGGCTTCCAGTCTAACCGGATGCAGCTCAATACTAATACGGCTCGAGCTCAATAATAATAGGCTTCTAACTACACGTAACGACTGTCAAAGATCTACAAATGACAGCCGGCATTAATGAGGCACGGAGGGGTCTTGGTCTGTAAACATGGTCACCCATCTACGGACCAACTGCGGCAAGCATACCTTAATCTGATCGATCGACCCGTGCGACTGTTATTACTTAACCACAAGCCCCTCAGTAAAGTTAAGTAGTAAAAAAAGTAAAGTTTTCTCTCTGTTGGATAAGATACTCTTTATGTCGCAGATCGTCATCATTCTGTCACTCAAAAGTTTTGAAACAGAGTTATTAGTTCATTGTTGTCTTATTATACAAAATAGGCAAATACTTCTATGGTTGTATCCGTTCTTTAATACAATTCATCGTCGCGCGTTTGTATTCCCGAAGATAGCTGATGATTTCTAATGCTTGGACACGAAACCGAACCTTACAATTTTATTTTTTACTGATTGCAAACTAAACCAAATGTCATCACTCAGCAGTCACTTAAATTCTGTGGCAGTCACGGTTTATATTCTGTGGCAGTCACCACAGAATATGTATACACTACGAGGCAGTCACTCACTGACACAATCAGTTGAATCTGAGGCCGCATTCCCAGTTACGCTAAAAGTGATAATATCGCGAATCCGACCAAAGGAGATGTCCGCTTTTTGTAGGGACGTTGGTTTTTTATTCCGAGAAAAATCTAACCAGCATCAAACTACATCTAAATAAAAACTATAAAATATGGACCTAGGAAACACTGAAATAATAAACTATAAGTACAAATATTTTATTTGTTGATGGCAACTATGACAAATAAGATATAAATTGATACACGGAACTGTCATTACTGTCAATCAATTGACAGTGATGACAGTAACATGTGTCAATTTTGACAAGATTACTATATATGACATAAATTGACACATAGTACTGTGAGCACTACGCTTGTGAAGAGGTACCCGGGATAGTATTTAAATTACAGAACTTTGGGTTTTAAACCGTAATTATATTTAATCATTGATACAATAATAAATAACACGCACGAGCGGCGACTGGGGGCAAACTAGTTTCCTTTTTATCGACAAGTGAAAACTAATACAAATCCTAATACATATCTTGACAGATTGTTCGGATGCCATAGCATTCATGCCAGCCTGTGCAACATGGGGTTATATCTCTAAAACCTCACAGTACTGTCATTACTGTCAATGAATTGACAGTAATGCCAGTAACATATGTCAATTTTGACAAGTTTACCATTTTATGGGGTGTGTTCGCTATATTATAAACTAGATAATTAGAAAGGTTTGTTCGTTTTAGGAGTAAATTCTTACTAAAATAAAAAAGATTTTTCTCAAAATTGGAGGTCTTTAAAAATGTATGATATAGTTAGAACCACTAGGTTTTGGGATGTCTATTCAAATATATTTAATTTATTCTGGTTAGAATTCTTGAATAATAAAAAACTATTTTAGGACATGTCCTCAAAATATAAGGTAGTACAAAATATAAGGGCTATTGAGTAATTCGCGAAATTATCACTTTTACTCAAAAATGCATGTAATGTGGTCATTATTTTGACAACCTTGTTTGAGCAAAGTCGACCTTGCCGTTCTGTTTCAAGGAGCGGTCGGCAAAGTTTTGCTGGTCGCTCTAACAGGCCGGCAAAACATTGCCGGCCGCTATTTTGACGTTTTAACCTTTTTAAAAAGCAAATGCAAAAAGATTTTATTTAAAACACAGCTGTTTGTTTTATAGAGATAGGTACAAAAAGATTTTATTCCATATTTAGCTGTATAGTTCCAACTACCATTGTTAAAAAAAAAACAAAGAAGTAACAAAAGCGCGGTTTAGCGAAAATTTTATTTTTATTTAGTGACTTTTTTGCGTAATAAATGAAGAAATAATACAGCAGTCAAACACCGCATTAAAATTATCGTAAACTATTAATAATATCAAGCCGGGAAAGTCGGTTTTGAATTTTAGTAACTGTACTTTTCATAATTGTCATTTTAATTAAATTTCTAGATATATATTTTATTGAAATTACTTGCTGGTTTTATTTAGATTAGGTACTTGTATTTTTGAGTAAAGCACTATACAAGCCTTGGCCCACTATGACTGCTTCGCTGGTCACGCTATGATTGCCTCGAGCTAGCCTAGCTACGCTCTAGGCCTTCCAGCTTGGCCATCATTGCAGCCCTTGCTGTCCTCGCTGTAAAGGCCTCGACCTACGGCCTCGGCCTTTATCTCAGCTCGTCCATCAAGTGCTGCACGCTGACCGCGGTGTGTCGGCCTGGAGCTGCGCTACGCTGCGCTGTTGGCCATCATCAGCGCGACCAGCAAAGTAGTCATTATAGACCGCGGCAGTAATGTACTATTAGCGTAACTCGGAATGCAGGGGTTATCAGTCATTGAGGCCGCATTCCGAGTTACGCTAAAAGTGATAATATCGCGAATCCGACCAAAGTCCAAAGTCACAATGGGGTTAAAAACTGAAAGCTCATAGCAGATGGCAGCACGGTTGTGCGTCTTTAGTCCGCCATTGTTGTTTATGTTTTCACTGTTGTGTCGATATTGTATATACGAAAACTAGACAAAAATGTATGCGATTTGGAGTGTAGTACAACTAAAAGCGGAGTTATGGAAAAGAGATGCGTCTACCACGGGTAAAAAAGCAGCTTTAGTGGAAAGGTAAATAAATAATGACCATTTTTTAATTGATAGATTGTTTTGTTTACATTATTTAAAACTCCTTTTTTTGTTGAAGACTGGAGGCATACGACGGGAATAACTTGATCAGAGTTGAATAAGAGCTTGAGGATGATAACCCTAACATTCCTGCCCTGGAAAAGTTCAGGGATGTCAATTCTAGCACTGATCTTCCAGCGCTATCTAAAACCCACATTCAAACGTTTGCTGAAAGGTAAGTTTTCATACAGTGATCAACTTATGATGCATTCACTACTTCCTTTGTGAGTTCAACTATTAAAAAAAACGTGTAATATACCTACTTAATTTAATGTTAATATTATTTCAGGTTTCAAATATCTCCTAAAGTGAAAATCCTCTATGAAAATAGGAGCTTGATCAAGCTAATGATCGTAATCATGCTTATTTTCATGCACAATGCAAGGCACAAATGAAAAGATTAATGAATAAGACTGGTATGATAATTATGTGAAAGTCATTGTGAATGTGCAGGTGGAAGTGGCTTGGAAGCACACTGTAAACATATCTTCACAGTCCTCCATGGTATAGAGGATATAGTATGTACAAAGATTACAATTACCTATGCATAAAGTATGCACAGAAAAATTAATGATGTTCAAACAACATCATTTTATACCGAGTATCTCCAACCAGCAATTTACGATAAATACTATGATACTGTAATAAAACCAAATTAATATTATATACAATGTTTTATTTATCTCCTTATACACAATGCATATTACATAATACATTCCCTAAAGTTACAGCACATAAGACAAACAAAAAATATCTTTGATGCGAGGGGCACAAAATTGTGATGTTTTGTCAAACATAACAAACGTTCAATGTGAACGCGTTGACTTATTTATTTATTTATTAATTAATAGGTTAGCCTACAATTGTTTACACATTAAGTACATTTCTTTTAAAACTACACGATATACATTTATAAGTGCAACAATTACTTAAAGCTAACACCACATGCACTATATTTGAATTTAACATTTTTATGACTGCAATTAATTTCTAATAATGGCTGATTTAGAATTATGTAAAAACAAAGCAATAATGCAATAAACTAGGATCAAATATTTGGTTTACATTAAATAATAAATTAAAAATTAAATTACATTGAAATAAATAACATTTTCAATAGTAATATTCTTCACATGACTTCCATAATACTTTATTTTGTGAGCCATTACACTTAAGTCGAACCCACAAAATAGAACTTTTGATAGGTTTCAAAACCTGTGTAGAAAGCAATGATACTGTCATTGTTTCTACAGTTCTTTATAGATCCATAAATGTACACACAATTCACTTGAGTATGCCTTGATGATACAGTATGTTGGTCCCGCTCTGGCCCATCATCTGGCTCTAATGGTGTGCTAGGAAAAAATTCTATTTCGTTAAACATTGTAAATTCCTCGTCTTTATATGGCTCTTCATAACTATCACGGGTTTGAACATGGCTAGGTCCAGCAATTTGATCACTATATGTATCAAAACATTGTTTTTTCTCATTTCTCTGTAACAGTCTATTTGCTCTGTCTTCAGCTAAGGGGTGGACTGGTTTGACTTTAGTAAAAGAAAAAATAGAGGGTACAGCAGTCTTCCTGAGCCTTTTTTATATATTTTCATCACCTAGAACAGACAAAAAGGATTTATGATCTACTTATCTATGTGCGAAACATTCAATACAAATATGATGAGTGGAAGATATATTTATCTATTTAGCCCATAAAGTCCCACAGCTAGGCAAAGGCCTCCCATTTCCTTTTCCACACAGGTTTGTCCACAGTTGCTGCGGGTCAGTCCTTTCGGTAGGATTCAGTGCAGGATATGTGTTAATATTAGGCAGTAGGTAGTTTGGTATGAAGATATTAAATACAATGCAATAAAGCGAATGCTGCATAGATGCTTGCTACTTAGACATACGAGTATTTTGGTTGATTAAAAGATAATCTTAACAACAGAACCTTAGTATAATGTATATAAATAAATATCCACAAATGCCTATAATGAAAACACTTAAGTTCACTGTATTATGAAAAAGAGCATCACCTGTACACGCATTCGTCTGATAGAAGTCTTCAGGTTTAAAATATAGTACATAACCTCGACGAATTATTTGGTTTCCAATTTTTTCTTCGGAGAGCTCTCTCTCACACTTTTCTTCTTTTAAGATCTTAGGGGAATACATGGGTCCCCGGATTTTTGCAGTCAACAGCTGCGCAAGGGGGCATATTATTTAATTAGGCGTAAAATAAGTTGATTGTTTACAAAAAATGTATGGATATTGACAGCTAGCTGTCGAATTTAAAGACGGACAATGATAGCGACATCTGAAGTGAGCAAATGGCAGTTTTTATCCCCATTATTACTCAATAACCCTTATATCTTGTGACTATTAAATTTGGTCGGATTCGCGATATTACCACTTTTAGCGTAACTCGGAATGCGGCCTCCTGAATCATTGTCAAATGTCACATTGTCATTTAATAAAATGTCATGTGTATTGTCTCTAAAATGCTGTTTTGAAATCCAAATTTTAATTATTTTATTGTAATTTGTGATTATACTGTGCTTGTACTTATTAATTAAAAATGTCTTTCATAGATTGGTTTGGTGTAAGTCGGTGCAGTTTGTCTGTTTTCTGCTGTATCTTTCTAACAGTTTCCTATGTTGCGAGCTTGTACGTATGGAGGTCTACATTGAGCAGGTAAATGCAATGATATAATTTATTACCTTTGTGATATGCCTTATGGATATTTAAGCCACTAATAATATTTTTTTACCAGGGATCATCCATCTACAATTAAAAGAAGATTTTTCAGTGTGTCTGTTATGATGTTACTGGCTCCATTTCTTGTTCAATATTTTATCACTGAAGAAAGTTTAAGTAAAGGCGACTTATATGAACACTTAGGACTGCGGTGGACTGGTATTATACCAGCAATTATTTCACCCCTATTTTTGACTGCTTCACTGTTTTTGGGACCATTAACTATGCAGATTTTATCCGGAATATGGAAACTGTATGCAGGTAATTATTAACCCTTTTATTTGATAGAATCAGTATACTAAGGATCTTCATATTGTATTGTAAAATGTTTAATCCTGTGAATTCTCAATTATTTGTGTCTTTGAAGATTTACAAATATCAAAATGTTATTGTGTTTTGACATCCAGAGCCCATGTATTGGCTGTCCAGCTGGCAGGATCTTGTGTGGGTGAGGAACCACTTCATGGCCCCTCTGAGTGAGGAGTGGGTGTTCAGAGCCTGCATGATACCACTGCTGATACAATGTGTGGATCCCATGACTGCTGTGTTTGCTGGACCTCTACTCTTTGGAATAGGTGAATCATTAATCTATATCATGCCCCTTGGAGTTATTATGTAGTGTTTAAAAAAAACAATTCTCTAAAATCAAATTGGATTACTACAGAACTTATGTAATAATTACTAACAGCATGTTGATTGAAACAATGTGTGCTGTGGTCTTAAATGATTATGATTGTGGACAATGATGAATAGTCTGCTTGCTTAATACTTAAAACCTTTAAATAATTTATCCTAATATTAACTCATCACCAGTTAAGCAGCCTTATAAAGGCGGATAACAATTAAAATTCTATTGTGTCTCGTTAATGACAGTTGAAGGGTTAATAACAAAATGAATGTACCTGAATCTTTGGTTTTTTTTTTGTGAATTACTAACATGGAAATAAATGAATTTCTAGGTATTTTCTGTATGATGTGATAATCATCATCATCATTGGCAGTCATACTTCACCCACTGCTACTCAGCAGCCTAAGCCTTCTCCTTTTTGTGCCATGCTTCCATGGTCTGATTATAATTGAATCAATTTCAGTTAAACTTCCAAAAAAAAAACACTACAAAGTGAAAAATAACTTTAATTTCGGAAGTCGGTCACTTTGTAGTGTTTTTTTTTGGAAGTTGGTTGTTTTTTTTATGTAAAAAGTTTAGATTTTTCACTTTTTAGTTGTGGTACCTACCCCACATACATTCGAATACCACTACCTGCTACCAGTGACAGGAACTTATCATATCATCTACATACTAAGTGGGAAAAAAATACGTATTTTGTAGCTAACTCAAAAACTGCCCAAGCAAAGTTAATAAAATTTATATGGGATCAATTTGTGAGAATACCCTTTCAAACAAAAAAAGAATTTTCAAAATCGGTCCACAAATGACGGACAAACATATATAACCTTCTCCTTTTTGGAAGTCAGTTAAAATATATTATAATAAAGTTGACATTATCAGTGATGTATGCACTTGCAAACTGCTACAAATCAGTGTATAAAACATTTAAAAAAACATGTGTGGCTTTGATAATTTATTCCAATACAACAAAAAAAAAAAAAAAAACTATTTACAATTTGTTTACTGCAGCTGTAAAACATAATTCCCTGATACTGTTGGACACATGACACATTAATTCACGGTGAAAAATGGCCAGGCCACAACCTTACTTTATTATACATCATTGGGATGATGGAATAATATAAATAACATGTTTTCTATTCCAGCTCATTTCCACCACATGTTAGAACAGATGAACGCTGGGTTTGAATTCAAGACAGCTCTCATGATCTCAAGTAAGTATAATAGTTATTGAATGTTAGATAATATTGTGATTGGAAAACAATTTTGGCAAGTAGTCAGTATGTGTTGCCAATTGTTACGACATAATTTTGATTGTCACTCTTTAGAAGGGCTTCTTCACTTCACTATTGTGCTAGCGAAACAATGTATCTATCAAGGCATGTACGCACGAACGAACAAGAATATAGTGAACACGAACATCGAACACTTCGATCGCATGTGTGTACCACTAACGAACATCTAACACTGTTTGTGAAACATGTTGTGGCGAATCCATAGCTACTAAAGAGAGCGGTTGAGCGCGAACATAACTCGAACTGTGTTCGTGTGTGTTCGCTTTACAAATTTACCTCCACACGTACTCGAACCAAATGTTCCGTGTTCGATGTTCGCTATGTTTTGTTCGTTCTTGCGTACACGGCTTCAAACCAAATAATGTTTGTATATGCACGGCCATCTGTTTTTAAGATTGTATGGCAAATGGGCAACCTATGGGTTGATAAGGTGAGACTGCTTGACATACTATCTAGATTTATTTTCGCTCTCTAGAGTGATTCGTTTTTATTTATGTAATTTTAACATGAAACTGGATAGTGTTATAATTAAGGTTGCATAGAGTGAGTACCATAAATCGCGACTAATATAATGACAGGATAATGGGCAACCAACCACATCCTCCTAAAATGTAATTAGTTTGATAGAATGGTATGTTTTATTGATTATTGTAAAATACAACGAGCAGGAAAAACAAGTAACTTATTTATGTAATACATCTATCAATTTATTTATAACTTGTGCTTATTTTCAGCATTCCAGTTTATGTACACCAGTTTGTTTGGTGCTTATTCGGCGTATTTGTTTGTAAGAACAGGTGGGTAGTATTCAAATTATGGATATTTTTATAGTGTTTGCACAGTTATTTATACTGTTTTGAATTAATATTTTAACATATGCTTTGTTAATATACAAAATAACAATAGTAAATTGTGTCTATCTTTATCATTCTACTCTATTTTTATATTATTCTCATTCATATCGAAAAATTCCTACATATTCCGTACGCAAAATACGCGCTTGGATACAATACAATACTCATGTATATTTTTTTTACTTTTCAGGACACTTCGTCGCTCCTCTAGTCGCACATATGTTCTGCAACCACATGGGATTTCCAAACTTTGGCGAAATATCCGACTTCCCACCTCTACAACGGGTATTAATCGTATGCAATTTCCTACTAGGATTCGGCATATGGTGTTTCCTACTTAACCCTTTGACTAGTCCAGATATTTTCGACAACAGATTACATTGGGAAACTTGAATCTAATAATGTTATTACAAGTGATAATACAAGTATCTCATTAACGGTACCCGGCCGTAAATATGGCACATCGTAACTTAGATAAAATTTGTTTTTGTAGAGCGTCGTCGTTTCTCTTTCATACCTGTGTGTCTCTTACTAAAGCTGAATGTGTCACAATTACGCCCGGGTACTGAACAAGTCAACTACAAAAATATGAAATAATATCTATGGTCACAGATGATTAAAGAAAAGAAAGAAAGAAAAAGAAAGAAAAATATTTTATTTGGGACACGCACAGGAAATACAAAACAGTAATAAAAGATAAAAAAAATAGTTAACAAAAATAAAAAGGAGCATTTTAAAAACTAACAAACAAAATTAATAACGACCTGTGCGAGGCCAAAAAGGTTCACTTCGCAAAATCATTTAAATTAAAAGCGACTCTCACTACGACACAATAAAGTGCAATTCAGGTCGCACAGCGGTAATTACTTACAGTTATGTTCACCTAGAAGTTGCCTCTCTTTCTATTGCGTAACTCTTAGATCTTCTGACTACGTTACACTCACCGAATTGGCCCGACAAGACGGGCCCGCCGCGTACTTGTAGCTTCATACCTAAAATGCGGAGTGAAACATCTTTAATCATCTGTGCTATGGTCCCCATTGGTTTGTCAATTTTTTTTTATATTTACCAGTGTAATGTTCCATATTTTCCAAATTTTTAAAACGCGTGAGACATAACCGACACAGTCGATAGGAACTGTACCTAATTAAGACCTATTTTAAGCTTTGGTAGATTGCGTTTCAATATACTAAATTCTGTTATTTTGAACTAAGCCCAGATACGGACGGGCGATTTTTTCACGCTACGATTTTCTACGGCGTACTGAATTTTCAACTCGGTATTGAGTCGAGTATTGAGAATTTAACAGAGCGCCTCCCAGCGGCAGCGCGTCAAATATAACTGTCTGTCGTGTTCTTCCCGAGTAATTATTCTTTTTTGATGCAACCCGTGGTCACAAATCTGTGAACAAGGGGAATATAAATAATTTGATAATTTGTGAATCTATTGTTAGATAATGTTTGTATACATATGCTTATTTACCTATAATTATTTATTTCAAACACATTTTAATCCAGTCAAATCGATTATTCACACACCTACGCCACTATTATCATAATAATATTATATACATTTATCCATTTAAATAATCAAGTAATCAAATACACAATCATCATAGAACGGGAACGTTTCCAAATGCTAAACTTTACTGTAGAATACATTATTTAAATTGCGGGTATACTTACATTTTCAGTCCACACATTCCACTTTTCACAACACCAGTAACTCGCATATTTATCACATTTACTCGACGTCCGTATGTCACTGCAGGGATTCAGCAGAATATCAGCGTCAGGTATATTTGCCTGGCACATGCTGAGCTGGACTCCCATTTGGTGCAACCTTGAGACGCACACCGCACTCTTTATTCTTAATCCATTATTTTACATTGTGTCATAGCCAATAGTGTCATCAAAATGTCTTGTTTTCTTCCTTTTATTTTATTTTATTGGTTTGTATATTGTCACCTTGCGGCTATTTCCTAATATCTAATTAGTTATGATTTTATCGTGCTATTGTATGTTGTGCTGTCTTTTGTGTGCACTAAATAAACGATTTATCTATCTATCAAATAATACACTGTTGGATTTTCATTTTCAACTCGCGGCGCTGAGCAGCTAAGCGTTGAAAATCCAATGCGCGAAAATAAATAAACAATCGCCCGTGGGTACGAGGGCTTACTCGGGTCTAAAAATTCGCTGAACGCAAAGCGATACAATGTAATGTAATGTGGCATCGAAATAACTCCCTCCGCAATATTGCTTTTAAAGCCAAACTGCAGTCGCAACGACATAATGCTTCTTAACGATGGAATGCATTCGTGCATCACTGGTTTCATAGTTTTGTCCGTGAAGTTTTTGACCCGTGCAAAATACATAATATGTTCGATAAGAATCCGTTTATTTAAAATATATATTTAAACGGATTACTCATACTTAGAAACTAAGTAATGGTTAGTTTGTAGAAAACGCTTTGACAGTAGAACTCCACTGCGCAATCATTTTAGTATATGCAGTTCTTACGAAGCATAAGGCCGAGTCCTAACCAAAACGACAGTCGCGCGAATACACAACTGTCGTGTTCAGTTTGTTCGGCGGACCAGAACGCGTGGTTGCGCCGACAGAGGGCAGCTTCCGGTTTTCCGAACAAAAAACGGCATGAACACGACGATCGCGTATTCGCGCGATCGATTATTTTGTTTTAGGACCTGATATTTTTTTATGGCTATACTTATGTCTAAAGATTTGTACTGCACTTTGCTTCAGAAAAAACATAACAATTCAAATAACATTACTGTGGCAAAATGGTGTTTGTTTATCTGTGGCATGGGTATTGCCATAAAAAAGTGTATTGTTTAAATAAATAGTAACACTACAGTATTGCTAATCACTGATTATAGTTTGTCCGGGACCGCTGTTCCGCGCTTTAGGTATATCCGCGGCAAGATGGGGGGGGGGGGGATGGTGAGGCCAGTGCAGGCCGCTCATTCGTCAACGCTGCCTCCCGTCTCACCGCGGTCAGTGGTCCCGGTCAAACTATACCTAAATAAGTAATTTACCTCTAAATAATAATTATAACTTGGTCCTACGGTTACTATTAATATGATTAAACAAGTAATGTTCATTGATAATTATAAATTATGATAAAATGTGTGTATTTGTGTCTCTGTCTACACTTGCTTTCAATTATGCGAACAGTCAGTGCAATCGTTTTTATTTTTAATTAGCGCATGACTGCCCAAACGGGGTGGGATGTCGTTGCTGAGTCGCTAAAAGTGTGTGCTGAGTGAGTGCTTAAGAGTCCATAATACCTAAGCTCAGATTCACTCTTTATCTCGCTTGCACCCTACTGCTATGTAACTTATTTTTACAGTGAAAATAATGGTAATTTAAAAAAACAACATAGTACCTATCTGCTTTACATTTAGTTCAGTTCTTATACTTATTAAGCACAGTTTCATGATCAAATTTGAAGTATTTTTTTTTATACTAGAGGTTTATTGTTCGATTTGGAGGTATTTTTGTTATTTTTTGTCGAGAAAATTTTGTGGAATCGTGTTTTAGTCAAACGCAGTAATCCTCAACTTTACCATATATTTATTTCGAAATTAATGCTGCAGTATTTTATAAACGGAGGATCATGCTAAGCAATTTGAGGTAGTAGACTTTTAAAACTAACTCATTGTAATTAAGGTTTAATTAGGCATAACATCATGCAAGAATGACCTTGGTCAGTTCTTTTATAAAATTCCGGCTGAAACGGCGCAGTACTGATGTAAATATCTTGTCTGCAAGTCAAATAGTACAAGCACAGTATTAAACTCGTTGAAGCAAAAGTAGACCTGTTAATTGCCTTATTATAATGATAAAAGTATTTTATCATAGGATCCCTGTAGATATCGTATGGTATTATAATTTATCAGAGCGCATCTGACCTCACCTCTCCCCAGCAGAGGTGCTGGGGAGAGGTGAGGTCAGATGCGCGAGATCACGGAATTAGGTTGAAGGCACTGGCCTTCAACCTAATTCCGTGATCTCGAGTATAACTCACAGGTGTGCACTGTATCCGATTGGCTATTTCATGGAATGGTCGACTAGTAGCACAGCTGAATGCAGATGGTTCACTCCGAAAAATCATTAATAAAAAGCGACTCTTGCTACGACACAATAAAGTGCAATTCAGGTCGCACAGCGCTAATTACCTACAGTTATATTCACCTAGAAGTTGCCTCACTTTCTATCGATTAACTCTTATATCTTCTGACTACGTTACACTCATTGAATTAGCCCGACAAGACGGGCCCGCCGCGTACTTATAGCTTCATACCTAAAATGCGGAGTGAACCATTTGTATTCATATATGCTAGTAGTGATGGGATAGGTACAAAATACCGACTAAAGTCGATAAATATTTTAGGAGTGTGACGTCATATCAGTGCTAATGCATCAGATGTGCGTTAGTTAAATTTTAATGCGTTGTCTATAGGGGTTATCTATGATCGGTAGCTTTACTCATAGCAGACTCGAACTGGTTCAAATTTGCGGGATATTGATAATTTTCTTTTGTAGCAGGAGGGTTTAAGAGTGTTATAAATTTTTGTTATGTATGATAATAATTTACCAGAGATTTGAATGTGATCGAAATCTATTTGATATTTTTCCATTGTAGCTTTTTTTTGTGGTTTGCTTCTATAAAATTTTCACACTTCTGTCTGTGTTTCTCTTAATCTGAAATTAGAATGTTTTGTAAACTATGGAAAGCAAGGAGAAAGGGCAAGCAGGCGTGGTGAAACAATTTTTTCATAAATGTGTTGTGTGTGCCATACTTTTCATCATAACTGTAAATACGTATAAATAATATCTTTAGACAGGGTTTGCACGCATGGGTACACTGCAACATATTGCCTCACTAGTCAATTGTTTTTAATATTTAAAACTAATTATAATGATTTGTGACGTATGTTTGTGAAACAACGATATTATTTGTCATAAAATAAACATACATGACGATGAATTTTGTTTTTTTTTACTTACCTTTCTAAATTGTTGTATGGTGATGTATCAGCAACAGACGTGCAGTTGAATTGACTTGTGCACAGACAAGAAAACCAATTTACATATCGTCGCCGTGCAGTGAAAACCTTGTAAAGTTTTTTTTTGTTGTATTTTTTTAAAATTTATTTGTTGGGTAGAAAACCTCGTAATGTATAATTTAGTTTAGAACGAACGTGCACAGCTCTAAGATGGTTTTAATGCCTTCTATTTATGATAATGAGAACCTCGGAGAACGTCAATGGCGGCCATTTTTCAGACAGTTTTTATCTTCTCTTGTAAAATAACGTTTATTGCAATCACGAGGTTTTCACTGCACGGCGACGATATTGAGACAAGACCGAATGAGTTTGGGGTGTATTGTAAGAGCATCTCAGGGACCACGGAAGTGGGGGGCAGAGGGGGCCCTAATGCCTCTCCTAAAATAAAACGGGCGGGGGGGCGCCCCCTCCAATTTTACTACCTGGTAAAGGTTTCTCTGTGCTATACGTAAGAAAAATTGTCGCAGAGCATAAGGATATATTTATGGGCTTTTTTTTAAAGTAGAAAGGTTAGTAGTCTTGCTCCTCACCGTGCCAGCTACATCTATGTGGTGTGAATGTTCGCTGAGTGCCCTCCGACGCTTCGGAACATTCCTCGGACTATCAATGAAGCAGAGAAGACTAACCTATCTAGCAATACTGCACGTGCATAGAATATTAGAAACATTTGGTTCAGATTTAAATGACATTCATAGGGAATTCGCTTCAAAGATGGCTTAGAGGCGCAATGTTTTTGGAATCGTCCAGTGTATTTTAGCAATATAAGTAATAAATAAAATATTTTTATAATTTGACTGATAATTTGATAGACCTAGTCATCTCTGTTTCGTCTTATAACTGCAGTAAATTGACCGGAGGAAGCCCGGGCCAGAGATTGACGGAAGGGGGTGACCAAAGAAGTTTGCCCCCCCAACATGGAGTACTTCCGTAGTCCCTGGAGCATCTAAAACTACCCCTAAAAACCAATTTAAGTGCACGTTGCCTCACTTTCTGCCAACCGTTAAGAAGCTTAAACAATTAGAAACAGTATGTATGTAAATAATATTTAATTTACTCCGTATATACATATAATTTTGTATTATCTAGGAACAATCTAATTTCATTCTAATTTACACCATAAATAGCATACACTCGTTTAAAGACGCACAAATACATATAAAATTTAAATAGAGACAAAAATCTACTTCACTTCGAACCAAGTATGATGCGTTCAGAAAATATAATTATTTTTACCTTCTGCTTGGCGAAGCGCAGAGGCAGCGCGGTTGTCAATGCCGTGAATGCCCAACAAATATTTCCGTTGTGCACGTCGGAATAAAGTCTATAATAAAAAACTTACCGCACTCATCTCAGTCCTCTGTAGTATGCAATGTTGATATTAATATGGCAGTGAAAACAGCGTTGCACTGCGCTTCGCCGGCCCTTGGGAGATTTTTCACAGGGCTACCGCGAAGTTCGCCACGGGATAACCGTTCTTGTAGTAACTAGTAATGTTACGCAGGGCTGAATCTTCACTATAATCATTTGCCACTATAAAATCGGTCCGATGCAAATATTATTTATTATTTCAATATTAATATTCCTGCTCTATTCAATAAATAAATTAAATAACGAAACTGCGAGCACGACCACGCTTGCTCTAACACTGGGCCTTTAACGAAATTCCAAAAATAAAGGTATCGTAATACTAATAAAGCAGACCTTTTATTGGAAACTCTTCAACTATTAAGCCGGTTGCAGACTAAGAGCTAAGCTAAGTTATTTTAGCTTAGCTCGCACAGCTGACGCAGTTTTCCATACTTGTGTGCAGACCGTAAACTATTATGACTCAAGTATGAAAAACTGCGTCAGCTATGCGAGCTAAGCTAAACTAACTTAGCTTAGCTCTTGGTCTGCAACCCGCATTAATATTGTTTGACAACTACATGATGAAAACATTTTTTATTTAGATTTTTTGAAGTGAAATCTTTAGGTGCGTTGGGCATTTTTGAGATGGGAAAAAACAATTGAACTCGCGACACTGTTACCGACACCTCAATTTTGTAAACGCGATTGTGCTCTTTATTTATATTATGTTACGGATCAATGTTCTATGCAAGTATTTTTCTTCCACCAAGGCGATCCTGCACAATAATATTGTTCAAGTTTTCACTTCAGTCGGCACTCCCGGAGTGCCACTGTTTTTTTTCTTCTAAATTTTGATATGATTTTTTTTATCTATTCAATACAATATTTAAAAAATAGACATTAGTTAATTGCTTTAGAGTTGTATGAAAAAATAGTTTCAAAGTAAATAGAAATCTTTTAATTAGCTGCAATAAAACAAACTACGTTTTCTAATAAAGTATTTTAAAAATAAACCTTCCGTAGTTGAATTAGAATAGAGATTTATCTGTTTAATGTTACATTGTTAACACTCCGTTATTAAATGCATTTCATATAGGTTTATATATTATACGCAGTGTTAAATTAACAAGAAACATTTACATTCTAATTTACTTTCATTTCAGTAACATAAACATTCGTTTTAACATTAAATTATTAGATATAGGTACTTAATTATACAAAACATTGATATTCAAAAATAAACAATTCAAGATAGTGTTCGTGAATATTTCGTGATTGAGCTTGTGAATCAAATCAGTCTTACACGCGATTAAACTTTGCACTCGATAACTACACGAACTCGTTATAAAATTGAAATAATATGATAGCACTAGCATAATTCGAGACTTAACAAACCCTATCGCTGGCATTCTATGGCAGATATCTACTGAACTGGCTGGCTGTGGCTATCTACTGGCTGCCTAGCCAGATAGAATAGTCGCTGTTAGGCTGCAGATGGCACCTGTCCCACCGCCGACGAGGAAGCCACTGGCTATCAACGATTTTATTGCTCAAGAAACGTACAAAAGATTGTCCTGTGTACTTACCGGCAATCAACTATTATTATGTCTCTCTTTTACTTTTACTTAAAAGAGATACATAATAATAGTTGATTGCCGACTGTTCATACCGCTGGCGTATACTCGTTTGTTGCAGCGACAAGAGCTATCAAAGAGAGCAGGTACTCGCTCAGCGACCTTTGCTTGGCGTACACACAGCGTCAGTATGTGCTAGCCCCTCAAGTTTTAAAATGTTACACTGCTACAACATTGAATTCGTTACGAATAATCTAAAGAATACTTCAAAAAGAGTTAATCGGTTCGACTTGGATTCTAACCATCGCATCACTCAACGTCGTCTTACTCATTTGACGAACGCAGTTTGACGAACTAGCCAGCGAGCCCATGTGAATTGCGATGAAATTGTTATCTACTATCGTCCGAGTCACTTTATCTTTAGGTTTCTGTCTAATCGGTAGATGTTATAATTTGAGGGTATCCATTAACGTTTTCTTTATAAAATTAATCCATACCCTCAAGTTATAACTACAACGTTTGATGTATACGTTCACTTAAAACTATTGTTTATTTCTAGCTCTTCCTATTTTATCGTTTGCGTTAATAGGTCACTTGTCTAGAGATTCGTTTGTGTCAGTTGGCAAAATATATATACTATGTTAACTGTAAATTATCAAATCAAATTGTAAAATATAAATCTTTATAGTAAAATAAGATCAAAGTTTTGTTAAATAATAGCAATAATAAATATTATTAAATGATTATAAAAGTACTTTATTTTTCTGGGTTTTTAAATTATTTATAAATATTACTAAAACAAAACAGAAAAAAACTTTAAAAAATATATATAATGAATGACAAAAAGCACATTTCGTGCCTAGGATTTAAACCTCGCATTTTATGCACGGCAAGCGGTTTTGACACCTCCGGTCTATCAAGACGATGAATATTTTTTGTAAATGTTAACCCTATTCACTAACACAATACATTAGTTATAATAAAATGTTTTTGCAAAATACTAAAACCAACTTGGGCCTAACATGGATTTGAACGCACATGTCTTTTGGGGTATAACTACATAATGGAGCTGTGTGTATCAGCGAGTAATCGCGTCGCAGTCTCGTGCTCGCCAACTCGTTTTTAGTTGTTTTCTACGCGCTTCTCGTTAATCGCTGGCGGTGGGAAAGTTATCTTAGAAAGCTGATAATTCAAATTTAATTAGTTTATCTATCGGAACAGTGCGAAATTAAAGTGATGATATTGTTCTTCCTATACTGCTGCTGCGATCTCGCATTGCAGTCGATGAGCCAGCTTATCGCAGTATCTGCTTATGTCATTTCATTATAGTCCGCGCGCGACTGCTAGTCACTGCCTGAGGTATGTGAGCGCCAGCAGTGACACGGGGAGGTAGACAAAGGCGAAGCTAACTCAGTCTGCCAATGGCGTCCTCCCCCGTCTCACCGCTCACATACGTCAGGCGGTGACTAGCAATCGCACGCGGATTATAGTAATATTTTAACAGAACCCTGTAATATACGAGTTTAATAAAGTCATATTGAAAGCCATATTACGTCATCTTATGCGTTGGGGACTCGAGAATGAAAAAAAGTCGAACATTGTTATAATACTCTTTGCAGTCGCTATGAAGTGAGATCGTCCTGCTATCTACAATGTGTAACAAAATCCCTGTCCAATCCAAAAAGGGCACATAGGTACTGCAATTACCAAAAAGTTTATTTTATTATTATTAAAAATAGTAAAAGTAACTGCTATTTAAAATTCACGTTTTAGTACCAAAATTATCCCAATTCCATTAAAAATTGGTAAATTTTAAACAGTTATGATTTATAGACACCCGTTATAGATAGTGCAATTCACGAAGACGCGCCCCACTCCGCGATTACTGTACTGTAAGCTGAACTCTCTAGTACGGCGCGGAGCGGAGTGGGGCGCGACTTCGTGGATTGCACTATAAGTAAACGACGGGCCCATGAAAAAAAAAAGGCGGTGTTTTTTTTTTATACATAAATAGACTCTCAGTAAAATTATTAACAACACCCTCACAAATCGGACAGGGTTTTTGTTACACGTTGTATAATCGTGATATCTTGATAAAATAAAGCAATGATGTTTTTCTCTGAAGCCCTATTTACACGATGCAAGTTTATTGCATGTGGCATACAATAAAATTAAATAATAATTGTTGCCTTAACTTATGCCACAGACAGTTAATTCGCAACGTGTACATCAGGCTTAATCTTCAAAGGAACCACCTAAAGCTACGGTTTCTTAGAAGAGTGGTGGCCGCCACTAACGGCCCCAGTGACGGTTGTCATGAAAATGACGGCTTTTGCAAAGATTTAAATAGTTAGATTCGCCCTACCGCGTCAAAAGACAGTCGTATTTGTGTTTCGTATCGACACCTCTGACACACATTGACGCTGTGATTACACTTGATTATCATGGACACTTTTTAATCATGTGTGAGCTCACTCTTCTCAGTATGGACACTTTTTCTTGTAACTAAGTATGGTGAGGGCAAATCTAGCAATTAAAATCTTTGGGCAGCGGGGTTTGACCTAATGTCAAATACTGTTGAAAATTACAGTTTTTCATGGCGGCCGTTATATTAAGACGGAACCGCATTTTTAGGAAACCAAAGCTTAACATAGAGGGTTTATTCGTTTCTTCCTTATGAAACATCCTAAGAGTTAAAAAGAGTACTCTTGCTTGTTTTAGTCGTAAACACTGCTAGCAAATTGTCTATTTTTTTGCGGTCTCCACTTTCATTATTCCGAGCTCTAATCTAAATAAAATTGCAAACTTCACATGGTTACCGTGCGATGAAAAGTGAATTAATAGGCGGACACTTGAACAATGAAAATTGCAATTTATTTACAATCTAGTGAAGAAAAAATATATGAACAATATCAATTATTTATATAAGTTATCCACACAAATATTAGATTAGATATTCTGAGTGTATCATAAGGCAAAAATTGGCAATGTTTACTCAAGTTAGTCGAATTTACGTTTCAAAAGTTACGAAAAGTTTTGATATCAATTTTATATTTACATTAAATTTCTATCAATGTCTATCTATCTATTTTATCGCATATGATACGTAACATTAAAAGCTTATTTGAAAAAATACTTATGGTTAGTTATGATTTTACCGTGTCAATTAGAAGAATGTGTCGAAGGCGAAAAGGTGTGATATGTTTATCGATTTAGCTGTACCTAGTTGTTTTTATTCCAACTTTTATTTTGACCACCTTTTAGTACATGGACTGAACACCCGTTTGCACTTGTTTGAAAAGTCCAAAAGTGGGTATCTAAACTCTGAATCTCACAAAAATAAATTTACGTCGCTAAACATCGCTCCCTAAAAACTATAACATAGTAAACCTTTCGACACATTTTCTAAAACAAAGACACCAAATCCTCTCTAAAAAAACAGTCAGATCATGTCAAGCGTTGACGACTAAAGAGTAAAACCTGAGTAGGGCTCCGCACACGGTGGAGGCCGAGTTTCATGGCGCTTGTATGAGCCGGTTCGGGGACTGCGGAACCACGGGCGCGGGCGTTGCGTCGAGGTCACAAGCCGAAAGCAATCGGACGAGCTCGTCCGGAGTCGGGCCCCCGTCGGGGGTTGGAGATTCATCGCCCTCCGCTGGTGAAGAAAACATGTTATGAAAGGATTGGTCAGGATTTCAATGATTTTATGACCACCTCGATCGGCTAGCACTTACATAAAACGCTAACGGCATCTCTATCACAAAGAAATTAAAAAGATATAAATAAAGGACGTAAGCCCACGTTCGCACGTAAGTAAAAATATATATGGTGCACTAGATTTTCAACTCTCGGTGTTGTGCCGAGCGTGGAAAATCCAACAGAGTGCAACCCAGCGCGTCGAAAAAACACACTGTTGGATTTTCAACTCTTTATAGCTAAGCAGAGCGTTGAAAATCCAGTGTGCGAAAGATATCCAGGTGCGAACCTGGGCTAAGGGCGAATTGCTATAAGAAAAAATTCAAAATAAATAAATCACATACAATTCAAACATTGTTGCTTCTATTGTAGACTCCAATAAATACTAGCATGCAATGTAGGTACGCAATCCATCCTATCAATAAATAAAGTTTTAATTACAGCATTATTCTATGCTCCATATTACTAGACTGCTGCGGATAATAATATGTGAAGAAATGTAAATTAAGCTCAAAAATGGTCACATGCAAATTTGTTACGACGGGGAAATTAATTGTTAAGAAAATTAACTACTAACTTAAATTGTCCGTTTAATCAAATCACAATTCTCATTCTTGGACAGTTGTATAAAATGACTCAATCAATCTTAATTGCGTTAATTATAACTTGATCCATGACGCGATTAAATTCAAATAATTTAATTCAGGAATACACAACATAATACAACATCACGCCTTGTTTCCGCGAAGGATTGGGCAGAGGCGTGTCCCTGTTGCAGGTACACTCATATTTCGCCAGTTATGTTTTAAGTTCCATGTAAACAGGAAGTGTGTGTGCGTGTCAGGTGTGTTGGGGTGTGTCAGGAATACACCCATATAAAATTCACAACAAATTACAAATTCAATTAATTAATTATAAATTAAATTATAATTATAGTTTTTTTTTTAACAAACGAGTACTGAGTATGTCTCTCGCACATGTCCGATATTGACAGTGAGATGGGTCATGTCGGTACTCATTTGTTAAAAAAAACAGACTATAGCACTGAATTTTGCAGTCATGTGATTGGTAGTACTGTTCTGTCAGTCAGTCGCCATTTTGAACTGTATTAGTATTGAAACTAAGACTGCGAAATTCAGTGCTACGAATCGCGTCACGGGTCAAGTTATAATGAACGCACTATACGTAAACTGCTGTGATTGGTTGAATGATTTATCAACAGCCAATCGCAGTAGCTTACACGCGCTTGACAATTTCTCACATTAATTTTGCGATAATTTTCATTCGAGAAACTGATCCATAGTTAAGGGTCCAAAATCGAAGCAGTAAACCGACGTTCGCACGGACGTAATAAAATCGCGGGGGGATTTTATCGCGCACTGGATTTTCAACTCTCGGTTTTAAGCCGAGTGTTGAGAATCCAACGCGCTGGGACGTACTTTCGTCCCAGCGCGTTGAAAAAACACACTGTTGGATTTTCAACTCTCGGCGCTAAGCAGAGCGTTGAAAATCCAGTGCACGAAAAAAAATCGACGGAAAAAAGTCAGCTTACTGTACGAGCGTTACGTTTCTTCGTATACTATTATTCGTAGAAACAAACAGGTATATCCACATACCTCCATTGGTAGGTACTGGCTGGACTTTTACTGCTTTATCAATAGGTGCTGTGAGGTCCCACATTTGCGTGGCGCCGGACCGGTGCCCACACAACAGTAGCCGGCGCGGTCGCAACGCGCCTTCGCACTCCGCTACAACGAAACATGACACCGCTGATCCGTCGACTGAACGGATTGTGCATACCCTGAGGAGTTAAGATGAAGTTAGTCGCAGAACATGGGATTGTAAGCTTTAATTCCATTACACATAGTTCAGTTTCCATTGCAATTAAAAGAAGAGAAGAGTTTTGTTACCTTTTGCCGTTTGAAGCCAGTCGGACGTATAACGTATCAGTGTCAGGAACAACTTTCTGTATAAATATTTGCTCTTCATCCTGCTCACCATAAGGACCTGAAACAAAAATATTACGACAAATTTATGGCTTGTTTTACCGCCTCCTAAAAAGTAACTTATCTGGTGCAAAATTTCAAACAAAATCTGTTAAGTAAGAATCACTTTGAAGGCCGACTTGGGAGGGGTTCTCGGTTGAGTGGAGATCATTCATCCGTCCTACTATTACAGTAGTAATAATCTTCGATCACAACAACAGTAAAATATTACTAGATTTCCGATAAGCGCATCAAACACGGCCGGAAAAATAAGAACTCGAATAATGTTGTGGTTTTATTTTGCAACAAACATAGTTTTTTCAACCTTATTGCTTAGAAATTATGTTTTATTTTTCCATACATATTTAAAAAAAATACGTTTACTTCGAATCAATCGAAGTTGTAAATATATTGCTAACGATAACACACTTTATGTTTGAGAGTTAAAGTTTATAATTAAGTTATATACAATCGCGGCCACTTGAGCGTTGTGTTGTTTATTGTTGATCGAAGAGTAATATCAACATAAACTCACCGCAGTCATTATGAGGCTGTGCAGTCGGAGCTTCCAATGCTAACACTTTGAAGGCCGCCTTGGGAGTGGTTCCCGGCTGAGTGGAGATCATTCCCCTGAACCGTGTGACGCGCCATGTTCTCACGTGGTTGTACTCGCTACATACTGAGACTAAGTAGTTCTCTGAAAGAGATACCTGGACAAAAATAATTTTCAGATCAACTATTTAGCATTTTCAGAGGTTCTAGCTCTTGCTTTATACACGATCAAATAAAATTACCTAGATAAACTTTCCAAAAAAACAAATATCGAAACTCAATTGATTCCGGAATTAACGGCCGCGAGGAGCTTTGTTATTTGAGATTATGAGTAAAAAATCGGACTTTTTTTTTGTTTTATTACGATTTGATATCGATACGAGTACCTGTCATGCCAGTGGAGTTTCTCCAATTAATTAAAAAATTTGTTCAGTTGAGGACATCTTTTTGTTTTTGGGTGGGAAATTATCAAATAACTTCTCCCGCTCTAGGCGAGTTGAGGACACCTGTAGCTATATTTACCTTAGTGATAGGACTCTGGTGCACAGTGAAGGTCTGGAACAGCTGCGGGCCATGGCCCACGGTCTCCGGATGCTGCACGATGACGCGCACCGAGCCGCAACGAGTGCCGTACGCTATCTCTATCCAGTTGCCGCATAGATCTGTTATTGATATTGTGTTAGGTAAATGATAAATATTTACTTCTTATGTAATGTATCTTTACTATAGAGTTATTATAAAAAATATAAGCATTTGTAAGCTATAACATAGTATTTAACGTAGTTTTAAGTTGGCATTTTTTATATTTTATTATGATTTGAAGTTTATAACTTAATAATAAAAAATTGCTGATAAAACGCGCGATGTTACCTGAGGTATCTTATGATATATTGGAACTGTATTTATTATGTTAATTACTTACTGGTTTTAGGTGTGAGATATACAGATATAGCTGTGATTGGCTCTTGATTTGGGTCCTTATATAGCTGCGTCACAAGTAGATCATTGTCCTTCATACGTAGCGGAAACTTTTGCATATCTGACAATAAAAACATTAATTACATTTGATTATTTGAGACAAGGACAAGAGTAACTCATACCACACGTACACTCATAATCACAATACGGTTTCAGTCTAGGTCAATAAATAATAATTATTTAAAAAATAATTACAGGTAACATTAGATGTTCCCTCGGGCCGTGGGGTCCGAGTGCTCATATATGGTCTCTTTAATGAACTCTCGAAACGGCTGGTTGAAACTTCCCGTGACGCAAGGGCTGGTTTTGACCTTGGCCAGAGGCTAAGCATTGCCATACAACGTTACAACGCCGTATCAAAATACGGCAGTGATTTTTGCACGTTTTTAGTCATATTCATTTTTGTTTTTGACAATCATCTACAAGGTTTATCCTCAATCCGATTTTTTCACTGACTAGTGAAACTCTTCAGCTAGCCAGACGTTTTTTTTCGTGGCTACTACTTTAACTTTTCTATATAAACTTATTAAAACCCATAACACAATTTCCCATAGCCGACCCTCCTTAATATAGGGTTGCCATCACTTAAATTACGGGCCCCGGACAAAACTTCAAATTCTCAACACATTGGACATTTGGGTGAAATGAAGACTTTTTAAAATTAAACCATCGTTAAGTTTATAGTAGTTTTTTATGAATAGAAAATCAAATACAAATAAAAGGCTTAATTTACTAATCAATTGTACTTACACTATTCTCTATCTGAGGTATTATGGTAACAAAAGTAAAATTTAGGAACGCTCGACTTTTTGGCATCAAAAATGGGTCATTTGCCGCGCGGCGAATTTTTAACTATGATAAAATGATAATGCTTTAATTTATTGCAAATAATTCAATTAATCGGATCCCCTGACACTATTTAAAAACCCTGCCCGGACGCTCTCCGGATGCCCTCCAAACTAGGACAAATCCGGGGAAACCAGGACGGATGGTAACCCTACCTTAATAGAAAATGTTGTAAGGCGAAGAGGTGCCGATGGCGAAGATTAAATAAGGTCCTGGCAGGTTGGTATCATGTGATAGTTTCCTGTATGGGATGGGTTGTCGTAAGATACAAATAAACACGGTAGGTGTACATACATAGTTGCCTGTATACTTATGTATTTTAAACGCTACCTAATTAATTACTACTGCTGAGCATGAGGTCCTGGGTTCGATTCCCGGGTCGGGCAAAGTGTTATTGGGTTTTTCTATCTGAAATTTCTCAGTAGCAGCTCGGAGTCTGGATTTGTGCCCGGTTGATGGCAATAGGCTCGCCCCCTATTACATGGGACTTAAACATAACTGGCGAAATGTGGGTGTACCTGCTACAGGGACACCTCTGCCCAACCCTTCGGGGAAACAAGGCGTGATGTTATGTATGTAATTAATTAAAATCTTGAATTCATTCATTTACTGATAGATAACGAACAGCCTAAGCCGGGTCTAGAATCATGAAATTTTGCACAAAATTTTCTTATATAACGAAAGTGAAAAAGAGCACTAAGGAAGGAGTTTTAAAAACTCGGGATGAATTTTCCAAAAGGGGTTAAATAGGGGATGAAAGTGCGTCATTTTTTAAGTTAGAAACTTGGAAGTTAGAACTTAGATTTCTATTTATAAGTAAAAGTATAGCGTGCGGCAGTATGTAAATGCTACGATGGCAACCCAGAGTGGTTACCCGGCCGCCCGTCTGAGAGCGCCCGCGCAAGCTCCAGTAAGTTCGAATTGTAATCGTTAGTTAGTCAAGTAAGCTACCCATCAGCGAGCGAATGTGCGTGCGCTTTAACTCAAAAGTTCTGTTAGATTTAAACTTATATGATTCGTGTAATTATAGTGTCATTCTTAAGCACCTGCGTTTCTCTTACGTGTTCCCCGGCTATAAAAGTTAGTTCTGTCATTGTTTTTTCGAAATTCATCTCTTAAGGGGGTTAAATAGGGGATGACATTTTGTATGAAAGTTCGTAATTGTTTTAAGGTAGAAACGTCGGAATTGGCCTTTATGCTTCTGTTTATAACTGAAAGTTAGTTGTATCACCTTTTTGGTAACTAATCTCGTAAGTCTCTTTAAGAACAGAAGTGTCCGATGGGAAATCCCACCGGATACACGACTTGTGCCTATTACATAACTGTGTGTAATTTTGCTTTTTTATTAATGTCACAATTTTATTTGTAAACACAAGGCAAAGATTATGATCTCACTTATGCTAATCGCGGCATGTATTAATGTCAATCATTGCGAAGATAGCTTATCGATTGTTTGTAAAACCTTATCAGGGTACGTTCTTCGATATCGATCGATAACGATTAAGTACGTAAAACGGGGTGCATAAAAAAAAATTAGTATTGCATGTCAATTATGCTTTGTGAAAAAGGAAACACAAAAAAATCGTATTCGAAAATGTTGTAAAGAAATAATACTTAGTTGATAACTGCCAAAAAATGATAAGAAAAGAAGCGACTGTTTTCTGGCTCCTCATCTTCTTATTTCAAACGAATGATGGAACTATCATCGACTTACCAATATAATTGATGGCTCCGGTCGCAGTGCCCAGTAGTAGGAACGAGCCAGCCGTGTCATACGTGGTTAGATGAGCCACGTCTTGCGTCTGCCAGTGTTGTGTGCTAGTGTGCCACACTCCTGCTTTACTGCGGCTGCCGGCGCCACTTAAAGCTACCAGTTGAGGACCCACGAAGAGTAGGTGTTCTACTCTTACGCCGAGGTTGAAAGTACCTGGGAAGGAGTTTGATATTCATAAGACAGGGCGTTGGTTAACTCTACCGCGAGGTCTAGGTTCCCTAAAGATCAATCTTGTTATTACCAACATTTTGAGGGTGAAAAGAATACATACGTACTTGGTAATCAACTCATTAAAGCACTTTTGTGCTGTAGAGAAATCTTTTGAAAGTATAATTTGGAAATGAATGAACCTTCGTAATAAATAAAATCAGTTCAACCGGCAGTCTGTAACAGCCCGGCAGGAAAATACTACAAAAACAATACTACACCAAAAAAAAAAGTGGCGACAGAAGTGAAAACTTGAAAAATTAAAAAAAAAAATCTTCAAACCCGTTCAAGTAAAAATACTTGCATAGAACATTGATCCGTAACTGAATTTAAAGAGCACAATTGCATTTACAAAAATGAGGTGTCGGTAACGGTGTCGCGAGTTCAATTTGTTTTTTTCCATCCCAAAAATGCCCAACGCGCCTAAAGAAGTTTTCACTTCAAAAAAAAATTATTATTTGAGCTTTTAGGGGCGAAAAACAGTCTCACTTACCAACCAAAGTACGTCTAACAGGCTCACTGTGGGTCGAGAACGCCCACAATCGGACATGCGCGCCACTAGCTATGCCCAACATGACGTCAGTTCCCGTAGAGTTGGTTCCGCTAGAGGTGCCCCCGCCCCCACCCGTCTTGGCATTCAACGCTATTCGCTCTATCACTGAGTCTTGCACTGGAGATTGGAATACTACGTACCAACCACATGAATCTGTTAATCTGTAAAGAAATGTATAAGAAATAAACAAGTTAAATTAATAATATAATTGGAAAAGTATACTTGGAAGGATTTAGGGGAGGCGTCTGCTCATCAGTGGGACAATGTAGAAAAGCAAAAAAAAAAAAAAAAGTGAAACCTTCAAAAATTGTAATTTTTTTTTTGTACGCCCACTAATACGTATTAGCACAGCACAAAGAGAACCACGAACATAAGAAACACTGTATAATGATTCCTATCTCATTTTCTCCCACGTTAAATCTTATGAATTTATGTGTCTGTCTCTTTTTCGTTTCATCGACTTTCAAATCACAACGATGCTAAAGAAGTTTACACTTCAAAAGTTAAATTCATAAATGCAATGTAGTACAATGTATCGTTACACGCGGGGCAATGTTTCATTACGCGTCACATTTTTTTAATTCATACGTCCCGAACCTCTAAGCTTAATGCGATTTTGAACGCATTCGGAACAGTATTTTTTTCTGTATTTTTCAATGAATTATGCTACACCTTATTTGTGTTTCGAAATGTGTAAGCTCTTGACCTCGATCTCGTCTGATGGAAAGCGATGGATGAGGTTTACGATGGAACGAGGCTGCCTAGAACATTCATGTTCACTTTTGCTTTAAAGGCTGATGGGTTATTTTGCTTAGGCAAAAACTATTGAGGGTGGGATTGCTCTTAGTAGGTACTAATATAAGAAATGTAAACGCCAATTATAGATGAAGCACCTACCCCAACATCAATATACCTCGACGATATCTTAAGATAGTGTACGTGATATATGGCGAGATAATACAATACTTTAGTTAACAAAAAGGAGGCCTCCTTCTTTCTTGTTAAAGGTTTTAAGGAGTATGTAATTAGCGTAGCGTCTATAGTTTCTGTCTACCCCCATGGGAAGAAGGCGTGAGTTTATGTATCTATGTAATCTGCGTTCGCAATTTGTTTGTTAAACTTGTAAACAAACACGAGTTTTAGGAAAAAACAACTATAATGCCTACACATAAAGTTCAGTTTGCGCTACAACTTCATATTTTTTTATGACTTTTTCAACAGTATTAGTCAGTCTAAAATCAACTTTATTTACAGTTTTATAAGTTGATGTTTGTTTAAGTGGAAATAACATCAATTGGAAACAAGGTTATAAATAGACCTTAGTTAACACTTGTAGCAATAGCCTACTGACATAAAGTGTGTGTGTATGAAAAGATAACATGCTCATGTACATACCTATAACCAGTCACAAAGTGTGTATAGGCAACAGCAACCCAGTTGTGGTGTGCTTTAATAATTTGAACTTTCATACTATCATTCCACGTGCTCACTGCAAATAAAACATATTAAGTTACACAATAGACTTAATTAATTGTATCAACGAAGTCGTATAAAACGCAATTAAGGGATTACGTCCAGGGAATAGGGCGGCGTTGTACTGCCACCGCAATAATAAACCAATGATTAAGGCTTTATATGACCAGATAGGGAAATTAATTGTTAAGTCAGTCATACAACTATCAAAGAATGTCAGTTGCGATTTAAATATACGGACAATTTAAGTTGATAATCAATTTGCTTAACAATTAATATCTAGACTACCTAGCAAACAAGACGTCGCGAATTAGAACGATCACTCGTTGTAGGTACTATTGACGAAAATCTGCACCCATCTGAAGCATATATAGACTAATTGAAGGGGTTTGAGGTGTAATGGTTGCTGATAATTATGTGCGCCCGGGGCAACCTGAGCAGTAAGGCCTGAATTCCTCTTACGCTGATGTCGCTCGCGTACGGTCGGTCGCGTACGCAATGCATGTACGTACGCGCCGGTGACGTCAACGTCGCAGTATGGTGCTATACAGAACACAATGTACATACGCACACGCGACCGACATCAGAGTAAGAGGAATTTAGGCCTAAGCCTTTGAAAACACGCTACTAGCCAGCACTGACAGAGTTGTACTATAAATACAAACTCCGGGCAGCTACTGAGAAATTCTTGACGAAAAAACCCAATAATACTTTGGCCGACCTGGGAAGCGAACCCTTGGATTGTTTCCTTTCGTGGAAAGCAGGTGTGATGTTCTTTTATGTTAGTCGGTACTGGCACTTTGCAGACTGGCTAGTGTTTACACAATGGCCTGAGGTTTCTTTAATGGTCTATACTGATAGCCGCAACAATTAACGATTTATAGCTTTTTTTCTCGTAAAAGTATAGATTGTATACTTTTATGAGAGATGCAGAATGACTAATAAACAACCCACCCTGTTAGTTATCTTAAAAAAGCTATAAATCGTTGATTGTTGCGGCTATCAGCGCTTATTACGTCCAAGATTGTTACATATATACCTACCCCACATAACTATTGAACGATGTACAAAGGCACAATGAATGAATCACGAGTTGAATTGCACGATTACACAGATATACCTATACATAATGACATCAACATTGATACTTACTGTCTGGCGGACGATGTCCTTTGTGGCAGTCCGCGTTACCTAACGACGCTGCTCTCGAGTGACCTCTGCCGCAGCGACTGTAAATTATATGCAGTTGTTAGGTTTACATTCTGTGTCGGGGGTACGGCGAATGTACATGGACATATCTCCCGGGCCCTCGACTCATGGTAGTGGAAGCAACAGTGAGGTTTAGTCGCTAGGCGACAGACATAACTCTCCGTTCTCCCTAGACGGAGGGTATGAGGATTTCCCCACGGTAAAAAAAAAAAAGATTTAGATTCTGTGAATGATTGTTCTGTTTCAGGTTGGACTGTTCTCATCCTTACAAATTATATAACAAAGTCCCCCGCCGCGTCTGTCTGTCTGTCCGAACGCGATAAACTCAAAAACTACCAAACAGATTTTCAAACGGATTTCAAAATGGACGATGGTTTAGTTGTATATAATTCATGAAGGTTTTGTGTAAATGTGCTGAAATAAGACGATTTTCGTTAAAAATGCCAGAAAAATTCATGCCGACTGGGAGCTTTACTGGCGTGTAAGCATAAGCTCAATCAGCCTATAATATTTCTTTTCCTCGGCTATTAGGTATGCGATCATCGCTTTGCCTCCTTTTAATGCCGGTAGTACGTTCCCGTGGGAAATTTTCCGACATCCACGCGGGCGAAGCCGCGTGCAAAAGCTAGTACCTACATATTAAAAGAAGTAGTACAGTGGTTAGAATAGCACATTCGGCTAACATATAAAAAAATTCAAAATAGCTAACACTCACTTTCATTCACAATGGATGTAATCCATCCATTGTCAACATCATCATTGTCATCCATTAAAGTTTTTATGTATGAGTTTGTTTGTAAATGATTTGGATCCAAACCAAAAATGTGGAATTATCTCAAGTCCACATCTCTACTTTGGATTCACAGCAGAGAGTCTTCTCAAAAATTATATTTTGTCTATATAGTTTGTCATCAGTCTTTTACTTATTTATTTATTAGACTTCTACCGAAGATTATTTAAATGATGTTGTTTTATTTAAGGCAGATGTCAGCACTTGCATTAAAAAAAAAATGAAAAAGCGTTTCGAAAAAAAAAATTACGAGACTACACTAATGCCTAAGTGCAAATGCGAATATAGACAATAGCTTCAGAAACTAGGAGGTACAAACGTTAACTGGTCCTGTGAAGGTATCCTGCCGACAGTGCGGAGATCAAGCGAGGAGTTTCGTGAATGTGTTCTGTTCACCACCACCTCTGTGTTAGAGGCTGTCGAGTTCTTTCGCGAACAACTGTTGCCGGACCGCGTGCTGTTGCCGTTCGGCAGTGCAGTGTTTACTGAAAAATATGGTTTGTCAGAAAAAGTTTTCATAAGTAAATAATTAATTGTATTTTCTATTTATTAGTACCTATTTTGTTCAATAATTAATGTTATCAGTTTATCGCTTATCATACAGATCCTATTGTTCCAACAAAAATATTGTGTATTAACAGATTTTATCTTTAGTATCTATTGACTAAAGATAGCAAGAAATTGTTTGTAATTTTGTTATCTCTCCCAAAGTTCATTAATCTAATTACTTAGTTATGAATGCCGTACGTTGTGTGTAGTCTGCATATTTTTCTTAAAATAATTTATCTTAAGGGGGAAGCGTCAGGGTAGCCCGCGAAATTCAAATTTTCTTACGTTTTTTGCATTTTTCAGGTTAGTGTTAGGTTTTATGTTGAATAAAATATGATTCGCGGTCGTAACAAATATGGCTTTACTCAATTATAATCAATACAATCAGCAATACAACTCCATAAGTTAGCAAAGGTGTCAAATGTCATGATTTCATGAAATCATGACATTTGACACCTTTATCTTCTTCTTAATCACTATTGCTGACGTTGAATTTTGCGGGCTACCCTGACGCTTCCCCCTTAAGGATAACAACTTATTTTCCAATTGAATTCTCTAAGAAGTAAATAAAATCATTTGCTCAAACTTACTCCATCCACTTTTTGGCTTAGCCTTTCGTATAAGACAAACAAATCATCTGCCATGCCTTTCCTCTTTTATTTCCCTGGCTTTGAGGGGCAAAATTAATACTCATTTGCTTAGCCTTTAACCGAAAAGAAATCTCATCTGCCTAGGCTTTTGCACATTTCACTTTCATAATCAAATCAAAATCGTTTATTTTCATAAAATGTGGTGGGTACAAAAGATGTTTTTAATTCAATTCTTATTTTAGGAAGATTTGACTACAATGATAGATAGAATTTATTAATTAAAGCATGGTAGATTAATTGGTCTGGATGATTCATCACTCATCAACTTCGATAATCTTAGGTGGGGCTCTATGACTCACATTTATATTAACAATGTGCAACATTAACATTATTTCAGCATATAAAATTGTGTTAATTGTGTGATAATTTATATAACAACATATAAATATATGTAGTACTTACATGGAGGTGGTAGATATCCATAAAACAGGACATCTCCACATGTTGAATGGTTCATCTCATCACACAAAGCCAGTCTTCTGCTCAGGGGAGTGATGCCAAAGTAATCACACTCATGCCTCAAAGCCCTAATATTAACAGTATTAAGATCTATATCCCGAGTACGTAAAAAATTCAAAATGAGACCAAAGAGGTTTGGGTCCCTGTCTATGAATATGGCTCCAGTCTCATCCCGCACCGTGGGAATCCTGCCACTGAGGAGAGCAGTGAAGAATGTCTCTGGGACCCAAGTTAATGTGTGCCATGATGTTGAGAATCTAAAAAAGGTGGTTTGACTTAAAAAAACTTTACAGCAGTTATTTAAAGCACGCAGAACAAAATAATACTAAGTTGTGTTACAAAAAAACATTCAGTTTTATTAGATTTGATGTCTTGACACAACATGTTTACATGTGGGTTAAAATAACAACAATTGAAGGAAGCCTGGGTGCCACTAGGTTTGCAAGCTTTCTGATAGAGCATAAGATGATTACAATTAAAAATTGATTCGGCGGCGTAAATCCTCAATTGAATATTCAACAGGAGTTTGCAATCATGTTATGTATATAATGTACATGACACATCTTAAGTACGTTATTAATCATAAATTCATAATGTATGTTAACAAGGCACAGAATGCCTAGATATAACAAATAAAATAAAAATGAAGTCAAAAACTTCCTATACAATTGAACACTTACCTCGTACCGCCTACGTTTAAATTCACAATTTCTTGGTAATTGGACATTTGTATTATTTCTAATGTAACAATTTCATTCGGAAAGCAGATAATTGTTACAATAAAATCATTGGAATTTATTTACGTCCGACGAGATGGATGGCAAAATGTCAACGTCAACAAACAACTCAACAGCTGTAAAAAATCAACAATGCAATTAAACAATTGCCATATAAAAAATACTTATGAGACTCTTTCACACTTTCCGAAAAAACAACCGATAAAAACCGGTTTTTATTACTACTGTGGAAATGTAACTCTGTCTTGTCATAATTATTTAAATAATTGGCAACTCTATTTTGAAGAGAGACGTGTCCGTACGTCAGTCATCCAAAAAGTCAATTTTCTTCTGAATCGAATTGTTGGGACTCATGTATGAGAATATAGTTGTTGTGAATTATTAGGATAGTTGATAGTATTATCAGCCCCAAAGATGCCGCAGACTGTAGCTGCGAAGTCGGGCAATGGCCGTAATAAAGGGATATTCAATAATACTACCGGCTTCAGCACTCTGATCACTGTTACGGTATTGTCATTGGCTTGGTTGGCCGGTTTCGCATCCCGGCTATTCGCTGTTATACGTTTCGAGAGTATTATTCACGAGTTTGACCCATGGTAAGTGTGGAGAATTTCCTCAGTAATTGTAACCTGTTGAAGATAGGGTTCGCTCCATTTATTGCCTACGTGTTCTAGGTTCAACTACCGATCCACGGCCTACATGGTGCAGCATGGGTTCTACAACTTCCTAAACTGGTTCGATGAGCGCGCGTGGTACCCGCTGGGTCGTATCGTGGGCGGCACCGTGTACCCTGGCCTTATGATCACATCAGGCACAATTCACTGGATCCTGCACACCCTAAATATTCCAATACACATTAGAGATATCTGCGTGTTCCTCGCACCTGTGTTCAGGTAATTGTTTTGGTATTCATTGTTGTTTGATATCTAGGTTACCATCATTTGTATTGATCCTGTCAGGGTTAGAATCTATTCATACTGAAACATGATTTATGATAGATAAAAGAAGATAATTTGAAGTGTTCCACTTCAACAGGAAATTAGAGCAAATGTTAACATAACTAAAATGTTAACTGAAAACAACTTAAATGCATGCTTGATAAGTTATTGTTTTACACCAGGTTATTGATAAAACAATTCTCTTAGTGATGGCTTGTTATAATTCAGCCTTAAATCAATACAGCTACCACTCCTTATCAGTCTAACAAACATTCTGGATATTTTAGGTACTTCATTAAAATATCAATCTATTATTAATTTTTAAAGGAAAAGTAGTATGTAAAAATTTATAATATTTTTCCCTTTTAGTGGTCTAACAGCTATTGCAACATACCTGCTGACCTCCGAGCTTTGGTCTCGTGGAGCCGGTCTGTTTGCCGCTTGCTTCATAGCCATTGTGCCTGGCTACAGCAGTCGGTCTGTAGCAGGCAGTTATGATAATGAGGGTATTGCCATATTTTCGCTGCAGTTCACATACTACTTATGGCTGAAGAGTTTGAAAAATGGATCAGTTTTCTGGTCCATTTGCACTGCAATCTCTTACTTCTACATGGTGAGTTGATTTAATAATATTCCAGTTTGTTCATATTGTCTCAGGTTTAATAATTCTTTTGGTAAAAGACCAATCAGGAATCTCAATTATTTGGCTAGCTGTATGCCATTGAATGGCTATTGTCAATCTTCATAATATACAATTTTTCCCATTGCTTAATTTATCAATCAATATTGTACTCAAAAATAATCTTTTATTTATTTTACCTCCTGCAAAGAAAAATCTTTTTGGGAGATTGAAAACGTATAGCTGTCTTGGAAATTGTTTACTTTAACTAAACAATAAAATGTGAAACACTCAAGTAGATAAATTAGCATAGTTTTGCATGTTCTGTTATATTCTTGTATGTTAAGATGCATTTCAGACAATAACCTTCTTTGTGATTTGTCAGTACTCCATAGCCATAGTAACAACTATGGCTATGGAGTACTGACAAATCAATACAGGGTGTCCGGTAAATAATGAATAACCTTGAAATAGCATATAATAGACCAGAAGCCAGTTCTAAAAAAAAACAAAAAAATATATATCCCAAGTAGTACCTAAGATTTTTAACTAACTTTTTTTACCTTATTTTACATTTTTTTTCACCACAACCACAAATGAAGGAATTCCATTGGTCATTTGTTGTTGTAATATTGTACATTGACTATGCTGACAGAGAAGCAGTAAATAATGTGACTAGAAATTGCCCAGTATCTTTTAAAAAATATTGTATCTTATGTACTACTTGGAAAATATATTTTTATTGTATTGTCTATATGCAGCATAGGCTTAATAAAACCAAGGCACACTTCCATATATAATAAAACAGACAACTTCTCATGCCCATCATGAATAATATAGTCAGAAAGAATTATAAATATTATAATTTTTGTATGTATCTCTAATAAAGCATTATTATTTGTATTGTAGGTATCAGCATGGGGTGGTTACGTGTTCATTATCAACTTGATCCCGCTGCACGTGTTTGTGCTACTGATCATGGGAAGGTTCTCCCAGCGGCTGTTCGTCAGTTACAGTGTGTTTTACATTGTAGGCCTGTTGATGTCCATGCAGATACCCTTCGTTGGCTTCCAGCCCATCCGGACTAGTGAACACATGGCTGCTTCAGGTAAGAATCAGTCACTTATTTCTGCTGTCATCAGGTATAATTCAAATAAACTATTCATGAATTATGTAACTGGTGGATTATGGCCCAATCCCTAACAAAGAGAGGAGGTGATATTACCGGTGGACATATGCCATTTTAATTATGAAGCTTGTTTGTTCTTTTTATGTGTAAGATATTACCATAGGCCATTTATAATGAACATATACATTCATTACAGCAAGACATTCAAATATTTCAAATGTCTGAGATGCTGTAAATTCGTAATGATTGATAAAAATGTTAATTAACATTAACTTGATTGCTGTATTGAAGAATTATAAAGCAAGCATCGCCATCTACTATTAGAGCTATTTAACTACTTAGAAACTACTTATGATATAATTCACAACCTGACGGATTAGATAAGTGCGTGTCGGACGACGCCCTGTAAGAGCGGTTACGCACTACGTTCGATCCGAATCCGAATTCAAGATCCGAGTTCAATGAGAATTCGTAATGTTCTAAATTTGGGCGGACAGAGTTTGGATCAAGTGCGCAACACCTCATACAAATAGTTCTATGGCTACTTCGGACCGACATTTCTCGGATTCGGATCGGCCGTAGTGTGTAACCGCTCTTATGCAATACGTCCTATCCGAATCCGAATTCAATCCGAATTGGGAATGTTCTAAATTCGGACGGACAAAGATCGGATCTAGTGCGCAACCCCTCATACAAATAGTACTATGGCTACTACGGACCGACATTTTTCGAATTCGGATTGAGTTCGGAACTTGAATTCGGATTAGGATCGGACGTAGTGCGTAACCGCTCTAAGGGTTCCGTAGTCGGGATGAATATTTACGCACAGTATAGATTATATCGACTTCAAACAAAATTATAATGGTTTCATTTTTACCATTTCACTGCGGAACCTGCCTGGTTTTTTCACAAATCATTTGGAAATAAGACATTAAAAAAAAATTCAAATTTCGTTGCAATAATCGCGCGGCCAGTACTCGTAGTTCAAGTTCAAGTTCAACAAGAAAACATCTGTGCAGCATGTAGGTAATGTTATTTTTTGTCGTTCATGCTATTATAAAACAATTTCACGGAGATGGTAAGTATAAATAAATTATTATGAAGCAGGACAAATTGTTGCAGTCAATGAAAGTACACAAATGACACAAAATGAGCTAACTTAAGTACCATGAATTGTAGGTTTGATAAGATTTAATTGTTTATACACGAATTTAACAGTTCTAATTTTCTAGGTAATTAATTTCCAATGCTGTTAATTTTTGCAATAATAATGTACCTACTAGCATTTACAATATTCATGAAAATGTTCAATAAATTGTAGACAAAATGTTATAACGAATGCTGGACTATTTTAATTTTTTCTATTTTTATGCTATTTTTCTGTCTTTTAATTGGCTAATACATAATCATAAAATTCTTCTAAGATCGTCCAATACTAGATAAGATATGGAAATCTGAACAATTCTCTGTAATAAATGTTTTTTGCCACCATTACTAGACTGGCGGATGTTTAGATTTTTGACGAATCGGTCTTCGTCTCGCGTGTCGGCATGATTGCCTAGAGTCTAGGCCTTAGACATATTCACGATGTAAATAAAGGTACCAAAGAAGACTGCGTACCCGGATTTTTCCTATACAACGGTGCGTGACACTTTTCAGTTCTAAGTTCTGACCGCGAAGTAAATATACCAGGACGTACCCAAGTATTGTCACTTGAGGAGCCTTTTGCGAAATCCCCTAAACACTGTAAAAAAGAGGTCGACATTTTCAATTTCATTTGCAGCTTGTACTTGTACCCCTTGGGTCCGCTTATGTTGTTAACCTGTGAACATAGTATGAATGTTTTATGTATTGCCATCACACTTCACACTAATATTATAAAGGCGAAAGTTTGTGAGTGTGTTTGTTTTAAGTACCATCCGAGGACGTGCGTATGAATACACAAGGCACGACCGAGGACCTTTTCAAAGCGAGGACCTTTTCGAGGGTCCTCGGTTTGACTTGACCAAAGATTCGTATTCTGCAAGCGATGTTGAGCCTTTCTGTATACTTAATAAGAAAAAGTGGTCTGAACCTCGGTTTGATCAAGATTTTTCATAATCTTACACACGCATTGTGTATCCACCAGGTGGCGCCACTGTCGCCTCATACACAGCGTCTTTACATTCATTTCACGTTGGTTGTATTATCCGAGGACTTTTGTGTAAACTTTAACACAAAAGACCTCGGTAAGGTAGCTTTTCCAAACAATGTGTATTTAAGACCTCGGTTTGCTAGATTTTCCGAACAGTGTGTATTCTAGTCCTCGCTTAGACAGTTTTCCTCGTGTGTACAAGACGAATTATGTGCTATCATTTAAATACAATTATGGAAGAGAAAATTAAAGGTACACTGAATCCTTAAGCAAATCGTTAGTAGCGACTAGGTGCACAAGGAATAAGGAGGCTTCTTCTGCAGTATGTGCCTACTTAGATTACACAACATTATGATTTGAACCATAAAATATTGTATTGTCATGGGAGCTGAATGCATGTGCTCTTCATGAAGAATTTAAAGTAGAAATGCCTTCCTACGTGAAATGTCGGCACCAAGATTTGAAGCAAACAAAGAGTATAAAAAAATAAAGAAAGTGAACGTAGTAAAGAAGACAACATAAACTTTACTGAAATAGAAGTAGGTTTATTCTAAATTGAAACGAATTATTTAACTAACTTTTACCAACGCTATACTCATTGAAATAATAATCAAGTTGCAGCGACATCTTTGATAAACATGAGCAGAAAACTTACACAGTTTATAAAACGATTCAAACAAGGTAATTATTTTTATTTCACTAGATACATCTAACGCGTATGCCAAATTTGATGACGATACTATCAACTGTTGAGGAGTTCCCTCATGAAGAAACGACCTTGGCTGCAGCATCAGGACAAACTAATAATTATTTTAGTTTTACTATATAAACCAAACGCGTTTGCCTTTGAAGTCGATACTATCAACAATTGTGGAGTTCCCTCATGGGCACGCCACAATTGCGGCAGTAAGTCCCCTCTTTAAGGAGCGGCTAGAGAGGCGCCACGCCGTCCTCACCTTCCGCCTGACGCAAGTTCTCACCGCACACGGGTGTTTCGGGAGGTTCCTGTTCCGGATAAGGCGGGAGGAAACGTCCGAGTGTCACCAGTGTGGATCGCCCGGAGGACACGGTGGAGCACTGCCCGGCTTGGGCGGAGCATCGCCGTGTCCTCGTGGAGGCGATCGGCGGCGGTGATCTCTCGCGTCTGGCCCTGGTCCAGGCCATGGTACGGAGCGAGAGGGCATGGGAAGCCGTCACCTCCTTCTGCAAAGCAGTAATGCTCGCGAAGGAGGAGGCGGAGCGCGTGAGGGAGAGGCAAATGTCATGCCCTCACGCGTCTAACCGCCGCAGGAGACGACTTGGGCGTCAGCAAGCGCAGGCTGATTTCCAGCCACCGTAGCCACCCATTGCTCACCGTCCGATAAGGTCCAGGCCCGGGTCGACAACGGCGCGTTGTGTTCCACGCACGCCTCCAAGAGATGTCAGCACAATTGAAGGGGTTCGATAGGGTCAATGCCTGCCGGGGTTGCGGAGAAGTCCGAAAGGGATACCGTGGCCTCTGGCAATATGGCAACTGAAGAAACACGGGTGGGTTTTAGTCAGTAAGAGTCTGACACGCCCGCCCTCCCACTCCGCCCAGAGCGGGAGAAGTTATTTGATAATTACCCACCCAAAAAAAAGGAGTTCCCTCATGAAAGAACGACCTTGGCTGGTTATTATTTTAGTTAAACTATATAAACCTAACGCGTATGCCAAATTTAAAGACGATGCTATCGACTGTTGAGGAGTTTCCTCATGAAGAAACGACACTGGTTGTAGCATCAGCAAAAACTGGTCATTATTTTAGTGTTACTAGATAAACCTAACGCATGTGCCAAACTGAAAGACGATGCTATCGACTTGAGGAGTTTCCTCATGAAGAAACGACCCTGGCTGCAGCATCAGCAAAAACTGGTAGTTATTTTAGTGTTACTAGATAAACCTAACGCATATGCCAAATTTGAAGACAATGCTATGAACTGTTGAAGAGTTCCCTCATGAAGAAACGACACTGGCTCCAGAATCAGCACAAACTGGTCATTATTTTAGTTTTACAACCTAATGCGTATGCTAAATTCCAAGACGATGCTATTAAATTTTGAGGAGTTCCGTCATAAGGAAACGACCCTGGCTGCAGCATCAGTACAAACTGGTTATTATCTTAGTTAAACTATGTAAACTTAACGCGTATGTTAAATTTAAAGACGACGCTATCGACTTTTATGGACTTTCATCAAGAAGAAACGACCCTGGCTGCAGCATCAGCAAAAACTGGTAATTATTTGAGTGTTACTAGATAAACCTAATGCGTATGCCAAATTTGAAGACGATACTATCAGCTTTTGAGGAGTTCCGTCATAAGGAAACGACCCTGGCTGCAGCATCAGCAAAAACTGGTAATTATTTTAGTGTTACTAGATAAACCTAATGCGTATGCCAAATTTGAATACGATACTATCAGCTTTTGAGGAGTTCCATCATAAGGAAACGACCCTGGCTGCAGTATCAACAAAAACTGGTAATTATTTGAGTGTTACTAGATAAACCTAATGCGTATGCCAAATTTGAAGACGATACTATCAGCCTTCGAGGAGTTCCGTCATAAGGAAACAACCCTGGCTGCAGCATCAGTACAAACTGGTTATTATCTTAGTTAAACTATGTAAACTTAACGCGTATGTTAAATTTAAAGATGGCGCTATCGACTTTTATGGACTTTCATCAAGAAGAAACGACCCTGGCTGCAGCATCAGCAAAAACTGGTAATTATTTGAGTGTTACTAGATAAACCTAATGCGTATGCCAAATTTGAAGACGATACTATCAGCTTTTGAGGAGTTCCGTCATAAGGAAACGACCCTGGCTGCAGCATCAGCAAAAACTGGTAATTATTTGAGTGTTTCTAGATAAACCTAATGCGTATGCCAAATTTGAAGACGATACTATCAGCTTTCGAGGAGTTCCGTCATAAGGAAATGACCCTGGCTGCAGCATCAGCGAAAACTGGTAATTATTTGAGTGTTACTAGATAAACCTAATGCGTATGCCAAATTTGAAGACGATACTATCAGCTTTTGAGGAGTTCCGTCATAAGGAAACGACCCTGGCTGCAGCATCAGCAAAAACTGGTAATTATTTGAGTGTTACTAGATAAACCTAATTCGTATGCCAAATTTGAAGACGATGCTATCAGCTTTTGAGGAGTTCCGTCATAAGGAAACGACCCTTGCTGCAGCATCAGCAAAAACTGGTAATTATTTGAGTGTTACTAGATAAACCTAATGAGTATGCCAAATTTGAAGACGATACTATCAGCTTTTGAGGAGTGTCCTCATGATGAAATGACCCTGGCTGCAGCATCAGCTAAAACTGGTAATTATTTGAGTGTTACTAGATAAACCTAATGCGTATGCCAAATTTGAAGACGATACTATCAGCTTTCGAGGAGTTCCGTCATAAGGAAATGACCCTGGCTGCAGCATCAGCTAAAACTGGTAATTATTTGAGTGTTACTAGATAAACCTAATGCGTATGCCAAATTTGAAGACGATACTATCAGCTTTTGAGGAGTTCCGTCATAAGGAAACGACCCTGGCTGCAGCATCAGCAAAAACTGGTAATTATTTGAGTGTTACTAGATAAACCTAATTCGTATGCCAAATTTGAAGACGATGCTATCAGCTTTTGAGGAGTTCCGTCATAAGGAAACGACCCTTGCTGCAGCATCAGCAAAAACTGGTAATTATTTGAGTGTTTCTAGATAAACCTAATGCGTATGCCAAATTTGAAGACGATACTATCAGCTTTCGAGGAGTTCCGTCATAAGAAAACGACCCTGGCTGCAGCATCAGCTAAAACTGGTAATTATTTGAGTGTTACTAGATAAACCTAATGCGCATGCCAAATTTGAAGACGATACTATCAGCTTTTGAGGAGTTCCGTCATAAAGAAACGACCCTGGCTGCAGCATCAGCAAAAACTGGTAATTATTTGAGTGTTTCTAGATAAACCTAATGCGTATGCCAAATTTGAAGACGATACTATCAGCTTTCGAGGAGTTCCGTCATAAGGAAACGACCCTGGCTGCAGCATCAGCTAAAACTGGTAATTATTTGAGTGTTACTAGATAAACCTAATGCGTATGCCAAATTTGAAGACGATACTATCAGCTTTTGAGGAGTTCCGTCATAAGGAAACGACCCTGGCTGCAGCATCAGCAAAAACTGGTAATTATTTGAGTGTTACTAGATAAACCTAATTCGTATGCCAAATTTGAAGACGATGCTATCAGCTTTTGAGGAGTTTCGTCATAAGGAAACGACCCTTGCTGCAGCATCAGCAAAAACTGGTAATTATTTGAGTGTTTCTAGATAAACCTAATGCGTATGCCAAATTTGAAGACGATACTATCAGCCTTCGAGGAGTTCCGTCAAAAGAAAACGACCCTGGCTGCAGCATCAGCTAAAACTGGTAATTATTTGAGTGTTACTAGATAAACCTAATGCGCATGCCAAATTTGAAGACGATACTATCAGCTTTTGAGGAGTTCCGTCATAAAGAAACGACCCTGGCTGCAGCATCAGCAAAAACTGGTAATTATTTGAGTGTTTCTAGATAAACCTAATGCGTATGCCAAATTTGAAGACGATACTATCAGCTTTCGAGGAGTTCCGTCATAAGGAAACGACCCTGGCTGCAGCATCAGCTAAAACTGGTAATTATTTGAGTGTTACTAGATAAACCTAATTCGTATGCCAAATTTGAAGACGATACTATCAGCTTTTGAGGAGTTCCATCATAAGGAAATGACCCTGGCTGCAGCATCAGCAAAAACTGGTAATTATTTGAGTGTTACTAGATAAACCTAATGAGTATGCCAAATTTGAAGACGATACTATCAGCTTTTGAGGAGTGTCCTCATGATGAAATGACCCTGGCTGCAGCATCGGCACAAACTGGTTATTATCTCAGTTATACTACGCAAACCTAACGCGTTGGCCAAATTTAAAAGTGATGATTGTTTCTTTCTCCTGTTGAAGAGTTTCTTCATTAAGAAACGACCCTAGGTACAACATCAGCATAAAATGGTAACTAAGCCGTAACCTAAGCGCCGACAAACGTAAAGACTCGTCCTCGCTTGGTACTTTATTTTAGAAAATGTGTGTAAGAAATAAATCGGAACGTTCTACAATAAGTTACCTTACACGTAAAATGGTTTAGGTAGGTAGATTTTCATGTCCTCGCTTTGTACAAGTTCTACGCGAAAAACTGTCCTCGGTTTAGTAATATAAAGTCTAACACAGCGTCCGCACTTTGTACAAGATATAAGAAATATTGTGTAAAAATACGTCCTCGGAAGGGCATCGCAGGGCTTACATAAGGGGTCCTCGGTTGGCCTACACAAAGTCCTCGTATGTGCATCGCTGGTCACATTTAGCTGTGTATTTCAGGTCCTCGGTATGATAGCCGTAATTCATACAGAAAAATGTTGAGATAGCATTATTCCAATAAGCTCATCACCATAGATTTACTCACCTGTCTCTTTCTATCTCATTCAAAAAGGCCAACGACGTATTTAAACCAGTTTTTTGGAGGGTCCTCGGTTCGTTCTAAAACTAACAAGGTCCTCGTAAGGGTGTCTGTACAAACATGGGTGTGTAACTGTGTGTACTAATAATAACTGTGTGTAACTAATGTGTGTAACTGTGTGTACTAATAATAACTGTGTGTAACTAATGTGTTTGTTTTAAGTACCATCCGAGGACGTGCGTATGAATACACAAGGCACGACCGAGGACCTTTTCAAAGCGAGGACCTTTTCGAGGGTCCTCGGTTTGACTTGACCAAAGATTCGTATTCTGCAAGCGATTTTGAGCCTTTCTGTATACTTAACAAGAAAAAGTGGTCTGAACCTCGGTTTGATCAAGATTTTTCATAATCTTACACACGCATTGTGTATCCACCAGGTGGCGCCACTGTCGCCTCATACACAGCCTCTTTACATTCATTTCACGTTGGTTGTATTATCCGAGGACTTTTGTGTTAACTTTAACACAAAAGACCTCGGTAAGGTAGCTTTTCCAAACAATGTGTATTTAAGACCTCGGTTTGCTAGATTTTCCGAACAGTGTGTATTCTAGTCCTCGCTTAGACAGTTTTCCTCGTGTGTACAAGACGAATTATGTGCTATCATTTAAATACAATTATGGAAGAGAAAATTAAAGGTACACTGAATCCTTAAGCAAATCGTTAGTAGCGACTAGGTGCACAAGGAATAAGGAGGCTTCTTCTGCAGTATGTGCCTACTTAGATTACACAACATTATGATTTGAACCATAAAATATTGTATTGTCATGGGAGCTGAATGCATGTGCTCTTCATGAAGAATTTAAAGTAGAAATGCCTTCCTACGTGAAATGTCGGCACCAAGATTTGAAGCAAACAAAGAGTATAAAAAAATAAAGAAAGTGAACGTAGTAAAGAAGACAACATAAACTTTACTGAAATAGAAGTAGGTTTATTCTAAATTGAAACGAATTATTTAACTAACTTTTACCAACGCTATACTCATTGAAATAATAATCAAGTTGCAGCGACATCTTTGATAAACATGAGCAGAAAACTTACTTAACAGTTTATAAAACGATTCAAACAAGGTAATTATTTTTATTTCACTAGATACATCTAACGCGTATGCCAAATTTGATGACGATACCATCAACTGTTGAGGAGTTCCCTCATGAAGAAACGACCTTGGCTGCAGCATCAGGACAAACTGATAATTATTTTAGTTTTACTATATAAACCAAACGCGTTTGCCTTTGAAGTCGATACTATCAACAATTGTGGAGTTCCTTCATGGGCACGCCACAATTGCGGCAGTAAGTCCCCTCTTTAAGGAGCGGCTAAAGAGGCGCCACGCCGTCCTCACCTTCCGCCTGACGCAAGTTCTCACCGCACACTGGTGTTTCGGGAGGTTCCTGTTCCGGATAAGGCGGGAGGAAACGTCCGAGTGTCACCAGTGCGGATCGCCCGGAGGACACGGTGGAGCACTGCCCGGCTTGTGCGGAGCATCGCCGTGTCCTCGTGGAGGCGATCGGCGGCGGTGATCTCTCGCGTCTGGCCCTGGTAAAGGCCATGGTACGGAGCGAGAGGGCATGGGAAGCCGTCACCTCCTTCTGCAAAGCAGTAATGCTCGCGAAGGAAGAGGCGGAGCGCGTGAGGGAGAGGCAAATGTCATGCCCTCACGCGTCTAACCGCCGCAGGAGACGACCTGGGCGTCAGGAATCGCAGGCTGATTTCCAGCCACCGTAGCCACCCATTGCTCACCGTCCGCAAGTCCGCGCGGCTTGCGGACGGTGAGCAATGGGTAGCTCACCATCCGATAAGGTCCAGGCCCGGGTCGACAACGGCGCGTTGTGTTCCACGCACGCCTCCAAGAGATGTCAGCACAATTGAAGGGGTTCGATAGGGTCAATGCCTGCCGGGGTTGCGGAGAAGTCCGAAAGGGATACCGTGGCCTCTGGCAAAATGGCAACTGAAGAAACACGGGTGGGTTTTAGTCAGTAAGAGTCTGACACGCCCTTCCACTCCGCCCAGAGCGGGAGAAGTTATTTGATAATTACCCACCCAAAAAAAAGGAGTTCCCTCATGAAAGAACGACCTTGGCTGGTTATTATTTTAGTTAAACTATATAAACCTAACGCGTATGCCAAATTTAAAGACGATGCTATCGACTGTTGAGGAGTTTCCTCATGAAGAAACGACACTGGTTGTAGCATCAGCAAAAACTGGTCATTATTTTAGTGTTACTAGATAAACCTAACGCATGTGCCAAACTGAAAGACGATGCTATCGACTTGAGAAGTTTCCTCATGAAGAAACGACCCTGTCTGCAGCATCAGCAAAAACTGGTAATTATTTGAGTGTTACTAGATAAACCTAATGCGTATGCCAAATTTGAAGACGATACTATCAGCTTTTGAGGAGTTCCGTCATAAGGAAACGACCCTGGCTGCAGCAACAGCAAAAACCGGTAAATATTTGAGTGTTACTAGATAAACCTAATGCGTATGCCAAATTTGAAGACGATACTATCAGCTTTCGAGGAGTTCCGTCATAAGGAAACGACCCTGGCTGCAGCATCAGCAAAAACTGGTAATTATTTTAGTGTTACTAGATAAACCTAATGCGTATGCCAAATTTGAAGACGATACTATCAGCTTTCGAGGAGTTCCGTCATAAGGAAACGACCCTGGCTGCAGCATCAGCAAAAACCGTTATATATTTGAGTGTTACTAGATAAACCTAATGCGTATGCCAAATTTGAAGACGATACTATCAGCTTTCGAGGAGTTCCGTCATAAGGAAACGACCCTGGCTGCAGCATCAGCAAAAACCGTTATATATTTGAGTGTTACTAGATAAACCTAATGCGTATGCCAAATTTGAAGACGATACTATCAGCTTTCGAGGAGTTCCGTCATAAGGAAACGACCCTGGCTGCAGCATCAGCAAAAACTGGTAATTATTTTAGTGTTACTAGATAAACCTAATGCGTATGCCAAATTTGAAGACGATACTATCAGCTTTTGAGGAGTTCCATCATAAGGAAATGACCCTGGCTGCAGTATCAGCAAAAACTGGTAATTATTTGAGTGTTACTAGATAAACTTAATGCGTATGCCAAATTTGAAGACGACACTATCAGCTTTTGAGGAGTTCCGTCATAAAGAAACGACCCTGGCTGCAGCATCAGCAAAAACTGGTTATTATGTGAGTGTTACTAGATAAACCTAATGCTTATGCCAAATTTGAAGACGATACTATCAGCTTTTGAGGAGTTCCATCATAAGGAAACAACCCTGGCTGAAGCATCAGCAAAAACTGGTAGTTATTTGAGTGTTACTAGATAAACCTAATGAGTATGCCAAATTTGAAGACGATACTATCAGCTTTTGAGGAGTTCCGTCATAAGGAAATGACCCTGGCTGCAGCATCAGCAAAAACTGGTAATTATTTGAGTGTTACTAGATAAACCTAATGCGTAGGCCAAATTTGAAGACGATACTATCAGCTTTTGAGGAGTTCCATCATAAGGAAACGACCCTGGCTGCAGCATCAGCAAAAACTGGTAATTATTTGAGTGTTACTAGATAAACCTAATGCGTATGCCCAATTTGAAGACGATACTATCAGCTTTTGAGAAGTGACCTCATGATGAAACGACCCTGGCTGCAGCATCGGCACAAACTGGTTATTATCTCAGTTATACTACGCAAACCTAACGCGTTGGCCAAATTGAAAAGTGATGATAGTTTCTTTCTCCTGTTGAAGAGTTTCTTCATTAAGAAACGACCCTAGGTACAACATCAGCATAAAATGGTAACTAAGCCGTTACTTTTAGAAAGCGCCGACAAACGTAAAGACTCGTCCTCGCTTGGTACTTTATTTTAGAAAATGTGTGTAAGAAATAAATCGGAACGTTCTACAATAAGTTACCTTACACATAAAATGGTTTAGGTAGGTAGATTTTCATGTCCTCGCTTTGTACAAATTCTACGCGAAAAACTGTCCTCGGTTTAGTAATATAAAGTCTAACACAGCGTCCGCACTTTGTACAAGACATAAGAAATATTGTGTAAAAATACGTCCTCGGAAGGGCGTCGCAGGGCTTACATAAGGGGTCCTCGGTTGGCCTACACAAAGTCCTCGTATGTGCATCGCTGGTCACATTTAGCTGTGTATTTCAGGTCCTCGGTATGATAGCCGTAATTCATACAGAAAAATGTTGAGATAGCATTATTCCAATAAGCTCATCACCATAGATTTACTCACCTGTCTCTTTCTATCTCATTCAAAAAGGCCAACGACGTATTTAAACCAGTTTTTTGGAAGGTCCTCGGTTCGTTCTAAAACTAACAAGGTCCTCGTAAGGGTGTCTGTACAAACAAGGGTGAGTGTGTGTGTGTATGTTTGTCTCTTCTTCACGCTCAAACGGCTGGACCAATTTGGATGAAATTTGGCACTTTTTATCCTGATATTCCCACAGGATCGAGACTTACGCGGTAAACCGCGGGGCGCAGCTAGTTTACTCTATAAATGACATTTGGAGCCACAATAAAATGCATTTTAGCAGAAGTGCCTTTATATTTTGCTGTTAAGCGCGCTTTGAGCATGCACCAATAACATTCTCAGTCATCACGCGACGCTTCGTGCGCGTCGATTGAAATACAATGCAGAGATTATCAGTCTCCTATGGAGCAAAGGTTACCTTTTCACTCCCGTACCAAATATTTCGTAAACATACTAGATTCAGATCCAATCTGCGAGCTATTCATACAATTCATAAACAACTGCCGAGCGCGAGAACTAAACAGATAGAGATTTTCAAATGTTCGCAATTTCCTGCGTTTTGCATGTGTTTGTGCCGCTCAAGGTGAATTGGAAATTTAATTGCAGTGTAGCTGTTTTATTGACCGATCTGTACCGATAGCACTAGCATAAATTATGTGATTATGCTTCGTATTGTATAAACATGTTCAGCATACAACTGAAATCATTATTTCACTTACCGAAATAAATATTCTTTTTCGACACAAATTCATATTCATATCTTTATTTGCATTTCATAATGTAGGAATAAAGGTGTTTGTAGCCCGCGAAATTCAAATTTTCTTTAGTTTTTTGCAATTTGCAGGATAGTGTTAGGTTGTATCTTGATCAAAATATGATTCGCGACTATAACATATATGAGTTTTCAGAATTATAATCATTAGTATCATTTATACATCTCTCTAAGGCCCACTTGCGCGTTCATGGGTTAGCTAAATAGCTCGGCTTTTTAACCCTTTTTTTTTGGGTGGGAAATTATCAAATAACTTCTCCCGCTCTGGGCGGAGCGGGAGGACGTGTCAGACTCTTACTGACTAAAACCTACTCGTGTTTCTTCAGTTGCCATGTTGCCGGGGGCCACGATTTCCCTTTCGGCCTTATTCGCAACCCCGGTAGGCATCGGCCCTAGCGGACCCCGTCAATTCTGCTGACATCTCTTTGAGGCGCGCGTGGAACACAACGCGCCGTCGACCCGGGCCTGGTCCTTATCGGGCGGCGAGCTACCCATTGCTCACCTCCGCAAGCCCGCGTCTACGGTGGCCGGAAATCGGCTAGCGATTGCCGACGCCCAGGGCGTCTCCTCCTGCGGCGGTTAGGGGCGCGAGAGCGCGAATTTTGCCTCTCCCTCACGCGTTCCGCCTCCTTAGCGAGCATTACTGCTTCGCAGAAAGAGGTGACGGCCTCCCATTTCCTCTCGCTCGGTACCATGACCCGAATCAGGGCCGGACGCGAGAGATCACCGCCGCCGATCGCCTCCACGAGGACATGGCGATGCTCCGCCCAAGCCGGGCAGATCTCCACCGTATACTCCACCGTGTCCTCCGGGCGATCCACACAGTAGTGACACCCGGGCGTTTCCTCCCGCTTTATGCTGAAAAGGAACCTCCCGAAACAGCCGTGTCCGGTGAGGACCTGCGTCAGGCGAAAGGTGAGGACCTGCGTCAGGCGAAAGGTGAGGACGCCGTGGCACCTCTAGCCACTCCTCAAAGAGGGGTCTTATCGCCGCAATTGTGGCGTGCCCAGCGCTGGGCTGCGACAATCGCACTCTCCATGCCGCCATGAGATCCCGCCGGAGCTCTGTCCGCTGTGCCGCGATTTCTTGCGGCAGCGGAGTTACACCCCGGCGTTATTGGATTAACCCTGAGTTAGCGTTAACGCGCAAGTGGGCCTCAGTTAGATTTGTTCCATAAGAACTTTTCCGTAAGAGACTTGTTAATTGTTCAATCAACAATTTTTTTTATATGTTCTTAACATTAATTGAGATCAGTTATAGGTTGTGGTACATAATAAATTATTTGATAAGGTCAGTTAAACTTATATCATTTGATAGAGTGTGTTGTGTAGTCTTGAGGTGATTTAGAGGTCCGCAGTTCGATTCTCAGGTCTGGCTTTGTCAGGTTTTTATAGGAATCTAGAATATATTTCAGTAAGCCCGGGAGTATCAAATCTAGCCCTTATATTCCACAATGCGGCAGAGGCTGTATCTATCCTGAATAACAGTACGTTAACTGCTTTAAATCGTTATTTTAATAAGGATTTCCAATAAGGATTTCCTAAGCCATTGGATTTTGCGTGATACATTCATATAATGCTAACTCCAATATCTTGAGATGATGTGATGTGTCCTTCACCCCGTGACAACATCGCCAAGTCTTATTCCTGGAACAAACATTACCGAGCCCAGTAAATTGTGTACTTACGTCCCTGTATCTATTGTACGGTTTTTACGGAAACACGAACTATCATGACTGCACACTGCTCTTACCGATTAATTAAATAAATTCAAGCTAAAATAACGTTTAGTTTGGCTGAGACATTTCTTTCAGTTTAGTATGAATTTAAATGCTTTGGATTATTGGAAATGTAAGTCGTAATAACATTTCCGCTGGCTTTGAGCGCGAGCGGGTGTTTTTCAGTACCTCGCTATAATTACACGGATGATATAAATTGAACATGGCAGTTTGTTGACACATTTGTTACTATGGCGTTATCGTGACTTAACTCCTGTGCATTTCATCCGTTTTATTTATGGTAATTTTGGAAAGTGCTTCACAATTTATGTAAACATGCGATTTGGCGATAGTCCAACGTTTAGTACAAAGCTATTACTGAGTAAATTCACATGGAAAATAATTTAAGATATCCGAATACGGAATGCAGAAAATTTTCTACGCTCATTTTCTGTGAATTTAAGAAATGTATGAAAGAAAACTTCGCTGTAAAATGGCGGCATAATACCTATATTCCCACGCAGGCTCGTCGGGCTAATTGAGGGCAACGAACTATAATTCTTATGTACCTAGATATCTCACTATCAAAGTTCACACTCTACACACACAACATGTTCTCATGTTCGCTCTACATTAATGGTATTAATTTTTGTGAACAGTGTTGATGGAAAAAGACTCGGTTCTTAATCGATCGATGTGAAAAAACACTTAAAAAGTTATCAGAATATCGTAGGTCGTAAAAGTCTGCATTGGCAGATCGCATCAAATCCGTAATGGCTATATGCATGCATCGCATTAAATAGCAAACGCTATTTACGTTTATATATTTTCAAACACTTGGATTCCTTCTGTACCGTGGGTATTTGCACCGATACAAACCTCTTATACAAACCCAGTTCCGAACCAACTATCCTACAAATATTTAATCTGGGCAGGAAGCAAATCCGCGACCCGCGGTGCAGAATCATCAACAACTTCAATACTGCACCAATCCTGGCGATCCTAGCCAATGCCTCATCCATGTATCAGGGTGACGCTCTTAGATATAATGGCAAGCAGACATGGCGAAGCGCAGTTTCCACTGCTACAAAAGATAGATACAAAAGATAGATCTATATTGCGCACTAAATAAAGTCTAAAACAAATTGCGTGCCTCTGTCCCGCTTTGATGTCCCCGCGGTAAACGAGCCAATATTATGATGAGTCATTGTCAATAGGTGTGTTCGCGTTGGTGATGGCTATAGGTGCCATGAAGTACCTCCACAGCCTGAACCCCAAGGGTCAATGGAAACAGCTGCTCATCCTGGGCGGGTTGGCGGCCGCCGGTGCCGTGTTCTTAGCAGTTGTGCTGCTTACGTATGCCGGAGTCATCGCGCCTTGGAGTGGAAGGTCCGTATTAAACTAATATGTAGTTTGGACTATGCTACTGAAATCGTTGGAATGTCTTACTACAGGCCTACCATTGAACTGAGACGGTGTGCGAGGGGTGTTGACGTCCGTCAGCGGGCGAATGACAGAGCGACATGTCACACCCCTCCCGTACCGCGCAGCTACCTCAGACATCGTCCCAGTTAAGCGGTAGGCCTGTAATATGATATCGCCAGGCATTTGGAATAAGCCTATATTGATGTGCCATTTGAATAGGTCAAATGTCAATGATGGTCATAATGATTAGAGGATTTAATAATTCGCGAATTCGCGATAAAACGAAAGCAGTAAAGTTATTATAAGTAAATTTTCGTACGATATGCTGAATAGCAAGTACCAATAAACATAACATTTAATAAGTTTCATAAAGGCTTCCATTCTTTGTTAAATTCCATGTCAATATAGTAGAAAGCCATAAACCGTTTATGAATGAGAGGATATTATACTATTTAGTTCTACACATTTCACATAAGTTAGTACACTCAACCAGCATGTGATAAAAATACACCTATTGTATTGTATAAACATTTTACACGTGAAACGCCAGTTGTTATATTAACGTGTATTATTTATAACATGTGTTCGAGTTATGTTGGACGTGTTACCAGGTCATTTACAAGTGTTGACTTAGAATGGTAATAAACGTATGTTTTATGGCCTGATTGGAGTGTTCGTGTTTAGTTTGTGTAGTTTTGACCTCAATATTATTACACCTTTTGTTTTATAGGAAATAGAACGTGATGTTTTGACGGAAAAGGTGTTGGTTTGATAGCGTCTATAGTTTCAGTAGTTTAGTAAAGCCTGTCAAATGTTTGTGTTGGATGACACCGCAACATTTAAAGGTCCAAATAAGTGTTTTAGAAAAATACTGAAATGGCCAAATGCCGAAACATATCGCTAACATATTGAATCGATTCGCTACTGAATTCATTCACAAAAGAGGTTTAATCATAGGGTAAACTAAATAGGAACCGGCCTATTTTAGCTTTAGTAATTTAAGGAAGACATGACTAGAGTAGGTACGTACATTGAGAGTACATACCCCCCCCGTTTTGTAACCCTCAAAATCCTAACAGAATTTCAATTTCAGGTTCTACTCGCTATGGGACACAACATACGCAAAGATCCACATTCCTATCATTGCGTCGGTGTCGGAGCACCAGCCCACCACATGGTCGTCATTCTTCTTTGACCTGCACGTACTCGTGTGCACCTTCCCCGTAGGACTGTGGTACTGCATCAAGAATATCAACGATGAGAGGGTTTTTGGTAAGTAAACATTTTTGACATTAAGCAATTTGTAGGACTTGTGAATGATTTGTTTTAATAGCGGAACAGCGCGACTATAAAACAAAACTATCGCTTTGCAATCTACCTTGTACGATATACTTTCATTTTGAAACTTGAGTGGTTATTCAAGATAGTTCCTTTTATTATTTAAATCTGACTGATTCAATATCTGATCGTTAATTTAGCAATTTGGGTATGATGAAAATACCTAATAGACTTTACGAAACCGGAGTTCCTTAAAATAATATTTCGTGTCAGCTGCTTAGCTCGTCTGCAATCGACACACTCGCCGAAGTATGGAGCTGGTATGCAGGGCCGGCCCGTTCATATAGGCGAACTAGGCGACGGCCTAGGGCGCTCGTATTAGGGGGACGGCAATCGGCGTCATCGAAATTAAAAAAACAATACTGTACATTAATTTTTATTTACCTACAACTTGAAAATACTCCCAACCTTTTACCAATTTTTCTACCAAAATGCGCTCATGTACATTTACGAAACCATCGGTACGGAAATCAAAAGCGAGTTTAGTCGATAGCCTCAACTCGCTCCATTGCTAAAAAAATCTCGGTTTAAAATTTATTGCTTCTCTTGTTGTATGTTATAGTGTTTTGTTCAAAATTGATTTGACTATTATAGTTTGACCGCGATCTTTGTACCGATCGCGCCTGAGAGATATTTCTCGACGGCATGTGAAGCCAAGTCAGAGGCCCATGGGCGGCTTTAAAACTCTGACACCAGGTTAGTCACTAACCACACGAAAAAGAACATAGTTTTATTTTGTCACGAATTTTCTTAAAAGGGCGCCGTTTCAGCCTTTCGCCTAGGGCGCCAGGAATTCTCGGGCCGGCGCTGCTGGTATGAGGTTTAGCTAATGATGAAATCGTAATATCTCTAAAAGTACCTAATTAATTATGTGTCCTTTCCAGTCGCCCTTTACGCGTTGAGCGCTGTATACTTCGCTGGTGTGATGGTGCGTCTCATGTTGACCCTGACGCCCGTCGTCTGCGTACTGTCAGGCATAGCCTTCTCCATCCTGTTGGACCTGGTGCTGAGAGAAGATGAGCTGCCAGTGCCTCAGGTTGATACTGAGGAGTCTAAGAGCTTGTATGATAAGGTAAGATGCATGGTTTTGTATGGTACTGTTCTATGAGTAGTTGAATATGAAATCCAGACAAAGAGAAGTTTAGATTAAGATAAGTGACTGCAGAACTAAACCTATTATTCGCTCCGACGGCGATGATTGATACGCCCAGTTTTCATGGTAAACAAAAGTTGCACAACCTTTCATGCAATATGTGGGTGAAACATGTTTACAGTTGCATAAAACTCGTCATCAGCCCATACATAGTTTTTTTTTAAAGTGAATACTTCTTTAGGCGCGTTGGGCATTTTTGAGATGGGACTAAACCATTGATTTCGCGACACCATGACGACACCTCATTTTTGTGAACGCGATTGTGCTCTTTATTTATATTACGTTACGGATCAATGTTCTATGCAAGAATTTTTACTTTAAAGGTTTTGTAAACGCGATTGTGCTCTTTATTTATATTACGTTACGGATCAATGTTCTATGCAAGTATTTTTACTTTAAAGGTTTTGTAAACGCGATTGTGCTCTTTATTTAGATAAGGTTACGGACCAATGTTATATACAAGTATTTTTCTTCCACCAAAGCAATTTTGTTCAAGTTATTACTTCTGTTGGCACTCCCGGAGTGCCACCATTTTTTTTATTATTTTAATAATACTATAGGAGTTTTTTTCTTAAAAGCTAGATAGTTAACTAACAACAAAACCTTCCAACAGGCCGGCAAGTTAAAGAAGCGCACACACGAGCCGACCACCCCGGCCGACACAGGACTCGGCATGAACGTGCGCTCAGTCACGCTGATACTGTTCATGATCCTCCTCATGTTGTTCTCCGTGCACTGCACCTGGGCCACCTCCAACGCTTACTCCAGCCCTAGTATCGTGCTTGCTAGCTACGGAAATGATGGGTAAGTCCTCTATCAGTGCCTGCCACGTTGGTCTAGTGGTCGCAACCGCTACTGCTGAGTTTATACTCACACCCGAGAATCACATGCCCGACCCGAGAATCACACCCAGGATCTTATGGTCCTGGGTGTGATTCTCGGGTCGGGCAAAGTGTTACTGGGGTTTTCCATCTGGAATTTCTCAGAAGCAGCCCACAGTCTGGATTTGTGCCCGGTTGATGGCAATAGGCTCGCCCCCTATTACATCGAACTTAAACATAACTGGCGAAATGTGGGTGTACTATAGGTACACCTCTGCCTAATCCTTCGGGGATTACAGGTGTGATGTTATATTATGTTGTGTCCTTTACCAATAGGGATGATTACAAAAAAAAAAATTGTCCATCTATTTATAAAAAAAATATTGGAAACGTATTTTTTTCTTTTTTTACGTAATCAAAAGATTACGGAGTTAAAAAAAGTTAGTGACCTCATTCGACGGTAAATTGCGTACGCAAATCCTTGTAGACCTTGTCGGGCTACAAGGATTTTTCCCCGTCATTATTTAGCTATCAGATACGGACATGACATTCATCATCATCAGCCTATAATGTTCCCACTGCTGGGACACAGGCCTCCTCTCTTTGGCAAGGAGTGGGCCTTAATCCACCACGCGGGCCCAGTGCGGGTTGGTAGATGTCACATGTCTTCGAATTTTCGGTTCTAGGACATGCCGGTTTCCTCACGATGTTTTCCTTCACCGTTTTGAGAGCAGTGGTGATGAAATAATTTACACAAAGTACATGACATTATTCTTTCAGATCTCGTAAGATCCTGGATGACTTCAGGGAAGCATATGGCTGGCTGTCGCAGAATACTGCCGAAGATGCGAGAGTTATGTCTTGGTGGGATTATGGTTATCAGGTAAGAACTAGAAACATTTGCTATACTCGAATATTTCATATTTTATTATTCATGGAGCATGAAATCAATGTTATTACGTTTTGTTCTCGCTATGAGCGTTTAACTATGATTATTTTACCGATTAGAAACGGAGATTTAGCGATTATTTAACTATTTCAATTATAATACGGAAATACGCAATTGAAATTTACCGACCGTGTTGTGTCAAATCGAACACTGCGACATTTGACAAGGAATAATTTATTTTGATTATGCCAAAAGTAATAGTGAACCTTCTAATCACTCAAATTATGATATCTTACTTATCTTCATACTAGCGATTTGCCTCGCGCGGTTTTTTTCATCTTGACAAAACATCGAGATTTCTTTATTATATCTTAGTTTCATATTAATATATTATAAACCTTCCGGAATAAATTCTTTAAGAGCCTGTGCACACGATGCGTTGCGGTGCCGCACCGCAAATATTTCGCCGCATTGGCGGTCACATAGGCGCTGCGTCGCCGTAACGTTGTAGAGGCGCAGCGCCGCAAAGCGCGTAAATTGTCATCTGTCAAACATCTGTGGTTTTGACAACACACAAACAACCGAGCGGTGCCGCTCCGGTCTCGCAACGCGTGCACCCCTCTCCGCCTCGTCTCGCGGGCTGCAAGTGCGGTGTACGTGCCGGACGCACCGTGTGACATACCAAGGATATTTGTATGTAGGACGCCGCAGCGACACCGATCCGGCGCCGCGCCGCCTCCGCAACGCATCGTGTGCACAGGCTGTAAATGACGATGAAAAACGCATCAAAATCCGTTGCGTAGTTTAGAAGAACACCGCGGTCACACAAACAGATACAAAAAAGCGACTTCAATTTATATTATGTATAGATTTGCTTGGCATATCATTAGTAAACATATTAATTGCCACCACTCGTTTTTCGATATAAGGTCTACAAGACCGTTACCTATTCTCCTGACGTCCTTGGACCTCATTACCGCTGCCTTTTATAACACCAACGTGTGTTTATGGAGACTTCTCCATCACGATTACTTTCTTTAAAAAGTTTTATATAATTTCGTAGATCGCCGGCATGGGCAACCGCACAACGCTAGTCGACAACAACACTTGGAACAATTCCCACATCGCGTTAGTCGGGAAGGCTATGGCGAGTAACGAGACAGCGGCGTATGAGATAATGACGATGCTCGACGTGGACTATGTACTGGTCATATTCGGAGGGGCCATCGGTTACTCTGGTGATGATATCAATAAGTTTATCTGGATGGTTCGTATCGCTGAGGGAGAGCATCCTAAGGATATTCATGTGAGTATTGTTTTTTTTTTTAAGTAAAAACTTCTTTACGCTCGTTTTTGAGATGGGACTAAACCATTGATTTCGCGACACTGTGACGACACCAGCTTTTGACTATTAAAAAGACATCAACGCGTTGAATACCGCGGTGCCGATTTTTTTCCAAGTTTTCACTTCTGTCGGCACTCCCTTTGTTTTTACTAACTGTGCCCCGTGGTTTCACCCGCGTAAGTCTCGATCCCGTAGGAATATCGGGATAAAAAGTATCCTATGTCCTAATCTAGGTCATGGTCTACCCATGTGCGAAATTTCATCCAAATCTGTTCAGCGGTTTTAGCGTTGAAGCGTAATAAACAAACACTCACTTTTGCATTTATAATATTAAAAAAAGATAAGTCTGCTATGTCCCACTGCAGGGCAAGGCCTAATTGATTATTTGTAGGGTTCTTTTCAGATGTGTGTGTTTGTTGTTAGATGTGAATACTTCTCGCTATCAGCTTCTAGCTCAAAATGAGTTAACTTGTCAATCATAGATGAAAATCTGTCATAAAAAGTTTTTATGCACGTTTATGTGCTAGTTTCGATAGGTAATACGGGCTGGTGTCCGCAACTCCCACGTCAAAGCGCGTATTTTGCGTACGATTAGGAAAATCGCTTATTCGGTCCAACCCAGCTTCTTAAAAAAATCCAGCAAACGCCTTAATGTTACTGACAGTCAGTTCCGATAAGAAAGTGTCAATGTCTAGTTTGTTATAAACCTTATAACTTGACCATTCCTTAAGTTAAAACTTTGATTTACTTCTACAGGAAGCGGATTACTTCACGGAGAGAGGCGAATACAGGGTTGATTCAGAAGCTTCTAAAACTATGTTAAACTGTCTAATGTACAAACTATCATATTATAGGTATGTAACCTTACAATATTAGTATCATCTCTACGCCAGCCATTTACCATCATTCATCATTATTTCGTCAGTCATAGTTTTTTTCGTATTTTATAAACTTACACTTTCCATGGGGGTAGGCAGAAACTGCAGAACGCCACCTACTAGAAAGAAAATAAGTTTATTCGCGGTAAACATGACGCAAAGAAAGAACACAAAACAAAAAAGAACAAGTTGGGAGAAAATATGCATCATATTTACCCAAAACGGCCATCGCTCAGCATAATGCTGCGAGACAGAGCCACAGCGCCGGTTTTTAGCGACAGCCGGCGTTGACGTTATGACGTCAACCGGTGCAGCATATAATGAGATATCAAAATAAAATAAATATACAAAAACGATCCTTACATACTCCTTTTGCGCCGTCTATGTTCATACATCTGGTCATACCCGCACGCCGGTTGCGAGTAATACGCACCTGACCTTTCTGAAGTTTAAGTTATTTTATGTTTTTGATAATTATAAATTATTCGTAGATACGACAGCGGTGGTAGTCCGCCGGGCTACGATAGAACGCGCGGCGCGCTGCCAGGGAACCGCGGCTTCAAACTCACCTATCTGGAAGAGGCCTACACCACAGAGCACTGGCTAGTAAGAATTTACAGGTATGTCAACTACGATGTAGTAATCTGATCAACTCTGCGTTTTAAATACGAGGCACATAGTCATAATTTGATTTTGAAATGGCGACATTTTCCTCCCAGTATTTTATGTTGCCAATGAGTCAAGAGTGTATGCCAATACCCTTCTGCTTCACCCTACGGAGATAAAAGGGTAATGATAATGTAGTGGTCTGTAACCCACACATGCAAACAACCCGCGAACTCAACTACTTAAGACGTGCGTCGCTCGTCTGTAGGCCCAGTCAGAGTTCTAATACGATACGACACACGAGCAGTTACTAACTGCGTCCCGCGTCATCTCGCGTCACATATTTACCTACTCTTATTAATGTTTATGAACCTTGTTTAGTTATAGTAACTTCATCATTAAATTCAGTGTAGATAGAAATCCGACGACTGACGAAACACGAAGTTTTCCGAGGGACATTCAATCTGTCTAGCCTTTTTTATGTTGGTGTCGGCTTCCAGTCTAACCGGATGCAGCTGAATACCAGTATTTTACATGGAGCGACTGCCTATCTGACCTCCACAACCCAGTAACTGGGTAATACGACACCCCTTGGTAAGACTGGTTGTTAGACTTTCGGGCTTCTGACGACCCGTAACGACTGTCAAAGATCCACGAATGTCAGCCGGGACCAACGGCTTAACGTGCCTTCCGAGGCACGGAGGAGTCTCGGTATGTAAAGATGGTTACCCATCCACGGATCAACCCTGGCAAGCGTAGCTTAACCGGTCGGATCGACCCCGTACGGCTGTTATTACTTAGCCACGAGCTCCTCCTAAATTCAGTGTGTTCAGTTTATAATAATTTGTATAATTTTTCCAGAGTGAAAAAGCCAGATGAGTTCAACCGTCCGCGCTTGCCGCTTGCAAAACGAACAGTCCCGACTAGCAACTCTATCTCTAAAAAGGTATAACACATGAAATCATACCCTCTTGATATTTTGATATTATTCGTTAACAAAATGACAACGTCCTTACTGACAATGATTTCTATAATCAAAAGACGATACTTTTGTGCTGTAACTTGAATTTAACTTTATAACCCATGTGCAAAGCTTCAAATTAATCCATGTAACTAATAACTAAGGTGTAATGACTAATTTTCTCGTATTTCACAGCTCGCCTTAGGAGGCGGACCGATGGTATAGTACCTACCACTGTTGAGTTCTGTTTGACCCGATGTATGTGGTTGTATGTAGCCTGAGCTTGTGTGACGTCATACATCTTCGCTTTACTGTTTTAATTTTTCGCATTCTCATTACTTTGACGTTAATGAGGTGGCCAGGTCATAATTATGTATTCTATCCGGTATTGCCAGATAAAAATTGCATTGTTTTTTTATTATTGATGGCGGTCATTCAATCATATTGATTATACGATCGATCAATTGGTCTTATTAAGAGGCCTGCGAACACGGCTCGCAACTACAAATCGAGATGTTTGCAAAATTAAATTCCAAATACGTTGCGCTAGTGTGAGTGCCTGTCGGAGTGATATACACCTACAGTGAGCTATTGCTCACTGTAGGTGTATATCAACCCGCGAACCACCACGCACATTTTGACAATTATTGCTTGACGCGATAGCACTAGCTTTCGAAAATGTATGATACATTTGGATGTGTTCCGTAATACCAAAAATGATGAATGAAAACTTAATATTATTCCATTTTTTTCGATAATTTGTAACTTGATAATATAAGCTAAACTTCTGCAGAAACAATATTATGAATATTGTTGTTAATATTACAAAAAAAACAATATGAAGACATGTCATTTACGCTGCAAAAATGTGCGAAATTAAATTCGTTTAAACTTCATTTTAGAAAAGTTTTTTGGAAAAAAAGATGTAGGAGCCTAGATAAACATTGTCTAAATCCGAATAACAACATAATATTGTGGAAATATGCCCAAATTGCAAATGATTAAGGTATTACGTTTGTATGGACAATTCATGCGTCGCCGCGTTCTTAATAGGTAAATTTTAAACCTTGTAAGGTCTATGGTCTGGCAAAATTATTATAAAACGTAGTTGCGAATTATAGTTACAGAATGTCCGTATTGATAAAAATATTTTATATTTAAATACATCATTATTTGGTTGTTAGCTATGTGCCGTTTAGTGTATCAGTTAATTTAATCAAATAACTTAGCGTACCTATAAATATATATTTTTTATTTTTTTTAAAACAAGGTTTAACAGAAAAAGCACTTGGGGCATGATTTCGAAAAACTTTTAGTAAGTTTTTAACTAAATATAATTGAAAAAGTCTGTTCTTTTATGCCCCATAGTTTTTATCGAACTGCAGATTTTTTGTGTATATACATTAAACCTTTGTTATTCCTTGTATACGATTGCATGTTTCACACGACGTATAAACTACGCTGAATGTGACTTCCGTTGGCTGCAGTGCTTAATTAAAGTATTATCACACCCACAAACATGTCAAATAACACTATTTTCTCCCCACAGACATCCAAAAGGCGAAAAGGCATGATGAAAAACAAACCCACGATTGTAAAAGGCAAGAAGGCGGTCAGGTTGGAGTGACGCAGCGTACGGAGCCGCGAGCGCGCGCGAGCCTCCTCGCGTGTGCGCAGATAGTGTTCGCGGGTCAGTGGTGACGCGCCGTGTTTTGTACACAAACCTATTTGCCGGAATTGTATGGAGAACTTGTATGAAGCTGTGCTTAAAGAGGACAAGGCAAATAAGAAAAGGCTCGAGACGTAATTTGTGAGCTTTTGTAGTACGCGTAAGATTTCGTCTTTGGGTTCTTCGGCATAATATTTTTGAGATATTTTTTTTTAATCTAAAATGCCTGCTGTATTTTTTCTTTTAAATCTGTATTTTAGAGAAAGGAGTTTTAGGATAATTCAGTTTCTAGAATGTCCTGTTTAGCGGGTAGTGTATTTTAAAGTGAAATCTTACGTGTACTAATTCCTCATCAACATTGAAGGCCTAAAGTTTGCGACAATAGATATTGAATATTATATCTTACTAGTGACAAAACATCGACATTTCTTGTTATATGTAAGTTTAATATTATACACAAAACTTACGGAATAAAATCTATCTAATAGATAGTTAAAACCGCTTTCATGCAGTTTTAACCATCATTTAGGGATCCATTGCGTCATTTAGAAAAACTTACTTTCCAACCACTTCGTATTTAATTATCTAAAAATATAAACTATCTTATTGGCCTAGTTTTATTTTAATAATTCTTATCGTAATTTCCTTATTCGATATTATCGATAATATTCAATATTTTTGTGTAGGTGTGTGCGTGATTTTCTCATACAATTTTAATATTGAAAATAGGTATGTGAACTATTTGTGTATGTGATTGTAAAGTGACATACAAAACACGGAGCTACCACTGATATATTATAAACTGATGATGACTGATACCAATTATATATGTATTTTAGTCCATTAGATAAAAATGTTTCTAAAAAAAAAGAATAATTTAGTTTGTTCGAGCACTGGGTAGATTGGTGTTAAAAATAAGTGTTGAGTTTGTCTCATGGACACTTTAGAAATGCAATAATTCAAATTTTATTAATAGTACAGAAATAATAATATATTTCTTTATGCACGAATAAAGTGGGATCTGTAAATATGCTTCATTTACTTTGTATTTGAAATAATTTTCTTCTTTTCCGTATTCAAATATTGGATAATTTGTGTGGCAATACTGCGACTTACTTAGTTGTAGTCGTGTATAATAATGTATAGTGCATTGATGAAGTAATCTAATTAAAACGTGTTTTAACTGGGTAGATAATTATACAGACAATTTTAATAGTATAACGTCCCTTGGTTTCCTGTGTGTTAAATTTTTCAGTAATGTAGATAGGTTGGTAGTCGTCGTAGTACATTTATTTCAATTCGATGTTACTGTCCCGTCAATTTTAATAGATTGAATAAATGTTTTAAGATAATAGCTGTATACATAATTTCAGTCGTCTACAGTTAAGGCGTAGAACGACACGACGATTAGTCGTGACGTAGTCGCTCTGCTGTTGTGAAAGTCGCGCGAACTTAAAAATATCGCGGCGGGGTTTAACGCGCACTGGATTTTCACATAACGTGGGCTAATATCGGAGTTCATTTGAGAAGAATTATATTTGTAATTGCTACGTCCATTTGTATAATAATTAAAATTATATTAGCGCTATCTGTCCTACTGTCCGTATGTTTTAATTATTCACGTAATTTATTAAATTCTTATAAATAATAATTTTGCCTCGCTACACTTCAGTACTTATCACAATTTAGTTAACAATAGCTGGAAGAATGTAATAAAGTTATTTATCTTGTTATAATTATGTATCGTAATATAAATGTAACCAAAGTTTCAATCCATGTTTTGACTATTTGAATGTTATATTTGTGAAGATTGCATCTTGAAGTGTAGTGTATACCTACATGACTATAACTTGTCCACTCTAAAATGACGCGCCCCACTACCGTATTTAACGTACACGGCGCCGCGGCTTGTACGTAAAATGCGGTCTATTCAGGGTGAAAAAAATTTATCTTGACTTCATGTTAAAAACTTGAAAACCAGTGACTGCATTGCACAATGACATCTCCTTTCTCTATTCTTTAAACGTAAAAATGTTGAACATTAAAGTTACATCTATTACTTTGTCATATCTCTACTCTATCGTCGTATCGTCTTGCATTTCCTTCAATAATAACAACATTACACTTCCAGTTGTAATCTAAACTTAACCCTAAAATTGTCGTGCAAAATGTCATAAAAAATATAAATTCAAGTGATTTATATATATAATTCAGTGGATGTTAATGTGTTACGTATTTTTATTTTATTGTTGTCCATCAATTGTTTTGCGTAATTATAACAGAGTTTTATCGATCTGTAGATAAGATTCATTGTGGTAACAATGTTCTTAATAAACGGATGGAGACGACAATTTTGGTTTTATTTTTAAACTACATTTTACCTTCTACATCTTTTTTTTTTAGGTAAGTATTTCATCTCGTGGCTGACCTCTGAGGTCATGGCTGCCTTAAACAACTACACTTAAAGTCTCCAGCCAGGGGCGTAAACTTATATACTTGGCGAGCGCTCGCACCCTCTGTGGGGTACGAACCTCGGCATAGGGCGTCGCTGGGGGGAGGACAGTAAGATGAGAGGCTGGATCAAATATGGATCATTGTTATTAATCGGCAAATTTAAAGCTACAGGCTCAGCTTCGACGCGGGTTGGCGTATCGTTGTCGAGCAAGGGTCGGGGGGGAGTATCATTTACTCGGGGTTGCGGTCGCGGAGGACCTCATCTGCGAGGTCGGAATACCGGATGTTTGTATCTGTGCACTGTACTGGTGGCCCTACTGCTCACCAAGAGGAGAGTTATGGGGCTATCTGGGTCGGTGAGAATATGCCTCGGACGGCGGGTCTGATTAATTCTACTTGGGATATAACTGGCGGCCACGACAACCAGAGGGTTGCGATGTTTGGCCGCAGAATCAATCTACACCAATTAATAAAATTCTTATTTATAAACGCTAGAGCAGTGATAGCCTAGTGGTAAGGGTGTGGTGTGACCGTCAGACTGCCAAGTCATAGGTCTCGAGTTCGAACCCAAGGCACGCACCTCTGACTTTCCAGATTTATGTGCGTATTGTATAATTATCACTTGCTTCAAAATCGTTGAAGGAAAACATCGCGAGGAAACCGGTATGCCTGAGAGATATTTTTCGACGGCATGTGAAGTCAAGTCAGAGCAAGGGCGGATCCAGCCTTCGAGTCTGGGGGTCACATAGTCGGGGTCCAGTCAGGACAGGATCCAATCAGTGGCGGTCTAAGCCTGTCGGGGGCCCAGAGTGGCAAAACAAAATGAGGCCCCCGGTCTTCTTAGCTGGAGGTATTTCTAGTAATATTTTGAAAAAAAAATATAAAGACGGCAAAAAAAAACAAGTATAACATGTGTAATTATAATCTACCTACACCATGGACCTTGCAACCGGCAGGATATTCTTTTTTAAATAGGTGCATTTAGTCTCCTCAATAGGCTACTCGTATTTACGAAAAGCAAAAATGTAGGGGAGTGAGCTCGAAATTTTTTGCACCTCGTCTCAAAAGTCCCGGTTAGGTTTCTATTAAACTTCCTTGCGGAAATAGGAGTTGCTTTGTCGACTTATGCAGAAAAGTTTGAGAGTTAGAAAAATATAGAATTCAAGAGCGAACGGAGCGAGCTCAAAAATTTTAGCACACGGCCTTGTGTAGGTAAGGTTTTTTTATTGAAAAGTCATACATAAATAGGAGTTTCTTTGTCGACTTATGCAGAAAGTTTGAGAATGTAGATTGTAGCGAGCGAAATGAGCTCGAAAATTTTCATACTCGGCCTCCAACTCTAAACTGCTTCTTTCTGAATATATGTTGACCGTGTTTGGGATATCATTAAAAAGTACTTCTTAAGATTTAGGAGGCCGCCAGGACCAGGGGCCGGACGTGGTTTGTCTTGACACTATTCTGGGGTACTTAATCTCTATGTCTAGTTGCTAGCTTCAAATAAAGCTACATCGGCACATATGAAACGTCAGAAGCTAGGAACATGGTTTCGTTTGGTCGATTCCCATGGGAATGAGCCGGCAGAAAATTCCACGGTCCAGTCCATCATCATAATTATAATAACCGCACATAGTCTTATTATGCGTGTCGTTCGCGCATGTGTGGCAAACACATCTTACGTGGCAACATCAAATAAAGTATTTATTTGATATTTATCAACGAGATTAGAAAAAATACCAGTGGTCGACCTACACGCAGCCCAGGAGGGGGGGGGTCATGACCCCCATGACCCCCCTCTGGCTCCGCCCTTGAGTCAGAGGCCCATGGGCGGCAAAAAAACTGACACCAGGTTAGTCACCAACCATACGAAAATGAAAGAAAGAAGCGTTAAGATTACGCTAGTCGGTCATTCTTCCATACAAACGTAGTATGGTGATTATTCGTGTGTTTGACGATGTACGTTAAAGACTAATTAAAATTATATATATTTTTTGTTATTATCTAGCCCTATATGGAAGCAGAATTGGAAAAAAAAATGGTTTGGTAGTTATAATGGTTTGGTTGGTTTGGTTCAATTTTATTCAATTTAATTTAATTCAATTTTATTCAATTTAATTTAATTCAAGTAAAAGTTAAGTATAACAGATTGTTGATATCAGTTCTAATTACATTGTTATCCATCTTTATATTAATTATTATTGTCTAGTGAGATCTAAATAAAATGTTGTGCTTACCATTAATTTAGATGCATGCAATGCTATTGTATTTGTAAATGTTATATACTTTGAATGTCTGTGTATGTATTTAGTTGGTTTGCCTAAATAAATAAATAAATAAATGAGCGTCGAAACTTCCATATTTCGACACTGAGTTTAGCTCATCTTTGGGCGTAAATGAATAACTTATGTAGTATGAAAATGGCAAATATAGAAACCGTACAGGGATAGATAATTACCAATTCAAAAGTTCAAATAATTTTATTTTGAGTAGATACATCCAGTAGTTTTTCCGTAATACCTATAGTACGCCCAAAGATCTGTTCATGAAATTTTAGTTGCTCGTTTTCGTTATAAATCATCGTCTGTCACTAAATAAATAAATCAATAAAACCTAGATAAATAAATAGTAAATAAATAAAACTAAATAAATAAATAACTATACTATTTAGCATTCATATTAGCCACGCGCACCAACGAGTTCGACCCGTCGACTAGTGCTACCTTAAGAGGTCGCTAAATAGTTGATTAATGATATAGATAAGATGTCCAAATGAAACGCTACCAGTGCACTGTTTAAACCTTGCTAAGAGGCAAGATAGCGGATAATTTTTGAATCAGCTAATCGACTCAATAGGATAATTATTAGTGCTTCGAGGTTATTTTGTAGCTAATATCGAGTTGTTTCCTATTAGACATGGATTTCTAAAGCCTTCTTCGGCATTTCAAATACCACCTATAAGACCGTATTTACGTTTCCGTGTGCAATAGGAGGCAGTACTGCCTTGAAACACGCACGGGTTTGTTACGCTAACTCCCTTTCCAAATCCGTGTTCCATTTAAGGCGCTCGTCCTCCAATCGCGCACGGGTTACCAATCGAAACACGTGTTCAAGGCGATGCATATAACTTAGCCATAAAGTTCGCGCAGTGAAACCTCGAAATATTTAAATGCCTATGATGCCTCCCATTGCACACGGAAACGTAAATACGCCGTAGAAGACTTAAATTATTTTGCAAGAAAAAGACGGGAGGAAATCCTACAAAACTAGTTTTGGATCTGCTACGAGAATTACAAAAGTACACATGATGAAAGAAGCTTTAGGGAAAGCTCATCGGAGATAGTGGTTATCCCAGGTGCCTCTCATCCTATAACGCCAGTTCTAAGGCCCAGAACTAAAAGCAGCACGTCAGCGCCGGCTATCGCTGAAAACCAGCGCTGGGGCTCTGTCTCGCATGGGGTCGCAGCTTTATGCTGAGCGATGGCCGTTTTGCGTGGATGTGACGCATATTTTCCCCTGATTTGTTATTTACGTGTTTTTTTTATCTTTCTTTGCGTCATGTTTACCGCAAATAAACGAATTTTCTTTCTTTTCTTTTCTTTAAAAGACACGTTGTGGCAGTCACACATAAATAACAAGAGACATTTTATAGGAAACAATTTATTTTGATACACAATAGAAGCTACATTTTTGTTGTTTAATAAATTCATTGTTTTTTTTTTCATCTCCAAAGACAATGGCGCTATTCTTGTCTTGCTACTCTTATTTCTCATCTTTTTCACGTAGCATGGCCTCCTCCCTCGCCGTCTTTGTGGGGTCGAATCATATTGGTACTACGTGCTAAAGGTTTTCATAGCAGTCAAGCTGTAACTATATAAAGTACATCATCATCATCAGCCTATAATGTTCCCCCTGCTGGGACACAGGCCTCCTCTCTGTGAGAGGGAGTGGGCCGTAATCCACCACGCGGGCCCAGTGCGGGTTGGTAGATGTCACATGTCTTCGAATTTTCGGTTTTAGGACATACCGGTTTCCTCACGATGTTTTCCTTCACCGTTTTGAGAACAGTGGTGATGAAATAATTTACACAAATACACAATATAGTGATATCCTATCTGGCAACCAATAATATCTAAGTAGCTCCCCGTAACCTATTTTTTTATAACACGCAAAGAATCATAAAAGGTGTTCCTTCAACCTCTTTGTGCGAGCGAGACAGATATAAGGCGGAGGGAGATTCTGGTATCTCATGTTGAATTGTCATTATTCGAGATAACTTAGGTGCCACGTTAGGGTTTGTCGGGAAAATATCTCTTTTGACAGAGGTGAGTCGAGTATTTTGTATGGCAGCGCCTCGCAGAAACGAGTAAAGTGACAGAAATAGACAAATCTTTTCGACGTTAGCCCTGCAGGCAGGGTGTGAATACAAGGGGGAGATTCTACTATAATTTGCTATAACATCGTACCCTGTTACCATCTGCTACATCATTGTAGTCTGCTACCATCTGCTATGACTTCGTAGATTGCTACCATCTGCTATGACATCGTAGCCAGCTACCATCTGATACGACATCGTAGCCAGCTACCATCTGATACGACATTGTAGCCTGCTACAATCTGCTACGACATCATAGCCTGCTACAATCTGCTACGACATCGTAGCCTGCTATAATCTGCTACGACATCGTAGACTGCTACAATCTGCTACGACATCGTAGGCTACTACAATCAGCTACCCTACGACATCGTAACCAGCTACAATCTGCTACGACATCGTAGCCTGCTACAATCTTCTGCGACATCGTAACCAGCTACAATTTGCTACGACATCGTATCCTGCTACAATCAGCTACGACATCGTAGCCGGCGATCATCTGCTACGACATCGTAGCCGGCAATCATCTGCTACGACATCGTAACCGGCGATCATCTGCTACGACATCGTAGCCGGCGATCATCTGCTACGACATCGTAGCCAGCTACCATCTGCTACGACATCGTAACCTGCTACAATCTGCTACGACATCGTAGCCTGCTACCATAAGCTACGAAATCGTACGTTAACTACGCCGTAGAAGCATTAAGATTTGAGCAGCTTTAGAAACGGTTTTAGAGTATCTGGAGGTTCAATAAACTCCAGATAGGTACTATAAAACTGCTTTATGGTAGTTCAGCAGTGCTGGACATAGGTTTAATATATTATGTGTACTATTGCACAAAATACGAAATGCCAAGCTATAATTTTAACAAGTATCGCTACTTCTAGACCTGTTAGTAGCTAGATAAGACCGTAATGCCTCTTGTGAACTCTTGTCTCCCAATTTAGACCAGCGAGTGGGTTATCCAATCGATTCGATCCGATCGATTGATTGTAAGTCCTCGGTCAGTGATGAGTAAATGAAGTTAACATTTCATCATGCAAGTGGACCAAGGGGTGGGGCACACCTTGTGGACGATACTTCAAACAGCAAAGATTTTGCCTACGTTTACGTCAAGGGTAAGTAAGTACAGTGAGGAGTAAAAAATAAAAACGAATTGACAAAACCTTCACCATATATTTATTAATAAAGACAATCTAAAAGATCACGTAATAGTCATTGTCTTAAAAAATTAGTTACCCTAATAAATTTATCAATATATATAATAGAGATTAATTTTATTACTTATTGTTTCAAGGATATGCGAAGTTGTGAAGAGTCGCCCAGCACGGGAGGGTACAGGACTCGAGTTAAGTCGTTGTTCTTACGAATCATCACATTGATCGAATATAACAATGAATCTATTCATACATACACTTACATCTTCCAATGATTACCTACGTCCGTTTAATCTAAATGCTTAATAAATTTTTGGCCTAATGTGTCTACGCGAAGAATTGTGCTAATCTAAAAAGGTGTCTACATTTTTTTCCATAGTATTTTCAAAGACTTTTGTAATTTACAGAATTTTCAAAATCACAACACAGAGTGTAATATCAATTATCGTGCGTTTGGCACGTGTACATTAATCGTCTACAGTTATATTACAAGTAAGTACGTATTAAGTACGTAGTACACCGAGGCGGAGCGGCGGCGTCGGCGCACCCTCACCCCCCCCGCACACACCCCGCGCCTCCCCCCGCGCCGCGCCGCTCGCGCGCTTGATACAAAATTAGAAGAATATAATATCCATTTAGACTTACAAAATATTAATACTATAGTAACATTTTATGTGTTGACACAAATACAGAAGTACTTACATTTACCTACACTATGTGCCAGGACTACAGAGTAGAAACAAGAGTCGGATTACAAGAACTTTCAAGCGAACATAACATTGGTATTTAATATTACAAACATTTAGTACTTATACTTAATTAGCGCTGTATTCATTGGTGATGCATTAAGTTACGTTTTTCTCACATTGTTAGACTCTTCATACAATTGACCTTTAGTTATTGTTGTTTACTTTATTCTGATAATGTTGTTGATGTATATTTCGTGATTTTTAATACTATAGACGTTCCTAATTTTAAAAGAAAAACATGAAAAAATAACGTCTTTTGGTTTTCATTAAACCTCTAATTTTATTTTCTAAGAATTATTTTATTTTATGAAACGAAAACAACATAAAACAAAACACGACAGTGCGATCCGCACATCGATTCTGACCTAGCAGAACGGATAGTGGATCAATAAATGCAATTTCCAGTGCTTTTAGATATTAAAACGAAAATAAATTAAGAAAATAGTATAAAAATTAAAATTGTAAGGCACTTCTATATTTAAGTTGAAATAAGTTTTGTTTAAATCGTCAATCTTATGTTAATTTTAATACTTTGCATATTTCTATAAGAATACAGCGACGTTTCCTATTGAACGCTAGGGGGCGCTCGCAGCGGGCGCTCTACATAACATCGGTGCTCGCTAGTTTAGGTTACATTTGGTTAAATTAGGGTATCATCATAAAACTATACCCTGACTAGTATGACTGGGCGTGGAATGGGTTAGTGACACCATGACTACACTACTAACAGTTAATAAATAATGAAAGGAAGAATAGTTACCTACATTTACGCGAAATTATCGAAATTTTCTGAATTTAGAAAGTACCTTTCAGTCTTAATAGCTAAGAGTATTGTTAAAAATTATCTCTGGAGGGACTTGACTTTAATAGATTGTATTACGACGTAGAACTATCTCCGGTACCGATAAGTTTATTTTGGAAAAATATTCAGTATTTACACGATAGTTATGTTTGATTAAATTTTTATTTATTTAAGAAAATAACTCTGTACGCTCTGAATTTCGAGAAAAGAACAATGTCGTCGGTCGATAGGATGTCTGAAGTCATTAATTTTAGTACAACGACCTAAATGGCACTTTGTTACGTAGTTTTATGAATCGTAAAGCTGTGTGACTTACTTAAACCTTCACGTTTGGGGTTTCAGTTCAAGCCTTGCCCTAGTCTAAATGAAACGCGACTATTTAATTTAATTTATCTGTCACTTATATTTTTTTCTAGTTACGATGTACCTATTTTAAATCAGTTACGACTATCAATTTGGCAGAACATTGGCATATCGAGTTAGAAAGTATAGAATTAACATCACCATTAGAAAATTTCGTCTAAATTGTTAAGATAGATTAACACAACCAAATAATCACACAAGTTAGTGATTTACAAATACTATGCCTCACAACATTATATTAACAACCAGTAGATACGTTTAAATGATACCGTGTACACACTGTGGCAGAACTCTGATCAGGTACTCGTGGAAGGAAAACGAATACATCTCCAGAAGATTTATAAAAAAATAATACATCTTTAGATCTGTGTTGTACGGTAACACGTCTGCATAATATCGCACTGAGGTGTATCTCGCCACTGGATATAACTATATATTATCTATTTACCGAGTACATTCTTATGAATTAACGGCAGTTATTTAAATTATTTAATGTATGCATGATATAATCCCCAGCACAGACCACCAGCGCGATACAACACATACGCACTTTTACGATAATTCTGTCATAAATATCTTTAGATATATCGAGCTACTTTCATAAACGGTGCGTCGCACGCATTTTCATAGATATTGTTAAACTTTAATCTAAAGAAGAATTTGTTAATAACAGTGATTAAATAAAATTCAAGATTAATTGTTATAACATGTCTTTTACGAGGAATTCTGCCCCAAAATTAATTTAGTCGTTAGAAGTATCGGAAGACAATGAAAGAGTAGACTAAGAAACATCACAACCACGAAGTATTTGTCACTCGAGAAATAACTTGGTAACTTTGGGAGCAGCGGAGTGTAGCAGTACCGAGGTACCGAATGCCAGGCAACTTGAGACACTCGCTAATAAAAATTTGAGCAACAATGTTTATTGCCCAGTTTGTACCATCAAATGATAGACAGAATACGATGAAACAATAAACCATACATACATAGGCATATCACAACACGTAGGTACACGTAGACACATTTACATGACATTTTTATAGACAAAAATGTTCACATTTAAATAAATTAACTATACATTTTCAAGTATTAAATAATGGCATATTATTCAGAACGATCAACAAGGAATTAGGTAATAATATTATCAACATAAAATATAGCACATTTGAGCATTCAATAATATTTGTGTAAAAAAATATTAGGTATCCCTCCATTTTGTCGATTTCCGTGAGCACTTCGGAATCAAGTGGAAGTATGCTTTATAATAATATAATATAATTTATATCTAATAAGTGACGGATATCAATTCATTGTTTAGTTTCGATCAATCAAAAGTATCAATCAGTTTTGTGCTTCCACTTGACTGCACGAGCTCACGGAGCAAATCTAAACGTGTGAATATTTTGTCTAAGTGCGTTAATCAACATCGATATGTGACTAGTAGGTACGGATGCTGAATTGAATTCCGTTGTCTTAATATTATGCTAACTACAACAGAGCAATGACTGAATTCCAAAGTGCATTCAACTAAAAATTGTCTAATACGACTAGAAAAATAAATACAAATGAATAACTACAAAATTAACAAAGTAATGAGCAAACAAGCAAATGTAACAACGAGCTGAGCTCGCGATAAATCGAAACAATAATTAGAAACGAGGTAGTGTAGTTACTACACGATTTATGTTATCACACGTATTTTAAAGTGGTAATACTTAATAGATCAATATCTCGATGAGAGCTCGCGCCTCGACGGAACCGCAGCGTTACAACGAACTACTTGTCCTATCATTATTTACAAAATCACACTTGCAAGTCACATTAAGAAGTCTGTCATATAAAAACTTTATGAAGAGCTACCTATTTATGTATCAATCGTTATACAAAATATCTTTATGCGCTCTCTCCAAGCTTAGCATTAAGAGAATTTTGAAAGTTTATTTTTTCTATAGGTATTTGTCCAAAGCTAATTCTTCTCTAGCCACTAGATACTACGTCGCTCTTTCTAGGTCACTTTTTAATTTAATCTATATTATTTATTTCGTTATCATAATAAATGCTTAAACGATTCAGCATTTAGTCCTCATCCGAGCGAGTCACTCACGGTGTGTCGCTGTGGTGCGGGGTGCGTGTGCGCGGTAGTTAGCTACAGGTTGAGTCGTTAGTGTGACTGTTGAACAGCCGGACAGCCGGACAGTCGGACAGCCGGACAGCCGGACAGCTGGACAGCCGGACAGCTGGACAGTCGGACAGCTGGACAGCCGGACAGCTGGACAGTCGGACAGTCGGACAGCCGGACAGTCGGACAGCCGGACAGTCGGATAGCTGGACAGCCGGACAGTCGGATAGCCGGACAGCCGGACAGTCGGACTGTCGGACAGCCGGTCAGTCGGACAGCCGGACAGTCAGACAACCGGACAGCCAGACAGTCGGACAGTCGGACAGCCGGACAGCCAGCTAGTCACGGACCGCGCGGCGGGATGAGTGAGCAAGGAGTCGGTTACTGAGCGGGCGGTTTGCTTTGGTATTCAGCTGTCGCGTGGGATCTGTCATCGGATCTTTCGACCTTTTCATAAGGCTTTTCGAGTTTTGGCCGTTTTGGCTCGGCGTCGAGTGGCCGGTGCGACTTCATGTGCGCGCTACGACTTTTTACTTTGTTAAATACTCTGAAACATAACAGGGTACACTATTAGAAATAGCAACACAAGAAACAAATTACAGAAGCGAAAGAAAAACAAACGAAAAATATAAAAACTTAAAGCATAAAGCAAGCGTGAAGCGTTAGTATTCGAGAAAACTTATATACATACAACATTAAGACACAAAACCTTTTAAATATTATTCCTACGATAAGTACGACAAATAAATAAGATATCAACCTCGTAAGCAATGGACATAAATTCACTGTCTTAAAATACAATGAAAATACATTATAATAATTATATTTACATGAATGGATGTCAAATAATATAATCTATTCATTGTAGCCTTATGATACAACTACTCTAACTGTCCCGTTTAACGTTTGAATTTGTATTTTAGCGGTTTAATGGCACGTAAGATACAGTATAAATAGTCCACAACACTTTCTTGAATTTTGCTAATTTTAGTCTAACAAAATATATTTCTTAATAATATTTCAATGAAGAATACGTGCTTTTGAATTTAGGCACCGTGGATGCTTGGCACAAAGTACATTTTTTGGCAAAGTACGCCCTTACACTATTTCTATAATGAATAGATATTATATAATAATATAAATAAATAATATAATTAGTTTAAAATACGAAGTTTGGCAAACATTTGACGTGAAATCAATATCTGATGCTTGGGCGCTGGCCCGCGTCCGTCGCTCTGAGCACTTGTACACGTCGACGATTCACGATATTACACAACTAGTGCCGTAATATTCACTGAGCCGTAGTTCTATCGTTAAACTTAATTTTAACATATTTCCGTCCATTCAGTTAGTTACTATGAAGCTGTAAATATTTCTCTTAATACATAATGCATGCACAAAAGGCAATTTAGGTGAAACTTAACTTGGTTAGTGAAAGAGTTTTAAATAAATATCAAGAGTTTTAAGTATGATACGTTTGGCACGGGTTATAGTCTTAGGAAGTCGATGTTCCACATAAATTGCGTTTGCGCAGTTCGCTGTATGTCGATATTGTAAGCAGTATGCAGACAGATCCGCGGGTCGGAACTTACTTCCCGCATATCTTGCAAGGGAACTCCTCGGTATCGAAGGTCGCCGTGGAGGCTGCGCACGCCGGGATGCTGAGCGCGCTATACTGGCCTACAGAACCCTGGATGTAGATAAGTCGCGTGTATTAAGATCCGTCAAGCATTCGTTGTTCACTCGTCAGATAGCCGGAAGACAAAGTGTTGTAGCCCAGAGTGAATGGCGGTGCTTACTTGTGTTGACACCTGCTGATCCATGGTCCAGCTCCGTAAGTACAGCGGTTTGTAATCTTTCGTGAGTTTCTTCCAGAAGTAGTAGAATTGTATACATTGTTTCGAGTCTTTTGTTCTTACCTGGGAAAAAGTTAAGCAGTGATTTAAGTTCCGTTGTTATTATTTTCGAAGTACTGGTTCTTGGCAGTGGCACTCCGGGAGTGTCGTCAGAAGTGAAAACTTCAACAATTGTATTGTGCAGGAAATACTTTTCTTTTTTGAAGTCGGTTAAAAAAGGGAAATGTCAATCATGTCGTCGTCATGTCTCAATGTTTGGAATGTCATTAATCCCAAAGAAAATATATCGCGCGTTGATGTTTTTTTAATGGTCAAAAGCTTAAATTAATGAGGCGTCGGTAACAGTGTCGCGAGTTAAATGATTTTTTCCCATCTCAAAAATGCGCAACGCACCTGAAGAAGTTTTCACTTCAAAAAGTTTGCGGTTAAAGGTGGTTACTTACCAGCTGCGAAATTCGGTAAAAATCCTTATCGTAATGGCCTAGTCCAGCTAGGAAGGCTTCGACCTCGTCGGTGGTCCAGCGCGACTCGTGCTGCGCGGGCGCGGCGGGGCGCGTCATGAGGCGCAGCGCGGCCGCGCGCACGTCGCCGCCGCACTCGCCCAGCGTCTGCAGCGCCACCTCGCGCGTGTGGCCGCCCACGGGCATCGCCGCGCACATCGACATCTCCATGAACATTCTCACTGGAAAAATCATTTGTTTGTTGAATTATCATCTAAATCTAAGCTAATAATTATAAGAAGCTAAAGTTTTTTGTATGTTTGTAAAAGGAAATAATGGTACGATTACATTTTTTTTTCACTGATAGAAAGCTACACTATTACTAAGTGACATAAAATACTTTTAATGCCAAAAAATGCACGGTTCCTGAGGGAATCTCCATACAAGTGAAACCGAAGGATGCAGCTAGTTTTCTTTAAAAATCTTAACATAATATTCAATGTGAATCTGAAATGAGCTTACCTTCGTTATCGTCTAGAGCGTCGTTGATGCCAGGGTCCCATAGAAGCTGTTCCGGCACGCGATGTAGGTCTATACGATCATTACATAGCGCCGGCAGATCGGCTTGGAAGTCTCGGCCGATGTTGATCTGCGGATGTCGAGGCTCTTCTAGTTGAGCCAGAACATCGGTTTGTGTGGCTGCTATACCTAAAAAGGAAAAAAGAACATTTATTAAAAAGCCGAAGATTTTCATTGCCGACCGGGGTGAGGTTTTTCTAACTTTCCTTTTCGAAAGCAAAGTGATCATGCTATATCGGTCTGCCACGTTATCGTTTGCCATGAAGAGGATCACTGATTGGTATAATTTTTTTTAAACCTAATTATTAACTTCAAGTTCTTGTTGTGTTTACCTGCTGTATTTTCTATAAGCAGCCCTGATCCTTCTCGGTCCGGGGGCAGTATCGGTTGAGGCGTGTAGTGACTAGACGTGCGCCGGATGCGGGAGCGAAACGGACCGGCCGGGGACGCTCGACGTTTGCGTCTCTGAGGGGACGCAGGCACACTGCTTGGACTCAGAAATACTGCTGGCACTGTATCTCGACCTTCCACACACACCTGAGGTAAAGATAAAAATAAATTAAGATGTCTTACAAAGAAGTTTATCAAGACAAACGTGGGTAAATAATTTAATGTCAAAGTCTTTACTTGAAGTGAGTCGTGCTGCCATTGTTGCAGGGGCGAAATAGTAGACGAAGCCATTCGACTATGTCGACGAAAAGGCCGCTGATGTGAGAAGTCTCGAGGACTGCTCGATAAGAGTGGATCTTCAGAGTTAAGCATGATCCGACGTGGTGTTGGAGAAGGTTCCAGCGCATACGCATCTAATGATCGACACTCTTCTGGCAGCACTTCTTCTAAAGCTTCCTCCACCTTAACAAAATAAAGGAAATTAATGGAGCAGTTTAATACAAAAAATTAACATTAATATTGAAATGTTAACTACCTCTTCTTGACTAGACATTGTGGCAGTGAAGAAGGCAGCTGAAAGTGGCGACGACGCGCGAGGTGCGTTGTGCCCTGGTGAGTGAGCACCATGGGAAGCTGGAGGCGTTGGGTACGCCATTCCCGGTGATGGCTCGGCGTGGTTCGAATAGCTGCTTGGTGATGCAGCTGTGAACGACAACCCTGGAGAACCATTAGTGGAGTAGGACAGTCCGGGTGAGTTGGCAGTGTACCCCATTCCTGGCGATGGAACCGGTGACCCTCCATGACAAGCGCCGAAGTCTGCAAGGGATTCTGGTAGCGGTGAATTTAGGACCGCAGCTAGCCGTCGGTTGGAAGGAAATGTTACAGGCGACCGCTCTCGAATAGATGCTGCTACAGTTGCATAGTCTTCCAGTGAGGCAAGTTCCTCTAATTGGTCGTGAGTTGTGGTAAATTGAAAAGTGTCTTCGTTTAGTGCTGGCGAAAAGTAGCCATCGTCTGAATTGAAGGAGACTCCGAATAATTCTGGCCGGAAAGTGAAGTCTTGTTGTGGCGGTGAATGACCAGGATCTGATGCTGATCGTTTTACAGCCTGTCGACAAACGTAGGGATTACTACCACCTTTAACAGCACATATAAAATGGTCAAAGCAAAAGAGTATTCATACCTTAGTGTTTCCCTTCTTTAATAACTCTATAAGGGTAGAATCTCTCTGTGCGGCACAGATGCTAGTTGCTGCGTTTGAGGCGACGGTGACGACGGGTGGGGCCCGAGGGGACACGAAATGCGACGATGTGGCAACCGGGGACGCAGGCGATGCTACTGAAGTTCGGATGTTCGCCAATGGGGGAGGAGCCGGCGCTACGAATCCTGTGCGGGATGCCACTGAGTCTGTACTTGTACCTGTGAACAATCAAGAGCTAATAGTCTCTAATTCAAAGGTTACAACGAATGTGTTGATCAGTTTTTGTACTACATCTTATACCTGTAGATGGTGTGGAAGCAACAGTTGCACCCCGACGGCTTATGATTTTCTCTTCTATAAGCGCTCGAACGGATACTGAGGCCGTTTGTAAAGGTGGTCCCGTTGACTCCTTCTTATCAAGTTTTTTGCTGTCAGAATCCTGAAACATTACACCAAGTTAAAGAGTTTCGACATTCTAGTACTTACAATATTTTGAAGAAATGCGAGGTTTCAAAATTACCTTTTTGAAGTATCCACCATGCAATCGCATGTGACCGTTTAGAGCAGGTATATTTTTAAACTTCCGATGGCAGAGGTTGCATTCTACCGGCTTCACATCGCTGGCTCGCGCGGCAGTGGACGCGGCACTGCTGCCCGCTCCGCTCGACGCCCCGCTAGCACTCGCACCACTCGTGGCTTTCTGACTGCTTTGCTGCGTCTGTGAAATTCACGATGACTTTTGAAAAGTTCAAAAGACTTTAGAACCTATTACGTACTTCGTAATTTCAAGGTATAAACTTGCGATCTTCGGTAGCTCGTTAATATTCTGAGTTAATTAATGGATTCTGATGGACTTTGCGTAATCCCTGACGGTTAAAAGGAAATTGGTAATTATAGGTCAATCCGGAGCCGTAAATAGCGGAAAGTGTGGTGCTTATTTTGGTTAGAACGTTAATAGTGAATAATGCTGGGTACAGTAATATTTATTTGCGAAATTTTTCGTACAAAGCGCAATGGGAGCGCAGTGCAGTTATTCATTCGCGTAGAATTTTAATTAGTTGCGGATTTCCGTCGCACCGCGTTGGCGTCCGACGCGTCGCGCGCCAACTCGTAAATTATATCTGATAAAATGTTTTAATGTCGGAATTATTCTATTTACGAACATTAGCATTCGAGTTTGTTCTACACGCGCAGTTAGGAGCACGATTACGGCGATATTTTTGCGAACATAAAATAACGCGATCGGACGACAATGTTTATTGTTTATCGTCGGAAAAGGAGAGTGAAGGCTTAAATAACCTTTCAAAAATAGCTGTAATGTTTAAGTAGAACCCAATTTGAGAGAAACAGAAGGTGAGCAAACTTAATGGCATTACGGGCGGGTTAGGGCTGGCACCCGAAACTTTCCGGCGCTATTGTCGTCTTGCAAGCAATAATACTAGAACGACACCCCTGGGCCCTGACTGGCGCAGTTGGAGCAGGTGTAGTTAGATGATTGTTAAACGACTTATTCCCTGAAAAGTCATGAAGACTTATTGTATAAACTTAAAGCATATCATAGTAATGATCCTCGTTAATTTGATTTGAGTTTAGTTTAAAACTGTTTCTGTTCCATTTTCTCTAACTGCCACGAAATGAAACATCTAAAAGAGCGATTGTGAAGAGGGGGCATGGCGGTATAAGAGAGCGTCATGTCGTTTGCCGCCACGGCATGCGGGTCGGACTTAGCCCCAAGGCGCGCCAACAGATGTTTCATATCAAAATACCAACTGTTGTGGTAGTATTAAAGTAATAATAAGGACAATTACGTACATTACGTAGCAAACACCTATTCAGCTAACTGTGCGTTTGCACTGGCGAAACATCCTATACTATTAAACGAGCAATATTTGTATATATATTTGTACTCACGTTCTCGAAAACGGCTCTAACGATTTCGATGAAAGTTGTAATATAGGGGTTTACGGGGGCGAAAAATCGATCTAGCTAGGTTTCATATCTGGGAAAATTCGTTTTCTCTATTTTCACAGCCTCGGGAATGTGATATGTTTATTTCTATTTTCATGCGAGCAGAGGTCGGTCGACCAGGTACTTCACATAAAAACATGTTGAAATCTCTAATTTCTATCAATGTTCGATACAATGTTTGGTAGAAGATAGAGATTTCAACATGTTTTTATTATGTGAATGTTTCACTAGTGCAAACGGACAGTAACGAAACACAACAATACTTATGAAATTTTGTGGGTGACCTTATTTTTAGTGGTTCACTGGTATTTTTATAGGCCAATTCATCGGCTATCATCGGTCAATATCTTCACTATAACTCTAAAAAAAATCTCCATGTGCGATACCATATAATCTTAATAAAAAAAATGTTCAGTGACTATTCTTATTGGACACAGTTCGCTAGTCTCGTTAATGAGACCCGCTTCATAATTAATTGAGCAAAAGCCTAATTAATACCCGTAATACAAATAACCAATTATGAACGAGACACTTATTGCGGTCCGGACTACTAAACATAAAGCCAATTAATATAAGTAGAGATGAAAAGGAATATTTTATTATTATGATAAAGAGGAATTCATTAGCAACACTCCATGAAACCATCGCTTTAGCGATTTCAAGTTGGAACGGTCGATGAATATATGTTTTTCTTTTATAAGCCCTCATGTTTGCAGTGGTGGCCCAGCCCCCGACTTACCGAGTTGAAGGTCGTGGGTTCGAACCTATAGTTACTTTATGTAAATAATTTCATCACCACTGCTCTCAAAACAGTGAAGGAAAACATCGTGAGGAGATCGGCATTTCCTAGAACCAAAAATTCGAAGATATGCGACTTCTACAAACCCGCACTGGGCCCGCGTGGTGGATTACAGCCCACTTCATGTAGCAGAGAAGAGGCTGTGCCCCAGCACTGGGAACATTATAGGCTGATTATTATGCTAATCCCTAATACACACGGGCGATTTTCTAACGCGGCGATTTTTTATCGCGCACTGGAACCGAAAACCGAAAATTCGAAGACATGTGACATCTACCAACCCGCACTGGGCCCGCGTGGTGGATTTACGGCCCATTCCCTCTCATAGAGAGGAGGCCTGTGTCCCAGCAGTGGGAACATTATAGGCTGATGATGATGATGATGACTGGACTTTCAACGCACTGCTTAGCGCCGAGCGTTGAAAATCCAACATTGTATATTTTTCACGCGCTGGGATGCTGTCTGTTGGATTCGCAAAATTCGATCGGATACAGAATCATCTTGTCACTAGAACAATTAAATCAGTTTGATTAATGAAACCCATGAGTGTTGAAGACTTTTCTTTTGGTATTTTAGGTGTTTAGAAGATATTTTTGCTGACCTTAAATTACAGTTGTTTTACTGCCTAACTCGACGAATATCTGTAGTTTTGTTTTTTATTTGCGAAATGTAATTTTGCTATCAAACTAATCTACTATTCAAATATTGTGATTGAAAAACACTCCGGGAGAGCCGACAGAAGTGAAAACTGAAAACAAGATCGCCTTGGTGGAAGAAAAATATTTGTATAAAACATTGGTCCGTAACCTTTTCTAAATAAAGAGCACAATCGCGTTTACAAAAAAAAAAAACTACAAAAAACCTTTAAAATAAAAATACTTGGATAGAACATTGATCCGTAACGTAATATAAATAAAGAATACAATCGCGTTTAAAAAAATGATGTGTCGGTAACGGTGTCGCGAGTTCAATTGTTTTTCCCATCTCAAAAATGCCCAACGCGCCTAAAGAAGTTTTCACTTCAAAAAACTATACACTGTACATTCGTAGTATATTTTAAACCAAAACTATTAGTATAGAAACGTACGACGTATGTTCTCAACAATATTAGCGTCATTTTCTACCAAAATACAGTCAATTTAACGCTAACTGACATACTTCAACGATAAAAATTCTCAAGAAAAACACAATAACCTGAATTAATCCAATGAGACAGAGAAATGTCGCATAAATATAAAGGAATGTCTTTTATTTCAATTGAAACGACAATTTTTGTTAAAAAGGGTAGACATAACAAATATTAAAGATACGATAGACATATACCGTGCGTTCCTTAGGGTTGTACGTCTGCAATAAGCAGTGATTACTTAAACATTGAAGTAAACTTAAACATTCTTCAAGAATCAGAGGGGCAATTCTCGTATTTTAAGAACGTTCGCATTCTGGTCTAAAGAAAGAAAAAAGATAGAAATATTTTTATTCTGCTCAAACAAGACGCATACCTCAGTCAGTTTTAATCTGTCTTTTTCTTTTCTTACTTAATTTTTTTTTTATATTGACAAGAAAAAAGAAGAGAAAGAAAGAAATAAAAATAAAAAAGTAAATTTAAAAGAAAAGTAAGACAGAGAGTGAATTTGTAAGTAAATTTTTGACATTGTTTGTTGCTGAGATGAGATTGCGACTAGTTAACCACCATTGAAGTCCTTTTGATGCGGCTCTAATGTCTATGTTATTGCATCAAATTGCATTTTTTTTTAGTGTAGTTCCACAATTTTCCGCCGAACTTCAGTGGTGACGTGGACTTTAGATTTCGGACGTTTTTAATAACGGTAATTATTGGCCTTCTGATTTAGAAAGCGATCGTAATTTTTATTTTTTATTTGGTAGCGTATCTATTTTACAGCTGATTAGCAATGTGTCACGCATGGCAACCTTCAGAAATATATTTATATCGGTACCTATGTACGATATTAAAGATATAAAACAATAGCATATACCAATTCAGGGTATTCAGTCTACTAGACTGCGCAAACAACTCTGGCTAACACTGGCAACTGTTAATAGCGTAAAACTTTACAAACTAATATTGCGAACACTTGGTTTTATTGCTACGAATACGAAATACACGAAAACTCTAAACTAGAATTCAACCACTTAAACTAAACACATTGGGACCCGCACTAATGACGTCACAGTTGTCAGGGTTGCCACGCACAAACAAAACGCTGTATTATGTCTTCATTTGTACAGATAAACGCTTTTTGTCACGTGACTAATAACGGTACAGAGGACACATGTTAAAAGTGGGTCGTGGGAGCGTAATTTATTTGATTTGAAGCTTTTTTCGCGGGAGCAGCCCTAACGCGCCATTAGGACTGGCTCGTTAGGTTAATGTGGAGGTGAGAGCAGCTGTTCTGTGGAGCTGGCTGAAGCGTTTTTGCTATACATCATCCGAACTGCAGTTGGCTCTAGTATTGTGCTTTTTTGGTCTGAACGTTCTCTCGTTATTGTTGCGCAGTTCGCAAATGGCACTCAATTCAGCTATAAAGTTAAAAAAATGCGGAGCTTTTTGCATATTATCTTGTATATAGATGGAATTTATAAATTAACTGATACATTTGCATTCTGCGTATACACAACAACCTAATGATCCCATGAAATTTGGGTAGAATTTGCATAAACACGTGGCAGATTTCTAAACACTGAAATGGGCTTTAGTTCATAATCTTATTAGACTTGCATTCATTAAGACCTCTTTTAAATTATTAGAATAATTTGATGAAAATAATTAAGTCATCAAAGAAACATCTTCATAAATTATTTAAGCTTAATGGTACACCTGTGAAAATAATAAAATTACATACCTTGTGAATTGGTTTACTGATCGGCTTACTAAATGTGTGCGTTTGAAAAAGCTCCGTTATCCAATTGTCCATATCTGTACTTGACTATTCAGGACAATACTAAGTTGTAAGCCGTCCCACGCAACACCCGGCCCATAACCCGTTCACTGCTACCGGCGAAATTATTTCAACCTAACACGAGTTACATCGCGACGAGACTGTGATGTTCATCTCATGGGACTCGAACATAAAATGACGATACAGTGAATGGGAAAGATATCGAAGAGATGACCCCTCGATTAATTTCCAAGCTCGCGAATCGAGATAACTGACCAGACCAGTAACAAAAGCAGCGCAGTTTGTATGAAGATCAATTTGCATATTATGCTTAATAGAACACTCTATTTGGACTAAAACATTATTATTTTCTTGTGAGAATATTATTTTTATTCAATTACGAATAAGAGTGAAAAGAATTATAAAATTACTTTAAATAAAACTGCCTTAGCCTACTTATTTCATCGAAATTGTAGCTTGTAAAATAAAAGCTGAATAGCAGTAGAGTAGTTTTGATAAGTTTTTTATTGTTGAGAGTTAGATATAATTTTATGGCAAGTGCTTTTATCCGGATGAAATTGGGTTTTAGGCCAATGAAAGCTTTGATACGCTTGAAATTAACTTATCTTTATCTGTTAGCCAGGCTTTTATTTTAGACCCTCAAATGAAAAGTTATTAATTTTCTGTGATTTTGGTTCAAGTCCTTCTTAATGTATAAAAATTAAAAATCTAGAAGACCATGGTTACATATTTAATTATTATTTAATTTGTCACGTTGTGATATATTTTTTTCTATATTATAATAAATATTTCATAGAACTTCTTAAACAATTTACAAAGACGCGGAGTGTGTCAGAATAACTCAAATCTATTGTTAGATGTCGTGTGAAAAATTAAAAATGCTGATTTTTGGAAGCCAACAAATGAGGGTACTGAAGTTGAGGGGTGAGTAGGCCACGTGGCGCCGAGGTCACAGGTCACTACGCATTAGAAAAGGTCAAAAGTCTCCACTTTTACAAATAGGGTGCCCTATTGAAGTTGTTCGTCTTTTAATTAAATAATTTAATTACTTGTGCTCGTTTTCTGTAACACTGTACAGTCTCAACAGTATTACCTATCGGTATTGCGAAACGTTATTCTATGTATTTAGCGAAATTTCAAATGTTAAATTACAGCCCGCATTTGAGGGTTACCAAAACGAATGTGTCAAAGAAAAATGTACTTCAAAAGACATTTCTTTGAAATAGAAAAGTATTTTCGCGACATTTGATCCGTCTAAAACCTGCTTGAGTTTTGTAAACCGCTTAGCGTAAACATATTTTTATCGGTTGTTGGACGTGGTATTAGAAAACGATCTATAACACGTGCTTTAAGTTGATTTTACGCTTAGAAGACAGAGAGAGTCACGTAAGTGCTACGTTAGGTACACGTCTTCAATTATGCATCGGGACGTTTATCGGCGCAGAGCGGGCCGCACCTGCGTCGTTGTCACCCTACATTATTAATGGAGTCGAGCGGGATCGCGACGTCGCCGTCGGCCTAAAACAATGACACCGTCTTTATAAACGATCCCTTTTCTAGCTAAAACTTATGAATTATTGTTGGATCTCACTCCTGAAGGGCTGCCACCGTTTTTAATCAACGCACGCGGCGTTTCGGGGATTAGGCTATGCATAATGTAATGTACCCAGTTAATCCAGATAGGGCTTTATGCACTTAGCACTGACATCTTGTAACGAATGAGTATGATGAAGTTTTCGCGTAACATCTGTCACGGGAATCTCAAATCCAATTTCACTTTCGAGTTTCTTTTTTTCCGCTCCCATTAAAAGTCCCAGAAATTAATATATAAAAGTTTTGTAGGGCAAATGTTCATTTTCTATTTTCAATATTGGCGATTGTATCTCGAAAGAAACTTTGACGTGTTTCCTTGCATCAGAGGGGTGAAAAAATCAAAAGTCCATGAGATATTTAAGCAGATGACAGCTGAAAAAGAATCGAATTTGGAGCGAAGTTGGTAGTATGTACAAAGACGTAGAATTCGATAAGAGACAGTGACGAATTCTTTTGGGACGTGGTTTGAGACGGGGACACACTAGCGTTTTTTGTTCTCTAAAATACTTACTTGACATTGTGTTCGAGTTTTTAGATTTTATTACCTTTATTTGTCTTTAAACAACTGAAGTGAAATTGTGAGATGAAAAGTGAATTACGAGGGTTATTTTACATACGTGTACGTAATGCAATTGATTAAAAAACATTAACAATAGATTTAAATGGTTGAATGGTTAAATGGCGAAAGGATTGCAGCGGAATACATCCATCTCTTTCTAAAACTTTAAGTGGATGAAGGGAAAAAATATCCATTTCACTAACAAAACATATTGTGACTGTAATATGATTCTGGGTTATTTAACAGTGGCTGGCATGAAAGCATGACACGACAAATACTCAACATGAATGAATGAGAAACGAAGGGTAACGTGGTATCGCTCCCGAATTTTTATCGGGACAAAGAGAATGTAGGTACCTATGTGCGTAAGTAAAAACTATTGTCATCACATAAGACCTCTAATGTCTGAAGCAATATTTTCGTGTTTTAAAAATAGAACTACACCTTACATAGTGTGTTACAACCTCATGCAGGTAAGAAAGGCTGGTCCTCAGAGGCAGCAAATGCAATTTGTGGTCCGCGTCAAAAATTGCAGTGGTGGCGAGCCCAATCTTCACTTATTGAGCGCGCCGCCCAGCGGGGCCGCTAAACATGTATTGACCACGCCGAAAATTGGTTTCTATTGAAAATTCCCGCGTATTTTCAACGAAAAATGAGTTCTTATTCTGTATGGTGACAGTTTAGGAACGACGGTCATATGTTTGTAGTGTTATGTTATTTTGTGTAAGATGTGAATACTGAGACTGTTTTCGAAGTGTAGAAGAGCGTGAATGAAGTTGTTTGGAAGTTTTTGTGAATACTTTTGTGTGTTTATGGCGTAGTCGGAAATGTAACTGTTGTTTTAAAGATGACTAAGTAATTATTTTTTTCACTATTCTTAAAGCTTACATAATTAAAATGAAAGCTAAACAGAAAAAACTCTATTTGCTCTTGCATGTTACACATCATAATATTAAAGGTTTTCAATCCATATTCAAATTAAAAACACCAACACCTATTTATATCACTAAAAAGAAAATTATAAATAAAATATAACCCTCGCATGGAGCTCTATAGAGTTGTAACAATAATGAACACGCCACACTGGCGTCAGGGCTGTCAGCTATTCAACTTGGAAATTCCAGGCACCAAATAATGCTTCACTATTCAATAGGAACGTTTTTTAAATATGACTTTTTTAGCAATAAATGTCTTTTAAATGCACTTGTAAAAATAAAATGTAAATGTCAGAATATTGGACAAACGTTTTACTAAGGTTGTGGTGAATATGTTATAACGTCAAATGGTGAGTCTTTGATATTTTAAAGAAAAATTTAGATCTTATTTGTGTCAAATGTATTGAATTGTACCTGCCTACGTATTTATATTGCTGCCAAAAATAGTAGTTATAACGTAATCTCTTAATCGTAAACAATCATGCGAGCTAACAAAAATGTGTCTCAACCATTTTATTTTATGTAGAAGATACTATTAACAACATCAAAATAACTTAGGCGCAGAATGCCCAATTCTCAAAATGGCAACTGACTTTTTAATGGACTAATTCTCAAAATGGCAAATTCTAAAAATATCACTAAATATACAGAAACAAGTGAAGAAACAAAAAGTTTTACCGACCAAGCAACCTTGATTGCAACGAAATTAAGTGCAAATGGTTTTAATTTTAGATTGCCTGTTTACGGGAAAATGGACTCTCTATATTAATCGAGTTTACGTAACAAACAGCTCTTTGTGTGCTGCCCCTAACACTGCAATGCAATTGCACACAATGGCACGGTTCTAAGAAATACAATTTTCAAGCTTTTGTCTCTAAAATCTTAAGGCAGGTTTAGATGACAAGTTGACGTGCCTTTACCAAAGTCTATTGGCCGCTAGCCAGGCTCCTAGAGTGGGGTCTCAAGTTCGCTTATCAGATCAGGCAAAGTGTTATTGGGGTTTGTTATTCGAAATTCTCAGTAGCGACTTGAAGTTTGGTATTGTGCCCAGTCAATAGAAATAGCTTCAAATTGGTAACTTGGAATTTTAATAAGTGATTGGTGGAACGTTCAATCGCACTTGTAACTTTGCTTATAACATTTTGAGGTATGTAATAATACTCACAAAATTATTCAAGAGTTTGATATAATAATAAAACACCTACCCATGTATCTACGCAATATTTCGAATAATACTTGTAGTGTGCTACCACTCTCGGCCAGTACATAACACAAAAGCTGCGAATTATCCTCCATCAAACACAGATGATACAATTAAGCCGAACAGTCGAAACAATAATAAACCACACACATAGAAATACTCCAATGACATGAAAGCCGATCACCGACTTCAATGTCAGGCACCAAACGTGTTCTATTACAACGGTGTGCAACTGGCCCATAATTATGGCTGACGTCTCGAACCGATTGCTACCTACTCCTCAGCCGCCGGCGATATGTTCCTGACACAGCAAACCCATTGTTATTAATACAAATCGATCCCAGACGAAATTCGAGAGGCTATCGAGTTGTACTCGGAAAATGCCTACGTGATCTCCTATATTGAAAGCTTTATTAATATTAAACAATACAAGGGATTGTAGACCTTACTCAAAAGGAATAAAGTTTGAAATTAAATAGTTTCTTTGTAATAAAGTTGAAAAGTGGTAAACCGCGAAAGTGGTGAACCGACGCGGTTGGATTACAGTTAAAGCGCAGTTGCGGAGATGTTTTCGTGTTTTTTGTTTAGTGAGTCATTCTTTTATTTTTGGAAAAGCATTAATGGCGAGGAAAAACAATTCTAACTGATACGAGAATATAAACTTACGTAAAAATGTATGTTCAATCGTCTTCAACTAAAAACAAACCTTGCACGGTAACTTTTAACACTGAGATGGTTTTTAGCTAACTTAAATAGGTATTTTATTTTCATTTCTCATACTCGGAAAGTAGTGTTTGTTTGATCCGAGTAGCGGGTGAAAGACGCTGCTGCCCATCCTTGGGCGAGAAAGACTCATAGTAATTGCTTCCCTCCCTAGGCGGGACTGAATTTTAAAAATAGAACTAAAGGTTAGGTTAGTCAGCTACGAAATAATTTAATTACACTATCATATCTATGATCATAGATCTATGATAAAAGATTTAATGAAATTGTAAAAAAGACTTTTATTATGGGTCTATCATATTATATCATATACCTATCTACGAAGCACATAAATTACCCATAATATGTCTATTTTACAATTTAATAATATCGTTGATCATTGATCTATGACCATCGATATGATAGTGTAATACCACCCCCCTTATAGAAAAATATCTATAAAAAAAATCTGCCGGCTTGTCAGTGTTTAAACAGCCAGTGTGAAATTAAAAAAAAATACCTATAAGTGGGACAACCTATGGCGGTGACGCGATGTGTTCCATATTTAAAATTTAAATAAGACTAATGGGTACTAGAATACTCATGATATTATTATTATTTTTTGATTTTAGAAAAATTAAAAAAAATTACTTTCCTTAAATTTGAAATGAAAAGTAGAGTGTTTACACGGGTGAAAGTCATCAATTCCTACTCAGACTATAGCTGTCTAAATATCTCGTATAGGAATTGATTCCTTTCGACCCTTGTGTAACAATCTTCTATTACGTTACTGAAGCACCTTTTCACCAAATCTATTTTTAGGTATGGTAATAGTAATACAGGCTGGTGTCCGCAACTCCACGTCAAAGCGCGTATTTTGCGTAGGTACACACGGCTACACATCAAGCTATACATTTCCAGTTTAAGCTGACCTCGCATTGTACGAAAATGCTTTACAATGCGAGATCAGCATAAACTGGAAAAGTATAGCCGTGTGTACTGGTAGGAAAATCGATTATTCGATTCACCCCAGCTCGTCAAGGAAGGCCAGCAACGCCTTGGTGTTACTGACGATTTCACGGAGGGTACCTGGGTTACCGAAGCTTATTGCTCTGTATATATTGTTAAGTATAGATAAATAACTGTATTTTAAAACTTATTTGCACAAAAGATAGCAGCATATTTAATTTTTTATACATATGTAATGTTGACAAATATTTGGAATTGAACTCTCGTTCTGTTTCCGAGAAACACGCTGTTAAATGAATCTGTACATTTAATACCGCCCAGTTCAGTTTGTGCGAATTTCATTCATCAAAAAGAGTTTTTGTGGACTATTTCACGTAATACACATAAAGTTTTCAAAGGTTTCCGTTCAATATCCAGTTATTACGATAAAAAAAATGCAGTATGATTTTCATCCTCGAAAGCTCTTTGTTACGTTTAAAATAGTAGTTTATGAAACTGTTGCATAATGAGGGGTATTAAAACATGAGTGTGTGTTTAAAAAGGAGCCGTAGGCGAGGTTTTTAATAGTATCACACGAATATTTTAATACCTAGTTATGTGCAGTTTCATACACTACTTTATCTACTCTCATACATTGGGATTGAACCTAATACTAAATAAAAGATCAATGTTAAAGATCAAGAATAAATTTGAAAAATCCCACGAAATTCAGTACAACAAAACAAATGAATGTCGCCTGCACCAGCACATCCCCGCACATGCGCTACAGCGGGTGCTGCTGTACCCCGTTTAAACGTTCCAATGCAAAAGTTGATGGAAACTCCTCGGTGATTTAACTCCTTGGAATAGTCCTGTATCGTAATAGAAAAAAAATTGTTTTATAGTATTATTTTGTTAGAGAAAAAATGTTATAATATGATTCTTTTTTTAAATTTCGGTATTGTGTTTATAAAGTATGTCAATATGAACTCGTTTTGAATTTTATAATTCGAATATTACGCTATGAGAGTAGATAAAGATTTTTATTAGACCACTTTAAATTGTTTATTAGTTAGTGTACGTAATATTAATTTAATATTGTAAACTGCTTGCTACGTTTAATGAATTTTGCTGATCAAAACATTCATGCTGCGTGCATTCCAATCTAAATGCGCGTGGCATTCAATGAAAGCTACCCCATATAAACAATCTAAATAACGTCGGCAAATACACAGGTATTCAATAATGAAACAACCGCTTTACACTGAAAGCCTTTGTCAATGTTGTGAGGAAATTATATCCGTGGAGTACACTGGACCGTTCGTAATTATGTGCCCGTGTGGAACCGGCTTTATTGCTTGCTGCTAGTGACGTTGAATCAGGGTTCCGATCAAAGTGAGTGCTTTTAATAAACCCCACCGACGCATACCTGGTCTGCAATGCCTATTTAACGTTGACCCCCCTGCTGTCAAAACCCGTAAACGAAATTAATACAAACTAAACCCCTAACCCTTGTTAAGAGAGACCATTTTCGAGTGGCTGATGCCAATGTATCGCAAGTCCTGTTTTAATTATTTGTGTAATTATATTTTTGTTCTTTGTGTAAAAACTGGTGGTCCGTAGTGGATTTTCCGCATGTTATCAACTGAATTCCTGTCTGCGTAGTTTTAATGAGTGCGCGGTGTAATTATTTTTGCTATGTGTTTGTGTTTATTCGTTCGTTTAGTAGAATGTTTATTGACGGGATCATATTTTGAATATATTGTGTGCAGTCAGATTGGCGAAATATTTGTCCGTGCGGAGTTATTTGTAAATATTTCATGCAGAATATTATGAGTCATTAAGTATCTCTCATTTTCAATACAAACCACATGTATGATGTGTGATTTGATGTACATCAAATGTGTTATTATTCAACTCAAATTGTAGCAGGTATGTACATACCTTTTTTAAAGTGCACAAAAGATAACTAAACATACTTACTTTAAAACGTTGAAGGCGTCGAAATCCCTCAAAAATGACAGTTTTACATGCATTCTATGATTAATTTTTATTGAAGAACAGGTGCTAAACCAAAAAAAAAATATCCTTATAAGCTTACAGCTACAACATATAATAATAAAACATTTCTCATTGGAAAGTTCTCATCGTAACTGCTATTCAAATAGCACCCTATAGGAGTGCAAAATGTTACCGAATCTAGTTCAATACAATGCGATAAAACCGGTAAATACCGGTTCAAACTAGAGCCCTTGAAGCGGTCTATGGGACGAGAACAGGTGGACGCGCGGTGTATGCGGGACCGTATTCGCAAACCCTCTACCACGACACACCAGTGCCTGTTAGTGTCGATACAATTGGGGTGTGAGATGTGGGTTAGATGATTTATACTTTTAAGTACAGTGTAGTATTATTAAGTTACTATGTAGTTAAATGTTTTTATGGGAGGATATTAATTATATTATTGAATTTTGTTTGTAATTAGTTTATTACAAGGTTCGATTTTAACTTTCATGCTGAAGTTCAGAGAAGCAGGCTTAATTATTCATCATTAAAAGGAAATTTTGTTACGTACGATAGTTAAAAAGGTCAACGAATACTATCGTAGGAATTCTTCTCACAAAATCTAAAGTCGTAATTCAACCTAAGAATCTAAATAGTCAGTATCGCAGAAATCGCATCTAAATCATGGTAGGGGTGCGTCCGCGAGTCCGCGACCACACCTGAATTATTAAACCCTTACAAAGGCTGATGAATGGCCGATGTAACCCACTGGCGATTCGCACTCCGATCGGCGATGTATCGCCATTTGCATAAGAATCCCAACCACCCTACTTCCCACGGTCCACTTACATTGTTTTCATAATAGAATTACTCACTAGGATTAATAATTCTACTTGGATTACATTTAATAATACTCAATTATGTTCTTGTTGCAGCTTTGAAGTTTCAATGGTTAATTATGGCAACCCTATTGCTTTTATGTAGGTACAATTTTGTTGAGCGAAGTTTCAATAATACTGGGTTGTTATTTTCCCGTGTTGTTAAAGGAAAAATGTTTTGACGGGCGTTTTGTTGAATAAAATATCTCGTAATTTGTTCCACGTAAGTGCGATGGGTTCTGATGCTGTTTGTGGAAATGCTTGAGCAAAACACAAATGAATTGTTTACTAGGTAGAACGCGAGAAAAATGAGAGATTTTTCAGGCAGTTTTAGAAACCAACTATTTTAGAAAACCTACTATTGAATTTCTTTGCATTCAAATAAGTCGGTAACTTGAGTTATGGAATTAAAAATGTACCATTTTTGTCACTTTATTCTAACTTGGCGAGCACATTGGAAATTGGCGAGCACATTTAAAAGTCCACTTTAACAACAAACCATTATGTACAGTAAGCGCTCAAAAGTGCATGAGCACGCTAAGAGTCGTATTGCTGTGAACACGCGGTATAGCTCGTACATTTGTATGTGTAAGCAACACGATACACACACCACAGATAACGCAGTTACACGAAACAACAATATATTTCCGTCGCTTTAAACATGCTAGCACACACGCACTATGCGCGTGAACTTACCAGTTAATGGCATTGCTCAAATTCGATAGTAACTTAACAAGTGCAGATAGCAGAAAGCGTTAAGCGTTGGTATGGAATTCAAACTGCCTCAGGTTCTAATCTCGTGAAACACAGTGCCGTTTTTTGCAAATATTATTATTTTTGTTTTCGATAATAATATTTTTTAAATATTGCTGCTTTTTTATGTTATTGCAATAAAGGTTTTAGAATAAAAAATGCGTGATATATGATAACAAAATTTAAAAAATATGTTTATTCGTTATATTTATTTTACATAAGTTAATGAACTGCTACAATTATTTATCATTACTTCAGCTGAATAAGATGTGAAATAGATGTCAAGAAACTTAGAAGCAGTTTGTATTATTTAGACATATTTAAATTATGAAATATTTTAAATTTTTAATGGATTTTTTCACCATAAATATTAAGCTTTGATCATGGTCGAAGTAATTAAGTAATAAATAAGAATATTAGACTACTTAAATTGTAAAAAACTACTTACAGAATAGGTAATTTTAAGGTTAAATATGGGCAGTTTGTTTATATTTTATTTGTATTAATTATTTTACATTTTATTTGACTTTAGTAAATATTGGTTGTTATTGAGGTTAAAGCTTAAGTATTCATTTTCTTTACGAAAAGAAGATTGAAACTAAACCTCAAATTTTAATCCTAAAATAATACTATTACTAAAATAATATTAAACAATTTCGGTATATCTGCAAGAAATACGACAAACACCCTATTGAAACGTGCTTAAAAAATTTGTTACCATAAATTCATGCAATAACGAATCTGTTGTTTATTAAGTTGATACGGTCAATATTTTAAGGTCAAAAACGGTTTTCTAGCTGGTCTTCAGTGATGCAAGCCTTCAGAGTGCACGGCGAACGGTTCATAATGACGTGTTATTAATAATTCAGCAAAATATCTCGTTGGTATGAAACCATTTGTTTCATTCACCATTTGACGTCGCTGCTACTCGATAATAAGCCCCTTCCTCATATCTCTTAACCTCACAGTATTTCTCTAGAACAAAGAAAAACATTGTTTTTATTACACATAATACCTTATTATTTATTATTCACTAATCGAATTAAACCTCACAATGAATTTAAAACTTTAAAGGCATCTTCTGTCTCAACAATACCTCTGTTCTATCAACAATACCCTTGATTAAGATTTATGTTTAGTAAAATATGAAATATATAAATGATAACACTCACACTTAGTCCGGTTTCATTAGATATTCACTTCACTTTTACGCAGCGCAATAATATTCTCTGATCTGATCTGATCTCTTCAATATATTTTATGCCTGCTTTTTGATAATAATAACCACAACACTGCGCTAAATACTCGTCACCAATATTATCCACGAACCAACAAAGTTCTATTAATTAAATACTCGTAACAAACTGCATCTACCCCACAGAAATCGAAATAATTTACTTAGTTTTTTGTGGTCTACCTGCTAAACTTTAATATTTATGTGAACAAGACGAATGAAACTAAAAACGAATGATGATTATTGAACTAGTCATTGGTTGCAGACAAAGTGAGTGTGTGTGTGTAATGTGCGTGTCTACAGTATTGTAACAACTTATAGAAGAAGGTCGTAAGTCAAACCGAAGCGTCAGTCTATTGCTTTGTGAGATTGCTCATGGACTTTTGGTCGGTACTGTACATTGTCTAAGATTTTACTTTGCCAAAATACCAGTAAAAGATTAGAATTGTGTCCAATAAGCAAAGATTGATTTAATCTTGTTGGCGAACTAAACCCTGTACAACAATGCAATGTCTTCGACCAAGTTATAAATGGTTTACCCGAGACTTATAAGTACACATATACTATAACATATGTGTGTGTACTTAGATAAATGTGTGCGGTGGTTACTTAACGATATACAATCTACAACGTGGGCTGAATTGTTGTACAAGTCCTACATAGGATTTACTGCTGCGTCCGCTACGAAACTCCGTAGAAGTTTGCGGTCGGCTACGTAGCGTAGCAGTATTGTTACACGCTACGGGCGTAGCCTGTTTTGTTTTCACCCAGATGTGTTATTATTTGGCGTGCGCTGTTAGTTACGGCGGTCAATGTTAGATGAAAATTATTTGAGTTGAGGAAGGCTGACCAGTTACCATCCTTCTTCGGGAATTGTTCTTTTTGTTCCAACGTTTTATAGGGCTATCTAAATAAACTGGGGATAGATTAACGAGTTTCTACTGTCCGTTTATATTTCAGTAATCACTTCAGTTTAGAGTTGAGGGAGATACATAAATAGGATATTAAAAGTCTTTTTAAAATAAAATGCTAATGAACCACGAGTTGGTAATGAGAAAAAATTAACGCTTGAGATGTTTTGAAGATGACGACGGCACTCGAAGAAACAAATTACAATTCTACTAATTAACAAAGAGAGTTCTTAGTGTTGTTTAAGCTCCGTATTTTTCTCCTTTCTTCGACATAAATAGGTAGAAAAAGTTTGTTATCGCACAGAACAAGTCTTGGGCTTGCTACTGGTCGCTTTTCTGGTCTCTGCAGTGTTTTTCTTGTAGCCTTTCCTTATCACAAAGAAAGAAAATCTTAGAGTATGAATAAGACAAACTCATTTGTTTTATTTTACACCATACATACGTAACCATCACTGTAACTTTCTAAAGTGTACACTTACCATGTTGATAATTATTTTGTTTCAAAGAAATTAATTCATAGCAGACACTTCTCGTACCTCCATTACGAACTCGTAGGTACTTTGTTATTGAAAGAGTTCTTTGATTTATTAACACCTTTTATTTTTTTACAATACTTCTTCTCAGTATTTCATGTAATAGAGGCTTTTGTCGGATAGCTTGTCTTATTCATACTCAAAATACAAATAAAAACTTTGGTATCTTACCGTACAAGACTTGGGCTTGCTACTGCTCTTGGGCTTGGGTCTCGCAGGGGGGGTGGGCGGCGCGGGCGGGGTGCAAGGGGGGCTCGAGTCACAGTTGGTACTGCTTGAAGTCGCTACCGACTTGTCTGATCCATTGCTTGACTGTAAGAAAATGATTGGTTGGTGAGATATTTTTCATAAACTGAAAATAAGGCATTTACTTCGTTCTGACGTTACTGTTTTTTTAATTTTCTTACGTAATTTCATATTTAATCATTCACTCAATAACATTCGCCTATCGTAATAACTCATCGTTTACCAAAGTTTAGAGAACATATCCAGTTGAAAAATATTAATAATATGTACTCTAAGCTATAACTTATCAATATCGTAACATAGTCGATTAAAGATTATAAATCTTTAATCGATTAAAGATTTAGTCGATTAAAGATTATAAATCTTTAATCGACCTTAAAATCTTGCCAGGAATTAAAACCGGTATATTTCCTCCTGAAACGGTGTAAAAAGTTGCCCGAGTGCAATTCAAGTAATTTATTGTATTGGAGAAGTTTCAATGTTGAAGGCTCAACTTATGTACTGATGAAGTGCTGTTGTTGTTGATAGTTGCAGTGTTTTGTCACAGTTTGGAATGCCGTTCAACTGTTTTGTTGTATGAGTTATAGCCAATGATATTATATGTAAAAAGAGGTAGACAAGTTATACGGGATCTGCAAGTGGCATGTCAAAACTTGGCGAGTTAAGTTAACGTACGAACGAACAAGAACATGGTGAACACAAACATCGAACACTTTGTTCGCATGTGCGTACCACTAACGAAAAAGTCAAAAACGTCAAAGTCAAAGTCAAATCATTTATTTCAAATAGGCCCATGTATTGGGCACTTGAACGTCAAAATTTACAAAACAATAAAATTGATTCTAGTCGCCCCTTCCAAAAGGTAGTTTCCGTATGGAGAAGAATGGCCAAGAAACTCCACCGTTACTCTTTTAAAATGTTTTACAATTGTTTTTATAGGTACGTACATTAGTTAAATAAATATATGTGAACACGATGCACCTAGAATAAAATTACTATACCACAATAGGTAAAAATTATTAGAAATGAAGCAACGACAGATAATTTAATATGTTATAGATACATGGTGCTCACATATTTACAAACATTGTAAAAGTAGACGATTTTCCTAAAATTTTGTAATTAATAAGTCAGTGTGTCAAACTCAAACTCAAAGCATTTATTTCAATTAAACCATTTACAGGCACTTTTGAATTGTCAAGGAATCGGTCAATCAGAAATAGGTATGAAGCTAGTTGCTCCTTCCAAAGCGTAGTAGGTACCTATGGAGAAGAACGGGCAAGAAACTCCACGGACACTCTTTTAAATAAAAAATTGTTACAAAATATTGGTTACATCATTCATGATGAAATTATACATGTGAGAACAATGTAGAAAGACGTGCACGTTAGAAGCGTCCGTAATAAAAAGATAAAACAAAGAACAATTCAAAAAATAAAAATAAAATAAAAATAAGCCCTGGCAGCTAAGAGATGACCAGTCCCAACTGACGGCGCCCGTTCACGAATATGAGGCATGGATTAGCACCATTTAGCTCAACCATTTTGAAGGGAGCTAAATGATCCAACACACGCGCCACCATCAGCGAAACATTTGAGTGAGCATGACATACTCACAGCTGCCAGGGCACATTCAAGTCAATGCAAGACATATTACCCGGTAAATGGTAACTCTTTAGTACATAGTGCTCACACCTGTGCTATGCAATTATATAATACAATGGAGATTGAGTTTATACAATGCAAAGATAGTCTTACAATCTTCAGCAGCTCCAACAGTATTTGCAAATGTTAATCAATTAGTTGTGGAGCAGGACCAGCATTGAGCCAAGCATTTTTTTATATTATCAGCGATGTAATCCCCCAACGTATAATATGCCTGCCTGCATAGTGTGCGTTTTATACAAGATTTGAATTTCGTCTCATTCAGTTGAAGTATGTGGGGAGGAATTTTATTGTAACAGTTGAAGTATGTGGGGAGGAATTTTATTGTAACAGTTGAAGTATGTGGGGAGGAATTTTATTGTAACATTTAATTATTTGTGTGAGGAAGTAATCCACAGAATGTAAAAACAATGTCGAAAAAAACAACGATCGTGGTGATCCAATTTCGTTGTTTCTGTGGACGATGTTCAGAGTTGATGCGACATTGCGAACATGGCGATTCCATGGCTACTAAAGAGAATACTAGAGCGGTTGAGCGTGAACACAGTCGAACTGTGTTCGTGTTCGCTTTGCTAATTTACGTCCACACGTACGAACCTAATGTTCCGTGTTCGATGTTCATGTTCACCATGTTTTGTTCGTTCGGGCACGCCTTAAGAAAGTAGACAACGGTCACACAATAACGGCTATCCAAATACAGAGCGGTTTTTTGACACCTTAATGTCAAATACTGGTGAAAATTACAGATTTTAATGACGGCCGATAAAATTGACGGAACCGGTCTTCTAGGAACCGTAGCTTTATTTATTTATTGAACAGTTTATGTACACACATATAAACAGACAAGAAGAAAGGAATAGAAAAATAAGTACAAAGGTGATGCTTATTTCTAAAGAAATCTCTTCCAGCATACCTGCGATAGGAAAGTAGAAAGTAAAAGAGATGTAGACAACGTGTGTAAGAGTAGAAGAGAAAACAGAATACACAAAATAAAAACTTAACCATTCACTAATCACTAATTAAAACTATTCTTCACTAATTTAAATATAAACATACAATATAAGAAAATATATATCTTTTTCATCATTTGTCTCTCTCTTTGGTCTCCTAGTTTAAGAGACAGAGTTCATTATTTTTTGTATGCATAGACTTTTTTTTGGTAGATCTAAATCTTCTGTGCACAAGCTACATTTTTATGCTATTGTATTTCTACCACTTTGTTTTGTTTTGAACTGTGTCTGTGTGTATTACTTGGATAAATAAACAATTTTTTTTTTAATGTCTTTTACACCTCTCGGGACCCTGGGGTCCCGGACCTTTGGAAGGCGTACGAGGGGCCGAAGCCAACTCGCAGAGGCCCCTTAGACATTTTTAAGTGATTATATTATATCACTAAAATAGATATAAATGCTTAATTATTATGTAGTATAAAATAATAAGTTCTCTCTGTACTATTGATTGTTAATCAGGAATTACTTTGAGTTCAGTTTTCATTGTTGTCGTTCTTTTCTACTTGAATGCCTTGAAAATCTACACTGAAACTTCAATACTATGCGAGCTTATTTTCTGGCTGGTATGTGTAATTTAACTCTTACTTTAAAACGTTTATGCCCTTGCTTCGCACGGGTGCGGCTCATAACGTATAAACTCATTTGGTCTAATTTCATTTTATTATCGTTCATAAGATATAATCAACGTAAGATATACCAACTGTTGATATAATTTCTTTACATAAAATATTTATTTATTCTAAAACTTAATTAGTAAAACGTTGTTTGATATAACGTTTATGTAATCGAAAATCATATGGTCTAACGTTTAATATGTATATTGTTTATTTAATCGAAAATCATTAGGTCTAACGTTTAATATATATAAAAACGTCATTATGGTTAACACCCCGACTCAGAGTACCCCGACTCGGATAGGTTAGGTTAGAAGGCCTTAGCATTCGTGGTTATTTTTTTTTAAACCACCCAGAAATAGGAGCCCCGCGAAGCGGGGCTCCGTCGACCTATCTTAGCACAGGTGGTAATTAGTTACTAGTTATGCAATTTTGCTTATAATAAAATTATAGGTTCCGTTGTTATATGATGTTAATATTAGAGATTTTGTTGTTATATCATCTATTACTTACCCGCTTCGCACGCTTGTTACGACTTGACAAAACATCGAGATTTCTTTATTATATGAAGTTTAATATAAATGAATTATACATATAAAATTTCCGGTATAAATTCTCTAAATGTTGTTGAAACCTGCACTAAAATCCGTTGCGTAGTTTAGAAGAACAATGCGGTCTCACAGACACACATGTAAAACGACTGTAATTAAAATATGTATAGATGAACTCAAACGAAATCAAACAGAAATAACAGTCAATGTATCATCGCAAATATCAAACAAAATAATCACACTTAACCCTTACATTCCCACTTGATTAATCCGAACACGAGTATAGATAAACACCCTCCATATTCTCGGACGTTTTTTGCTGAAACCTTTAATGGCGGGAAATTAAAAGAGCACACACAACGCGGATTTCGGACTAATTGGTTAATTAATAAGGGCGGTGGCTGAGTTTTACACGGATGGCCAGTTGGAAAGCCGCCAGACATGCCTAAGTATAAAAAGCTAGATTAATGAGGGACTAAAAGCAGCGTATGAACTAACTGATGGGAAATTAGCGGATTAGGGTTAGGTATGTTTTTGTGGTTTGCTCAACTTTGGTAATGAGTTAATATTAATTTGTAAAAATACGTCAGCTGAGACTGTAGCTTTGAAGGGGTACATTTATTATAGCGATGCGCAAGTCATCATTTGCTTAGCCATGCAACTATGTTGAGATCCAGTCTAACCGCATGCAGCTGAATTGTAGTATTCTACATGGAGCGAGAGCCTGTCTGAACTCAGGGGCGATCCGCTAGTGTTAAATAAAAATAGTAGTAAAGTAACAACTGCAGTTAACTTAAGTTTGAAGAAAAAGGAGGTTTGTTTTATTACATTTACTTAGTAAACAGGTGTAGTTAATGTTGCAGCATTTGTTCTGACCTTTTACAACATTCTAGACTACCGATGCAGTAGCTTACGTTTCGCAGTAACCACAAAGGTTTTTTCTCCAAGAATCCTTAATCTCTAAGAAACCCGTCCAAAAGAAAATCTTGTATAAATAACTTAATGAAATCTGTAAGTTTTTATTACGTCGGAATGTGGGGTGTGAGTATGTATGTGTGAGTGAAATGGGGGACGCTTCTCAAAGTAAGTTCACGTCACAATCGTGTCGCGATTCATTTTGAATTCATTGTTGTTTTTTAATTGATTTATCAGAATATGTAATTTTCTTTTAAAGACTATCGGTGGTTGTGTCATTTAGATGTAGCTAGGTACTACTTACGTACTGCTTTCATAGATTATGCTTTGAATAAAGTCAAAGATTTATGTTTTATTCTTTCGTACATGGTTTCATTGCTTCTTGAATTGTTGGGGGATTTAGTTACGGTTTGGTCTTTCTAATTATGTATTTTGTTTTTTCAATATGTATTTGTCCCACTGCTGACCAAAGGTCTCCCCCATTGTATTATTGTAATTAGGTAGGTATAGAAAAAGTCTGAGTAATTATACTTACATCAGAATGTGGTGGTTGAGTACGCGCAGGTGAGATGGGGGACGCGACTCGCTGTGCATGATGACTATTCGCGTTTGCGTTTACGTTCGCGATCGCAGTCACCTCGCGATCCACAATCGTAATGACGCTGCTGGTTGGCGTGCTTGATGAACCTGCAGGTGGGAGGATAACAACAATATTAGATGGTAAGTAACAATTTTCTGCTGCTGAGCCTGCTGCTGCTGGTCCTGGGTTCGATTCCCGGGTCGGGCAAAGTGTTATTGGGTTTTTCTATCTGAAATTTCTCAGTAGCAGCCCGGAGTCTGGATTTGTGCCCGGTTGATGGCAATAGGTTCGCCCCCTATTACATGGGACTTAAACATAACTGGCGAAATGTGGGTGTACTTACTACAGCTATACCTCTGCCCAACTCTTCGGGGAAATAAGGCGTGAAGTTATGTGTGTGTTCATCATCATCATCGTATTTAATTTCCATTACGATCGTATATTCCAGTTTTGATGACATCGAAAAAAACGAACTGGTATGTGTGTTAAGCCATTTGTGCAATGCAATGCTTTGAATATTTATTTGCGTGAATGTTTGCCAGTCCGTAGCGTTGTAGTGACACTTTCACTGGAAAATATTGTGGCTGCAGTTCTAGTAGGCAATAAGCTTTTATGGCCTGTAGAACTGCACCAACAATTTCACACCCTCCTCTTTTACGACCAACGCGAGTTTTTTCTACTTCAGGACGTTCTTAATTGTGAAACTTGTACTATTGTCTTGTTACTTATTTAATTTCCCACTAAAGAATACAAAAGCTGTTAGACTACAACAATTAATTACAAGTTTCGCCTCCGACGGACAAAGAAGGGAGACGAACGCTGGGGCTTATGAAGGTATTGAGTCTGTTTTAATTCGCCGCAGACCCCATTTATATTCGCCTCGGGTTTTGAACTAGTTACACGAACAGACATGCGTACATACTGATATTGTAGACGATGTATGTGTCGTAACATAATACGGACTTCGTAATATTTCGTATTTATGTAACAATTCTGACGTCGTTAAACAGAAAAATTCTTTATTTTATTGTAATCGTAATTTTCATTCTGTGAAAATATATTATGAATTACCTACAAGGCCTAGAAAAAGTTTATATAAATAAATATGGGTACAGGTCTTTGGGATTATTATGATCGAATTCGACAAGAATTGAAAAAATTTCAAAATATTATTCACTGAATTATTTCTGGAATATCGTGCTATTCTACATAATAACGCATAACATCACGCTTGTAATCTCCGAAGGGTAAGGCAGAGGTGTACGTCTAGTACATCCACATTTCGCCAGTTATGTTTAAGTCCCATGTAATAGGGGGCGAGCCTATTGCTATCAACCGGACACGAATCCAGACTTCGGGCTTCTACTGAGAAATTCCTGATGGAAAAACCTAATAGCAGCTTGGCCGACCTGGGAATCTAACCCAGGACCTCGTGCTCAGCAGTAGCACTTGTGACTACTAGACCAACGACGCAGTTAAAAAAATACTTTTATAAGTCTAGTTAGTATAAGGCGCCATCTCCACAGACGAGAGAATCGCGGCGATAGTCACGGTGTGCCTTTAAATTATTGCCGCGATGATATCGTCGTGTGAAGATTGATTCATAGAGTTTCTATTGTATTAACACATAATATCACGCTTGGTACGGCGAAACTGTCGCCGCGATAATTTGTAGGCACACCGTGACTATCGCCGCGATTCTCTCGCCCGTGGAATTGGCGCCTTACTCTCAAACTAGCTAGCTTTATAAAAGTAATTTTTGATCATATTACAGTGAATTTTACACACTATAATTTACAGTTAAATGATTTATCCAACCAATCGTCCTTCAAAAACCTTATTCGCAAACTAATCAGCGACTCAAGGAGAGGGATTAAACAAATTGAAGACCCTTCACGTAGGGATCGATTAAAAATGGGTACTCATCGAGATTAGGACCGACCCTTCCAGATTTACGATGCCCTATGGAGAAAGTAGCAGATGAATATTATTAATTGCTTATTTTATTTCGGATCTTTATTACTCCCAGGCCGATGAAAATCTTATTTTCTATTTCTTTCATCGTGTTTTTTCTGTGTGAATTTTTAAAGATAAAATTAATACAAGGTCCAATTGAATTACCTGGCAAAACTTCACAAATTTATTTCATTATATGCGGTCGTTTACCCCGTAGTTACTTAAAAATAATTATGATGAGTTTAGAAAATTTAGTTTTGTTTGCTAGCTAATTTCATTTGACTCCGTATTTAAACCTAAACCAGATATTCTGCTGGAACTTATTAGGATTCCTATGAGCTTATGATCAGCAACGTACTGAGCCGATAAGTACACTGATTGAACGTGCCAACACGGAATTGACAGCATGCTTGCTCAGCTTATCTCTCAAGATTACAGACTAAACGTGAATAATCTATTGCAACGTTCCTTTGAGATTCTCGCCTCAGATTTAATAGACTGATGCCCGTTTTCACTAACACTAAGCGACATCTGAATGTAATGCCTAATTTCAACTCTCGGCACTGAGCAGAGTGTTGAAAATTCGACAGCAAGCTTTTAGTAAGGCATTCATTTAAGAGGCGCCTAGTGTAAGTGAACACAGGCATAAAGATTGGTTTTCAGGTACCTTCTGATTTCGTTTCATGAACAAAGTTTCAACTACTGTTGCTCGCAACTGCTACTGTAACATTTACTCACTTGTTTCTGGTGCCGGCGGTTGATGGTGGTTTTCAGTATGTCGTCGCAGCGACCTCGCATCGCAGTATGACTTGCCACACCCGTCTGCTTTGCACTCGTAAGGTTTCTTGTTGCGATGTGTTAGCATGTGCCCGTTGCTGCAACATGTTTCGAGCGTCAATAGAAGATTAATTAAAAAAACAAGGTATAGGGGTACAAAATTGGCTCTTTCAGTTAGCAGCTTGATTTTTTTTTTTTACAACTTTTACTTGAATCTTTTTGATTTCGATACCTATTTAGCCATTAAATCGCTAAATTTATGATACAATATTGTACGTTGATCGCAACCGCTCAAACCCGTTATTAAATATCAGAAATACCTTTTCCCCTCATATATCCTTGAATAGAATAACAGAAATGTGTCCGGGCGGAAATTGGGAAGGCTAACTCCAGATCTTATCCCGTAATAGATAGGAACCAATTTTGTCCCAAGCACTAAATTCTGTACCCTGTACGGAACATTTTCCTAAAACTGTATGTCAAGGAATGGCTATTTATTACGATGGAATTTATTCGTCTATGCAATAGAGATGCTGCCGTCTCCATCATCCTAGCTAGAGGCTGTCAAGTGTAGAATAATAAGTAGAAGCGAAGTGGCTGACCCTCATTACTGCCTATTGCAATATTTATTTTCAATTTCGAGTATCCTGGCTAAACGCAGGTGTGTACAGGGTCATGTAAATAGCTGAATGCAGCTAATGGCCGTTTTCACACTGCGACGATAACGACACTGACATATCGTCAGTTCGAACGACAACGATATCGCCCGACGATATCGGTATGTGACACGATGTGATCAACAGCTTATTGTCATGCAGTATGCCACAACAGTCTTGAATAGTCGCGTTGCGCCAGCAAAAGTTTACATTGCCTCGCGCTTCCAAAAGTGTAATAGTGTACTCAAGGTAATAATGGCAGCAGTGAACAAATGCACTGTGTCGTCCGCCGATATCGGCACAACAATCAATTTCGGCGACGATACCGTTGCTTACAACGACACAGTGTGAAAGTGTTTGGTAGTAATTGTATGTAACTACCAGTCCGACGATATCGTGTCGTTATCGTTATCGTTCAATATGTAAACGGCCTATTGCAGTTTCGTAAATGATAATATTAAAATATTTTTATTTTTATTTTTTATATTTTTTATTTTTAACGTTGAATGAGTCCAGTAAAACCTCATCATTGTCAACAATGAAATACCAAAAGCCGCGTTATTAGTCAAACTAGGTCACATTGTGTACACAGTACCCAGATATTTTGACACATCAAGCTTACAGCGCAGGCCACTGACACTGGGAACGAATGCTTCGCTCATGTAGCTACCGTGTCTTTTCATAGTTCGCGGTACTTGAGCGAATCTAAACGAATTTAGCTTTGTTCCCAGTGTGGGCTGCGCTTTAGAAGAGACTGACACACAGGAAAAAATTACAGATAGGTTTACGACGCTCTACAAAGCAGAAGTTTTTTGTAAAATTCGACGCGTTATATTTATCCAATACAGTTATTCAAAGACTTATTGACGCGTGGCTAAAATCGGAACTAACGCCGCCATCTTGTTTTTTCAATAAATTTCACAAAACAATCGCACAAATGTTTACTAACAGCGCCACCCTATCAACGTTACTTGAGCGCCAAAAGATCCTTGTAGCAATTTACGGCAGGGTACAGTATGTTGGTGAATACGCGCAGTATAGCTCATTGCTCATTAATATTCATGCGGCTAAGCTGCGGCTATTAAAGCACCACCTTGCTCGACATGTGTCCCGTCGCTTAAATGACTGCTCTGATCTTTAAACTAGTTAGCTTGTTTGTCCAAACTAGTTAGCGTATGATAACTATTCCCACGGTTATGCGAACTAGTAGATTGCTTCTGCGAATTTAATTTTTAGATAATTTGTATTATGCAATTGAAAGGAGATCGGTTTTTGCTAAGGTTTGAATGAACGTGTGATGTACCTATTTATTAATTTTTTAAACACTTTATGTACACCACTTAAAACAAAAAGTAGACATATTTAAAACTAGTGTACAATGGGCGGTCTTATCGCACAAGGCTATCTCTTTCAGGCAATATTTGGATGAACTGAAAGGCTCCCTTTATTCAATCCATCTAAAGGTTGAGATATCTCTGTAAGAGATATTTTGGGCTGAATTATATTATAATACTACTTAGACATAATAATATAACAGTTTAACTATTATAAATGACAAAATGAACTCATTTTCATTTAACAATTTTTCTTTGTCCTTATATTGGAAATCTAAATCAAACTCCACCGGGAGGACATTACAAAGGTCAGATATAACAAAACTGAACTTACAGATGATCCTGTCTCTTGAACGCCTTAGCGCATGTGATGCACACGTACTTGCGTTCGTCGCTGTGCGTTAGTTTGTGTTTCGCCAGCGCCGACGCATTTCCGAAGATCTTGTTGCAAACCTGAAACAAGGGAGATGTTCTTTAGATTCAAGTAGTAATGGACGGATGTGGCAAAGTAAGGCGATCTATTTTCCTATAAAATTATTGTCTAGGAAAGTGCTACCATACTTTTGTTTGTCACCTAGCTATTTTGCAGTGTTTCGATTCAAAGAATATACACGAGACTTGGTGGAGGTAAACAAGGTTCATTAACCGCACACACACACACAACCAACAAACAGAGATGTCTATTCTCATTTATTATAGCACAACTAACATCAAAACGGGCAAGTGGCCCTGGGCGGCGGCAGTAAGCTGTAGTTAATATAATAATTATATTAAAATGGAGGCTGTACCTCCGACAATGGCGAGAGCTCCCCGGGCGAGTGTTGACCCTAATCTTGCGTTTGTTTCTCATCTAATTAGAAGGTCTTTTCGACTCCTTATCCTGTTTTTATTTTGATGTTCCTCTCGGGTATACTATTGGCACGTGTATCAAGAGATAAGATATACGAAAATGTTGACGATTGTTTGAAACAAGAAACAATTTCAAGTAGCTTTGGAGACGAAACAGACTATTTATTTATTAATATTGTTGCACAGTTTTAAGCGTGCTATCATCAATGGTTATAATCATAGTGATGTACGATGCTATGAAAGTATCAACATGCACCTTAAGCTTTTTTGTTTCCTGTAAAAAAAAAAAGATATCGTACGTACTTAGTACAAAGTTAAGCACATTTGGTTCACACTATATTCGAAAAACAAACAAAATATACACAACACATTACAAATTCTCGATCCAAACTCCATCTAAATTATAACAACATAGTTTTATTGGTAAAAGATATTTATATCATGAATTATTTATAAGGGCAGGTTAAGCACTGGCGTGTGGTACAATCGAACCGCCATTGTTCGGGTATTGTGTTCCACATTTGAATATTTTTCGTCAACCCTAACGTTTTTCGCTAACCTGTTTTTTGCCGATATACCTTTCACAGTTTTTCGGTGTATTATTGTAAGGAGACTGTTTTTATGCCGAAAAAATAGAACGGCGGGAAAAATTGCAGTCAGCTGTTTTTTCGTGAAGACGTGATTGGTTGAGGAAAATTGCGTTTATTAGAGCCTGGTGGGAGAGTTAACAACTTGTCACTATTATTATGACGTATTTGCTACGTTTGATTGATCAATCTTAACCTCGGTTTCGATTTAGATACAAATTGAAACAGTATTTCACAGACAACGTTACTCGTTTGTGCCAGATGACATAATATACGAATAAGAAGGTCGGACTGTCGGAAATTTTGACGGGATCTCGTAAACTTGGGATAATCAGTACATTCCTAGAAATAAGGCAGAGTTAGTAAGGTCTGTGTGCCCATACCATTTTCAAGTTCTCCCTATGAGATCGAATGCAAAGGCAGTTTTGTTAACAGTTGTTGTTGTGACATCGGGCCCTATCAGAATACCAGCGCTGCGAAATTTATTTTCAAATGTCGCAGCATAAATTATGCTGAGATAGGAGCCTTTTGGCCTCGTACAGGAGTTTCTGCTTTTATTTTAATTTTTCTTTGTTTTTTATTTGTGTTTTATTAGTATGTTTTATTTCAATTTGTGATTTTCTGTGCTAGTCATAATAAATACCTTTTCTTTATTTATTTTTTCTTTACCTATTCAGTTCCCAGTTTAAAAAAAAACCAGTGGCACTCCGGGAGTGCTGATAGAAGTGAAGACTTGAACAAGATCGCCTTGGTGGAAGAAAAATACTTGTACAGAACATTGGTCCGTAACCTTATGTAAATAAAGAGCACAATTGCGTTTACAAAAAAATACTTCCAAAACCTTTAAAGTAAAAATACTTACAAAGAACATTGATCCTTAACATAATATAAATAAAGAGCACAATCGCGTTTACCAAAATGAGGTGTTGGTAACGGTGTCGCGAGTTCAATTGTTTTTTCCCATCTCAAAAATGCCCAACGCGCCTAAAGAAGTTTTCACTTCAGAAATACTGTAACAAGTAACCTCAAGTTTATTTAGGTACAAAATGTTAGCCATAATAACAAAATAAGTATGCTGTTTCCAATCAAATGTAAACCAAAATATTAAGAGCTAATTACAACGGTTTTACAAAATATTTTAGTTGTTTTCACTTCGTGGAATATTTTAGTAGCAGACGTACGGTTTACAAATTAACAACCGCATTATTAAAATCTGGATTTAATTTAATCGGCAAAATGCGTTTCCAATTTAATCTGTAAATGACGTTCATTCGAAATTCGAATGAATGCCATCATATAAAAAAGTAATCTGTGAATGCCATATAATTTTCGTTCGCATGTTGAATCAGTGTAGCTAACATGGCCATTTGTGGTTATGTTAAAACCTTTTTGCTTGATGTATTTTTACACGACTAGGACTGTTCAAAAAAGGAGAGTAATGTTTTCAGGGTTCATGTATGTACAGTAAGCGCTCAAAAGTGCATGAGCACGCTAAGAGTCGTATTGCTGTGAACACGCGGTATAGTCCGTACATTTGTATGTGTAAACAGTCAGACGTCTGTGGTGTGAGTGCCGTACACACACCACAGAGAACGCAGTTTCGCACCACACACTATCGTATCGTCACGGTTCGCGGGCGCCGCACTTATATTTCCATAACTTTTGTTAGCACGCATCATACTCGTACGCGTGACCTTGGCCAGTGTATTGCATTGCTAAAATTCGAAAGTAAATTATATGTGCAGATAGCAGAAGGCGTTAAGCGTTGGTCTTAGATTCAAGATGGCTAAGGTTCTAATCTCGTAAATCACAGCGCTGTTTTTGCAAATATTATTATTTTTGTTTGCAATAATAATATTTTTAAATATCCTGCCTATTTATTAATGTTGTTATTGCAATAAAGGGTTTAGAATAAAAAATGCGTGATATGTTATAATAAAAAATAAATAATATTTATTCGTTATGTTTATTTTACTTAAATATAGTTATCAAACTGCTACAATTATTTATCATTACTTCACCTGAATAATATGTGAAATAGATGTCTAGAAACTTAGAAGCAATTTGTATTATTTTGACATATTTAAATTTTGAAATGTTTTAAATTTTAAATGGATTTTTTGCACCATAAATATAAAGCTTTGATCATGGTCTAAGTAATTAAGCAATAAATAAGAATATTAGACTACTTAAAATGTAAAAAAATCTACTGACAAAATTGTTGATTTTAAGGTTAAAGGCAGTTGTTCATATTAATTATTTTAAACTTTATTTGGCTTTAGTAAATATTGGTTGGTATTGAGGTTATAGCTTAAGTATTCATTTTCTTTACGAAAAGAAGATTGAAACTAAACCTCAAATTTTAATCCTAAAATAATACTATTACTAAAATAAAATTAAACAATTTCGGTATGTATGCAAGAAATACGACAAACCCCCTTATTGAAACGTGCTTAAAAAATTCGTTACCATAAATTCATGCAATAACGAATCTGTTGTTTATTAAGTTGGTACGGTCAATATTTTAAGGTCAAAAACGGTTTTCTAGCTGGTCTTCAGTGATGCAAGCCTTCAGAGTGCACGGCGAACGGTTCATAATGACGTGTTTTTAATAATTCAGCAAAATATCTCGTTGGTATGAAACCATTTGTTTCATTCACCATTTGACGTCGCTGCTACTCGATAATAAGCCCCTTCCTCATATATCTTAACCGTCACAGTATTTCTCTAGAACAAAGAAAAACATTGTTTTTATTACACATAATACCTAATTATTTATTATTCACTAATCGAATTAAACCTCACAATGAATTTAAAACTTTAAAGGCATCTTCTGTCTCAACAATACCTCTGTTCTATCAACAATACCCTTGATTAAGATTTATGTTTAGTAAAATATGAAATATATAAATGATAACACTCACACTTAGTCCGGTTTTATTAGATATTCACTTCACTTTTACGCAGCGCAATAATATTCTCTGATCTGATCTGATCTCTTCAATATATTTTATGCCTGCTTTTTGATAATAATAACCACAACACTGCGCTAAATGCTCGTCACCAATATTATCACGGCACGAACCAACAAAGTTCTATTAATTGAATACTTGTAACAAACTGCATCTACCCCACAGAAATCGAAATAATTTACTTAGTTTTTTGTGGTCTACCTGCTAAACTTTAATATTTATGTGAACAAGACGAATGAAACTAAAAACGAATGATGATTATTGAACTAGTCATTGGTTGCAGACAAAGTGAGTGTGTGTGTGTAATGTGCGTGTCTACAGTATTGTAACAACTTATAGAAGAAGGTCGTAAGTCAAACCGAAGCGTCAATCTATTGCTTTGTGAGATTGCTCATGGACTTTTGGTCGGTACTGTATGTGAGTTTCTTTAATTCCACCGTAACTTTTAAATGACTGAACAGACTTTAATCTTTCGCTTTGTATACTTAAACAGATAAAAGGAATACAACTTGCTTTTTACTTTTAGCATAATGGGTACGTGTATGAGTTAATCCATAGTTATTAATAAAGCTTTATTTAAGCTTTAATTGAGAGCAGTGATAGCCTAGTGGTGTGACCGTCAGACTGACAACTTGACAAGTCATAAGTCTCGAGTTCGTACCAAAGACACGCACGTCTGATTTTTCGAATTCATGTGCGTATTGTATAATTATCACTTGCTTCAAAAACGGTGAAGGAAAACAGTGTGAGGATAGGATCGTCATCTGAGAGACATTTCTCGACGGCATGTGAAGCCAAGTCAGAGGCCCACCGGCGGCTTTAAAAACTCTGACACCTAGTTAGTTACACTAAAAGAAGAAGAAGAATAAAAATTTTTTTATCTACACCCATGCTATAAAACCACTATAAAAGTTTCTGTAACAGCTTATTGTCAACATTAAAACAGCCAGTGTCATAGTAACCATAATATCATCCAAATGAGTGTTATAATGTTGTACTAAATTTCATTATGTAACTCGTTTCAACGTTTAAGCGGTGGACAGCAGCACCCGCTGCACGCATGTGCGGTAATGTGCTGCTGCAGGCGACACTCAAACGTATAGTTGTACTGAATTTCGTGAGAATTTCATGATTCTTGATCTTGAATTACAAACACTCAATGGTTTCGGAACCTTTTATAGAGGATTCCTATCATGGGTTAGATAAAGTCTTGTATGCAACTGTATATAATTAGTTGCACTCATGTGATACTATTATCATAAAAATAAACCCACATTCGTGTTTTAATACCTATTATTTTTTTTTTTTGGTTGGGAAATTATCAAATAACTTCTCCCGCTCTGGGCGGAGCGGGAGGGCGTGTCAGACTCTTACTGACTAAAACCCACCCGTGTTCCAAAAAATCTTTGAAAAAGTAATTTACAAGTCCTTATATAACTACCTCGAGAAGTCAAACATATTAGTAAAGGAACAAAAGGGATTTCGTAAGCAGAAGACCATCAATATGGCCATACATGACCTGCTTCTACCTATTATGTCAAATGTAGATAAGAGAAATCCTGTATGTGCTATCTATATGGATCTAACTAAAGCTTTTGATTATGTAGATTACCCAATTCTAATACAAAAACTCGAAAAATATGGTATCAGGGGAAATATACTTGATCTCATTCGATCTTACTTAACGGACAGAAAACAATTTGTAGAAATCACACAAATATGCTCAAAAACCAGCTATGAGAAAAAATATCGTTCTGAAAGCGGGATAATTAAATATGGCGTTCCCCAGGGTAGCGTACTGGGACCCCCTCTTTTTTTACTGTACATAAATGACCTTCCGGGGCAAATAAATCACCCCATGGTGCTATTTGCCGATGATAGCACCGTAGTGGTTGAATGTGACGATCCCAAAACTTATGAAAATGAAATAAATATGACATTAAATAAAATTATATCGTGGTTTGACAGCAATAATCTAATTATAAACTTAGAAAAGACTAAAATTATGCATTTTTATCAAAAAATCCCAAATAAAAATCTTGACATTAGCTATGTATTTAGGGACAAATATTGAATCAACTACTGCTACTAAATTTCTTGGTATCAATATAGATAATAACTTGACTTGGAGATCCCAGACAGAAGTAATATGCAAAAAACTTAATACATTTACCTATGTTCTATATAAACTTTCAAAAATAGTCAGTCTAGAATCCGTACTTACAGCCTATCACGGTTATGTTGCATCAACACTCAGATATGGCGTAATGTACTGGGGCAATTCAGTTGATAGAGAATTAGTCTTTAGAGCCCAAAAAAGATGTATCAGAGCTATGTGTGGCCTAAAAAGCACAGACAGTTGCCAACCGACTTTTATACGACTAAAAATTCTTACCTTACCATCGTTGTACATATACGAAACAAATGTATTCGTCAAATCCAACATTTCATCATACAAAATAGCTACTAAAAGTTCCTACAGAAAATTACGCGACAAAAATAAGTCAGAACTCGAAGTGACTTATGGCAAAACTGCACTAATGAATAAAAGCACATTCTGTATGGCCAAAAAAATATTTAATAGACTACCCGAAAAAATTAAAATGTTAAATCTGGACAAATTCAAGAAAGAACTATTTAGAATTTTGACTAATAAATGCTATTACTCAATAAAGGACTATTTCGACGACAATTCTATAATTACTGCCTTAGAACACCCTACCTGACCTGTTTTAATGACCTTGAATTTTGTTTGACATTATTATTAACTTAATATTAACTTAATTATGACATGTAACTTAACCATTTGACATCTATTTGGAAATTGATTGTAAATGTTTCACCAATTTGTTATTTATATTTGTACGCCTCTGGGCAAAACATGGAGGATCTACCTATTTATAACACCTCACACTATGTGTAACTTGACCTATGTTTACAAATAAAGCTTTCTGATTTCTGATTTCCTTCGGTTGCCCTGTTGCCGGGGGCCACGATTTCCCTATCGGTTTTCTTCGAACCCCCGACAGGCATTAGCCCTAGCGGACCCCGTCAATTCTGCTGACATCTCTTTGAGGCGCGCGTGGAACACAACGCGCCGTCGACCCAGGCTTGGTCCTTATCGGACGGCGAGCTACCCATTGCTCACCGTCCGCAAGCCCGCGCCTACGGTGGCCGGGAATTGACCTGGAATACCCCTTATTATACAACAGTTGCATAAATAACTATTTACATTTAGCTCCTCTTTTATTTAAATTAATCAGTAAATACTTCAATATGTATGTTTATAATTTCACTTTGTACCTATTTGATGTCTATGAGATGCTCCGCTATATCCACCATTAAAATAAGTAGGTTTTAGTATAATTCCAATTTTAAACATGTATCCGTGTATCGTAAGGCAGTTAACATTAAATTAGATTGGCTGGTAGTGCGATGTTATCGTAAGGGTCAGTCAGGACAAAGGTTCCGTAGGAAGGACAGCCATTGTTCCCGACCCTCGAGATATTCCTAGTTATACTTAGTATGTCCATTCATTTATAATGGCTTGCATGTGTAATTCTATTGTGGGTTTACAATGTAGTGGGATTTGAGAAAGAGGTAAGGAAAATTGTTTTTACTATCGAACGTAGACAGAAAAAAAATAAAATAAAAATTGTTGCACCATCACAGGGGTTCACAAATACTAGAAATGAAAAAAAATAAGGAAATATATAATGCTAGCGGACCTGACAGACGTTGTCGTGCCCGAGCAGCGCCACCTATCGGGTCCAATTGTGAATCTAAACCATCCAAATACACAAAACATTGGTCCCGCCGTTTATGAGTTCAGTGTCATACTGAACATATACATATATATAAAGACTAGCTATTACCCGCAACTTCGTCTGCGATTCAGGACGAAAAGTAGCCTAGTACTCCTACTATACCTTTGTCTTTACCTATGCCAGGTCAAGGTCTACACATGTGCCAAATTTAGTCCGAATCCGTTCAGCCGTTTTAGCGTGCTTTTACGCTAAAAGTGAGTTTGATTGTTTGCTTGTTACGCTTTCGTAACAAGCAAACAATCAAACTCACTTTTATGATATTAGTTAGGATTAGGTACCTACTCGGTTCTCCAACCACGGACCTTTGTCTGCAGTTGTGCTAGAAGCTGGAAAGTAGAAGGTCATTACTGCCTACGTTTTCAAATACTTTTTATCGGAACAAAGCTATTAATTGTGAACCACACAGACATACCAGCGTTTAAACTTATTGCACAATCAACAAAAAAACAAACAAAACAAAAAGAAACTGGGTTCGCATCCGACAGATGCACATTAATGATTGCTGAGCGTAGTCTGTAAGAAGGCTCCGCTGTATAGGAAATGCAACTTTTAACATACCCCTAATGATCAGACGTTCTTTTGTTTTCTTTGCCTTCTTTTTATTCTAGTGGAGGAAATGGCGATTGTGTACCTACTAAGCTATTTGGAAGGTGGATATTCTAAAACTGTTTGTGTGCCAAGCTGGTTGATAGTTATTATTGTATGTGTATAGAAAATAAGTGAAATTTTAATAACTCTACAGAAGTGTTAAATCTGCATTTCAGTATACAATTCAAAAAAAGAAACTTTAAGGATTCTCGAGCAACAAATCAAGAACAAAAAATGTTGCCATTTCAGAGTAATAAATTCCCATTCACTAGCTATTGAAAATCAATTGGGTATAAAACACAGTAAAATAACAATAGAAAACAGTAAAATATTGGAGAAAAGATGGGAAGAGAGCAATATCGATAGGGCGCCATTCTTCTTGGAGGAATTAAAAAGGAAATAATAATTTGCTCGCAGTCAGAATGCTCTTTGATTGTTATATTTATTTTTGTTCGACGAGACTTTTTACTTTTGTTTGCTGTTAGATTTAGCTTGAAGGTTACGTCTGTATTAGCTAATTGGTTTAAGAGCGCTAACACACTGGGACGCCATGGCGACGGCGCTGGCTACGTAGCCATGGCTACCTCTGGCTGCGTACCGTAGCCAAATGAGGTTGCCAAATAAGTGGTCAGTAACACGCTGGCGTCCGTCCTGGCGAACAGTTGACCACTGAGTGACGGAGGCAAAACTTACTTGTATGCAAAATACTGGAGACTTGGCTACGCGTCGCCAGGTCGCCAGAGTATTCAGTCTCCACGTAGGGGCCGGTTGGTCATGGCTACGCTTCCAAATTGGCGATGTTGCCAGACCGTAGCCAAGTGAGTTAACTGCCATAATACATTTCAATACGAATTGTTTGAATACGCAGCCGGCGACGTCGCCATGGCGTCCCAGTGTGTTAGCGCTCTAAGAGTGGAGCTGTCTTTAATTCAAAGTTTGTAAATAACAACTATTTCATGCGTTTATCATTCTCATGTAACTGGCAAGTCACGGTAGTTAAGTATGTCAGATCTGAATTTGAAAGAAATGTATGTTTTTAAGGGTCTATTTTTCAATCAGCGGATAACTTTTACCTGAAGAATAAATATGGCGTTTTGACAAATTTTTTACACAGTAACTGTCAAACCGCAATTATTACTCCTCAGATAAAAGTTATTTGAATGGTTGAAAAATCTACCCTAAGACTGCGTTTACACCAGAGATGTGCGAGGTAGCTGAGCAGTGCGAGGATGAAGCTGTGTAACGATGTGAGCGTTTCCACCAAAGATTTGCTAGGCCGCTGAGCGGTGCGAGGATGCGTAGCGACGCTGTGGAACGGTGCGCAGATGAGCGGTGCGAGAATGTGTAGCGGGCTCTTTTTAGATGCGATTTCTCGCTATCTCTCACACACATCTTTCGCACCCATCCCTCGCTTGTTTTGTACTTACAAAAACCTCGCTCCACTAAGCCATTTCCACTTTCCACAAGAGCTGCGCTGAGCGACGCTAGGTAAATGAAGCGATTCTATTGGTTCTTAACAAACACATCCCTCGCTACGCATCCTCTCACATCCCTGGTAGAAACGCAGCCTTAGTGTATTGTTTTCTCTGAATTCAATCTGGTTAAGTCGGTAGTATGCTCAATTGAAATTGGCACAAAGCATTAGTTGGTACATTAACCTAAACCGGTACATTCTTCATCTTCAAACAACAAAACTTCATTGATGCAAGTTAAAGTGCACATAAAAGCTTACAGCTTCCGAACAAACATTAAGATATAGGAACTGTTATGGGATGAGCATGGTTTTATTGCCATATAAACTGACATCTATGAGACCGATGTCAAAAGCAGATAGTTTGATGTGAAGCGGATTTTAACGGCTGTATCTGACGTTAATATCGGTTTTATGATCGGAAATAGTTGTCACAACTCTATTGGGTCGTATGCACGAGTTTACTTTTTATTTATTGCAACATTACGCAATTTTATTGATATGGGCTTCAATCAGAATGTAGCCTTTTTTGGGAAAGTGAATCTGTTGTGTCAAAGTAATTTTTTTTAGTTACTATTTTCTGGGTTTTTTTTGCGAATTTCATTGATGTATTTATACTAATTGTAATTTTGCGTTTTATTGGGTTTTTCCATCTAGAACTTTTCAGTAGCAAAGAGCTCGTGGCTAAGTAATAACAGCCGTACGGGTCGATTCATCAGGTTAAGCTACGCTTGCCAGGGTTGGTCTGAGGATGGGTGATCATCTTTACATACCGAGACTCCTCCGTGCTTCAGAAAGCATTCCCGGCTGCCATTCGTGGATCTTTGACAGTCGTTACGGGTATTCAGAAGCCCGAAAGTCTGACAACCAGTCTTACCAAGGGGTATCGTGTTACCCAGTTACTGGGTTGTGGAGGTCAGATAGGCAGTCGCTCCATGTAAAACCCCAATATAATTGGGAAAAGGCTAGGCAGATTGATATTGAACCCGGAGTCTGGATTTGTGTCCGGTTTATGGCAATACAATAGGCTCACCTCCTATTTCATGGGACTTAAACATAACTCGCGATATGTGGACTATAGGTAGATACACAGCTGCCTAACCCTTCGGGGAATACAGGCATGATGTTATGTTATATTAATTTTGAAGTTTTACGAAAAAAAAAAACTTTTTTCTTTTCGCACTAAAACATAAAGTTAACAATTTTTAACAGTAGTTATGTACTAAAGCGGCTGCTTTCGTCAGTTTAGTGGACATTTAGTGGCGACCCAATTCTGTACACTGCCGAGCCACTGACCCACATTGAAATGTACGTAAAATCGGGGTCAAGTCTAGTATGATAGTACAAGGGCTGCCTTTGACAGGTCAAAAAGGTCAGCCAGTGAATGATTTAGTAGGTAAAGTTTATTTATTTAATCGTTTTTAGGGTTCCGTAATTCAAAAACGAAAGTGGAACTATTAGAAGATCACACTTGCTTCCGTTCTCGTGTCTGTTTTATAAAACTGCTTTCCAGAGAAATGAACGTTGGTTATTTATGGGCTCAATTGCAGTTCATAGATATGGTGTCAGTTTTGGTTTTCAGAATAAGAAGTTTACCTAAAATACATAATATGTGAAGGGATTACTTTTTAAGAAAAGTATTTCGATTCGAGTCTAGTGGATAGAAATAAAGTTTTAGAAAATGTGGTCTAGACTCGGAAAATTACGGTTCTTATGTAGAGAAATGCAATTTTGTTTAAGTGTAGCGTCAACTCCGAAAATTATTGTCTTAATTCAGCGAAAGATAGTCTTCACATAAAAGCCTTAGTATTTTTGTCTCGATTCAGCGAAATGTGAACTTATCTCGGACTTCAAAGGTTGCCAGTTCTGAAAAGGAAAGTCTTGATACGTGACAGCCGTATTTACAACACGTTTTTATTTCTCTTTTACCGGTACAGTTCGGTAAACTTGTGTTTACTGCGTTTTATTATTGCTTCGCGCTTGTTTTTCGGGTAAATGCTCACTGGATTTTATGATCCTCTCAGAATAAGCTGTAGCAGGAATGAAATTGTATTAAGTAATTGAAATACTTATAACCGATTGAGCATTACAACCAGTCTTACCAAGGGGTATCGTATTACCAGTAACTGGGTTGTGAATCTCAGATAGGCAGTCGCTTCATGTAAAATATTGGTATTCAGCTGCATCCGGTAAGACTGGAAGCCGACTCTTACATAGTTGAGAAAAGGCTGGGCAGATAATGATGATAACCGATTGATATTTTAAATTCTCAAAATTTTTTGGGAATTGTATAAGTTATTTCGTATTCCACGAATAAAGTTATTGTTAAAATAATGCTTTTATAAATGGTTTGCTTTGCTCATTTAGTGGAACCATTTAATCGATATTAAGGGACCAAACTGTAGCAGCAGAAAAAAAATACTGATATCAATTTTAAAACTCTCCAACTTCGTTAGTACACTCTACATCTTCACAAAAACAAAGTCCTAATAAATCCATAGTCAGCAAAGCTGTCAGTCCAAATAACTGGAGCTCCATAAAGCCGTTAAATCCGTTTTTTTGGCGACACATCGTCAATGGAAAGTGCGCGGCGGTTACGGATCACACCTTGGGCTAATCCTCCGGGGCGCACGCCGCGCACGCATCAAATTTTTCGATGACTTAATCTGGTGGATTTGTTCCACCCCTGTGGGGCGTGAGCTGCGAGCTAAGGAGTAGAGGATATACTCTTGTTATTGTTGAGACTGTAATATTATTACGAAACGAAATAACAATTGTTATTCTTCAACATTTCAGAAAGTATCATTTTGTTTTCTCGGTACTGGTTTGATATCAATTATGCCTGTAATAAACTCTTGTTACAAGTTCGCAATATAACAGATTCAATGAATCCTCACAATGTAAACTTGATACCTTTCAGCTTTTGATTACTTTACAATAACCGGTACGTTTCGAAAATACATATTGATATGTAACGCCGACAGAGATAGTAATAACAGTTTTCATATTATTTCAATAAAAGAGTATTTTTATATAAATATGTTTCCAGAGCCAGTACTCCACATAATCTGGCGATGTTTCCTCCCTGATCGCTCGGATTTACGTTACCGCGAATTGAATTGAAAGTGGGATGAGCACCCTTTGTTTATAGAGCCTGCTTCTGCGAAAAATGTGTTTCATTATCCATGGGCATAAAACATTGTAATGTTTTGTTATAAGCTCTCTGCTTGTGACCTTAATAACCTCTCAGATGGCAAGTTTTTGTATTATAGCTGACATTTGTTGTATTTTGTCTTTGATTATTAACGATGATTGCGTAGGATCGACTGTACATTCTAGGTGGCGTATTAGGTACCTAATAACTACTAGAATTGAACACTCATTATAAGATGTTTGTTATTAATTAGGCATACAACCATATAAAGCACACACGAAATTTGAAAACGCACGCAGCCAACTATTTTGAATAGAAATAGTGAGGTTTTTGATTTCGGATTCTGCCCGCGATCAAAAACTTCTGGCATCATCATTTCCGTGACCCAGTAAACTAGTTGGGGCCCACAATAAATTCATCAACATTTCCTAATACAAACGGAACCCACGTCTGCCAAACATCGACTATTAGTTAAGGGCGATAGGGCCAATCTATGGGCGCCATCTTGCGGCCCACGTTCGAAGCTCAGCGCGTCGCTAATTGGATGACGTTGCTGCGCGAGGATCGGCGGCTCGTTCCGTCAATTAAGAGCTATTGATATGCCTACGATTTTGTCTTTTTCTACGCTGATTTTGTGGATGTGATGTGTATGTTGGTCACGCAGTTGTAAGGTTCGTGTGGTGTTTAATTTATGCGGGACATGATGCATAAGTTTGGCTTGTCAGCGGGTTTGCATTTGTAGCACAAGAAGGTACCATCATCTTCATCGAAAGCTGTCTAATAAGTAAGTTATAAAGAATGAAAGTAGGATTTATTAGATCAGTAACATGCAACATTCCAGCTATTTGTTCTGTAAACTGAAGTCCAGTTTGCATAAAACGACATAATAATCATCAACGTGTTTTCTTTACTTAGATTGTTTTAAAGATGTTATACCCAATAAACCATTAGAAATACCAACAAAATTACTAATTACAATGTCGAAATCATGCCAGTTGACTAAAATCGTTGGTTCGCTAGCTGAATCCTAATTAGTATTGTCAACGGCTAAGCTCGAAAGGTACGAATTAATTTGAAGAATTCCGGAGCCATGCCTAAGGCCGACACTGGTAAAACAGTCACGTAAAACGTAACCATGCGTGTTCACCATACACTAGTTAGTGTGCCTTTCACTATCATTTGGATAACCAATTTTAAAACGATGTTTTTTGCCGATTTTTATGTGACCAAAGAAACTGAATTCTCGCATTTTGATCGCTGTTGGAACTGGAATTCTGACTGTAGGTATGGTTCTTTTTTTGCTAAGGACTTAGTTTTCAGCACAAGAAAGTCACCCTTTTTCTGTAATTTCAGGACAATTCCTTGTAGTGGTCTAGTGGAAGGACAACGTTTAGCAGACAAACAGATATTATAATGACGTACGTCTTATTACATATACATGAAAGCTGTACTTTATAAGCGAAATCAAACAAGATATAAAAACATTGAACTATCAAAAGGATTACACCGAGAATTAAAACAAATACTTATTTATTTTAACGCACACTCACAGCTCCACTATCAATATTATTCTGTTTGTGGTTGATGTTGCCGGTAGCGAAATATCGAAAAATAAACGTTAATATTAAAAACATTTTTATTTAAATACACAGTTAAGCCCCATTTCCACGATGCAAGTTTAATGCCTGTGGCATACCATAAAATTGAAGCAACAATTGACTAGTACCGTCTAAACAACACCTACAATTATTGTTGCACGATACGGGCAAGTTACTTAGTTGCCGTTCAAAACTGGTATGCCTAAAACGGCAACTAACTTGCCCGTAAACAGCCCGTTAAATAAAACAGCACGTACAATATGCATTCAATTCTGGCTTGAAAATTTTCTATCATTCAAACATGAGCGAACGAAACAAGTTTAAAAAAAACTTGAGAAGACGTTCAACTATTTGGCAGCGCAAATACGGGCAATACTTGTTTTACTGTACAAGGACGTGCAACTCTGTGATTAGACGAGGCAAAACTTTCACACAATAAATTGCCTTGGTGTAAACAGTTTTGCCATTCAATTATTGTATGACATTTTATGGAAATCGCACGCGTGTAAACACTTGCATTCAATTATTGAATGGCAGTTATTGAACGTGCTTTATGGCATGCGATTATTGCTCTTGAACGTTCCAGAAACTTGCACCGTGTGCATAGGGCTTTACTGAAATTTCAGAATAAAAATAACTAAAAAAACATTTTTTTTTTCATTTTTTTATATTACAAAGAGTCTTTACTTTGAGTCCCACTTGTTTATTACATATTCGTATAATACGTATGTTAAAAAAAATAGTTATGGGTAGGTACGTACAGTAGGTACCCGTTTCGGAATAATCCAGGGAATTCGCGTTTCGAAATTCTCTTTCATGTTTCCATTGGTAAAACCTCTGTCGAAGCGGTCTATTGTTGGTTTCACATAGATTTTGTATCTTGTTTTTTTGCTCGTATTGCAGGGTCACCGCTGTTGGTAACATATTTTTTTAGTTTGGTTGGAATACACGTAGTTATAACAAGTTTTGTCCGTCTTGGAGGGTTGTTGAGAGGGATTTTGTCCTTTCAGCTTTGTTGTGAACCTTTGCTTTCATACATTTTGTGATTTCTTGTATTCACAAGCGATATTAGAATGAAATATTTTCTGAAAACAAACAGCATTAGTAAAAACAAATCCAAATCAACATTTACAGATCCGGATTACATTAATTATATGATAACAATGGCAACAGAAGTAAAATCATGCACTCCTTTCAGTTTAGAGGAAGACAAATATCTTGGAGGAAGACAAAAGATGTCAGCGAGTGACAAATGACAAACACAGCTTTAAGATGGAGGATCATTCCTTTCGGCGGGAAAAATAAAAAATACTGCAGTTTGTTCCCACACGTTATTTGTATGAAGAAAACACAGGGAAAGTGGGATTTCCGAACCAGGTTTTGATTTTATACCGAAGTTTGAGTACTTTTAAGATTGTTACCATTTTAGATTTAGTAAGGTTAAAGTTATTAATCGCTTGTTCTTTGCATAATGTACTAGATCTACAAAATAAACTAATTTATAAAGCGCTACAATAAAAACACACAGTACAAAAATATTGTTTTCATTGTTCCTTCGCCCTAATTTAACAAAAACAGCTAAACTGGAGTGAGACTAATATTCCAATACCAGCGTTCGTATCATCATTTTTAAAGTAAACTAACAATGTGGAACAATACTCAGTTTTTCAAAATTCAGAATAAACCCGTCGAATTCACTCTCACACTCATTCATTTGAACACGCTCGTTCAGTGTGCATGTTGCGAGCGGACAACGAAATATCAATCTAAAATAGCGCTATCCTACAAAAAATAACTATCTGTACCCCGTCAACTAACCCGAACTATTCGAGTGAAATATCTTTATTGAGGCAGCCATTTTATTTTCGTTTTTCTTTGCACCGCCCGAATTTATTAAAGACCGATACAGACGAACATAATTTTTTATTGCGAAAACGACAATTTTCTTTGTTTAACTAACCGTCGCACATTTTCTTGTCCGCGTAATAAAACTGACCTTTTTTTTACGGTCGCACAGACAATCGGGGATATAATGTGAATTTGTCAAGAAAAGCCCAACACCTCGAGTTTGGATCGAATTTACCTTTTAAGGGAAACGACGAATTCTCTCGGGGCAGCCGGCATTAGTTTTGGCTATGTCTGCTTACGTCCCAAAATAGTTCCGACAAAACCGATTTGTGGAACGTTTTAGACTAAAATGCACTAACAAGCTTAAGTCTTTAGAAACAGGAGATTACTCTCGTCGGAAATAATATAACATATCTGTTTATATGAAAACCCTCTCAGAATCTAGAATAATCACGAATTTGATAATCTTTTTGATCTTTATTTTAGAACGCGGTTGCTATTCGTACAAAAACAGATTACGTTTCTAACAAATTTTAGTAGGTATTTATATCTCTATCGATTATGGCTTTAGACCCTCAATATTTCGAGGAAAAGTTTCCGATCGGGAGCAACGTTTACTAACGGATCGAGGCAGAAGTTGGCACGTTTATAGCTTTTGTCTGAATGTTAGTAAAGTTTCGGTATTTAGGGGAGTCAGATTTAATGTACCTTTACCTATAATAAGGTAATAAATGAAATGAAATGATTTTTTTTATTCTGTAAATAGGTTATCGGAATCACAACACGGAATATTAAAAAAAATTGCTATAAATGAGATCAGCGTTTCCTTTCTGACTACTCTGAGAATAAAGGCCGAAACAAACTCAGAGGTTTCTTTTAAAGTCCAGACATAAATCTTGGTCAGATCATGTGACGACCATGTACATTAGTGTCTGAAATGGTCTCTTGAGGACAGAACCACACAGATTTGAATGGACCTGTCTAATTAGTGCAAGCGTTTGTCAGTAATCGTGGAACTCAACTCGTACTTGAGAAGCTCAACAGGGTTGAGCATACAGGGTTAAAAAAACGCGTGAATCCATGTTACCAGCGCAGACAGATGTTAATTTAAAAGAACGGGTTTTTTATGTTAGCCTACGCTGTCCCATAGCTGAGCAAAGGCCTCCCCCAAATCCTTCCATGCATCCTTTTCCAGGGCTACCTCCATCCAACCCTTGCGGTACGCGTCTAGGTCGTCTCGCCACCTCTTCCTGGGCCAGCCTCGGCGCCGCCGTCCATCTTTAGGCACCCACCGTGTGGAGACTGTTGCCCAACGGTCAATCCCATTTTAGCTTGGGAACGGGTCTTACGCCTGTGAAATATTGATTTATCTACACGCTAAAACAAATCTCACAATAACTGCCCCGCTGAATTTCAGTAGCTAAACCAATATTATACCTACTGATAGAGACCACAATCCATTTTTTTCTGTTTCCAAATCTAACATTGATTGATACGCATTTAATGTCAAATCCGTTCACGGGACAAGGGATGGGGTGATATATTCGAACAGAAAATTAATTGGACATCGATCTCATGATTGGAGTCCGGGCTTGAATGGACACTCAGGATGAGGCATCCTTGAAATAGGGGTGTGCTTATGAACAGATCGGTGAATGAACGCTACAGGCGTAGGGGACTGAAGAATGCTTGTAAAGTTTTGTGAAAGAGTCCCTAGTGCCGCTGCTAGTTTTGCTACATTCTCATCTAATCAGCGAACAAGTGAGAGTCGTTTGTAAGCCTTGACAAGCGGAGGTTTCATGGTTTTGTTGTTGTTGTTGTACGTGTGAAAATGACAATAAGACAAAGATTATATCTTTTTTAAGGTTCCGTACTTCAAAAGGAAAAAAACAGAACCTTATAGGATCACTTCTTTGTCCGTCCGTCAGTCTGTCAAGACCTATTTTCTCAGGAACGCGTGGAGGTTATTTAAGTGACATATTTTAATACTCACAAATAAATAAAAACCTACAGGGTACTTCCCGTTGACCAAGAATCATGAAATTTGGCAGGCAGCAAGGTCTCACAGCACAAATAAAGGAAAAGTGCAAAAATTGATCATTTTTAGTTTTATCACATTTTTATATATTTTTTTCGATAACAATCTTACATTTGCAGTTGGAGAATTGACCGTGACGTATATCGATGTATGGGAGAACATATGTTTCTCAACTACGTTGTTTGTTCTTTGGATAAATTCATTCCAACTACGGAACACTTCATTGTGCGTAGTCCGACACGCAGTTGGCCGGTTTTTTAGTTTAAAAACAAATCATGATATTTTCTAAACTTGTTAAAAGTGCAGCGAGAATATCCTCCCTTATTCCATTCATTCACAGCAATTCACAGGCTGTCAGTGACGTGCATGTGCGAGATGCGATTATCCTCTAAGCTTTTATTTCCGGGGTTTAGCCAATGACTGTTAGCGAGCAACAGTCCAATCGTATTATTATTGTCCAACAAAGTTAAACACTGAAATGCGTTCACAACCGCACAAATAGCCAATTAGCAGATCGATACATAACGGTGCGTGGTGCTGTCAGCTCAAATTGCATCTAATAATTGTAACATTTGTAAGCTGCAACCAAAATGCGGGGTGATTTAGGCAGTTTAGTGAACTAAATATCGGGGCATAGTTTGTGGACACGACCGCGACCATTTGTGGGATTACCTGGAGTGGTTTGGCGACCATCCAAGCGTGCCACGACTCTTTGCCTAGTCTGTGTGGCGATTGTAAAGCGTGCTTCAGGTTGTTACCGTTTTAGAGTGTTTGAAGTTTTTAATTTGGGGTTTATTTTTCTTTAGCATTAAATGTCCTGTTGTGTTTGAAAGTGTGTTATTTCTAGAAGCATCGTCATTATCAAGGTAGAAGGGACCTAAACAAATTCATTTAAAGATACTTTCGCAAAGTACAAAGTTTATGAGCTTTATATTCTGTGAACAGCCTTATTCTGATCATGCCTTCATACTTGATCATACTAAATTTAGTGCTTCCAATTTAGCGATTTTCGCGAAGTGATAGTGGTAATATTATGAGATATATACGTCTCCTTCAGAATCGTCTGATAGATCTCTGTTACATAAAGTTTTGTGAAAGAGGGTAATATAAACCCCAGGTAGATATTGAATTTTGAGAAGTGGGGCATTCATATTATTTTAAGTGCTATGAATTTGGGAGAAATATCGAGTAATCATAAGTAGTGTCTGTCTAGACGAATTGTACTTGCATAGTTTTTGTTTTTTGTAATCTTTTTATGAATGAATATAATCATTTTACTGAAGAATGTGGCTTCTGATCGAAGAAAAAGCATGGCTCGTATGTTTAGTTTAAATTTGAGAAATAATGAAAACAAAATAAGGTAGGATAGCCACTTTTTCAAAGATTTTTCTTAACACTTGTTACTTGGTAGATTTGGAGGTACAATATATTTCTTGACGTAAAAAGAATTTATTAAAAAGGCCACGTTTCTCCTCTTTTGTCATTTGCTTCGAAGCCGAGCTTCGTGAGTTTTATGAAGGCCGGTGTGACGTCATTGTAAAAGTTCTTCATGAAGCCTCAAATGTGTAAACTTTGGATACTAAATTCTGGTGGTAAAATAGTTTTACTTACTTTTATAAAACCTAATTTTAAGCTCGGCATTTTGCGACGCGCAACCAACCAACATTACGTTCTCGAAAATCTTAAAATGTTCATAACACCTGCAAGTAATTTCTGCATCAGCAGTTACCCAAGGCATTCTTAGACAGGGGTTAAATAAGAAATATGTAATGTTATGGGCCGTGGCTTATCGGGGCCTGGCAGTCACCCAAACGCTCGGCTCAGGAGGCTTTGCGACCCACCGCGACTCAAGTCCGGCCGGCTAATACCTCAAGGTACACTTACGTTGGCTTCAGAAAAATATAGGGAATATTTTCTGTATTTGAATTATTCGTCTTTTGTTTTGGCTTGTGGTGAAGTTAAGTAGTCTCTATTTTGTTTCAAGTGCTATTTGTAGCTCAAAAAGGCTTGCTTTGAGCTTGCCACTAAAAATGTTTAGCAAGGAAAACGGAATTGCAAAACTATATTTTTAAACACACGTGGATTTCAGCGATATCACAATATTATATTGCTCAGTGTACTTCATATGAATATGAAACAATACCACATCGACGGAGTTTATTGTGTCTAATAAATTCACGTACAAGTCACAAAAAATTTGATAACACAGTTTGAAAACAATTTGATACACAAATCGAAATTTAATTTATGTAAAACGTCGCCAAAGTTGATGTCTTTAAAACTCTTTTGAAATCATTATTCCCGCCGACTGTTGGGGAACAGTCGAGTTTCAAGCACATAGTAAACAATAACTTGAGAAAGTTAAATGTTGTTAGACATTCGAACCGCGTCCCGGCTCGTCTCAGGAATCGTTAAATAAGACCGTGTTCACACTTATTTTTCTTTACAGGGCGCGAAAAAGCTCTGCGTGACCAAATCTGCATTTTAAAAACAAAATAAATTATGTTCGACATTTGTGCCTACAGGATCGGTAATTCAGAATTTCGGTCGCGTGGCGGCAATTCTGTAGGCTTTATCTTGTTGAAAGTGTCTGACTGACAATTAATAAATAATGTTTGTTTGACCGAAAGCGGATTGTTAGTTTAATTAGCAGTGCACTGACACATATTGTCCTTTACTATTGTTTGTTGCTGGAGCGTCTGTTTGCCATAAAGTGATGATTCCGCTTTTCCCGGGAATCAATCAGCTGGGCACAATTTTTGTCAGAATGGAGATTATTTTATCAATAAGATTCAGTCATAATTTGTTTCGATAAGCATATTATTATTACAAAGGGAAATCGAGTAAATAAGACGATTTATCTATTATATAATCTGCAATGATTTCAAAGTTAAAGTTTGTCAGGGTATGTACAAAAAAAAAAGGATTTATATTTTGTTTTACATTTAGTAGACATTTTTCTTTCATACTTTGTTTTCTTTTTCTAAAATAATAGTAAAGGGTGTCTGTAGTTTGTAGTTCTATATAAGAAGCACATTTAATTTTCCATTCTGCCTTTTATGAACCATTGACAATACACGATACACTGCGTTTCCTCCTCTCATACGCTGCTGTACAATCAATCTGCTTGTGAAATCTAATCGCAAGCAACTAAATACCAGTATTTTACATGGAGCGACTGCCTATCTAACCTCCACTAACCAACTGGGCAATACGATACCGCTTGGTAAGACTGGTTGTCAGACTTTCGGACTTCTGACGATCCGTAACGTCTGTCTAAGATCTACGAATGACAGCCGGATCCAACGGCTTAGCGTGTTTTCCGAGGCACGGACTGACCTATCTCTATAGGTATGTAATAGATGGTAACCCATCCAAGAATCGACCGCGGCAAGCGTTGCTAAATCTTTGATCGACCCGTGCGGTTGTTATTTAGCCACGAGCCCCTCCCTCATACGCTACTGTTGTCAGTTCATATCACGAAGGGCACGAGAACTCAATATCGTTATTGCTTTACCATAATGTGTACTTAGGTGGTAATTATATAATTTAGATCATTATGGACCTTGTAGGGCACAGCAAAAAGGGTAGGAGAGAGGAAGCCCTGTTTTAGGAGATCATTGTTTTTGTGGGAACAAGTTTTAACTTACAAATAATCAAAGTCAGGAGATTGCGAATAAGGTTGTATAACTCCGCGGTATACAACCTTGCCTACTTATTACTCAGTAATTGACGCAATAATGAGAGGTGTCTCGGGGGGTGCTAATTAATTTCAACGTGCTCTGATTCCGATGCGGAATGTTGTGATAAACCGGCACTAATCCCTCTGTGGGGTGCGAATGTATTCGACATGCTCGTTATCTTTTGTGTCATTTCAAGCTTTCGTTTCGGGATGGCATCGGCTGTATTTGAAGAGAGTATTGACGGCAGCACAGCGCGGTCAATGCAAGGCAATATGCTTAATTTTCTCCCTGTAATGTAAACTCCAGGCTCCAGGGTTAGACATAGCCTCTCCCCCTATTACATGGTACTTAAACATAACTGGCGAAAGGAGTTGTTGGTACAATGTTTCTATTTTCTTAATAACCCTCGGGAATCATCGCATTTCTGAATACAAACGAATGCTAATTTCCATATCCATCAATTATTAGATTTATCTTGGATAATAATTTGAATTCAGAACTAAGTACTTTATTGTTGCTTTGTTTTGATTTTCGTGTGAACTATATTAGAGCTGTAAAACTATTTTCCTATCTGTCGTGCCTGCGACTTTAGCAGCTTTCCTACCATTTATTACATTAAGTTAAAATAGTATTAACAACTCTATATACTTCCAAATCGATTGAGAGCGTCCGGCCTGCACCAAGTAAGCAAAGCGTAACTGATAGAAATCCGACGACTGACGAAACACGAGGTTTGCCGAGGGACATTAACAACATAGAACGTTGTACTGTAGTATCCTTAAGCAAAGTAGGTATCTCTAAAATCATTATTGATTACCCAATCCAGTAGGTATCGACTTGATCATAATCAAATATGTCTCAAACATCAATTTCAAAATATCTCTCATCTCTAATTTACTGTGAAATCCGTTCAATCTCAATTATAATATCTATCTATGGAATTCTCCAACTTCTAAGTCGAATTAATCACCGTAAAATGAAGTCAAAATGACTCTTCATTAAGATACCTCTTTGTTTCAGGAAAACTTTTATATTTCGCGATAAAAATATAAATAGGTATTTTTATTAAGAGTAACAAAAGGTTTTCAAACTCTGTTGGCGCGTGGCTTAGATTAAGAATAGAAGTCTTCTGGGTGTCGTTGGGTGGATAAAGGGGTATCGGTTATCAATAATGGCGCTGGCCTGTATACCCCATACAGGCCAGCGCCAGTATTGATAACCGTGATACGACAAAAATATGGTTTTATAAGATGAAGAGAGGAAGGAGCAGTTTAGGGCAGGGACTGAAAGCGGTTACGGTTAAAGGTACCTCAAAAATATACCGGTAACGGTTTAAAATAAAGGTTGAGCTATACTGATACCTTTATAAATAAAGGGTGATCTAAACCGTTATTGAACCTTTACACGATTTCGGTACCAAAAAACATGCGAAACACGCGGCGCGGGTGCTTACACAGTCGTGTCCTTCCGATCGGAAATAAAAATCAATACTTAGTTACGAGTACAATCAGCAAGTGAACGACAGACAGAATGTGGCGGCGGTGCGTCAAAGAAAACCCCTATTTATTAAGGTTTAGGTACTGCTACCGATACATTTATAAAGGTTTAGGTACTGCTACCGATACATTTATAAAGGTTTAGGTACTGCTACCGATACATTTATAAAGGTTTAGGTACTGCTACCGATACATTTATAAATGTTTAGGTACTGCTACCGATACATTTATAAAGGTTTAGGTACTGCTACCGATACATTTATAAAGGTTTAGGTACTGCTACCGATACATTTATAAAGGTTTAGGTACTGCTACCGATACATTTATAAAGGTTTAGGTACTGCTACCGATACATTTATAAAGGTTAAGGTACTGCTACCGAAATATTCCAGTATGCATTTCCAATCTCAAAAAAAACAACGCTACTGAAAAAAATAACGGTATCGAAATATTTCAGTAACCCTTATTAAACGGTATGACGTCATACTGAAATTTAAAGGTATCTTAATTTTTAGGTAATTCAGTCCCTGGTTTAGAGATAAGCCAATTATCTCGTAGCAACTCAAACTCTCGTTCACACAGTTATGTGCATGGACATACTGAAAATAGAAGCATCCTATATGTAGGAGCTGTATGTAACTAAAAATAATCTAGATATTTCCTTCTATTTGTTAGGACGATTAACCTTAATATTTTAATTGTGATGTTTCTATCGTCAATGTCAGAAATAGAACTTTCATCAAGGTGGAAACGCTATTAAAACAGTAGGAACATTATCGACAATATCTCGAAAAAACGAACGACGTTCGTCTCATCCGCAGCCGTTATTGGTACTAAGGCTTCATAAAGCAACGAAAATATCAGCCGCGTTCCACGGATCTGCTTAATTGCTTGATTAATTATTAGCAAGGGAGTTAGATGGGGTTAAAACAAGACGAGGGTCGTCGAAGATCTACAGAGCGACATCAATAAGCTTTAATTGGCGCCGGCCATCATAGCTGTTAGCTCCTGGCTCAATTAGGAACATCGCTGAAATCGCGCCGTGGTTTCTGTAACAAGTTTAGCTAACACCAAATTGGGTTAGCGTTAGGACACACGAACTTCGGGAATTTATATTGATTCGAGGGTCACGATCAAGGTTACTGTCTAGTTTGACGTTATTTTATATTACAGTATCTAGTTGTTATTTCGAAACTAGAGATTAAAGCCTCCGCTCTACATTTGTTATGATTATACTTATAGGTTTTAAATATTTTTGACTGTCGACACTCGTGCAGCTAGAAAAGAAAATGGGATAGATCAAAATCATTCATCAGGCACTTCAATATCCTCGCTAGTAAACATAGAATTGGAATTTTACTCCAGTTTGAAGTCTATATTTAAAATTCTCGTGTCACAATGTTAGTTGCCATACTCCTCCGAAATGGCTTGATCGATTTTTATGAAATTTGATATGTATATTTGGTGGGTCTGAGAATCGATCGTAATCTATTTTTCATACCCCTAAGTGAGGGTGGTCCACCCCAAAAAATTATATGGCAAAACAACGTTTGCCGGGTCAGCTAGTAATATTATAAATGTGAAGTTTGTGAAGATGGATCGATGGATGTTTGTTGCTCTTTCACACAAAAACTACTGAATGGATTTGGATGAAATTTGGCACACAGATAGTTTATAACCTGATTTAACACAAAGAATACTTTTTATTCCGATATTCCTACGGGTTCGAGACTTATGCGGGTGAAACCGCGGGGCGCAGCAAGTAGAGCTCATAAATCAGTAATCCACTTAAGACGTATCGATATGAACAAAAAATAAACCTTGCTATTGAGGAAAAAGTCAAGAAGTCTCTTACATTCTACTCACTTTGTAGGTAGTTACTTACATTCAAAGTCAAAAGTGTTGCTGGGGTACGTAAGCACTGAAGGTAAAATAAAAGAAAGAAGGGGAAAAGGACCATAATGCTGGTCCTTAGAGATTATTGTTACTGTTTATTGCTATCGTTATGATCAATATTTTATTACTAATACGCGCTAAGTGGGATCAATTGGATTTGGATTGCGAACGTTCTGCGAGGCAATTAAGCTGGTGATTTAGGCATTAATAATATGTCTAGGGGTTGTATTAGGGTACTAAGTAGGCTCGTTGAGTGCATACGTCTTTGAAGTAAATACTTAATATGTTGTGCAAACTTCTCATAAACAATTTAACGTAGTCACATTTAAACATTTCAAGAAAATTTACTTTTGAAATGTGTTTTTATTTTTATGACTTAACACGTTCAGTGCCGGGAGCCCTCCTGGAGGGTTCACCTAGTCGCATCTGGGATGCCGGGTGCCCTCGCGGAGGGCTCATTTTAAATATAGGTTTTTATTAGCAAATACAGCATTATAAACCATAAAAATAAAATGTGATGTATATTTTAACAAGATTTATTAGTATATGCGTTGGTTTTAAAATCAAAGTATTTTAATTTTTTGTTCACTGTTACAAATATTCACAAAAAAATTCAAAGTTTGGAAACTACGTATACGTACAAGACCCCCTGAAAACACAAATTTAATTCGTTTTACAGTGTTTTATAATACGGTTTTAAACCTAATGCCGTAGACCGTCCGCGATGGTTAACTTTAGCGCAACGGTAATGCCGGTAACCCTCCCGGAGGGTTCACCTCCAATATGTATGGCGGCATGGCATGTGAGTTCTATGAAAAGTGGGTGGTGTCGAAAGTGTTAAGTGGTGATTCTATTACAAGGAAGAAACTTAAATTAAACTTATTTCCTAACAAAAATACCCTACTTTGAAAACCACAATTGGATCATATGAATAAGGCTCCCGCGGACAGGTACAATGCGACTCTAGTAGAACAATTTCTATGAAAATTTCATAGAAATTGTTCTACTAAGAGTCGCCTCGCGCCTGTCTGCGGGCCTTAACTCAATTGCAAAGATTTTAAAATGAAAAAACGTTAATGGAGTGCTGTAAAAAGATTACCTTTTAACATTATTAAAAAGTATCCATAAACCGCTTTTAACTCTTCAAAGTCACTTCACTTTAATGCTCCAAACTTGAAACTCACTTAAGCATTTACGTAACATCAGTGATAAATATAAGTTAGATATCGGTTCATTTTCAGAGTCTGCAATTACGTAGTGTGAGGGTTGGCAAGATATGATGAATCGCCACTTTCCTTCAGAGGGGACCACCCTACTTAGTGTTGCCAGGTTTGAAGTGACGATATTCGGGATAAGAGCATGAGTGCATGACATCGTTTTTGTTTTGTTTGAAAACTGACGACAATATTAACTTGACTTACCCATAATTGTTTAAAGAACACACATATCTGTGTAAATAGTTAGGATGAAAGCGTTTACAAAATATTAAAAGAATCATTAGCTAAATGCTGCACAAAAAAAAAATGGCGTACCCCTACAATAGTTCAACAGGAAATCAGAAAACCCCTGAAAAACAGTAGGTAACATTAATCGGAAATCGAAGCTATTCCTAAACATAATGGAAAGGGATTAACGGCCCGCGTTCGTCGCGGCCCAAAGGACCAAAATCAGGACGTTCCGCGAAATTCAGTATTTCTGGTAACCGTAGTCCCACCCCTCTGCGACGTTCTTTATCCCTCTTTTGTTGATATTCGGTTGACCTACAAACACAGTTTTCGTTTAGTACGTAGATATAGGCAACAATAATATTTTATGTACTTTTGAATTTGTAAATGAGTTCCTTTTAAGAGCCGTTTTAGTAATAAGGTGTTATAAAAATAACAATGAACATCAATTTGTAGGGGTGTGAAAAAGTACATTTGCTACTGACTGGAGCCGAGTTTCTGTAGTAGGTACCAATTTGTTCGAAGTGCTTTTAATACAATTACATTTGGAAGAACTAGTGCTATTCTGTGTAAAGTCTTCATAATCGTTGTAGTGCTTAAAAGGATTTGGTTGCTGTCAATTTAATATTTGATATTTGTGTTGTTTTGAGTAGCTTGTCACTTCAAACGTTTACATAGACGTGGACCGCCCTTGCCGTAATGGCAAAATCTATCTTTAAAATTACAATAGGGCTGTTACCAAAAAAAAAAAAATATTGTCCCTCTTTTAGATTTTTATTAAAAAATATTAAACACATTTTTTTTCTTTTTTGACGTAATCAAAAGACGTTACGCCTTGCTAGATTTAATACGACGTTGTGAGGTAGCAAGCCCCCACTCCCCAACTTTAATGCGTGTTTTCTAAGTTATTTTTGATTAATATGATAAAGCAAAAAATACGTGACTAATAATTTTTTATTACCTGAAAGACGGACTAAATAGAATTTCCTTTTTTTACCTAGGCAACTACCGTATTAAAATATCAGTTTTTCTGTGTCGCCAGATTTCAAACTGAACTCAAACTTGTTCTGAATTAATTTGACAATTCTAAATAACACCCCAAAAGTACGAACATTTTAAAACCAGTACTAATGATAAGAGAACGAAGGCACCACAAATATTTCACCAGTGTTCCTCCCGGGTGGTTGCGTGAAAGAACGTTCCCGGATATGAGCCACTCAGCGCTCTTAGTGTTTGTCTTACGTACCTTCCTGCTCGTCCCTACATACCTCACTTTCAATAGATCTATGTAGATGTGGATTATTTTATAGACAGATGAAGTCGTGAGTCGTTGCGAAGCTGCGATACGCCGTTCTTTCTTTGTTTCTTAACAGCTAAGGCAAAATGAAGATCATTGTAAGATTTAGGTGGAGGCGAAGGCGACATACTAGTTTACATACATTTATCAATACGCTCACTCAAAACGGAAGGCCCTGTCTCCTGTGAAACAGTCTTTTATTAACTAGTACAGGATACAGGTGATCTTTTCCACTGAAGTGAAATACTGTATTGAATAGTTTTTGCTTATCAATAACTGGTGGAAAAATAATCTGTAACACTGTTTAGAACATTAAAAAATATTATTATTAAAAAAATACTATTTCTTAGCGGCCGAAGCCAACTCGCAGAGGCCTGTTAGATATTTTGAATGAAATGAGGCACCAACCGATGATTATCCCTGTTCGCGCTATGCAAGTGCACCCACGGACAACACTCGATTGGTGCAGGACTATTGTAGGATATGGAAACAAAGATATTGGATTATGGGTTTGGGTGGCTAAGTGATTATGTACACTTCTTATTTACATTTTTAAATATTTTATAAAAAAAAAACATTTAAAAAAACTTAAAAAATAGTAGCCCATCGGCAACAGGAACAGTTTATAAATAAACCACGTTGTTTACAAGTTAGCCCACAATACCACAAATACTAAGGTTTATTTATACTTTTATCAAAAACTATCCTTATTTAAAACAACGTCAGAATTACAAGTAATAAAAATAGCAAAAACCATCACTATTGGAATAAAATGTAGCGATAACAGTTTATAGATTAGCGAGCTGACCCAGTTATTTACTATGTAAACTGCTATTTCGGCCAGCATGATATGGCCCGGATAGCTCAGTCGGTAGAGCATTGGACTTTTAATCCAAGGGTCCAGGGTTCAAGTCCCTGTTCGGGCGGCTATTCTTTTATTAATTTGCCAGTGTTTTAATAATTGTTTAGCTAAATAGAGAACTTGGTATTAATATAACAAATTAGTCTTTTAATCTGAGAGTCATTTATTCTTTTTTTCTTAAGCATAAGAAACATTTTATTAGATAAAATCTCTCTACTTTCGAATTGTATTTTTCTGATGAGTTCTCGTGTAGGGTATCGTAACTGCCAATTAGGACTGTTTACTTCCTTCGTTAGTAAATATTTGCAGACTTACCAAACTAGGTGCAAAAGGTCCCTTCCAATAATAAAATAGAGAGAATATTTTCCTAACATAAACGAAAGTAGATACCTCCTATATAATATTTGAGTTTGAATGTACTCGATATTTCATAAATACGGATTCCTCTAGGTATAATAACGAATAGTTGAGTTATTACAGATTTATTTTATACAGAAATTCTTGTTTGCGAACTCCCAATGTAGGGATAAATTGTGTTTGAGCTTGTTATATTAATACATAGATAAATAATATTTGCAGTAATAATGTTCTATTTGCTATCAAAGATAAAAATAGTAACGGTTTACAAACATTTAAATTAAATCGAATGTTTTTTAGTTTCGTGTGTACTTAGTCTATCTGTCCTCAACGTGCGTCATAAAATATCTCATTTATGGTACTGATCAAATAATAATTATTGAACAATTTTTTTTGTTGGTATTTTAATTATTAATTTTATAATGTTTGGCTAATAACATTTATTTTACAGTAGATGTTGGTGGTAGTGATATTTTTACTTGTGTTAGCTATTGTTATTATTTAATTTAATTATGTAAAAGATCGGTGGATGTCCTGCGCGTCCAGTATAATAACATCTTCAGGATGATGTTGGGGCTGCCTCGCTTCTGTAGTGCATCGAGGATGTTTGTGCTGTATCGCACTGACGGCTTTCATGCCGTCATCCGCAAAAAAACTGCATCCCTGATCTGCAGAATGCGTGGCAGCTGCAACGGTATTCTGAAGACTGTAGCGGATAGAATCTCTTCTCCGTTATGGAGATCCTTTATTATGAGGGTTATTTGAATTGAATTTTATTTAATATGTTAATTTTAATTTTTGTGAAATTCATGGATATATATGTAGGTATCTGAATTCAATGAATTTTATTTATTTATTTATTATTGTAGCAATGTTTTTAATATTATTTATTTTTATAATCATGTATTTAAAGTTTTAATACTTTATTTTGTAACAATGTGTCCAAGTGAAATTACATTGATTATTATTATAAGTTGTTAAACTGACTTTTGCCGGTTGACAGCAACTAGCTGTCAAATGGTAGCCTACGTGTATAGTCTCGCTTGGAAACATGGCAGTCGAACTTGAACACTCGTAGAGTAAAGACGTATTTTGTGTATTTTTATTAAACTGATTGTAAAGCTATACAGACTCAGCTTTCTTTGCAACCTTGTAGTGGATTACACTTGAATGCGCAAAGCCCAAATGAGCATATTTTTAAATTGTGATCATTTTTAACTCTGGCTCACCCATCAGTAACCACCTCGATTTTAAAAGGATTAACTAACTGTTCCAGTCCATAAACAAACATAAACCAAACAGAGCATGTAGATTATAGGCATCATATACTTACCTAGACGATATAGTGCGAGCGGTGTCCATGAGACAAATGACGGGTGTTCTCCTTTGTACGGCTGAAGACAAATAGAGGCAATCGTCACGGCCCATCGGCCTTTATGAGCCGGAAACTAGCCGGCACTACTGTGACGTCATATCACTCGCTACAACACACGCCTTCAAAGAAAACCGATAAACGCGACGAATACATCACTGATGTTTTTTGCGTTTCGGGTAAAAACGTTTTATTTTTAAATTTTGCGGTTTGTTTGGGTACCGTCAGCATTTAATTCAAAATTCATAATCTGTTAAATTGACATCTACTTAAAAAGATGATTCCAAATTTTCTGAAAGCGAAATATAAATTATGGGAAAAAAAAATCTTTCTCATGATGACGAACTTAATTTGTAAGCACATTAGCAAAATGCTCTTTGCCTATGGCTAGGCTAAGAAATTTCGTATGACGTGCATCAACAAACGCAAAGTCGCAATTATCCAGAAAACTTCACTTGCATTTCACAACTAGCATTCTTGAAACTAAGTAAGTAGGTACTGCAAATTTGAGTGAAGTGACTAGACAGAAATATTTAACGTCATCCACATGAGGCTGAATATTTTTAGATGCAACAGAAATTGTAATACGTTTGTCGCTCGAGTTTCAGGAGGCATTCGGTTGAAGCATTCGTGCTTGTCACTCATCAAAGGTAACTTTTGCAGTGATCCTCAACGTTCATATTTTTTTTTGCCAAACAAAGAAATAGGAAGGAAGGAGGAATTTTTAAGTGTGACCGCTGACAACAGTAATTCTCATGGATTGACCAAATTGGGCCAAATCAAAATCTTACTAAACCAATCATCGTAGCCGTCATTTTTGGGTGAACACTGAAAATCAGCGCCGTGGTGTGGGTCCCCCATAGCACAGCATTATGTTGACTGGACGCTTTTTTGTTACAATCACGACGTGCAGCCAACAATTTTTCCGTGCTTTTAAATTTGTTTTGGTTTAAGTACTAAGTAATTTGTGTTTTTCATAAATGTAACGTGTTTCTGTGACAAAACAAACATTTTCTTTGTTTTCGTTCATTTGTTAGTACTTACTTGGCACTGCTGCGGCCCCTGTCGGTTTGGCGAGGCGGGCTTAGGTCGCACCTTCTTCGACAGCGGCCGGTCTAGCCCGGTCACCGCTACTGACACCGTCGTCACCCCGCTGAGCAGCGACGACGACGATGATGTGCAGTCTGCAACAATATGCTCATGTTAGAAACCAGAAAATAATTAACCAAGCCGGTACGAATAAAAGCAAAGAGGTTCTGTAATGTTGAAATAAGGTATAAAACTATTTCAACATTTTTCACTTCTAAGTAACATAACATCACGCTTGTATTCCCCGAAGGGTTGGGCAGAGGAACACCTACACGTACAATCGACCAATCTTCCGCAAGCTTACCTTTAAGGCTATAATCGCAAAGCACGGCTTACGACTCGATCGCCCGATGCATGCGTTTTGACCACTAGAATGCACGAAGCGTATTTTAATCGTGTTCGTATTAATATAATGATGTCTAGAAGTGTGACATTCACGCAAACTAATGCATATTGTCTCTAATTGGGCGAAACCAGGAAGGAGTGTGGGTTGTCACTAGATGCGTTGCCGCAGAAATATTTTCTTAACTGAGCATGCTTAATTTTTGTCGACTGTACATCGACATTTCCTCTGTTGGTTGTAACTTCCAAGAAATTGTTTCAGAAAAATCAGCATCTGTATTTAAAACATACGTACATACTTTTACCCAGGAATCTATTCTAAAATGAATTCCTAAACTATAGGAACGTACTAACTAACACAAGAACTAGCAATTTACAGCACAGCGGTTAAACAGATTTGTATCAAATTGTTAACTTTATTGCTTTGTCTCCTGCATTCCTATTTAATTACATTTGCTAACCACGCCGCAATTCACCACAATTCAATAACTATCTGTTTGTGAAGCGAAATCCGTCAAATAACATGGAAATCAATTTTGTATTTGGTAAATAACTTCATCAGTTATTGGCAAACGCAAATATGTCAGACATTTTGTTGTCAAATGGTTTAATCAAAATAATTCGGTGCGTTCAACTATCGTTGTTTTTGAACGAATATAATGACGGAATTCAAAGTTCGGACAGTGCGCTAATTTGTTATTTCAATAGAATTTTGGTTTATTATGAAAGGTATCTGTTAATTAAGGCATGTTTGTGTGACGGCCGATAAAATCCTGTTTATTACGTTTTGTTGATTGCAAAGATAGTAGGTAATATAATTCTGTCTAAATTACAAGATAAAAGAATAAAACAATATCGGCTTAAGATTTGTTGATTTTGTTTTTTTTTATTTTGATTTTGATTTGTCGATTTTTGTTGATTTGTTGATTTGTTGTTGCTGCTTGTGCTCACCGATGTTCTGTATCAAGCAAACATGATTTGAAAAAGGTAGATAGATACTTGTTTGATCAAAACTTCTGATACCACGTCTCAGTCTGCTGTCCACCCACAACCTCGCTCGGAATCGTTCGTAATTCGAGTTCGCTCCTAATTTCCACGGTTCGATATTAATTTAGACCGAGCCGAAGGCAAACAAGAGTTCCAAAATGTACGCCAGCCCAAATTCAGAGTTATTTCTCCTTTTTCACATTGGGGAAAAACTGTTGAATTAGGCGAAAGTAAAGATTGTTTGGGCAAAGGATCAATTTTGTGAAACTCGGGGTTTAAGCTGTTCGCGAACAATCTAATTTCGTTGGACTTTTTTGTTCATTATATTACACGTGCATTTAGATTGGTTTACAGGTTTGTGGGGAGCGTATTTTACTTGTATTTCGGAATTTTTGGATGTTGGCTTACCAGTTACAATAAATGATTTGTGGGCACCTAATACGTTCTAAATCAATTCTTTGGTCGAATGAAAGACAGTGTATTTAAGGCTTAACTTTAAATAAAATCTTCAGTTTTTATGTCTATATTGGGTACGTAATACTTACAGCAGGCTTATTACATGCCTTTGGAGTCAATTAACCATTGATTTGTTTTCCTTAAAAGGCTCACCAAAAAGATAACAAAAACCTAATGCTGACTTGTCTTGCAGCTCAGTTTGTAGGTGAATGAAGGTACATCACTCTGGCGGACAGAAGCTTGCCAGTGATCTATGAACAAAGGAACTCGTTGCCGGATATTCAAATTCTCAATCATCATTAATCAATGACTAACAAAATCAATTCTTTTTGTTTCAAATCATTTCTCGAGAGCCAGGAAACTCTCATTACATTTTTATATAAAATATATTGTGAAATTATTCAGCTATTATTGGATCGCCAATAAATTGCTGTTCGATGGGCAATAAATTATAAAAACTGTTAGCTTAGATTTTCGTGGTCGTCTTTTTTATTTGTAGACAAATATTTTCAGTCTACTTTGTTGTTGCAAAACGGGCAATATAATATAAACTCATACACAAATAACGATTTTAGATATTTTAACAACGCTCAAATTGCTTTTGTTTATTTAAATATTACCTATTTGATGATATAACAGTAAGGTGGTTCCTTGTTCGTTAACAAAGCGTACACCGGTTCACTATTCGGCTTCGAACTGAATTCGCCTTCACAGATGAATTAACTGTATAATTACCATGATTGTCTTTGAGCGAATACGTTCACAGCCGATGCCTGCGCGAGATAGAGACAATGCGCATTAGCGCGCACGAGATGTGCCTCATAGTCTCATATCCTGAGTCAGCCATTGTGGCGTGGAGAGTGGAGGAGGCCTCGCCCGATAGACATCGGGTACAATAACGTGAAGCGAATTCAGAGGCTCTCAAACGAGACGGGCTCATACAGATCCGTATTGATTCCGCCGCTTTGCCGTCTGATGGGATGTTCTTTGTCACTAGACAGGCCCATTACTTTGTTTATGTTTGGCCCAGCCGCATATCCCTCTCGGACGGCCGATGCCCACTAATGGAACCGAAGAAAAATGATTCCCGATCTTTTTCAAGAGAACCTGTGCGGAAAGATATATAAGTAACAAAGTGGTCGCTTTTCAGCGAGGCGTGTGATGAATAGGTAATGTCGTTGGAGAAAAAAGACGTTGTTCGTTCCACTCAGGGATAAGTTGCTCTCGGCCGATTTAATTATGTTAGCTTTTATGCCTGCGCAATCGTTCCGTTTTTACGCTTGCTTGATGCTTGACGGAGAAGTACGACGTCTGCAGTTATTATGGTAACCATAATTCTTTCTTATTTTTCTTTGTTATAATAATACTAATTTCCTTTGGAATAAAATATAGGCAAGCTATGACTTATGTAAGTTAAAACCGATCAATGAATACCTACCGATTTAATAAGAATTTTTCATAGTGAAAGGAAAACATGCGTTTCAATGTTAGACTTCAGTTACTTCACTCTGTAATAACTTCAGTACTGCATACATACATCACATGAATTCTTTACACTATCATTGCTCATGTTATTGTTTTAACACTCTAACATCTACGAAAAAGTAAATCTTCATTTAATTTAATTTAAAATTCGAAGGCTTAACGTTCTCAAAGATTCCTAGATTAAATACGTGCAGCCGATGTCAAGCAAAGAGATAGGCCTCCCCCGAAACTTGTAGGTATGTACCTACGTTGGTATGTACTACGCTTTATAGCACACCCAGTAATGCCTACATTATGTAAATGAACTTCGCCGTTCACTTATACAAAGTGTACATTAATTACAATTTCATTTAAAATCATTTAGTGGACATCCATTACGTTTCTTTGGGGAATTGGGAGACATACCTACATAAGTAGTTGTTATAGCTACTTAGGACTGCGTCCTGAGAATTGGGCCTTCATGAAACTTGACAACATTATGAATGATCATTTAAGGACCTATTTCAGTTACTACATGTGCTGAAATGGCCGGATACGCGACGTTTTTCCCTAAATATTATATTTATCAGACCGGAATATTTTATTAATAAATATTTCATAAAAACCTGAGTAACAATTCTAAGAAAGCGTCTTGTCCTAATTCCCGTATTTTCCTGTTTCTTGTTTCATTTATCTACGCTCAAATATTTTAGGAATATTTGAAGGTCACTTCCTGGAAAAATGTTTGACAGGTGAGAAAGAAAAGGAAATATTAATGTTCTATGTTTAAACAAGGAACGTGGGTAACAAATCCGATAAACAGGGTGATAAAGGTCAAACTTGAGAGCTCGCTGGTGTTTTGGAGAATTTGGTGTCCAGCAGTGGATTGATTTGAAATCGTCATCCTGTCATATCGTAAAGGTCATTGTTGATCATAGCAGTTTGGAAATCGGTGTTTTACCTATCTAAAGACATACTGTCATAACCAAAGATGTATAATAAACCAAAATATATTCAATAACGCACCTGAGATGGGAACAGAATGAAGAAAATGATGTAGATTTTCGCAATTTAAATTATTTTTTTTACTTTTAGCTGCTTTTGAGTAAAGTTGAATCTTTTTATTTATGGTACCCTCAAAATAAATAAAAATCCTAATCGAACCTTATTCATTCTGAGTCAAGCACGTTTTATAAAAATACCCTCTTCATATTTCTACAAGAGTAGAGTGCAGACTTTACTCTTGTAGAAATATTACATTATTTACAACATCCTGATAACAAGCATGCATTTATGAAACGATATTAAAGTACTTTGGCTCAATATCCGAGAACATTTTCCGGTAAAGGGTGCCTTCTTCAATAACGGTTCAAGTAAAGATATTTCGTCACAAAGACCAGGACACTTAGTATTTTATTGGCGTGTGTTTACATCAAGTTAGTTTCCTTTCACTTATTTTATGACGTTATTAAAGTGGATGGCTTTATAAAGGCATGGATAGACTTGTCACACGCCAGGGGTGCACCTCGTGACATTTTCTTGTTTAATTTTTTACGTGATCAAAATTATGAGTATGCAGAATGGACAAAAAATTCACAGTTTTGAACCGCCAAAAATACAATATACAACTTACAAAAACCAAAAAGTCACTTCTTTTACTTTTAGAGTGAACAGTTAACATGATTTTGATACAGATGTTTTGAGTATTCATAATAACTTATTTTATTGATAATTTTTATAGATTCCATGTATCCAGTGATTTAATTCTGATCTCGATAATGTGGTCATGAAAGACGCATCTTACGCGTGGCGCGGCGTGATACAAATATGTCGTAGCTTAGATTGTTCCCCAGCGAGCTACACTTACAAATACGTAAGTCCCTTAAAGCCCACATTACGTGTTACGCCGTTTCCTCTTTTTTTAGCAAGAGCGATACACTTAGGAAATTTCTTCACTATTTACCCCGAGTGGGATTAGAATATGGAAATTGATTTAAAGAAGTTTGAGACGTAGTGACGTCAATGATTAATTATTTGGTTGATATTTTTTTGTGTGTCCAATCAATTTAATACAGTGGTACTCTTTTATATTCCATGCGTTTTATTACCCTACTTACTTAAAGTCAGCGACTTAAATAAATCACATGTGCACCCATCCAAAATTGTCACTGTTATTTATTACGCATTCTATGGTATTGCTGCATAAAAAGGCGTTTACGATTCGTCATAAAATTGTCTCCGAGCCAAAAATGGTAGACAAAGAAGTGAATAAACGTTGGGATTGGAAAATTATTCATATTGGTGACCCGGTCGAAACGGATCGTGCGCCCGGGGCGGCGTCCCCGAATCTATCCCAATTGATGGATATTTCTACAAATGCTTAGAAATTTATTACGGACACAAACCTTTTTTTATCATTTTGTTTTGCAACTATCTATAAAGATTTTGTTTAGGGGTAAGGGAAGCCGCAACATATTTTCGTTGGCGAACCGTTTAGTTGTATGATAGTGAACCTGTACAAATATGAGTTAAGGAAATAATCTTATTAGGATCGGTTCGTTTTCCGTAACGAACTAAGAGGGTTGTGCTCGTTTTCTGTTATATTACGGTTGCTAGCCGCAACTTGGACTACATTCGATTTACAGAAGCAATTTCATTGAAACTTCAGTAAGTTCCCAATGTCTATGTCAAGGGAACAAAACTGGCCACCGCGTATTTCGAATACTATTTTGGAAGTTAAGCCGCACTGCAGTGTTGAATAAGTTTATATTTCTTCAAAAATCGAGAATATCTACTTCGTGCCTTAGAAAGCTTTAAGCTCTTTTCAGTTAAAAAAACTATGATGAATATGGAGGTCAGGCAAGCCTACTTATATAGAAGTCCGAAAATCTAGCTAATCGTGAAAGTCGACCACTGTAGAATAAGTAAAGACACTCAGCCGCATAATTATTCTGGGAGCTGACTTCACAAAAAACCGGCCAAGTGCATGTCGGACCACGCACAATGTAGGGTTCCGTAGTTGGGATGAATTTATCCCAAGAACAAACTTAACTTTGTAGTTGAAAAAAAATCTTTCATACAGAATGTATGGGAGAACATGTTTTACAACCGCAAATCTAAGTTGGTCGATTATTACTCGTTAACTTAAAGCCTACTCAGCTGTGATAGTTTTCCTTTTAAATTCGTTATATAAGCTACTGCCGTGAACTTTTTTACATATCTAAAACCAACCATTTAGCTGGCAGGGGGGGACACTTGACTCTAACAAAAATTTTCACTTTAAAGCTTATTAAAAGCTATTTCGCAAACGGATCTCTGAATTCAAAAATGGTATTAACACACTCACAATGTTTTTAAAAGACCTTTCCAACGATACTCCATACAAAGGGATAGAAAAAAAAAAAACATCCCCACTTTACGTGTAGGGGAGGTACCTTAAAAAAAATATTTTTCATAATTTTATTTTACCACTTTGTCGGCATGATTAATATGTATACCCATACCAAATTACAACTTTCTAGTACTAACAGTCTTGGAGCTAGACCGCGGACAGACAGACAAACAGACAGACAGACGGACATGATGAAACTATAGGGGTTCCTTGTTTACTACGGAACCCTAAAAAGCTAAAATGCCGCTGATGAGGTTACTTGTATGTTTAGAAGACAAGTAGGTACTGGCGCGTTAACTATACAGACTATTCATAAGGCATTCACGTGGCGCTCGTTAGCAAAGCGCGCTAATCGCTGTGGCGATATAACTTACACTTAGCCTAACTGTTGCCGACCTTTATTTATCTTTGTATTTCATTGGCGTAATACAAGCCAACCTTACTAGGGTAGGTATGATTCACGATTCATGTAACTAACTATATGTATTTCCTTTGCATTTAGGTGCAACAATGGTTCGAAATAAAATGAAAAATTGTGACAGTTACTGAAAACTGACTGACTGCCTCGTTGGTCTAGTGGTCGCAAGCGCTACTGCTCAGCATGAGGTCCTGGGTTCGATTCGGGTCGGGCAAAGTGTTATTGGGTTTTTCTATCTGAAATTTCTCAGTAGCAGCTCGGAGTCTAGATTTGTGCCCGGTTGATGGCAATAGGCTCGCCCCCTGTTACATGGGACTTAAACATAACTAGCGAAATGTGGGTGTACCTGCTACAGGGACACCTCTGCCCAACCCTTCGGGAAAACAAGGCGTGATGTTATGTATGTGTGTGTGTGTGTTACTGAAAATTTTTTGTTTCTTTTTTAATGCAATCAAAATGTTTCAAAATGTTTATGTTTATACAAGTCCCGAATACTTTAATAATTTTTCGGTAAACGAGGTTACACGTGTCGTGGCTAAGAAAATCAGTCTTTAAGAAGAACGTGTGCTGTTGAATATTAAAAGCGCCATGTTAGGTACACGTGTGTGCCCTACCCGATACAGTCAGCTTTCAGGTAAGATAACAAAAACCTCATTTAATTATCTTTAAAAGCGAAACATGAGCCTCAAAACAAAGCGAACACACAAATAAGAGAAATCACATCTCATAATACAGAAGTGAGTTACAAACATTACTCTTTGTGAGCCAAGTAGAGCAAGATAAAATATTTAATTAATTAATTACAAGGATATGGCGGCATGACATCACTCATGGTTAGAGGGGAGATTTTAATCACATTACGAGCACGCGGCGAGCTTGGAGTGACCTTTTGAGCTCAACTTCAGCATCTGTAGAATAGTATAGTTGCAAGTATGAAAGTTATGATGCATTAGTTTGGTGCTGATGTGGGAATGAGTTGGGGCGTTATTGCGAGTTGCATCATATTAATTAGTTAATATGAGTGCAAGATTTAGTTTACATGGTCCTGGTGATACTTTGGAGAAGCTTGATTTATTACCACTTTCCTCTCTTTACGTATGTAAAGTGAGGAAAGTCTGTGTGAATCCCTTGTTGGTCGAGAGATTATTTCATAAGCTTTTTTAAACAATTTCTTATTCAAATTTACAGATTTCGTATATATATATGAAATCTGTAAAGTATCTCTCGACCAACAAGGGATTCACACAGACTTGAAAAAAGCTGCCTTGTGATGTGGTACGTATTTACAATAAAATAGCAAAAGAACTAAAATTAATAAATAATTCACTATCATACAAAAACAAACTGTATAAATGGCTAAATGGAAATAACTTTTATGACATTAAATATGTTTTTAACTTGAAAATATAAAATACTAGCTGCGACCCGCGATTTCACCCGCATAGGTTTCAATCCCGTGAGAATAACGGGATAAAAAGTATTTTTGTCCTAACCCAGGTCATGCTGTACCCATGTGCCAAATTTAATCTAAATCCGTTCAACCGTTTTAGCGTGAAAGCGTAACAAACAAACATAAAAAATGAAATCTCTTTATAATATTTGTTTAGATGTTGCATGCAATTGGTACAATATTCTGAATAGCCAAACATGTGGATAATTATATCAAAACCAGACTGTAACAATTTTATACCTTGTTTAAGGCAAATAATGACTTTATCTTATCTTATCTAAAAATGGATTTTTTAGGTAACGTAAATAAAGCTGCAGTTTTGATTACATTTTAGTTAAAACGTGACTAGAAATGTCTAGAGTCTAGACTATATTTTGAATTACATACCTCATACAAAAAATATAAACCCGTTACCCGTTATAATTTATGTTGAAAAGGTTTAAAAAATATTATTGTCCCAGAAGCAAAATCTACAATGAAAACACAGTATCTAACCCACATTCATCTTAAAAATACACATTCTATTACAAATTCATTTAAGAGTGCCTACTGTGTGCTTTGTTTAAATTAAGTTAATATCATACAAACAGTGGTCTTAATCAAGAGCGTAACATTAGTCCCTAAAGAAATCAATCTTGATAAAATTTAATGTTTTCTAACTTTGCCGCCAGTGACACAGTTTCAGTACCCTAATTGCGTAATGCACGATCAATCACAATTTGTTTCGATCTGAAACAGATTGCTAATCCATTGCTTCATAAGTTGTAAAAAAAATTTGCTCAACAACGTAAGTAACGCAATGAATGTTGTTGAACTGTTAGAATGAAACAAATTAGTCATAATCGATTACGAAAACAAGGTCTGTTTTCCAAACAAACTTAAGGCTGTATTGTACTTGATTCTTACGCGAGGTCACTTCCAATTCAGGCTGAAGTGACCTTTGCGTTACAGCTTATCGAAAATATTTTTGGTAAAGTATTACAAAAGGAGAGATACGTAACGATACTATGAGTGATAATTATCTTCGATATCTTTTATTGATACGTTTTGAAACAGTACAAAGTGTTAGTTGCTTTTGTCTGCTCTAGCCTAATCGGGACATTATACACAAACTCACTTCATGACACGAAGTGCGAAGTGTTGTGTGTTTATTCGAATTAACTTACATATGTTTTTATGTGCACGTGTTTTGTGACAAATAAACCAATTTTTCTTTCTTTCTTTAACTTAGCCAGCTCAAAAGAATTAACCGCTAATAATACGTAGGTGTGCAAACCTACAAGTCTGAACAAAACATTAAAATAATTGTTGAAAGCATAAAGAATTGACGTCAAAGAAGTCTTATCAGTCTATTGTCGATTGAACTTTTTGTGTTCTTCAGAGATATTTTCGTTGGAGTTTTGATGTGTAATAAGGGGCGGCTTTTAGAACAACGCCTCGGGAACTTTTAAGGTTTTATTGAAGACGCTACGGTATAAGTTTCGATGGTAGGGCTGGGAGCGAATCGTTTCGCCGACAGGCAGGCTTTAACTTTGTCGAGACACATCGATTTTTTCTTCTCAGAATACTACTTATGCTGAACAATGACGCCTTTATTGTGGGTTGTTCTGGTATAATGGGATTGGGTTGCTAGACTATTGAGTTTGAATGAATGAAGGTTCTATTCAATATGCAAATATTAAAAATAAATTATGTCATTGAACACGACTTGACTTGACTAGTATTGTTCTTTACTATTTTATTCGCCCAGTGTAATGCAATGAATTTGCTTGCTACGCCACAGCGTAGCGTGCTACGAATATTTGCTACGTGGCGCCTACGCTTGTTCGCTAGGCTTTAGTGCTACGAAGTGTTGACACACAACGTATTGTAATAGTCCTCACACATTGGGGCTGTACACTGTATATTTTTGTGTCGGTTTGTATAAAATGATTATTTATTTGCTTTAGTATTATATAATCCAATGAAATAGAAAGAAAATTAAATTAATTTAACTCTACTAATCGCGAGAGACGTCTGCTAATTACGAAACATAGCTGTAAACTGTTGTGGAATGTGAATTCATATGAACCGAATGTGTTTCGCTTGTCACAATGATTACGTTATTACGAGGGACAGACGACTGTGAACCGTAATTGCGTGCACATCCATCAACTATGAATGCGACATGGTTTTAACGCAGTGCGTATTGCCAGCCGTGATGCTCGTAATGGTTATAGTTTTATTTGCAAACAAGCTGGTTATTTCGTGTTGTTACTGTGAGTGAGTGTTATTAAGGCCATAAGGTTGAAAATTAACAAATAGGGAGGGCATTCATTTTAACGGACCATAACTCGCTAATCGTTATTTATTTATTTTATAAATAACAAGTTCCTTACATATTAACACAGCACACAATTAGACCTCTGAGGTTTATCTTAGCATGCTATGACCTGTGATTTGATCAACGCGCTATTAACAGTTAAATTATAATCGACTAGATGTAATGTTCCTTCAGCTTACGCTTTATGTTTTTACTATTAATTGAGTCTCTAATGTCTACAGGTATTTGGTTTGGTTAGTTAGGACACGATCAAACTTGGCACCGCAACAATCATTTGTTTTTTGCGTACTTCGACAGCAAAAGTTAGATATTTTCTCCTTCTCCATTTATTTCAGCGCAGCACTTTACTTTTAAAATAAAAGGAAAAATAATTAATTAGTCACAAGCAACTTGATAAAATGTGAGGGCATCCGGGACTGGGCAAGACAAAGTTTATTACTAATTTACTAAAGGCATATAAAAAGTCGCGCCAAGTAGTTGACTGTGAAACGGAACTTTTTTCAACTTGTTTATTATTTATTTACTCTTGTTTTTAAGAAGGTGTTTTCAGGTTAATGAAACGGATGTTTGAGCAATTACGGAGTGTATTACAGTCTGCTCCAGTTAAAGTCTTGGTGGAGTTCATTAAAACAGTCTCTACGAGAAACGATACTTCAGTGCGTCCGATGAACTCTGAGCGGTTAGATAAAAGATAATTAATTTGTAAAAACATGAGTATACAGTACAAATTGGAGTTTGTAAGGTATAATGACCTACATGTTTTGCCATAGCTAATGGCGTACAAAGTAAAGATAGCATAGGTAACTGAATTAAGCTACGCTTGCCGGGGTTGGTCTGGAGATGGGTGACCATCTTTACATACCGAGACTCCTCCGTGCCTCGGGAAACACGTAAAGCCGTTGGTCCCGGCTGTCATTCGTGGATCATTGACAGTCGTTACAGGTCGTCAGAAGCCCGAGAGTCTGACAACCAGTCTTACCATGGGGTATCGTATTACCCAGTTACTGGATTGTGGAGGTCAGATAGGCAGTCGCTCTATGTAAAATACTGGTATTCAGCTGCATCCTAACTGGAAGCCGACCCCAATACAGTTGGGAAAAGGCTAGGCAGAATGTTTTTTTTAAAGGGAGTACCTACTTAGAAATCCCAAGTTCTCGTTGATATGAGTATCCTAATGTTAAGCCTGTTATGGGTTTCCAATCTGCTCACTGTATTAGAAAAGTTGACGTACACAAATAAGCCTACATATATTACATCGAAAACCTACAAAATCATAAACCTAGCTAATAAATAACCCATCTATTTTCTAAACAAGTACACACCCACACAAGGAACTTTCTGAAAGCAATTTCGTAGTACTTATTTACCTAAAACGAGCTTCCCACGCCGGAATGAAAATAAATCCAAGTGTTCCGTACTTTGTAGTATAAAATATATTAAGTTAATTAACAAAAGCTATGCACCGATGTTGTGTCACTTCCACAAAGGGTTGAGTTAGGGTTATTTATCTGAGTTGTCACGTGTGCTTCGGGATTTATCGCGTGTTGGAAGCGGTCGGGTTGACTCGAACACGACAGCCGAGGTTTTATAGCGAGCACGCGAAGGTTAACTACGGATAAGTAATTTTAAAGTTTAGGTACTTAACCAATATGGTTTAACGAAGTTTCTTGTGAAATAGCCTGAGTAAATGGACTGGCGATGATTGTGAAATACTGGTGTTATGTGCAAGAAAATTTCTTACTGTGTAACTACTAAAACCAGACGAATACTTATGAGGCAAATGTTTTAATTTGTTAATTAATTATCTATTTATATAAAAGGAGAAACTGACTGACTGATTGACATATCAACGCAGAGCCGAAACTACTGGGACTAGGAACATGAAATTTTGCACACGCTTCCTTTTATAATGTAGGGGAGCACTAAGAAGGGGTTTAAAAAAATTCCACCTTTTAGGGGGCGAAAGGGGGATTTCGTATCTTTTAGGGGGCGAAAAATCTTATTCCTTGAGTAATAAACTTGAAACTTGGCACAAAAAGTACTAGGCTTGCATAAATTCACAATAGTATTCAATCATTTTGTTATGCTACTAATAGGATTTAGATGAGGCAGACAGATAGTTTATAACCTGGATGAAGGCTTGTACAGACCAGCGCGACACGCGACGCGACACAAAGGCACCGCTTGTCGCGCGACGAGCGGTGCCTTTTGTCGCGTCGCGTGTCGCGCTGGTCTGCACAAGCCTTTAACCTGCCTACCTGTGGCCTACCGCCGCGCGCCTGTGCTGATTGGCGACCTACCACGTGCTTCCAATGCCTACCTGCGGCCTACCGCCGAGCGCCTGTGCTGACAGGCGACCAACACGTGCTGCCAACGCTGACTACCAGCGGCTTACGAGGGCCGTCCAGCCTACGGCGGAGCCTATGCTGAACAGGCCCCCACGTCTACCACGTTCTACCAAGGACGGTACCCTTCCTTCCTAACTGTGCGAGTGCTCAGAACTCAGTGTCAGTGATCTTACCCATGACCTAGCCGTGTTACTACTACTTCTATACTACCTATCTAAATTATGTATCATAACCTATCCAGCTGTTTTTATTATCAACTACCTACCTATCAGTTAACGGCCTGCGCAGCCTACCCTGCGCAGCTCTAGCCGTTACAGTGGCACACGAGCAGCATTGGCAGTGGCAGTGGTTTTCATCACGGTAGTACGTTTCCATGGGATAATTTTCGAATTCACTCGAGCTAAGTCGAAAAAGCTAGTCGGTCATAAAATCGCATACTTGACATGGAAATAATCGGTTAGATAATTTAATTTTTCTGTGTCTGTTCTTAGATTACTCACACAAAATCAGCAGTAACCAAAGTCCGGTTTCATTTCTTCCGATATGCGAAATAGGCCTCGGATTTATCGTAATAACTGTTCCGAACCAGGGTTCCCTCCAGAGAATCAGAGAAAATTGCGAATCTACTCTGTCGCACCTACCAAACCTGAGCAGGGGACGCCATCATGAATACAAATCGTTCGTTTTTCCCTTCACGGACTTTAGTTAAATCACCAAAGCTGTACTGCGTAAAATGTTTCCTTTTATTCCCGTTGTTTTTGTTAAACTTTTTTTTTTCAGTTACTGTGTTCTGCATTGTGGGAACTAATTGTTATTCTTGCGTAGAATGTAAACGGGAAGTGGTGGCGGAGGGTAATTTATTGGAAGGAGTTGATTTTTAATTAATAGTGTTTTCTGGGTAGGAAATGAGCACGGCTTCAGTACCTACGCCTTCATTATTATGTGTTCATTTAAAATCAAATAGGTAAACTAACTTATAATTGAATGGTAGTCAGAAATCATAACAAAACAAAGAAGGTGAATAAAATTATAACTTATTTCAATAAGAACTCGTTTGTCGATATGAAAGTTACTTGCATATTTTTATCAAGATGCAATAAAATCCTACTTCTTACTAATATAAACGAGAAGGTTTGTGAGGATGCATGGATGGATGGATGGATGTTTGTTACTCTTTCACGCAAAAACTACTGAACGGATTTAGATGAAATTTGGCTCACAGATAGTTTATAACCAGGATTAGCACATAGAATACTTTTTATCCCCATATTCTCACGAGATTGAGACTTATGCGGGTAAAACCGCGGGGCGCAGATACTTATTTACATTTCTGTTACCACATTTTACAAGTTACATTCTTTATTGATTTATTTCTACAAATAACCACTTCAATGAGAACGTATTCAAACCAAAACCGAACTCAATCCACTCAGACCTAATAACAAATTCAATATTTTAGAGCAATTCTAAACCTCTTATTACATTTACCAACATGAAATAAAACTTTATTCATGAATTATAAAGCTAAGCAAATACTTAAAAAGTGATTAATATAGAAACCTCGCCGTCAAACGGACTGACCTTCACAAGTTTACGTTCAAACTGACGGGAATAAATTGGAAACAAGTTTGTAAAAACCTTGAATATAAAGCGGCTATTTATGATTTGTCTAGCTTTTGTCTGGGGCTTTACGCATGCTGCTGTGATAGAAAGTGTCTTTGTTTGTCTTCGAATGTGTAAAGATCAAGCGCGATTATTTGTTTCAATAAAAATAACTATTATTTGTGTGCGCAACAGTACGTTTCACACCTATACCTTCTCAATATTGGTAATGCCCTGCTGTTCTGTCCAAGCAACAGGTTATTGAGATCTCGACACATCAATAACATTCTCCTCCCATTATCTTAATTTATTTGAAGTCAGTGCAGCATGTTTTTTTTTACACGACTATGGCGGAGGGTTATGATTTTGACTGGTATGTATGTGGGTATGTATTCTATGTATGTTCATCTGTTCTCTCATAACTTCTAAACTATTACTATCGTTGGAAGCGTCTTGATCGTACGCTGGTTATAGACTATGTGACGTCACATTAAATGAATATGGCGCCCCACTAGAGGGCAAAAAGATATAAAATAAAATAATAATAAAAGATGCCATGTTGGGTATCAAATGAAATAAGTACAAGTAAAAAGTAAAGTAAAGAAATGTGGCATAAGCACAATTAAAAAATATGCCTAGGTAACCCCAAATAATTTAAATAAAAATAAAAGTTTAAAAAACTATAACTCGACTACGACAAAAACGCCAACTAAAAAGGTAATAAACAAGACACAACAGAACACACGTCGTGTTAGGCATAAATCGAACAGATGATTACGTGTGACTCCGAATTTTTAATTCCGGTATAAGTTTTTTTAACGTTTTCCATACATCTATATTAGTATAGATGTATGGAAAACGTTGAAAATACCTATCCTCCTACCTATCTATTTACCTATGAATAATATACGTGAAAAATACAAATCTTTCCGCTTCATAATATTAGTATTATGAAGAGGAAAGATTTGTATTTTTGTATGTAACGAATAAACTTGAAAACTACTGGACCGATTTGAAAAATTCTTTCAGCAATGGATAGCTACATTATCAGCGAGTAACATAGGCTATATTTTATCCCCGTACTCCCACGGGAACGGGAACTACGCGGGTGAAACGCGTGACGTCCGCTAGTATCTTATAAATAAGTCGTCATCTCAGTATAATTCACACCATCACACCCTTTCAAGACGCATCATCATCATCCATCGTTTCTTTGGTTATCTTCTACTGTTATATCGACCTCTACTCCATATTGGTAAAAGCTCAGCCTAGCGCCCATTGAGCCGCTTATAACAATTTGTTTCTCCTTTTATAATTTTAGTTTATTGTTTATTATAATTGACGGGGTTCCTTGTTCTATTAAATGAAACATTAATTAAATGTCGGAAACAGGTAGAAGAATTGAGTAACTTGATCACGGTGACCAGACAATATTGTGTTTAGAAATTAAGTTCATAAAGTAATTAAATGAAATTTGAAGAATGTTATGTTTACATTTTCAATTGATTTCGTTTCGTAGAAGCTTGAGAAATTGTTAGATATTGCAGTTCTTGAGATATACTGGAAAAAAATAATCAGTGTAAAAAAATTGCTGTGTATTTTAATAGCAAATCTAACCGTGTCCGTCTTTGGACTTCAAATCGTTTACCTATTAAGAAGTAAGCTCGAATCTTTATACAAATATTCGTATCTGCATTCAAGATCAAAAGTCACGTAAACAGTCTTTTGTTTCCAATATTAACGCCACCACCACACCATATTTATCCAACAAACGGAATTTACCGTCTCAATTTCGCCTCCTCTAGTCATAACAGTGAAAAGTAAGCATAAATTAGTGCGGACCCACCGTGTCCTCGCCTTTATTCGTCACCTATCTCCAGCATCTGTGCCGCGGGAATTTACGAGGTTCGCCCACTTACAAAGTTCTAGCATAAAGGACGTATAGAACGGTGCCTCGAGACTGTGTCTGTCTGTGGACTCAGCGGTCACGACCGAGCATTTTTATAGAGTCAAGAGTTAGTTTTAAACAGGTTGGATTAATTATATTTGAGTGTCTACTCGGTGGAGTGAAGTTTTTTATTTTTGTACTAGTAAATTTTCTAGAGTATTTTTCTTATTCCACTTTTAGCTTAGGTACTGATAGACTTTGGTAAGCCTCTAAGCGTTACACAGGGTATAAAATAAAGATGTCCTTAATTCACTTAACGCATGAATAAACTATCTATTTTCAAAAGCTGTAACTCACAAACCTAATTCCTAACGGGTTAAAACAACCATCATTTATATAGAGAAAGTTTTATCAAAGTAAAAGCCCGTATTATGAATGATGAAGCAAGTTGCGAACTCGGAGGGTCTCGAACGGTTGAGGTTATTGTGCAAACAGGAAGAGCTCGCGATCCATCAGAGGCTGTCAACAATTGGACCCTGCGGGCGAGGCTCATTACCATCCAGTAATGTATACGTACTACTGTTTGATAACTTATACTTTGCATTTTTATTTTGGAGGTTTTTCTTGGCACATTTTTCTGTTGTCCTTTTGAATTTGGTGAAAATTATTCCGTCAGAATGCCCAGATTAATAGATGGGAAGTCATTACTATAATGCATGCTTAATGCTTGTATATTATGGTCACTGGCTTACGAATGTATACCAATATCTGGATAGCACACATACTTATACTTTGTGTTTACATATATAAAAGAATACACGTCCAACATACAATTATTGATGAAAACAAAATCGCAGAAATGTAAATCAAAGTTGTAACTGGGTAAACAGGTAGGTAAGTAAACCTTCACTACGATACACTAACATTCTGATAGTCAAATATTTCAATTTAAACGTAAATTGAAGATGAAATTACTCTCATTCTAAATTCCCATTCCGAGTTCCCAGAACTCGTACAATTATGCACCGGTACTACTGAACACTGAACAGTATTGCACTGAAATGCGGTTCTGCGTGAGTTATCCGCTTACAAAACGCTATTAAATTATACACAGATTTCTGTATACAACGTAATAATTGAATGAGGGACTAAAATAGTTTTATAACTGGAATTGCAAACATGTGCTATGTTGTTATGTATATTATGTCCCGTGAGCAAAATTTTCGATAACAATGTAGGTAACATCCACAAACCCGCATTGGGCCCGTTGTGGCCCACACCTCTAACAAAGGAAAGAAAAGAGGTGTGAGTCCCATCAGTGAGAACATTAAAAAAGACTGATAATGCTATTACCTCGAATAATACATAGATAATTAAGTAAAATATTTACTATGTCTTACTAATTGTGTGTTTAAGGTTTTATAATTACTTTTAAGATTTTTTTTTGATAGGCAAATATTAATTATTAGTGCTTTAAGTTGCAAATGTAAAATAGTAACATGCAAATATATTGTGAGTGTATTCCAAAAGTGGTTTTGTTTTAGTAATGGCTTCCCTTTTGATGAACAGTCCACCGGGAAATATATGGGCAGGCTTTATTGTTTCTGATTGACTCTCTGGCTGTACCGAAATGTGTTGGGGTTTCGTTATTCTATTCATTTTATATTTATCTGTAGTTTGTTTGCAAAAAAGGAATAAGAACTGACAATAATTGTAGACTGCCACGTTGGTCTAGTGGTCGCAAGCGCTACTGCTGAGCATGAGGTCCTGGGTTCGATTCCCGGGTCGGGCAAAGTGTTATTGAGTTTTTCTATCTGAAATTTCTCAGTACCTAGCAGCTTGGAGTCTGGATTTGTGCCCGGTTGATGGCAATAGGCTCGCCCCCTATTACATGGGACTTCAACATAACTGGCTAAATGTGGGTGTACCTGCTACAGGGACACCTCTGCCCAACCCTTCGGGGAAACAAGGCGTGATGTTATGTTATGTTAATAATTGTAGACCTTTCTTTAAAAATAAATTAAGCCTAAAACAACGTTCTTTCTAGTCTTTTATGTACACCATAAAAAAATATGAAACAGCATCTATAGACACAGAACTCTTTACTCAATACACCGTGAAATTTGAATCACAGTTTTGCTAGAACAAACGTTATTCAGACCATGGTCTACTACCATTCTACAGCATCCAATTTAAAAAAAAACATAAATTGGTTTTTGAAAAAACACAAAATGACAAAGTTTAAAATGTCAAGATTATCTACTGCTTACTAAATTTCGTTTATGGAGGTACATTTCCCTGTAAACAATGCTGTGTCCCATGCGTGGTGTCTGTGTTGTAGGGAGTAACGATAATCATGACATTTTAAACTTTGTTTTTTTTGTGTTTTTTCAAAAACCAATTACGTTTTTTTTTTAATTGGATGCTGTAGTATGGTAGTAGACCATGGTCTGAACAACGTTTGTTCTAGCAAAACTATGATTCAAATGTCACGGTGTATAATGGGCAACGTGTTTCCAATAAAAACTCTCAGACAGAATCCCAATACATTATAAACGAAACGTCTCCGTGCCGAGTCGTCATGTTACCATAAAGAGGACCTACGAGAAGGGGGCTCATTTGCTAATGCAGCTTCTAGTTACAAAATAGATGGTAACAGAAGGTTCACTTCGAATGAAAACGCACGCACACATAGACACGCTTCACGTACAGTGAGTGCGCACTCACGACTGGCATTCGCGATTTATGCACGTGCGCATCTGTGTGTGCATTTTCGTTCGGTGTGAGGAGCTGGCCTTCTGTACTTATATACTTTGTGGTGTCGTGCCTCAGGTTCCATTCATCTGTGTATATTTTATTTGGTTTAATAAATCGGTAATGCAAAGTTGTTACTGCTCTTTGAGATGTTGAAACGTTTACAGTCGTGACTTCCGTTTGAGCTTGTGTAATGTTTGAGGAAAATATTAAGTAAGTATGTTTGAGAAATCATTTTGTATTCATACTGGTTGGGGTTTTTTAAGAGGAGTATAAAGAGTAAAGAAAATATTATGGAATGTTGATTTTGAACGGTTTTCTTCTGTTTATAATTAAGTTGAGTGTTTTGGTTTGTTTTGAGCGTCAAACATCCATTCTTCACTGAATCAATACATTTCAGCTGTCGTAAGTGTAAACGTAAGAATTTTTCCCGTTAAGTATTTTTCAGAATTTATTTGTTACCATAAATCAGCCTCCGAGCTGACTCAGATGATAGAAGATCTTAGCACGGCAAGCGTAGATAGAGGTCGGGCTTCAAATGAATATGTCAAAGACCAAGTTGATGACGAACAGCGCGTATCGCAGGATCATCGTGGTGGGTGGGGGGGGAGGTTGAATAGAAAGAAAGAAAAATGCGTTTATTGGCATTACTGCAGAGAAAATACACCTTATAACTATAAAAAACAGAAAACAATGATTATAATGCCAAAAGGGCCTCAGCTCAGCATATTGTCAGATGACAACACAAAGTGTGCCACCTGACGCTGATTTTCAGCTGCAACCCACGAGTGCCATACGCTAGAATAATAAACAGGGAAGTGTGTGTCCGCTTTAATAAATTAGATATAGGATAATATAAAAAAATGCTCACAAAATCAAATATACTGTAGTGACATACATGTGTGTGTGTTCTGTTGTGAATAAATACCCAATATCTGTGCCATAATAACTACTTAATTTAATTAAAAAAAAAAAAAACTATCATATTTTTAAAGTAAGAAGGATATGTCGATGAGTATCTCTATCTTAGTCAAATAGTCTCTTTCCAGGCAAGACAAAACAAAGAAGTTGCAAGACGCACCGAAAATGCCTGGAAGAGCTATTGGGCCATGAAAGATCTAATGAAGGGCGATCTTCCTCTATCCCTCAAGAGAAGACTCATCGACGTGTGCAGTACCCATCCTCACTTATGGTTCTCTGGTCTTTGACAATTCAGTAGAGGTCCACGCTCGGGGTTTGCCAGAGAGCTATGGAACGGAGTATTCTTGGTAGTAAACTTGTGGACCGGGTTAAGAATACAACAATCCGTTCCATCACTAAAATAACTGATGTCACTCGGAAAGCTACCACGCTTAAATGGAATTGGGCTGGACACATCTGCCGCATGTCAAACGATCAATGGGCCAAACTTACGACCCAGTGGGTCCCGCTTAATGGCAAACGACATCGCGGCAGGCCCAGACGGAGATGGCGGGATGAACTGGACTCCTTTAAGAAAGATTGGTAATTGAAAGCTCTGGACAGAGAGAGGTGGAAAGAGAGTAGGGAGGCCTTTGCCCAGCAGTGGGACAAAAATGGCTAAGAAAAAAAAAAACAATTGTATCTATTTTCAACAATCAAACTCAAACCTCAAATTCAAAGCATTAATTTCAATTAAACCAATTACAAGCACCTTTGAATTGTCAAGGAGACAGTCAGTCAGAAAGGTGAAGCTAGTTGGCCATTCCAAAGCGTAGTAGGTTCATATAGAGAAGAACGGGCAAGAAACTCCATGAACACTCTTTAAATCAAAATATTGTTACAAAAAGGAATCGAAATTCCTTATTCACAATGAACTCTTTCAAGAAATCAAATAGGTATAACCTCAATTGATTATTCTTCCATCAAATAATACTGTTAGACACGAGAGTACGAAGAAATTGCAGTATCGTTTGTCTTCCATTCCGGCAGTCTACAGTTCCATTGTACGCCATCCGATATAACGATACTTGACCAGAATGCTCTCAAGGGAATCAAGGATATAACAAAATGTGTTTTGAAGCATGCCGTTGAATACGGTCTAAGCTATCAATGCTATCATCCTTTACGAAAATTCTGTTGGGAATTGTTATAGAAGATGGATCTTATTTTTCGTTATTCGATCATGTTAAGTGCATTTTTGAGCGGGAATGTAGGGTAATATTATGTAGACTAGGGCTAACACGTGCTCCTGCATGCGAAATTGGAAATGACCCAGTGGGAGTATGTCGTGCTTAGCTTGCCTCTCTTGTCAGAGTTATTTCTGCATAGATAAATTATTTAATTGGCATGAAACAACACAACTACAACAACTAATATTATTAAGTATAACAACTAAATTTGTCAAATGAAAGCCCCTCTTCCTCGTTCTTATTTTGCTGTGCCCGACAGGGTCCACAATGATCATGTCTTTGCAAACTTATCACCTAAGCTTACATTGTAGAATGCCATACATTTATTGAGTTTTAAAAAACGGAATACCTGTTAGTTTTATGTTAAGCTCAGCGTCATTAACTTTCTTCGATGAAACAAACAATTAATGTTCCGCATTGAATATTACCTCCAGCTTCGTAATCGAGATTCGGTCCAAACGGTCAGATTATTAATATCGAGCGACCACTCTATCTGCTATTAATAGTAATCAATATCGTCTATTGTTTCCCTTTGTGCGATATTACTAGGCTACGATACACACAAAGCGACCAATGGCTTCCAATTCCAACTCTGATTACAGAAAATGACAGTGACAGGAGCTACATATTGTTACATAATTCTGGTTGGTGTATCAACTGTTATCTATTAATATACACCAGGTATGAAACACCAATGGATAATTTAATGGAGTGAAAGTATGGAAACGGACAGAGCGTAAAAGAAATCTGCACAAATATGGCGTATAACGTCGCAACAAAGCTTAATGGAAACTGCCGGAGGGCACCAAATAAAAAAAAAAGCTTTACCGTGTGTGCCAGACCAATTCGCTGAGTAAAATCGTAAAAAAAAAATCATATGAGCACTCCATTTACTGACTAATCCATGGTTTTAAGGGACGAATTTGACCATCAAATAAGTTGAACGGAGAGATCCATTAGTCGTAATGGATTGTCACAATACAGAGTATTGCAGCGTCAATCATGGCCGCCTGAGGCTTAATTTGTGCTGACAATGAGAAGGGAATTAGTCTCAGGGTAGCGATGTCGTCTGTCTTGAATATTGTCGCCGTAATGATGATAAAGGCAAAAATCAGGACCACGGTTGCGTAATACCTTGCGGACGTAATGTCTGGAGTTGAATCGACCTCTGGTCTTGGGTATGCTAGTAGAACAATAAATTAAAATTCTTATTTTTCTAAATTGCTTGTGGTTACGAAAAATACTTTGTTAAAAATGAGGTTCACAGTTAGTCGGCTAGTACTAAAGTTGCATCTCAAATTTATTAGATTCAGTAACACGATATCCCGCGCGTGCTGCATTGTGTGCGGCTGTCAGTTCGACGAATGACGTTTGAGTGACGCGGATCTGCAACCGACACCATTCACTCATATCGCTTCGAGTCCTGCCCTGTATTTCCAACTCGTTCGACGTACCTTGACGGGAACGAGTGACATCCATTGCGCTGTGGGGTATTTGATTTAATGACGCTCTTTTTGATCAGGTCTGGATGCAACAGAACCCAACAAATAACTGCAGTGGAACCTGCACTGCAGTATTTGTTGAACTTCTGGTGATGAGTTCATAGCGAATAACATTTACAATAATGTACTAATGCTTCAAACCAGATCTACTTAAATAAATAGAGTGTTGCTTAAACCCTCACAACAGTCAGGCATCGACGATTTCGTCATTAAAATCTACCACGGATAATTTTATAATATCAAGTGGTTAGGACCTTGCTTTCTGCGAGTATATTATCCTACTAATAATTATTATAAATGTGAAATATTTGGATGTTTGTTGCTCACGCAAAAACGGCTGAACGGATTTGGATGAAGTTTAGAACACAGATAGTTTATAGGTAACCTGGATTAACACACAGGAAACTTTTTATCCCGGTAGTGCGTTCCCGTGGGATAATTTCCGACCTCCACGCGTGGGAAGCCATAAACATAAATAACGTTTTGCACTTGGTAGGTATACTAGTATCCTGCCGGGGTTGCGAAGAAGTCCGAAAGGGATATCGTGGCCCCCGGCAACATGGCAACTGAAGGAACACGGGTGGGTTTTAGTCAGTAAGAGTCAAGTTATTTAATAATTTCACACCCAAAAAAAACAAAAAAAAAGGTATACTAGTATCATCTTTAATCACGGACAATCTATATTTTCTTAATTCGACAATAACAAAGGATGTTTAAAAAAACCTACAAAGTTAGTCGAAGTAGTCTGAGAAGAACTTGTTTATTCGCGGCTGCATCTGACGCGGTACATTCTGAACGCCGCGAGTCTTCCCAAATTGTTTCTTACCAACTTCAGTGCTGCAACTTTTTTGACTTCTTGTACGTCAGAGGAACGGTGTGTTTTTGATACCTTGTGAATTATTTTCTTGTTTATTTTACTTCATATTGTTTTAATGTTTTCTCGTTGGGTTTTAATTATATCTACGCTTTAATTATTTTTTTAAATAACTAATATATTTTCCAATATAAGACAGAGAATTTACCTTGAGTTTATTATCTGAGAATTAAACATATTCTATCCACTTATGCCGTGAAAATAGAGAGTTTTTTTTATAATTCGAAATTACTTTCATAGTTTGTTGTAAGAGTGAGGGAAGAGGGGTGAAGGAAAACATCGTGAGGAAACCGGCATGTCCTAGAAGACAACCGGTATGTCCCAATTCGAAGACATATGACATCTATCAACCCGCACTGGGCCCGCGTGGTGGATTACGGCCCAGTCTCACAGAGAGGACGCCTGTGTCCCAGCAGTGGAAAGTATTAGCCCAAGCCACCACTCAGAAAATAAACTCCCTTTGACAAATAGTTACCAACGTCGGTCGCAAGAGGTCGCCTCTTTCAAATACACTAGAGATTGGTTCATACGTACATTAAATAGTCCTTTAAGCGCTGCTCTTAAGAACTTAGCTTAACTTCCACGTTCAACTGTAAGCTGTTAACAGTTTCAGAGGAATATGATGCATTTTGCATTTATTATTAGTTCGCAGATAAATTGTGTAAGTACACAGACGGGAATAAGTGGTTGGTGTAGGTAAGTTGATAAGTTTATAGCATAGGATCCGCAGAGGAACGACCTTCACCCATCTATTTAATGAACGAAAAGTATTTTAAATCTTAAAATCGAAAAGAAAATGTATCGCAAGTGGGTTGGCTAAAAAATTACTGGCCATACTATGATTAGTTAAAAATTAAAAAGTGACTTTTTTTAAACATTGCAAGATACACTAATTGAAAGAGCTTTTCAAGGAGTACTTTTGCTACTAACTCGACTTTTGCCAATTGGTAATCAATTCAGAGATCTAAATAGGTACTACTACTTGGCCACCCAAGTTTAGGAATGTTCTTGGCGCCCCGTAGCCATAAGTGATATATCAATGGATAGTGCTTTTTAAGAGAAACATTTGTTACTGAAACGAATTAATCGTTAAACAAGTGAGAGCAACCTATGAAAAAAAATTTTTTTTCAATTTTTTATTAATCATAGTCTGACCAGGAATTTTTTTAGCTAACCCACTTGCGATATATTTTTAAACATTCTAAATTAGATATAAAATACTTTTCATTCATTAAACATATGAGTGAAGGTCGTTACTCTGCGGATCTTAGACTATTAATAGGGATCGTGTAGGTTTATTATTATTGTTGCAAGCCAAAATGTTTTGTTATTTAATTCATTTGTGCTTATTGTAGAAGAAAGCATAATTCTGGAGGGGTCTTTAATACAGCTTAGTGAGCTCAGAATATATACGGTGAAGGAAAACATCGTGAGGAAACCGGCATGTCCTAGAATCAAAAATCGATGGCTAGCGTTTTTTCATAACTATAAATTCACTACATTGGCATTGGCTAAGTAATAAAAGCTGCACGGGTCGATCCACCAGGTTAAGCTACGCTTGCCGGGGTTGGTCCGTGGATGGGTGACTATCTTTACATACCGAGACTCCTCCGTGCCTCGGAAAGCACGTTAAGCCCTTGGTCCCGGCTGTCATTCGTGGATCTTTGACAGTCGTTACGGGTCGTCAGAAGCCCGAAAAGGGGTATCGTATTACCCAGCTATTGGGTTGTGGATGTCAGAAAGGCAGTCGCTCCATGTAAAACACTGGTATTCAGCTGCATCCGGTTAGACTGGAAGCCGAACCCAACATAGTTGGGAAAAGGCAAGGCAGATTGAATAACAATTAATTAATATCTGACATTTTCTAGTTTTGATAAAAATATTACAATGTAATAAAGCATTGTCTACAAAAGTATTTATTGCGAAAATAAGTCCGCACAAATTTTACAAAACTTATTCGTAACATTACTGTTATGAATGTTAAAACAGTACCAGAAGATTCACGTAACAGGTTGTTACAAACGCTTCCTATATATTTCACATCTCACGACCCATAAAACTGAAGTTACGCCGCTACTCCGGTGTCATTCGTCGAAACACATCAATCTCACAAAGTTCTTGGGAACGGGCGGAACCCACCAACCTATTCATCTTAATGTTTTAAAGCCTCGTTCATCAATCCACCGAGCATAAGCATGTCATTAGGAATACATATATTTCGCCTTAACTCCTTCTAAGTTTCCCTTTGCAAATGGCGAAATTCGCTTTTCAATTTCTCGTAACAATACGAAATATTTCAGGGAATTCCAACTCGATTTGCTGGAAATATAGTTTTATTAGAGAAATATCAAAGCTGTCTGTTAATAGTCAGGCTTAATTTTATACGAGGCGCAGACAAATACGTCAAAGGGAGTCGATGTACGCTATTCAGTCGCTTCTGAAACGTACACAGTTACACACCTATCTACGTAGGTATGTACCTCACATAATAACGTTTCCCAGACGTCTCCGCTTTGACATAATTTGCATTCACTAATGTATTAGATACATACTAAATACGTGTGTATAATAGTGTATGCAAACTAATTGCACTTTATCTAGAATCAAAGTGGGGTAGATACGCTGCCGCTGTTGTGATTCGTCGATGTGATAAGTGGGAGTATGGAATTGATGTTATTGTCTCAAAGACGGCTTATTGCTTTGTTAGCTATTGTTATGATTATGTATCATTAGGCTAAGTAATCAGAAATACGATAGTTTATGCCTTTATGTATATACAGGATGGTAGGGACATTGACGCGCAACTTGTTACCATTGATTCAGTACATGATTCTGGATCCGCTGCGTTGAATTTTTTGTCGGTTATTTAACGGTGTCTAATTTCAAATATCTGGGTCACTGGGTCTCGGAGGATCTTTGTGACAACATTGATTTGGAGAGGGAGTGCAGGGCGCTGTCTGTGCGCTGTAACATGCTGGCCCGTTTGCACGGTGTACCGAGCAGGTCAAAGTGACTTTTTACACCGGCAGCTTGTGGACTAAGTACACACAGCATACATACAGTGCTCTGCGAGTGCAGTACAATAACGCGTTCAGGGTACTGTTCGGGCTGCCGCGCCACAGCAGCGCTTCAGCAATGTTTACGGTTAAAACCTTGGATGGTTTTCATGCCATCATGCGGAAGCGTTGTGCGTCTCTTATGAGGCGCATGCGGGCCAGTTCAAACAGCCTTCTGAGCGTGTTCGTGGGCCGCTGAAACTCGCCGGCACTGTATGCGACTACACACTGTGGGTAGACGCGTCCAGGGTTTGGCCTAAACCGGCACTCCTGTGCGGTGTCACTTTATGGTTTTTATTTCTTCCTGTGGCTTTGTTTTTGTATATACTAACAATAGCTTTATAAGGTTTTTTGTGTTACTAACAGTACAACAGTATATGGACTACGTCTGAAATAAATGTTTTGAATTGAATTGAATTAACAAAAAACTTAGCTCCTCTATACATTTTGACCGCATAGGTTGCGCTTTTGTAGGAAAAAGCGTATTTTTTTACCGACGAAAATATTCAACGCAGGGAGCTCCAGAACCATGTACTGAATCCATGGTAACAGTATGTGCGTCGATGTTTCTGCCACCCTGAATATATTCCCATGTCGATTTCGGCTACGGTGACTATTCTTGTTTTTAACAGCTATCGGATACGAGCTTGCACTCTTATGTGTCTATCCTGGCAGCGAAAGTATGTGCACAGTACGAACACGTCAGAATACTATTTTGGTAATGGTTTTGTATGTTTAAGGATGGCTAATTCTTAAGGTGGTCTCGCCTGCTGTCGAGATCACTCTTCCGCTGGTCTTCAAATGCATAAACATTTCGCTTCACCAGATCCCTCCCTTTTCCAAGTCCTCCCAACGAGAGGGATATATATTGCATCTTTTCTGAAGTTTAAACAACATTGCTTTGTCGAAATGAACACCCTTTAGCCTCGAACGAATATTGCTAAGCTGTAATGCACCGGCTTCTCTCATTGCTATTCTACAAAGTATTTTACTTGAAGCTGAAAAACATTAAGTTGGTAACTAATCAATGAAAGTCTATCTTCACTTTGTGGCTTTTAACTTCTTTCTTCTCAAATGAAGAAGAAGCTTTTCATTACCAGTACTGTTACTGTTAATGAGAGAAGCCGGTGCATTACAGCTTAGCAATATTCGTTCGAGGCTAAAGGGTGTTAATTTCGACAAAGCAACTAAACTTTTAAACTTTTAAAGCAACTTAAGGTATATCCTTAACCGTTAAATCAAAAGACCTATGAAGTTGTTCTAAACGCATTCAAGGACACTGACCGAGTCACTATATAAGTTTTTTTTGTTATAATGTCTATAGGCGTTTAGTGTTCCTCAAAAGTTTTAAATTAAATCTTACCGTTATCATGGTCTGGTAGCGGCAGACTGTCAGAGGCATCTGATGCTAGAGCCATGTCTGGGGATGCTGAGCCCAGAAGAGCTGATAGTCCACCATGCTCACCATCTGAAACAATTCAAAGAGACTTTTTTATATTTTGTCTTTTGAATGGTTTTTGTTAAAGTTAGTAAGTTTTTTTCTTTGTTTTTCATATTGTGTCATTGTGTGTACTTATGACATTTGCGAAACAAACATATTTTCTTTTTTTCTTTCTAGCTAACATAAGACTGGGTGTAAAGGTTTTTGGTCTTTTCAGTTTTACGTTCTTTTATCATTAACATGCCCAGCATTTTTATCTACAGATGATAGAGTAAACAGGAGCCCCAAAGCCTCCCCGTTAGGACCTTCTCCATAGAACCTATCTTTTAGTACCGTGCATTCTGGTTTTTGGTGTTCAATAATAGTACAAACATACATCATTTTTTTTTGTTCTACTCATGGCTTCAGAGGAATATCATATGACAAATGAAAACAAACCTAATCCCAGACTTCTTCAATATAATCTATACTTTCCATAATCACATAACTTAGAAAGCAATTCGTTAATTACTATAATAAATACGTAAGGAAAAAATGTTCTATTTCTAACCAAAGCCGCGTTATTTACAGACTCAAAATATCCCCACAGACTGTTTTCATAGGTTTATTACATTACTACAGGGAGCCTAAAATTAATCTAGTTACTTATCAAGTCAACATAACGAATAGGTTTCACTTACGACCAAATTAAGTTTGTAACTCGACTATATCAAGAAGTTGGTGTTATTGTGTAATTTATGCTACTAGTATGTTGTGGTTTTGAGTTGACAGTAAGTGTATCCATTTACTATCAACTGTGTAGGTCTACTGATTAAGTAAATAATTATAATTCTGGGAAATTCCATCGACATGACTTTCTATGACTTATGATTGAGTGTAAATAAATGAGAATGGCTTAAATTTTGCATAATCGGCCTATAATGTTCCCACTGCTGGGACACAGACTTCCTCTGTGTGAGAGGGAGTGGACCGTAATCCACCACGTGGGCCCAGTGCGGGTTGGTAGATGACACGTTTTTGAATTTTTTGGTTCTAGGACATGCCGGTTTCCTCACGATGTTTTCTTTCACCGTTTTGAGAGCAGTGATGATTAAATAATTTACACAAAGTAAAGCGCCTGTCAGGGTTCGAACCTTTGACCTACAACTCGTAAGTCAAGTCAGCCGTTATCACGGAGCCACCACTACTCTGAGTTTTGCTTTTTATTTTCTTGTTTAAATGTAGGTACGATAGTTTTAGATTTGTAGACGTAAAAAACCTTATTTCGGCTATAAATTTATATGGTCTAATTGGTGTAGCTCATAAGTCGAAAATAAAAAAGACATAAGTAGTTTCTCTACTCTATTCAATTTTAATACTAAAATTATTACAGCGCCACTATTGCCCGGAGTAATAACATAAGTATCTGATAACAAAATAATTGTTTTAAGACAGCCTGCGAGCGAACAGAAGAGCTCTCAAAACTTGTGCAGCTTCGAATCCCTATAAATTATTTATGGCAGTTGAGCAATTTCCTTATTCCCTGATGTGCGGCGCGTCCCTAATTACGTAGGTCTGAAGTACCTCTTAGATGTCATACTCGATTGTTTTATCAACGAGAGTACAGTTTAATTCAGCCCTAATTTAATATTTTAGAGTTACATAAGAATTTAGTCGGGTAGAAGTTGGGAAGCAATTACAAAATGGCGGCTTATGATAAGAGCTATGAATATGATATCTAACAAAAAAATAAACCAGCCAAGTGCGTGTCGGACCACGCACAATGAAGGGTTCCGTAGTTGGATGAATTTATCCCAAAAACAAACTTAACTTTGTAGTTGTAAAAGATGTTCTCCCATACGGAATGTATGGGAAAACATATTTTTGCAACTGCGAAGTTAAGTTGGTCGATTATTACTCGTTAACCTGTAGAGCCTACTTAGCTGTGATAGTTTTCCTTTTAATTTCGTTATATATACTACGACTGTGATTTTTTTCACACATCCAAAATCAACCATTTAGCCGGCAGGGGGGGGACATTTGACTCTAACAAAAATTAGCACTTTAAAGCTTAATATTTCGCAAACGGATCCCTGAATCCAAAAATGGTATTGACATACTCATAAAGTATTTGAAGGACCTTTCCAATGATACCCCACACAATGAGACAGAAAATAAAATAAAAAAAACATCACCATTTTACGTGTAGGGAAGGTACCATCGAAGAAACCTATAACTAAGCAATTTGAAAACAAAATCCCGTGCACACGACCCTTTTTTTTTCGTAGGTAACCGTTACTATAGTGGCCGAGCGCTGCAAGCAGAAATAGTCCTTACGGTGTATAGGTATGGGTTTCTTCGATGGTACCTTAAAATATATTTTTTTTCATAATTTTATTTTACCACTTTGTCGGCGTAATTAATATATGTACCCATACCAAATTACAGCTTTCTAGTACTAAGGGTCTCGGAGCTAGACCGCGGACAGACAGACAGACAGACGGACACGACGAAACTATAAGGGTTCCTTGTTTACTACGGAACCCTAAAAAGGTACTTTCTAATTAACTGCATTTTGAATATACTATAGGTACGTGCGAGAATGTCGATGTGTTGAGTCGTTCGGGTCGTCAGAAGCCTGACAACCAGTCTTATCAAGGGGTATCGTGTTATCCAGTTACTAGGTTGTGGCGGTCAGATAGGCAGGCGCTGGTATTCAGCTGCATCCAGTTAGACTGGAAGCCGACCCCAACATAGGAAAAGGCTAAGTAGATTATGATGATAAAGTACGAGAATGTCTCGTATGTGTCGAGAATGTCTCGTGTCGTCGTATTATGAGACTGCTTCGTTGGCCTAGTGGTAGCAAGCGCTACTGCTGAGCACGAGGTCCTGGGTTCGATTCCCGGGTCGGGCAAAGTGTTATTGGGTTTTTCTATCAGAAATTTCTCAGTAGCAGCTCAGAGTCTGGATTTGATGGCAATAGGCTCGCTCCCTATTACATGGGACTTAAACCATAACTGGCGAAATGTGGGTGTACCTGCTACAGGGACACCTCTGCCCAACCCTTCGGGAAACAAGGCGTGATGTTATGCTTGTGTGTACGAGAATGTTTTTACAACAATAGAAACAATTTATATGTATTCTGGCAGTTTTATATCAACAAAATCGAATCTCCCCTAAACAAGTAATCAAGTCCAATAATAAAAGGCAAAAAAGGTATTGTTCAATCAATCATACTTCCCCAAATTCTGTAATATGGCGGCAGTAAAAAGGTTGTGGATTCTGTTGGCACGTTTCAGTTATCATCTTGTTTATTCGCGACCAAATGTGGGACATAATAAAACGGCAAGTGACGCGCGAAGGCTGCCATAAACGCCCGGTGCTCCCCACGGCTTCAATTTCAAGAATATTTTTCTTCATGCAACATAATCTTGAATTATGATTCGTTTATATTCGGATATTCTGTGTGCTCACCGCATACAAATAACTAAGGTCGGTTACGAATTTTAAATTGAGCAGCAAAGTTTTTTAATTTGCGTTCAGAATGGAATCGAAAGTTATCAACTTTAAGGGCGGGTTTTTTTACTTCCTATAAGCGAAGAAGGATCAATACAACCCATGTATTTTGTCCTTGCCGTTTTAACCAAATAGTTTCGGAACGAAAATAATGTTTTGTGAGGTTTGTTTAATAAATAGCGGTCACTGCAGGCCATAACAAAGCATAATTGAGGACCGACCCAAGAAATCTAACTAATTATAAATTCATTGTCAGAAAACAACTACAGACGGCAGCAGAATAGTTGAACACAAGTGAATAGTTGGCGATATTTCGGTCGGAATGGTCAATATTAATTACAAAGTGAGCCAACAGGGCCCAGCGGTCGCCGCGCTCCTACAAATTTATTCAGCTAAATTAAATGACACTAAGTAAATAGGGAGTGCAAATTGGTAGCAGTCTATTGTGGGACAAGTGCCACTGCGACCGGTTGCCGACTTAGTTTTCGGTAGTAAGTCAACTCGAGAGCGGTATTACTTCATTTGCAACTTTATGGTACCGCATTTCCTTGCGCGAGACCAAGGGTTCCGCTTCCCTGCTTGGTTTATGAAAAAAAAAAAAAACTCGGAGGCAGTTTCCTTAAAATTATGATCCCGTCACCATTTTTTTGTTCCTGAAGTGGTGAGGGGAAAATAGGTGTTTGTGTACTGCCCTTGTTATGTTTTCGTCAAATAAAACGATGACAGTAGGTACATTTAATTTGTGATGTTATTTTAAATTTACGTTGGCTGTCAGTGGGTTATTTTCAATTCGCTTTGTTTTATCCTACTGCTGAGATATTATTGTGTATTTTTTTATAAAATTATGTGTATCATGTAGACATAATTAAGACTTTTTGTTTTTTTATTAATCACCTGGATAAACTTCATTTAGTTCGCAGTAGTTTTCATCCAAATTATGTTCCATTTTAGATGTTAAGAATCTGATTTAGATAGTGCAATCCACGAAGACGCGCCCCACTCCGCTCCGCGCCGTACTAGAGTTCAGCTTACAGTACAGTAATCGCGGAGTGGGGCGCTTCGTCGTGGATTGCACTATCTATATACAACGTGTAACGTTAAATGCGCAAAACCTCAGACACCCCAACTGATTTTTAATTCAATTGACCTATTTCAGAGAGAAAAAAAATCATGAAGTAAATTGTAAAGGTTTTATGTGCTGTTTTAGTTCGTAAGATTCGTATTTACATTGAAATAAAAGCTATTATTATCCCGCGTATGAGAAAATTTAAATTGGTCGACAACAATTTGTGTTTGTTTACCTATTTTGGCGGGTTTGCGCATGTGATGGCTTGACCTATTAATAAATAGACACGGCAACGTTTTTAATGAAGTTTTTTTTTTTAAAGTTGTTCAATTGATTCTGCTCGTTATTCTGATCAAACTATTTTCTTGTTTTGCGCATTTAACGTTACATGTTGTATAGAACATTTATCTCATTATTGCTTTGTAAGCATATTAAAATTTAATAAGACCGACCCATGTCAAAAATGTCACTCGTTTCGTTATCGAAACTACGCCAAAACTAAATGGTGCGATCAATCATGAACTTCAATCATAAATAATATCTTTTATCCTTTAATAAATAACGCTTTCGCTAATACTGGAGTTAGCAACGCAATAGGTAGTCGATCATTTCAGTGATGGCGGATCCCAGGGGAGCAAGACTACTTTGTGAGTTGCTGATATCATCCCCTAGTGGTCATTCTTGGCCACTTCACTAGTAGAGAATTAATGTAGCGATCGAATAATAACTTTTTCTGATTTGACGAACACCTTTTTTGCTGTAGTGCTTATAATAATTGTAGCAAAAAGTATAAAGACAAAAGTAAGCCTGCACCCTAATTGAGTATCACACGCCCAATCATAATCTGAATAATTTTGAAGCATATTGCTAATCCATTGCTTTATATGTTAGAAAAATATGTCTGCTCAACAACGTAAATAACGCAATGAATGTTGTTGATCTGTCAAAATGAAACAGATTACTGTTTTAATTAATCTTGACATGAACTAAATACGTTAAAGTTTATTAACAGTTTACTAAAACCATGGAAAAACTTTTTAAGCCGATGTTGAAACGTTTTCTCTTAAAAAAGGGAAAATAGTGAGAGTATTTGCACTATCGATACCGCTGCGATATCCGATACGATTTAACGGTTCCGATCAGATTGTATCGCAGAGGCTCGGTTGAGGGGCCTTTTTATTGTTTTAGTTTCACGATCAGATAAATGGCCACCTTGTCCAAACTTGGCTGGTTCAAAATACCTATATTTATACATTGTATAGACACGTAAACGAAATTGGTATCACTTCATTCAATTTTGCAGTTGCCGCGCTTAAGAGTGGCCAACCCGTCATATTTTTCATACAAACGCTCGTACGTGATTATGGCGTTGTAACACATCTTTCTTTAATTTTTTTAAACTAATGGGTATCTTGTGCACTATATCTAGGTTTCTATGAAATCAAAAAATAAAAATTTGGCGAAACAAATTCAATATAAGCCTCCAAAAATCTGCTTTTTTGCACAAATTTTACCTCAACTTTGACCGTTCATAATGTACTTATAAATTGTAAAAGTAAAGAAAACATCTTTATAGAAACCTCGCCCATGTAATGGAGATTCTAAATTACAAAAAAATATTTTACAAACTTGTAAGGCGTATTCAAAAACACGTATTTCCTGAAACCAGTTATTTTTCGTACAATGTTATCGCGTTCTCACTTGCTTGTTAGCGGTTCTCACTTGCGCTGGATGAAACAACAAGCTTTTCGACCATGCTCGCGTTGACGATAGACCGATCGGGAAGGGCCCCCTTAAGGATCGTTATCAGGAAATCATGTTATGGATTTTGGATAAGTTTATATTGAAAACTTAAAGTAATAGCCACAAAAAAAAAAGTCTGGCTAGCTCAAGAGTTTCACCAGTCATTGAAAAAATCAGATTGAGGATAAACCTTATAGATCATTGTTAAAAAAAATCATATCACTAAAATCGTTCAAAACGCACTGTCATATTTTAATAACTTTGGCGTAAATAAGAAGTCACCTAATTAATAACAATAATACATTTTAAAAAAAGTGGTGGCACTCCGGGAGTGCCGAAAGAAGTAAAAATTTGAATAAGATCGCCTTGGTGGTAAAAAAATATTTGCATAGAATATTGATCCGTAACGTTATATAAATAAAGAGCACAATCGAGTTTACAAAAATTAGGTGTCGTTACAGTGTCGCGAAATCAATTGTTTAGTCCCATCTCAAAAATGCCCAACGCGCCTAAAGAAGTTTTCACTTCAATAAACCCTTTTGACGTATGAAGCCTCGTGCAGACCATCGTGATGCGACGGCGTGACGCGACACCCGTAAGTAACTATTCTACCGTGGAGTTTTCTTAGAAATTGTTTTGTTAGAGTCGCATCGCGCTGTCGCGTTGCACCAGTCTGCACGAGGCTTGACACGATGACACCACTCTGTGGTATATAGAACGGGATAAGTGCGTGTGTGACAGAAATGAAACTTAAATATAACTTAATATAAGAAATAAAAGGATTTGTGAAATAATAGCTTTAATTGATGTTTATCTTTTCAGGTAAGATTTGTAGTTATAAGGTTTAAAATAATGTTAAAAAGTGGGGTAATCTTCATGGTTGGCCTCCATAGCTGCCATCATGGGAGATCGAAGGGTTCTTTATATTGGACTTATTGTCACTCTACTGTAAAAAAAAACTTTTTACAAAAAAAAACAACCGACTTCTAAAAAAACACTACAAAGTAAAAAATAACTTAATTTCGGAAGTCGGTGTCTTTGGTTTTGAATTTTCGTTTTTTGCCACCGACTTCCGAAATTAAGTTATTTTTGACTTTGTAGTGTTTTTTTGGAAGTCGGTTGTTTTTTTTTTGTAAAAAGTTTTTATTTTTCACTTTTTAGTTGTGGTACCTACCCCACACAAATTCGAATACCACTACCTGCTATGTAAATAACAGTGACAGGAAGTTATCATATCATCTACATACTAAGTGGGGAAAAAATACGTATAATTGAAGCTAACTCAAAAACAACCCAAGCAAAGTTTATAAAATTTAAATGGGACTCTGAAGTATGATGTACCAAACAAAAAAAGAATCATCAAAATCTATTCATAATTGGCGGAGTAATCGCGTAACAAACATACAAAAAAAAAAAACATACCTACAGACGAATTGAGAACCTCCTTCTTTTGGAAGTCGGTTAAAAATGAAATGGCTCTAGTGGTATAGCGGTTGAGTGATTGGCTCAGTGGAATACATTTGAATAGAGCAAATATTTGAATTGCCTACTGTTAACGAAAGTGTATTTGTAAAAAAACAAACGAGAGAAGCCTACAGTAGTCGCATATGATGTGTAACATCTGACATCTTGGCTGACAGTACCAACCTCTCGGAAAATGGGTTGGTACCATCTGACGACCAACTCTAGCACCGCGCGCGCTAAATGGTCAAATCAAACAGCGCGCGTTTCCCCAGCTTCCTGTTATACACTTCCGTCCCTTTTCACGAAATCACTCCCATAGATTGCAGGAAAGTAAGAGGAAAGATGTAACATCAAAACAGTGAAAATCCAAGACATTTCCTCATCTAAAACAGGCCCAAACTAAAACAAACTTTTAGATAATAGACATGAATACTTAATTTCATTCATACATATTAAGATGAGCTAATTTAGAAATGCTTCCAAGTGGGTCTCAAGTATAATACAACGTTGAAATGGCTTCCAAATTACAGCGTTGGATAAATTTCATGACCTTTCTGTTATGTCTCGCTCTTGAGTCTTAGCTCTCTGCCAACATAAAGACTAAAGCAGAAAGTATACCTTCTTTTTAAAGGTTTTTCTACCCTTGGGCAATTTTCTGTAGGAAAACGTTTGAGAATGACATTGTGCTCAGTAGGTAAACCATGCAAATCAACACTTGTATGCTTTAGTAAACACGCTACAACTGTTGAACAGGGTGCATTTTACAGTTTACATTTTTGCATTCGATTTGTGGCGGATCCAATCTCTCAAAAATTATTGAGATAAACGCAGCACGATGTAAACTTGCTTTATTCGCTTTCACGAAACAGCAAACACTGAAAGCGAAAGTGAATGTTGTTGAAATTAATCTACTGTTATTCCTGCCCAGTGTCTTCATCTCAGATTCTGCAGAGAACAATTATGACATCTGATACGGCTTGAACTTCTTACAAGTCTTTAGCGCGAGAGGGACGTAAGTGCCAGCTATTTAGATAATTACTTTATAGATTTAGTTCAAGCTCTTTTATTTTATTGCTCTCTTGTTTTAAATGGAATTAGTGTTAGGTACTTACCTGATTTTTTAATGAATACTCAAATACCTTTATCTAAATTAGTTAGGTTAAAGAAGTAACAACGGTTTTTAATAATATATATTATTAATTAATCTGTTCCCTAATTACGTAAATTATTTTCGTAAACGATTATGACTAATTTGTTTCATTTTGACAGTTCAACAACATTCAGTGCGTTATTTACGTTGTTGAGCAGATTTATTTTCCAACTTATGAAGCAATGGATTAGGTAGCAATCTGTTTAAAATCGAAACATATTGTGATTGATCGTGTATTAGGTTTTCCTTAATGCTAATCGTCAAAAATAAAGAAGGACGCCCTCAGGCTAGGTGGAATGATGATCTTTGCAGGATGGCTTATAGCAGCTGAATTTTGCCGAAAATTGAGTTGAATGGCGTGAATAGAAGAGGCTTATGTCCAGCAATGGACTGCTGTAGGCTGATGAGGATAACCTAATGTGTTTTCCAATTATGAAGATCAGCCCCTTAAACCTTCCTCAGGGCCTTAAGTTATTCGCATACATGTAAATAATTCACTAGGTTACTCATAACACGCTGCTTAACCCACAACAATCCCTTAATATAACTTCGGGCAGGCACAAATCATGACATGCAAATAGTTACGAAAGACATTATTTAGAAATTTCCAAATAGACTTAAATAGTAGAGACTATAGTTAGTGTGTCAGATAGGACTAGCATCTGCCTCCAATATATTATAACATTTATTAACAAAGTTATATGAGGGTTCGTGTTTGTCGTAAAATTTAATAGAAACAGCCCCACGTGAATTTATGTGAAGCAAAATGTGGGTCGATCGGGATGCCAGTACTAATTCTGTAGTAGCTCGACAATTTGGGAGTAACGAAAATATTTATGATGGGTTTCCATTTCAGCGGACGGGTTTTAAAAACAGAATCAATTTGGGGAAAAAATGTAGCGATTTTTATTCAATCTTGTTAGGCTTATGGCTATTGTTAAAAATTGCGGAGGCCATTAAAAAAGCATCTGGTGTTACCAATTTAGAAAAAGAAAGCATACCTACTGAGAGACAAATAAAGCGCTCATGCAGCCTCGCACAAAATACGGAACGTGAACTACATTGAGGCGGGAAATTGTATGTAAATGCATGGAAATCATGCGCATGTAATTTTTCGCTCTACTTCGCAAGTCATTCAAGGTCGAACAATAAAAAGATATGGCATTATTATGATTTGCCTGTTTCACACAGGGCGAAAGTGACACGTGAACATCTAAATACAGGGAAAAAAATTAACCTGTGCGTAAACTTAAATACGTGACTTTACTTATCATAATATTGACGAGTTATGCGAGCATAAATGTAGGGAACAGCTGATTTTTTTTCGTGATTTCAGGTTTATTCCCTTAGTAAAAGTTGTTCATAATGATGAGTAAAGTCACCTGTTTAAGTTTGCGCACTGGTTAAAAAAAATCCTGTATAATCGTATAGCTGAAATAATTCTGCTATGAAGGTTATAACGCTGTTTCGTTGTTTCATTGTTTTAATAAACACTATAAAGGCAGGATTTTTCAAAATAAATTTCAAGATATTTAAAGCAATATAGGTAAAGCACTTAAGTGAGAAAGTACTTAATTTATTTTCAGTAATATCTTACCTATTATAATTTAAGGCAGTAGTCCACCGTCATCTTAAGTCGAACCCAGTGACTCGGCGGATACAATTTGTAAAAGTGACAATTCATCTTTGTAAGTGCTTGTTGCTCCGATACTTGCGCGGATGAAATATGCAAAAACTACCACTTATTCATATTGCAGATTGCTTACTGCTGTTCGCTTTTTTATTGTTCCCCTTTGCTGAGGTTGTGTTTTAAGGAAAATAATGTTGTTTTTCCTTTTTTTTATGTGTGTCTCTTTTATTGAGGAGTGATAAGTTGATTGTGTTTGAGGCTGTTTTGTTATTTGTTTACTTCGGAGATGTCAAATGTTTTGCATAATTTATTGGTGTCTGGTCAGATAATTTTACCAAAATAATATTAAGATTCAAAACAAAAAGGGATGCATAAAAATAGCAGTCAGACAAGAAAAAGAACAAAAAGAAAAAAAAAACAAAAGCGCTTCTTCGAATTCTTAATTCGAATTCACCCTTAATCTAAAATTCTCCAAAAAGGTTGAAGCTCGCCTCAAGGGTGACGTTACAAAAAAAGTATGACAACACGGAATCTCTGGAACTCATAACCTCCACTCAGCGTAATTAAAAGAGTAACAATTTCAAAATATCCTTCCCAGAGCGGCTTCCTGTTATAAAGTACCTATATTTTAAATAAGGCAGAAGTTATAGAATGTCGAAAAGTTTGTTCAAAGCACAAAGGTATAATGAACTTGTTTACCATATGTTAATTAAATACTCTCTAAGGGATTGGCTAATGGAATTCCCGAATATTTACCTACAAGGGTTCGCGGTGATGGAACACGTTGTTATCAAACTTGCCACCTATTTTAGCTTACTGTAACTTTACTTGACAGCAAACTATCACACGGTGTGTGTCCACTTTAGTGATGTTCACAAATTCGATAAACCGAAATTAATTTCATTCTTGCTGTGACATTTTATGGATAATACCTAATGCTGTTAGCCCAATAAATATTTAAGTCGTAGGCTCAGACCAAATAAAAAACCAAGACAGCGCTGTCATCAGTGACGTGAGGCCGGTTTCGTAAACATTTGTGCACTTAGTGAGGTGTAGTTTGATTGTAAATGGTTGTAAATTCGTGAGTGTGAGTGTGTATGCACAGAGCGGGGGTGTAGTTTTGGCATGCTTCACTGTATATTGTTCGCAGCGCTATGTCTTGGTTTTTTATTTGGTCTGAGGTCGTAGGTCTGTCTTTCAAGCTCATTTAAAAATTTGAATTCTTGTATTATCTTTATTGGGCTTTTTGTAATTTAATCAACGTTAATTTATAATTGGGGTATTGAAAACTAAAACAGTCAAGGGCCTCAGGATTTAACTTAATCAATAAAGTGGCCTTAGTCTTAAAAAAATTATTGAGTAACTGATTTAAATAGTTTCACTAAAGTTAGGCATTAATTGACTAAGTCCTCTGTCGAAGTATAGTATCTTCGTACTTACCTAACTAAAACCATAATTAAATAAAAACTACGTAATCGAAATGCACAACGGCAAGATCTTTACAATTTACGGCTCAATAATAGAAGAGAAATTTTCATCGTTCGCTAAGGAGATCTTATTCAATTAGGCGCCATCGGGGTTCGTTTGCATGAGTTTGCATTTTTAAGCAAAATCGAGACACTTCTCAAGTGAATTTTGACAAGTTGATGTCCTGCAATAGCGACCCCCCCCACAGCCCCTTCGGGGCTAATGGGGGCTGGGGGCCGGCAACGAACTAGATAATTTGAATTTGGATGCTAGTAAATTATGTTAGCTTTGATCTTCAACAAAAATAAAGAGCAAAAGAACGGCATTGAATAAATATTTGGAGATGTGTTCAAATATGCTTAGCTTGTGTTGATGCAAACGTTTTTTTGTTATTATTATTGGCTTATTACAATATTTGAACGCGTAGTGTAAACAGAAAAACATTTTTATTAATCTATTCGATCTTTTATAGACCTAAATGTATAACAGAACTATAGTAGTAGGATTTTGTAGAAGAGTTAAGTAATCATTATGAGAAATAAAAAAAAGTTTATGAACACTCCTTGTATTTTATTTTGTAGGTACACCACTACCCACAACTTTTTTTTAAAAATGTTTGTTACCTGAGAACTTCGTCATTTATAAATAGATTTGATAAAAAAAAAAAACAATATTTGAAAGGATATAATTATTTCCAGATTGGTCTCATATAAATTAGCTCAAGTTCTAATGATTGATTTTTGAGTTAGCTTCAATAATACGTATTTTTACCCGACTACGGCAAAGCCAAAAGGAAGGGTTATGATTTTTTTCATGTATGTTGCAGATGTTATAATAATTTCCTTCGCTGTTATTTACATTGCAAGTAGTGGTATGAATACATACGAATTTATGTACAAAGTCAAAAATAACGTTAATTTTAAAATTATTTTTCACTTTGTAGTGATTTTTTTTGGAAGTCGTTTTAAAGATATCCTAACATTATTACCTAAAGATACAATACGTAAACCGAAAGAGAACCAATCAACACTCTTACAACTAACTATACCTATATGTAATTTCAAATTATTCAAAACTTGCGCTCTATTTTCCAAGTCTATAAATTCTTGTATCGGATTTCGCAATATTAATTGAAAGCAAATCTCCGACGTAGATTTACAGTATCTATAATATCGAAACAAATAAATAATTTCTCCTAGCTTTGCTTAATATTCGAGATACTACGTGAATATTGGTTTTGTAAATGAACAGCAGTTTTGTGTTCCAACAAGACTTATTTTATTTAACTGTGTGTCTACTGAATTATCGCTGCCACTAAATTATGTTTGCGAATCGAGATTTTATCTATTTGAACATTATTTTAGTTTTTATTAGGTAAAAAATTGAATTACTGCATTTATTTACAACTACAACTAAATAATTTAGATACGTAAATAAACTTATTAATAATTGTTTTATATTGCTTTACGGTTTTCCCTTTTTTAGTTTCATCTAGGTTGGTAAGATCGAAAGTTTTGCACTAATAATATTTTTTTGACACAATAATGCAAACTATTATCGTTTTTCAAAGTTAAAATTTCCAAAATAATCAACTTATATTAGAAAGCAATCATCTGATAATACAATGAAAACAATATGGACGGGCAACGCAATCTATGCACATGAGCTGTGAAACTCAATTTTCTTCATTTTCTTTCTCTATGGCATGGAAACCGTAACATCTACATAAACTAGTGATGTACAACACTAGCAAGATTTAAATGAGTCGATAACAAATGACGGAGCGATGTCCAAGCGCGCTGCTTCCAGCCAGTTTCGAATGCAAAACTCGATATTTGAAATTCAAAATAACCGACGAAGCATTTCGGGTTCCGAGTCGTGGAATACCGCTCATGATTCTTCGCGTAAAATAAAATATCTGGAACGTTGTAGCGAAGTCTGAATGCCAATTTTGTTGACTGTAATTCAAATTTTTATGCGAAACCAAATGCAGGATAATGTATTTTACACATCTGGGTGCTCAGTTGCAGCTGAGTGTCCAACTGAGTATGAGAGAGAGAGGTTTGTTCAATATTTTGCATGTTTTTAGAAGTAGGTAACCGAGAGAATTAAGATATGTAGGCGCTAGGATAGTTCTTCGTAAATGACTATCGACGTGTTTGTAATTCAAATGATCACAAGGATTATTACCATGCGTTTATTTTCCCAAATAAAATAATATAGGTACAAAATATTTTGAGACGTGGAATTACGTCGTTGAATCTCGTGTTCTTTAAATCTTACTTCTGGTAATGGATGCTTAACTACCTACATAATAAATTCTGCATTTTTTATATATTTATAATAATTCTGCATTAGCTAATTAATACACGCTGATATTTTAAAACCTAGACCATTTATTTCACTTATATATTTAATTGTACCTAATAAAATAATTGTTATTTGTTCTGTAAATTGGTTTCAACCATCAATTAGAATAGTGTTGGTTAATCTAATCTCACTTGCTTAATCTGTCATTAGGCTAAGTAAACACTTAGATGAGTTTACAGTAGGTAGGTATATAGGTATGTACACACGGCTACACATCAAGCTATACATTTCCAGTATAAGCTGACCTGGCATTGTACAGAAATCCTATGCAATGCGAGATCAGCATAAACTGGAAATGTATAGCTTGATGTGTAGCCGTGTGTACCAAAATGTGTCATTGTGTAGGAGTTTTAGAACTAAACAATAATATAGTTTTTGTTAAAAACGAGGTTTTTGTTTACTAAAATACTTCTATAAGTAATAGGTAATTTAAAATAATGTTGTTGCTGAGACAGTCACAAAAATACATTTTTAAATAGCCTAGCCAGTAGGTATGTACATATTTTTGCTAAAATCTAACCGTGTGAAGAGATATTATAGGCTCTGAATAAGTGAAACAAAAATATTGCACGAATACTTATAAATGACGCTGTGTTGCGCAACTGTTGCATGCCACTGTATGTTATAATGAAATTGCTTACTTATATAATTTATATCTTAACTACTCACCGATGTCACTAGCATTTAAAAAGTCAGCAAGCAACTCAGGTTCATGACAAGCTATCGCGAGGCGGTTATCGTGGAATCGCGCCGAGTCGCCGGGCCCTGCCTCGCGCAACTGTAGCGCCACTGAGCCCTCGCCGCCGACCGAGGCGCTGTACATCACTACTGCGCGCGGCGCGAACGTCGGCAGCGGCAGCCGCGTTGTTTGTACCTGTGGAAGGACACCTTTATAAGTTTTTTTGTATTTTTTACTATAGGGTGATGTTATCAGCTCCAAAATAAGATCTTGACAATCTTCATGACAATTAAATAATTGGGAACTTATTTCGAATTTAAAAGAAATTGTTGGTAATATTGAGTTCAATGTTAAAGTGGCTACGAATATGTTTACTTAGTACGAATCCATAATCACTCTTTTACCGATTTATTTTTAGGTCAAGATAAAAATGTTTTCGATAAGTTCAGACGATAGAGTCGTTCTGAATAATTTTCCGGTACCTACCTACATAATTTATAGCTTGCTTAATCGGTGGAGGAAAATATCTTCAGCTAACCCAAAGGTTAATAATGCGTTACTATATTATGTCCTAGGGATGATCTTAAAGTTTAGTTTTATTTATTGCTATTTAGATAATGGACCGTTTTACAATTTAGTTTTTATTTATGTGCCTTGCAGGTCACATCTTAGAAACCTCCTTAGGTCCCCTCCCCACTCCACTGATTTCTACTCCTACTCCTTCACTGTGCACGCGGTGAGGTTGTGGAATTCACTTTCGCTTGACATTAGGGACTGCCAAACTGTTGCAGTATTTAAAAGAAGAATGAAAGAACACTACCTTTCCAGTTCGTTATAGTTGCGTAGGTATTTTTTTTGTATTTTATCTATATATTTTTGTTACATTATATTAGTGTTATTTATTTTAGAAGTATGTATGTTTGTATGTATGTAAGTAAGTATATTTTCATATTATTACTTTTATTTCATAATGTGTTTTTTTTTTGATTTAATGTATTTTATTTTCTCTCTACTCTTACACACGGTGTCTACATCTCTTTTTATCCTCTGTCCTATCGCAGGTATGCTGGAAGAGATTTCATTAGAAATAAGCATCACCTTTGTACGTATTTTTCTGTTCCTTTTGTCTTGTCTGTGTATTATTTGTGTGTACATAAATGGTTAAATAAAATAAAAATATAAATACTGTAGACTTTACTTATTTAAAACCCATAAATCCATTTAAAAAACAAAAAACCCATGAACCCGTATACCTGAAACTATTGCAGTAAAACAGATCACATTCCTCTCACACAACACAAGAGAATTACTTTAAAACCGTTGAGACGCATTTGACAGATATATCATACGTGTAGCGGATAAACCATTTGCCGTATATCATGATATATTTATTACACGGTAGCAAGACTCGTGTAATTTCGCACGTCGTTCGAATACATCAAAAGCATATCCATCATAATCTAAAACACATAATTATGAGCCGTGGGAGGCGCCCTTTAGTTCAGAAATGTACAACTTGTAATGGTTTGTTCATGTCGCGAGTGGTGAGCAGTAGTTTAAATTGAGTTGTACTTGTTACCGTATTTCGCTTAAGATTTGGTTTCCTAAGAAAAAACGGTAAACGGTCACAAAATAACGGTTGTCCAAAACTGCTCTTCTAGAAAACCGTAGCTTTAGACTTGGTTTCTTGCTTTGACGATTTGCTTTGACGAAAATGTTATTGTCCAGCTTAGTTTCCTGAGATACTATGAAATACAGGGTAGTAAAATTCCCGGGAATATTTTTAAGCTTAAAGTATTACGAGATGTTTTGCCAATATTGTTGACAAGAAAGTTGACTCGGTTATAAAAGTGACAAGGTCAAGTTTTCTTTTGAGATTGAAGCCCAATGACGAGAACCCAGTAGTTAATTGCGTAACCTATTTTCGTAAACGATTGATAACGATTTGTTTCATTTTGACAGTTTAACAACATTCATTGCGTTATTTACGTTGTAGAGCAGATTATTTTTCAGCTTATGAAGCAATGGATAGCAATCTGTTTCGAATTGAAACAAATTGTGATTGATCGTGTATTACTCAATTAGGGTACAGGACTACTTCGCAGCTTTACTTTACGGGACGACCCTAGACAAAATAGTTCTGCGACACATGTCCATAGGTTGCGAAATCAACCAGTGACCAACGACTCTATGTGAAGTTGCAGCAAAACTTACGCCTGACAGTCATTAGCAGTTGCCTAGAACTAGATTTATTTATTGTCTAAATTATTTTGCTTGCCAGTGTTGGTCCGTGGATAAGTGACCATTTCTATATACCGAGACTCCTCCGTGCCTCGGAAAGCACGTTAAGTCGTTGGTCCAGCTGTCATCCGTGGATCTTTGACAGTCGTTACGGGTCGTCAGAACCCCGAAAATCTGACAACCAGTCTTACCTAGTTACTAGGTTGTGGAGGTCAGATAGGCAGTCGCTCCATGTAAAATACTGGTATTCAGCTACATCGTTTAGACTAGAAGCCGACCCCAACATAGTTGGGAAAAGGCTAGGCAGATTGATTTTATTGTCTAAATTATCTAGTCTGTACCAAGTCCTCACGTAAATCATTCAAACTTACGCAAAAATACAACCTGTTTTGTTCCAACTTCGACTACTAACCTCGCCTCTTACGTGGCGGGCGACAATAAATAGTAGCTGGCGAGTAATTATCGGCGCGCATTGTTCATTGCCGGCGCGTAACGACAGCCGAGATTATAATGCGATTAAACCGGAGGGCGCGCCGTAATGAAATAATACAGCTTAATACTACCGCTGTCAATAAATTGAGTTTTTGTTTCGTGTGAAACCGGCGCTTTTGTGGACAAAAAGAATTGTTAAATATTGATGATAGATTTAATCATTAATATTTATTTTCGATTTCACAGTACAATTGAACATATACATTAAAGTTACAAAGGATATCCGGCCTATCCGGCTATTTTGTTACTATCCGGCGCACGGCCGGATTGTCATCTAATGCTGGATATCCGGCTAGCCGGATACTTGGTCTAATTTTCGTAATAAAATGTAAATAATGCTACTAATTTCCGAAACCAACTATTTAATTTAAAAAAAATATATATTTTTGGTCTGTAAGCACTTGTGGTAGCTAATTATAATCAATATTTGAAATCTACTAAAGGCAATTTTTGATGGTGCGGTTGATCGTGCGAGCAGGATTTAATACGCAAAATGACGTTCGCTTCGGCCCGATTTCCGGCTATCCGGCTTCGGCAGTCGCCAGTTATCTGGTATCCGGTATCCGGCCAAATCACTATCCGTTGCAACTTTAATATCAATGGCAAATACAATAGGCAAATGCATGGAAATACAATTGCAGAGGACGTCACTAATTCTTCAAATGATAATTTTAATTTCTAGAACTCAAACACATCTACTTAGTTACATTTTAAACACAAAATAAATCAAAGTAGCGACAATATTGACTTCAGTTTGTGTCGGGACAGTTAAATTAATAACAAAAGCAGCTACTAATAACAATTAGGTATCACTCCTAACACTGATAGTACAAGGTATTCACAGGGAGAAAGTTTTAGGTTAAAGTGTAACGTTCAATGGAACTCGCTTCCTCTTGATACCAGGACGGTCCCCAGTCGATATGCGGAAATTGCAGATTTTTTCAAAATAAATAGAGTAGAGTCATCTCAACACCTCTCTCCCTTGAATTTGTATATATGAATATTAAATGTATATATGTGTATTATAAGTTATAACCTATTTATGTACTGTTGTTCCAACATTTTATTTCTAATGATATATTTTGAATACATTTTTTTCTTTGTTCCTCTCAAACAGAGCCCCTGCCATCTAATCTCTTCACCACCCTTGGTTGACTGGTAGAGAATGCCTATGGCATTAACTCCGCCTTTGTACGTTTTTGTGTGTGAGAAGTTTAAATAAATAAATAAAACATTACAAACAAAGTGTATTGCATAATTAGCCTATAATGTTCCCACTGCTGGGACACAGGCCTCCTCTCTGTGAGAAAGAGTAAATCGACCACGCGGGCCCAGTGCGGGTTGGTAGATGTCACATGTCTTCGAATTTTCGGTTCTAGGACATGCCGGTTTCCTCACGATGTTTTCCTTCACCGTTTTGAGAGTAGTGGTGATAAAATTATTTACACAAAGAAAAGCGCCACTTACCACTAGGCTACCACTGCTCTCAAAAGTTTTAGGTTAAAGTGTAAAACATTACAAACTGTCAAACAAAGTGTATTACAATATAATAATTTCCAGTTTTGCGAAATAAACTGATGCAAATAACTTTGATAGTTCAAATAGCTTTGCTAAAGTTTAATTGCAGTGAGAGGACGGTTGGTGGATTTCAATTTCAGTATCAATTTGACTAGCAAGACTGTCTGGTTCGCTTGCACTACGCAGATTCAGTCGTGTTTCCTTCATTTACTTACCGCGATGAAAATTGTAATTTGTATGTATAGTGTGGTGTAGGTAGTTGTGTAGTAGTTATACACTCTAATTGTTTATGCACTCAAACTAAGCATAAATGGATTTAAATGGACAGATTTAAAGTCTTCAGCGGGTCTAAGACGGCCACATTAAGCGATTCCTCTAAAAGCAATTCATTTTATGAATTCCCAGCCATTCCTCTATGGTGACACATATTTTAGCTGAATCATATTCAATTCAATTCATATCAGAATCATATTTGGTGTAAATATTGCCGCATGAAAAAATGAAGACCTTAATTTTACCGGATAATTTTTCTTTACAGTTTTTATTAAACAAATGAGATTTTTATTTTTAACCGACTTCCAAAAAGGAGGAGGTTATATGTTCGACGCGTATGTTTGTTTTTTTTTTTTTTTTTTTTTTTTTTTTTTTATGTATGTCCACCGATTTCTCCGTCATTTGTGGACCGATTTTGAAAATTCTTTTTTTGTTTGAAAGGGTATGCTCCCAAATTGGTCCCATATAAATTTTATTAACTTTGCTTGGGTAGTTTTTGAGTTAGCTACAAAATACGTATTTTTTTTCCCACTTAGTATGTAGATGATATGATAAGTTCCTGACACTGGTAGTAGGTAGTGGTATTCGAATGTGTGTGGGGTAGGTACCACAACTAAAAAGTGAAAAATAAAAACTTTTTACAAAAAAAAACTACCGACTTCCAAAAAAAACACTACAAAGTGAAAAATAACTTTAATTTCGGAAGTCGGTGGCAAAAAACGAAAACACAAAACCCAAGACACCGACTTCCGAAATTAAAGTTATTTTTCACTTTGTAGTGTTTTTTTTGGAAGTCGGTAGTTTTTTTTTGTAAAAAGTTTTTTTTATTTCTACAGTTTAAATGTTATTTCATTATAATACAAAACTGTCAAACAGATAAATTGAGTAATATGATTTGAACGCAGATAATATTATGAATTGTCTGTTTGTGACAGTCTGTGTGTTTCTTATTATTTTCATATTATGATTCTGCCAAAGCGGCTGTTTTAGGCCCCCAGTTGTTCTCACTTTACCTAAGATCTCTGATGGGACACTCAACGTTGAGTTCATAAGTAGCTATGCTTACAGGCATAGAACATATTTTTTATACAAATGTCGATGCCGAAACGACAACAAAGGCAGCGATTTCTATGTAAAATCCTCGATCCATCGTTGAATGTTTCACATCTTTGTAGACTGTAGCTCGTAAGCTTTGGATAGTTAGAAGAATATTCTGTATGCAGACTTCAATTTCAAGCTGATGCTGCTGCTTGGTCAAGATTTTTTGCTTGCATGCAAATAGTGATGATGACAAAAAAAAAATTGTCCGTCATGATGAAAGATTGGACACGCATTTTTTCTTAATTTACGTTATCAAAAGATTACGGCGATACATTGAGTTGTAATGTGCCATGACGTCACAAGCATGTATATTTTATGCTTACTTGTGACGTAGTGACCCCCACTTTAATGCGTTTTAAATATGTAATTTTATATTAATATGATAAAGCAAAATACAATTTCTTTTTTTTGACCCTGGTATCATCCTATTCTTCTCTTGCTTCGTTAAACCGACCACAGACAAAATTTAAAAAAAAAAAACCAGAACACGCTGTCTTTTTCAAAACAGAATCTATACCTTGTTTTTCCTACTGTATCTGATCTATTTCAAAAGGTTTAGATAATATTGAAGCTATTTACTTAATGTAGTTAGCCAACACTGTCCCACTGTGAGATAAAGGCTTCCCTCGCTTAACTAGGTATATAACTTAAGTTAAACTCGTATTAAATACTTTATGTTGCGGACCTCCTTTAAGCTCAGGGGGCCGCGAGCTAAACCCGGCGGGTCGCAAGTGAGTATAGCTTGCCAAGTATTTAAGTACTTATTAAATTCTCACTTTGTACTATCCCGAGTTGGATTCGTGTTTAAAAGTAATGTAAAGCGATGCATTGCAGTATCATTAATTTTATGATTATGAGTTGTAACTTGGAGTTGCATCTATAAAGAAGATTTATTTTCCAAGTGTGGGCTATGCCGATTTTGTTTTGTTTTGTCAGCCGGGAAATAGATCTCTCAAAAGCACTGTTTTAATATAATCTAATACAGGAATGAAGAAGTAAAAGAATATTGGCCTCTAATTCTCAGTATACGTTTTAGACATACATAATTATATGAAAATGTAAAACCATGAACTCAAACAAGGCCACATTAATAACAACTAAAGGCTCTTCCACTAAGAAGCATCATGTAGTTAAGTACCCACCTACACAACCGCAGAAACGTTGTGAAAATTGATACAACACGCCATAAATTCGAGATGAAGGGGCCCTAACATAATTACGAGACATTGTAGGGCCCCGGGGCCCCAGGAGCCCCAGGTATGGCCCTGATTACGTTCGCGATTGTGTCCCATTACACGGTAATGACGCCCTAAATATGTTATGCGAGTTGCAATATCTGTTATTAAAATGTTATGAACATGTTTTATAGGTTTAATTAAGACATGACGGTTTTTTGGATTTTAATTACTGGAAGGAATTAAATTGGATGAAGATAAGAAAAGGGTTTAAGCAGGAAGTGACTTGCGAGTAATTAAATTTGAATGAAAACGGCTGGATGTAGGTAAAAATGGCTTTATTAAATTGTGAGTGTTCTTTCTAATAAACTGGAGTTTTGAAAACTTACAGAATCTGTAAACTAATATCACACCTGTATCCCCTGAAGGGCTAGGTAGAGGTGTACCTATTGTACACCCACGTTTTGCCAGTTATGTTTAAGTCCCATGTAATAGGGGGCGAGGCTATTACCATCAAACGGGCAAAAATCCTGACTCCGGGCTGCTACTGAGAAATTCCAGATGGAAAAACCCAATAACACTTTGCTTGACCTGGGAGTCGAACCAAGGACCTCATGTTTAGCAGTAGCCCACCAACGGCGCAGTTTAACAAACTAACTGCAATCTAACTGTTTAACGATTTGGCTACAGTTTATTGTTAGTTGAGGATAAACACTGCAGACAAACACGATGGCTATTTTAATGTCTTCATTCTGTTCCTAAAGTAATTCCCAAGAACTACGAAGAGAAATATTCTTCTATGCAACAATAACCATTGATCAACATTTTGTATAAGCATGGGCGTCGGCAGGTTTATTTTCAGGGGGGTGCATCTTCAGCTCCATAAAGCCAGCTCGATCTTTTTTGCAGTTTACCTCGGATATGTTAGGTTACCGTTTGTCCATTCATATACAAGGAGTAATTTCGTCGAATTATGCAGAAAAGCTAAAAAAAAAAAGATTTTTCCATCTCGCCTCGAATGGGATAGTTTTTAACCGACTTCCAAAAGGAGGAGAGGTTCTCAGTTCGACTGAATGTTTTTTTTTTTTTTTTTTTGTGTATTTGTTACGCGATTACTCCGCCAATTATGAATTGATTTTGACGATTCTTTTTTTGTTTGGTAGGTCATACTTCAGAGGTGGTCCCATTTAAATTTTATTAAGTTTGCTTGGGTAGTTTTTGAGTTAGCTTCAATAATACGTATTTTTTCCCACTTAGTATGTGGATGATAGTATGATAAGTTCCCGTCACTGTTATTTACATAGCAGGTAGTGGTATTCAAATTTGTGTGGGGTAGGTACCACAACTAAAAAGAGAAAAATAAAAACATTTTACTAAAAATACAACCGACTTCCAAAAAAAAAACACTACAAAGTGAAAAATAATTTCGGAAGTCGGTGGCAAAAAACGAAAATTCTAAACCAAAGACACCGACTTCCGAAATAATTTTTCACTTTGTAGTGTTTTTTTTGGAAGTCGGTTGTATTTTTAGTAAAATGTTTTTTATTTTGTCCATTCATACAGAATTTAAGATAGAGTAGGATGCACGAGCGAGTGAAGCAAGCTCGATAATGTAAGCACCCCGCCTAGGGCCGGTTCGATTTTCGGAAATAGGAGTTCAGTACTTTGTCGAGTAATGCACAGAAGCTTTAGAATTCAGTGTAACGGCTAGGGCTGCACAGGGTAGGCTGCGCAGGCTGTTAACGGATAGGTAGATAGTAAAACAGCTGGATGGATTAATAGATATAATTTAGATAGGTATAAAGTACACGGCTAGGTCGTGGGTTAGATCCTGACACTGAGTTCCGAGCACTCGCACACTTAGGATAGGAAGGAAGGGTACCGTCCTTGGTAGCACATGGTAGATGTGGGAGGCCTGTCAGCACAGGCTCGTCGCGGTAGGCTGCAGGTAGGCAGGCCTTCGTCAGCATGCCCTTGAGCCCGTACAGAGAGCCCCTAGGTTGGGGCACACAGTCCTGAGGGTCACTTCCTTCAGGAAGGCAAGCGGCAGTCCAAATGACAGAGTGTCCTTAGAGAATTAGTGTTGTGCCACGTTTTTAGTGATGTGGTTAGTTACTTACTAATTGATATTAGGCATCACTCGACTAATTATAATTGAGGCCGCTCACAACGCTACATCAGAGATTGCAAAAAGAAGAAAATTTTAGGATCTTGCTTCGAATAGGTTAAGTTCTCTAATATTATGTTAGGTGTTTTCAGATGTTTCTTTAGTTCTGAATGTTTTTACACCTACATTTTATTTTGGAGCTAGAGAGATGCAAGTGCACCCCCTTGCACACCCCTCCCAGCGTCCAAGTGTATGAGTATTTCATCACTGCACCGAAACGTAAACTAAACCTGAAATACTTCCGCACCAAATCCAAAGACGTTATACAAAGAAATTAACACGTCATTACCCTCGCCGTATAAATAGTTCACAGCTTAAGACGTCATTATGTGGTGGCTAATTAGAAATCCCATCGCGGCAGCCAGTGAGGCGCCCATTATGAACTGTTTACTGCGAGTAACGACGCTGAGGGGAATGACGACGTGCTGATTGATTGGCGATTGTTACACGATTATGACGAAGTCAAGATGGTGGTAGTTTAGAGGATGGGTAGGTTTTTTTGATCGTTCATCCGGTGCGAGCTGGCCACGTCGCATTTCTAGAGGGTTTTCGTGATAATATTATTAAATTTAAATCCAAGTTATATTTTTTTTCAGCCAAGTACTAGATCATTGTATTTTATAATTTATAGTGAACAAAAATGTTTAATCATAAAACTGCAAATAGAAAATAATTAAAAATATGTGTATTTATTGAGTAAATACCAAAATAACTGTCAAAGAATAACGTACGTACTTATAAATAGCAAGGATCTAGTACTTGGCTGAAAAAAATAGTACCTACATTAAATTAATCACGAAAAACCTCTAGAAATGCGACGTTGTCAGCCCGTGCGGGATTATGCGGGGATCGTGCGGTCCATGGCCCTTTACGGGGCACCGGTGTGGGCGCGTTCATTGAGGCTGCGACCAGCCCGCCGGTTGAACGCGTCCCAGAGGGTCATGGCCATCCGGCTGGCCCGAGGATACCGCACGGTCTCCTGCGAGGCGGCGAGCCTCCTTGCCGGATTACCGCCATGGGATCTAGAGGCAAAGGTCCTCGCGCACATCTGGGAGTGGCGCGAGGAGGCGAAACGCCGGGGCTTAACTCCGATGCCGCAAGAAATCGCGGCACAGCGGACAGAGCTCCGGCGGGATCTCATGGCGTCATGGAGGGTTGCGATTGTCGCAACCCCGCGCTGGGCAAGCCACAATTGCGGCGATAAGACCCCTCTTTGAGGAGTGGCTTGAGAGGCGTCACGGCGTCCTCACCTTCCGCCTGACGCAGGTCCTCACCGGACACGGGTGCTTCGGGAGGTACCTGTTCAGGATAAGGCGGGAGGAAACACCTGGGTGTCACCATTGTGTGGATCGGCCTGAGGACACGGTGGAGCATACGGTGGAGGTCTGCCCGGCTTGGGCGGAGCAACGCCGTGTCCTCGTGGAGGCGATCGGCGGCGGTGATCTCTCGCGTCCGGCCCTGGTTCAGGCCATGGTACGGAGCGAGAGGAAATGGCAGGCCGTCACCTCCTTCTGCGAAGCGGTAATGCTCGCGAAGGAGGAGGCGGAACGCGTGAGGGAGAGGCAAATTTCGCGCCCTCACGCCCCTAACCGCCGCAGGAGGAGACGCCCGGGGCGGGAATCGCGAGCCGATTTCCGGCCACCGTAGGCGCGGGCTTGCGGACGGTGAGCAATGGGTAGCTCGCCGTCCGGTAAGGACCAAACCCGGGTCGACGGCGCGTTGTGTTCCACGCGCGCCTCAAAGAGATGTCAGCAGAATTGACGGGGTCCGTTAGGGCCAATGCCTGCCGGGGGTTCGAAGAAAACCGATGGGGACATCGTGGCCCCCGGCAACAGGGCAACCGAAGGAACACGGGTGGGTTTTAGTCAGTAAGAGTCTGACACGCCCTCCCGCTCCACCCAGAGCGGGAGAAGTTATTTGATAATTTCCCACCCAAAAAAAAAAAAAAAAAGCCCGCGCGGGATAAACGCTCTTAATGTCACTGATTTCTCTTGTATTATCAATTGTATTTTTATTACATGGGACTTAACGTACAGACGCCAGCACATCAACCTACTCCAATCTGTCAAATTTTCCCAATCAACATTGAACCTTATTCTTTAGTTTTAAAGTTGAAAATTTATTAAAGAAATTTGACAGATTGTAGTAACTTGATGTGCTGGCGTCTGTACCTTTGCCCAACTTTTCGCAGAATAAAGGAATTATGTTATTTGTCGATAAAAATTTTGCTGTAAGGTTAATTTTCTGTTGTTTTTGTTAAGCGTACTCCATTCTGGTGAGTGTCGTAAATGGCTTCAGAGGTACTAAGAAATTTAAAACAGCGTCTTTTTCAGTTTGCCAAATGACCGATCATTAGTTCTATCTAGGGAAGATAGAGAAAATTGGAAGAAAAGAAAAGTAAAGTGGCCTTTGTTCTGCAATAAAAACAAATAACGATCTCAAATGTGTTCGTCAAGCGTGATGATTGTCAATATTTCTCATTCGACAGCTCAATGAACCGATCATGGGAAACAATCAAAAGTGGACGTATAAGTTCATAAGGCACAAATAAGCCCAGATAATAAAAACATGTATGTTTGGTTGCCATGGCAATAAGAAATCATTTACAAGTAATTTGTAAAGTGGGTGTTACTAGGAACGGATTTTGGCCACAATATTGGAAATAAACGGTGTCCTCAGAATTCTATTTATAGAATTCTCAGGACACCGTTTAAACCGTCTTAAAAAAAAGGAGGAGGTCGTCAATCCAGTTGTATTTTTGAAGTGAAAACTTTTTTAGGCACGTTAGGCATTTTTGAGATGGGAAAAAACAATTGAAGTCGCGACACCGTTACCGACACCTCATTTTTGTAAACGCGATTGTGCTCTTTATTTATATTACGTTACGGATCAATGTTCTATGCAAGTATTTTTACTTTAAAGGTTTCGGTTTTTTTTTTAATTGTTCTAGTTTTAACTTCTGTCGGCACTCCCGGAGTGGCACTTTTTTTTCCATCTTTGTTTCCTCAAGATTCCGACATTTATAAATCGATTTGGAAAATTCTTGTTTGTTTGAAAAGATTGGTCCAGATTGGTCCCATTGGTAATTTAATTTTTAATTATTGTTAGTTGAGGTACACACGCCACATAAATTCGTATGTATTCGTAATACTACTTGCAATGTAAATAACATCCTTCTACAATACACAATCTGAATACAATACAATCTAAAAGTCTCAAACCAAATAAAAAATCAAGACATAGCGCTGTCAACAGTGACGTGAGGCCGGTTTCGTAAACATGTGTGCACTTAGTGAGGTGTAGTTTCATTGTAAATGTGTGCGTGTGAGCGTGTATGCACAGAGCGGAGGTGTAGTTTTGGCATGCTTCACTGTATTGTTCGCAGCGTTATGTCTTGGGTTTTTATTTGGTCTGAGCTGAAAGTATATATCCTTTCAAATAAAACAAATGACGGAGTTCTGAGAAAAAAAAATACAACCGAATTGAGAACCTCCTCCTTTTTAAGTCGGTAAAAATTATATATTATCATGATCATAAACATTCATGTAGGTAAATTCAAAGGCTAGTTAGTTTAGTTATCTATTACGTTCTAGTAAGAAATCACTAATTAATTCGCGTTTATGAATGAAAATAGTTGTTAAATTGTGATGAAATTCGAACTTTTTATCACTTATTTTTTTATTTTAAACAATGCTTGGTAGTGCCTCCTCGCTTGTAATGCGAAAAAATAACAATGTTCACTTTTAAATTCGGTAAGCAAATCAAATATGTGTGAATAAAAAAAATCTAACAAAATACCATGCTGCAACCATTTAAAACAAACCAATAAATTCTAAGCAGCGTACAATCGGGGTAAACGCCATAGTTGTCGTCTATGAGAGAGCTATTTACGGGCACCGCAACTCGGTCCCGTGGGCTAACCGGCCTGCTGATTACGGCACAATTATACCCTGTTGGCCGGTAAATAAACACATAATAGTCCGGATGAGCAATTTGACCGACACCGTATTATTATATGTATTTAGATACGAAAGTTCGTTTCGTTTGATGTAATTGCGAAAGGGTTGACTTTCAGTGACGTTGTTACTTTAAATACAGGGTTAAGTGCTTGAAAATGTTTTATTGCAAAAGTAAAATGGAAGTGGGCACGTCATGTCATTAATTGAAAGACGACTTAAAAACTACTGCGGGACATGAAGAAGAACAAGTAACTACTTTGAGCTATGGAAAACCCTGGGGCAGGTCTGTGGTAAAGAGCAAAGCAATCTTTCTGATGTCTAAACCATTCAATTAAATAAATTTAAAAACTAGAAATAGCTTATAAAGACTATTTGGAATTGAAATATTGTAAAAGTTATTAGAAACTAGCTGCGTCCCGCGGTTTCACCCGCATAAGTCTCGATCCCGTAAAAATATCAGGATAAAAAGTACCTAGGCCATGGTATATCCGTGTGCAAGTTTCTTCCAAATCCGTTCAGCCGTATTAGCGTGAAAGTGTAACAAACAAATAAACAAACAAACTCGACAAAAGTTTGGACCAATCAGTGGTGCAGTCAATCAAAGCTACACCTTTGTCGCCAATATCTATGTACATATGTACGAATTTCAGCATAAGCCCAAGCCCAAGCTCCTGACATTATCTATCGCGCACTAGTTCCATAACTTACAGTATAATCCTAGTGATTAATCCCTTATAGTTTCTGTAATCTGCACTCTCATACCTACTCCCGCTTGATTCAACTTAGCAGAATTTCTAATTGGTTAACCGAGTCAATTGGCTTATCAATTATTGGCACAAATATAATTTGTTTGTACATTAATAATACTCAAAAGCGAACTATAATAGACCTGCTGAATAATAAAACTGTTAATTCACTTTCAAAGTCCAATACAATATTCAAATACGAGAATTTACGATCCGTAGAAATTCCAGAGACTTGGGAGGATCAAAATATTCGTAGTTAATAAAAGCTCTTCGACCGTACTTCAAAGAAAACAATAATAAATCCCTCATACCTCGATTTAGGTCAAGAGCGAACACTAATCTCGCTTAAGATTACGCATTCGTGTGATGATTGCCGACGACTTGGCTCATTTGTTCCCGTTACGTGTTAAGGCATGATATTACGAGAAATCGCGTGAGTGATTAACCGTGTGTATTGTGAGTAAATGGCTCGGCCGACAATGCGTGTGCTCACCCTACCTGACCTGTTTTTCTGCGTAATGACAGGACGTTTGGGGAGCTTCTTCTTATTAGACTAGATGTTAATTAATATCTTGCGTTATTGTGTTTTGCGCAAATAACGTGCCAAAATTACCTTCGCTTTCTTCAGTGAGCGTGTTTAATGTGTACATCAAGAGAAACCGGCGAGCTGAGACGAGCTTTGAGCGATGTTTGAAGGCTTCAAATTTATTTTTCAATATACAGAGACCTTTCACATAATAATTGAGCACTCTAGTTCTGATTTTGTATCGGCATGATCTACGTGAGCATTGTAAGTACATACAGCCAAATGGTGAAAATAATGGCCGTAACAGTTTGGCTGCGCGCACTTTGGATGCGTTTTCGTACGAATTTCACTCGTGCGTACACGTACGAATACGCACGAACGATCCCGACCTTCCAAGTACCTACAAAGGAGCGCGCAGACTGGGTGCACCTTAGTCGTACGTATAGTTCCGACGTTCGAAAACAATCCGAACTTGTTGGGATTGGTTCTATTTGATGGAAAAAAATGTATCCAGCGTGCGCACTCAACTCGTACGACCATGGTCGTACGTGTACGCACTAGTGAAATTCGTACGAAAACACATCCAAAGTGCGCGCGGCTTTAAAATATTAACATTACTCATTTCTCTTTATATACTGTGTCTATTTAGGCCTAAACCTATTCAAGTTCGAAAGAAAACTACAGTTTATAACCGCTGCCGATTCCCCACTTTCCTCCACTCCAAGCATAAAACCTTGACGTTTATGAGTACTAGGCATAAACTAGACAAGAGATGCGAAAAGAAATCGTCCGAATTCCCGCCTCGATATAAAATATAGGCAGAAACTGGCAGAAATTTTTATGGCCAGTAAAATTCGTGTGTTAAATTGTTAGGTATAGGTCTGACGATTCATCCCTACGGGCACCCTCATGTGTTTGACGTGCCAATCCCTGTGTGACGAGCTGAATTAAAATAAAAATGTTCAATGTTAAAAGATAGCGTTTTCGTTTTGTAGACAATTGTTGACTGGTATTGTTTGGTGTTGGTAGATTTTTTGGTTGGTTAATTTTACGTCAGTATTCTCCAAAGAGTTCGATAGTGGTAGATCTATGTAATACACAGGCTCCACGTGTGTGTTAGAAAAAAAGTGTCATTTTGCGTGCTTTTTTTAAAGTGAAAGCTTCTTTGTGCGTGTTGGGTATTTTTGAGATGGGATTTCCGCGACACTGTTACGACACCAGCTTTTGACCATTAAAAAGACATCAACGCGCGATACTTTATTTTATGCACGGTAAAATTGTTCAAGTTTTCACTTCTGTCGGCACTCCCGGAGTGCCGCTGTTTTTTTTTTATTGTCTTATTATTTTTAGAATGTGTGAATGTGTGTGTTTTTTATGTTTTATGATGTTTATTTTTGTTTTGCTTTTGGCTAATTTGTGAATTTGCATTTTATGTAATATTTTTTTGTAATGTGCGTTTATTTTGTGCAGAATAAACAATTTTTCTTTCCATTTCTTGAAAAACGCCAGCAAAAAGCAGGGACTAAAAACAATGCCTTCACGGTCGACACTAGCCTTGATGTCTACGATAGTAAAATATTAAAGTTAATATTCTTCTACAGCTCTTCAAATAACGAATTCAATTCGGTGCCAGTGGAAGGACTGCCTTTCTTTTTTTCTGCTACTTCATTCGTATGCAGCCCTTACATAACTTTGAACACCTACTCGTATTCTTGACAAGAAATTGTAAGACGACATTACACAATTACTCTATTAATATCAAAGGTTATTATTGGTTACATACCAGGGTAGGAATATCGTGTCATGTAAACAGGATTTATACTCGGATGGTAATTGCAAGTTTCAGCTTACGCGGGGCCGTAGGATAATCTGTTCTCTACACAACTTAATTACCCGACTATTACCTACATAAACGTGGGCGGGTAGGTGTACCTATAGGTATACAGTTTTTTTAAGTGAAAACTTCTTTAGGCGCGTAGGGCATTTTTGAGATGGGACTAAACAGTATCGCTAGTTCAATTGTTTTTCCCATCTCAAAAATGCCCAACGCGCCTAAAGAAGATTTTACTTTTATAAAAATCGCATAAACCTACATGGACACTTATGAAACGTCAGAAGCTAGATGCACGGTGCCAATTGGTCGTTTCCTATGGTGAAGAGCCGGCAAGAAACTCTACAGTTACCTACTCTTTTAAAAATAATTATTCCGAGTATCCCTTATCTTCTGCTGTCTCTGGACAATCCTTATGAAAAAAGTCATGTTCGTTCTGCCATCTCCTCTTGGGCCACGTTAGCGTTTGCTGCTTTTATTACATTATATTAATTTATAATTATTTTCATAATGAGTTGATAGTTAAATTACATTGCATAGCTGCAACATTTGTCAATATTCGCAATTCAGTTCACTTTGAGAGTCAACAACAGCAGCTATTGTCTGTGATATTTAGTTACGAGGCCTTATTTACGTCAATCTGTATATTATATATATTATAAATTAAAGTCGCTTTTTGTGTTTGTCTGTATGTCCGCGTTGTTCTTCTAAACCACGCAACAGATTTTTATCGTTTAAAAAATTTATTCCGAAAGGTTTATATGTATTTTATTAATATTAAAGTTACATAAAACTAAGAAATCTCGATGTTTTGTCAAGTTCTAAAAACCGTGCGAATCAGAAGCGAGTCGCTAGTTTATATATACTACTCATACTTTATACATATTTTGTGTATTGTTCGAAGCCTTTCATTGTTACTTTGTTAGGTACAGCTCGTTTTTCAACCTAACAGCGTAATTTATAATGGTATACTAATTGACGTTAGTATGTATAGCAGACTTTAAAATACACTTAAATAATTAGGTTATTGTTTTGTCTGTCTAGATTTTGTTGGAATTTAAATTATACGCATTCCTCAATAGTTATTTTCAAACAGGAATGTTTTGTTTCTGTAGCTACCTACTAGGAGTGGTTCCTTGAAATATTCCATTCGCTTCTAAACTGAACTGTTTGTAGATGCAGTACAAATGATTCTGTGAATATTTTCCAGTTTCAGGAAATTCTGTACTTTCAATGTTTAATAACATGCTTCTATTATTTTGTAGTCCCGTTTTTATTATATAAATGGCACGCTATTAATTATTGCAAATCATAATCAATATTTTAGTGGACTACGGAGCGATATTCCATAATTTTATTTAGTAATATTGACAAATTAATCGAAACAGCGAAAAATATTTGACAGCTATTTGCGACGTTGCCAACTTTCAGACTACACCCTCTTAACAAAAAAAAAACATTTTTATGAATTGGTTTAAATATACTTCAAAGCTAATGCTCTAACAGCATCATCAACTTCGATAGGTGGATTTATTTTTAGATCTTAGAGGATGTAGGATGAGGATATGTGTTATTTCTCCTGATTAAGTTTATTTGGTTTATATGTAAGTATGTATTAGTATTTCGATCATCTACAAGACAAACGTACTAATTACAGATGTCACTTAATACAAATGTACACTCACAATTTGGGCTGAAAGAGATGAAATTTAAAAACTCAAAATTTTGCACTTAACACGTTTGTCTTCTAGACCATTGATTTATTCTTTTTCGAGGTATCAATTATGTTGCACCTGCTATGTTATGTCTCAGATGCCTCAGGCATTAAGTCCGCTTTTGTACAGTATTTTTTTACTTGTGCATAAAGTTTTAAAATAAATAAATAAATGTGAAGGACGAGGGCCACTAAAAAATATTTTTTCTGGCTCCTCCAGAGCGGGTCAACGTTTTATTTTTACTATACTCAATGAAGCTATTAGCTATACAGACCACACCTACAGAAATGAGTTACATATAAACACAAAAGAAAATTGTAACCACCTTTAAAAACCACATCCAATATATTTTTCCCTGTAGGTAATACGCCGTCAACACCGCCATTGTATCGCAGCACCTGAATTATGAATAACTCGGTAGCCATTATCACAAGAGCTTTTGGTATGGCAGCCCGTAAGTACCGCGAGCTCGTCGAATCGGCTTTGCGTACCGAACCCATGAGGCTACGAAGTACCGATTAATTGAAGGCTTACTATATTGATTTTGTATTACTGTAAGCCGATAGAACTCACCGATATTAGACAAATGCTGATGCTCATTTATTATTTAGTGTGTGTTTGTTAGGTGATGTGTATGTTGGGGGGTGTGTGTGTCAGTGTGTGGTGATGGAATATTAATTGGTGTTTCGTTGTTCGGTGATCATTTGTCTTATTCATGGCACCTATATTTACGTTTGTTTTAGTGGGTTGTGATACTTTGCTAAAAGAGGCTATAGACATTCGTTTGTTTCATATCGTATCTGTCTATAAAGCGAACAAGTAACAGGAATTATTAAAATTTCAACAATGTTATTAAGGTCCACCTTAAAAAAAGGTGTGAGATCTTCCTGAAACGCCCGATTTACGAGATTGTCGAGTGGGTGCCATTTGTAAACAAGAATCTAAAAAATTAATTTAGCTTCGAATAGGTATAATGAGGTTTACGGCAGTTCCATGCGCGGGTGAAGATGGAACAACAGAAAATCCCATCATGTCATCACAAAGAAATATTTATTTATATTTATGATTAAATAGCTGCGCCCCGCGGTTTCACCCGCATACGTCTCGATCCCGTGGAAATATCGGGATAAAACGTATTTTATGTGGTAATCTAAGTTATAAACTATCTGTGTGCCAAATTTCATCCAAATCCGTTCAGTAGTTTTTGCGTGAAAGTGTTACAAACATCCATCTATCCTCACAAACTTTCGTGTTTATAATAATATTAGTAGGAAGTAGGATGTGATTTTAAACATCGTCTTTATTCAACCTGTTGGTCTAATCTCAGTTTAAATACACGAGTTTATACCGAATCGACGGCTGAGAGTCGAGTTTCAGTAGTATTTATTTCAAGTGCTCTCAAAACTTCGTTACTTCAAGTTTATACTTAAAGTTTCAGTTTGAGGAGTCGGTTTGTAAGTGAGACTGTTGCCTCAGAAATATGTTAGCAGATTGTTCCTGGATTTAGAAGTAAACGAAGATTGAACTCAATAGTTTACCTGTACGTACTTATTTGTACACTTGTATTATTTTCATATTCTGTGTTCACTACTAATTACAAAAAAGGTGAAGATTCACATATATCTCCGCGCTGGAGTGCAAATGTGGTGCTGTCCCACAAACATTAGGGCACTTAATATCTTGTCCAGCGTGTCCTGTTGACTGCACGATTCAGGAGCTAATTGACGCTACTGAAGGTACCAAACTCGTAGCCAAATTGTGGGCTGACTATATAAATTGTCATCAAGCGCTAAAAAGAAGAACACAAAAAAAAAAGGAAAAAAAGAAAGCCAACGCTAAGTTAAAGCAGATAGTTATTCGAATCTTCAAAAGTAAGTAGATACATTTCACTGATAAAATGTTTTATTTTATTTTTTATTAGTTATTTAAAGGGCTTTGTCGCTTAGCGATCACATCGTCCAGTGCAGAAAAACTCAAAATTGTTGATGACGATTTACCTTATACAATTGAGAAACAGCTCGGAATTTGAGCTCACTTGCAGTCGGCGAGTAGTTCTAACTGTTTACTGCTGAATGTGCGTTCGGTTGACAGTTTCGATGTCAACTGCACAAAAATTGCACCCAAACTGCTATTTTGCAGCTGCCTTGCAGCTTAAATGCAGACCGTCTCCATAGGTTCTACAGTGGTCCGACATCATTGTTCTACAAAAAAAGGATCGATTTACTTGATCCTAAAGTATTATAATTATTATTGCATACAGTCTAGATGACACGTTGTACTTGTTGCCACAGATCTACGAAAGCAAAGCAGCGAAACATAAAGCAATCTGCAGTGATTCGTAAAGGTACAGCTATCAACAGCTTAGCTGCAGCTTAACTGATGTTTCAGATTAACTCTCGCTCGCCTTTCTCTGTTACCTACAAATAGCAGAGTGATTTTAACAAGTTGCTACAAAGTGCATAGTTACGGGTTGATTGATACCTCGTTAGTGAAATACCGCTTTGTTGTTCCAAAAGTTGAAATGTAAACTTATAACTTTTCATTGGCTCTATGAAACTATCTTTCGTAGCCTTTTAGAAAGATACGTATTGTCACGTGAACGTCTAATAATAGTAAGAGCACCTAATTTTATTATAATGCCTTCTAAAACTTCAGAGCTACGCTTTTATCCAAGTATCCATTCCCCCGAGTCTTTATTATCTCCAATTGAAAACGCTATGAGTCCCATTTTAAAAGTATCGGCCCATATCAATTCAGAAAACATTTTAGCACCCTTCCAACATATACGAATGCCAATTCGCACATATAAACACAAGGGACCCGAACCGAACGACCGGAATGTCATCCAAACGTTTTATAATTTCACCAATTATACAAAATTAATTTTATTTCTGTCTTCGCTTCAAAAAAGCGTAACGAGTTTTCAAAGCGACACGGGCGCTTTAAAGCACTTTATTGCGGCCCGCTCGGACAAGGGTAATGGTCTAAATTTATTGGGTTAAATGGCCCGTACGAGCGGAAATTCGAGCTAAATTGTTCAGTTGTCTAATTTTTGTGGATTTGATGCTTCATTTCACGGACTGAATGTCTAACATCGGACTGCGAGAAGAGAAATTTATTTTAATCAAACGTTTTGTTCGGGAAGTGGATTGGAAATCTATTTGGTTCAAGATTGTGTTTAATGCATTTTGGTATTAGGGTTGCTGATAGACGCCAAAAATATTTAGCGTTTAATGGTACCTTGATTGCGCAATTGTTTGAATAAATCAAAAGTTATTGTGCCAGTGAGTTGAGAATATTTTATGTAATTTTTTAAGTGAAAACTTCTTTGGCGCGTTGGTCATTTTTGAGATGGGAAAAACAATTGAACTCGCGACACCATTACCGATACCTCATTTTTTTGAACGCGATTGTGCTCTTTATTTATATTACGTTACGGATCAATGTTCTATGCACGTATTTTTATTTAATAGGTTTTGGAAGTATTTTTTTTTTGTAAACACAATTGTGCTCTTTATTTAGATAAGATTACGGACCAATGATCTATACAAGTATTTTTCTTCCACCAAGGCGATTTTTTTCAAGTTTTCACTTCTGTCGGCACTCCCGGAGTGCCACTGTTTTTTTTTTTTGGCTCAACGTTTCGTACGTTGGTAAAAAATTCTGTTTTGTAATAGAAAACCTGTCGTTTCGGTCGATAGTTTCCAGCTGCAACAGAACAGTAATAAACGAGCCCACTAGGTCTCTCAAGAGTTACGTTACGGGTGCTATTCCGAAACCCCTCACAAGCCACGAGGAAAAAGGCAAGAAAAATAACGACCGGTAGACGTTAAATCACAGTAAATTTGAGTCTGGAACACAATAACTCAGGAGAACGCCGCCATAACTGTCGCAAACATTGTTCAGATGATTCACGCATTTGGTAATATCATGTTTTTCTCGGGAGCGCATTCCCGCGTTCGAGATTTGCGATCCACCACATTGTCTGGTGGTCACGATTGTCGCTTTCGAGCACGAGAACCTAGGTTGAGTTTATAGGAAAGAAAGAAAAATATAACTTCGACGGTTATTCACCGTATTTGTACTCTAATAATTATCAGCTGTAGGTTTTTTGAACTGTAGCCTCAAAAAGATTTATTTGAGAAGAATTCATTTGATTGTCTATAATTTATGTTCCATAATAGTGTATTAATGTGTACCTTAAATTAACCACCCATGTGTAATATGTTTTATGACTTAACATTGATGTCGATGTTTAAATCTATTTGAGGCAAACTGTACACATTATTATGAAAATACTAGCCATTCTGACAGTCCATCTTGCGTCAGATATACTGTACATGACCTGATACTATTATAAAAAGTAAACACACACGACAAAAGAGACAATTAAAAAGCGCGACATACCAACACGACATGAAACTGTACGGAAAACACATCGCTCACTCGTGACTCCTGATTTCCCGAGGTAACACTAATAGCGCGCACTCGTTATATAGTGCGCTTGTTTATTGGCACTGCCGATCTTAATAATAGACCAACACTTTCGCGAACGTTGACTAACGATGTTATTACGTTTTCAGCGTCAAACAATGAAATGTTAGTTTAGAATGGAGAGGGTCTTGCTGTGGTGGATATGGGATGCAACTGTAGATCAAAGAAAGATTGTACTTAGAATAATAATACCAGACTATAATGTTTTCACAGCAGGTCAAATGCCTCTTCTCCTATAGAGAAGGCACGAGCATTGATCACCACGCTTGCTCATGATGGGTTGGGGATTTTAGACTTATATCCTACTATCTTACAAATGTGAAAGTTTGTAAGGATGGATGGATGGATAGATGTTTGTTACTCTTTCACGCAAAAACTACTGAACGAATTTGAATGAAATTTGGCACACAGATAGTTTATAATCTGGATTAACACATAGGATAGTTTTTATCCAGATATTTCCACGGGTTCGAGACTTATGCGGGTGAAACCGCGGGGCGTTGCTAGTTATCTATAAGTCCAGGTTTCCTCACGATGTTTTACCGATGTTGACCTAATATGATTCTATCAAAAGTTTGTCAAGGAGTATCTTTGAATGTTTATGATAATTCTTTTTACTTTTTTTGGTTTATTATTGCGTCACGGTCTGTTTTCGAACCCTTATTCCCACACACTTATTATTGCCATTGTATTTAAGTATTGTATACTGCCCACATTTACCTCAATATTGATATAAACCAACGCCTTTGTGGTACCAAAATTTTTATGTTTTCCAGTGACATCCATAGGATTGACTAATTTTAAGTAGGAGCCTCTTAATTCTTGGTATTAAATAAAATAGAGTTGACATTTTGTCTAATTAGCAAACTCTACGAAGACTGTGTAATATTCTTGTTGTTGTTGATTTTGGTTGAGATATATACATGCTAACATTTCTGCTGCACCTCTGTGAAACAGTTACTTCATGACCAGCTGCAATCTAGAATGGAGGGATTATAAACACTCCCAATGCCTTTCATGAAGAGTATCTTTTGTTCCACGACGCCAAGCCTGACCTCACATATGCCAGCCGATTCAATTAGCAGCGAGACAATGTTCGAGCCAAGGTGAGGTGTCGGAAGGGCGACACTAAATCTCCACAGAATTGAATCAAACGGTCCGGGCGACGGCTACCCCGGTGATAATGGTCGATTTATGCCTTGCATTGTCTCACCTATCTGTGTATAGAGATGGATTTTTAATTTGGTTATGGTTTGTGTGGTTTAAAATTTTGGAAATGGAATGGTCCCGGCTGTCATTCGTGGATCTTTGACAGTCGTTACGGGTCGTCAGAAGCCCGAAATTCTGACAACCAGTCTTACCAAGGGTATCGTATTCCCCAGTTACTGGATTGTGGAGGTCAGATAGGAAAAATACTGGTATTTAGCTGCATCCGATTAGACTGGAAGCCGATCCCAACATAGTTGGGAAAAGGCTAGGCAGATTGATTGGTTTTTGTGGTTTAGAACTGTGGAAACTGAAAATTATTGTGGTTTGTTTATTAAATTTTCATCATCGTTGTATTGTTTTGCCACAGGCTTTCGAATTGATAAGTGTTTGTGTAAACAAATCAGCGTAGAGCTTGCGACCACCGGCCCACCGCCATGCTTAGCAGACTAGTTGTTGTGAATAAAAGAACACATTTGAACATTCCTCTAAGAATCGACTGATTAAATGGCAACTGCCTTTTACGACACTCGAGGAATTAAAGATGTTGTTTTTTTAAACTACTTAACGAACGTTTATTTAAGGGGGAAGCGTCAGGGTAGCCCGAGAAATTCAATTTTTTTTTACGTTTTTTGCATTTTGCAGGTCAGTGTCAGGTTTTATGTTGATTAAAATATGATTCGCGGTCGTAACAAATATGGTTTTACTCAATTATAATCATTACAATCGGCAATACAACTCTATAAGTTAACAAAGGTGTCAAATGTCATGATTTCATAAAATCATGACATTTGACACCTTTATCTTCTTAATCACTAGTGCTGATTGTAATTATTATAATTGAGTAAAGCCATATTTGTTACGGCCGCGAATCATATTTTAATCAACATAAACATAACTGACACTGACCTGCAAAATGCAAAAAACGTAAGAAAATTTGAATTTCGCCGTCTACCCTGACGCTTCCCCCTTAATACCTACTCTAACTAATGATGTTCCAATAAAAATTCAATCGAAAATAACAAGACGTAATTATAAAAATAAATACAAAACATTCTTTGATTGTCTTTGAAAATGCATCATTCTGTTTAAATTTCTTTCAATTGGTAATTAGCATCGACGGACTGCCTGACCCGTGCCCTCGTCGTTTTTGTACTTTTTTAGTTATTATTACAAACTACCTTACAATGTTTTATAAACTATGTTTTAACCATAAATTGTAATATGCTTCGTTAGTATTTCAACATCTTTGCTTAAAAGTGTTTCAACATCAGGTTTTTATGATGTTTCTGTTTATATTTTGTTTAGTTCCTTAGTGAATAAACAGTAAAAAAAAAAAAAAAACAAAACCAGACCAACACGAAAATATAAAGATAAGAGCGTAGACATATTCCCTAGGCGTAGTAAATCTTACTTATTTGTACATGTACGAGTATGTAAACAGCCTGTAAATAACAATGCTAACGAGGTACTCGGCTGTAAGATACATGAGAAATGGAGGAATGTCTGCTAATACACTAATGTGTTACATGTCATACAAGCATGCTTACCTACATAGTTAGAGGGATGTATTTATATCTGTATGTTTGGAGTGGATTCAATAATGGCTCTGATAAGCTGATGGTGTCTGTAAACAAAGAAGATTCATATAAAGGGTGTAATTCAGGAGAGATCTTTTTTTGCAATGAAATGAAATGAAATCATTTATTTCTTTGCAAAAATGGGTATAGTACATAGGTGTTTTTATAATAAAGTTCTCCACATTTTACCGTCACGTGGGGCATGCAAGTGTTTACAATTCCAAATAAAAAACTTAGAAATATGCAGATCTTTGGAATTATAATTTTTTTTATAACAATGTCAGTGTGGTCACAGCAATAAAATAAAATAAGACTCTAAGTAAGCGAACCAGGTTCACAATAATTATGTCAATCAGGGTAATAGTATGTCAATTAGTTAGTGAATCATCATTAAGAAAATCGTCAATCGTGTAATACGTTTTCATAATTAAAAATTCGTTTAGCGCCCTTTTAAATATAATAATGTTAAATGGTAATGGTAAAGTCATAATGTTAAAATATTAGTTTTTTTTTTTTTTTCTTTTAAACTAGTTGCTCAGGTAGGTTTTATTCATTATTATTTATTAGATTTTTATTTATTTATAATTATTAGATACTCTATTATAAATGAGTGGGGCAATACCAAAAAAAACTTTTTTGCAATAGTATCATATTTTAATTAAAGAGTCTTCTTTTTGTTATATCCACGTTCTACGATAGTTACGAGATTAGTATTTGGAGGAATAGGCCTTTATTTCATAGCACTGGCTTTCACAGAAACTATTTTGGTACAAAGTAAATGAGAAGCCATCTTAAATTAACTTATGAAGAAATTGGAAATCAGACGGCAGAATAGTGTGGGCCGATTTGATATCTTGAAATAATTTTCCCTTAATTCTTATAACGACCAAAATAAATTTCCTATTGCGGATTTTCCAATACATATAATCAGCATTTTCGTGGACAAGATTTGTCCTTTACCAAAGCAACAATAAAGTCCAAACATTATGCATAAAATAACTATCAGTGCTGGTTTTATCACATCAAACCGTTATAAATGCGTCGAATTCCCTGCGCTAAGGAATAAATTTACTAAATTCTACCGGGAAAAGAATAGTGGGCCTAAATTTACGGGCCAGGGGAGGGCAGTAAAACCTCGTTAGCTTGAGCTATGTGCCATCTGAGACTGTATTATCTAGCAGTATATCAGTAACTTTTAGCCACAGTTTTGCCCACAATCAGTTGTTTTTGCCGCAAAACGTACGGCTATTTTTCTTGAAGATAAAGTTGACGGGTTAAAACGAAGGTTTTTTGGAAAAACTGTGGAGATAAAGTAAAATAGATTCTTTGTGTTTTAGTAAAGGAGTTTAACAGCTTACTATATTAGTTTTGGATAGTTTGGTCAACGTCGTTCTGTATAAACTGTACCCACATAAAGAAAGTCTAGCATTATATTGAGGCCTAACAAAATTCTTTATAACATCTCAGAAAACAATGCCTTTTTTGTAAAAATCGGGTAAAGAATCAGGCCACAAACACTTTTTGAAAGGTTTTTTGTAACCAAATCGATAGAAATATTCCGCAAAATCGTTTACAAAACTTCTGACACGTGTGATCAAATCATCAGAGCACGGACAGGCATCAATCACGCTGTCAATTATGATCGGATTGGCGGCATGCCAGGCGTATATCTAAATGTAATTGTCGGGACTTGGATTATCTTAATACTGCTGTATTAGCGGCAGAGATATGGTTATCGTGAGCTTACGGCTGGAGGTGCTCTTTATAGGGGCGGTGCGGTATTGAGAAGCCAGATTTGCTGAAGTCGCAGAAGTGACTGATAAGAAGAGATGGTAAATGAGGTAAATATATTTTTTACGGTAGAAAGTAGTAGGTTCATTAGAATGTTGTGAAGGATTTTTGTCTAGTTTGTTTGTTTGAATGTGAAGTTGATTTAGTTTTGATTTGAATTTCATTTTAAAATCGTGTAGCGCAAAATTTAGACTTGGGTTGTATAGGACAAAGAAGGAAAAAATTAAGTCGATTTATTGTCTATAAACTTATAAGTATTTAAATTTCTACTAACTACGACGACGTTTACTTTAATTTATTCAAAGACCTTTTAAACTTAAGTTTCTCGTAGTAAATTCGGCCGCTACTCATGCAGAATATTACACCTTAGCTTAAACCGAAAAACTTTAATCGTAAACTTCGATTATCGCCATAAACAACACTAGACCGTTAGTTTTAAAATATATCGCTGCAGGGCCATTAAGAGCGGGTTCCGTGACCCACATTCGAGGGGTTTGACAAAGCCATTTATCATGAGATGGTGGGGGGTTGGTGGGATCCATCACGCTAAGTGCAGGATCCGCCATTATCATGCCCAATGATTCACATGTATCTAACGGAAACATTCGAAGAATTTACTTTGAATCCTGCAATTTGTGTACGAAGGGGTTTCCCACTTTCACTGTCCTCGGGATCGTATGTTATGCATGGGGATTGTGCACTCTTGTGTCTACTTCGTGGATAGTGTATCTGAAGCAATGTATTTTCTTTAAAATATTTGTGTGCCAGTTCATGGCGGGACAGATTATAACCCTATAGATTAAGACCTAAAAAAATTGGTTTAAAATATCTAGATCTAAAATATCCTTCCAATGTAGAAAGTATTAATGTTAGGGTAAATTCGTTAGAGATGGCCGTACGGGAGGGTTGGCCAATCAGTATATTTTGCTCATTTATTCACAAGGTGGCGCTGTATTTGAATTAATACACTTCGTGCGCCACCACGAACAATATCCAAACCAAACATTGCGCAAAAATAAGTAAAAAAGTAAGTAAATTGGCCTTAATTGAATTTAGTACTTGTGAAATTTTATAGTAGGTTCTTATACCATCCGGAAATACTAATATTTTTATTACTTATTTGTGTTTTTGGGAGTGTAGGTATTGTGTTTGGTGTTTTCTTCGTTTTAACATCAAAATGGAAAGTAATTATAATTTGTAAGTTTAAAAATTGAGGTGGCCATCTTACCCGGACAAAAAGGAGAGATGACCATATAACGGCTTTCAAAAAAATAGAAAGAAGGTCTGAAAGTAACACCAGTAAGGCGAAACCAATATTATGTGATACATCTGGTGAAGAAGACGCAAAAGATATAATTGTGCTGGATGCAGCGAAAAATATTATAAAACCCATCTCATGAAGATTGTCTTCAATGTTCGATCTGTAATCGGTACCCCACATGAGAATTGTACACCTTTTGATGACATGTGCTCTAAATGTGGACAGAAGAAGGAAACGGAGCTTCAGCAAGCAGAAATCAAAGAAATGGATAAGGCAGAGGCAAATCTAGTGTCGGCCATCTGTCCCGTACCACTACGGCCATCACTACCGTATGTACCGGGTGAGACGGCCAGTGATGTTTTTTTTTAAATTTTTTTTTCATGGATGTTCCTCACATTATAAAAATATCTTTATACTGATTTTCTAAAGACTGATTGTTGCTGATTTTCTTAAAAATAAAAGTCCAATTGTGGTATCAATATTTTCAGTTTTATTTAACCCTAAAAAAACTATGGCCATCTCTAACGAATTTACCCCATATCTAAACTAATATTATAAAGATTTGATTTTTTAAAGTTTGTTTGTAATGGATAAACAAAAAAAAATACTTATCCGATTTAAAAAATATTTCACGTAGGTATAGAAAGTTACTTTATCAGCGAGTAACATGGGCTGTATTTTATCGACTTCCATGTGAAGGTAGTCGCGAGCAGAAGCTAGTAGAACGATAAAACCTGAATAGCAAAACTTGAAGTTGAATTGTTAAGCATTTAGCAACTGTGTGCTAAAGGGTAATAATTTATCATCAGTTTTTCAAGATGGCTCATATTTCACATCAATCACGTTAATCGTAGTAAAATCTTTCAACTCAGAGGTGGGTAAATTAGGTAGTACCTATCTAGTAAACAATTTTATGGAGTGCCTCTGTTCATACCCATTCAAAATCTATGACATTCACTGAACATTTCGAATGAATTTTCTACTAACAGCGCGCCGATTACTTATAAAACGTCGAAGGGGAGGTGCGGCTATAACGAACCATATTCTTCATTATAAATTGCGCGATTAAATTAAGTATAGCCGGCGCAGATTTAAAATGTCGTCCATTACTCGTTCGTTTTAATATTAAATGCATGAGGTGTCTGTGGAAATATTAAAAGGAAACAAGTCACGTTTAGTTGCTGCCGGAAAAGCACTATATTGTTGTCTCAAGTTTATGGCTTAGCCATCTTCTTGTTATAGAATGTGCATCTTTGTATTTATTTGTAGAAGCTGTATTAACCGTATCGTGAGCGCTTAAATTTCAGAACCGAATGATATTTGATATAATAGTATAATAAATAATAATAAACGTAAACGAAGTAAAATGAGCATACAGACGCGAAAACTATTACTATGGATTCAGTACATGATTCTGAAATCCCTGCGTTGAAATTATTCGTCTGTTATTTTTTTAAAAATCTGCTGTTTCATAGAAAAGTTTTTTTGGCAGCAGATTTTTTGGCAGAAGGCGTCTGATTATGTATGTATAATAAGCAAATACATTAGATACTATTGCAACTTGTGCAAAAGTTTCAAGTTTAAATATTTATTCAATTTAATAATTGAATTTGACTAAAGATTAAGAGAGATCATCTTTGTAGATATCAAATAAAATAAACCTGATGGACAAATCGGAGATAGCATAAATACATTTAAAAGCCAAAGCCAACGGTGGCGGTGTGCAACATTTGTTGATGGAGTGTGTCAAGAGCAAGAATGAAAGGGAATCGTTGATCAAAGAATTTAAATTGAACATTTTGGACGTTGGGCTAATTTAAAACATTTTAGCAAACCCTAGATCAGCGATTGCAAAGAGGTTATGTAGTAGATTGTGCCTAGTCATTGAACCATTATTATGTTACAATTTATAGTTATATTTTAATTAAAGTTAAATAGTTGATAAGGTACGATGGGGTTGGCATATCCGTACGGACAAAAATTTCCTTTTGTTAAAAAAAAAAAAACGGTGGTGGTGCTTTGGATGTGAAATTATAAGTAAAAATACGTGTAGAAGACGACCTATTTAAAACCTACAAAGGGGTTTAAGAAACAATGAAATAAAATACAGGCTACATAATAAGCTGGTCTACTACAAAAACTTATGTCCCAACGCCACGGATAAAATTAACTATAAACATTAAACTAAACGCTTAGAGAAGAAGCTCACTGTTGAGTTAGCGGTTGACGGCAACCCCGTCCGACTAATAGACCACATTCATTTTATTAAATTGCTCGATTAAAAGCGCCATAAGCCGCACTGATTTAACTACGAAACGCGAGAGAGATCGTACAAAACAGTCTTCTTTGACAATAAATCAAAAAAAATTGCCTGGAACTTCTGAGTTTTTCCTTCGAAAAGTTTTTGTTCGTTGCAGGGATTTTTTCGTATTTTTTCGCAAAGGAACTACTTCAAGACAAATTCAGTAAAATACTGGAATGCAGAATGAAAAAGTGGTGCAATTTCCAACGATTTACACTAAGCAAGCAGTATTTGAATATAAACATACTTTGGAGTTTGAAAATAATGCAAGTCATTTAAATGCATGTAAAGTTGCCGTGATAAATAAAGCACGTTTAGATCGGAGGGATACTGCAAGATCAGGCAGCAGTAGGCAGTTTGTAAACATGCCGTAGCACAAGATAGCTAAAATTGGTAGACTCTCACGCTATTTACAACAAAAATAGGAGATCGAGTATCCAATATGGTACTAATACACGAACGACGAGATATCAGAAAAATTGATGTCATAAATTGATATTGAAAGAGTAAGTGAAATATTAGTAGTATCTTCAACAAATAAATACGAGGCAAGTTATTAGTCAGTTTTATTGCTCTCGATGTAAGTGGTTGGTGAGTGAAACATCGTATCCTTGCGCAGACGTTTAGAGAAGTACAAATGACTCGTGTGATGTAGCTCGATTTATAACCCAACAAATGATCTCAAGTTTGCTATATCTTCCGCACCATTTATTTTTTTGAATTTTCTGACCACGGCAACGAGGAAAACATAACTAATCGTGTTTTCTAAAACAATATTTCCAGGCTTTTATTTATTGTTAAATTCAAACGCTTTGATATTTCAAATGTGTAAAATTACAAAAAGCAAATACATTATTAGCGAAAGTTCGTCCACTTTCCCCACAAATACGTCAGTGGGTGATCCAGAAAGTCACTTACAAATGGCGTACCTACACATTTACATAAAATATTGACTATTTAAAAATAGTTAATGTAAAAGTCTTGGGTAGTTTTTACAGTAATATTTTTTAGTATTTTATCGCTGTGGCTGAATTCCAGGAGATTTTACTGGGAGTGACGCGACTGGACGGGGTCCAAGAAACTTGAAGCGTAAACATGACAATGTCCTTTGCAGTGGAACAGTAAACTGAGGCAGAACAAAGGATCGTGACGGCTACCACTGACATGACAGAAATTAAAGTTGAACCGCGGGGAGACGCCTACAAGCAGTTTGGGGTTATTTGAAAAATTTATAGTTTTAGAAAGGTCGGTAAGTATAGAGCATGTCGACTTGTGAGTTTATTTTATGTGAGTAGTTGTTTTTAAAACATACATGTTAGATTGATTTATTCTATGTTAATAGAATCTATATTAAATTGACTTTAACAACTTATTTTTTTGAGAATGTGTGGGTTTGCCTTTTGAAATAGCACTCTTTTTAACAGCGTATTACTAAGAAAATATCTCTAGGATATCCAAAAACGTATCTAATATAGAACTAACAGAAATATAAACAATGGAATAAAACTGGCATGTCGATATAAAAACAAAACAATCATACTATTTCAATGTTAACGACATTATATACGTTTGTTATTATTGTTATTTACGTAACATCGTAAGCCCGAATGTCGGCCATCGTAATATTACTGACGTATCCGCAGAGGACGCCATTCCCCATTATTACTTCACCATTGTGCCGTTTGGTAAGAAAACATTTACACTTTACCGTTATGGTTGCTCCCCGGGCGCGTTTTGCGATAGTTAGATGCCCTAATAGCAACATTACCTTCAGAATGAGATTGTAGGGTTGTCGATTTTTGCCCGCCGACTTTCTGACGGTTAGTCAGTGAACGCAAATAAAGGTTAGGTGTATCAATTAGTCAGATTTCGTATTAAAGTATTTTGTTTTAAATGTTATATTCATATTTACTTTTTGTGTATTGTCACTATCTCAATTGCAGTTTATGTGAAATGGATAAACACATTAATTCAGAAATAAGTTATTATCTAAAATTTGATTTTTTGTATGTTTGTTTGTTACGCTTTCACGCTAAAACGGATTAACGGATTTGGATAAAATTTGGTACATGTGTAGAACATAACCTTGGTCAGGATATATAATTAAAGTTAGAAACTTATGCGGGTGAAACCGCGGGGCGCAGCTAGTAAGTTACAAACTCAAATACAATTTCATTTGAGATCAGCGTGTATCCTATTTGAGCTTAATTAGCAAATTAAGCACGTCTGAGTGACCACGACCAAATTGTATCCTACCACAACAACATAACAATACAAATGTGTGTTCAGCCAGTTTGGCGCTTAACTCGAAGCTAAACTAAAATCCTTTGTTCGTATTATGGCATTAATGAGGTACGAAGCGTTTCGACACCACATAACACATTGTTATGGAGACTATTCGAAACGACTGACTACAGTACCACAGAATAAATAGATACGTACAGAAGGTCAACTCGAACGAGCGAAAGCAGCCTCACACACACATGGACGCGTACTTACGGGCAGCGCTCAAACTGCCTCAAACAAATGGCAGTCGCACACGCAAATAGGCACACGCTTGCACTCCGTGAAGCGTGTGCCTATTTTCGGCAGTTGTATGGATCTGGTCTTCTGTATCTATCTATTCTGTGACAGTACACTCGCTACTATTAAGCGCATACAATGAAAGTTTATGGGCGCTGCGTCGGACTAACTTTAACTTGGCTGGTTCTTGATGATGTGTCTTTTTCATGCTCCATTAGCAAAGGAAGTTTTGTGTAAGGAAGTTTTGTAAAATTAAAGTCATATTTTTGTACAGCAGTTTACGAGACAGACTATTTGTTTTGACTGTTTTTGAACTGCAATAGTTTAGTCGTAGCATTGCCCAAACTATATTTTTATTTGGGGATCGTCTGGGCCACGAATGTCCTGAAGAACACTGATCAGGCATCAGGCCTTCACCTTGCAGAGTATCTGTTTTAAAATAAAGGTATGATTACTTTCTAGAAGAAAATCGAATCGTCTTCGTCATAATAATACGGGTTACTTTCACAGCTTCTTCCCAAATTCCGCATCACGTTAATTTTTCGCCACTGTAGAGGCACATTTCAAACTGTATGAATTCAAACAGGTGACACGCATTAAAAAAATTCTTTCATCTATTTTATACAAAGTCAGTAACTATTACTGCTCTAGGAGTGTTCGTAAATAAAAATATCCCGTCATAATATATAACAGAGTCTTATATATTTGACTATAGTTATTTGCGTGTGACATGCAAGATATTTTATAAAGTCTCATTTTTAGAGCACTATTTTCGAAGGTGTAGGAGTCAGAATATGACTCTCATTTGTTATATTCATTTTCATACTTTGTTTATTAACTGATTTGCTACCACGCCAGAGATTCTTTAGGCGTTTGGCGTATGAATATTGTTTTGAGCATGTTTACTAATGAGGTTATTTGCTTAGATAGAAAATAATGTTCTTTGTTATTAAATTTTAATTGTAACCGGTTGGTCCTAGATGTTTAATAACTATTTGATTAATATCCGCACGCCCCCGCCCGGTTAATGGAAATAGGTTAGTCTTCTACTAAATAGGACTATAAATAACTGACGAAATGGAATAAAGAAGGGTGACCTACTATAAATTGGGTCTTATAACCCTACGAGAAATATTGGCGTGATGTTATCTGTTCTGTTTTGTGAGACAAAACTACGTTTATGTCGAAAACGAAAACCAAAATGGGAATTTCCAAACGTCTGACTGAATCTGAAATTAAATTCTCTCATTGAATCTTCCTATTCACAAAGCCATCACAAATATAAATCCAGAGACAAGCTACCTGAGATTATAATCGAAGGCAGTGTGAAGTGGCTTTATGGGAAGTGAAGCCGGAGTATCCGGGCGGAGATTGGCGCTGGCAAAGTTATTGTATATCGGTAACTTTGCCTGCCAGCCGGATATTGTGCTGAGACACTGAGAGAGCTTTGACACAGTGATTAGGTGATTACCAGAGCTTTGCTATTCAGGAATCAAGGTGAATGTAGGCGTGAAATTGATTGAATGTCACGAAATATTATCCATGCTGTATTTTTTTGGTCTCAGACCGTATTTCAGCCATGGCGGCCAATTTCAACGGAGACTAGCCTTTGGCGCGCGAGATATTATAGTGCACAAGTGTGTGAGCAGTGGTGGCCCAGTGGTAACGGCCGCGACTTACGAGTTGTAGGTCGTAAGTTCGAACCCAGACAGGCGCTTTACTTTGTGTAAATTATTTCATCACCACTGCTCTCAAAACGATGAAGGAAAACATCGTGAGGAAACCGGCATGTCCTAGAACCGAAAATTCGAAGACATGTGACATCTACCAACCCGCACTGGGCCCGCGTGGTGGATTACGGCCCACTCCCTCTCACAGAGAGGAGGCCTGTGTCCCAGCAGTGGGAACATTATAGGCTGATGATGATGATGTGCGCAGACACAGGTGCACTCTCTCTTCCTTCACTCTCATAGTCTGATGGGACGCAATCCGACACGACCGGAGAGAGATCAGGCGCCGGACCAACGGCTTAACGTGTTTTCCGAAGTACGGGGGTATCACACCGCCAACTTCCAAACTCCGGTCTGTTACTAAGAAAATCCTAATGGAAAAACCCAATAACACTTTTGCCCGACCTGGGAATCGAACCCATAATCCCACGCTCAGCATTCGCGCTTGCGACCACGAGACCAACACGGCACAGCCAAAGTCTTATCGAAAGATCGAAGGTGTATTAGCAATCTTCTCAAATCAATTTTATTTATTACTGCTAATGTATACACAAATTATAGGTGTAGGTACATACTATTTAAGGAATAACATCATTGGGCAGAAACTGCTCATAAACTATTTGACTCGGAAAGAGTAGTACACTATGATTCTTAAGATTAAGTATTAGGATGTAAATTTTGCAAGAGTCTTGTAATGCTGTTCTTGGTCTAGACATTATTGAATGAACGTAAACGAAGCAAAAGGAGTACCTATGTAAGGATCGTACCAGGTGGCGTGTATACATATTATTCTTTATAATTAGTAGCGGATACTTCCTCGAGTCGTAATGTTAACTGTGAACTTTCGGTAAAATAACCTAACATTACTTAGCAAGTAATCACGACATAAATATCAATGGACAAAATAATATACCTTTGTAGGTACTTAGGAATATTTTACGATTTGGATATAAAAAGAAAAATGTTATTTCACATATTCCCTGAGGCTAAGTCGTGGGTGTCACCTGTCCCGTCCATTTAGACATCGGACAATAAAATATATTTTGATCATATATTTTATTTTCGGACCCTAGAGGTTTAATGTATTGATTTAGTTACAATTTTCCTTTCATCGGTGTGTAGGTCCTACTTGAATTTCAATGAACGATTCATTCAACACAGTAATCTCATCTTCGAATACTGAAACTGGAATATTTTACGGAATTTGGATATTTCTTAGTGAATATATTTTATAAATAGGAAGGTAGGTAGAAACTACAGAGCGCCGCCAGCTACGATCCTTACATACTCCTTTTGCTTTGTTCACGTTCATATATCTGGTCATACACACACACCCTTTGCGAGTACTACGCACCTGACCTTTCTGAAGAACATCACCAGTAAGGTCACTATATGTCTTTCTAGGGCGTCCCTGCCTACCCCCATGGAAAGAAGGCGTGAATTTATGTGTTTATGTTTAGGTAGGTAGGTATTGTGGTAAAATTAAGCAAGAGTCAAAAAGTGTCTGCCTTTTTAAAACGTTTTCACAGCTAAGCTAAGGTAATAAAAGGACTATTGCATGCCATTGACCCAGCTTGTATATTTATACTGCCTCTATACAGAGTGGCAGGGAAAAAAAATCTGCTGTTCCATACATTTTGTGATAATTTCAACGCGTGTACTGAATCCATGGTAACCGTTTATCACAAATTTAACTTCGTGTATCACAAATGGAACAACGTAGTACGTGCCTTTAAGGCGCAGCCGTGAGGCACACTCCCGTGCTAATCTCTTACATAGCACTTAAAAAACCAGCCAAGTGCATGTCGGACCACGCACAATGTAGGGTTCCGTAGTTGGGATGAATTTATACCAAGAACAAACTTAACTTTGTAGTTGAAATAAAAATCTTTCATATACTCGTAGAATGTATCGGAGAACATATTTTTACAACTGCAAATTTAAGTTGGTCGATTATTACTCATTAACTTGTTAAGCGTAGGCTTTAAACGAATTTAAAAGGAAAACTATCACAGCTGAGTAGTCAGCTGTGATAGTTTTCCTTTTAAATTCGTTATATAAGCTACTGCCGTGAATTTTTTCACATATCTAAAACCAACCATTTAGCTGGTAGGGGGGGGGACACTTGACTCTAACAAAAATTTGCACTTTAAAGCTTAATATTTCGCAAACGGATCTCTGAATTCAAAAATGGATTAACATACTCACAATGTTTTTGAAAGACCTTTCCAACGATACCCCACACCAAGGGATAGAAAAAAAAATACATCCCCACTTTACGTGTAGGGGAGGTACCCTAAAAAAAATATTTTTCATAATTTTATTTTACCACTTTGTCGGCATGATTAATATGTATACCCATGCCAAATTACAACTTTCTAGTTTTGTTTACTACGGAACTCTAAAAAAAAGAAGTTTATTTATTTTAATTTTTTTTGTCTGTTGTATAATTATATTGTGTGCTTTTTAGTTTGTGCTAAATAAATGTATTTTATTTCTTCTTTCTTTGTAGATAAAAAAAATGAATCAAGTAAAATCGACGCTAGAGATACTGAAACTGTTTCATATCTACCTTTCAACCGTACACATTCGTATAAACACCGCATCACGAGCAAAAATAAAACCTGAACAGACAGACAATATCAGAGTGTGTATACGAGATATGATGATAAAGCCATCCCCCATGTCACGCCAAATCCCTTTCCCGACGCAAAGCCCTTTGCGTTTCTTTTTTATTTTATTTAAAACACACAGAAGCTATTCTTTTTTCGTTATTTGCTTTTCGTTTTCAATAAACTCTGTGTCTATTTAATTATGTTTCTTGTGGCTTTATTTTACATTTTGTTGCTTTTGCACTGTTAATTAAAGTGGTTTAACGGTTTGAAGTTTTTTGTGGTGGTCGGAGTCGAAAGAATAATTAAAAAAAAAATATTATAGTGTATTTTTTAATATTTATATGGTTTTCAGCATGCAAATGAATCGTAAATGACAAATGATACCAATTTATTAATAACTGCAGAATTAAGCTGGTCACAAACATTGATGTTAAAGTCAACTTACCGAAATTAATTGATGTAAGTATAAATAAATCCTGGTACAATATTTTACATTACAAAAATGCCAACGAAAAAGTCTTTGTAGATAATTTCAAACAAAAAGCAGGACAGAGCGTCACTGTTCATAAAAAATTCCTTCGATTTTCGGCTATAATTTGTCACTTAATACAGTGACAAGGACGAAGGTAGTTCACGAGGGTATCACCGGAAAACATTATGAATAATTAAGTGCATAAGGAACAACTTTTTATTCGGCATTAGGTACCTTCGCAAGTAGAACAGGTCATTTTTCACGCGACAAGTTCTTGCGAACACGGAAAATCAATTTAGGATTTCTTGAGTTGGAGTAGAGTGTTATCGTGAAATGACGTCAGTTTGATAATCTTGTAATTTTTTTTTCTTGTTTGTAAATATTACCTACAAAACACAAAACACAAATTGCTCTCAAAACGGTGAAGGAAAACATCGTGAGGAAACCGGCATGTCCTAAAACCGAAAATTCGAAGACATGTGACATCTACCAACGTGGATAACGGCCCATTCCCTCTCACAGAGAGGAGGCCTGTGTCCCAGCAGTGGGAACATTATAGGCTGATGATGATGAAACATTACCTATACTACTGCTACAAGAATCTTTTGGCATTCGAATGACGTTGACAGGGAGGCGCTGTTGGTGGTCATTTGTACAATTCTTTTGTGTAATCTATTGAAAAAACAAGATGGCGGCGTTAATTCCTATTTCGACCACGCGCAAAATGATAATTGTACAGCAACAATAATAGCACAGTTCGTCATGCAAAATCTTTTTTTTTCTCTTAACCATAAAAAGTTTTTTTTAAGAGGGTTTATCCTGAAAGTTGACAACGTCGTAAACAGCTGTCAAATATTTACCTGTTTTGATTAATTTGGCAATATTACTGTATGGAAATAAGAAATGTGGCTAATTTGGGAACTAAAATATTGATTATGACATGCAATAATTAATATCGTAACACTGAATATTTAGTTTTAGACGTAAAAGAAGTATTTGGAAACTTTCCAAATGCCTTTTTAAAACGGTTACAACATCAAATTCAGTGTTATAATTGCAATTAATTAAATTATTAATATTCTAGGTCGGTAGTTAGCCACATTTCTTATTTCCATACATTATTTATATTTGTACTAATTTTAATAACGTAATTTTAATAAAGTAATGTAATCAAATGTAATAATAACTTCATTTCATTTGGATTTTAATTAGACTAACGATTTATGATTTATTTTATTCCATATTTAGTATTTTTTCTTTATGAGCGAGTATTTCATTGTGTTTTTTTATTGTTGATTGTTCTCATGCTTAACGAAGTGTGTTAATTTATTATTATTTTATAATCTAATCTTATTTCGCAATTTTATTATATATCAAATTGATGTTAATGCTAATATTTTAATGATTTAATAATTTGTCGAATAATTGTTCACCTTTTAATAAGAATGTTGTGCATGAGTGATGTATTTACACAGTACCTACTCAAGACTCGTGATACTTTTTGTAACTATCCTTGTAAATATGTCGTTGGTGTGCCTTGCTTAATAAATAAATAAGTAATATTGCCAAATTAATCAAAACACCGAAATATTTTTGACATCTATTTGCGACGTTGCCCACTTTCAGAATAAACGCTCTTAATAATCTGTATACGTACTTAATGCACTTTGTAGGCGGCATACCTTAGCACAGTATTTTCTAAGACACCAAAAACATCTTAAAAAAACGTTGAGTTATGAAGCAAGTTTGAGAATCATGGCTCGAACGTTTAATGTTTTGCTAAGTTCGTGTACGAGTGGGCTACTACTGAGTTCCTGCCCTTCACTTATTTATTCATACGGTTTGACGGGCCGTCAAACTTTTATTTTTCTTATTGATCATGGTAAGCCTCGTCGACGAGTTCGCTTTTATGTTCGACCGCCATATTGGCTGATTTTACGTATTTTTTTCGGTGTAGTAAAGGCTACAACGAAGGTTTAGAAGTTTTGGCACTTCTTGGCTGAAAGTTTTTGTGTTATTTTTGTGACCTATAATAATTTTACTACGCCTGGGTTAGGTAAAACTATAAAATAGGGAAAGCTTATTCCATGATTTGCTTAACTTCGTTGAATGAGGAGCTCGTGGCTAAGTACTAACAGCCGCACGGGTCGATCCATCAGGTTAACCTACGCTTGCCGGGGTTGGTCCGTGGATGGGTGACCATTTCTACATACCGAGACTCCTTCGTGCCTCGGAAAGCACGTTAAGCCGTTGGTCCCGGCCGTCATTCGTGGATCTTTGATAGTCGTTACGGGTCGTCAGAAACCCGAAAGTCTGACAAACAGTCTTACCAAGGGGTACCTATCGTATTACCTAGTTACTGGGTTGTGGAGGTCAGACAGGTAGTGGCTCCATGTAAAATACTGGTATTCAGCTGCATCCGGTTAGACTGGGAGCCGACTCCAACATAGTTGGGAAAAGGCTAGGTAGATTGATTGCTTAGCTTCGTCGAATCACAAAACATTAGTTTTCGTCCGAACTGACTCTTAGCGTTCTCTATTTAAAATGTTTACCTCTATCTTTTAACCAACTAATATTTATTTAATCAGAAACATTGCCTAAATTCGAAATTCATGACGCAGGCCCATATTTGCTGTAGGTACCGATAGAAACGGAACAAGTACGTGCCTCGCCCGATGAGGCCGCACTAATGGCCGAAACAAAACTTTCGGTATTAGTGTAAAACTATTTCTCTCAAAGCCGACCGACAAGTTCGCAGAGCGCATCCGTTACAAAATTATCGGACGCCGATTAATTATTATTAACTAACGTTAGCTTACTCGTAGCTGAACTTGGATTAAAATTAAACACTGTTGATTTATGAGTACTGTTTTCTTTTCTTACTTTATTTGTTGCACGTCCAGACTAGCTGTAACCTAACATGTAACATAATATGCAATGTAACATTTGCCATACAATTTAGGTGCGTAAGAGGAACGTAGTTGTTCGCGAACACATTTATATTATGTGGGAAATGTTACATTGCATGTTACATAACATGTTACGTTACAGCTAGTCTGGACGCAGCTTTAAGTACTGTAGAGATTATGACGTGCATACTTTGTGGCATGCAATCTTTTCTAGTAATAATAAGATAATGGCATACAATTAAAAGATAAACTTTATACTATCGTGTCAGTATATGTTAAAATGTAAAAACGTTAAACGATTCCTAATTCATAATTTTATTGAAGTACCTCTCCCACAGTACCTAACATAGCATCATGCTTGTAAGCTCCGAAGGGTTACGTAGAGGTGTACCTACACCCACATTTGGCCAGTTATGTTTAAGTCCCATGTTATAAGGGGGCGAGCCTATTGCCTATATGTCTTGTATCTTTACAGCCAATGTTACTATTTAGTAGCCATAATTCAGTGTTACACATTTTCACGATGAACTGTTGTCTCAACTCTCTACGAATACTTTGTACTCTGGTCAATCAGCTCTCGAACAAATGGAAATGAAACAAATATTATTTTTAAATTTTACTTCGTATAAAGGTTGTTCTGTTACAAGTAAATGGTCTAGTATAGACTAGATAAGTATAGACTCATCTTAATAGATAAGTAAAAATAAAATTTATTTACAAAATGGCGTCACAATAGATGTTCGAAATCAAATTGAAGCTGTACAAGCGGTCTCGATAAGAATGAGCTCTTTGATGCAAACGAGTACGGGTTCTGTACCTAATAATAGATATTTTATAAAATAGACAGGTGTAGAAAAATATATTTTTGAAGAATTGTTTAGGGACAGGTATTTTAATAGAGAAATAAAAACATCATCATTAACACGCAATTATATGCACAAGTAGTATTAAGGCGACAATAACCGACTTTTAATAATTTTATACTGAAGATCACGTCTAAACGAGTAGTGTTAATGATTTGGAAAAAAATATACGTTAAATTAGAGCATTTTTTATAACTTAATATATGAATCTTTTAGATTATGTTTTTAAATAGTGAAATTAATTTGTAAATATATGTCTAACGCGGAAAAAATACTGAGAATTACGCAAAATCTATCAAGCGTATTTTTTTGAAACCTTCACTATTTTAAAGATAATTTAATTATTGATCTTTACGTGTTTTATTTAAAATACCTTTCGTTTTGTGTATAATAAATTAATAATGCGTCTAATTTGTAACAGCGCTCCTTGATGGGTGAATCCCATTACTGGCTGGACGTACGACGCATTGCGTGAGCTCAGTACAGAACACGCAAGCTAACCACTCAAGGTCATTGGCATTTAGCTGCGTCTTAAATGTCAAAAACTGCACTATTCAGTGTTTGATTTTATTTTGTGTTGGTGTTTACTGTTTATGAGGGGCTTGTGGTTGAATGAAAACTGGCTCATGGGTCGCAACGCTTGCCGCGGTCGGTTTGTGGATGGATGACCATCCATTACATATGCGCTTCGGAAAGCACGTTAAGCCATTGGTCCCGGCCGTCATTCGTAGATCTTTGACAATCGTTACGGGTAGTCAGAAGCCCAAAAGTCTGACAACCAGTCTTAGGGTATCGTGTTACCTCAGATCGGCAGTCGCTCAATGTAAAAGACTGGTATTCAGCTGCATCCGGTTAGACTGGAAGCCGACCCCAACATAGTTAGTAAAAGACTAGGCAGATTGATTTTTATTTACTCTTTATGCTTGATTTGCCTTGTTAAAAAGAAACTATAATAAAAATGACACGACCTAGCATTTTTCAATATTCGCAGTAACACCAAAGAAGTACTTCAAATTTCCATTCAGACGGTTAAAAATAAACACACAAAAATAAACAAAACCGTAGAACATAAATTAATCAAATGTGTGGAGTTGATCCAAACATCGAGACACCGGTATCTCATTTCCGTTGTACTTTATACGAGCCCGCGAGCGACTTCCGTGACCCAATGCGAGTTACACACGAGAACAAGAACATGTCTTAAGAAAATATTTGAAATTATATCTTCCATGTTTTATTTGAATTAGGAAGGATAACGGACGGTTGGTTGGGTACGAAATATTTCATTGTAACGTGTGTTTAGGTTAAATATAATTATTATCTTACTAGATGTGGATGTTTTGACATCAGTACCTGTAAAAGAGAAAAGGCAACAATTAGAAATAATATTCAGAGCTCAAAATCTTATGATAACACAACATTACGCCTTTTTCCCCTACGAATTGGGCAGAGGTATACCTATAAGACACTCATATTTCGCCAGTCATGTTTAAGTCCCATGTAATAGGGGGAGATGCCATCAACCGCGCACAAATCCAGACTCCGAGCTGCAAATTTTATGATCCAAATGACAATTATAATTTTGAAAATACATCGGCGAAAAAAAATGTTTACTAAAATTAAAGATAGTTATTTTTTGTCACTGTGGAGTCTCCACCGCGCCTCTGTTCTTGACGACTCACGACGTTTCAGTTCTTATGTGCTGCCGGTATCATTTCCGTCTCGAGTCGCGAGTCGAGACGCTACGACACGACGCGACGGCTACACAAGACGCGCTCCACTTGTCTCATTTAGAACGTCAAATGACGACGATATCGGTTGAGACGTTTTTGTGATATGTGGGTCGGGTTCATGTTCGTTTGACGAATGAAACGAATTTCAAAAGTTTAATTTTATACCTTTAGATGATATAAATAAAATTTTCAACAGATGCAGTGTACACAACTGCCCACTCTCTGCGATTAAAACTGGTTTTATGTACCTATATTGTTTGGCCACTTTAAGTATCTACAAAAACAACGTTATCGTTTAATGAACACCTTTTTGGTAGCGTAGTTAGTAAAATCTAATTTACGATCCAGTTTATTAAAATCTAGATAATAAAGTTATAACGAATATTCCAATTTTCAAGGTAGGTATCCGTTGTCTCTAATTATATTTTAGGTAGGTACTGCCTTAGGTTTCGGTCTTAGAATACCTGAGTTTGGGCCTAGAGATACCTTAGTACCTACTCGTTAAATAAAGGATGGAGTTTGTTCAATACAATGTGAACATATATTTTGATACTCTGAAATATTATAGATTACTAGCTGACCCAGTAAACGTTGTTTTGCTATATAAATGTTTGGGGTAGACCACCCTTATCACTTAGGGGTATGAAAAGTAGATTACGACCGATTATCAGACCTACCAAATATACTTATAAAATTTCATAAAAATCGATTCAGCCGTTTCGGAGGAGTATGGCAACTAACACTGTGACCCGAGAATTTTATATATAGATTGTAATTAATTGCAGTAATCTATAATAATTTCGAATCAAATTTTATATTTTTGTTCTTTTTAGGGTTCCGTACCTGAATGGTAAAAAGGAACACTTATGGTGCGACTCAGTCTGTCTGTCCGTCTGTATATCACAGCTGGATATCTCAGGAACTACTTATGCTATCAACTTGAAATTGTTTTAGATGACGTTTGCCCAACTATTTTGCAAATAAGAAAGAAATAAAAATGTTGTTTTTTGCTGACCTAAAATTGCAATATTCTACAAGGCAGTTTGCAGTGTTAAAATTCTCTGACGAATATAGATTCGTCAAAATTCTGTTAAAATTCTCTGACGAATCTATATTCGTCAGAGAATTTTAACACTGCACAATCAAATTTTCATCGGCGAGGTCTATACCTCGCCGATGAAAATTTAAAATGATACGGAACCCTCGGTGCACGAGTCCGAGTCGCTCTTGACCGGTTTTTTGTGTGCAACATTAATGTGCCTTAAAAATATTTATGACGTGTGGCTACACACGTTATTCTTGTCGGTTCGTCAGAATACGTTGAGTGTAACGCACCATTGTTTTTCTCTTTAAATCAAATATACCGTGAAATACATATTTTATATGGATTTCACGGCATTTTTAGCAGAGTTATATTTATGAATATCTACTGAAAAGTAGAGATTAAAAATATTTCCCTACTGACGTTCGTTAAGAAAATGATTCGGCTCTAACCAAACCAATTTTAATTTTTAGAAAAGTGTTGAAATGAATAGATTACCGAAAAACCATCGATTATAGCGCAGATTGCTAACGCCTGCCACTGTTTCATCATTATAATTTTCTAAAAATATCTCATATACAAGAAAAAATAAAAGAAAAAAACCAGTAACCTGAAAATGTGGTTTAACTTTAATTTGCGATAGGTACCAAAATTCTATAGATTATAATGGTTGTTTTTCTTTTTTCAGTTGTGTTTTTACAGTCGGGTTTTTTGTTTTTTTAATAATTTGCTTTAATTCAAGCTTTTAGTTTTAATAATATATATATATTTGGAATTAGTAGTATTTTTTTTAATAAAAAACCTTCCCTTCCGTTTTGTTTTATTTGCAGATGCAATATATAACTATTGTATAAGTAGCGTATGTCATTACCATCATTAAGACGAATCTAACGACACCTCATTATGTTAAAATCCATCAAGCCATTTGGACTACAGAGCATGCCAAAGAAATAGTCATACAAACATACATACTAAAAACATTACCCTCCTTCTGGTTCAGTCAGGTAAAAGCTACCCACTTTTGATCAATAAAATATTCACGGTACCGAAAAATACGTGATAATATGAACACACAACACACGCACATCCTCGGATTATTACGAACCGTAACCGAAACCACGTGGCTTCGGTTCGATTTCGATTTAATTAAAACTGAACTACCCTCCCACGGGTTTTAATGAACTTAAAAAGCATACAAATATTAATTACAGGGACTGTTGAAAAAATATCCGACAGGGTGTCAGTTTTTTTGGGGGTTCCGTACCTAGAGGGCTCCAACGGGACCCTATTACTAAGGCTCTGCTGTCCGTCCGTATAACATAAGGCTGTATCGACACACTTGCAAATTTCATGGAGTGTGTAGGTACTAGTGATGTGCCGGATATCCGTATCCGCGGACATCCGCGGACGTCCGAAGGAAAAAAAAGATCTGTATCCGTTACTTTTTGGCGGATCTTGAACGGATCTTTTATATTAATACATTTCATTACGTATACGTAATGGATACGTAATGAAATGTATACAAATACAGGATACAGATCTTTTTTCTCCCTCGGATATCCGCGGATACGGATATCCGGCACATCACTAGTAGGTACTACTAACGGCTAATAACAAATAATACAAATAAAATAAAGTAAAAATTTAAGATCCTATTTACACTTTTTACGCGAATTCATGATTTCTGACATTGTAATTTTTAGCAACAGTAAGATATTTTAATTATTTGATTAACGATTTAAATATTATGAACTCAGTTTACAAGAAAATCCGTCGGCGATGGAACTTTGACGCTCAAATTCACATTGTTCCATTCAATTCTAATAAAAGCTAAAATTACTAAAAGATAAGTTGAATATTTTACTTGTTTATTGGAGTTCTCGAATTTCTTTAAATTCCTTAAGTTTTCACGGAAAAAAATCATAAAGAAAAGCAATAAATGTGTGTGCGTCCATTATATTCCAAATAAATAAAATTTTATCAAATAAACTAATATGATATAAGACTTCTATCTACAATGAATACGTTTCATTCGTTTTCGGTTCTTAATGTAACAAGACAAAATTACCATAAATAAAATTAAAGTACTGTAGGGTTGCTGGTTGTGAAATTAAAGCCCCATTGAACTTGATGATAATTTATTGGCAACTTAACTTATACTTTGTTACACGTTACAATAATATATATCATGTGGCAACCCTAAGTGGAGGGATGAAATGGACTACGTGGCAATCGCCCTTCAGACCTCCCCTAGCTGACTAGTTTCCTGAAGACTGCTAGGCTATCGAAGCAGGAACAAGTCGTACTAAGGATCAGAGCTGGCTGCGTGGCTACCGGGCTCAGAACCTCTAGCTAGTGAATGACGATTTGTTCTTTTTTTTTTTTAATGGGCATCTCGCAGTACTGACCACTAAGGTCTTGGCTGCTTAACCGGATTTTCCTGTGGGTGCCATAAGCTTCTACACTTAGAGCCTCCAGCCAGGAGCTTTTTGAACTTATTCTGAACTAATTCTAAATTAAAATTAAGCGAATGCTCGCTAAGGGCACCCCCTGTGGGATACGAACCTCGGCTTAGGGCATCGCTGATGGGAGGACAGCAAGAAGGGACAGGTTGGAATTTATATTTGCATCATGATTATTATGCGGGGTATTTAAAGCTACGTGCTCAGCTGCAACAACTGCTGGCGACGATTTGTTCGAAGACAGCTCTGCTTATAAAGGTCGATTGTTGACATGTGTGCACAACATCTACACGTAGTCGTCTGTAGTTGTGGTGCAGATAACTCTCGGGGTGGCGCTGGCGCAGATTGTCACGAAGCTTGCACACGAAGGTTGTAGATGGCATCACTTGTTTACAGTAATCGTTTGTAGTTTCTTCTAGATTATAAAACCGCTCATCGTAGTGCTTTGGATAAATTCCACTAGATGCCGCTATATGTTTGTTACAGTACTATATATTCCGCGTCAATTCAGCAAATTACTTGAAAATAATGTGTAACTCCAACTTACAAGAAAGAGTAAATGGCACTATCGTTATTATAATCAAATAATTAAAGTATCTTACTGTTCCTGAAAATTACAACGTCAAAAATCATGAATTTCCGTAGAAAAATGTAATAGGACTCTTAAAGGGGGTATAAATACAAGAAACGTGTTTTCCAAGGCCTTTTTTATTCTAAACTTTTAATAAAAAATTGTGTTTAATTTAGTACGGTGGTACGGAACTCTTCGTGTGCGAGTCTGACTCGCATTTGGCCGTTTTTTGTCATATCATTATTGAGAATCTTGGTCTCAATTTTATTTTAATGGGTGCTTATCTGTCTCATTAATTACGGCTCAATTTCGTGAAGTATCAATTTCCTGCCTGTTAAAGCTGTGAGATTTTTTTGGAATAAATTACTTTATTATATAGGTATTAAAGACGACTTATTAAGGGATCGACGATTAATCACGTGAGGCTCGAAAGGGGGTGGGGAGGCTGTAGTGAGATATCACGTATATTTCGTTGAATGCGCGATTTCTAAACCGAAAAGCGGCCCGTGACCTTGACTCGCCGTTGCCAGGCAACGATTATTTAAAGATTAAATTTTTTGAATTTGTTTAAGATACTTTGCACCAAAAAAATTCACGTGATTTTAGGTAGGGGGGGTTAGTCTAAAACTCCACCACTTATCACCAGGGGGGAAAGGGGGGGTTAAAAAGTTGCTAAAAACTATTACGTGATTAATGGACGACCCCTAAGGTCAAGGTCTTTCGTGAACTATTAATGTCAATATAAGTAATTAGTCTCAGTGATACATTACTAGTTCAAGTTTATCTTGTAATATTTAATTTGGTTGCCATGTTACTTATTTGTGCTTCATATTCATAGCTGTAATACATAAATAACTCCTCAAACAAATATCGGTATATTATGTAAACCAATTATATTCCTGTGATCTTCTGTGCCAACGATCACAGAAACTCAGAAGTAAGTTAGGTACAACTAGAGTTAATTTGTGGTACGGATCGAGTTACATAAGAAGTGTAATCTAGCTTGGAAGCCGGAGCCTATCTCCGATCAAGTTCACCGATAACACGACCATCAGGTTCCACAACATTCACCCAACTAATATACAGGCTGATTAGCTAAACATGGGACAAATTGGAGGCAGTTAATCGGTACCCGACTGTCGTTCCTTCGTTAAATTAAACAGAGTGGCCAGTTTACAGTGACCTTAAATTATTTTTTTTAAGGGCTTTTCTAAAATACTCTCATGTATGTTTGGTGATTATTTATAGTTAAGGAGAAAACTAAGCTCAAAAGGAAACATTTTGTTCGACAAAATTTGTTCCAGATTTTCAGTGACTAAAACAGTTTGCGGATTCTCAAGTTTTTTCCGTTTCTATACTTACCTAGTTTGAAGCATGGAGGGAAAATACGTTAGTGCTGCCTTATTAAAGGTCATAAGCCTGGTGTAGTTAACCCACGGAATAGAAAAAAGTCGCCCACAGTGTGCCCACGCCGTCTACCCTTTGTGAATCTTCAACGTCAAGTTTGTTTTTAACCGACTTCCAAAAAGGAGGAGGTTATAATAATATGTTCATAGCGTTTCCTTTTTTTTTGAGTTAGCTTCAGTAATACGTATTTTTTCCCACTTAGTATGTGGATGATATGTTAAGTTCGTGTCACTGTTGTTTAAATAGCAGGTAGTGGTATTCTAATTTGTGTGGGGTAGGTACCACGACTAGATCGCCCGGAGGACACAGTGGAGCATACGGTGGAGGTCTGCCCGGCTTGGGGGGAGCATCGCCGTGTCCTCGTGGAGGCGATCGGCGGCGGTGATCTCTCGCGTCCGGCCCTGGTTCAGGCCATGGTACGGACCGAGAGGAAATGGCAGGCCGTCACCTCCTTCTGCGAAGCGGTAATGCTCGCGAAGGAGGAGGCGGAACGCGTGAGGGAGAGGCAAATTTCGCGCCCTCACGCCCCTAACCACCGCAGGAGGAGACGCCCGGGGCGGGAATTGCGAGCCGATTTCCGGCTACCGTAGGCGCGGGCTTGCGGACGGTGAGCAATGGGTAGCTCGCCGTCCGATAAGGACCAGGCCCGGGTCGTCGGCGCGTTGTGTTCCACGCGCGCTTCAAAGAGATGTCAGCAGAATTGACGGGGTCCGCTAGGGCCAATGCCTGCCGGGGCTGCGAATATGGGCCGAAAGGGACATCGTGGCCCCCGGCAACAGGGCAACCGAAGGAACACGAGTGGGTTTTAGTCAGTAAGAGTCTGACACGCCCTCCCGCTCCACTCAGAGCGGGAGGGCGGCAGAGGAGAAGGTATTTGATAATTTCCCAGCCAAAAAAAAAATGGTACCATAACTTAAAAGTGAAAAATTAAAACTTTTTACAAAAAAAACAACCAACTTCCAAAAAAACACTACAAATTGAAAAATAAATTTAACTTCGGAAGTCGGTGGCAAAAAACTAAATTTCTAAATAAAGACACCGACTTCCGAAATTAAAGTTATGTTTCACTTTGTAGTGTTTTTTTTGGAATTCGGTTGTTTTTTGTTAATATTTTCATTCATTCGTTACATATGAACAAGCATACGAGTACGAGCATGTTCATAGTTTAGCCAGTCAAACAGTACAAAATACTCAATCGTCAATAAAAAAGTTTTACAAGCTAAGCCAAGTTTAGCCTAGCTAACGCCTAAGACCGTAAGTACAGAACTTCGAAAGTAGGACGAGTCGGCTCATTCAGTGCCTGTATCAAATTACTGAGGTGCTGGAGCATGGTGGATGAAGGCAATCTCCGTCTAAATATCCTCTTGATAGTTCAAGTACGAAAACAAAGTTGATGAAACGTTTAAGAGCGTGCATTCTGATTGTGGCCAACGTCGCAAATAGCTGTCAAATATTTCACTGTTTTGTTTTTTTTTAACTAGTGAATTAAAATATTGATTATGAAATGCAATAATTAATATAGTAACACCGAATATTTAGTAAAAAAAGGATTTGGAAACTTTCCAAATGATCTTATATTTATTACACCTAAAACGGTTAAAACATCAAATTCAATGTTATAATTGCAATTCATTATTTATTTATTTTGCTTTAAAGACCAAGCAACAATTGTTAAGGTAGGTACACCGTTACAATTTATTAATATTTCAGGTCACTAGTTAACGATATTTCATATTTCCATACAGTAATATTGACAAATTAATAAAAACTGGTAAATATTTGACAGCTATTTGCGACGTTGCCAACTTTTAGAATGAACGCTCTTAATTTTTGAATGAGGAATCTAGGTACAGTCTGCCCAACCCTTCGGGGTATCAAGGTGTGATGTTTTGTGAATCTAGGTCGAGTGGATTTGAGCTAGTCTTTGTGATGATTTTTAGTTATTTAGAGGTCTTAATGAAAATGGTGATCTTTGTAACAGGATTTGAACAATACAGCCGTAACGAAGTGGGTTCTAAACACTGTAAAATTGACTTTTCAAGAATGCTTTGTTTGGCAATAGTTTAATAACTTGAAAGTTAATATTTCATCTTGTTCTATTTAAAAGAAAATGAATGTGGAAGATGAGCGATGTCTAGTTTTAAAATAATATTGCATTATTTCTAAAGTAAAAACAATTTTGCTTAAATTGATAAAATGTTGCCATGTCGACTGCGAAATCGAAACATTTTTGAAGTTGACTCAATATGGAACATTAAGTCAATCAAATTACGAACTGGTTAGCCCAAGAATTTCCCAACCCCAAAGTAGGACAAACTAATTACTTCAACTCCTCAGAATATTGAACTAATGAAATTATGATGAAATGCCCCTAAACAGCAAGTTATGAAATATAAAGCAGGACCGGCCAGTTAGATTGATGACGTCACGGCCCACCGTCACGGACCAGATAATTGATATTCAGTAAATATTGGCGGATAAAATAAACCGAAAATTGAGTTTCCAAAACTGGCCTAAATTAATTTGCAAGTTCATAGCTTCGTGTCGACGTAAAATTTTTATTAAAGGCAAATCCCGGAGCTTTTCAACGGACTTTGCGAGTCGAGTATATACAGTAATACCAGATAAAAACACCACGTTCAGACTTTTATGTTTTTTATAAAGGAATAAATAAGGAAAAAATACGTTAAAATTTAATAATTTTTCTTTACTTGGAAGACCTATCTAAGTACCTACTACTTACGTACATACAATGTCGCCCATCGGCATGTGACCGCCCGAATTTTTCTGAATATTCATAAAAGATGATCGAAAAATAACTTTAGGGGGTTTTATTTTTTATGTTTTGATTAGCGTTTGCCATATCTCCGATGTTATTGGCTCGGTTTGGATTCTGTTTATTACTAAAAGATTATGAGTTATTTGAAATTTGTCAACTACGCAAAAAAAACATTTTTTTCAAAAGAAACACAAGTAAATTCTTAAAAAAATTAGAGAAAAAGAAAAAAAAAGTCAAGATAGTCTTTTAAAGTCATTTATCAATCATTTTTCATGAACATTCAGAAAAATGCGGGCGGGCACATGCTGATGGGCGACATTGTATAGTTATCTTTTCTTAGTTTCAAGTTTTTTTCGATTGGAGATCGTGTTAAGAGACTGGATGGATGTCGTTTGTGGCCAAAAATTTTTTTACAAGTTATCTATTTATTCTATATCTTTGGCGTGTTTAAGTTGATATAACATAAACATTGAAATGCCTGTTTCGACAACGGCGGTTCTCCGACAAGCATTGTTGATATTTTAACGACTCGTCCTACGCTTTATCCTCATTTAAATAGCCGTCGATTAAACTCTTTCGCTCCGTAAATTATAAAACGCTAATGACCGCCAGCTCGGCTCATTACAATAAAAATGTTGAATAATTTCAAAATGTTTGTGCAAGAAGAACTTGTTACAATGCAAATTTGGCAATTTTCCAGTTTCATGACACTGCAATGTGGGTAACTTTTAATGGGCGGCCAACGCATTATGTCACTGAAACCATTCATTTAGAGTTGAAGAAAGGAAGCGGGTATTAAAAGTAAAATAGCGTTTCATTTATCTAATACCTACCCTATTTAAGTATAAGAGAAATAAAGTTTCAATTTTTTTTTTAACGGTGATACCTATAGGTATTGTATTGTTTTTTATAAAACGAATCAATCAATCAATCAATCTTTAATCGTGAACACAGGTATTACAATAAAGGTCTTATGTATACATTTTAGTCGAGCTCTATGTCCTACCAATGAAATTGGTGTACAAATACATTAGTTTTTTAGCAATAATTCTGAATTTATACAATACTAGCAGCCTGCCCCGGCTTCGCACGGGTATTAAATAAACATTTCAAAAGTTATAATTTTTTTTTATAGCCTATGTTCACCGGAGATAGTGTAGCTTCCCAACAGTGAAAGAATTTTTCAAATCGGTCAAGTAGTTTCGGAGCCTATTCAATGCAAACAAACAAAAAAACAATCAAATCTTTCCTCTTTATAATATTAGTGTAGACAAAGTCACGTTCGAGTAAATAATGTCAATTAAATATATTAATAAATAATTAATTAATCAATTATAATTTATTGCATTTCAATGGTAATTTATATTAAAGGGCTATTTAATGTCATATTTCATCACAATTGTAAATAATGTCAATTAAATGTATTATTAATAAATTATAATTTATTTTTACATGCATGTCACAAGTTAATTATATTAAAGGGCTGGTAATGTCATATTTTATCATTTAAAAATTCTTCGATAAAGTAATACGTCTTATATATTAGAAATAAATACAATTTACTTTTGAATTTGCGGACATTATCTTCACGAGTATTTGTTGTCCATTAAGAGCGTTTCTACTGAAAGTGGGCAGCGTCGCAAATAGCTGTCAAATTTCGCCGTTTTGATTAATTTGTCAATATTACTGTATGTAAATAAGAAATATGGCTAACTAGTGAACTAAAATATTGATTATGAAAAGCAATAATTAATAACGTAACACCGAATATTTAGTTTTAGATGTAAAAAAAGTATTTAGAAATTTTCCAAATGCCTTGTTTACACCTAGTACGGTTCCAACATAAAATTCAGTGTTATAATTGCAATTCATTTTTAATATTCTAGTTCGCTAGTTAGTCACATTTCTTATTTCCATACAGTAATATTGTCAAATTAATCAAAACAGCGAAATATTTGACATTTGTTTACGACGTTGCCCACTTTCAGAGTAAACGCTCTTAATACGCAATTCATCTGTTTCACAGTGTGTTGTGAGTAGCAGTGTGAGTGTTGTATTATAATGAAATAACATTTAAACAGTAGAAAAAAAAATACTAAAAACTGTAAAGAAAAATTAACCGGTAAAATTACGGTCTTCATTTTTGTGATGCGGCAATATTGACACCAATTATAATTCTGATATGAATTGAATTGAATATGATTCAACTAATATGTGTCCCCATAGAGGAATTGCTAATGATCTGTTGGGAATTCAGAAAATGAATTGCTTTATAGGAATTGCTTAATATGGCCGTTTTAGGCCCACAGGTACTGTACTATATATAATATACGGTAATGGTACTTATAGGTAGGTACTGTATTTCATAAAACGAGTATTGGTTGTTCATTAAAGTATAGTTGTTTCATGTAAATAAACATCTGTTTCTGTTAACTATGTTTGTTGTGTACTCATTTATGTAGGCTTTCGAGTATGTGGTACACGGAAACCTACGTAAATGAGTCCACAATTAGTGGAATCATTGGCTTATCACAAATTATGATTAAGCACCCAATAACTCAAATGTTTGCTTTTCATGAAAATCATTGAATAAAATACGCGATAAATCGCTGCATAATTCACAAAGGAAAATGTTGTTTAATTTTAAAATAAAATCACGAAAAACCGTATCGTGGCGCAATTAGTAGCTACTCCAGTTTTGTTGTTATATTGCAAATAAACCGTGTATTATTTATTTTCCAATAACCGAGTCCATTTAAATGCAGCATGGAGCATGATATATTAAATTTTCATAGCCACATGCTCACTGCAAAAACCGAAGCGGTAATTTTTTTAGTTTATTTTGTTTGTTACGTCGAACCCGTGGATTTCAGATATTAATAACCAGTTGATTTTCTCCTACATACTTCGAAAGCCTCTGTACAATTATTAATTTTTCTGTCCATAAAAAAAACCTTTTAGAAAGTCTTAAACTTTGTGTCGTTTGAGAATTGTGGGAAGAGAAAGAATGAAAAATAGTTTATTCTGAGCAAAAAAACGCATTGAATAGATTTTTGGTGATAGTTTGAAATACTCATTTCTAAGTGCGCCTCTTCACTCTGTAACAGAATATAAGAAGAGTTTGTTTCGGCCTTTCTTTTCAGAGTAGTCGGATAGGAAACGCCGTTTGCACAAACCTACTTATATTTTCATAACATGTTGCTATTTCAGTAAGTACTTCTTTGCGTTGTCTAACAGTTACTCAGTCACGGTATACAATCTATATCTATACTATCTATACTAATATTATAAACAGGAAAAATTTGTATTTTTGAATTTTTGTATGTAACGAATAAACTTAAAAACTACTGGACCGATTTGAAAAATTCTTTCAGCAATGGATAGCTACATTATTAGCGAGTAACATAGGCTATATTTTATTCCCGTACACCCACTGGAACTACGTGGGTGAAACCGCGTGAAGTCCGCTAGTATGTAATAATTTTAATGGAAATGATATATTATATAATTTTTTATGGATTTGGGGTAATTTTGGTACAAAAAAATGTGAATTTTAAATAGCAATAATTTTTTTATTTTCAGTACCTAATATTATTATTTTTTTAACTTTTTGGTAATGTTATTGCAGCACCTAGGTATGTGTATAGGTATCACGGTTTTGCAAGTATGAATATGCGGTTAGAAATGCCACAAGTATAACACTATAAATGTTTCTTACCCTCCAAGGAACTCTCATTACTTTAATTAATTAATTTATTTATTTGTTAGGGACAAAAAACAGTTACATGCTACAAATTACAGAGAAATAAACTAAGATTTAACAAACATGTAACCCACACCATTGTCCACGTTTTAACAAAAGGTTAAAAGAAGTGCTGAAGACAAGTGATAAAAAATAATAAAAATAAAACAAAAGTCGCTGCCACAATATTGCTGTGTTAGCTTAGCTTACTTTAACTTAAATTACTCGCTTATTAAAATCCTTCTAGTGATTTTATGAACTAGTAATTTAATTATGGTAGCTTTGAAGCTCGTTTTTAAGTGTATCGACAGTGCGGTTGTTAATATTATTAAGTGCCTTAGGAAATATTAATTATGAGCAGTCTCTGCGGAAACGTGACGTCATAACTTGTGGCGAGTTTTGAGACAAGCTCTGAATTTCAGCTAAAATGTTTGATAATTATAGATAGTTTTGGGTTTTTGATATTATTCTAAACTAACGATAAACATACCAAGTTTTATTATTCCTACTTATAAAGGTACCTTACTTTGATTCAGATTAAAGACTACGCTGAAGACAAGGAAGTTTGGCAATAATTCCTTCTGCACATGTGGCTTCCCTGGTACCTCATTAACGGCATTACAATGTAAATGTCTATTAACTGCTCCCAAATTACGATGATTATTTTATTTTACTTTTTTACATGTTTCATTGATATAATCTTTTCATTATTTGACATTATATACCTACAATTATCTATATTTTTTCTTAATCCACTTAGACCATTTTCTATTTTACTAAGTACCTGGTACTTGTTGATAGGCCTACACTGTCCTCCCATACCTATTAACACTGTAATTTGAAAACATTGTAGAAACCATTTATTTTGAAAATAGTAACCGTGTAGTTTCTTGCCTGCTCTTCTCCATAGGAAGCGACCAATTGGAACCGTGCACCTAGCACCATCTATTTTCTATAGACGCACTACGGCGCGAGCATGTCGGTGACGCAAATCCATAAGTTTAACACCTACCACCACCGTAACTCACCTAAACACGTACACGAAGTGAACAAAGTTTACTTTCTGTTTTTCAGGCACATTCAGAACCTCCAAATAAATTAAAAACTAGAATTTTACGTCTAGCTAAGATTTAAAAGATACCTTACAACCCATGTCACTATAATGAACAAATCATACAACTTACAGCTACTTGTCCCTGTGAACACGTAACCCGGAGTTCAATAGCACAGAGCACCTTAACACTGCAGTCGGCAACTTGGTAAATATCACAAGTTCCATCGGCCATAACTCAACTAAATGCAATCTCTAGCCGGCGCTAAAGCCGAGGCGTTTAACTGTGCCTTCAGCTATTGTAGGAGCCGAAATATTCCGAAAAGGTGTAAATTCTACGAGCACGAACTTGAATGGAGTTTGTCGTGATTTCGTTTATGAGCTTTCGGAGTTATGTGTAGAGTTTGTTTCTAGGAAATGTTTCTTACCGCCGTATTAAGAAGCTATATCTTATACTAATAGTTTAGTAAATACTTAAGCAGAATTTATGAATATCAATCTGCCTAGCCTTTTCCCAACTATATTGGGGTTGGCTTCTAGTCTAACTGGATGCAGCTAAATACCAGTATTTTAAATGGAGCGATTGCCTATCTGATCTCCACAACCTAGTAACTGGGTAATACAATACCCCTTGGTAAGATTGGCAGTTAGATTTTCGGGCTTCTGACGACCCGTAATGACAGTCAAAGATCCACGAATGACAGACGGGAGGAGTTTCGGTATGTAAAGATGGTTACTCATCCACAGACCAACCCCGGAAATCGTAGCTTAACCTGATGAATCGACCCGTGCGGCTGTTATTATTTAGCCACGAGCTCCTCCATGATTTATGAATATACAAATACAAATTAACAATTTTCGTTCGTATAAATATGAAAACTGACGTTTCGACATCACGAGTATGGCAAAATGACGAGTTCCATCGGCTATAACTCAACGACATGCAATCTCTAGCCCGCGCTAAGGCCGAGCCCTTTAACTATGCTTCTAGGTATTGTATATAGGAGCCGAAATATTCCGAAAAGGTACGAAGTTGGATGGATTTTGTTGTGACTTCGTTTGATGTTTTCTGAGCTTACTTACTGAGTCATGTATATAGTTTTTTTCAGGAAAATCTTGACTTTAATTACGGCATTGAAAACCTATCTTAATATCATAATAGTTAAAGTAGTAACAGATTAGCAAACACACAAGTGTTTCAGGACTTTTTTGCTAAATGGACAAATATACAAATACAATGTAATATTAAAAATGTTGTAAACCGACTTTTCGATTTCACGAGCAACTTTTCACACCACTACATTCATCGAAACCTACTTTCGAGTCCTAGACTCAATTGAAACGAATGGAACGGTGCCAAAAACTTTGCCTTCAAATTATTACAGGTACTCCAGACCGTATAGGTTATCTAATATCACATTCATTCAACCTAATCTACTGAGTCAGCAGTACTCAAGATTATTGTATCGCGGCCCGCGAGTAAAGGTACCATTCCGTAGCCGACCGCAGGCGGCAACTGCAGGCGACGTGTCGCCGCGACACGACTGGTTTCTATGAATTTCTATGAAATACCTTCTGTAGCTAGCGACACCTCGCCTTCATAGGAATACATAATAATACATAGAATCCAGTCGTGTCGCGGCGACACGTCGCCTGCAGTTGCCGCCCGCGGTCTGCTACGGAATTGTACCTTAATAATGTATGTAGGTACTAGTAACTGTGAGTTACATGTGGTGTCTTGCTCACTGCCTAGTTTGAGCTTATGCCATTAAGCTAAAGTTTAAAATAACTCATTGATTTATCTATAAAGTATACTGTAAGATAAAGCTAGATATATATATTTTTTCACTACTATATTTTCCTGTAAACCAATCTTTAATCAATCGATAACGAATGTGTGAAACCACAAACGAAATTGGTCACACACATACCTAAAAGTAAAGTAGTTACGAAAGAAAAACAGTTCCGTTTTCCTTAGAGATAGAAGGAAGGTTCCTTAAAGATAGTAACTGTGAGTTACATGTGGTTTCTTGCTCACTTGCCTAGTTTGAGCTTATGCCATTAAGCTAAAGTTTAAATAACTCATTGATTTATCTATAAAGTATACTGTAAGATAAAGCTAGACATTTTTTTTTTCACTACTATATTTTCCTGTAAACCAATCTTTAATCAATCGATAACTAATGTGTGAAACTATAAACGAAATTGGTCACACACATACCTAAAAGCAAAGTAGTTACGAAAGAAAAACAGTTACCGTTTTCCTTAGAGATAGAAGGAAGGCTAGGCGGGTCAAAAAGATAAGTCCTGCGGCCCGCAGGTTGAGTATCACTGTAACCGAAGTTCCATCCATATATCTTGCCATTATCTGGGTACCCTGCAATTCAAAGTTGGTCTAGATTCCAGTAACATTAGAGTCCTGGTTTCAAGTTGCTCGTTCACTCATGTTTGGGAGATTCTCTAACTGAGAATGCTTTTAGCGATTTAGGTTGTGCAACCGTAACAATATGTTTGAAAATATGTTTCGCTATTGAGATGCTTCTCGTATTGAAGAATTTTTCAATGTGTCCGCTTTCCTTTTGAATGTTCCGGAGTCTTCTTTGAATTTGAATATTATGTGGAATTTGATCGTCAATCTTGGAAAGTTTCAAGACATCCCTTGTATAAAAAAAAAGGATTGTGTGGTTTTATGAAACCACGGTAAAAGTGAAACTTTTAAGCGAACTATAGGCGCCGCCATATTGGCCTTGGCTGCTCTGACGAGCACCTTTCACTTTATCCCCACTCCGCGGCCGACCGTCACGCGACATGCAACACACAGACGAAAAAGTTTGAGACGATGTAATAAAAGTTTCACTTTAATAGTTTTTGATAATTTGCTCAAACAAGAACTTTTTTTAAATTTCTTAATATAATTTCGTATTTTTTGTAATATATTTACAACTAGCTTCCGTCAGCGGCTGCGCCCGCGTGATATCTTTATAAATTATAGCCTATGTTACTCAGTGACAAAATCGCTTTCTACTGGTAAAATAATTTTTAATATCGGTCCATTGATTTTTGAGTTTATTCATTAAAAACAAACATACAAAACATCAAATATTTTCTCTTTATTATAATATATTAGTTTAGATAAGTACCTACCTCCAATACAAGTAGTCATAACTTTTTATCAGTGATAACCTCAGACACGAGAGTGTTGTTCAAACTTATGAATTTCGCAATAATGGCGCAGTTCTCGAATATCAAGACACGATGTTAGTTCGGGACGATTGTAAGATAACTTTTACTAGTACTTACTGCGAGTACTCGTAGTTTCTACGAGTTCGCACTTCGAGGTGTTCATTTGATATTTAATGCTTTATAAGTATTTCTAGTCTTGCTTTGTTTGAAATATTCGATAAATAGTAAGTACTTGAGAAAATGTCGCGGAAAATCCAGGCTGATTTTTTCATAGATGAAATGGCTAAAGGTACTTTTAAACTGCTTATTAAGAAATTTCGTGTTTGTGGCCATTTTCATGTTTTCTTGATAATTTTGCTGTACTTTTATTAAAACCAATTTCCAATTTTTATGGTGAAACATTGGTTGTGCACATAAATATTTTGCAAATATAGAATAATCCTTCCACATATAAAATAATATTTTATATAATTATATTAAAATAATATAATCTAATATATATAATATATCTACTAATATTATAAATGTGAAAGTTTGTGTGTTTGAATGTTTGTAACTCAATCACGCAATAATGGCTGAACGGATTTGGATGAAATTTTTTACACAGATAGTTTATAACCTGGATTAACATATAGGATACTTTTGATCCCGGTAATACGTACCCGAGAGATCATTTCCAACATTCATGCGGGCCAGGCAGGGGGTGAAAGTTAGTACCAATATAATACCGTACCAATTCTACCAATACTGTATGTGAGAACGTATTCAATTTGATGAAGAGTGTAAAAAAAGCCAATAAATAATAAGTAGTCGAATGAAATATTGTAAAAAAAATTATAGTATTGAGTCGTGCCTACGTATAAATAATAGTTATACTTTGACAATGTCGATGAAAAATACAAGAGCAGATTTATCGGAGCAGACAAGCAGAGTCTCATTCGTCTCAATTATGTAGACGGGCCATCTGTCAATCAGCCTCCCGCTGGAGTGATTCGTTACCGATTTCATTGGAAGAAAAATAAAAAAAGGAATTATTTGTTTTATGCAGTCTTTGGCTTTGCTGACCTATCGAATTACGCGTTATTGGTTGAATACTCATACAATTAGGTAGGTTTAATTTGGTTTCTTTATAATTTTTCATGTAAAGGTGTTCAGATTATTTTCGTTTTTATTAACAATTCCAAGTGATCCTTTTGCTCATAGGTTGAAAGATAACTTTTATTTAAGTATTACAAGGTGTTTAAATATCTAATAACTTTAAACGAGAAATTCTTGTAAATATGTTTACATATAATCTGAATCTCGAAAACGGCTCCAACGATTTTCATGAAATTTAGTATGCAGGGTGTTTCGGTGGTGATAAATCGATCTAGGTAGGTTTAATATTTAGAAAACGTTCAAAAAAAAACCTAGCCAAGATATTTTTTACTTCATCTGTGTTTATGTCTTTTGTTCAAGAAACGTAGTTATTCATGGTTCAGTAAATTACAAAACAACGTAGTCAATCAATCACTCTACCTAGCCTTTTCCCAACTAAGTTGAGGTCAGCTTCCAGTCTAACCGGATGCAGCTGAATACCAGTATTTTACATGGAGCGACTGCAAAATAACGAAGTATTTTAGTGGTATGAGGAACAGAGTGTAAAGTTCACTCATCCACTATGGAAAAGGGAGAATCCTCCGACCAGACGGGGGTCGTGTCTGGCGGGCAACTGCCCAACGATAGATAAAAAGTTATTTCAATGTTGATCGCGCGGTAAACTGTGCTTGCGCGATGCAGGATTTGTGTGACGTCAGGTCTTTGATGCATAGTTCACAAGTGGCGATGTAGATGTCGCCACAGTATCATAACAAAAGTCTAGAACCACTAGACCGTTTTTCATTAAACGCAGCTGTGATACTTATAAAACTTGTTTACAAAACCCTCACACTGATTAATGCATATTTCATATCGACCGATAAATAATGTACGGCCGGGATTGCCAAAAAACCACCAACTTTTGACCATTACTTATAAAATTTAATCATGAGCCAAATAAGTTGCCACGAGTTTCAAACTTGGCGCCGTAAAAAAATGTTTTTAGGGTTCCGTATCCAAAGGTTGCAACGGGATTCTATTAAGGCCGTTTCCTCATTGGTCAGTGCGGTATCGTTTCGGTATAGTATGCTCGGTATACCGAAACGATATCGCACTGCTTTCATTTTCCTCATTGGTCGGTAAGCAGGCAGTGCGGTATTATTGAAATATAGGCGTTCGGTAAGCTTTCGGTACCGTGTATACCGAGCATGCTGTAAAACGCGGGACATGAGAGGGTATCTCACTGGATGTTTCTACCGAGACGCGGTGTACCGAAACGATCTTGCCCCGCTCCCGCGTATACCGAGGCAATCAGGAAATGCTCATTGATATATAGGCGCTTGGTAAGCTATCGGTACCGCGTATACCGAGCATGCTGATCCCGCACCGCTAACGTACTGACCAGTGCGGAAAGGGCCTAATGCTCCGGCATCCGTCCGTCTGTCACAGGGCTGTATCTTTCGAACCATAATACTTAGACACTTGAAATTTCATAGAGTGTATACTACTATGGTCGCTATAACAATAAATAATACAAACTATTGTTGAGTATTGTATGGTGGTACCCTACGTTTGCGAGTCCGATTCGCACTTGACCGCTTTTTGATAATTTAAAAGTCGAAACGCTTAAACTGTGGCGGGTAGTGGTTTTATCTTTCTTTTTGCGAAGTTTAGCGCTTAACGCGTGTAGTTGGCGATGTAAATTGTAATATTTGTGGAAAATGTTCTCACTATTTTCTTTGAATGTTGGCTTAAATTTCATCGTATACAAGACTACCTACTTCTGACTTCCTACCTGGAAGTTAGCAGTTATTTCAAAGGAAATTGTAGAACATACATTTAAAAAAAAACAATCAAGCAGAACTATTTTCTCTCTTTGTCAAAATAATCTTATCTGATGATCTTTCTTTTGGTATTTCCCTTCTACCAATGAATATGGACAAGAAAACGTCTACTTTTTTACGTCAACCTAATTATACGGCCTCACAATCACATGCCAACTAGTGATGTGCCAAAAATCCGACACATAGATTTCTATCCCCGTCATTCCCCACGGAAGGAAATATCGTGCGGATATCCGCGCAACTGACATAGGAGGGACGGGGGATAATGCGCGCGTGTTATGGGTTCTGGTAGGATGACGTCATCCCCTTAGTAGGCAACATGGATGCCATTCGGAATAATGATGGTGGGTGTTGTAAAAGATGGAGGAGCTTGGTTCGGCTTAGAATGGATTATAAGGAGTTTGAATAACTATTATTTTTATTTGTAGCTTTTTAGTTTATTTGTGTATTACAGCAGTAACTACACCTACAATGTTCTAAATACTAGTTTATTAAATCCAAGGTTTAAAATAATCCATCTAATCAACCTGACTGTCGCGACAGAAATTCACATAAAAGCCACTACCAAGATTAAATTCAACTAAACCTGTGCCCAATGCATATCTGCACTCTTTAAAGAGATTAGAGACACCGCAAATTAATTAAAGTCACATAGTTTTACGTTAAAATATAGAAGGAGAGGTGCAGGTGGTCGGTGCTCCGTAACGGTCCACATGAACACGGAGTAGCGAGCAATTGGAGTGCTTAGTTAATATGCTTAAGTCTTTGTAGAATGGAGTCTTATTCGCTCGGCGAAAAACGTCCCGCACTCCCACCACACATCTTGTCTCTGTCACAGTGCGTGACGTTGACAGGCTGAAAAGTCGCACGATAGCGAGTTTATCAAGGGGGAATCGATATGGGCAGAGCCTTTTTACAACATTGAACAATCACCAAAATTACAACATATGGCGCTCTCTCGTGCGTCTATATTTGTGTAAATTTTAATAACACATTATCCCTCCATTTGCTTTCTAATCTTTGTCATGAACCCGCGCCAAGCTTCGCTCGTAAATAATCTCCTTTTACGAGCACACCTTACAAAGTTTTAGCAATCGAAGTCTTTTACGATTACTACAAGTTATACGGAACCGTTCCAATCCTTTCTATGTTTTCCGCGATTTGATTTTTATGCTGAATAGTTTTATTGGTATTGGAACTAGAGTTTTGATAAGAGTCGTTAAATGAAGGAAATGGGTTAGATTTGTACGGTAATACTACTTTAGGAACATAGTAGTTTCTTGGAGGTCGTTTCTTTATGGGGTCATTGTCGAAAATGTAGTCTCAACTCTCTGTAGAACAAAACAAAGTTAATGCCTGAATATGTTGAAGTATTTAGTGTTAGCCGGCTGATGAACAATTCAAACTCGCTTCACACAAGATCAAAGTAAACACTAAAACTGTTACAAACGAGAACTAGACCAAAATGACAAAACAAGTTGAAGCCAACATGCCAGCATTAAACAGCGGGCATGTTTCGAACTGTTCTAAAAACTAAATGAGAGAATTTAATGCTGGCAACACGTCCGTACGTTGGTACACGTAGTGACAGCTGTAGCACGTTGCACAGATGCCTCCGAGTACGTTATTACTCAAGTTCTCGTGATAAACACATGCGACTCATTGTCTAAACTTTCCCATGAGTAATGGACGTTTACGGCTTTTAAAACTGTCCCAACAACGATTCAGATGTTAGAATGTACGTGATGAGAACTACGAATGAAGTAAAAGTATGTTTCTGTTGTACGGAATTAAAAGGAGAATTTTGTAACTGGATTTTTTTCATGTTGTTCACGAATGTAGTTTTAGTTCAGCGTTTTTTGTTGACACGGAAATTGTTTTACATGATTTTATCTTTGACATGTTTTGTTTTGAACTCGATGGTGCAAAGTTTTGAATGTTTTTTTAAATAAATACAACAGTAAGGCCGTATTCTCGGCGACAGCGGGCAGCGGGGTGGCGCGTTCAAATGCAGAGTTTTATACGGAATTGTTCTCACTTCCCGCGTCGCTGCCATCGAGATCAGTTCTATTTGAGGTGACGATAAACGACTTTTAACGACTTTTACTGAAGATGACGTTTAAACGAGTATTGTTAATGATTTGGAAAAATATATGTTAAATTAGAGCATTTTCTTAATATTTTAGTATAGGCTTATTTTGGATTATGTTTATGTTACATAGTGAAATTAATTTGTAAATGTATGTCTGAAGCGGGTAAAAACTGAGAATGACGCAAAATCTATCGAGCGTATTTTTCTGAAACCTTCACTGTTTTAAATATAATTTAATTATTGATCTTTTAGTATACGTGTTTTATTAAAATACCTTTTGTTTTACGTATAATGAATTAATAATGCGTCTAATTTGGGACAGCGCTCTTTGATGGGCAAGTCCTATTACTGGCTGGACGTACGACGCGTTGCGTGAGGTCAGTACAGAACACACAAGCTAACCACTCAAGGTCACTGTCATATATCTGCGTCTTAAAACTATGCATTTGAACGCGCCGCCCTCGCGCCGCTATCGCGCCGCTGTCGCCGCCGCCCTGCTGCCCGCTGCCGCCGAGAATACGGCCTTATAGAAATGGTTTTTTTTTCGTAGGTGTGTACGTTTCTGCCTACCCCCATGAGTGAGTTAGTTATGAGTGAGTTTATACATGTATGTGAGTGAAGTAACTACGTCTTAAAACATAACAACAAAGTAAAGCTGGCTGTAAACCACGAGCATAATTATTTTATTATTATGACCATGTTATTAGTTCACGTCCATCGTCTGTTCTATGTACTAAAGCAGCTTTTTTCAGGACTGTATTGTTAGTGCATTAGTAAATACTTTTATCCAGCAGGTCCTCAGAACAAACTTAAGATTTCCTTAATAGCAGAAACTAGTAATTTTGCTAGGAACTCTCAAGTTTAAAATCCTACTCAAGTAGGGATTTGCACTTGTGTCTCTAAGAAGTAGTCCCAAGGAAATGATCAAAAGTGCCATGAAACTAACAGCAACAAATTTGGTTTTATCACATTGTAAAATAAAAATGACAAAACTGTACCATTTGGATTTAAAACCCAGATTGTGAAGAAATATTTTAGGGAATGTGGTCGGAAAATGTAGGGTGCAAAACATCGGAGCTAAAACATTTTTTTAGTGATTAATGTTTTGAAGCATCGCTGGCTTGTAGTTGCGGGCATCCTGTAATCCCTTTTGTGTGATATGCCTTGTTTGAAATTGCCAAGATTTAAAATGAGAGATAATCTATTTTGTTAAAGTAAAAACTTCTTTAGGCACGTTGGGCATTTTTGAGATGGGAAAAACCAATTGAACTCGCCACACCATTACCGACACCTCATTTTTGTAAACACTATTGTGCTCTTTATTTATTGATCTTTATTTACGGATGTAAATAAAGATCAATTAATAAACATAAACATTGAACATAAACAGTATTTATGTTCAATGCAAGTATTTTTACTTTAAAGGTTTTGGAAGTATTTTTTTAAATTGTTCAAGTTTTCACTTCTGTCGGCACTCCCGGAGGGCCACTGTATGATAAGATTTTCTTCCACTTAATTTAGGTAAACTGATAAATTTAACACTAAGTAAGTAGTTTCCATTTAAAGTGGTTTCATTAATATGCCCAATTTTTGCAAGAAGCTTAAAACTTTTTCTTGGTAAAGTTCCAAAGAATCTTTTGGTAATCAATTTTTTTAAACAAAATTGCTTGTCTTACACCCTTTTTAAAATACCTTAAGATATATGTTATAATTATTTGTAGAATCATACTTAGTACTTGATATGAGTATTGACAGGAAATCAAATCGATGCCTTGCTAAAACAGGGTGTCTTTTCCTACAGCTGTATTACATCCTAAAATTAACTATGCATGTTGAGCCCCTAATTGGAAAGTGACGAATCATAGTTGTTCCTGATGTATCAAATCTTCAAATGACATTACCTCGCACACAACTCAGCAGCTTGCATATGTTTACAGAAGTCAATCAGCTGGCATCAACACTCGTGCGCCCCCCGGCTAAATAATATTCAATCCAATGAATATCTCACGCTGTTAATTTTGAGGGATGGGACTCTGAGATTGAAGGGTGAAATTAGTCGATTTGTAATCGTAGACGATTTAGGACAGGTTTTTCAATCTACTGGTAACTTTTATCTAAAGAAAAAATATAGTGGTTTGACATATTTTGTAACTGTCAAACCGCAATTTTTATTCATTTAGTCGAGTAGATATAGGGCGTGGTGAGAATGCGATGAGCAGTAAAAATTACTATTATAACATGATTTTAGCAGAAGCTGTTCAACTTTTGGGGCTCTAAATAAATCCCAAATTGGAATTAATTAAACTCATTTATTTTTACTTGCCAACTACGATACATAATGTTCTTCAAACAAACTTACAAACGGCTAAACTAACAATTCGCTACTCGACTACAAACTCGTCAGTTTCACTTTCATTTAGTCGACTTGTATTCGATTCAGCAGGCGGCGTCCAAATCCGTCCCTATCAATTAGTAAGAGCGGCGACACAGCGACGGCAGCACACCTAGCTCTGGAATTTCCACTGGATTCAATATAATTGCCCTTTAATTATCAACTTGGAATATTGATAATGAATGTTTGTACCGAACACTGACATTTCGTAGACATGGTTATTTGAATTGTATAATTTGAGAAATGTTTTAATTAAGCTATGGCGAGTGGCATCGAAGACAGGTTATAAAGTGGCTTCTAAAATGGTTTAGCATATTGTGAACTTATTGTATACGTACGTATTCCTATTAATTAGTTATTTATTTATATTAATTATACAGCCAGAAAAAATAATTGTTAAGCAATTTGACACCTTTCATCACACCATCAATTTCTCCGACTTTGCATTAATATACTGACGTCCGAACAATGTTTTTTTGCAGGTAAAAAGAGAGAACTTAACACGAACAGCAATCACAATAATAGCTGCCATTAGTGACATAAAAATAATTCCCCAGGAACACTGGTAATTCATAAAGAATTGGCTGTTGCGTTTGCATTTGCTTGCACTAACAACAATACAAAATGTAACTGTTTACTTCGACCGGTCCGTGTTGGAATAAAAACAGCTTTGATTTTATTTAAGTTCACTCCGTTTGTCTGAAGTTTTCTGTTCTTTTAAACTATTTTGGGTGTTTTTTTTTCTGCGTCTAGTTAAATCGGTTCTTGTTATTGTTATGATGTTATATTTTATAAGCATTTGTAGAAGTACTTCATATTCCTTGAATTTTATAATAAACATAGGTCTTGAAAGTATTCAAGTTGCGGTAATTTTTTTTAATACTGGCGGCAATTTTTTTTATATTACCTTATGCTGTGTAATTTATTTTTTAAAAGCTCCCGGTCGGTTTATTTATGAGCAGGCTTTTGAAACTATACTTAATAAATGGACTGGCAGACGCACAGATAAATAAATTTACATCACGATCTCGTCGGCCAAATATTGATCATTTTAACAATTTGCCTAAATTCATTAGTTAGGGCAATTCATGAGCTAGGCATGAATCCAGAAATGTTCATTTATGAACTGAAATCATTACACGATAAGCAATAACTATGAGAGTTCATATTAATGAAAACAACAACATCATTACGACTACATATTGCATAAAATTGATCATTGCACAAAGTTCGCTTTTGGCATCGTTAAAGTAAAACATACACATTACAAACCGAGCAGATTTAATGAACCGCCAGTGTACGATTGATCCGTACAGCCCGAATTAAATTCATTTCGTTGGAAGTGTAAACGTACTTGCAAAATAACTCGTGAATATTTATTATATTTGGATGGAATTAAATCACTAATATTGGACGGACGGACGAAGTGGCCGCGGGCAAGGCTTTTTGATATGATGTTAAATATGTCGGTTACATGTTGACGTTGTTTGCTCTCGTAGTTTTGTATGTATTTTTCTTCGTGGATGTGGTTTCGGAAAAATATAATACATTTTCACGTTGAGTATTTTTTTGTGTCGAATGCTTGGGTATTAACATTAGTAGACCTAATGATGGTACCTATTAAAATTTGACAGGTTGTCTGCTTACTGTCCTCGCTTACATGCAGGACACATCATCTTTATCAAAATACATGCCTCAAATATTAGTCGAATGGACAGCAGAACAAAAGTTACTTCTCCTTCTTCCGTCCCTGGTCCCGTTATTTGGGGTCGGGTGTCCTCACTTTTCCGCGCCAAGTTATTCTGTCTTGGGTTGTCGGATCTGGGCTTTCTTGAGGTCGCTTTTTATATTTGACCACCAGGTCAATGGCGGCCGGCCACTGCCTCTCTTTTGTTTCGGCAGATTTAGTGCAATTTGTACCACATGCTCTTCATTGCGTCTTTTAATGTGTTCATACCATCTTAGGTGGTTTTCAGTAATTTATCAGTGATTGGTGCGACTTTAAATACATAACAAGCTGCTTCTCGCACGGACAACTGTCACTATTCCTGATTCTCTGTATATTTTGGCTGCTGAGAATAAAACTACAAAAGTAGTTTACAGGGAAGTTTTATAAAAATGTAGCTGTTATTGTAGTATATTGTGGTGTCTTACGACTTCCACGCGACCGAAGTCGCAGGCAGAAGCTAGTATAATATACAATTACAATTTTTATTTATTTTTCAGCACTTATCAAGAGACAGTTAACGGCAAAAACTAAGAGAACGAAAAAAATTACTTTTTCTAACTGCACCTTGACATATCAAGGTACTTATGCTTATGCCTCTAATCCACTCATTCGCTAGAAGAGATTTTCTCCTATTTCCGTGTCAGTCGATGTTACGTGGGTCTGTACTCTGTAGCTTTGAATTCGGTTAGGTAAATCGAATGAAGTGCCGAGAGCATTGCACGCGTGACGGTAAACGCAGTCGAGTTTTGATCCGCAGGATTACAGGGCAGCCTCGTTTGGGCCACTTTGGATTGGGCTCAAGATTTGGAGATATTTTGTAAAATTGTCACTTCGGTACAAAAGCTTGTTATTCAAAAGACGCGACGAGTTGTATGTTTACAAGCTTGTGTTTTTTAAGTAAAATTACATTTGATCAACAAGCAATTTCTCCTAAACACCCCAAATCACCTTCCATTCAAACACCATTCAAAAGACATACATTAATTTCACGAACAGAATGCCCTCGAAATCCTCTGCACTTAAGGTACAAAAACTTGCACACAAAGCAGGTAGGTAGGTAAGTACCACCCTTTGTATAGCACGCACAAAAAGCTATATCTTCCCAGACTAAGGGCCACCTAAAACCGTAATGAAATATTTTTGACGACCGGGCTCAACCCACGAAAGTTTAATGAAAATTTCATAACCAAAGCTGCGTCATTTTATGAATGTAATAATGCGTAGTGAGGTCTTTATCACTGTTTCATATGTTAATTATGTGATCCAAAAATTATGGGAATTATTTGTTTACCTTTTGAAGAAGTTTTTTAGCATTCGAGTGGTTGATCGTGGGAAGGACTGACTTATTAAGTAGTTTGGTAGAGAGATCAATGATTTGATGTTGGCTTACAATTAGTATCGAATGAAGGCGTGGATAGGGATGAAGACAAAAAAGATAGTTTTTGTCCGTCTTGTAGATTATTAAAAAATATTGGACACGATTTTTTTCTTTTTTTACGTTATCAAAAGATAACGGCGATACATTGAGTTTAAATGTGCCATGACGTCACGAGTATGTAGATTATATATTTATGACGTAGTGATCTCCACTCTCCAACTTTAATGCGTTTTATCCAAGTCATTTTTTATTAATATTGTAGCGGTTACACCGCCACATACGAACTACGCATCATAGACATGTCACACAAATCCTGCATCGCGCAGTTAGAGTTTACCGAGCGATCGACATATATACAAGATTCCGACTTCAAACCAATGGGCAGTTGCCCGCCAGACACAACACCCGTCTGGTTGGAGGATTCTCCCTTTTCTATGGTGGATGAGTGAACTTTACACCCTGTTCCTCATGCCACTAAAATATGATGAAGCAAAAAATACGTGTCTAATATTTTTTTATTATCTGACTGACGGATTAAATAGAATTTCTTTTTACCCTATTGGAATAATAATGCCTGACAACAAATTAGTCAAACCTAACTTCTTAATAGCCCACTCAGAAAGGAAGCCACGCCATATACAAGCATCATCGTCACAGCTAAAGGCTAGTTCTTCTTTCTTGGCGTGTCGATGGATATCTAAATGGACTCGGCCCAGAATGCGGCTACGTGTTTGGAGCCATCGCTAGCGTCCATCAGTTCCTGTGACGTGCAGACGACAAGACACGCAGGACACGATATTAAGAGTTCCAGCTTTATTGGAACAGCAGCACATTTATACTGCAAGGCGGAGTCGTCTATGAGTCTCCACCTGAACAGGTTTTCCTTGCTTCGGTCAATCTGGCTCCGGAGTCTTTTAAAGACTTCCTGGCTTCCCAAGGTAACTCGTGTCCAGATAGGAGATATCTTTCTTTTGGTGGTTCGTCAGTTAATGGATCACACTTTAAAAAACTGTTTCGGCTTTTTAGGCTGGTAATGTTTTCTGAGAATACGTTCAATAAAGAAAAAAAAACCGGCCAGTGCGTGTTGGACTACGCACAATGAAGGGTTCCGTAGTTGGGATGAATTTAACCCATAAACAAACTTAACATTGTAGTTGAAAAACATGTTCTCCCATACATCGATATACGTCATGGTCAATTCTCCAACTGCAAAAATGAGTATTTGGAATCGCAAAAAAACATTTTGCTGTGTAATAAATCTACAAAATAACGACTTTTACCTTTACATGTGCTTTGAGACCTTGCTTCCTACCAAATTTCATGATTCTAGGTCAACGGGAAGTATCCTGTAGGTTTTGATTTATTTGTAAGTATCAAAATATATCCTATAAATGGTCGTATTTTTTATTGCGTTGATTTAATTTTTTTAGAGGTTCAAGAAACCACACCTACACGTATTTGATATTAATTTCAACTTGATACCTCCATGCGTTCCTGAGAAAAAGGGTCTTGGCAGACTGACGGACGGTCAACGAAGTAATCCTATAAGGGTTCCGTTTTTTCCTTTTGAGGTACGGAACCCTAAAAATGCCAATCATCATATCAAACCCAACGAGGTAACATTAACACATTTATATGTATATGTAAATATCAACAATATATTGGCTTAGAGGCTTATCGCGGGGCGTTGCGGCTGGCAAAACATGGAGCCGCTTGATTACCCAGCATTCATCGGCGGTACTGTCGTACTGATTCAATCAATCAATCAATCGACGTCTCTATATCGCGTGACATCGTGAAGTTCCAATTGATATTGTTCTGTGACTGTGAGGTAACAATTTGGCGTGACGTGTTACACTACTGCGTTGTGTTAACATCTTGTTAGTTTTAATTGAAGTAGGGGAAATTGTACGACTCCGAATAATTCCGGATACAAAATAAACAATAACATCTTGTGTTTTTAGAATACCGAAGTGACAATCATCAATTAATACAGCTACTAGTGTAGCTATAATGAACAGTGTGCATATTTGTCAAAAATTACTAAGTTGTCACATTTGGACGACATGTGCTGTTTAATTAAACGGAAAATGTATGAAAGAAACTTGTGAAATTGTAGAACTGTCAGATTGTCGCCTGTCAGCTGTTGACTGTCGTCATAAATGGCACATCAAGTTAATAAAGACACCCCTGATTTACTTCAACGTAAATGAAAATCACCGCAAAAAAACTTGTTCTTCGTAAAGGAGGCGTGGCGCGTGGGTAAAATAACAATGCTTTTTTTCTCTAAAATATATTTATTGTGGGACATGTGGATTTTCAAAAGAAATAGTTTTTCGATGTTTATAAATAGTACTATCATGTTTCTTTAGGATAGCCCACGCTAGTAATTGTAGTTCAGTTTGTATTTATTATGTAGATTCATTTGTATAAAGACTTAGTTGTGTGGTTTCTATTTATGTCAGTTCAAAGCCTTTCAAACATGAATTAAGAATGGCAGGTTACTGAACTTTCGAGGTTTTTATTTATTACAAAAAAACATTATCTTGTCATATTCTGATGTACGCTTTTACGGTATCATTTCGTCTTATAAAATTGGCTTTATCGACCTATATTTTAGTGACAAAGGTTATTATTTAATGAGTAATAAAACATATCTTATATTGAACAATTATTCTTCATTGCTTGAAATCGTTTTTCGAAAAGTCTAGGCTATGAACTATTACATGGGATAATCTAAACTCGTTATTTTAATTAAGTAAACTGAAAGACAACCTTGTTACTTTAGTTTTCTAACAAAAACAAAATTATTTTACTTTTTAGCTAACATTAAAGACTTCACTAACACATCTCCAAGTAACAGAAACCTTAGTTAGACTATGCACGTCTTATAAAAGGTTAATGTGACTGCGACAGTGCAGGTTCACGTGTCGCACCGTTTGTCGCGTCATGAGTACACTGTTTTAACACTAACATCTGTTCTAGAAGAAACTTTAATATCCTCTTTCTATTGTTCTTTGCGAGCTTGACTTGCAAAGTGTCGAGAATGAGTTGTAGAAAGTACACAGAAACACAAAGTATGTATCTACTATACATTGTAATAGCGAATTAATTTTCAAGTCTCCCCCTTTAGACCTAGGCCAAATATTTTTTGATATTCGGATAGCACATGACCTAAAGAGGTGCCATAAAGAATATGAATTAAAAATCTCGACTAAAGAAAGAAAGAAAGAAAGAAGAACATTTATTTAGACACAGTTCGTGAAACACAAAACACAAATACCAAAATGAAGAAGTAAAAAAATGTTTTAACAACAATAGTGTGTGCCTCAAGGCTGCGCCAAAAAGAAAAAAAAAATGTTTTTTATATCTTTTTAATGTAAAAATATTTAACTGTATATGGAAGAAAATAAATAAACGACAATAATATAATAAAAAATGCTGTTAAGCTAATTAAAAAGTTATTCAACAATGCGAAATTTTGCGGGTATTCTGGTTCTTTACAAGGCTAATGTTGAAATGGAATAACTTTAAATACTTTTCAAACCCAAATTCATTCTCACCATGTTCTCATATTACTTACGCTGAATCGATAATTATGTTGGCCCTTGTAACAGACATCCACAATTCTCTAAAATAGCCACATTAATATCGGGTAATATGAGATTTGCCAACCCATTAAATTCAATGTCTTTGAGAGGCTTGCGATTTTGTGGGTAACGTTTTGATATCTACGCAACCCTAAAACACAGAGATAAAAACCCCAGGCTACTTTCACGAGAGATTGAAAGCGATGATAGCCTACTTCAAAACTGAGTCAACTCATTCAGAAATCGCCAGTTCGATTGAGCTGAATTAAAATATAGCCGGTGAATATTTTTCCAATATAAAAAGGAACGAATATTTTTTTCCGTACTATTTACCGACGGCGATTTTTCGAAATCGTGGAAAGTTGTTTTTTCGTTTAAAAAGTGAGTAAAAAGTTGCAGTTAAACTGGGAGCAGACAGCGTACAGACAAACATTGAGTATTTCTCTAATAATAAAAACGTCAAAGCGATTGCATGTTTGTATTTGATTCGTACATAGACCTTGTTATATTTTTTTGGTACAAACTCGTGTTTCGGATAGGATTTATTTTATATTGTGTTTATTATGTTGTTGAATGTTTGGCGAAGTAAATAAGCTGGACAAAGCAGCCCTGCGATGTCACAAAGTCATTTAGTAAAACGATCGTGTTTTTGTTGTTGTCATAAATAAATTATTTACATTTATCCATTTGTAGAGAACGAACTGAAGTGAAAATTCTTTAGAAAAAAGCATCACCTTTGTACAGTCAGCACCAAAAGTCGATGAACAGAATCAACATAACAAAACACCTGTTCACAATAAAATGCCATAAGTTATAGTCGCAACTAGGAAACAAAATAGCCTGTACACCAGCAATTTACAAAACTCGTTAAACACGACTATTTCAAAAGTATCTGTGCACTAGTGTTCCTAAAGTCGCCGTACACCATCAATCCAAATGTCGCTGAACATCATTGTATCAAAAGTCACCAAACAGCAGTAAAGACAAAATTAGGTTAACAAAGTATATTTTTAATGTTGCCGTATGTTAATATACTTTTGACGCTTATGTTGTTCAGCTACTTTTGGGACTAATTGTATGTATTTGCTGTTCTTTTCTTCTTGTCTGTTTTATATGATATGTGTGTACATGAACGGTTAAATAAATAAATGTATTTCGTGATAAAACAACACTCAAACTTGGTTTTCAATTGATATTTTAGTTCTAGACATCGAGATCTACACTCAGGGTATCCACATCTTAGAATTGTCTATCTAAGCAAATATTTACTTATAATTATCGTTGAGACAAAACTGACTTCCAGTTTATAAAAATACCCGACTGCGTTACAGCAAAGGCAGGGTTATGTTTTTGTCCGAGCAGAAGAATAACTTAAAAAAAAAAACAGTGGCACTCCGGGAGTGCCAACAGAAGTGAAAACTAGAAAAAAAAATCGGTACCGCGGTAATCAACGCGTTGATGTCTTTTACTTGACGGTGTCGGTAAATTCCGTTACAGTGTCGCGAAATCAATGGTAAACCATTGATTTCGCTTCGATTTCGTCCCATGGTTTGGTCCAGTCCCAAAAATGCAGAATGCGCCTAAGGAAGTTTTCATTTAAAAAACGAATACTAAACATCTGCTAAGATTAGAAACATGTAAAAACTCTATCCCGGATTCCCGATGACAGTTCGAAAAAACATTCCTCCAACTAGAAAAAACCATTTTATTTTCGTCACAAAAAAGCCTTCGACTTTGTACGTGTATACATGTATTGCGGTCTCTGAAAGCAAGGTTGTTAGAAAAAGTGTAATTTATTTTTCTTGAGACATGTCAAACGCAGATAGTTCGACAAACATGTCGGTAATGTATTTACTTTTGAAATATTAAAAGTAAAACATACTTTATGTTGAGGGTAAAAGTAAACAGCGTGACAGCTGTGTTTAAGCTTCTTATGAAGGTAGTTATGATTTGAAGTATAATAAAAAAAACTTGGCAACAAGTTATTTATTTTCTTCTGTTTTTGGATGTTATATTTTCTTCTGTGATGCACGCCAGAAATATCATGTCAAAGTACATTTAAGTTTGAATAAAGGTTCACAATTTCAGGAATGCTGAACACGCGATCCGAGCAATTTTGATTCGCGACAGCCACATTCATTCGTTCACGCGTTCATTATTTTGTGCGAACTCATTCAATATTGCTCATAATTTATTTGTGATTCATGCTTACTGGAATTTAAAACTGAAAGCGAAGCTGAAGCTGATTCTGTGAAAGTGAAATCGATGCAAACCGAATCGTTTTGAGAAAGACTTAACATGCTACGAGCGGCTACGGCGTAGATCAAATGCCTACGGCGTAGCTTCGTAACTTGCGTAGCAAAGCTACGAGTTTGAAATGTTACGATAATTGCTGCGGCCTGTGCTACGACTATGACTGTATACGACCTTACTCATAAATTTTAATAACATCCACACAAAATTCAGTTTCAAGATAAACAAATGATTTAACATTTTGTTGAACACAAACACATATTCTTAATTCACTTTTCACAAATTGATAAACTTTACAAAACCCAACATTTGAGCGGGGCCAACAATAAAAATAACATTTACGTTTCTAACACAAATGTTGACAGAAAGAGATTCGCTTCAGATAAATTTACATTGTAATAAATCCGTGCGGTGTAAAATTTTCGTATATTTTCTATTATGTCTAAACAAACAAAGGGCGATAAAATAAGGGTGGCAAACAAAAATGGTCAGATAAAGAATTATCGTTCAGGTGTAGGTAAGATAAAACTTCGGTACAATTATCGGGTAACCCTTGAGAATTATCGGCACGGGTTGAAGTCGAAGCGATAATAATCGTTTGAAGTCACGTATAAGGGAACATTAATGTAACTTAATGTGTGGTAGATAGATATTGAAACAATGACAATTCCATTTTAATGTGTCAGTTAGATGTTTGTGATGTGAGATCTTTATATACACTTTCATGTATTCACTTTTAAAAACACTGATTATTTATCATATACAGGGTTATTGTTTATACGTCGGTAATCCGTAAAGGGGTTATAGGAGAGGTCATTTGCAACCAAATTACCCCTGATAACCCCTATGCCAATGTTTACCATTATCGAGAAATTTGACATTTTATAATGTATGAAATAATAAAAATATAAAATGTACGCAATAACCCTGATGTACAGGGTTAATGGTTATACGTCGGCAATCCGTTAAGAGGATGTAGAAGAGGTAATTTACAACCAAATTTCCTCTGATGACCCCTTAACAAATGTCAAAAAAAATCGAGTCATTTGACATTTTATATTTTTATTTCATACATTTTAAAATATAAAATGTCAAATTACTCGAAAATGGTTGACATTAGTATAGGGGTCATCAGAGGAAATTTGGTTGCAAATGACCTCTCCTACATCATCCTAACGGATTGCTGACGTTTAGCCAATAACCCTGTATAAAGAATCATCTTTGTTTCTGGTTGACAGATATTTGTATTACAGAATGGGCCTGCTCTTGTGACTCCGATCTCGCCTGATGGAAGGCGATGGATGAGGTCTATGATGGAACGAGTCTGACCAGAAAATGCCTGTTCACTCTTTAGATTTAAAACTAGAAACAGTGTTCTGCTGATGTGTTTCGCAGATGGCAGTTACTCTTAGGATTGACTTGCGCGTTACTGGTTGTCAGCGCTTTGCACTCGCACATTCTTATTACTACATACCTAAGGTCTATTCAAATCCTTGTTTCCAATTGATGTAATTTCCACTTAAACAAACATCAACTTTACAGGATAAGTTTTTATCCAGTGAGATTTATGTTCGCATAACTCGTCAAAATGTAGGGAACAGCTGATTTTTTTATCGCGATTTCATGTTTGGTCCCATAGTAAAAGTTGTTCATAATGATGAGTAAAGTCACGCGTTAAAGTTTGCGCACTGGATAAAAACTTACCCTGTATGTAAGTGTAAATAAAGTTGATTTTAGACTGACTAGTACTGTTGAAAAATTCATAAAAAATATGAAGTTGTAGCTCAAACTGAACCTTATGTGTAGGTTTTACAGTTGTTTTTCCTACAACTCGTGTTCGTTTACATGTTTGGTAACTAAATTGCGAACGCAGATTATGTAAGACTAACAACAGCATAACACTATTTCCAGCCCTCTGATTACTGACCTAATACAACCACACTAAAACAATACCAACCACATAGTCAAGCACTAATCAGAACCACAGTTAGTATTACAACCACAAATACACACGATAATTAGACGGTACAGTAGGCTGCACGTCATGGTAACAGAACCAGTATAAGCTGGCCTCTCTTTTAGGGTTCCGTAGTCCACTAGGAACTCTTAGTTTCGCCTTGTCCGTCTGTCCGCGGCTTAGCTCAAAGACTGTTAGTACTCGAAAGCTGTAATTTGGCATGAGTATACATAATAATCACATCGACAAAGTGGTTAAATAAAATCATGAAAAGTTTTTTTTGGTGTACCGGGGAGGTACATGTAAAGTGGGGATGTTTTTTTTTGCTCATCTGTCCCATGGCGTGGGGTGTCATTGGAAAGGTCGTTCAAAAATATTGTGAGTTTGCCTAAACTATTTTTATGTTCAGGGATTCGTTTGCGAAATATTAAGCTTTAAATTACTCATTTTTGTTAGAGTCAAGTCTGTCAGCTAAATGATTGGTTCTGGATATATGTGAAAAAATTCACAACAGTAGCATATATAACCAAATTAAAAGGAAAATAATCACAGCTTTAATTACCGACTTACATTTGCAGTTGCAGTTGCAACTACAATGTTAAGTTTGTTCTTGGGATAAATTCATCCCAACTTCGGAACCCTTCATTGTGCGTGGTCCGACATACACTAGGTCAGTTTTTCTATTGAAAATTCATTCTACGCTAGGCCAGCTCAAGTTCAAAGCGTTACCACCGATCCGGTCGACTGTACTCCTCCAAGATATTGACACATACATACATTAATGTGCCAATTATTTGCGCTAATTATCGGCAACGATAATGAATAGACAGCACTTGATTACAGGCTGTTGTCTTCAAGGCTGTCATTTGTGGTAATTATATGACACACGAACTATTACGGGGACTAAAGAAGGTGAATAGGGATCTAGGTTGCATGTTTTAATTATAGAATAAAATGAAAATTTTGCTAATGGAAACTGATGTTTTGTAATAACTAATTCGTTTCCAAAGGACTGGTGGCCGCCACATAACGGTCGCAGTGACGGCTGTCATGAAAATGACGGCACCGGGGTTTGGCATTACGGTGTCAAAAACGCTTTCTAGACACCAACTTACTTCAATAAATAAAGAAAGAAAAAAAAAACGTTTATTTGGACACAGACGACGTTTGGATAACGTTTCAGTGACGTCATTCGCCGGCAAAATGCGGACACTTTGTGGCGGTCACCACTCTTATAGGAAACCATAGCTTAAGGTTTATAAAAGTTTCCACTGAAATCTGTGTAGATTGTTTCAGAATCTCCAAAAAAAAAAAAGGACCGGTCAGCAGGTAAATACTGCGACTTCTTACAATTTGTTTGTTGTTTACTACAATCTTTAGATTCCTCTCTCTCTCATTCTTCTATCACTTTAAGTAAAACAAAGAGAAATTTACCGTCAGTGCACCACTATTGTGTTTATAGATTACATGTGACATCTTTATAAATGAGTTTTTTTTTCTATTTTACTCATTAATAATTTTAATCAGTCCAGTAGTTTTTGAGTTTATTCATCAAAAAAAATATGTTCTTTATATTATTAGTGTAGAAAAATAAATAAATTCATATGTTTTACAAAAATAAAATTAACACCAAAATCACAAAAGAAACGTATTATTATTTGATATTTGGCCTAGTATTCGCAAAAGCTTTCCCACGTGGCAATTTTAGAGAGCAACAGAGGGGGTGTGGTAAGTGTTTACATACCCTAGTTATGATGCCTTCCCAAAAATATTTCCGACGGGAATTTTGCCTTTGTATTTGCTTTGAATTTTGCATGTTCCTTTTAAGTACCCAATGTATTTTAAAAGAATAATTAAAAAATATTTTTATGTAGATTTTAACAAAGAGGATTAAATCGAGGAAAGGGCTTGCTCTGCAGAGGGTCGTGTAATCAATTAAAAAGCACCTTGTCGTACCTGAGTGCAGTTTTTTTACTGTCCCAATCCTAATTCGAGTTTTTTTCAGATAAAGGCAGCACTTAATGTTACGACCATTTATCTCTAAGCCTGTATCAATGCGAAAAAAAGTTTCGCAATAAATCTAAGTACTAAGCGACTGCTCGTGATTACGTCACTAATTCATTGAACAGTTTTTAGGGCCCACCTTTATAAAGGTCAGGTCGCGGCCCCGAAATAAGCGGCGATTTAGAAGTTATTTTTAAATGAAACTGATTTATGGATTATCGTTATTAATTTTTACAGTATTATATAAGATTAAACTAATAATATTTTCATATTCTTCTTTGAAAAGTCGGTGAGGCCGTCACTCAGTTGAAAATGAGCCTGGATTAAAGTTGGGTTTTAGCAAGGCTAAGCTGTGCCCTGGGAGTATTGTAATAATTTATTTAATATCCAATTAATTATGTTACAGCATCTTTAGATGTGTAAGGAAATTACAATGGCTAATAAATAAGTAACAGTATTATACCTTCATAGAAAACAGCCGAAACGACGCGCTTTGAAATCTGAGTGTATATGTCACGGCTAAAACCCGAAGTGCGGCTACAACTAGTTTTAGCCGGCTACAACTAGGTGCGGCCGCTAGCAGTTAGTAAAATTTTGCTGTAGCAAATGAAAACGGCTGAAAGATAGGTTAAGTTAGGTTAGAACTGTGACCATATAACACACCGCTCGAGCCGAGCGATCGCCGCGAGTGCCGCGGCAGCGGCCGGGGAGTGCCAGGGTCCATTTATGAAAGTTTAACAGCAGTTACTCACGGACGCGGTAGGTTTATTTACCGACCGGCCGTAGATAATTATTTCAAGGTCACTGCCGAGATATAATACTGTTACTTTATTATACTGTGCAAATAGAATTTTAATTAGGTAATACTATACAGTTTTTAATAATAGTAGGATACTTATTTTAAAATAGGTATTTGGAGCGTGGAAAACAGACATATTATGTGGGTTAAAACTCTGGTCGTCCTTAGCCAAAGTCAACATGGCTTCGTGAAATGGTCACGTATAGCTTAAACTACTGGGTTACGTGCATATACTGTGTCCAGTATGGTCCTGCATTATTAAAACCACTTTGACTAACATTTCATTTAGTGTCCACGTTTGTTCATTTCGAATCAAAATTACAGTTCATCTGTATGATAATGTTTATGACAGTTTAAAATTAATGGGCTATCCGATTGATGTAATTTTAGTTGGCATACTTTTGCAGTTTATATGGAAATGGCTTGTTTATTTTATTCGAGGGGACGGTTGGCATACTGGCACTTATTGGCATCCATGCATGATAATGAATCTAGTTCGATTGAATTAATGTAAATGTTAACGTCATCCAAACACGCTTAACGTCGAAATCACAATTTGTGTTTTCATAATTAAAACAATAGCAATGAAATACGAGGACTCAATATCGAACTCAACAAAAAACAACAACGAAATAAGTGGTGAAGAAAATTAGAAAATAAAAATGTAATTTTTTTTACCAATTTGTTTTAACTGTCGTACCTATTTTATTTTTAATCGGTCTAGGCATTTAGAAGTTATGGTGGAATAAAGGAACTCACACACAGACATACATGAACCCCGGAAACATAACATTCCATTTTTGGCAGTCGTGTAAAAAATACTCGTGTAGCTGTTGCCCTACTTTATAAATAAAATAGTAACTATCATTGTGTGAATAAAACACAATAGCAAAGATATCGTAGTTACCTCAGCTTTGTGGCCTTAAGAAAGAAAACTCACTGCTTCCATATCGCTTAATCTTTCTGTCGGCGAGCCCGTTGCTCGGCGATTAAACACGTCTTCCGAGATCGATCGCCCGAACGCTGTTTACGCTCTCTTTCTTATATTTGTAAAGGTATTGTGAGCTATTGTTGTAAATTGAAAACGTTTCTAGGAAATAAATTAAATATCTAGTACACTATAAATACTTAAAAACGAAATAATAATGCAGAACAGGACTACTGTTAGTACAGGATTACTGTTAGTACAGGACTACTGTTAGTACAGGACTACAGTTAGTACAGGACTACTGTTAGTACAGGACTACTGTTAGTACAGGATTACTGTTAGTACAGGACTACTGTTAGTACAGGACTACTGTTAGTACAGGACTACTGTTAGTACAGGACTACTGTTAGTACAGGACTACTGTTAGTACAGGACTACTGTTAGTACAGGACTACTGTTAGTACAGGACTACTGTTAGTACAGGACTACTGTTAGTACAGGACTACTGTTAGTACAGGACTACTGTTAGTACAGGACTACTGTTAGTACAGGACTACTGTTAGTACAGGACTACTGTTAGTACAGGATTACTGTTAGTACAGGACTACTGTTAGTACAGGACTACTGTTAGTAGGACTACTGTTAGTACAGGCCTAGTGTTAGTAGTAGTAGCTAATAATGCAGAACAGGACTACTGTTGATACAACGTGTAACGTTAAATGCGCAAAACCTCAGTCACCCCAACTGATTTTTAATTCAATGGACCTATAGTAGTGTAAGGTAGTAGTAAAGGTTTTATGTGCTGTTTTAGTTTGTAAGATTCGTATTTGCATTGAAATAAAAGCTATTGTTATCCCGCGTATGAGAAAATTTAAATTGGTCGACAACAATTTGTGTTTGTTTACCTATTTTGGCAGGTTTGTGCATGTGATGGCTTGACCTATTAATAAATAGACACGGAAACGTTTTTAATGAAGTTTTTTTGAAAAATGTGACCTATATTAAAAAGTGGTTCAATTGATTCTGCTCGTTATTCTGATCAAACTATTTTCAGGTTTTACGCATTTAATGTTACACGTTGTATAACTAAAATACATCGCGGTTTTATTGTTTTTGTGCATGGTTAATTAAAAAGCAAATATTCAGCCCTAATGATAGTAATATTCCTGATGAATTTTATTTAAGACTTATGACGTAGATATATTATCAGCTTTAGCCATCCCTTATCTAACACAAACGGGACGAAACACTGTCCTTTTATTACAGAGTGTTTCAGAAAGGTGTGGTACAGATATGGGACCATGGGACGAACACTGTGCCATACAAAACTTCAATACCTACTCGACCAAAATCTATGGTTGATTATAGGTTACATGAAGAAAGGTGATCAGTACGACACCCTTAAATATGCCCACACCTTTTTTAAATATGCTTTATAATGATCAAACTGCAATACTAGGACCGTAATAAGATGTCCGATAAGGACCAGGCCCGGGTCGATGGTGCGTTGTGTTCCACGCGCGCCTCGAAGAGATGTCAGCACAACTGAAGGGGTCTGCTAGGGCCGATGCCTGCCGGGGTTGCGGGTTTGTCCGAAAGGGTTACCGTGGCCCCTGGCAACATAAAGGCAGAAGGAACACAGGTGGGTTTTAGTAAGTAAGAGTCTGACACGTCTTCTCGCGCCGCCCAGAGCGCCAGAAGTTAATTTCCCACCCAAAAAAAAAAAGAAAAAAAAAGGACCACAATAGGATCGTTTACTTTGGCAGTTGATAAGAAGCGAAGTTAAAGGACATTAACGGAAACAAGGATACTTATAATTCCATACAAGTTTCGTCTGGGTTACAGTCAACTCCGGCAAAGGGGTAGTTAATGACCCTTGCAATGGATGAGCTGAACATACTCACACGTAGAGCTCATCAGACTACCCACACTAAAGATAATAAGACAAAAGTTATATTATTCGTAAGGCTCACAATTACCATAGAAATCGTCCCAATAAACAGGGTAACTTTGAAAACAATCGACAAAATTTAAGGGCGTGTTCTATCCAATATAAACAACTTTTACTATGGAACCAATCGAATTCGCACAAAAAAAACGACCTTATACAAACTGGTTTAATCGGGGATGTACCTTTATAGGGGAAGGTCAATGTTTTTTTTTCTAATTCTGTTGGTCCCATTGTAAAAGTTGTTTACATTTGATGGGTAGAACACCCCCCTAAATTTTGTAGATTGTTTTCAAAGTCACCCTGTATATTGGGACGATTTCTATGGTAACTGTGCACATTGCGAATAATATAAACTTTTGTCTTAATATCTTTAGTGTGGGTGTGACTAGCACCAGACAAATAATAAATGTGTCTTCCGAGGACATTTTAATGTAGAAGACGCGATAGTTTAAGAACTAAACATTTAGAACAGAGAGTGACAGTATACATCGTCATAGAATCAAACGTCATCTCATAGTAAGTTGGTACAGCTAAAGCTTTGCAGGGCAGACGAGGGTCGCCCTGTCCACCTCCATCTTTCTTTTATCTTATCTGATAAGGTATCTTTATCTTTATAGCGACTCCTTGTTTTATTTCAGACTGATTGGATTACGGGAGATATTTTTGTTCTATTTCACCTTTATTGTGTAGTCGTGCTTCTTAAAAAGAACTTCGTACTATAAAAATCTGAACAGTAATTTTTGAGCTAAGATCGAAAATTGATCAGAGATACATACTTAGACTGTTAACCCTTCCTTTTCCGCCATCGAGTTTAAAATCCCACTGTGTGCGTCCACATACGATAAAAATAATAACTTTTTACAATATAAATATTTTCCACGACTCCTAACATTAATTGCACTACAAAGCTTTGACAGTTCCATGTTTGATATAAAAGTACTCTTCAATATTTGTCTTTTCTACAACAGAAATATTATGCGTCTGCCTTTTTCAAAACTCATATCAAGGCAAAACTTCTCAAAGGGACGTTTGCATACATCGCCCGTCCTATAAAATGCAAGTGTAAAAATGCGCATTATCTGTTCAAAAGCTGTGTTCGCTGAACTGAGGATATTACGACAAATACGGGAAGTTATCTGACATGTCAAAGCAAACGGCTGTTTGTTGCCGTATTACTTGCATTGTCAATATTGGGTTTAGCTTTTATTAATTTTTTTCTCGATGTGAACTGTGTTTGACTTGAAAAGAGATATGACGTTCTTTTTTTAGTTTGTGTTTATTTTTTATTTAATATAGCAAGCAGTGTTATGAAATTTTATTTATGTAGGTTTGATGTCGGTATTAACAACAAACTTTTTAAACTGTGCTCGAAGTTAATCGTTTTAAATAATTCAACGTAAATTTTCTAAGAACAGTTTGCTTTAAATGTTTATTTGAATTTTATATTCAGCTGGATTGGACAAAACGATTGAACAAATAAATATATGTACTCACATATTCCACCAATGTGAAAAATAGGAGGGAAAAAATTCTGCAATCTGTTCAAAATATATATATTATATATATATGTTGTGAACCATGTCATACTCGACTGTAATGTTCCATACAAATACCTACATGAAAATTCGCAAATATTTTCGCCATTTAGCCTTCACCGACTCGAATGTGTCTGTTTTTGTACAGAATGTAATATAGAATGAAGCCTATGAATGATCGGCTGAGGAATGATGTGATATAGCAACGTTGCGGATTAAAAGAAGAAATAGTGACAAAAAAAAAGATTATGCTTAGATGGTTTGGTCATGATGAGAGGATGAATGAAAGGCGACTAACAAAAGGTATTTACAAGGCAGATGTGAGTGGAAACGCCGGGACGCCCTAGAAAGACATATACACCTTACTGGTGATGTTCTTCAAGGTCAGGTGCGTAGTACTCGCAACCGGCGTGCGTGTATGACCAGATGTATGAACGTAAATGAGGCAAAAGGAGTATGTAAGGATCGTAGCAGGTGGTGCTCTGTAGTTTCTGCTTACCCCCATGGGAAAAAGGCATGAGTTTATTATGTGTATGTGTGTAATATAAGATGAGATATGAGCGTCGATATAAATAGTTATCTTTGTACGCGAAATCGATACAATAAGTTTCCGCGCCGTTGTCCTCGAAGTGACTACTTCCAGTGCTTTCACAGAAATGCCGTTAAGATACTATCTATTTTGCTGAAGAGAAATGTTTTGATTTATATCATAAAATGGAGTACTGCGACTGCCAATATTTTCAAGAGCGAAATTTTCAGACGGATTTTGATATTGTGAACCTAAACTGGGGTTTATTTTCTTGTTTTTTTTTTTAAATTAAATTTCAGGCCACGTACCTATTGAGATTTTTTTTTTGTCTAAGCTCTTATTCATTTTGTTAAAATGTGGATACGCAACACGCAGATAATTTGCTTCAGCGGATTTGTGTCGAGTTTTCTTAAATTGTTCCTCTTTTTTCCTAAGGGACGTGTTTCAACGTCCTAAGTCCATGTTTTCCTGTTAAGAGGCGTCGTTTCGTCGTAGCACTAGAATACGCCACGTCTAAATCCAGAGATTTCAGCGTATTTTATTTTTGCAGAATAGAGCCTTTATCTCTGCTTTTTCAATTGCCTACCATATTGAATAGGATAGTACTTAAATCTATATAAGTCTACATTTCAGTTCTTTTTACTAGACACAATAAAATAGAACCTAAAGATGCGTAAAATCTGAACAATGTGAGCTCAAGTAGGGATGAAATAATATTTAAGAAGATATGTTTTGTTTGGATGACAGATCGGGCTATTTATTCTTTCTTGGCAATTTGTACATGGAATATAATATCACAGGTAGGTATGTTAAACTCGTACTTTATCAAACGACTTTATGTACCTATTTATAGCCTGTAGTTATACAAGAAGGAATTTATGGTATTTCAATGTAATATCTAATTATGAACTTAATTATACAGTCTCTTTATCAAATAGCTAATAAAGCGCTTTAAACCGAGCACTTTATTCAGAGCTTCATTCCACGAGTGAACTTTCATAAATTAACAAATTCTCTAGCTCCATCCTTTGAGACGGAGATGTATCAAGATAAATCCAAACTAAAGTCAGCTAATTTTGTTATAGGGGAGTATCATTCAATTAACTTTACACCGCATTAGACGAGCTCCGAAACGTCTTTAAACATTGTAAAGGCAAAGTTTCCGTTTGCCAAAGCCCCAGTTCAAACAGCGATGCGCCGAACTAAAGCGAATTTGCATGTTGACACAGACGCCTCGTGTGGCTGCGCTAGTGTGCGCTCATAGAAATAAGTTTTACAAATACGCGTTGAGCAAATATTGGTTTGATATCGGCGCGTGCGGTTTTTGTTGACGCTTCCTGATGACGTCAACGTGACGAACTCGCGTCGAACGTCAACGCGATTTGGCAGATTTATTGCATTATTACTTCACATGCGTTTGTTTACTTGATTGTCTCAATACTTTTTGTTGTTGACAATAGAAATACAGATAAGGTTCAGGGTTCAACGACTCACGAATCATGATAGCTGTAAATCTGAGAGATTTAGTTCACGAAAGATGGATACAAGATATTTTGTTGATTTTTTTACGGCGTGAGAAGAATTGCCAGCAGTGTCGATACTGGGGCCAATTTCAACAGGAAAGCTGTACGCACGTTTTTCAAATACGCGTTTATAACCTTTTTATGAACCGCTGTTGTTCGTATGTCTTATTAAACACATATGAAGCGGTTTTCATTTTAGTATTACCATCTCCACGTAAAGCCAATTTTCTATAAAGGAAACGTGTAGGAAGTTTACAAAATGTCTCGTGCGCTGTGTAATATCTTGAATGTCGTCCGGCGCAGCGTCCTAACGGATGGACTGAAGCAAATGGTGCAGATGTTTGTAGTGTCCTTATGTTGCGCTCACTTGAAAGTGAAGCGGTTTTAGCTTAACAAAATTTCGGTCTTGGGTATAAGGTTATTACAAACATGTTTGCGACGATCGCTTTGTTCAAGATTTTTAACTAATGTAGAGATAATTAAATTCATTTGCCTACGTAATTTTATGGTCTACATCAAACTATTTTGTTTGATAAATGAATTTATTCTAAGAATAACCTATTACGAAAAAAATATTTATCAAAAATTTCTCAAGCTCGCAATGCTTAGGTAGGGACGGTTCAACATAATACATAACTCATGACAGTAGAGAGACCCCTATGAGTCGTCAAACAAAACAAAAAGAGTACTGCAACTGAAATTGAAAGCCGCTTAGAAAAGTACGAACATAATGGAATACAATATGAAGAATCGTCGTAATACCAACAACATACGCATTGAATACGTCACAATTCAATCCATTGCCTATCAATTCCGCCCGAATAAGTAGCATCAATGTCCCTTTCAATTACTCAAAGATAGGTAAATGAAAAGCGGGTTCTGGTTTTAAGGCCCCGTGGGTTGAAAAGGGATCCTTGTTCGGTCGAGAAGGTTCGACTCATTCTCTATAGATGATGGAATATCGCTGTATGGTACCTATTGGGAATTATTCGCCGCCTGTTTTCGACAGAAATGGGACGAGTTGAATTTACGACGGAACTTGTCTCGGCCGTGGACTCGAGGGTCGCCATTTTAATAGTTTATGGCTTATTGTTGCCGATAACTTGTGGCTTTGGAAGTAATTCGAAAGTTTTTTGTGTACCTGTTTTGTTATTGTAACCTAGTTATTTGTGACTGTTAAATTAGAATTGTCACAAATAAATGCACTGTGTTAAGTTCATCTTATTTATAGAATTCAGTTGGCGGCCAAAAAGCGCTTCATTTACTATGACATACAGGGTGTCAGAGACATCGACGCGAAAACTGAACCCATGGACTCAGTACATGATTCTGAACTCCCTGCGTTGAAATTTTACGTCGGTTATTAAAAAAAAAATCTGCTGTTTCATAAAAAAGTGCAATACCTACGCGGTCAAAATGTATGGAACAGCAGATTTTTTTTTAAATAACCGACCAAAAATTTATTCAATTCCACCCCGCATATATTCAATTTAACTATTAATTTTTTTCTTATAAATCCCTGAAATCCATAAATAATCCATAATTCGATTTCTATTTCAAATGTTATTGCAATTTTATTCCCTCTCAATAGCCTCACGGTCCCTATCTTCGGGCCTGTAAATATAAAGGGGGGTGGTGCTGGTGTATAATGGCCACGGTTAGTTAGGTGGTCGTTGAGTTTTAGATGCCTCGCTTTGACCTTTAAACGGAAAGCCTCGTTTCATAAAAGTTCCTCCTTCGAAACATTTTGGCCTTGTTTAAAATCCACTCTCTAAGTAGCTTTTGAATTAACTATTTGATACCCGGTTTGTTGGAAATTGTTATGCGATTGTGATTGGTTCGGGTTTTTAATGTTTTGTTCTTTTTTAAGTTAGATTACTTAGGTAAATCTTTGTTGAATAAATATTTAAATAATAATAAAAAATGGTTACGCTTATAAAAGTATAGATTACAGATATTATCTGTAGCTTAGTTTATCTCAATGGGTACAGATCATAGTGGATGTATTTCCTAAAATGTCATCTCTATGATTCATTGATAGATGGGCGACAATTTACCTCCATGAATAAATGACCGAACCAATTTGGAGGCCATTTGCGTATATTCCGCGGCCCATCAAGGCCTCTACTTAGAAATTAAATAAAAAGCCAACATGACGACAGTTTTTACAGCTCACATTTTTATAATGATGACGAAAAGTTATTACGTATGCGCTACTGAGGTACGTATTAGACCTACAGTTATATTTCCTTACATTATAAGATATTACTATAAACATGGCCTGCATACCTACCCTCGCATTTTATGTGTGTCAGTACCAACAGGGACTGTTTTTTATGACTCACAAACTGACATAAAATGTGACTTGAGTACCGATTTTTCACGCATTATTACGTACGATGGTAAGTATAAACAAGAATATACAGCCGCGTTGAGAAAGGCGAATACGAAATTTGTAGTAGGAATGAGTATAGCATGATGAAAAACAAAAATATCTGTAATAATAATTGACCAGCACGCGAGCATGACAACCATAGAACCGAGTTTTCTACGGGTTTTGTCGACGGAAGAATAGACCAAATTGACAGATTGTGATTCTTCATCCGTCATTTTGTCTATTCTTTCGTCGACAAAACCCGTTTCTATTCTGTTCATGCTAAGCGTGTATCAAAAAGTGATGCAAAATTTCGATTGCGTTTACAAAATCTTAAAAGATTTTGTAAACGCAATCGAAATTTTGTAGTAAATTAGTATTCTCGAATAGGTAAATATGTATATAATGATAACACAGCTTTTCCTTTGTATAATAGTTTAATTATCAGCACTCTAATAAGAAACATCCAACAGCATTCCATTTGGAGCGGACTACACAAGAAGTGAATGTCACTACCCGAGAGGACGGGACAGTTCAAAGCCGGAGCCGCGACAAAGACGACAAATTTCGTCGCCATTCACACGGAAGGGACCACTAGCTATTGGAAAATTATTTCTCTGAAGCCGTCTGCTGTTGACGTAAGTAGGTCGCGATATTTTACACCAACACTTTTTACAATTGCTCCTTTCTTTGCCCTTTTGGTTTGGCCGGCTTTGCACGAAATGCACTGATTAATGAATACCAATAGGTGCGACCTACTTGGCTCGCTAAAAAGCTTTTTGCTCAGTTTTGTGTAGATGCATTTTTGTCGAGTTACACAATGAAAATAGAACAAAGTGCAACTGTGTACTAGGAACTGTTGGTTGTAAATAGAATTGTCGGTGTGGCTAATTATTTCATTTGCTAATTGTAATTTATGGTTTATTAATGCTCTTTAAAGCTGTGATTGACTTTTGGCTTTAGTTCAGCATCTAAAAACAATAATATCATGTTCTTGATGGGTAATTTTCACGTCTAATTTAGTACTGGATCAATAGTTTGATTGTGAATTGTTATTTATTGTTTTCACGTCTTATGTTATTATGAATATTATTATATCATCAAAAGCGAAGTAATTATTATTGTTAATTAATGAGAGCACGATAATTAGTACTGAACCTCTTTGAGTACCTATTAATTATATTAAAAGGCAATGTGCTACTACATTCTTCTATTTCAATCCAACACGAGAACTTTTAGAGTCCCACTAAAATGTCACGACCACTTAACGTAGGTACAGTACCGACCAAAAGTCCATAAGCAATCTCACAAAGCAATAGACTGACGCTTCGGTTTGACTTACGACCTTCTTCTATAAGTTGTTACAATACTGTAGACACGCACATTACACACACATACTCACTTTGTCTGCAACCAATGACTAGTTCGATAATAATCATTCGTTTTTAGTTTCATTCGTCTTGTTCACATAAATATTAAAGTTTAGCAGGTAGACCACAAAAAACTAAGTAAATTATTTCGATTTCTGTGGGGTAGATGCAGTTTGTTACAAGTATTCAATTAATAGAACTTTGTTGGTTCGTGCCGTGATAATATTGGTGACGAGCATTTAGCGCAGTGTTGTGGTTATTATTATCAAAAAGCAGGCATAAAATATTTTGAAGAGATCAGATCAGATCAGAGAATATTATTGCGCTGCGTAAAAGTGAAGTGAAAATCTAATAAAACCGGACTAAGTGTGAGTGTTATCATTTATATATTTCATATTTTACTAAACATAAATCCTAATCAAGGGTATTGTTGATAGAACAGAGGTATTGTTGAGACAGAAGATGCCTTTAAAGTTTTAAATTCATTGTGAGGTTTAATTCGATTAGTGAATAATAAATAATTAGGTATTATGTGTAATAAAAACAATGTTTTTCTTTGTTCTAGAGAAATACTGTGACGGTTAAGAGATATGAGGAAGGGGCTTATTATCGAGTAGCAGCGACGTCAAATGGTGAATGAAACAAATGGTTTCATACCAACGAGATATTTTGCTGAATTATTAAAAACACGTCATTATGAACCGTTCGCCGTGCACTCTGAAGGCTTGCATCACTGAAGACCAGCTAGAAAACCGTTTTTGACCTTAAAATATTGACCGTACCAACTTAATAAACAACAGATTCGTTATTGCATGAATTTATGGTAACGAATTTTTTAAGCACGTTTCAATAGGGTGTTTGTCGTATTTCTTGCAGATATACCGAAATTGTTTAATATTATTTTAGTAATAGTATTATTTTAGGATTAAAATTTGAGGTTTAGTTTCAATCTTCTTTTCGTAAAGAAAATGAATACTTAAGCTATAACCTCAATACCAACCAATATTTACTAAAGCCAAATAAAGTTTAAAATAATTAATATGAACAACTGCCTTTAACCTTAAAATCAACAATTTTGTCAGTAGATTTTTTTACATTTTAAGTAGTCTAATATTCTTATTTATTGCTTAATTACTTAGACCATGATCAAAGCTTTATATTTATGGTGCAAAAAAATCCATTTAAAATTTAAAACATTTAAAAATTTAAATATGTCAAAATAATACAAATTGCTTCTAAGTTTCTAGACATCTATTTCACATATTATTCAGGTGAAGTAATGATAAATAATTGTAGCAGTTTGATAACTATACTTATGTAAAATAAACGTAACGAATAAATATTATTTATTTTTTATTATAACATATCACGCATTTTTTATTCTAAACCCTTTATTGCAATAACAACATTAATAAATAGGCAGGATATTTAAAAATATTATTATTGCAAACAAAAATAATAATATTTGCCAAAACAGCGCTGTGATTTACGAGATTAGAACCTTAGCCATCTTGAATCTAAGACCAACGCTTAACGCCTTCTGCTATCTGCACATATAATTTACTTTCGAATTTTAGCAATGCGATTTTATGCGATACACTGGCCAAGGTCACGCGTACGAGTATGATGCGTGCTAACAAAAGTTATGGAAATATAAGTGCGGCGCCCGCGAACCGTGACGATACGATGCGATAGTGTGTAGTTCAAAACTGCGTTCTCTGTGGTGTGTGTACGGCACTCACACCACAGACGTCTGACTGTTTACACATACAAATGTACGGACTATACCGCGTGTTCACAGCAATACGACTCTTAGCGTGCTCATGCACTTTTGAGCGCTTACTGTACGTAACAAAAAGCTAAACAATATAAAGTACGTGAACAAACACGTCATGAAAGAAAACATTTATCTGATAACTGTACTTGAGCGGCCATGTTTCTTGTCTATGGTTCATAGTGTGACCCACAGACACTCAAACTTGCCGTGTTTCTGACATGGTGTGTTTATTTCCCGCGCTTCGTTTATTTTTCTTAAAACTATCTAACTATTGTGTCCTGTCGCGTCTGTTTTCTTGCTCAGCACTTAGATTAAATGTTATTGGATTATTATTATTTTTTGTTTATTTTTCAGTCTTTAGTTTGTTATTTTCAGCATCGTTTCGATTTGAAAATAGAACTTCGTTCGCCATTTTATTGATCTTTATTTTCACTCGGTCTCGGTTGACTTTGAACTTCGAACATTAATTTGTTCATATAATGCTCTCTGCTGAACATAAAACACCGTTCATACCTCCGTCAATCAGGAAAATTCGGCGAACTTACCTGAAAAAAAAAACATGTAAATTTTTAATAAATCGAAATTATATAATTTTTTGGCATATCAAAGAGAAATGGTGATGATTTTTACTTGAACTGGAGATTAAGTCGATTTTCATCCATTTTGACAAAAAACTTCAAATTACATTCCTTATTTTTACTCGTGTAAGTCATATTTTTGTAGATTCGTACTTTACCTACAAAATGTGACTTTTTAGGTAAATTGATCATTTATGTAAACTTCAATTATCTAAACCTACATGTAAATAACTCTCTTTCTCAAACCTTCGGTTCACCTGCAAGGTTTAAGGTTTTACTACCACATCTTAAACTATGTAACCTCCATAAAACACTACCATTAAGACCTTACAGTCAATAGCACCTGATATCGAGGTATAGTGTACATTTTAAAAGTTTTCCTACCGAGAGCTGTTTAAATTGTAGCCGGGTATTCCCCGGGCGGCCATTAATCCATCATTGTGTCCAAGTGCTGAGATCTGCCGGACTCTAGCTTTTCTAAAACCTTTCCACTTTCCACTAGGGTTGTTACATTTCCTGCCTATTTTAAGAATTGTTTCTGTTTTTAATAAGGCTAAAAGAATGCTTTAAAATAACATTCACATTAAAGTAGGTACTTTAATGTGAATGTTATTTTAAAGCATTCTTACTGTAGCGGCCTGCAACACGGACATTGATGGACGATCGTGAAAATGTAGGAGGAGGCGAATCCGAGGCACATATACGTGAGTCCATTAATGTCTAGTTACGGCCAAGGTTTGTTTAGTACTTTTCTAAAACAATGCGCGGAAATTCAAAATAATCTTAATATATATAAATCTCGTGTCACAATGTTTGTCCTCAATGGACTCCTAAACCACTTAACCGATTATAATAAAATTTGCACACCATGTGCAGTTCGATCCAACTTGAGAGATAGGATAGGTAGGGTAGGTAGGGTAGGTAGTTAAGAAAAGTACTAAGTGCTACCCGTGTGAAACCGGGGCGGGCAGCTAGTTAATTATAAATTCCAGAATCAATGACGAATATCGATAATAATTTTTCACGTGCCAACATCTTCATTTGTTTCTTCTTTACTCTAAACAGCTCTATTTGCAAGCCAAATCGAAATTTAAATAAAATCTTTGATAAGTTACCTCCTTGGTTGCCATGTGTTGAAGAAAAAGTTTGTTCCATTTTTAAATAACACGACAGGTATGTGTTTTCATAGTAATTTATTCGGCTGCTAAACACGACAGATATGGATTTTTATACAAACATTGCAAGCTCGCAATTATTTGGCCAGGACAGCATTTATCTCGAAGAAGGTTGTCAAAATAATATTTGAATTTCCAAGCATTTTTGAGAAAAATAATTATGCTTTTTTCTTTATGTATTTTCAGTGAGTAACTTGCGCTCATTGAAGTGACAATGTAAGAATAGTTGAAGATCTATTTTGCAACGCGATTATTTTGTGTCATGAAAATCATCGAACAGTACCAAAAATATGTAACGCTTTCCTAGCTTTTAAAAACAGAATTTGAGATTGGCAAACAAAAACTGGTGTAAAAGATTAAAAAAAAAAACATTTTACACACAAAAACATAATTTTGTTGAAGCTCCGAGTGATAGTGTTGATACTAGCAGGCAATATTCAACATAACAAACACTTTTGGATATTAACGGGTAGCACAATGATACCTGTCCAAAATGTAGTTAGCTATACCACGGCTCAACACATTTTTTTTAAACTGGGCGGTAAATGTATGTACGGGCATATTACGAAAAATTCGAACAGAATTCAAACTTCATCCATTGGTCACACTGAGCCAATCGTCGTGCATTTATTTGAAGCTTGTTATCTGTCGGATATTATCTACTCATATGGTAGGAACGTTGCGGTTACCGTATCGGAAAAGTGGCGTCACACTAAATGCGGTGTGGTCGAGATTTCGGTCTCACTGCAGTTGCCTCACTTCCAGCTGACATTTAGCGCTAATTTCAACAATGAATTTGAACGCTATCAGCACATCTAAACTACGTGAGCAGCTGTCAGTGTCAATATTACCACTTTAATATTGGACATTTTGGGAATTGGATATTTTGAGAATTGGACATTTTGGGAGTTGGACATTTTGGGAATTGGACGTTTTGGGAGTTGGACATTTTGGCTATTGGACATTTTGAGAATAGGACATTTTGGGATTTGGACATTTTGACCCTGAACGTCAATATTCCAAAATAATTATTAGTGCGGCGCAGGGGCAGTGGGCTCGCTTCGCAATAGAATCTTTGGAAATAGATAAAAACATGGAAAAGACGACAAGCTTTAATTCAAAGTCGTTGTTTGAAATACAGTTGCTTTTTACTCTGCTTCAAGCTCCATTCAACAGCCTTCTTCCACACTAAGCTAGCTAATATACCTCATGGGTTTATTTTTGTTCCTGTTCTATCCTATAGTTTCTAAATGTATCCGTCTCAATCCATTTTTCTTGTCCAGGAAATTGGAAGCATGGGAACAAAATTGTTTTATATCTCTGAACGTTATGTCAGATACGAGATACATTTGTGGTCCTGCATATGATCTACGATTGTTGTTGCAAGAGGTCATAGCAATGGATTACGAACATTACCGGTGGTTCGATTTGTGGATGTTGTTGTTTCTGAAGTTACTAATAACGGCAATTTTTTTTTTTATTGCATCATAAAAAGAATTGATAAAGTGGACAGACATAAGCTTTTAAACTTCAAACTATGTTTCAAATCATGTAATCTGCAAAGTACAAATGGGGGTAAAAGCTTTGCTGGAAAGGTACCTACTGAAATATGTTTGAAGAAAGTACCGTACCTATTTGGTTATCTTTATATAGTGTTCATGAGTTTAGCGTTCTAGTTTTCACGTCATTCTTTGCAAGTTGAAACCATACCTCAACCGAATCAAAGGTAGAACTTTACTGTTATATAAAACACGATATAAATCATCTCGCCTTTGTGAACTTCACACTATTTGTATGTACCTACAAATATACAGCATAATAGAAACAAAAGACTAGCTCGGTAGCCGTGGGGTAAATGGCTCGGAACTGGCATCGTTTTAGTGAACTGCGTCCAACCACGGAACCTCATTTTGTGCCTACGGACTGAGAAGCTAAAAGTTGATGCCGCGCCGCGCCGTGAGAAAATTGTTTTGGATTGAACTTGTGTTCTTAAAAATAAAGATTGGTTTTGCATCATTGGATAATTATACGACGGGTGTAATAAATTATTTTGGGATTAAAACCTTCTTTTCACATAAAAGCAGTATAAGTACATACCTAAACAAGTTTTTCAAAATTATTTTCATTTTCATCGTCGTTTCACATCAATAAAGGTCACATGATTGCATTTTGCCTCACAAGCTACGCCTCGTTTGCAGCAATGCCTCGCTTAATCGAGGCCACGTCCCTACTAGCGTGGCACGTGGATTTTTATTAGACGGCATAAAATTTCACTTAACGTACGCCGCCGGTACCAATTCGGTTTTCTGGGCTGACTTCATTTCGTATGCCTACAGCGTCATGTTTCTCGCATCACGCGGAAATGTGAGCTTTTGTTTCGCATTTGACGCACATATACATAATTAAAATGTTATGTCTATGCATACATACGTACGTTCCCAGCATTAGGAACATGATCCAATTACGGAGGTCTTGTTAGTGTATGCGTGTGTGTTGGTTAATTTTTACTTTTAGCAATGTAAATATTAGAGATTTGATCGTCACACAACGTGAAGAAGAAACATTTTATATTATCTTGGCAAAAATCCTCAAATTAATTTGAAAACTGACTCACTTGGTCAAGGTACGCTCCCCAATTATTATTACATCAGTTATAAAAAGTCTAGAACTATTTATACAGTTCAACATCCTTAGAGTAATTCTGTTTGAGATGCTCTCCAACTCAATGTGTTGAATACGTAATATTCACACGTCACTAGTTATGATAAATAGTGTTGTATCGCAAAAGTTTTATAAGAATTACTCTATCTTCAGACTTCTCATAAAATAAAATATAAAATCAGAAACAGGCTTATTTCAACTAGCTCACTCAATTTATTAGAAGTTTGTCGGGGTACATAATTTTATATAAAAAATGTGATTACGTTCAGAATTTATTAGAGATATTCTAGTCTATTTATTTTGTAAACTTTCTGAATGCAACTGACCTTGCATAGCTCTAGGTCATTGATTCAAGAAATTAGATTAGAATTTCTCATTTTGTTTCAGTTTGCGTTTGATCACAGTCTAGTTTCTAAGCAAAATCGAAAATCAAGATGGAAGACACTTACTTAGTAATTTTGCTTCTTCATCTTTGTGTTGTGGTAAGGTTATCTTTTTGGCATATTTCTATTTTGCCGAGTGGTAGGTACTTACCTACCTACTACATAGTTTCTTCTCAGTTTTACTTCTTAGAGCAATCTTACAGTCTAATTGGTTTGTAGTACTTATGCACGAACCTATTAAATTAAAGAACCTACACCTATCAAATTATCTCAAAGCAACGATTTATTATTTTTGAAGAAAATGTGTCGTCCATTTTCTTGAAAATTATATAGAATCATTCGGATACCATAAATCCGCCACAAACATGTGATTTTTCTGCCTCTAATTTTGCCTGTTAGCCGCATGCTCATATTGCTCATCAGTAATCAACAGTGCTAGCAAAGCAATCGCATCGCCAATTCGTGGTAATTGCGACCAGCCGCGTCATGACGTCATCTCTTCATTAGGGCGCTATCCGTCACCCACTGTGACAAAATCGCACGACTAATTAATCACTTCTATGGTCACGTTTATACCCAATGTGGGTGCTAATTCTATTACTTAATTAAGGCTTTTGCTGTCTTTTTCTCGAAAAACATAAAATAAAAAAGAGCTGTTTCATGTTGCGTTATTAGCGACAGAACCTATCTTGTGGTTAATATCACATCGACCATTGGAAACAGACCGTTAAACAAATAGATATGAGTAACAGAGACTATGCTCTAGAATGTATTATTATTTATAATAAGTCTGCGTTGTCCCAATACACGGGAAACGTTTCCTTTCCCTCTTTCCAAGATACTGAATTTTTTTTTAAACTCGTAAAAATTGCGTACGGTTTCAGTTTAGCACGTCTTAACATACCGCTTAAACCGTCACTCTAAAAAACTGTCACCGTCCTTTTCTCGCGCCATCTATTAGTAAAAGATAGCAATACTCCAACTAACTCTAGTTGGTGAACAGAATCAGCGCCATTGTTGTTGTGACCGTGGTTAGTTCAGACCGCAGGACAGATGTAGGTATCTAGGTCGATAGGTAGGTGTTACCGCTGTCTGTTACACACCGGTTAACTTAATTACTGTCAGTTGACACTTCGGTACCCGTAGGTACACCTCCCTAGGTAGTTAAGCTCACCTTTTGGTGGGTTCTCGGTCGGACATTCGATTTTCCCTCGGGTATTGGTGTTGATTTTGTGAAGCTAGGCCGTATCAGGTATTAGTGTCTATTTGTAAGTTGTGTTTGCTGTATATTTTATATACTGTGTGTATCAAAAATGTGTGGTCATATTTAAGGGACCATCAAACTGAACAACTTTTTCGATGGGACCAATATTGTAATCGTGAAATAATAATCAGTATTCCTATAAAGAAGAGTGTGGTCATGGTCTTTGGAACCAGGGGTAGGTACCCAGCCGCTGTACCTTCAGTGAAGTTAAGCGGTATGCCCCTTGTGAGGGTGGACTAATTTAAATATCTGGGTCACATATTGACCACTGGCCTCAAAGATGATGAGGATAGGGAGCGGAAGGCGCTGTGTGTGAGAGCTAACATGATTGCCCGTAGATTTAGGCGTGCCTCTAAGGAGGTCAGGCGCACTATATTTAGTGCTTCTTTTTACTCGTGCAGTCTGTGGGCTCATTATACTCAGAAATCATACGACGCCCTTCGCGTTCAATACAATAACGCATTTAGGGTGCTGATGGGGTTGCCTCGATACTGCAGCGCATCAGGGATGTTTGTAGTTGACGCGTTGACTGCTTCTACACTGTGATGCGGAAGCAGTGCACATCCCTGGTTAGTAGGGTGCGGGGCAGCACCAACAGCATCCTGTCTATGGTAGCAAGCAGGGTAGATTGTGCGTTTCTGAACCACTGCTGCAAGGTATCGACTGGGCCTGTCACCTTGCAGCAGTGATGTCCCAAATTGTTTCTGTGTTAATGTTTTAGTAACGTATTTTGTAAGTTACTAACACTATGAGTCTTGTTGCTTAAGTAATTAAATTAAATTATTATTATTATACAAAACTTCAATAGGTATACTACTACTTGGTCCACATGCATGCGACAGCTGCTAACTTTTTCCCTTTGGTCCCATGGAGAAAGTTGTTCAGTTTGATGGTCCGCCACACCCTTAAATATGACCACACATTTCTGACGTGGAGGATGTATAATAATAAAATTAACAAAATAAATCACTATTGTTTCCTCAAAATGAATACACATACTGAAACATTTCGAAAGATTCGTGCTAATTAAAGCTACATTCAAACAAGATATTTAAGGTTTTCCCAGAAAAGATCGTCAAATACCGATACGGCTCCCAAGCTCTTTGTACGCTCAACCAAATCGGCTTTTGTCTTTGTTGATGTGCCTTGAAAGTCCCATTTGCTCGGCTGAGCGTTCCAAATGCTCCAATGTACTGACTCTCACATGGCTACAGGAATTTATTCGAACTTAGGGACGAATTTCCGAAAGGTTTCGTGAGTTAAAAGACTTGGATATTTGGGTGTTCTACATGTTACCTCAATGAAATGGTTCGATACTGAAAACTAGCTGAAACATAAATATAGTTAATCAATTCAGTAATGATTCTTTTATTTATAGTGAGTGCTCACTGTTGTCAAACAGAATAAAAACATCAGCCGCACGGTTCGCTTGCCGGGGTTGATCTGTGGATGGGTGACCATCTTAACATACCGAGACTCCTCCATGCCTCGGAAAGCACGTTAAGCCGTTGGTCCCGGCTGTTATTTGTCACAGTCGTTACGGTTCGTCAGAAGCCCGAAAATCTGACAACCAGTCTTACCAAGGGGTATCATATTACCCAGTTACTGGCTTGTGAAGGTCAGATAGGCAGTCGCTCCATGTAAAATACTGGTATTCTGCATCCGGTTAGACTGGAAGCCGACCCCAAAATAATTGGGAAAATGCTAGGCAGATTAGATTGGCTCACTGTAGTCAAACCGTATTTTTCTATTGATAATTCGATGAAAGTAACATAGTGCTGGCATAAACAGCATTTTTCAGCAAACTGCTTAAGGTTTCCATTCCTCTACGTCACGATTTCTTAATAAATGTATAGGTACTCTTTCAATCTCAAACCCTTTAATGTCATTGCTAAACACATTTACAGCGAATAATATGTAGGTTACAGAATTTTATTCGCACAAAACGATAATAACTAAATTGTACGACGCGGACGCAACTCAGTTACGCCTTCATTACGGGCTTCATTAAAATGAACGAAAAAGTGTTAAATTGTAGGTAGGGCGTGTTCTAATTTGTTCGGTAATTGCGAGGGATGCCGTCAGCATTAAAAAGCGATCTGTCAGTGCTACGGCAAATCCAGCAGACTGATCATCCCGAACGTAAATTGGTAGAAACGCGATTTTGGACAGTTTGGCCTTCTAAATTGGTGATCTTGATTTTTATCGTTATTTGTTAAAGGTAGCTCATATTCGAAGGCTTTGTATGATAAGAAAAAATAATAATATATTAAGCTGTTTGTTTCCAAACATAGTTAAAGTACCTATCAAACACCAATTACGTGAAAAAAAAACGTTGTGTTCATAACGAAAACGAGTAAGTATTTTCTAAGGGTTTGCTAAAAAAACTAAGCTCAAACGGAATTAGTTTCCCAAAAGCCAATAAATAATCTGAAACGAAAAACATCGAAATCCAAATCTTGACTTTAATCATAGAGCTAAAGAAAAAAGAAACAAATTCAATGCTAAGCTTTTAAGGGGTAAGTTAAATAAAGCAAACGGGAACTCGGGGAATAAATCCTGGCGGTATCTGAAGCCAGCTTTGAAATCACGCTGAGCAGCGAGAGGGTAGACAGAACTTTCTTTATTTATTATTTGACAAATCTCGTAATTAAACTCCATCGTATTTAAAGTGACTTCGCCTTAATTTTACGTTTGTAACTTTGAATTTTATTTGGGAACGTAATCGTTTTCAGGGTTTCGAATTTGAAGAGCATTATTGTTTTAAAATTAGGGGTCATGAATAAAGAATTACTGAGTCGATATTAATGAGTTTTTGTTGGTAGGTACCGTAAGAGCTTGGAAAACAGCGTAAAATTATTTTCATATTAGTCCGTATGGTACTAACATTATTTAGGTATTTCAGGTATAAAAAATAATTAGAAATAACTTAAACAGTCCCAAATTGTGTAGTTCGCAACAAGTATCTACTTAGCTATATACCTGCTATCTTGACAAACTCAAAACCATAAACCCTCGAACTAACGTGAACTCCGAAAAACTTTATCCTCGTGCTCAATAATTGTGGTACGAAATATGAGTGTTATGTGTCCCAATACATAATAACAGCAGTTTCATGGAGTCGCCAAAAGTTTTCAATCGAAGGGCCGGTCAATGATTCCCTGTTCGGTCTTGTGCGGCCCTTCAAAGTTTTCCTATAAAAGCTTCGAAATATGTTGTGATATTTCTCGGATAACAAGCAAAGTTTCGTCCTTCGCCAGTCATAAAAGCAGGGGTGCTAGATGTTTGGCCGCGGTTGGACTTGAGCCAAGAATATCTCCTTCCTTCGCGCCTTGGTAGTGAATGCGAAAAATAAGATGTATTTGGTAATCCGAATTATTGTTCCGTTGACGTTTTTTGAATGCAAAATGAGTGGGTAGAGTGTGGAAACTCTTTGAAATATTTTTATCTTATAGTAAGTATGTATTCACCAATGTGTTTTCCACTTGGATACCGATCGCTAGACCAACGGCAATTGTGGTTTAATATGGCTTGATAGTGAAATTCCTTAGAATTTTAGCTTGTTTTGATGTACTACATAAAAGAAAACATTCTCTTATTCACATAAAAAGTCTCACAGAAATACGTAGGCAGTCAATGAAATACGTTTTCTACATAAAACCTTATTGAGTCGGGCCACTTAATTATTTCGGCATTAAAGCTAATGAGAAGTATTTTTTTCCTTCTATTCTGGTCCCGTTCATGTGTCAAACAAAATATTATTTAATTAAACATGAAAATTAAGCTGGAAGCCGACGACAGCGCTGTCAAATTGCGCTGGATTAATTTTGATTCATTTTGTTGCTCCCACCTGTTCTAAATTTAATTATGTCGGAGTTCGCTTCATAAGTAGCTATCTAATTTCACATGATCTAGAGACTTGAGTGAACTAATTAAATTCTTTGTACAAGATAGCAAATAGCGATGATTTTGAACGTCTTCCCGTTTTAACCAATCGAGAAATAAGGAATGTTTTAGTGTTTATTTAATGAAATATTTCGTGTTTATTATTAGTAACTAATTTTGTGAGTAATGATTTTCGTTATTATAATAATACTTTGTGATGTTTCCCTTCAGAGCCTTTCGGGGTAGGTAAAGATTTTAAGCATCAGGTAAACGCGCAAAGTATGGTACAAGGTTTAGCCAACATTTTCTTTTACCTAGTTCAATCTTCGTAATATCTTTAGATCCATTTTGGTGCGGGTCCTTAGTGAGTTACATCGACCTGTTGCTACCTGACGGTTCTCCTAACTTCAGAGCACATTGGCCTCAGATTTGGGGGCTTTAAACACTTCTGGCCCGAGTATTAAAATCCTCCTTAATGCCTGTTGAAGTCTAAGGCTTAGGATGTTTTCAAATACTGACATAATATTACTAACAGTCATGTTTATAATAATAAAATTACAATAATTGCCTAGCTCTTTCAAAAACACACACAAACACACACATAAATAAACTCACGCCTTCTTCCCATGGGGGTAGGCAGAACTACAGAACGACACCTGCTGCGATCCTTACATACTCCTTTGGCTTTTTTGTACGTTCATAGGTACATCTGGTCATACACGCATGCCGGTTGCGAGTACTACGCATCTGACCTTTCTGAAGAACATCACCAATAAGGTCACTAAATGTCCTACTAGGGCCGTCCTTCAAATATACTTTCCAATTTTACACTGTGCAGTGACGTATTGTGTGCGTAGCTTACTCGATATATCGGGCCATTTGTGCATGTAATGCCTAATCTAGAATATTGCCCGTAACCCGGGACAGCGGGCCACTCGGGATCGCAATAACCTCACTAACGGGAACTAGAGCGAGACGAATTCCCGGGATGGCTCATTACATAAAGTAATAACTTTAAGTAATGTTAAGTATCATTGTATCGAATAGGTAAAAGGTTTTAAGCGCAATAATGAATTTGTTATTTTTTAAGCGTTTGTAAGTTCAATGACTTACCATTTTTATCGTATATTTTATTATAGAACTATCTGGAATACTATACTTTCATTATCATCATCATCATCATTTCAACCGAAAGAAGCTTGGGGATGTCCAGCAGTGGACTATACCTTAGTGGCGGAATCTACTTCGTCACATGCAAACTACGCATCAAATACCGACGTCACACAAAATCTTGACGTCACATAAAGCCTGCATCGCGCTAACAGAGTTTACCGCGCGATCGACATATATATAGCTTTTCGACATCTATCGTTGGGCAGTTGCCCGCCAGACACGACACCCTTGTGGTCGAAGGATCCTCCCTTTTCTATAGAGGATGAGTGAACTTTACACCCTGTTCCTTATGCCTCTAAACTCTCACTAGGTACTTTACTTACTTTCAATGTCAGAGGTTAATAGTGCAAAAGTGACGGTATTTGTTTAAAACTGGGATTACATCTTATAACCATAGGCAATTTGATGACATAAAAAACGAATACCTTTCAGTGTCGTGTCTGTGGGAAAGTCCTTATTCAATTATGGGTGTCATGACATCACACACCAATATTTATGTAGAAAAGTATAAATAATTAATAATAATTTTCAATATTCAACAGTGGGTCATTTAGCTGTCAGGTATTTAATTAATTGACATACTTGACATTGATCATTCATTGTGATTATTGATGAATTCTGATTGTAGTTTTGGTACCGACTATATCACTGAAATTCAAAATATATTTTAAGAGGAAGTGAACGACACCTTCTATGTCTTAGTTTCCTATACAATGTCACCCATCGGTATGTGATCGTCCGAATTTTTCTAAATATTCATGAAAAATTATCGGAAAATAACTTTAAAAGGGGCCTATCTTTAATATTTTTCATGTTATTCAATGTTTTACGTTTTGATTAGCGTTTGCCATATCTCCGATTTTATTAGCTCGATTTAGATTCTGTTTATTATTTCTAACAGCTTATGAGTTATTTTATCGGATTAAATAACATTTTTATAAAAATTTGTCAACTATGCAAAAAAAACGGAGATGAAAAATTTTTTTCTTAAAAAAAACACAAGTAATAAGTTCATAAAATCATAGGGGGGAAATTAGAAAAAAAAAGGTCAAGTTAGACCTTTTAAAGTTATATTTCGATAATTTTTCTTGAACATTCAGAAAAATGCGGACGGGCACATGCCGATGGGCGACATTGTATATCTAATAGGTACAGTAGTAGTAGTAGGTACCTAATAATCGTGGCTTGAAAAATTAAAGGAAGGTCTCTTCTGCAGCCAAATTGGCTGTAGTTCAGAACTTTCACTGTTTATTCTACTTTTTTACTAGACGTAGAAGACAACTTTAAATCCGCTTTAATCAATACAATAGTTCATATTTAACAGGCCTTAGCTAAGACAAATAAACAGGAAAAGATTAGCGAAATCTGCAAATGTATATTATCCACACTTTCAAAATACTTCGACCCTCTGCTGTAATTTCAAACGTGTGTAACAGCAATCCCATAACTTTGTTCACCCCTTACGGAAAAACAGAGGGACATAACTCCGGAATATTCGTCGAATATGTACGATTTGTGGTAGCAGAATAATGTAGTTCCTACGTGACACGCAAGATGGTGCTCTTGTCACGCGTTGGCCCAATTTATGTAGATGACGTGCTCCTATGAAGTGCACAGTTTGCCTTCAGTCGCAAATAAGGAGCTGTGGCAAATAAGGTCGAAGTTCGCTTGAACTGGTGCGCTGTTTTACTTAACAGTCACAGGTAGAGAATAGATTAGCCAGCGTTTGTTTTAAAAAATGTAAGGTACACGGATAAACTGCGCGTACCTATTCTACTGGGTTTCGCATAGATACGTAGTATTTAAAAAAAATCTATACTCACTCCCATTTATATACTCGAGCACGATATACTTCTTTATTATGGCAGACCAAAGTGCCTACCCATTATCAGAAGTGGTCGATGACTTTGTATGTTAAAAATCATTCTCTTGAAATTTTACTCGCTTAGATTGCGAAGAGCACAAAACCCACTTGCGTGTCACCAACTAGAACATACTCTGGTGAACATAGATTCTCAACGGTTAGATACATTTCTTTATTGGTGTCATGATGAAAAAATTAAGAGGTACTCGGCAATATGTGTGAACACTGTGCAAAAATGTATGTGATGTGTATGTGATGTCTAAGTGCCAGAACGTGTCTGCAATGATATCTACTAGGTCATCAGTGAACTATACCCGTGTCTTATTTTATTACCTATTATGAAGGTGTGGAATACTTGTTAAAAACATTTTTTTAAGCATTCGTCAAATAGTTTGGAGCAATTTCTAGCTTTAAATACCACAAAATCACACCTCATGCCATTCTGGAACTATGTTCGGTGAAGTATTATATTTCTTGGCGTTCTCTTGGTATTTTTTTTTGCTTTCTCTTTTAAATATTTTTTGTAAGAATTACTATTTCACAATCTTGTTTTAGTGTGTGTGTTCTAGGCGCAATAGTGACACCAGTTGGCCAAGGAGATGGTCCTCTTATTCTTACACCCTACATCGAAAAAGGAGAAACTGAAAAAGCTAAAGAACTATCGGCAGTAGACCCGAGCCTGTTCGCTGGCGTGAACAGTCACGCCGCGTACTTCACTGTTAACAAAACTGCAAAATGGAATCTGTTTTTTTGGTACTTTCCTGCGCAAGGAGTTCCACTAGACAGTACGCCGTTGGTTATCTGGTTACAAGGAGGGCCTGGTGGTTCTTCTTTGTATGGCTTGTTCGAAGAAATTGGGCCTATTATGATAGTTAATGATACGGGTGAGTATCTAATTGATTAACTGTCACTCAATAGCTACAGTTTCAAGAGTTCTAAAATAGATTTATGTTTTGGACTAACTTATAAAATAATCAATCAAAATCTTTTAGTGGAGAAAATGCCTATCACATGGGGTTCCAGCTACTCGCTTCTCTTCATTGACAATCCAGTAGGAACTGGCTTTAGCTTCACCGAGGGAGGAGAATACGCCACCAACGAAGATGAGGTGATGAATATGTTGCGAGTATCAAATGGAACTGATCGAAGAAGTTCCTAGAGTGTACGTTTTATTCATATTTGGGTGTAATTTTTTACCGACTTTAAAAAAAGGGCTCGTTTTCAATTCGACTGCATATTTTTTTTGTATGTTTCTTACGCGATTACTCCGCCAATTATGGATTGATTTTGATTTTTTTTTGTCTGGTAGGTCATACTTCAGAGATGGCCCCATATAAATTTTATTAACTTTGCTTGGGTAGTTTTTTAGTTAGCTTCAATAATACATATTTTTCCCACTTATTGTTAGTCTATGTAGATGATGTTATAACAAGTTCCTGTCACTGTTATTTACATAGCAGGTGTGGTATTCGAATTTGTTTGGGGTAGGTACCATAACTAAAAAGTGAAATATGAAAACATTTTACAAAAAAAACAACTGACTTCCGGTGGAAAAAAAACGAAAATTCAACATCAAAGATACCGACTTTCGAAATAAAAGTTATTTTTCATTTTGTAGTTTTTTTTTTGGAAGTCGCTTGTTTTTTTGAAGCTGTAATCGGTTAAACAAGTATACTTGACTCGACACTTTTTAGGGTCTAGCAATCGGGGACGGATGGACAGATCCACCGACACTACAGCACTACTCCGAGTTGGGACTACAACTTGGGCTCTTGGACCCTGAACAAGCAGAAAAGGTTCATAAAATGGAAGACAATGCTAGACGGTACTGGGACGAGGGCAACTATGAGTCTTATTCTCAGGTATGTACGTAGAACATGGACGTAGACTATTATGTGGTATAATATTTATTGAGTAAAAAAACGCAATCTCTTAGTCATTGCTATAATAAAATAAAAATTAGGATTATTCAAATAAGTTGTAATTGATTCGGTTCCTTCATTTACAGTTCTGAAGAAGTTTTGACAACATTGTTTTGTGCTTTATAATATAATTGGGGCAATTTTTTTTAAATTGGCCTGGCATACAAAAATTTTATTGAAGTCGGAATTTATATTGAAGTAATTCTTTTTTGTTTTAGTCTTCAGTTGACGCTTATAACGCACTCAAAAGTTATGCACCTGTCAATGACTATAATTATTTACTCGAAATAACGGAAATTGAAACATTATTCGCTATTTTTTTGAATAAGGCCAATGTACAAAGTGCCCTTCACGTTAAGAAAATGAATTACACACCAATTAATAATGATATTGGATTACACTTGAGATCTGACATATTCGATACTGTCAAACCTTGGTTAGAGGAGTTATTGGAGCATTACGGAGTCATGTGTTACAAGTAAGTCGCAGCACCGTTATTATAAGTTATCATATATTGCATACGACTTTTAAAATCCCCATAATTGTTTTTGGTGAAAATTCGTCAACAGCCAAATAAAGCATAACTAAACTCTTACTTTCCTCCACTAGTGGGCAACTGGACTTGATCATTGCGTACGCGCTGTCGGTTCACACGCACAGAAGTCTCAACTGGTCCGGAGCACAAGCGTACCGGGACGCTGAAAGAACACTTCTCAGAGATGCAGAAGATAACACAGTTAATTCGTGAGTCGTGATCTTATTATTTTTGTTATCCACTCAGGTCTTCGGGGAAAAATTCCTTTCTCAAACTCTTCGCTAGGATGGTATTACAGCAATTTATGATTGAAACTGTCTATGCGGGGTCTAGGTTCATCATTTCAAGTGTTCCGGCTGATAATTATGATAATGATGATGTTCAATTGTTTCAGTTTCATAAAGGCGAGCGGTAACTTCATGGACGTGATGGTGCGCGGCGCGGGACACATGGTGCCCGCAGACAAGCCGCGCGCCGCCAAGCAGATCATCGACATGTTCATCAACAAGTTTAAATAAATTACTTTATTTCTTATTTACTCTATAATTTATCCACCATGTTTATGGAACTTTGTGTCAATAAAGTACCTAAGTGTGACATATTTTTTCTATGATTATTTGTCTTTTTTTGGTGAATTATGTTTTAACATCTGCTGAAATAAAGAAAGCTTTTATAATGGCCCTCCAAAATTAGAGGTGAGTTTTTGAGATAGGACTTTAAGAGTACACTAGTCGGTCATTCTTCCGTACAAACATAATATGGTGATTACTCGTCTGTTTGACGGTGTACGTCCAAAACTAAAAATTATATCAATTTGCCTTGTCATTATCTAGCCCTGTATGGAAGCTGAATTGGGTAAAAAGATTGGAAGTTTGGTTTATGAGCGTCGAAACTTCCTTATTTTAACACTAATTTTAACTCAACTTTTGGAGTAAACAAATTATTTATGTAGCATGAAAATGGTAAAATAAAATCCGTACAGGGATATTTAATTTATTTAAAAGTTTAAATAATTATATTTTGCGTAGTAGTAGTTTTTCCATAATATCTATACGCCCAAAGGTTTTTTCATGAAATTTTACGCGCTCGTTTTAAATTTATCGTTATAAATCATCGTCTATTTCATTAAATAAATAAAAAAGTGTTAAATGAATACGAAATAAATAAAACTAAATAAATAAATTATTTCACTAAATACCATGTATATTAGCCACGCTAACAACGAGTTCGAGCCATCGACTAGTGGAACCTTAAGCCGAACATAAGCTCGATTTAGAGAAAATTAAAACATCATTATTAGTTTTTTATCAGCACCCAATAACAAGATAAACGGAGTTGTATAATTCCACATTTCCACCAAACTGCGTAGTGTTGTACATAAGGCTGAAGAATATAGGACAGCTTCATAAATATGGTCCAAAATACGTAGGTACTTACACAAGATTGTTGTTGACAATTGCAAAAGAACAATGTTTTACTGTTCCGTATTTATGCAAAAACCTATATGGATTGAGATAAAGATAATTTTTTACGAATTTAATCATGACGTAACTTGTTTGAACAAGCGACGCTTGACGGAATCCCACTGTGCGTGGAGTCCTGGGTAAGATTCTTAGGTCGGGCAAAGTGTTATTGGGTTTTTCCATTGCGAATTTCTCCTCAGTAGCTGCCCGGAGTTTGGAAGTTGGTGGTGTGATACCTCCGTGTTTCGGAAAGCACGTAAAGCCGTTGGTCCTGCGCCTGATCTCTCCCCGGTCGTGTCGGATTGCTGATCCATCGGAACATGAGAGTATAGAATAAAAATACTTTATTAAAAAATAATGTAGTGATACATTAAAATACACTTAATTCTATGATCAGATATTGAGCACCTGTGTCTGAACTAGATTTAAAATATCTGTTTTTCAGACATCACTCTTCCCCTGTTGTAGGCGACAACTTTGTTTGACCTTTATACACATCTATAACACATTCGATAAGAGATATCAAGGAACAGGGATTGTACCTGGGTTTGCGCACTATAATATCTCCTAGTCTCTGTTGAGATTGGCCATTGTGACCGAAATCGAATAATACAAGAATCTTAAAGCTTTAGAGTTTGTTGGTTTGAATAACAAGTCAGATTTGAACAATTCTTTTCGTATTTGATAGCCCAATTCTTCAGAAAAGTCAAGCGAAAAGAAAAAAGTCAGACAGAACGCCAAGCAAAACCGAAGTAAAAGCGCAATGGGCGATGCGATGTGATGCGATGGGTCGGGGGCCGAGGAACTTTTATAAAAATGTGGCTGTTATTTTAGTTTATTGAATATCTTACGACTTCCACGCGAATGAAGTCGCGGGCTGAAGCTAGTGGTTTAATAATTTTATCTGTAAATTCTTTGAGCCCATTAAAAATAAGCTATGAAATATTTATTGATACCATTTTTTTGAGTAGCATTCTTTAAAACACATTTGTTAAATGCTTTAGTGCAACAACTAGCTTTAAATACCACAAAAAATAATAAATGAAATCATTCTGAAACCATGTTCGGTGAAGTATATTTGTTAGCGTTCTTTTGGTAAGCAGGATTTTTTATTTTCTTTTAAAAGAAAATTGTAGCCATTTCTATCACATTATTTTGTTTTAGTGCAACTGCTCTGGGCGCAATAGTGACACCAGTTGACCAAGGAGATGGTCCTCTTATTCTTACACCCTACATCGAAAATGGAGAAACAGAAAAAGCTAAAGAACTATCGGCAGTAGACCCGAGCCTGTTCGCTGGCGTGAACAGTCACGCCGCGTACTTCACTGTTAACAAAACTGCAAAATGGAATCTGTTCTTTTGGTACTTTCCTGCGCAAGGAGTTCCACTAGACAGTACGCCGTTGGTTATCTGGTTACAAGGAGGGCCTGGTAGTTCTTCTTTATATGGCTTATTCGAAGAAATTGGGCCTATTATGATAGTTAATCAAACGGGTAAGTATCTAATGAATGTTATATATCTGTAGATAGATTCTAGTTTTGGATGGACTTGTAATATACTTAACCAATACAAACCTTTTAGCGGAGAAAAGACCTATTACATGGGGTTCCAGCTACTCGCTTCTCTTCATTGACAATCCAGTTAGAACTGGTTTTAGCTTCACCGAGGGAGGGGAATACGCCACCAACGAAGATGAGGTGATGAATATGTTGCGAGTATCAAATGGAACTCATCGAAGAAGTTCCTAGAGAGTCATTTCATGTCCTTATTTTTTGTAGATTGGGGCGTGTCTCCTACACTTAATTCAGCAGTTTCTGCTAGTGTTCCCAGAATTGAGACAAGCACCTTTGTTCATTGCCGGCGAATCATACGCCGGCAAATACATTCCGGCTTTTGGACATTACATACATGTGAGCCAAGACGAGTCCATGCCAATTAATTTGAAGGTACGTTTTATTCATGTTTGGGTGTCATTTTTGAAGTTGTAATCGATTAAACAAGTCAACTTTTTAGGGTCTAGCAATTGGGAATGGATTTACAGATCCACCGACACTACAACACTATTCCGAGTTGGGACTACAACTGGGACTCTTGGACCCTGAACAAGCAGAAAAGGTACATAAAATGGAAGACAATGCTAGACGGTACTGGGACGAGGGCAACTATAAGGCTTATTATCAGGTATGTACGTAGAACATGGACGTAGACTTAGTACTATGTGGTATAATATTATAATAAGATAATTTAACAGTTATATTGAAGTTTCTTTTGTTGTCACCTGCAAAGCATCATACGATGCATCATTATTATGTGCCGATGTACTAAGGATCGTAGTCGTAATCGTAACATTGATTACGACTCTTAACTACTCAATGTGTTTGTATTATTATGACCTATACCATCCGTAACTCAAAGATCCGACGTAGGACCAAGATGTTGGAATACGGGTTGCAGCTCTCAATGGATGTGGGCTAATGCCCACCTCCATTGCAGAGCCAAGCAATCACAAATTAGAAGTGAGCTGTACTATAAGCAATGTGTCGAACAAGGCTGACAATGATGATAATATATATCGACAACGGTGATTTTATTGGAGTTAAGGAAAAAATGGCCAAGTGCGAGTCAATATTTAGTAAAACACGCTAAAAAAAACACGTTTCTTGTGTATAATATGTAGTGTTCGACTCGCAGATAAATGAAAATACTAAACGAAGAATATTTTTCATCTTAACTTTGAAATAAGTGATTTTATATGTATACAGTATAATATGGAACATGATATACAGAAGTTTCAAATTCCTTACTTGTTTAGTAGTTGCAATAGACCTCGTACACAAATGGTCTAAAACTGTCAACGGGGTGAGATTTTGACAACATTGTTTTGTGCTTTAAAATTTTGTAATATTTTGTACAAGTATAATCATTTTAACAGTAATATTTATTAAAAAAAACCCTCGACACAAACATTTCCTCATTTCTCTTTCCTACTCCATCACCAGACCCTGTTCACCGTCTGTCTATCGTCTATTCATTGAGGCCATTCCAATGAGCCCAAACACGATACATGTGCTGTAAGTTAGTAAGGGTATTCTGCAAATTCCAGGTGATGCTGCAGCATCAGTTCAATGTTCTTCTAATATCAATGAAGTAACAGAATACCAAATTTTTTATCGATCAGACCTGTAGAAGACACTCACATCCATTTGCCGTTTGAAGATTATCAGCTCTTTTCTAGTTGATCTAGAAAAGAGCTGATAATCTTCAAACGGCTGAACCGATTTTAATAAATCATATCTAAGAACCATCGCTAGAAAACCTGCTTTCAAATAAAACCCTCTTTTTGCGTCGGGAGTTAAAAATTCAACACTATTTCAAATTAAAACATACAAAAAAGAACAGAATTTATATTGAAGTATTTATTTTTTATTTTAGGTTGTAAATGACACTTATTATGCACTCAAAAGTTTTGCACCTGTCAATGACTATAATTATTTACTCGAAGTAAAGGAAAATGAAACATTACCATTCGAATTTTTTTTGAAAAGAGTCGATGTGCAAAGCGCCCTTCACGTCAAGAAAATGGAGTACACACAAAATAATGATGATGTTTATCATTACTTGAATGATGACTTATTCGATACTGTCAAACCTTGGTTAGAGGAGTTATTGGAGCATTACGGAGTTATGTGTTATAAGTAAGTTACAGTACCGTTATAAGTTATCATATACTGCATGTACCAGCATACGACTGCTAAAAGTCCATAATATTGTTTTTGATGAATTCGTCAACATCCAAATAAAGCTTTACTAAACCCTTACTTTTCCTCCACTAGTGGGCAACTGGACTTGATCATTGCGTATGCGCTGTCGGTTCACACGTATAGAAGTCTCAACTGGTCCGGAGCACAGGCGTACCGGGACACTGAAAGAACACTTCTCAGAGATGCAGAAGATAACACAGTTAATTCGTGAGTCGTGATCTTATTATTTTCATTATCCACTCAGGTCTTTGGGGATAAATTCCTTTCTCGAACCGCCAGGATGGTATTAGAGCAATGTTTGATTGAAACTGTCTATGCGGGGTCTAGGTTCTTCATTTCAAGTGTTCCGGCTGATAATTATGATAATGTTGATGTTCAATTGTTTCAGTTTCGTAAAGGCGAGCGGTAACTTCATGGACGTGATGGTGCGCGGCGCGGGACACATGGTGCCCGCAGACAAGCCGCGCGCCGCCAAGCAGATCATCGACATGTTCATCAACAAGTTTAAATAAATTACAATTTTTTTAAACTTAAAAAATAAAAAAATACCTAAGTGTGACATATTTTTTTCTTTGATTGTTTGTCTTTTTTTGGTGAACTATGTTTTAACGTCTGCTGAAATAAAGAAAAGCTTTTTTAATGGTCCTCCAAAAAGAAAGGTGAGTTTTTGAGATAGGACTTCAAGCCGGCTACGAGCTTGATTTTAGAAAAAAATCTACCAAACTGTATAGTGTTGTATTGTACATAAGGCTGAAATTAAGTTAAGGGCTATCTTTATAATATAATATGGCCCAAAAGTTTTACTGTTCCGCATATGCGAAAACCGATATGAATTAAGATTTATGATAGTTTTCTACGAATATTATCATGACCAAACTTTTTTGAAAAAGCGACGCTTAGCGGAATCCCAATCCAGCACGTGGACGTTTTTCGGCTAAAATGAAGATGATGATAACTTTTTCACTACCAGACGCTTAGAAGGTGACGTCATTACGTTATAATCTCTGTTGGTGCAGCACCTTCCCAGTATCTCTATTAGGGGCCGCCTGTATGACTTGCTTTATGTTGTGATCTTCACTTTCTCCTTTATTTATGCAATGTTACTACATTATTGTCTGTTTCAAAAAAAAAATTGGTTCTGTAACTCTAAGGTTTTCTTTTGATACATCGTGACGTACGATGTCTCTTCAATTTTTAATAGTGGGTATTATGTACCTTGAATTTTACCTTTACCCTTTAGAGGTTCATGATGTTTTGGTAGGTAATACCTCCTGCCAGATGATTCCTTCCATTCTTCTCCAGCACTAGATTTCAAGAGCTTTAAATTTTTTTCTTATACTTTTGGTTGATATAAACCAGGGGTGGCCAACTTGATTAGACCCAGAATCTATTGTTTACTGGCGAAACCCTGTGTGATCTATCAATTACATATTTCTTGAAATTTTAAATGAAACAGTATACATTTTTGAAGTATTTTAGAGATAAAACATAAATTTGAAAATTATTATTAGTAACTACTTATTTATATTAGTGTGATCATTGCGTCTGAGCATTTTCCGCTAGATTAGCAAGTCAGGTTTGAAGTTGGAAATTGCGAACCCTAAAGAATCCAATGTACGAGTACGAGCGTCTGTCAAGCGAGAACAGTGTTTACTTTTGGTTTGTTTTAAGTGGGGAAAACCTGATTTATTCACATAAATATGTTGAACCGAAACACAAATGCAGTTATTCAAAGCAATACTTCAAATTTGAATATTTCTCGTTGGAAATCAATGCCTAGATGTCCAGACCAGAGGATCACATTGCTTTTAGAAAAATATCGCAGTGCAGAGTGATAATTTAGTTTTGAAATATGTGGTCCATTTGAAATCTGCCATTTCATAGATGTCACTATGAGCAATGGAATTATTAAACGGATAGGTAACTGATGAACTCCATCAAATTAAAAAAAAAAAAAAAATCAATGAAGCAAATTTCGGAGTCTGTTACCATTGCATTAATTTCTGCCGGGAATGAAATTGTAGGTAGGATGTTTTTCCATATACGGTCACAGTGAAAAACATGTAGGATGGTAGGATGAAGATGGAATGGAAAAACGTGTAGGATGTTTATAAATTGTCGTATTTTTTACTTATAAATACATTTATTTGGTATATTATAATTATATTTTTTTTGTCTTGCCACGATCATTTGGACTAATAGCCGCGATCGATCGGTTGGCCACCCCTTACCGAAAAATTAAACCGGTGTTCATTTGTTTTGAGATTTTGTCTAGCCACAGGTACCTATGTAGCATTCAACATCAGACCAAACATAGTTCATTCACATTATATTTAATTAATACAGGAGTCTTAAAGCTGAAGGGTTTGAACAACAAGTCAGAATTTAAAAAAATATTTTTGCATTTGATATCCCAATTCTAGGGGAAGGTTATAGACTATTCAAATAACGCTACAACCCTTAAGAGTCAAGCGAAAAGAAAAAAAGTAAGAAAGAACGCTAAGCGAAACCGATGTAACAGCGCGGGCAGACGATGCGATGCGATGCGGTGTGCCGGGGGCCGAGGGAGTTTTATAAAAATGTGGCTGTTATTTTAGTATATTGAGTATCTAACGACTTCCACGCGAACGAAGTCGCGGGCAGAAGCTAATAATAATTTTATAATTTTATCTGTAAATTCTTTGACTCATAATAAAAGAAGCTATGGAATATTTATTGATACCATTTTTTTGAGTAGCATTCTTTATAATACATTTGTTAAATGCTTTAGTGCAATAACTAGCTTTAAATACCACAAAAAATTATATATGAAGTCATTCTGCAACCATGTTCGGTGAAGTATATTTCTTAGCGTTCTTTTGGTAAGCAGAATTTTTTATTTTCTTCAATCAGAAAATTTAAACCATTTCTATCTCATTATTTTGTTTTAGTGCAACTGCTCTGGGCGCAATAGTGACACCAGTTGATCAAGGAGATGGTCCTCTTATCCTTACATCCTACATCGAAAATGGAGAAACAGAAAAAGCTAAAGAACTATCGGCAGTAGACCCGAGCCTGTTCGCTGGCGTGAACAGTCACGCCGCGTACTTCACTGTTAACAAAACTGCAAAATGGAATTTGTTCTTTTGGTACTTTCCTGCGCAAGGAGTTCCACTAGACAGTACGCCGTTGGTTATCTGGTTACAAGGAGGGCCTGGTGGTTCTTCTTTATATGGCTTGTTCGAAGAAATTGGGCCTATTAAGATAGTTAATGATACGGGTAAGTATCTAATTGATTAACTGTTACTCAGAAATAGCAAAATTTTAATATGTTCTGAAGACAGATTCAAGTTTTGGATTAAATTGTAAATTAATCAATAAAAATCTTTTAGCGGAGAAAATGCCTATCACATGGGGTTCCAGCTACTCGCTTCTCTTCATTGACAATCCAGTAGGAACTGGTTTTAGCTTCACCGAGGGAGGGGAATACGCCACCAATGAGGATGAGGTGATGAATATATTGCCAGTATCAAATGGAAGAAGTTCCTAGAGTGCCATTTCATGTCCTTATTTTTTGCAGGTTGGCGCGTGTCTTCTTAACTTACTTCAGCAGTTCCTGCTAGTGTTCCCAGAATTGAGACAAGCACCTTTGTTCATCACCGGCGAATCATACGCCGGCAAATACATTCCGGCTTTTGGACATTACATACATATAAGCCAAGACGAGTCCATGCCAATTAATTTGAAGGTTAGTTTTATTCATAATTGTGTCTCCATTTTTTAATTGGCAATCGATTGAACAAGTAAACTCTTTTTAGGGCTTAGCAATCGGGGACGGATGGACAGATCCACCGACACTACTGCACTACTCCGAATTGGGACTACAACTGGGACTCTTGGATCCTGAACAAGCAGAAAAGGTTCACAATATGGAAGAAAAGGCTAGACAGTACTGGGACGAGGGCAACTATGATGCTTATTTCCAGGTATGTTCGCATGGACGAAGACTAAACATCATGTGGAACAAATATAAAAACAGGAAGTTGTCTTTGTTGTCACCTGCATGGCATCATACGATGCATCATTATTATGTGCCGATAGGACCATTGTCATTATCATAACATTGATTATCACGTTTAACTACTCCATTATGTTTGTATTACCTACTATAACCTATACCGTCTGTAACTTAGAGATCCGACGTAGGACTAAGGTCCAAGATGGTGAATATGGGTAGTGGCTTTGCATGGATGTGGGCTCCTGCCCACCTCCATTTCAGAGCCAAGCAAGCACAAATTAGAAGAGACCTGTCCTGAGCAATGTGTCGAACAAGGCTGCTAATGATTCTACTAATATCCTACTATCCTACTTAATAATATTACGAATCACCATTCCAGACTCTCTGTATATTTTGGCTGCTGAGAATAAAACTACAAACGTAGTTTACAGGGAAGTTTTATAAAAATGTGGCGGTTATTGTAGTATATTGTGGTGTCTTACGACTTCCAATCGAACGATGGATGGATGTTTGTTACTCTTTCACACTAAAACTAGACTAGGCGGGACTAGGCGGGAGCTCCGCTTCGCTTCGCTCCTCCCGCCTTAGCCTTCTAACCTAACCTATCCGAGTCGGGGTACTCTGAGTCGGGGTGTTAACCATAATGACGTTTTTTTATATATATTAAACGTTAGACCTAATGATTTTCGATTACATAAACGTTATATCAAACAACGTTATACTAATTAAGTTTTAAAATAAATAAATATTATATGTAAAGAAATTATATCAACAGTTGGTATATCTCACGTTGATTATATCTTATGAACGATAATAAAATGAAGTTAGACCAAATGAGTTTATACGTTATGAGACGCACCCGTTTTTTACAGCTGAATAACCAAAATGAAAGTTTTATTGTTGAAAAAAGACTGCACAGAAACAAACACACTTTTTTTGTCGGTGGCACCCGATATTAAAACGGCGGCGAGACGTTTTGTTGTCATCTGATTAGATGGTTTTAAATGGAGACTGCCAGTTGGAAACTAGTGCAAATATTTACTAATATTGGTGTTACAATAAAGAATAACAAAAAAGAAACAAAATGGAGACATATATTAAAAGGATATTATTATTATCAGCATTAGGTTATTTATTTTAATTTAATATCCTCAACATCGTATTAGAGTCACAAAGATATTGCGCAATGAGAGCATGTAAATATGTGAGTAGTTTCTTCTTTATGAAACTTTTTATATCGTTCTCGTGCTTAGGGACACGGGGTTGATGTATGGAAATATTATGACACTAAAGAAGTTAACACGTTTTTTTTTTCTTAATTATAGGTTATTTTGTACTGAAATGTTGAAACTCATCTAGAAAAAATGTTTTTCAAGGATAATAATACTAATTTGATCGCTTCAATGTGTTATTTCTGATCAATATTCAGGTGGACGTTTTAACACAACAAAATGTACAATTTTTTTTTAAATGACCCGTTATGGTGATTTTATTGAAGTTGAGTAAAAAAACACGATATCATAATAATTGCTGTAAAAATGTATTGGGATTATTCAAATAAGTTGTAATTGATTCGGTTCTTTAATTTACAGTTCTGAACCGGGAAGAGATTTTGATCATAATTGTCTTGTGCTTTAAAATTGGGTATTTCAAATACCGGATCAAATACCCTTGTAAATCTGAAAACATTATATTGAAGTGTTTATTTTTTATTTTAGACTGCAAGTACATCTTATAACGCACTCAAAAGTTATGCACCTGTTAATGACTATAACTATTTACTCGATAAAATGAGCATTGAATCATTATCCACCATTTTTTTGAATAAAGCCGATGTGCAAAGCGCCCTTCACGTCAAGAAAATGTATTACAAAATAATTAATAATACTGTTTATTCATACTTGCGATATGAGGTGTACGATACTGTCAAACCTTGGTTAGAGGAGCTGTTAGAGCATTACGGAGTCATGTGTTACAAGTAAGTCGCAGTACCGTTATTACAAATTATAATATATTGAATGTATCAGCATACGACTGCTAAAATCCCCATGATTTATTGATGAAAATTCGTCGACATCCTAATAAAGCACTACTAAACCCTTACTTTTCCTCCACTAGTGGGCAACTGGACTTGCTCGTTGCGTACGCGCTGTCGGTTCACACGCACAGAAGTCTCAACTGGTCTGGAGCACAAGCGTACCGGGATGCTGAAAGAACAGTTCTTAGAGATGCCGAAGATAACACAGTTAATTCGTGAGTCGTAATCTTATTACTTTTGTCCACTGGAAAAAGTTTTTTCTCAAACCCTTCAGCAGGGTCATAATAGAGTAGGTTTTTATTGAAACGTTAGATGCGAAATTGCGGAGATCTAGGTTTATCATTTCAAGTGTTCCGGCTGATAATTATGATAATGTTGATGTTCAATTGTTTCAGTTTCGTAAAGGCGAGCGGTAACTTCATGGACGTGATGGTGCGCGGCGCGGGACACATGGTGCCCGCAGACAAGCCGCGCGCCGCCAAGCAGATCATCGACATGTTCATCAACAAGTTTAAATAATTTACTTTTTTTAAACTTAAAAATTAAAAAAATACCTAAGTGTGACATATTTTTTTCTTTGATTGTTTGTCTTTTTTTGGTGAACTATGTTTTAACGCCTGCTTAAATAAAGAAAAGCTTTTTTAATGGTCCTCCAAAAAGAAAGGTGAGTTTTTGAGATAGGACTTCAAGCCGGCTACGAGTTTGATTTTAGAAAAAAATCTACCAAACTGTATAGTGTTGTACACAAGGCTGAAATTAAGTTTATAAAATAATATGGCCCAAAATACGTAGGAACACAAAATTGTTTTTTACAACTACAAATGTTTAAATGTAATGAAGAACAGTGTTTTACTGTTCCGTATATGCGAAAACCGATATGAATTAAGATTTGTAATAGTTTTCTACGAATATTATCATGACCAAACTTTTTTGAAAAAGCGACGCTTAGCGGAATCCCAATCCAGCACGTGGACGTTTGTCGGCTAATATGAAGATGATAACTTTTTCAATACCAGACGCTTAGAAGGTGACGTCATTACGTTATAATCTCTGTTGGTGCAGCACCTTCCCAGTATCTCTATTGGGGGCCGCCTGTATGACTTGCTTTATGTTGTGATCTTCACTTTCTCCTTTATTTATGCAATGTTACTATATTATTGTCTGTTCCAAAAAAAGAATTGGTTCTGTAACTCTAAGGTTTTCTTTTGATACATCGTGACGTACGATGTCTCTTCAATTTTTAATAGTGGGTATTATGTAACTTGAATTTTACCTTTACCCTTTAGAGCAGGGATCCCCAAACTATTTTGGACAAGTGACCCCTTTTCCAAAATGAACTGTTACCTCAGACCCCATGGCCAAATTACCTACTTCTAAGATCAACCCCCTTATTCATAATGGTCCGCTAACTTAAAACAGCTGCTACAGAGTGTTATTTTTCATTCTGACTTCGTTTATGTCGACCCCAAGGAAACCGATATCGACCCCAAGGGGTCGATATCGACCACTTTGGGAATCCCTGCTTTAGAGGTTCACGATGTTTTGGTAGGTAATACCTCCTGCCAGATGATTCCTTCCATTCTTCTCCAGCACTAGATTTCAAGAGCTTTAAATTTTTTTCTTATACTTTTGGTTGATGTTGGTGTTTGGCATCCATATAGACCAGGGGTGGCCAACTTGATTAGACCCAAGATCTATTGTTTACTGGTGAAATCCTGTGTGATCTACCAATTACATATTTCTTGAAATTTTAAATGAAACAGTATACAATTTTGTAGTATTTTAGAGATAAAACATAAATTTTAAAATGATTACTAGTAACTACTTATTTATATTAGTGTGATCATTGCGTCTGAGCATTTTCCGCTAGATTAGCAAGTCAGGTTTGAAGTTGGAAATTGCCAACCCTAAAGAATCCAATGTACGAGCGTCTGTCAAGCGAGAACGGTGTTTACTTTTTTTTTAAGTGGGAAAAACCTGATTTATTCACATAAATATGTTGAACCGAAACACAAATGCAGTTATTCAAAGCAATACTTCAAATTTGAATATTTCTCGTTGGAAATCAATGCCAAGATGTCCAGACCAGAGGATCACATTGCTTTTAGAAAAATATCGAAGCGCAGAGTGATAATTTAGTTTTGAAATATGTGGTCCATTTGAAATCTGCCTACATTTTTTTTGCCATTTCATAGATGTCACTATGAGTAATGGAATTATTAAACGGATAGGTAACTGATGAACTCCATCACCTTAAAAAAAAAATTAAATCACTGAAGCAAATTTCGGAGTTTGTTACCATTGCATTAATTTCTGCCGGGAATGAAATTGTAGGTAGGATGTTTTTCCATATTCGGTCACAGTGAAAAACATGTAGGATGGTAGGATGAAGATGGAATGGAAAAACATGTAGGATGTTTACAAATTGTCGTATTTTTTACATATAAATACAATTATTTGGTATATTATAATTATATATTTTTTTGCCTTGCCACGATCATTTGGACTAATAGTCGCGATCGATCGGTTGGCCACCCCTTACCGAAAAATTAAACCGGTGTTCATTTGTTTTGAGCTTTTGTCTAGCCACAGGTAGACCAGACCAAACATAGTTCATTCATATTATATTTAATTAATACAGGAGTATTAAAGCTGAAGGGTTTGTACAACAAGTCAGAATTTAAAAAAATATTTTTGCATTTGATATCCCAATTCTAGGGGAAGGTTATAGACTATTCAAATAACGCTACAACCCTTAAGAGTCAAGCGAAAAGAAAAAAAGTAAGAAAGAACGCTAAGCGAAACCGATATAATAGCGCGGGCAGACGATGCGATGCGACGCGGTGTGTCGGGGGCTGAGGGAGTTTTATAAAAAATGTGGCTGTTATTTTAGTATATTGAATATCTAACGACTTCCACGCGAACGAAGTCGCGGGCCGAAGCTAGTAATAATTTTATAATTTTATCTGTAAATTCTTTGACCCATAATAAAAAAAGCTATGGAATATTTATTGATACCATTTTTTTGAGTAGCATTCTTTATAATACATTTGTTAAATGCTTTAGTGCAATAACTAGCTTTAAAAACCACAAAAAAATATATATGAAGTCATTCTGCAACCATGTTCGGTGAAGTACATTTCTTAGCGTTCTTTTGGTAAGCAGGATTTTTTATTTTCTTCAATCAGAAAATTGTAACCATTTCTATCTCATTATTTTGTTTTAGTGCAACTGCTTTGGGCGCAATAGTGACACCAGTTGATCAAGGAGATGGTCCTCTTATCCTTACATCCTACATCGAAAATGGAGAAACAGAAAAAGCTAAAGAACTATCGGCAGTAGACCCGAGCCTGTTCGCTGGCGTGAACAGTCACGCCGCGTACTTCACTGTTAACAAAACTGCAAAATGGAATTTGTTCTTTTGGTACTTTCCTGCGCAAGGAGTTCCACTAGACAGTACGCCGTTGGTTATCTGGTTACAAGGAGGGCCTGGTGGTTCTTCTTTATATGGCTTGTTCGAAGAAATTGGGCCTATTAAGATAGTTAATGATACGGGTAAGTATCTAATTGATTAACTGTCACTCAATAGCTACAGTTTTAAAACTTCTGAAGATAGAAGTTATGGACTAACTTGTAAAATAATCAATCAAAATCTTTTAGTGGTGAAAATGCCTATCACATGGGGTTCCAGCTACTCGCTTCTCTTCATTGACAACCCAGTAGGAACTGGTTTTAGCTTCACCGAGGGAGGTGAATACGCCACCAACGAAGATGAGGTGATGAATATATTGCCAGTATCAAATAGAAAAAGTTCCTAGAGTGCCATTTCATGTCTTTATTTTTTGCAGGTTGGCGCGTGTCTTCTAAACTTACTTCAGCAGTTTCTGCTAGTGTTCCCAGAATTGAGACAAGCACCTTTGTTCATCGCCGGCGAATCATACGCCGGCAAATACATTCCAGCTTTTGGACATTACATACATATGAGCCAAGACGAGTCCATGCCAATTAATTTGAAGGTTAGTTTTATTCATAATTGTGAGTCCATTTTTTTATTTGCAATCGATTAAACAAGTAAACTCTTTTTAGGGTCTAGCAATCGGGGACGGATGGACAGATCCACCGACACTACTGCACTACTCCGAGTTGGGACTACAACTGGGTCTCTTGGATCCTGAACAAGCAGAGAAGGTTCACAATATGGAAGAAAAGGCTAGACAGTACTGGGACGAGGGCAACTATGATGCTTATTTCCAGGTATGTTCGCATGGACGAAGACTAAACATCATGTGGAACAAATATAAAAACAGGAAGTTTTCTTTGTTGTCACCTGCATAGCATCATACGATGCATCATTATTATGTGCCGATAGGACCATTGTCGTTATCATAACATTGATTATCACGTTTAACTACTCCATTATGTTTGTATTACTATGACCTATACCGTCAGAGATCCGACGTAGGACTAAGGTCCAAGATGGTGAATACGGGTAGTGGCTTTGAATGGATGTGGGCTCCCGCCCACCTCCATTTCAGAGCCAAGCAAGCACAAATTAGAAGAAGCCTGTACTAAGCAATGTGTCGAACAAGGCTGCTAATGATTCTACTAATATCCTACTATCCTACTTAATAATATTACGAATCACCATTCCAGACTCTCTGTATATTTTGGCTGCTGAGAATAAAACTACAAACGTAGTTTACTGGGAAGTTTTATAAAAATGTGGCTGTTATTGTAGTATATTGTGGTGTCTTACGACTTCCAGTCGAACGATGGATGGATGTTTGTTACTCTTTCACACTAAAACTACAGAACGGATTGGGATGAAATTTGGCACACAGAAGGATTATAACCTGGATTAACACGTAAAATACATTTAATTCCGAAGTTCCTACGGGATCGAGACTTATGCGGGTGAAATCGCGGCGCGCAGCTAGTGATAGTATATAATTCGATAATGGGGTCATTTTCAAAAATTTTGTACAGTTACAAAAATGAAACAAAAACAAACACCGTTACAAAAATGGAAATCGTAACAAAAAATATCAAAAAGGAAATTTAGGGCTATTTCACAGAAGATAATTTAAAACAACGAAATCGCATTTTGATATTTTTTTCATAATAAAATATAATCTAATCGGCGTGTTGAATTACAGTCAATAATCAGTCTCAAAATTGCGTATTTGTTCATTTTACATACATATAAGTTTAATTTTTAAATATACATCTTCAAAAATAATAAAACACTAATTAAAAAAAATGAAAAGCTGTGCGATTCGATTCTCCAGATTCTATCCAAACAACTGTTGATTGACGACATTAAATCGGATCATTTAGATGTGTGCCACAGACTAGGAGCCCCCCAGGGTAAAACCAGACCTGTACTGGTACGATTTAAAGAAATGGAGCATCGTCGGTTAGTTTGGGACGGTAAAACTTCACTCAAGGGGAGCGGCATCACTATATCAGAGTTTCTGACTAAGTCGCGGCACCAGGTATTTATTGCTGCACGCAAGCACTTCAGTATCAACAGCTGCTGGTCTGCTGAGGGAAAGGTTATTATCTTGACGCCTGACAAGTTACGCCGGAAGATAGCAACCATGGGTGAGCTTGAGTCGTTAATCGCGCTATTCCCGGCTGCCGTCAGTACTGCCGCACCCAATGATCCCCTGCCGGCTGCTTCCACCTCGTCAGCCGTTGCATCTACATCGCCTGTTACAGTAACCCCCAAACGAAAGACTGTGAGGAAGGCTCGTCGCTAAGTTTACTCATTTAGATTGCATGTTTTACACTGTCGCTTTGTGATATTTTTGTGTACTGTCGGTACACGTTATAATTTGATTTTCCGTTTTATTAATCTACCCATAGCATTTACTTTTCGCTTCACTTTTTCTCACAACCAGTTTGCCGGTGGATGATTATTATTTTTGTTGAAGTGACGTGACGTTTATCCATCAGTGTCATTTTTAGTTCTGTATGAAGTTTGATGTTACGTTTTGTTACATCTGCGTTTGTCTTAATTTGTATTTGATTGTTGAGGATGTTATTCTCGTTAGCTAATTTTTATTTTTGTGTGTCTGGTAATCATGTATATTATTTCCTTCTCATTTTATGTAAATAACTAGTTCTTAGATGGTTTGTTAAAATCTCTACCAACTACAGCGAATAGGTGCTTTTATTGGTTGAGCGTATTTAATTGTTACTATTGTTTTGTTTTTATGCACTTAAGTAGTTTACTTAAGTACCTAGTTTTAATATTTTATTCTTACTTTATTTATTTTTATAGATTATATTTTATTCATATATATATATATATTAATAACTTTGCAAGCTATGACCGATGCGAACCTTGATGATAATTTTTTCTCTTGTACTTCCTCTTCCAGCAGTTTTGTTAGTGCGGAAAGTGGTTCTTCCTCTCCTCTCACTCTTGGCGATCAGATTTCCTCTTTGCTTTCCCACCTCCCCAACAATCTCAACATAGCCCACATCAATGCGCAGAGTGTTCCATGCCATTTCTCTGATCTTCTGGCTTCCATTAACAGTGCCCATTTAGATGCTTTGCTAATCTCTGAGTCCTTCCTCAAACCCTCTCTTTTATCTAAACACTATGCCCTGCCTGGCTTTGTTCTTATACGTAATGATAGAACTGGTAAAGGAGGTGGTGGTGTTGCCATTTACTTGCGTACTGATATTCCCTACAAGATTATCAGCACATCACCATCTTCTTACTCGGGGTCTGCGGAGCATCTATTTCTTGAAATTTCCTTGCACCATGTTAAAATGCTCCTTGGAGTGATGTACAGCCCTAACCTTACTATCGATTACTTTGATTCTTTTGATTCGCTTTTAAATGATTTCTGTCCCTCTTATGACCACGTAGTCTTGATGGGTGATTTTAATACTTGCCTTCTTAAAAATGACAGTCGTACTCACAAACTTCTATCTCTCTTATCTTCTTTTAACCTTAGTATTCTGCCTCTTTCTGCTACTCATCATTTTCCTAACTGCACCCCTTCTCTTTTGGACCTGATGATTGTCTCTAATTCTAATAATGTATCTGTCCACGGACAGCTTACTGCTTGCTTTTCTTACCACGACTTCATCTTTATGTCTTACAGGATTCGCCCTCCCAAGCGTAAGCCTCAATATATTTTCCTTAGGAACTACAAGGGCATAGACCTGGAGGCATTGCTGGACAGACGTCTTGGAGAGCTCTTGTATTAACGTTATGGCTCACATTTTCAACAGTTCAATACTCAGCTTATACGATCGTCATGCCCCTATCCGTCGAGTCAAAGTCAAGTATGTTCCGGCTCCTTGGCTTACTCCTGCTATTAAGGATATGATGGCATGTAGGGACAGAGCTAAAAGGAGGTTAAAACGCTGTCCTTCCGAGCGCAACTTGAATGCGTTTAAGTTGCTGCGTAATCGCTGCAGTCGTATGTGTAGAGATGCAAAGAGACGCTACTTCCATAATTCTCTCGACAACCGAAACTCTTCTGAAGTCTGGAAGTTTCTAAAATCTGTCGGCATTGGTAAGTCTCCTGTTGCTTCCAGTAATAACATTGACGTGTGTGCTCTTAACAAGCATTTCTCACATCCCCCTGTTACGTTAGATCCGCACGTCAGACTTGCTACTTTAAATAAACTTTCCAGTTTGCCAATGCCACAGTGTCCTTCTTTCGAACTGAGTCCTGTATGTGAAGCTGAGGTCAAAAAATCAATTTGTGCTATCTCCTCATCTGCAGTTGGTAATGACAATCTTTGCTCTAGAATGATTTCTCCTATCCTCCCCACATTACTTCCTATCTTGACTCATATTTTTAATTTCTCCTTGTTTTCTGGTACTGTGCCCGAGGCCTGGAAACAAGCCCATATCATCCCCTTACCCAAAATTACTAACCCGGTCTTACCGTCCGATTTCCGACCCATTTCTATCCTCCCTTATCTCTCTAAAGTTCTTGAGCATATTGTTCATCAGCAACTTTCTGCCTTTCTATCTTCGAATGACCTTCTTAGTCCTTTTCAATCTGGTTTTCGACCTGGTCATAGCACAGTAACAGCTCTTTTGAAGGTTACTGATGAAATCCGCTGGGCTATGGACCACAAATCTCTCACCTTGCTTGTTCTGCTGGATTTTAGTAGTGCCTTTAACTCTGTCGATTTCGACATCCTTCTAGGAATCCTTAAATCTTTCAATTTTTCTTCTTGTACTCTTAGTTGGTTCGACTCCTATCTTAAAGGCCGCTCGCAGCGAGTTCGTCTGGAAGAGTCTTCTTCTGACTGGTGTTCTCTTATCGCAGGTGTGCCTCAGGGTGGCGTTCTCTCTCCTCTTCTCTTTTCTATTTTCATTAACTTTGTCACCAGAGTCATTTCTTCCCACTTCCATCTCTATGCCGACGATCTGCAGCTTTACACGCACTTTTTAAGACAAGATGCGGAAGAAGCGGTGTCTGCCATGAACAGTGACCTGGATTTGATTAGCGAATGGTCGCGGTCCTTCGGACTGCAAATCAACCCTAAGAAATCCCAGGCCATAATTATTGGCGGGAGGTATATGCGGAATAAGCTCGATGTTGCGTCGCTGTCTCCACTCTGTTTGAATGGAGTTCAGATTGAATACGCAAATACTGTTAAAAATTTGGGGGTGACCATGGACTCCTACCTATCGTGGACTGCCCATGTTGGTCAAGTCAGTCGTAAAGTGCACTACACGTTCCACTCGCTGAAATGCCTCCAGAGCTTCTTGCCTTTGAGTACCAAAATCTCCCTTGCTCAAACTCTCATACAGCCCATCATAGACTACGCTGATGCCTGTTATTTGGATGCCACCGAGGAGCTTTTAAATAAACTTGAACGTTTGCAAAACATCTGTATTCGTTTCGTTTTTAACCTTAAAAAGTATGATCACGTTTCTAACTTTCGCAAGATACTCAAGTGGCTCCCTATTCGTCTTCGCAGGAACTCTCGGATATTGTGTCTGCTATTTAACATCCTTCACAACCCTAAAACGCCATCCTATCTGCGGGAACGCTTTTCCTACGCCCGTCCCTCTGATGCACCTTGCAGGTCGCATCTTAGAAATCTCCTTAAATCCCCTCCCCACTCAACCGACTTCTACTCCTACTCCTTCAGTGTGCACGCGGTTCGGTAGTGGAATTCACTTCCGCCTGACATTAGGGACTGCCAAACTGTTGCGGTTTTTAAAAGAAGAGTGAAAGAACACTATCTTTCCATTTCGTCATAGTTGCATAGTTATGTATTTATTATTTTATAAAGTAGTTTTATCTATTTTAGTAATATGTATTTAAGAAGTATGTATATTCTCATGTTGTATGTTTATATTTAAATTAGTGTATAGTTAAGTTTTTATTTTATGTATTCTGTTTTCTCTTCTACTCTTACACACGTTGTCTACATCTCTTTAACTACTTTCCTATCGCAGGTATGCTGGAAGAGATTTCTATAGAAATAAGCATCACCTTTGTACATATTTTTCTGTTCCTTTCTTCTTATCTGTTTATATGTGTGTACATAAATTGTTAAATAAATAAATAAATAAAAAAAAAAAAAAAAAAAAACTGTATGAAATTAGCTTTACTTCATTTTTGTTATATTCATTTTTGTTACTATACAAAAAAACGTAACAAAATGAAAAAACCATTTGAGTTGAATTACATCCTAAAACATTTGAAGATTATAAAAAATCTTATTGGACTTATCCAGCTTGTTTTTCGAAGTTGGTAAAAATATTCTTTAAATTTACGCGATAATAATAAAAGAGAGCCTCGCCGTTGCTTTTTACGGGTAAGTAATAGATGATATAACAACAAAATCTCTAATATTAACAACATATAACAACGGAACCTATAATTTTATTTAATATAGCGATTAGTTAATATAATAAACGATTGATATAATTTTAAAATAACTAATTTTTATTAGCATAACATACATAAATATAACATCGTTTGACATAACATACATTAAATATAAAATCGTTTGACATACCACTCAAAAGATATAAAACTTATTTGGTCTAATATGATGAAAACGCCTACTTAAAAACACAAAGCAAAATTGCATAGACACGGGTTAGTTTATTTAGTATTATTTTTATGATGTAGCCAGTGGGTAGCTCAACAAAAGTTATTGTTAGTTGTCACTTAGTGTGCGTAATCTTGCTCAGTTAAATAATAATGATTAAATAATCATTCTCTGTAAGTTCTATCGTAGTTATAGGTAATAGTACCCTAAGTAGATATTAAACATAACTAGTAACTAATTACCACCTGTGCTAAGATAGGTCGACGGAGCCCCGCTTGGCAGGGCTCCTATTTCTGGGTGGTTTAAAAAAAATAACCACGAAGGCTAAGGCGGGAGCTCCGCTTCGCTTCGCTCCTCCCGCCTTAGCCTTCTAACCTAACCTATCCGAGTCGGGGTACTCTGAGTCGGGGTGTTAAGCATAATGACGTTTTTTATATATATTAAACGTTAGACCTAATGATTTTCGATTACATAAACGTTATATCAAACAACGTTATACTAATTAAGTTTTAAAATAAATAAATATTATATGTAAAGAAATTATATCAACAGTTGGTATATCTCACGTTGATTATATCTTATGAACGATAATAAAATGAAGTTAGACCAAATGAGTTTATACGTTATGAGACGCACCCGTTTTTTACAGCTGAATAACCAAAATGAAAGTTTTATTGTTGAAAAAAGACTGCACAGAAACAAACCCACTTTTTTTGTCGGTGGCATCCGATATTAAAATGGCGGCGAGACGTTTTGTTGTCATCTGATTAGATGGTTTTAAAATGGAGACTGCCAGTTGGTAACTAGTGCAAATATTTACTAATATTGGTGTTACAATTAAGAATAACAAAAAAGAAACAAAATGGAGACATATATTAAAAGGATATTATTATTATCAGCATTAGGTTATTTATTTTAATTTAATATCCTCAACATCGTATTAGAGTCACAAAGATATTGCGCAATGAGAGCATGTAAATATGTGAGTAGTTTCTTCTTTATGAAACTTTTTATATCGTTCTCGTGCTTAGGGACACGGGGTTGATGTATGGAAATATTATGACACTAAAGAAGTTAACACGTTTTTTTTTTTTTAATTATTTTGTACTGAAATGTTGAAACTCATCTAGAAAAAATGTTTTTCAAGGATAATAATACTAATTTGATCGCTTCAATGTGTTATTTCTGATCAATATTCAGGTGGACGTTTTAACACAACAAAATGTACTTAATTTTTTTTTTTAAATGACCCGTTATGGTGATTTTATTGAAGTTGAGTAAAAAAACACGATATCATAATAATTGCTGTAAAAAATGTATTGGGATTATTCAAATAAGTTGTAATTGATTCGGTTCTTTAATTTACAGTTCTGAACCGGGGAGAGGTTTTGATCATAATTGTCTTGTGCTTTAAAATTGGGTATTTCAAATACCGGATCAAATACCCTTGTAAATCTGAAAACCTATAAAAAATATTGCCTGAATTTATATTGAAGTGTTTATTTTTTATTTTAGACTGCAAGTACATCTTATAACGCACTCAAAAGTTATGCACCTGTTAATGACTATAACTATTTACTCGATAAAACGAGCATTGAATCATTATCCACCATTTTTTTGAATAAAGCTGATGTGCAAAGCGCCCTTCACGTCAAGAAAATGTATTACAAAATAATTAATTATACTGTTCATTCATACTTGATATACGAGATGTACGATACTGTCAAACCTTGGTTAGAGGAGCTGTTAGAGCATTACGGAGTCATGTGTTACAAGTAAGTCGCAGTACCGTTATTACAAATTATAATATATTGAATGTATCAGCATACGATTGCTAAAATCCCTATGATTTATTGATGAAAATTCGTCGACATCCTAATAAAGCACTACTAAACCCTTACTTTTCCTCCACTAGTGGGCAACTGGACTTGATCGTTGCGTACGCGCTGTCGGTTCACACGCACAGAAGTCTCAACTGGTCTGGAGCACAAGCGTACCGGGATGCTGAAAGAACAGTTCTTAGAGATGCGGAAGATAACACAGTTAATTCGTGAGTCGTAATCTTATTACTTTTGTCCACTTAGGTCTTCGGGGAAAAAGTTTTTTCTCAAACCCTTCAGCAGGGTCATAATAGAGTAGGTTTTTATTGAAACGTTAGATGCGAAATTGCGGAGATCTAGGTTTATCATTTCTAGTGTTCGGGCTGATAATTATGATAATGTTGATGTTCAATTGTTTCAGTTTCGTAAAGGCGAGCGGTAACTTCATGGACGTGATGGTGCGCGGCGCGGGACACACGGTGCCCGCAGACAAGCCGCGCGCCGCCAAGCAGATCATTGACATGTTCATCAACAAGTTTAAATAAATTACTTTGTTTCCTTCTTATATATTAAATAACTCCACCATGCTTATAAGATATTTGTGAAACTTTTTGTTAATAAATCAAGTGTGATATATTTTTGATTTTATTATTTTTGTCTTTTGGGTGAAATAAGGTGTGTCCATCTTGCTGAATGAAGTAAACACATCAAGGGTGAATTTTTAAGCCAGGACTTCGAGCTGGTCGATTATTAGAAAAAAATGAAACGCCATTATTCGCTTTTGAATATGCACTTAACTCGATCTTCTTTGTACAGATAAACCAACCTGTATTGTTGTAACAAAATAGCATTATACATAGTTAAAGATGTGCAATCATGCTGCTATTTCGGAAGCGGTTATTAGGTCTTCATACAATAGGGCCAATGCCTGCTGGGGCTGCGAATATGGGCTGAAAGGGATCGTATCCATCATCGTAGCCCCCGGCAACAGAGCAACCGAAGGAACACGGGTGGGTTTTAGTCAGTAAGAGTCTGACACACTCAGAGCGGGAGAAGTTAATTGATAATTTCCCAACAAAAAAAAAAAGGTCTTCATACAATTAGATTGTTCCTGTGGGAGTTTTTTTTTTTTTTCCTACCTACCTAGTTATAACTTTACTATTCTCTCTACACGTCTTTTGGAGTCTTTCACTCTGCAGTTAGCATATCAAAAACTAATTATAAAGATGTTTTCTAGGGTTATAGAGCTTTCTTTAATTTAGTTTCATGAGATATGAAAACGAAAATGAAACGAAGATGAAATGTCCGGCAAAATCCTTTTTCTCGACCCATTCTCCAACGCACCGCGATTTGCGAACTACAAAAATAAAGTGTAACTAAAAATAAAGTACAAATATACTTATTGTACCAAGAATTTGGAAATTACAGTAAAATATATTATGAGTAATAAATAAATGACAATAAACGGAGGTATGGAATACCTTTTTTGTTGATAAAATTGTTTCAAATAGAAAATTCTTTGAAACACATTCTTTAAATGCTTTTGTGCAATATTATATACCTCCAATTACTTAAACATAGAAAACATGTCATTCTGAAACCATGCTCGGTGCAGTATATATCTTAGCATATTTAGGGTCAGTGAAAAAATTTTTTTTTTGCGATTTGACCATTTGCAGCAATTACAATATTATTTCCATTTCAGTGTAACTTCTCTGGGCGCAATAATGACACCAGAAGATGGTCCTCTTATTCTAACTCCCTACATTGAAAATGGAGAAACAGAAAAAGCTAAAGAACTATCGGCAGTAGACCCGAGCCTGTTCGCTGGCGTGAACAGTCACGCCGCGTACTTCACTGTTAACAAAACTGCAAAATGGAATCTGTTCTTTTGGTACTTTCCTGCGCAAGGAGTTCCACTAGACAGTACGTCGTTGGTTATCTGGTTACAAGGAGGGCCTGGTGGTTCTTCTTTATACGGCTTGTTCGAAGAAATTGGGCCTATTAAGATAGTTAATGATACGGGTAAGTATCTAATTAATTAACTGTTACTCAGAAATAGCTACATTTTAATATGTTCTGAAGACAGATTCAAGTTTTGGACTAAATTGTAAATTAATCAATAAAAATCTTATAGTGGAGAAAATGCCTATCACATGGGGTTCCAGCTACTCGCTTCTCTTCATTGACAACCCAGTAGGAACTGGCTTTAGCTTCACCGAGGGAAGAGAATACGCCACCAATGAGGATGAGGTGATCGATATGTTGCGAGTATCAAATGGAACTGATCCCAGAAGTTCGTAGAGAGTCATTTTATGTCTTTAATTTATGCAGGTCGGCGTGTGTCTCCTACACTTCATTCAGCAGTTCCTGTTAGTGTTCCCTGAATTGAGACAAGCACCTTTATTCATCACCGGCGAATCATACGCTGGTAAATACATTCCGGCATTTGGACATTACATTCTTAACAATAACAACGGGTCAATGCCAATTAATTTGAAGGTTATTTTTCCTATTTGGTGTTAATACGTTGTAAATTAATGATTTAAGTAATACGTAAACTTGGTGATGCAGGGTCTGGCGATCGGCAATGGATGGACAGATCCACCGACACTAATGCACTACTCCGAGTGGGGACTACAAGTGGGACTCTTAGACTCTAAACAAGCAGAACTTATTCATAAATTTGAGGAGCAGGCTAGACATTATTGGGATGAGGGCAACTTTGACGATTATAGTCGGGTATGTAGAGTGTACGTAGATTTAATACGAAGAATTTTGCGTGTTTCTTTAGTTAAATGAATATGTTTTTTACCCTGTTTGGTTAAAGTTATATTGACTATTTGTCCGATTTCAACTTTTTTTTGAAATTTCGTGACTATGACGTACCATCGGCGTACCGCAGATCTAAGCATTTTGAAAACAAAATCCCGTGCACACGACTCTTTTTTTTCATAGGTAAGCGATACTATAGCGGCCGAGCGTTGCAAGCAAGAATAGTCCTTACAGTGTACAGATATGCGTTTCTTCGATAGTACCAGTGTGTACAACTGGGTTGCTATAACGGCCCAGATTTTAAACCAGTTATTTTTTATTGTAAGTTAGGTTCAAAATTAAAATGGTAAAAATTAGATTTAATTAAATTAAAATTAAGATGGTATCGTTGATTTTGTGTTTTCTTTACAGAATGTAAGACTTGCTTTTACAACATTAATACATTTTGCACCTGTTAATTATTACAACTATTTACTTGAGGACACAACAATAAAGTCTTCATTTAAAGTATTTTTGAACAAGGCTGAAGTTCAAAATGCAATTCACGTCAAGAAAATGAAGTACGAACCATTGAATGAACACGTTTATTCACACTTGATGAACCATGACTTTTACGAGACTGTGAAACCTTGGTTGGAAGAGTTGTTGGAGTATTATGGAGTAATGTGTTACAGGTTAGTAAAGTTCTTTATCAAACATTTTCCAGAAGCCTTGCCTATTAGAAATGTATAGTGTGCAAAAGTTATTGATGAAAATGTAAACAAATTGATCAGAAAACCTACCTGCGGACGTCAATTTGTTGTGACACTTACAAATTGAGTGCATTGATTTGATTTTGAATACTTAAACCGGAAATTCTAATTGTAAATATTTTTCATTTGACAATATTGAGGTTAATTCTATGAGTTTTTTTTTTAAGTGAAAACTTCTTTAGGCGCGTTGGGCATTTTTGAGATAGGACTAAATCATTGATTTTGCGACACTGTGATGACACCAGATTTGACCATAAAAAGACATCAACGCGTTGATTACCGCGGTGCCGATTTTTTTTCAAGTTTTCTCTTCTGTCGGTACCCCCGGAGTGCTACAGTTTTTTTTTGAGGTAATTTTTTTTTTTAAATATCCGCCGTATCTTTTTCAATTACAATTTAACAATGTTATTCAAACAATCGTTGTTGAAAAAGTGGTGAAATATAAAAACTTTCTAAATACAGATAAATGTGTTATTAATTATAACCCTTTAGTGAGTCATTGCATAAGAATTTACCTTGAACAGAGTTTGTGTACACTTTCATCATATACTTTCGGAACATATCATACTGCGCTATACGCTATATTCATTTGTGTTCGTGTGATGATAATAGACTGTACAGGTATTGGATCCTTTGACGTTACTAAATGTTGTTATTGTTCTCTACTAGTGGGCAGCTGGATTTGTTCGTTGCGTACGCGCGGTCGGTCTACACGTACAGAAGTCTCAAATGGTCCGAGGCGCAGGCGTACCGGGACGCCGCTAGAGTACCTCTATACGATGCGGAAGATAACACCCTTAATTCGTAAGTACTTCTTTTGAATCACTACTGATAATAAAGATCAATCGCCTTTATTGGAGGTACACATGGCCCATCGTCGACGACGCTACTCACGTGTAACAAAATCAAATCTCCAATGAATACCAAGCTATAACCAACTAGTAAGTCACATTGCTTACGGTCCACCATTGGTGGTCCAATACTTGTGCTGTGACATTCTGGCTTGTCATGAGTGTTTTTTATATACGGATGGCAGGGACACCGACGCGAAAACTGTTACCATGGATTCAGTACATGATTCTCAAACCCCAGCGTTAAAATTTTTCGTCAGTTATTTAAAAAAAATCTACTGTTTCACTGAAAAATGCAATACCTACGCGGTCAAAAGTATAGAATAGCAAAGTTTTTTTTAAATAACCGATGAAAAATTTCATGGTAACAGTTGTCGCGTCGATGTCCTTGCCACCATGGCCTGTATACACTCTTTTTTTTCTAATTTAGTTCCGCGTTGCTTTTGAATTAGGGTTTATGAAAAAAATTGAATGCTGTATGATGGCTGTATGAGTTGTATTAAACTTTCAGTTTCGTGAAGGCGAGCGGTAAATATTCAAGTCCGGGCACCTGTTAAAAGTGTCAAAGCGTGTATCAACGGTGTCAAAGTGTCGAAGCTTTAGTCGTGAATGAATGAAACGAATGATGAATGTAACCAGTTTTTTTCTTGGCAATTGAGTCGGTGTCGACTATTCTGCCAGTGTCGCGTCAGATGTTTTATATTCAATGTCGAAATGGAAGACCTCTTGTCAAAGTGACACCAACTGGTGGCGTGAACTTTTATAAAAAACCCAATTGTTTCAGTTTCGTAAAAGCAAGCGGTAACTTCATGGACGTGATGGTGCGCGGCGCGGGACACATGGTGCCCGCAGACAAGCCGCGCGCCGCCAAGCAGATCATCGACATGTTCATCAACAAGTTTAAATAAATCCTATACTATTAAATAAGCAATGTTTATGTATATTTACAGCGTGTTGCGTATTTATTAGCGTTTTCTTTTTATGAAGATATTTTTCAACGTTATTTTTATTGATATATTTACAATTTTCTAAAATTGCATCTTGGAGCAACCAGTACTTAACAACTGTAGCGCAGAGGTCATTTACCGGGGTCACGGATCATAACATCGCATCAATGAAAATAAAACGAATAACGTGCAAAGAGAAGGCGAATTGAAAGAAAGGGAGTGCCCTATGTCGGCGAGCCTTTGAAAATTTTAATATTTCAATTAACTATAATAATTTTTTCTTATTACATTTTTATGATTACCTACTGGCCACTAGCTCTAACCGTGTATTAAATTAATGTCGCCATTGTAGCGGCACGTTGTATATATATTTGAAATCACATTCTCAAAAACGGCCCTAACGATTTCGATGAATGTTGCAATATAGAGGTTTACGGGGGCGAAAAATCGATCTAGCTAGGTCTCATAGCTAGGAACAGTCGTTTTCTCTATTTTTACAGCCTCGGAAATGTGATACAACGTTGGTATACCTGGACGATATGTTTATCTATTTTCACCCGAGCAGAGCTCGGTCGACCAGGTACTACATGATAATATACCAAAGTAGGACTGTGTACTAGAAACAATGAAATACTCCTTATGTCCAGTTGTTAGCACTATAGTTCGTTTTTATTTTTGGCTATTAATTGTACTATAATGGTGCCGATTCTCTTGTACACCGAACTAAACTAACTAAACGATCACTAAAATTCCTTACTTTGGACTATGAGAATCTAAAAGCTATTCTGCAAAATAAATTCTCTAAATTTAAAAATAATTTTGACACATCTAAATCGAATTTGACAATCGCAACTCCACACGTGATACCTAACCACGTGAATCTTTTTAGAGCCGGAGGCGCGCAGGGGGGGCAGCCTCGACGTGTTTTATATGGATTGTTTACTTTTTGTATGAAAAATAAGAAAAAATATTACCTACATGTAGAGTGTTAGGGGTTTAAGGGTTTCATAAAGGGGGTCGAAATTTTCATTATTTTTGCGATTGGACACACCGTTTTCGAGATATAAGCAAAAGAAAAAAAAATATTCAGTACTGTTTTTGCATCTGAAGTCGAGGTGTTGGTGTGAATTTAAAGTTCATGACAACCAATTTTATTCCACACGTTTTTAGTCGCGATCAAAAATAGTCAGATTTAGTTAGAAAATCTAAATTTTAGGTGAAAAACGTCAAATTCAGATTAGCAAAATTGCCATTTTCACTAAACTAATATCTCAGTACCATCTTAGTGCTGCCAAACTAAAATATAGTTAAGTTGTGTCATTTTAGTCTATTTCAGAATGGGAAATCGTCGTTTGGCAGGATTAAACTAAATTTTGGTGATTTTTAGTCTAGTTTAGAGGCATTTGTGACAAGAGAATCGACACCATTATCAGCCAAAAATAAAAACCAATAAAAAACCGCCCAAGTGCATGTAGAACCATGCACAATGTAGGGTTCCGTAGTTGGGATGAATTTATCCCAAGAACAAACTTAACTTCGTAGTTGAAAAATATTTTCTCTCATACGGAATGTATGGGAGAACATGTTTTTACAACCGCATATCTAAGTTGGTCGATTATTACTCATTAACTTGTAAAGCCTACTCAGTTGTGATAGTTTTTATTTTAAATTCGTTATATAAACTACTGCCGTGAATTTTTTCACATATCTAAAACCAACCATTTAGCTGGCAGGGGGGGGACACTTGACTCTAACAAAAACTTTCACTTTAAAGCTTAATATTTCGCAAACGGATCTTTGAATTCAAAAATGGTCTTAACACACTTACAATGTTTTTCGAGACCTTTCCAACGATACCCCACACCAAGGGATAGAAAAAAAAACATCCCCAGTTTACGTGTAACCAAAAAAAAAATGTTTTCATAATTTTATTTTACCACTTTGTCGGCATAATTAATATGTATATCCATGCTAAATTTCTAGTACTAACTGTCTCGGAGCTAGACCGCGGACAGACAGACAGACAGACAGACGGACATGGCGAAACTATAAGGGTTATTTGTTGACTACGGAACCCCAAAAATTTACAGAATACACAACACTGTGGTCAGCCCCAAATTGTATAAAGCATCGCACTCGTCGTATAAAAAGAATGACGTGCAAAATAAACAGTTGGTGAAGGCCCTAAATGAAAGTAAATTAAACGCTTCATTCTCAATCGCGCAAATGAACGTCGTCTGTAGAGGCTTATAGCAGCAAAGACAATTGTGTCTTCCTTTCTTTTTTATCTATCGATTATCTCAGCGTAAGCTCATAACTTGCTAGACAAGTACTAACAAGGCAAAATATTTTGATCAATGTAGTTATTTGTTGCTGAGTGGCGCGTTATGAAACTTACAATATTGAATGCCGTTCAGTCTGGACAGGACGTTGCAGCTGCTGGCAGATAGGGTTGCCACGGTTCTCAAAATAATGAATAGAGTCAAATGTTAGTAGATTTGGGATCTGCAACAAAGGACTACCCTTTTATTTGTGTGGAGTGTGGAGTTGTGGAAGACTTACATCACTTAGAGCCATATTAGACTATCATAGAAATATGATCAGAGATGTATGAGTAATTTTTATATGAATAACCTATGGCGGTACAATAACTACATTATGATTCATATCGTCTATGATCATAGTATATATAGATCCTATTTGACAGCAAGCGTACAAATATGATCATATCCATCTAACCTCAAAAATGGCTATCAAACACGGCTAAAACGTTATCCATCTTGATTAAGTATGACTTATACAACGTGTAACGTTAAATGCGCAAAACCTCAGATACCCCAACTGATTTTTAATTCAATTGACCTATTTCAGAGAGAAAAAAAATCATTAAAGAAATCGTAAAGGTTTTATGTGCTGTTTTAGTTCGTAAGATTCGTATTTGCATTGAAATAAAAGCTATTATTATCCCGCGTATGAGAAAATTTAACTTGGTCGACAACAATTTGTGTTTGTTTACCTATTTTGGCGGGTCTGCGCATGTGAATTTTTGAAAAATGTGACCTATATTAACCCTAGAAAGATAACCATATTTTGACTGTCACAAAAGATAACCATGCGCTTCGGAGGCGCACGATATATTAATATTTTTTTAAAATTAAATACCTATTTATTGTATTTATTTACTTGATTGTTTTGAAATGTGGTTAATGAACTAATAATAAAAAACTTTTTTTAGTGAAATATTTTATATATTTTAAACATTAAACTTAAATCAAAAAACCTCTAGAAAAAATCAAATATTTCGACACATGCGCGTTGGACCTCTACTTGTGCGAATAATATTTATGGCAGATGTCCTTCCGCGACTTTGTCCTTTTATTGTCGACCAGCAATGTTGGTTCTTACCCCTAAGCACACGGCGATCAGGAACAATTATGCGGTGGTCACGACGGGATGATTCCGAAGTTCCAGTGGGCTCTGAAGATACAGGCGGACTTATATCGTCTTCATTTTGTGTATCATTCAATTGTTGTGGGACCTCATCATCTATAAACTCGTCTTCGAAATCACTCTGTACGTCATCTTCACTCAAATTATCTTCTATCTCACTGTCACTTCCTTGCTCTCGTTCATGCTCGTTCTCTTCCTCTTCAGCGATAAACCTAGATATTGCATCATCAGATAGTGTTCTCCGGCTCGTCGTGATGAAGGCGAAAAGATTTTATGCTAAAACAAAGAAATAAACAGTTATAATAAACATTTTATGTAAGTATAAACAAATTCATACTTTCACTAAAAGTCACACAAAGATAACCATGCGCCTTTGGAGCGCAACATTTAGTCATAACTGCAAAACTATGGTACTTACCGCGTAAAAACGGCCGTCCTGCGACTCTGTGCACCGACCACTGAGTTAACTTAAAAGGACAGGTAGATACGCGCGCTCATTAGAAAGAGACAGCGATGTCAAACCGACGCGGGCGCCTCTGAAGCGTAGGTTATCTTTCTAGGGTTAAAAAGTGGTTCCATTGATTCTGCTCGTTATTCTGATCAAACTATTTTTAGGTTTTGCGCATTTAACGTTACACGTTGTGTATGATCATTTAAGTGTAATATGTACAAATGAAAAACTGTATCATTTAACTATGATCAAAGAATTTAATAGATAAAAGATCATATTAGTATGATAAATATATGATAGTGTAATTGGGGCCTTATTTGATGGACTGTTTTTGATATGAGTCTGATAGAAATTATGTGTTTGGGGTCTTGAGGTTGAACCAACTTGATTTAGGTACAATTAATTGAATTCTGTTTCAACCAAATGGTGATAATACAAAGAGTCTGTTCAGGTTCAGTCTAAAGGTAATCCATAGCAGCGTGTATTTTATTACTAGCTGCGCCCCGCGGTGTCACCCACATAAGTCTTGATCTCGTACGAATATCGGGATAAAAGTATCCTATTTCATGATCTACCTATGTGCAAAATTTCATCCAGATCCGTTCAGCCGTTTTAATGTGAAAGCGTAACAAACAAAAAATCATATAAACAAACAAACAAATTCACTTTCACATTTATAATATTATTACAAGGTTTCGCCCACCTGGATGTCGGAAATTTTCCCACGGGAACGTACTACCGGGATAAAAAGTATCCTGAGTAACAAACATCCAAACACACAAACTTTCACATGTAGGATTAGTTAGTATTATTTATTTGGGTATGATGTGACTGTCATACGCATTGTGGTTATAAAAGTCCCTAATAAAAAATAAAACATAAAAAGTAAAACCCGCAATGGCCAGCAATGGACTGCTACTAATTATACAGAAGATTGTATGTAGGACAAATGGTAGAAGTATTGACAGTTTCCATCAGAATAAGTACGATATGTACAAAGCCCAAACTTTTTTATTGACGATAACATAAAATGTATTTAACATTCCTAATGGTCTATGCAAGATAAGGTAAACTATTGTTAACAAGCAAATTTATACAAACAATCTATTACTTATTTAGTATTTATTAATAAGTAAGGAGGTATGTGGATCCAAAATTATTTCAAATAACAATAACACATTCTTTCGATGCGGTTAAGTGATATAATCCCACGATAAAACATAGCCAAGCAATAAATAATGGTAAATGCCGTCCGATATAGCCATAGCCACGTAATAAATTTAACATGCCATTCAACGTGACAGCCCTACTCTTAAAATTCCTCGTCACATGGAACGAATAGCATAGCTATCGCGAGGCTAGTTTGTCACGAACTTTAAAGAAAGTATAGCCGCTGTTGTTCAGAACAATTTACTTTATTATCTTTATCAACTTTACGTAAGTAAGTATAATGTTTTTCATTTAGTTCGAATTACGCGGTTCGATTAAATAATAATAAACATTGAGGTAAAATTAGAAAATTGCGAAAAGTGGTTTTAATTTGTTTAAATAAATTTTGAAATCTTAAATAGGAAACGAATGGGGTTATTTATTTCAATTATAATTATTACAAATTAAACTTACTTAATTTAATTATAATTAGTTTTTATTCAAAATACAGTGTTTTGTTTTTTTTACATAATGTAACATTACAATATTTTGTCAATATTTATGCTGGTTGAACGTACAAACTACGTAAAAAATACGCAAAATAAATTATAAATTATACTCCCTAAATGGACACGATATCGCAAAACCGCTGATTATGGCACAAACGGTAAATGAGGCCACAGAGATTGGCACCTCGATAATATTTGTGCTACCTATGGACAAATGAAGATCATTTATTGCGCTGTGGTGGCACATCATTTTCCCGAAAAAGGTGAAATTCCAAGTCCTAATGACAGAATTCAAGCTCAGACGGCCCATTAGTGAAATAGCTCAGCGTCAGATTCTTTTATCGTTTCAAGTACTGCAAAAAAATTAGATTTTTCTACGAAATAAAAAAAAAATACATTCAATTTGATAGTAGTGCTGTTCCCTTGGGTATAAAGATTTTAAGTGTTGGCTAATGTGGTTGAAGTTATTTTCTCACCTATAGTTCAAAAATAAAGCAGCGATCTATTTTGGATATACAGAATCTATTTAGGATTGACTCACTCTACTAAAACTGAATTTATACAACACAGAGACTGAGTAATCGTGCACGTAATGTTACAGGATGTGAATCCAGAATTCAGGTCAGTGGCGTTAAAAACACATTTGATATACTCCGCTATTTCCTAAATGCACTCTATTCTGTCGATATTTGTGGAGCAATTGTTTTAAGCAGATTGTCACGTTTAAACTCGACAACTTTAAACTGACGCGAATGAGTTAAATCAACAATGACCGTAAATTAAATTCTATTGAAATATCGCTCGACAAATGAGATTGCGACCTAGTTGTCTGAATAATCCCTACATAAGCTAGATATCCTGTTATCCCATGCACGCGAGTGGCGGGACACATCGCTGGCTCGAATCCAACCTGTCCGATGGCCGCCTCATCTCGCTGCTCGACATAGCCCGTTGAGTCTGGTTGTATCGCGTCACATGGGACAATGCCATGCCGTCTCGGTGTCAACCCGCTATGACTCCAATTTGCTATAAAGCGGTGTCGCGCCGCACTCACTTCGCTACCGCCGCCCGCTTTGCGGCGTCGTTAAAATTTTATGTTCAATACGGCTTTGATAGCGGAGTAAAGCTAACATTATAGAGAAAATTAAGATCAATTTTTTCTGAAGTGGTTACTCAACCGTCTGCTATTTTTGTCCGCGTGACTGACGCGAACTTGTCATTTGAGACATTCGGCCGCTTGACGCGTGACGTTTTGATGCATTTGGCATTTGCGTCATCGGAAATGGAAAATATAATTACATTTGCTAGCAATTTCATAAATATTTGGATGGCTGTTGAAATTTTGTTTAGACAAGAGTCTTGATTAAGCAATCAGAATATTTTAAATTGCTTCTGTAATCAACGTTTGGCTATTTAAAATTATTTTGGAATAGGATAATCTCAATTAAAGTTGAGCAAACAGATTCCTGGCGTGTTTCCAAGGCGGTCGGATGGCCGGCGGCGGAGGGTTGAAGTCAACTCAGCGATTGTGAGCCACTCACTCGCTAAAAGGGTAGAAAGGACCCGTCGCCCACTCGTCGGGTTAGAGGCCCTTGAAATAGTTTTCATGTCTATTTTAGATTCGTACACATTATGTTATAAGTTTGCTTTATGTTTGTTTAGGCGTAGGTGGTCAATAATTCTACTATTCTTGCAGTTACACCAGTAACTGTGACGTCACTTTGTACCGACGTCATTATTTGAGTAAATAATGACGTCGGTACAAAGTGTATCCGTTTCATGAAGATGTTAGAGTTTTTGATTCTAAAAATATAAGCATGTTAAGGGCTGATTTCACCTATAAACCTGTCAGTGTCAAAATTCCCCAACAATGATGACTGACAGCTCTTGAACGCGGTTTAGAAGTGCTGATCGAAATCGGCACTTTATCGTATTGTGCTAAATCTGTAAAATTAAAGCTACTCAACGACAGCCGTTCCTAAAAGCAGGTTGTATCGTAAGCCCTACAAACGTAGGTACCTATTAGAAGATTCTTTTTTTCTGTCTGAAAACGTATGTAACATTCTTTAGTTCAGCTATCATTGTGTAAAACATACACACTACATTAGTATCCCCAAAACACCACCATATTAAGCGGCTTCCGACGTCCGTCTCATATATAAGTAGCTGTGTCAAGAGAAATCCTCTAAGCACCGCCCGAAGTAGCCGATGCCTCAGTTTTATGCCCAGGGGGGCTGTACCGACTCATTATCTGCAGCTCTGAGGCTTCTGCCATCACGAACTCGTGATAAACGCCCTATATTTTATCTTGAGACTAAATATTTTGGCAATGGACGATTGCAGGCTTTTTGGTTGTAACTTGAGTTTGATTTTGTCAATCTATGAGTGAGCAATTTAAGGAATCGTTTTTTTTTTCTTTCAAAAATAATTATTATCTGTATGTGTTGTTGTTGTTGTCTGAGCGTGTGTGTGTGTTGTTATTGTTGTTGTATTGTGTGTACTGTGTATTATTGTCAGTAGTTCTAAAAAGTTAATGACAAGGGCGCAAGATGCACGGCTACAACCTTAAAGCCTACCTAAACAATTGTAGTAAAGTTAAAAAAATCAATAAGTTAAGCAATGTTCTATTGTGTAGAATGTATTCAAAACACCACCCTTTATAATTCATCCTCTAAGTCAATAGTACCTTGGATGCTTTTCAGTACTCCTTAGAAAGTGAGCAGTTGAGCCCATCTGTCATTAGTAGCTTAAACAAGAGAGGATGTAAATTAAACCTCGCTGAGAACAGGAAGCGTAGAGAACTGTGCTATTTTATGTAGGTATCAGTACTTACTTACGGGTTCTAAAGCAACTGTCTAAGTGTTTATATACCACACTTCTAATCAAAAGATTTTTACACGTGAAACATGCAAACATTTTGTTTATGGAGCTATTATAAGTTTTATTCGAATTTATGTCGCCGTGAAGAGATTTTCATATATAAAACTTACTTTTCTATACAAGAGACACTGTCGTAAGTTTTTTGCACATATTTATTTATTATTTATCGTTTTATTGGTGGTTGTTAAGATAGTTTTAAACAAAATGTACAAAAAATATATTTAAACTAGTGTAATTAGTATAGCAGTGATAGCCTAGTGGTGTGGCCGTCGGACTGCCAAGTCATAGGTCTCGAGTTCGAACCCAAGGCACGCACCTCTGACTTTGCGGATTCATGTGCGTATTGTATAATTATGAACTTCAAAAACGGCGAAGGAAAACATCGCGAGGAAACGGCAGGCCTGAGAGATATTTCTCGACGGCATGTGAAGTCAAGTTAGAGGCCCATGGGTGGCTTTAAAACTCTAAAACCAGGTTAGTCTCTAACCACACGAAAAAAAGAAGAAGTGTAATAATAGTGTACCTTTGTGTTTAGTGGCCTTTTCAACGGCGAGCGGACCACAGGCACCATGCTAGCTAAACTTGGACTTACCTACTCCAAAAAAATCTACTAACAAAAACCGGAAGCACTATTTCAGGTACCTACTCCAGTTATTTTCATTAAACCTTGTTCAATACAGCTACTTGAACAGATTCAAGTATACTTATTATACCAAAAATAAACCCAATTAATGGAGCGAGAGAGTATAAAAGCCTCGCTTTTATTAAAGGTTTAATTCTAAACAAACAACAGGTAGGTAGGTATTTCTTATTATTTATCGTAACTTTATTAAATACAGAGCACTAGAAATAGGAGATTCATTCAATAACAATAAAAATCTCCTGTTTTAATGACACTTTTGCAGTTTATGTATTAATCATAACATAACATAACATCACGCCTTGTTTCCCCGAAGGGTTGGGCAGAGGTGTGCCTGTAGCAGGTACACCCACATTTCGCCAGTTCTGTTTAAGTCCCATGTAATAGGGGGCGAGCCTATTGTCATCAACCGGGCACAAATCCAGACTTCGAGCTGCTACTGAGAAATTTCAGATAGAAAAACCCAATAACACTTTGCCCGACCCGGGAATCGAACCCAGGACCTCATGCTCAGCAGTAGCACTTGCGACCACTAGACCAACCAGGCAGTATATCTATTAATCAGTTTGCTCATAATGAATATGGACAATATAAATAATTAATTTAATTTAAAATAAAATATATACGCATTAGCCGTATCAAAATCGTAATTAAATCAACAAAAATAACGACTCCTTTTTTCCAACCAGTTAAAAACACACCGGTACAAATTGGTCATTACTCAAATCAGAACAAAACACTGGAGGGTCATTAAGATTTGATAAGAGTGTCCTCTAAACGGGCAATCGGGAGAAAACAACATTTTCTGCTCGTATTTTTAATTAAATTGAAATATTCATTCATTGCTGTGCCTACTTTACCGACATTTATCTAAGGACAGAATTTCTTGAAACAAAAGGGTCCTCTGTCAGATTAAATTTCCGTTGGATCCACTTGAGCCCTAGAATGCCCTTTATTACCCGCTACAAAAGGCTCCAGAGTACTCCAATGTTCTAGAGCTCTGGCGTTTGGAGCACTAGAATATTAGAGTCTCACTCATTTATTTTTTCCTCGTTTTCCTGGGCCGAAAGTGGAATTTAAATGGCTTTTTATTTTGAAATAATGAAATCTTTGTTTAAGTTTTGTGTAGTTCTACTAACCTAGTACCTACTGGTAGGCTATGGATCCTACCGGTGATAGATTATTAATACGATCCTCATTAAATAGAAATTTCGCAACTCTATATATTTATGCTGCGATACATAAGTTTATGTTCTTTAGTAGGTAAGAGTAGCAGTAGTCAGGGCCGTCTTTACCCGGGGTGCAAGGGGTGCGTAGCATTCGGGCGCAAGGACTTAGGGGCGCAAGGCGATCGAGTCAATCGATTAAAAACAGACGACACCATATCATTAAAAATTTTAGCCAGAATACTTGAATTTTATGTTTCAAAATGTACCTCATTTTATTGTGGAGTAAGCATTATTTTTTTTTTTTTAAATGGAACATAAAAATTTTGTTTTATTTTTCGTTGGCAAGGGGCACCCGCCCCTCCGGTTGATTTTCGCACCTTGGCGCCCAATATGGTTAAGACGGCCCTGGCAGTAGTGGCCCAGTGGTAACGGACGCGACTTAAGAGTTGTAAATCGTAGGTTTGAACCCAGACAGGCGCTTTGCTTTGTGTAAATTATTTCATCACCACTGCTCTCAAAACGGTGAAGGAAAATATCGTGAGGAAACCGGCATGTCCTAGAACTAAAAACTCGAAGATATGTGACATCTACCAACCCGCACTGGGCCCGCGTGGTGGATTACGGCCCACTACTTCTCACCGAGAGGAGGCCACACAGGCCTCCCAGCAGTGGGAACATTATAGGCTGATTATTCTTATGCTTCAATAGGTACAGTGGGTATATTTCTCATTAGTAGTGTAATAACGTTGTCTAGAACGTCTCTCCTATACTAAACTTTATTAGCATTGAATAGTTACAAGATACAAATAAAATTTGATAGTCTACAAGGCTCTCAGGCAAACAAACACTTATTAAACAGTGAGTATTTTCAGGGCATCCTTAATATTTTCATTTAATATTTAATAACTCGATGCACTCACAGAATTCAATAAAAATATATTAATAATATATTCTCGGTTACGGAACCACATGGTATTCTCATTAATTTTATTATTATGTGAGCAATATTCCTTGAAAATAGGGATGTTACACACGACACGGTTATTTTGGGAGGCTTGAACGCCGCGCAAACTGCCGCTAAACACTTTATTAGGTAACAATGAACTGTTTATTGTGTACATTAAAATGAAGTAGTCACTAATTTTGTGATGAATTCATCTTTGCTGTTATTTTTGCCGTAGTTTTTTTTTGGGAACATTTTCAACTCTGTCCCATACTTTTTTGCGTCTTAGCGTTTGTTTTCTTAAAATAGCCACTGAATTCGATTCAAGAATAAGAGTGAAACAAATGAACTTTTAATCCATTCTAAACATAAACAAACCGGAACCCTTGATTCCATTTTCATTAAATATTTGCCGATATCAAGCTCGGGACATGTCTTGTATATTTTATGGACGGAATCCGGAGCTCATTAGCCTAATCCCGATCGATCCGAACCGACGGAGAACTCCGAAAAACTGGGAAACTTGGGCCCTTTTCCCTTTTTATGCCTTTTAAATGGCGAAACGCTGTTTGATTTAACTGATAAGTTGTAAAACATTATCTTAAGTAGGTACCTACAGGATGTTTTATGCTTTTTTTATTCTTTAGTCTCGAAGAAGGAAAATAAAGTTCTTTGCTTTTAGATTCAGGCAGAGTGATATTTTCCCCGTATTTCTGTTTGTTTCATTCGCTGTTTCCATTGTCTTGTTTTGGAAATAAAAGAAAGGAAAGGCTTTGGTCGCGCTGTAGTTTTGAAAGTAATTTTATTGTTTTATTTTAGTTTAAAACCAGGGAGAGGTGGCGAGACGACCTAGATGCGTACCGCAAGGGTTGGGTGGAGGTGGTCCTGGAAAAGGATGCATGGAAGGATATAGGTCTTTGCTCAGCAGTGGGATAACGTAGGCTAACATAAAAAAAAACAGTGGCACTCCAGGAGTGCCGGCAGAGGTGAAAATTTAAAAAAATCGGCACCGCGTAATCAACGCGTTGATGTTTTTTACTCCACTCACCGCGGTAATTAACGCGTTGATATCTTTTACCTCCACGGTCTCGGTAAATTGCGTTACAGTGTCGCGAAATCAATGGTTTAGTCCCATCTCAAAAATGCCCAACGCGCCTAAAGAAGTTTTCACTTAAAAAATGTTGACTTGGTAACTGCACGTAACATTTAAGCTTACGTTTTTTGCTTTGCATTCATCAAGCAATTTTATTTTTAAATGTGAACAAGCTACAATACAAAATAAGAAAACTACCGTATTTTTTACATAAATATTTTTCTGAACAGGCGTGCTATGAACAGCTGCAAACTTTGACAGCTTATTATGACGATAGAAACCTTTGCTAGGACCTTTTGTAAATAAATAAACTGTCAGAAAATAACACAATACGAGAACGATCACAAGTTCTGACGTTTCCAGGACGACCTCAGTAATCGCTACTCTGTTTAGTTTATACGTATATCAAACAAAGCAAAGAATTAATCACTGTTATGTATAATCAGCTATACATTCTTCCACCACACGGTAACACACGGCTATCATCAGTTTCTAAAAACGGAACGGAAATAAAAATCGAAATACCAACATTAACGTACATCGTTGAGTTCCTGGGATGCCATTCAGAAATACCTTAGGTGAAGCGGTAATGGAGCGAGAATTTATAAAGAAATCTGACACTGGTTTCATCACTGCCCCACTGACAGTAAGGCCAGCGTAAATCAAACACAAAAACATACGGACGAGTAAAAAATAAATGAAGCTGACACGTGGGTTATGCGTTCCATATGTGTGCGGTATATTGACTCCCAGCTGATTCATAACAATCTGTATTACATTGCATTCGATAAAATTAAATGGTTCGTAAAACGTTGAACACTCACATCACAGGCTGTGGAGCACACCGAGTGGAAACAGATGGAACAGGACGCGAACAGAATGTGAATTTATGTTAACGTTTTTATGAATAACCTGAGAAATGTTTAACTAGGTAAAAGTGCAAAGTGTTATTGGGTTTTTGTATCTGAAATTTCTCAGTAGCAGCTCGGAGTCTGGATTTGTGCCCGGTTGATGGCTCGCCCCCTATTACATGGGACTTAAACATAACTGGCGAAATGTGGGTGTACCTGCTACAGGGACACCTCTGCCCAACCCTTCGGGGAAACAAGGCGTGATGTTATGTTATGTATGTCTAACTTATCTTACGGTGAGAAGTACGTAGATAAGCTGCAAAATCAAAATTATGCTTACATGACTGTTAATTGAAAGCTATGACTTTGACAATTTGTTACAACGAGTTTTCATAAGTTTGAGCTACTAATGTTCGGGGAAAGAATCATAGATTTGACCTACTAATACATACATACATAACATCACGCTTTGTTTCCCCGAAAGGTTGGGCAGAGGTGTCCCTGTAGCAGGTACACCCACATTTCGCCAGTTATGTTTAAGTCCCATGTAATAGGGGGCGAGCCTATTGCCATCAACCGGGCATAAATCCAGACTCCGAGCTGCTACTGAGAAATTTCAGATAGAAAAACCCAATAACGTTTTGCCCGACCCGGGAATCGAACCCAGGACCTCATGCTCAGCAGTAGCGCTTGGGACCACTAGACCAACGAGGCAGTCCTACCTCCTAATATAAATACAGAATAGAACTATGATCCGCTATCAAAATCAAAGCGACACAGTTTTCTTCTACTTACTCACATTATGATATGATTGAGCACGATCAATCTGTAAAATTCGACCTAAAGCTATGCAGTTAGATCACCTCGAATAAACTAAGCTGTATTCTATAGGGATGAATCAGACAAGCTGTAGAATGCTTTGGTAGCAACAAAACAATGATTTTCTGGAGGCAAACATGTGACTGACCGATATTGGCAAAACTTTGTAAAAAGAATCAGATAAGCCTTTAAAAATATCATCTTCTAATATTTAGAAGAAAAAATAGGTAGGTACACATTTACTTTTAATTTAAAAGTAGATGTAGCTCAACTACATTATTTAACTGAACAATATTTTTCATTGATTATTAAAATTATACCGCACGTGCCTCACACGCCATGCGTAAGAGGCACGTGCGGTTTTGACTCACGTTTTGACTCCTAAATTAGTAGTTATACACTATAGCTAGAGATTACACTTTGCTTCTTTCATACTTAAAGGCTGTATCACGTAACCGACTAGTAGGGTAATAACGAAAGACGGATTTATACGACTGCGGTGATCCAGTACTAAAGTCTTAGCGAAGTTGGGCGGCCACAGATCTCTTTGCTGCCACATACATACAACTCTTGGGCTGACAATTGAATCTAAGACATTTACGAGCGTCTCGTGTTTCTAGAAGTGATTCTATCTTATAGTTCGAGGAAAGTGGGAAGTACAAAGTATGTCTAGTTGTTGTATGCGAACTGTTTAGTTACGTATGGCTTCAAACACAACGTAACATCATGCCTGTGATTCTTGAAGAGTGAGACAGAGGCGGAGGGCGGACGGTTACATTTGAAAAAAAGCGGCCAACTGCGAGTCGGACTCGCCCATGAAGGGTTCCGTAGCAGCAAGTAACATTTAATGAAAGGTAAATTGCGGTTTACGATTTATGACGTATTAAAAAAAACTACTAGCTAGATCTCGTTCAAACCAATTTTCGGTGGAAGTTTACATGGTAATGTACATCATATTTTTTTTTAGTTTTATCGTTCTTTTATTTTAGAAGTTACAGGGACACACATTTTATCACTTTGGAAGTGTCTCTCGCGCAAACTATTCAGTTTAGAAAAAAATTATGCTAGAAACCTCAATATCATTTTTAAAGACCTATCCATAGATACCCCACACGTATGGGTTTGATGAAATTTTTTTTTTTTAGTTTCAGTTCTAAGTATGGGTTTTTTTTTTCTATTTTTGTGTAAAAATCTTAATGCGGTTTACAGAATACATCTACTTACCAAGTTTCAACAGCATAGCTCTTATAGTTTCGGAAAAAAGTGGCTGTGACATACGGACGGACAGACAGACAGACATGACGAATCTATAAGGGTTCCGTTTTTTGCCATTTGGCAACGGAACCCTAAAAATACTTCGAATTGTAGTACCAGATAGGTACCACACTTCATCTTTATATTCGAGAATGAACGCAAACGACGTTGTTAATGAACCGTTTCATTTCCTTCCAACAGCCACAAAATTACTGAAGTATAACGAGCAAATTGATTTCAAGATATTGTTTGAGTTTGAACTGGAACTAAAGGTGTGTAACTACCGTCGTTTGTAAGAGGTTCTTATGATTTTCAGCGATTTTCAGTTACCCATCATAAACAAGGTTCCGGTCCGCTGGTTAGCATCTGTTATTGTTTATGGTTATTACAATTGAAAATAGAACAAAGATTTTCTGCTGCATTGTTGCCGAGGTGTTGAATTTTACCATTGAATTTAATATACCTTCCTACGGTCGCCGGCACGTAACTTGGCAAGGTTTTGGCGTATTGGAAGTTTGTGCATGTACAGTACCGACCAAAAGTCCATAAGCAATCTCACAAAGCAATAGACTGACGCTTCGGTTTGACTTACGACCTTCTTCTATAAGTTGTTACAATACTGTAGACACGCACATTACACACACACACTCACTTTGTCTGCAACCAATGACTAGTTCGATAATCATCATTCGTTTTTAGTTTCATTCGTCTTGTTCACATAAATATTAAAGTTTAGCAGGTAGACCACAAAAAACTAAGTAAATTATTTCGATTTCTGTGGGGTAGATGCAGTTTGTTACAAGTATTCAATTAATAGAACTTTGTTGGATCTTGCCGTGATAATATTGGTGACGAGCATTTAGCGCAGTGTTGTGGTTATTATTATCAAAAAGCAGGCATAAAATATATTGAAGAGATCAGATCAGATCAGAGAATATTATTGCGCTGCGTAAAAGTGAAGTGAATATCTAATAAAACCGGACTAAGTGTGAGTGTTATCATTTATATATTTCATATTTTACTAAACATAAATCCTAATCAAGGGTATTGTTGATAGAACAGAGGTATTGTTGAGACAGAAGATGCCTTTAAAGTTTTAAATTCATTGTGAGGTTTAATTCGATTAGTGAATAATAAATAATTAGGTATTATGTGTAATAAAAACTTTTCTTTGTTCTAGAGAAATACTGTGACGGTTAAGAGATATGAGGAAGGGGCTTATTATCGAGTAGCAGCGACGTCAAATGGTGAATGAAACAAATGGTTTCATACCAATGAGATATTTTGCTGAATTATTAAAAACACGTCATTATGAACCGTTCGCCGTGCACTCTGAAGGCTTGCATCACTGAAGACCAGCTAGAAAACCGTTTTTGACCTTAAAATATTGACCGTACCAACTTAATAAACAACAGATTCGTTATTGCATGAATTTATGGTAACGAATTTTTTAAGCACGTTTCAATAGGGTGTTTGTCGTATTTCTTGCAGATATACCGAAATTGTTTAATATTATTTTAGGATTAAAATTTGAGGTTTAGTTTCAATCTTCTTTTCGTAAAGAAAATGAATACTTAAGCTATAACCTCAATACCAACCAATATTTACTAAAGCCAAATAAAGTTTAAAATAATTAATATGAACAACTGCCTTTAACCTTAAAATCAACAATTTTGTCAGTAGATTTTTTTACATTTTAAGTAGTCTAATATTCTTATTTATTGCTTAATTACTTAGACCATGATCAAAGCTTTATATTTATGGTGCAAAAAAATCCATTTAAAATTTAAAACATTTCAAAATTTAAATATGTCAAAATAATACAAATTGCTTCTAAGTTTCTAGACATCTATTTCACATATTATTCAGGTGAAGTAATGATAAATAATTGTAGCAATTTGATAACTATACTTAAGTAAAATAAACATAACGAATAAATATTATTTATTTTTTATTATAACATATCACGCATTTTTTATTCTAAACCCTTTATTGCAATAACAACATTAATAAATAGGCAGGATATTTAAAAATATTATTATTGCAAACAAAAATAATAATATTTGCAAAAACAGCGCTGTGATTTACGAGATTAGAACCTTAGCCATCTTGAATCTAAGACCAACGCTTAACGCCTTCTGCTATCTGCACATATAATTTACTTTCGAATTTTAGCAATGCGATACACTGGCCAAGGTCACGCGTACGAGTATGATGCGTGCTAACAAAAGTTATGGAAATATAAGTGCGGCGCCCGCGAACCGTGACGATACGATAGTGTGTAGTTCAAAACTGCGTTCTCTGTGGTGTGTGTACGGCACTCACACCACAGACGTCTGACTGTTTACACATACAAATGTACGGACTATACCGCGTGTTCACAGCAATACGACTCTTAGCGTGCTCATGCACTTTTGAGCGCTTACTGTACACTTAGTGCAACAAAAAAAAATTACACTTTTATTACATGTCATTATTCTGTTATTTATTTACTTACCGACCGGATACGGAACACGATACTGCGCTCTAAGACACAAAACGCTGACGTCACCCAAAAAGCAGCAAAGCTCAAGTGGGACTGGGCCGGACACGTTTGCCGCATGTCGGATGCATTGTGGGCTAAGACCACTACAACATGGGTTCCTGAAAACGTCCAGCGGCATCGTGGAAAACCCAGGCGTAGATGGCGGGACGAACTTGACGCTTTTAGGAGGGATTGGTCTATGTTGGCTCAGGATCGGGTTGGGTGGAAAAAGGAAAGGGAGGCCTTTGCCCTGCAGTGGGACGATACGGGCTAATTATTATTACTATGGTTGTTGCCATAATTTATTTAGAAGATTACTGTTAAGAAAAACACATGAAAACGAATTCTGCGCATCTACGATTCTTGCCAAGTTACGTGACCATACCAAACTTTTTCTGAAACTCAAGTAAACAATACTCACAATTTTTAAAAGCTTCTTTTTATTTTCAGCCTGTTCAGAATTGTATACCCAGACCAAAAGGTACACTGTTTCATTGGTACCAATATTTTCCTAACCTAAACCTAACGTTTTAAATAAATATTCGGTACCAAGTAGACATCATTAGTCTTTACTATAACCGTAACTGTTCACCGAAGCGAGCAGTTTGCTTCCCAACTATTGACTCATATAACTTACGACCGAACGATGTCTAATCAAATCGAATCAAATATTTACATTTTCCTTCTGAGAGGAATATTTACTATTGCTTATTACCAATAAATATACTTTTATTAGCCCAGAATAATTTAAACATAACATTATCGTACAGATAGGCAAATTTATACATTTTCAAGAATATAAACGTCGCCAATATACTGAAGATTGTTCAGATATAGATCGATAAAAGTTAAACGACTATCGTCGAACTGCAGTTGCTATTCAAATGCGATGTGATTTCGAAGGCATCCATGGTGGAACGTCCAACGCGGGCACCATTATAACCATGCCAGAGTAAAATGGACTCGGAAACTGTTAAAAAAATAGTTCGCGGAGGTCCATTTAATCTGGTCACGTTATACCTGGGAGAGAGCAGTGATGAGCCAACTCGCAGTTACGTACCTCAATCGGTGGCTGTTAAGCTCTGAACGAGGCCTTATGGGCGGAAAAAAGGAGATAAAACAGTGAGAGGTGTGGAGCGGGAATATTTAGCTGATTCGATACAAGCGAGGAAATCCTTTGCCCAGTTGAATGTGGTTTTCGAATTCTTTGACGTATTTTGGAAACTACAGTGTGGTAAAACTTATTTTTATGGGATCGGCAGACAAATATCCACATTTCACTTTTAATATACTTTGACATAGTAATAATAAAAGCGGTTTCCACTTAATCGTAACTATGTTCAACGTTACTAACTTCAGGTGTGATGTCAGATATCTTTGTATTTATGAATATTAGAAAACTTTGGCAATGTGTAGAACGTTCTCTATGGTAAGAGACGGCAATTTCCATAGCCACCAAGTAATCTCTTCGTGTAAATTATATCTACTATAACATTAGGTAGTTCCCGGGGAAAGGAGAAAACATGTTTTGTAGTGAAAACATCGAGGTCATCTTTTATGTTTTTTATTCCTGTGTTATGACAAAGAAGCACAAAGATTATGTTTGTGTGTGAGATGATAAAATCAGGTGTTTTATTTTGTCATCTTTATTAACCGTCTACTAAAACATGCTACTTCTTCCTTTACGATGATAAATAACTGATGTGTATCGAATTTAAGATAGAAAAATACATTTAATAACATCATAATTTACAGTAAAAAGATACAACTTTATCACGGCCCGCTGTCACCATAATCTATTCAAAGCCCTCTAAACCACTTCGAGCTATGTAAAGCTATTAAATCATCACATATTTAAACCAGATAACTTCTAACAAATTGTCGATGTTATTTAGAACACGTCTCGATTTCGTCAACATTTTCGCCACTTAATAAAGTCTTCGTGGAAAATTTATCACATAGCGAGAGACGAGGGCCTGAAGCGAAAACGGTGCCAATTAGTGAACTGTATAATGGACTGATATTCACGACGGATTGAACCCTGGTAATGAGATGTCTACTGTGCGTTCGTGTAATAACAACGTATTTTACGATATTAATTTTAAGCCAGCAGCATAAGAGAGGGCAATATGAAAATTATTTTGAAATGCTAATATCAAAGCTTAGTGTTTGAATTCATTGGGATATCTGTCTGTTCGATGTTGAACACACGGGTTTATTAATTTATGTATTCCAATGACCGTAGAGTGAATTTTAGGAGCTATGTTGATTAGGATTTCGGCTTTGAGGTTAGTTGTAAATATTGTTATATTGAATTGGGCTTGCGATGCTCATTTGCTCACGGATGAATTGTTAGGAATTACCTATTTTAAAGCAGAGATTTGAAATCCGTCATTCAGGAGTACGGTACCTGTTTTACAGATTTCATTCTCTCACTTTAATAATCTTAAATACTTTCTTCTTAATTATCCATACACTGAATTACTATATTAGGTATATAGTTAATTGATTCAGGCGTGACCTTGCGGAAATCCATTTTAAAATACAATAGACGTTGCTATATTTAGTAACCTGTTCCGCTTAACTATTCCTAAAGAGCCATAAAAAACCCTGTTAGAAATCGACACGTGTTTCACCTCTCAACGAGGCATCCTCAGGGTAACGATTGACTTGTCGCGAACCCAAACACAGCGTGTTGACACACCGACTGTTGTACTCTGCGACCAGCGCTCGGTGTAGTTAAGCGGAACAGGTTACTAAATATAACAACGTCTATTGTATTTTATTAGGTATATTAGTATATTTTGCACATACCATATATTATACCATTTAAATTGAGTTCTAAGTCACGTCATACAACCTTTTATCTGTTTCTGTCTCCTACGTCATATATTATGAATATTATTGGCGAAGTAAATAAGTTTTGTAACAAAATCTTACCGAATTTACTGCCGCCATCATGCATGGGCGGTGCCGGCTACCAACACATCCTGAAACAAATAATGCTAAATTAACACGTGTATCTACACAAAATACATAACAGTAGGAAAGTTTATTGTTGTTAAGACCGTCAGCGTTCGGACGTTCTGAATCTTCCGTACAAATAGTCATATGAATTTTTTTACAGTGGTCTAAAATGTGAGTAATCCTCTTGAAACAGTTCCTTAGTCGTCTTTTATCTTATCCACTAACAGAGATAAATTTTCTCTACTGACACATGCAAGGAAACCTTTAGTTATAAAACTGGAATCATCCGATACCAACCAACTATCACAGTTGTACCTACCCCACGTCGAAAGCCAGGTTCACGTTATTTCAACATTTAGGCAACAGAAGAAATATTATCATCACTGCAGATAGATCAACCGTTCGAGGACGAGCTTTACATACCGAGACTCCTCCGTGCCTCGGAAAGCACGTTAACCCGTTGGTCCCGGCTGTCATTCGTGGATCTTTGACAGTCGTTACGGGTCGTCAGAAGCCCGAAAGTCTGACAACCAGTCTTACCAAGGGGTATCGTATTACCCAGTTACTGGGTTGTGGAGTTCAGATAGCCAGTCGCTCCTTGTAAAATACTGGTATTCAGCAGCATCTGGTTAGATTGGAAGCCGACCCCAATATAGTTGGGAAAAAAAAGGCTAGGCAGTTTAATGCAGATAGATCAACAATGGGCAAGTACCTACTCCAAAACTGGCACCCAACATCACGGCAGTAAATATTACAAGACCAGAACAGTATCGAATGTGAAAACATTGAATGATCATAAAGTTAATTAACCAAAAAGCAATATCATAAACGCCGAAACGGGTCGGCCTTGTTGACATGTTGTGTGATGTGAGTCAATGAGTCAATGCTGTCTCGCGGGGCGGGACGACTCGTCTTACACGTAGGGATGTTACCTATTTGTTGACTGAATTGAGTAACCTACATGTCTTTTAGTGGTAAAGGTAGAGGAATTTTAGCACTATGCTGCTGGATAGTGAAAAGTATGGAGCTTAAAACCTTGATGGACGCTGAACCTTGTGTAAAAACATGTATTAAGACATGAAAAGTGACTGCGTTGAGACCACTTTCGATGAGGAAAAAAATGGCTATTATAATACAAACTGATATGCTGACAGTACTAGATACTATTGTATATAATCAAGTTTTTCTGACTGAACAGACAGTTGTGCTGCTGGAGGACTGTCTTATGTAATTTTGACGTTCGAAAAGTGCTGATTCTCAGCCTAGTTTGAATAAATGACTTTTGAATTTTGGGTTTGAATTTTGTAACGCTAGGTTATTAAAACCACTCATCCCAACGTTTTCAATTTATATTATTCTGTCAGGATGAAAATTTAATTCGCCACTGATAAAAGAGTTTATTTGTGCATAGCTACTGATACGAAATAAAATGTTAGTTATTCTGTAACAACCCTACAACAAACACTATGCGTTGTCCGACAAATATAGACCTAAACAGAAGCGCGTAGGTTATAAAATCACTCAACGTCGGCCTAAGATGCTCGTCTCGCGACAAATAGAATGGTAGCGTTCACAGTCAGTGGGGCAAGTTTCCAAGTCCATTAATAAAATTGAATCAGACGGACATTCCGAGGCACAATGTGCACGTGTGGAGATAAATAAAATTTGACGATATTAGTAGAAGCAGACGGTGATTTTTGGCCGTAAATATTTGGCTGCAGATTGGACAATGAAAAGCCAAAAAAAAAAATCACGACGGACTTGTCGTACTTTAAAATACTTCCTTTATAATTTACACTATTAATGTTCTTCCTGTATTTTCTTGTACAAATTCTTCATATCTAAATTAAAATTTTCTATAGTGGGTCCAATAAACGACATTTAAAAAAAAAACTATAAAATTCGAAAGCTCTTCCAGCTAATAGAGAAAAAGCCGATAAAAATGAAGAATGGCGGAAGGAGCCAATATAAAAAGTAACTGGTTGTCAAGGAGCTTTTTGTTAAAAAATTAAAAAGTTTTCACTTCAAAAGGTTTCCTATGCAGGGAAAAATATTAATCTTTCCACTACACTGCCAATATTAAACTTTTTAAGCTTATGGCAGACTTAGAAAGTGTCACAGAAGTGAATAATCGGCACACACACAACATTGTTTAAAAGTAGTTGCACTGGGCAGGGCACATTGCTCGCAGAACAGATGGCAGATGGGACCGAAAGGTTCTAGAGTGGCAACTGCATACCGGAAGGCACAGCGTTGGTAGGCCTCCCACAAGATGGACCGATGACCTTGTGAATGCCGTAGGAATCCGCTGGATGCGAGAAGCACAGGACAGGTCGATGAGGCGACTCTAGTGATGAAGGGTGGGCGTTTTGAAGGACTGTCTTATGTAATTTTGACGTTCGAAAAGTGCTAATTCTCAGCCTAGTTTGAATGAATGACTTTTGAATTTCTTAGACGCTTAGACGCTGGACATAGGCCTCGCCGGCCTATGTCCAGCTGTGGACGTCTTTCGGCTGAAATAATTATGATAATGATTTGCAAGTTAGACTAAATAGCCTTTTTCAAGTTAGTTACATAGCTTTTTCGAGTTATTTACTAAATAGCTTGTTCGAGTTAGTTACTAAATTGCTTGTCCGAGTTAGTTACTAAATAGCTTGTTCGAGTTAGTTACTAATTAGCTTGCTCGAGTTAGGTACTAAATAGCTTGCTCGAGTTAGTTACTAAATGGCTTGCTCGAGTTATACTAAATAGCTTATTCGACTGTACATGGTGGTTCCAATAACAATAGAGAGATATTTTTATTTCACCATTAGATATTAGCATCAGTTTGATGATTATCACATCTATATAACCACTACATCTTTGCGTTTACCTAATTTTTTTAACACTTTACCGTACAAAAGCTTAATGCATTCACACTTTGTAAAATCATAAAATATTTAGTTTAAATAGCGAGGTAATTAATTATACCTTTTTAGTTGAACTCGTTGACATTGTTGACTGCTGTAAACCATAAAGAAGCTACTATTATAAGCCAAATATTATTATTGTCAAGTCACAATAATTATTGTCATGTTTTTTCAATAGGCAAGCGGTTTGGTGACCGCGGCGTCAACTCCCACACCGATGACGTCGTCACATTTGACTTTACATTTCACGCCAGTGCGCTCGAGTGCTGCTGCGTTACACGCTCCATTTAATGTGTCAATATTAGTTATTGGCTGTAAAGAGATACTGAAGTAGCTCAATATAATAACATAACATAACAACCACCTGTATTCCTCGAAGGGAGAGGAGGAGAGATGAGAGGAGAGGAGTACTTATAGTACACCCACATTTCACCGGTTATGTTTAAGTCCCATGTAATAGGGGGCGAGCCTTTTGCCATCAACCGGGCACAAATCTAGACCTTAATTCTACTTATTATTATTTATCCTTACTTAATATTATAAATGTGAAAGTTTGTGAAGATGGATGTATGTTTGTTACTCTTTCACGCAAAAACTACTATATGGTATTGAATGAAATTTTGCACATAGGTAGTTTAAAGCCTGGATTAATACATAGAATACTTTTTTATCCCGATATTCTCACGGGATCGAGATTTATGCGGGTGAAACCACGGGGCGCTGCTAGTATATTATGTTGAGTATAATTTGTAATGAATTAATCTTGCGGATGAGACGGGTAGGTACTGTAGACGTTTTAGCCTGCATGGCTCCATGCAACCTCCGCGAGTATTTAATAAGTTGATGTCATATATATGGAGATAAATACTATTTCATATTTAGAAGGAAACAAAAGAATAGAGGATCAGTTTGGAGAGCTGACAGTGCACATCTTGATGTAAAATAAGTAGCATTCATCGATTTATGAGATTAATACTAAATGCACCTTTCTCGTGGCGCTTATATTAGAGTGCCCACTCGGTATTGCTAAAAACTTCAGTATATTATAATCTCTGAGTAGTAATCGAATAAACTATGAATCTACTTATCTTTTGCTGGATGCCGAACGTAATAGTGTCGTGATGGTAAGGTATGAAAGTAGGTAGGTAAGTATGATTTTAGGCTGACCGTTAATTAATTAGACTGTACGATTTAAACGCTTGAATAGTTTTCAGTTTCTTGAAGCTGTTTTCAGTATATGTAACTGTAGATCATCTTCAATATGCATGACATAATAAGCTCTTATTTTATTGTATTTTTAGTAGATTGAACAATGCCATTAATTTCACAAACTTTCCCTAGTGCAATGTTCGCTGAATGCGCTTTTTACAGCGCAATTTGAAAAGCTATGCTACTACAAATTCTAAGACACAGTCGATAAAATAAAATGAAAAATACAGTCACGTTTAGTCACGAGAAGCGTGCGATAAAATCGTTGTTTTATGACTAAAGTTTAGATAGCAGAAACGATGAAAACTTCTTGTTTACGTATTGCACGTAACTCTGCAAAACTTGTGAATTTAAACGCTTTTATGTCTAAATCCTACTAAAAATGTACTATGATATGTTCGGTACACGAATTCATGAAATCAGAATTTATTTGAAGCTTTAATAATTATGGTTAAAGATGGTTGATGGTTGGTTGGTAAAAAGTGGCTGAGATAGACTGCATGCGGAAGGCGGAGGACAGGGTGTTGTAGCGCAGCCTGGGACAGGCCTATAGAACAGTAGTGGACTGCGATATGCTCAGTTGATTTAAGAGCGCTTATCCTTAGAGTTGGCAACGTCGCAAATAGCTGTCAAATATTTACCTGTTTTGATTAATTTGGCAATATTACTGTATAGAAATTTTGGCTAACTAGTGAACTAAAATATCGTAACACCGAATATTTCGTTTTAGATGTAAAAAAAGTATTTGGAAGCTTTCCAAATGCCTTTTTTACACCTAAAACGGTTACAACATCAAATTCAGTGTTATAATTGCAATTCATTATTAATGTTCTAGTTCGCTAGTTAGCCACATTTTATATTTCCATACGGTAATATTGCCAAATTAATCAAAACAGAGAAATATTTGACATTTATTAGTGACGTTGGCCACTAGATGGTTCTGTGATTTGTAGTGGTCGTAAACTTTTAATACGTACCTACTTTTATACCTAGTCATTTGTATGTAGGATAGACTTTTTAGCTCTAAGTTTAATTCTGACTTAGTTTTACTTGAACTACTTATGTTTTAAACTGTATACAAACACAACAAGACCTGAATCTAAACTAAACAAAATAAAACTATGTAAGTATACCTACTTACTGCTACGCTTTTTGCTACGCACTTTTTTACTGTAGGTACTCAAGTTTTCACGAAATACTGAAAATAAACCTTGATGAATTCAAACCAAGTACTTTTGAAGGTGAAACTCTCAATACATTAAACGTAACTATGTTTTATCGCTCGATAAGGGACGTCGCAGTAGGTACCTATTGGGTTTAAAAATTCATTTATAACAAGTCGTAAGCCAGTGCCAAGTGCTGGACCGAGATGATTGATAGCCTGTCAGAATGGATGCCTCTTGTTATGATATATTATTAGAATATTATAACAGCTGTATGTGTATTTTGGAAGGATTTTTTTAATATTATAAGGCTTAGAGAACGATGTTTTTGGCCAAGGTTGAAGCTCAAGGTTAATTTTAGGGGCTAAACTCAAAAAATATTGGGGTTTATTTATAAACGTTGCTTTAAATTAAGAGACGTTTAAACACTTTAAACGTCAAAAATGTATGGTTAAACCGACACTAACTATAACCTAACCTTAAGCGACGTTTATAAATAAATCTCCTACTTACAGCTTTTTATCATTTCCAACGCAATTTAAAACTGCAAACCTCATTTCACATTCTGTATATGTTCAAATAAAATTCATATTTTGTAGTTTTTTAAAGAATTATTTTTTCATTGATACCGTTGCATTTCCAATTTGTAACTCGACAAGTTGTTCCTGGTATTGTAAAAAAAAAACCTCTTGTAAACAATTCTAGAAATTCAGTGTACCAAAAATATAGGATTAAAATTTCATTCTGCGTCCTGACTAAATAGAAAATGTATGTTCCCCGTTATTCTATCTAAACTTCGCAAAATGGACTAACAATTTCCCTGAATATTTCCGATATTTACGTTCAGTATTTATTAAAAGAGAAGCAAATATTTTTTTATTTATGTTGCGATAGTTTGCAGTTACCTGTAAAACGCGCGTTCATATCCACTGGCAACATTTTTAATAAATCCAAATAGTTTTTACATAAATAATATCTAAATAGCTGAACCCCGTCACTCAATTCACAGACGTTTTATTTTTTATATAAGTTGAATTGTATTTTAAAATTATATACAGTATAATATACTAAACTTACACTGTTTGTCATTTAAGCGTAATTTTTTACGCAAAATTGTTAACTTTGTTTTGGGTTTTTGTGTTTTATTTTTTGTTTAAGTTTTAAGGTGTATATATTTTTTTGATGTATTCCCAAAAACGCATTTTTCTGTGTTTCTTTCTTTTCTAAGTGTAAATAATGTAGTGTTGATAGATTCTGATTCTGACTTTCTGTTTTCTGTTTTTTACCTTGTTTTTTATTTTTTCTTTTATTTTTTATTAATGTTTTAAGGTGGTCAAATTATATACAGTATAATATACTAAACTTACACTGTTTGTCATTTAAGCGTAATTTTTTACGCAAAATTGTTAACTTTGTTTTGGGTGTTTAGTTTAATTTTTTATTCCTTGTGCGAGTCTCAATAAATACTTTTTCTTTCTTTCTTTCTTTATTTTATCATAAAATTTTAATGACAGTTTTATTCTGTACAAAATAAGTGTAATTTTAGTTACCAACTTCATCGATATATGTATACCGTCAACGGAAAATCATAGTGATCTCTAAACATATTATATTACACCACCTGTTTTCACACCTATCTTTGTTTTACAAACAAAAACGTTGAATGGGACTTTCACCGGTTAAGCTACGGTGTTTTAGAAAAGCGGTGGCCGCCATATAACGGCCGCAGTAACGGCCGTCATGAAAATGATGACATTACGGTGTCAAAAACGCTCTTTAGTAAAACACACCAACTTACTTTCATAAATAACATTTCAGTGACGTCATTCGACAGTACCTAAATTGCGGACGCTATATGGCGGCCACCGCAATCTTATAGTAAACCCTAGCTAAACCAACCGCCTTAGTTTTTACTGTAATTTTTCTGTCAGTGAATATGACTTTTTTCTATCAATACCGTTACATTAGTTTTTACTAAGGCAACTGCGGAAAAAAATGCCAAGAGATTGAGCAATAGACTCCATTTTACACATGAAATAGTAAATCCACGGTTTCCTAAAAATCCAAACTAATACATATTGCAAATGCGAAAGTGAGTTTATTTGTTGGTTAGTTTGTTACGTTTTCACGCTAATACGGCTGAATGGATTTGGATGAAATTTGGCACATGGGTAGATCATAACCTCGGTTAGGACATAGAATACTATTTATCCCGGTATTCCCACGGGATTTAAACTTATGCGGGTGAAACCGCGGGGCGCCGCTAGTATTTAATATTAATAACACATTTCGCCTGTTATGTTCAAGTCCCATGTAATAGGGGGCGAGCCTATTGCCATCAACCGGGCGTAGATCTAGAGGCTACCACTGAAAATATCCCAATCATAAAAAAGTTTTAACAAAATATAAAACTTAAAAGTATTAATTTATCAGTACATAGAGTCTCAATTGTTTTCAACAATTTTAGTAATATAAATTGAGCTAATATTGTTTTAAGACTTAGTTTCGAAGACGGCTGAAATAAATTCTAAAATTTTCGCATCAGAAATAAATTAGGTCTTAACTTTACTTAAAAGGATTACAGAGTTTGGAATCGGTTAGACATTATTCAGCTTTAATTATCTGGTACATGTAAATAGAAATACGATTTTTGGAAACAAACAAGATGTTAACATAACTGGAGAAAATGTGGGTGTACTATTTATTAGGTATGAGTATAATTCAAAATTCAAATTCAAAATATTTTATTTCACATAAACCTACATGGGCACTTATGAAACGTCAAAAGCTAGGTGCACGGTTCCAATTGGTCGTTTCCTATGGAGAAAAGTCGACAAGAAACTCCACGGTTACTCTTTTAAAAATAATTGACTTCTAGAATACTTTCAAATAACAGTGTTACTAGGTATGGGAGGACAGTGTAGTTCTTTCAATAAGTGTCAGGTACTTAACAAAATAAAAAACTAAAATACTGATCTAAAGACACCGACTTCTGAAATTAAAGTTATTTTTCACTTTGTAGTTTGGAAGTCGGTTGTATTTTTTGTAAAAAAGTTTTTTTTTCGCTTTTTAGTGGGTTGGTTTGCAATTTATCTAAGTTACAATAGCCTAATGTCAACTGCTCATCAAAAATACCCAAATCGCTATAGATGTGCCTATAATATTTGAAGAGTTCCCTCGATTTCTCCAAAATTCCATCATCAGATCGTGACCAAATGACAATGGGACCAACTTGAAAGTATACCCTTTCAAACAAAAAAATATTTTTTCAAATCGGTCCAGCCGTCTTCGAGTAATCGGGGAACATGTAAAAAAAATAAAAAAATATCCCGCCGAACTGAGAACCTCCTCCTTCAAAATTCTTTGTATTCAACGTGGTCTTAAATTCTTTCTTGATAAGGACACGTTTGATGTGGGTTTTGAAATACCCGGTATACCTCTGCCCAATCCTTCTGGGAATTTCAGCGTAATATGTTAATAAGATATTATAAAACAAGGCCTCAATAAAAGCTAAATGAAAGGTCTTTTGTTTAATAAAGATCTTCTAATTATTACGTAATAATTTGATTGGTATACCTATTGTTTTTGTGTCAAAAAACTGCTTTTAACTTTATTTTCCTGAAGTTACCTTTAATATAATAAGGTAGCTACAGTATAACATAATAAATCTGTTGTAATTTAGAAAGACATTCAATTAAGAGATTTGGCAAGTAACAAATTATTATACTTACGCCTGAACGATCGCCAATTTCCTTCTATCGTAAACAGTTAAAATTGGAAACGTATTAAATACATTATTTTAATTTTATTTAAAAAATCAACTGCAATAAGATCGAAATAATAATATTGAACGCGAGCACAATCAGATTACTAGTATTTAATAAGTTGTGCTGTGACCCATCATTAATTCTGCTAAGCCTGTTAAAGATAGCGTGAACTTTACAGGTCATTGCCTCTGTCGTCCCTTCGTGTCCAAATAAAACGAAACCTGTTTTCATTAAAAATGATTACCAAATAAAGACAAAGCTGCTTAGTTATGAAGGCCCATCATTTTTATCACTTTTGCTGGAAAACTTTAATAAAGTAGACTAGAGACACAAGGTAACTGCAGGTAAATTATTACATTTTTATGCACAAGAAGTGTTTTTAATTTTGTCACGTACAACAAAGGCGGGCTAAGGTATTCAGGAATATAAATCAAAAAGGATTTATGAAGTGATGTTATGAAAACAAGGAAGAGCTTGGCGTTTAGATTGTGAGATTTTTTCAAGAAAATTGGAAAGGAATTTTCATTCCGTTGTGATTTTTTTTCAGTTTTGAATAATGGTGTCTACGATAATTTAGGAACTTAAAAAAATTTAGTTAGGATGAACAAAGTATGTAATGAGAAACATTATTTTGAGACCTATTCCAATACAATATGTAAATAAAACCCTGTCCGATCCAAAAGGGACACATAGGTACTGCAAAGACATTACCAAAAAAATAATAAAAAATATTATTATTATTGAAAATAAAAAAAGTTATTTCTGTTTAAAATTCGCATTTTAATACCAAAATTATCCCAAATCCATAAAAAATTAGCAAATTTTCAACAGGGGTCATAAGTTATGACTTGCAGACACCCGCTAAACGACGACGGCCGCGTACCATTAAATAACCCGGTAAAATTCCCCATTGAAAAAAAAGTGGCAATTTTTTTTTCCTGAAAATTATCTCGTAAATTAACTCTCAGTACGATACCTAACAACACCCTCACGGATCGGACAGGGTTTTTTTACATGTTGTAGATTTTGAAATACAACTATTGTAAACAGGTAGGTACTTATAATATTTACCTACTTGATTTGGTTTAACTTGAATTCATTCAGGTACATAGTTCTTTTTCATACTCTACGTGCCCCTAATGTAACCTTATATATTTAGGTACCTTAATAATTTATTTTCTATGCTTTATTTACAAACCCCTATTGTCAAAAAAAAGAACAATACCAGTCATAGCACCAATGGATCCCGTAGACAAAATGGATAATGAATTATCCCTACATAGTGGCCTTTTTTTAAACAAAAGCAAAAAAGGCTCCACATTGTTCCAAGGAGTTAATCTGGCGTATCAGTCCATATCAAAGGCAATGGTTCAATTACTAAATTAAAACAGCCGACGGCGCGCGGCTTTCATATAATCAATTTAGTTCAACGCACAGATTTGATTTGTCAACCTCCAGCCGACCTACGGGCGGAGACCAAAATTTTTTTGTGTAAAAAGGCCAAGTTCGATTCGGATTTGAGTGGGTAGCGATCCGTACTGTAGCCAGTGGAGCTTTAGGACCACTTTGGGCTCACCCAAAGGGGAATAGGCACAAAAATAGAAGAGTAGTGATAGGTCTGTTATCTTTCATAGACGTAGAGGTGTGCTCATGCTCAAGGAATCATTATACGCGGAGGACTCTGATTCACTAGGTTATTTTTCTATGTTCGTTTATCAATTACCAGCTATGAATTTCAAAGTGTTGTAGATTTGATGTTTCAATGGTCCTACATATAATTATTAGATATGGTTTCCAAGCAACTATTGATACGGAACCCTAAAACGATGTAGTTATGAAAACTCTATTTATGGTGCTACGTGTAAGTAAGAAATGAATATTTATGCATAATTTTTCTTAGTTTTCATTTAATATAATATGTCTAGTTTTATTTGAGGTCTATTTCTGAAGACTGAGTTGTTTTAGGTTTTATACACGAGGTAATCGGTGGCCTTTCTCGTTTTTTTTTTTTCGTATATTAACTATATAATTGCTATTTCTGCGAAAATCTAATCAGAATAAGATTGGTAAAAGGAAATTGTATTACTTACTCATTTCGATCAAACATAATCTTCTAATTAGGGACATACCGCCATCTTGTTTGCTGATGTTCATCAAAGACTTGAGGAATAAATTTTATGTCTTATAAATGGTCCTTTGAAGGTTGTCGTATTTATGGTCATGTTTTTAATAAGGACCTTGTGATTCTGTCTACAATTATTTAGTTTCTTACAAACCATTAGTAATCATTAATTGAAAAATCCATTAGTCGAAAAGGCAATGTAAATAAAAGCACGCTCTTACCACTGAAAATGTAGAAAAGCTCAGAGAACTAAACATCAAATTAAAAAAAAAAACGAATTATTCAAAAGCAAAAACACAAATCTAAATCCCATATGCGGCCGTCATATTGAAGTAAAGTGAAATGACCGAAACCATTAGCAAAATTGAATTAGTGGCCGCTATAAATAGGTCGACAATGGCACTCCACCGCCGAACACAAAGCTGGATAATCCGTAAAGAACGAATTCAGAGCGAGTGTTCAATACATATGCTTTATTCACTGTTTGCCTGACAAAGACCATAAGGGATTAAAAAGGATGAACTAGGTTAGTGATGGCCTGTCTGCTTTGTTTACTCTTTTTTAGTGTTCCGTACCTCAAAAGGAAAAAAATGAAACCCTTATAGGATCACTTCGTTGTCCGTCTGTCTGTCAAAACGCTTTTTCTCCGGAATGCGTGGAGGTTACAAGTTGAAATTAATATCAAATACGTAAGCCTACAGTCTCTTGGAGCTCTAAAAAAATCAAGCTTGTTAGTCAACATTATAAAAAAAAAACGGCCATTTATGAGACATATTTTGAAACTCGCAAATAAATCAAAACTACTGGGTATTTCCCGTTGACCTAGAACCATGAAATTTGGCAAGAAGCAAGGTCTCGCAGCACACGTAAAGGAAAAATTCGTTAATTGTAGATTTTATCATTTAAAAACATATTTTATTTCAGTTGGAGAATTGACCGCGATGTATGGAAGATTTTTTTTTCAATTACAAAGGATGTTATTGGGATCAATTCATTCCAACAGCAGAACCCTTCATTGTGCGTGGTCTGACTAGCACTTAGCCGGTTTTTTTATTTTTAGGGTCAATATTCTCATTTGCCAGAAGCAGTTTTATTTTTGGATAACACGTTTGAATGAATAGCTTAAAAATCATAGCGATATTAAAAAACTAATTACAGACTATTTGCGGGACAAAAATGTACTTGTACAATACCGCAGTCACCATTTCTGTCAAACGACAATTCTACTATTTTCTCATATCGAATTTTTTGTACTTATATCTACCATGTCAATGACCTATAGCCATAGACTAATCATGTCAATCTTCTTCATTTCGTGTGGTAAGTGACTAACCTGGTGTCAGAGTTTTTTAAAGCCGCTCATGGGCCTCTGACTTGACTTTACATGCCATCGAGAAATTTATCTCAGGCATGCCGGTTTCCTCACGATGTAGTCCTTCACCGTTTTTGAAGCAAGTGATAATAAACAATATGCACATGAACCCGAAAAGTCAGAGGTGCGTGCCTTAGGTTTTTGAACTCGAGACCTATGACTTGACAGTCTGACGGTCACTGCTCTCATCGGTAGTTTACTAAATATCATGTCAATGATATCTAGTAAACTACCGAATATTTAAACCTACGTGAGACTTTTGCTCACATTTTATCGGATTGGCATGAGAGATGTTTATTGCTTTGGCCCGAATCTCGGTCAAGTTCCGATATGGGCCAAAACGGACGTTTAAAATTGGCGCCTGATTCATGCCGTTCAGAGAATACCTTTTTAAAGCAGACTCGTAAACATTACGACACTTTAAAAAGAGCACAGTTTAATAATAAATAACAACTAATTATATATATTGAAGCACCATTCAGAATTACATACACCTAATATAAAAAAGTCTGAAGCAATTATTCAAATTGATTCCGTTGATAAGCAGTTCAAAGGACAATACCAAAATATTTCGCCAGGTCTCTTTCATGAAAACTAATTAATTTCCACATCCAATACAGAACAAAAGTCCCTTTTCAATAACGAAAACGTTTACTTCAAAAGTTCAAACGAGCTTCGAAATTGCATTACTGCACATAAAGAAGTCTGCAGCACTTGACGGTGCAGTACAGACCTGAACAAAGCACATTAGCTAGCACAAACGTTTGCCAATTTCTTTAGAGCCTTGTTACCGCATGCAAACGTAGAGTGCTTATTACCGCATAGGGCGTAATGCACACGGACGTTTTGACGACCACCTAATACCTACCTATAGCCGATACGGTTTCCAATTTGCACTGATCAAAGTGCACAACAACGCTAAAAGGTGCTTTCGGAGCGTGGTCAAAATCTGAACTAACCCCGCCGCCATCTTATTTTGCCAATACAATTTCTGTGTTAACCAACACTGCGAGTCAGTGTTATTCAGACGTCAAAAGATACTTGCAGTGTACATGTCTCGTGTGTATCGCTTGCATGCTGTAGCATTTTCTGGCCGTCTGTAGTCTGACTATTTTAAGAGATGATGAATGGTAGTGTGGTGTCAATCAGAGATGATGAAACTTTTGTATGACGGATAACCAACACGACACACTATGACACTTTCATTTGCGGCGCGTGGGCGTTACAGAAAATGATTCAGTGGTTTCAAACAGGGCAAGGCATAGGTACATACGGTACATCGTTTTCACATATAATTTCATAATTAATTTATACAAAATATTGTAAAACATTTTAAAAGACAAGCTATGGAGTTTCTTGCCCATTCTTGTCGATACGAAACTGTTACCTTTTGGAACGGGCAACAACAATAAATTCTATTTTCTTGTAAATTTTGACATTCAAAAGTACCCTATATATGCTTAATTAAAACAGATGATTTGACGTTGACATACGCAAAGTCTTACCGGTTACTATCGGGCCGATTTTAGTCAGTCGCTCGTCTGCATAGCCCGTAAAGTCGGCTGTCAATGGCTGCCTGCTGGAGCCATGTTTATATCACAATAAAACATTGTTTTACGACAAATGCCGAGCAATTCCGAGTCCCGACGAGGCGACGGGTGATTCTTTTATTTTCCTCCACAATGGTGTCAATTGTTCTGGTAAATGTTTGCTGCAGTTCGCGCGTCTTTGAAAAAGACGCTCGCTAATTTGATTACTGTTGCTTGGAATTAGATGGTTTGTTATAATAAAACGTGAGTTATTTTTTAATGAGGCAAGCGAACAGTAAATTATTTTTATCGAACAAAAAATTTGTAGATTTTTGTTGAAATTTTCCACTAATTCTTAACCATGTCTACTGTAACTAACGAATTTTTTCCGTATGTTTGATCTACAAAAATAAAAAAACCCACACCGACTAACGTTCTTGGAATTCGATCTGCAAATAATATACAGTACAGTACATAAAATATCGTGTTTCATATAGTACGTCAATGGATTCCGTAACATTCGCTGGCGTGACGTCAAGTTTCATAGTTTCCGGTGGCCAGTTCGTATCTATCTCCCGTTCTATTGCTTTATTAGGAACGATGATGCCTATGTGTGTATCATAAAACGTAATGACTTGAGTGCTGTGTTACATGATGCAGTTGTTGTTGATGTTAAAGTTTACGTCATGTGAGGAGGCGTTTCCAAATAAGGAGCGTGTATGGATCAAACAGTTAGCAGCGCTCTCGTTAGAAGTTTTAATTGAAAGTGTCCAAAAGAATAGCTAAATTTTTAGGGTTCCGTAGCCGAAGGGTGCTAAACGGAACGGCCTATTAATAAGCCTATGCTGTGCGTTCGTTCGTCTGTCTGTCAGTGGGCTGTATCTCATGAACCGTGATAGGTAGACATTAGAAATTTTCACAGATTATGTATTTTAATTGGCGCTATAACAAAAAAAATATGAAGTTAATATTTAAAGGAAGGACTGTACAAGAAACGTCTTTTTTCGACGTATTTTGCTCGATCTTAATACGATATGGAACCAATTCGTGTGCTGCCCGACTCGCACTTGGCCGGTTTTATTAAACACATTAGGATTTTCAACTTTTTGTTGTAATTTGACGCCACATTCTATAGTCTTCTGAGGATTAGGTCTGAGAGCTTTTTTAATTTACAAATAACACATTAGGTACATTGTATCTAGACTTCTACTATTACTGCTAGACACTTGCATACATAGCTCTTCAACTCTAATTTATTAGGGTCGTCAGCTAGACATGTCTCTTAAAAAGGAAGTTCGCATACATAGAGCTATCACGGCTGAAACATTAGGAAGCACTGGAGCGTGTCATCCAGAAGACTGAGTTTCCTTAAACAGACATCAGGCACTTATTTTTTTTTTTAATATTTGTCTTTTATTCACTCAAAGTAAAACACCTGAACACAAAAGAACAAAAGTTAAAAACCAGCCAAGTGTAGGTAAGTCTGACTCGCGCACGATCCGTACCATTATCTATAAAAACGGCAAAAAATCATGTCTGTTGTATGGGAGCCCCCTTAAATATTTATTTTATTCTGTTTTTTAGTATTTGTTGTTATAGCGGCAACAGAAATACATCATCTGTGAAAATTTCAACTGTATAACTATCACGGTTCATGAGATACAGCCCGGTGACAGACAGGCGGACGGACAGCGGTGTCTTAGTAATAGGGTCCCGTTTTATCCTTTGGGTACGGAACCCTAAAAATGAATTAATTAGTGAACTGATCTAACGATGTTGGATTTTGGAACTCGGAATCTTTCACTGACCTACCAAAGAATGTTTGAAAAATGAAATTAAAGGAGCAGATGAACATTGAGTCCTTTGTAATTTTGTTGGTGTCGTGTGAACCTTCTCTCGAGCGAAGACCGATATCACCTTTATGGACAAAAGACGATCACCGTATTGTTCACGCGAGATGGTACTGTAAGGTTTTATGCAAAAAGCAACCTCATGATGTGCAGGCTGGTGAGAAAACAGCACTACATCCGAACAATCTGAACATATTTAAAATAGGATTGGAATATGTTTTTTTTTGAAGGAGAAAAGTAAGAGAGTGGAGCCGGAGGCTGTCAAGCAACTAGAAATATAAAGATGTACTATTGAGTTGAATATACTGATGGTTTTTAACCCAAGAAACCATTTCATTCAACATCGTCCCGGCACCGTAGTCACGCGAAGTGTCTACGGTTTCTACATTCTGAGACGGAGAGTTTCCATGACCACGTCGAAAGAAGCAAGAAAATTACTATACAACATTATGTCTTGCCAATAATTTTCCGACTATTTAAACAAATAGAGTGTCATAATGACACTAATATACAAGAGTAGAGTACTCAGAAACATCATTCATCAAAACAATAATTTATGAATGAATGTTGAAATGCGTCCAATACAAGCCTTGTGCCAAACTATTACTAAGTCTACGATCCAATCATTTTACGCGTCAGATTTAGTTCCTGCTACTTTGGTTTACTTATCATAATAGCTAATCTGTTTATTTACCGTTATTGGATATTTTTCAGTTGGAAAATTTAGTTTGTGACTAGGGACAATATCAAGACATTGACAAATGAATGCATCATCATTCGTTTGTCACTGATCGAAATAGTTATTGGTCAATATCCTTTTGACGCGTGTACTTGTATCTATCTAATCAGTATCAAAATTAAGTAAGTTATAGATTATTAGATTCCATAAGTTTATCAAAAAGTTTGTACAACCGTAATAATTATGTCAAAAATCCTTATATTGTGTTTTTGAAGTGAAAACTTCTTTAGGCGCGTTGGGCATTTTTGAGATGGGACTAAATCATTGATTTTGTGACACCATGACGACTCCTCATTTTTGTAAACGCGATTGTGCTCTTTATTTATATTACGTTACGGATCAATGTTCTATACAAGTATTTTTCCTCCACCAAGGCGATCTTCTTCAAGTTTTCACTTCTGTCGGCACTCCTGGAGTGACACCACTTTTTTTTCTTTATTATTCGAGCATAATCAGCCTAATGTTTCCACTACTAGGACACAGGCCTCCTATCTTCGAGAGGGAATGGGCTATATCACATGTCTGCGAATTTTTGGTTCTAGGACATGCAGTTTCCTCACGATGTTATCCTTCACCGTTTCGAGAGCGGTGGTGATGAAATTATTTACACAAAGTAAATCACCGGCTTGGGTTGAAACCCACAACCACTACTAGGACACACACAACTTGTAAGTCGGGCCGTTACTATTGGATCACCACTTCTCTCTTTCTATGACCAATAAACCTATTTTTTCTTTCTATAAACCTCTGCCTACGTCTTCAGAAACCACAGTCGTGATGTAAACATTAGACGTAGTTCACCTGATAGACGATGTACCGTCAATGAATGTATTAGATCAATCATGGTAACCCGATGTATCGCCCTCTGCCCCTGACAGGGACATAGATAGCGACGTGTCACTGATAAAGTGCTTGATGAAGTGCTTCAATTACACCATAGTGTATCGAGAAACAGGTTTGGATAAAGTTTTATAAATAGGTAGGTCATTGGTTTGTAAGGAAAAAGGAGAGGCTTTTTGCCAGCAGTGGGATCAATATAGGCCTACAAAAAAGTAGGTCTTGAAGAAGTCAATAATGTCTTACCTAATAAAATGCATAGAAAACAATTAATAAGAAAATGATTTGCAACCTCGAGAAATAATGAGAAGATGCCATTCATTGTTGTTATTGTTTGGACACACTTTGACTGGCGTTTGGCTCCTACAATGACATCTAGATAGGAAACCTAAGAACAGCTATTGAAAGTTTTTATTTGTTCTGAATGTTGGTGACTACAATTTGTGTGAAAATTGTACCTACTTACATATTACATATATGTATAAGGAGCAGCATTACTCTTTCAAAAAAAAAGACGGTAGGTATACTTGCTCAAAACTGTAACTTCTTCAGAAAGACAAAGGCGTCTTCCAAAGAGGCACTTTTCATAATTAACGTTAATTAGTTGCCAAGCTGGACAATCAACACAAACCCAATGGATAAACAAGGGCCAAAAAACCCAGCACAAGCATAAACAAATATCACATTTACATCATCCCATACTAATACACGTTCAAAGAAACCCGCTCTTAAGGGGGCCCTTCCCGATCCGTCTATCGTCAACGCGAGCATGGTCGAAAAGCTTGTTGTTTCATCCAGCGCAAGTGAGAACCGCTAACAAGCAAGTGAGAACGCGATAACATTGTACGAAAAATAACTGGTTTCAGGAAATACGTGTTTTTGAATACGCCTTACAAGTTTGTAAAATATTTTTTTGTAATTTAGAATCTCCATTACATGGGCGAGGTTTCTATAAAGATGTTTTCTTTACTTTTACAATTTATAAGTACATTATGAACGGTCAAAGTTGAGGTAAAATTTGTGCAAAAAAGCAGATTTTTGGAGGCTTATATTGAATTTGTTTCGCCAAATTTTTATTTTTTGATTTCATAGAAACCTAGATATAGTGCCCAAGATACCAATTAGTTTAAAAGAATTAAAGAAAGATGTGTTACAACGCCATAATCACGTACGAGCGTTTGTATGAAAAGTATGACGGGTTGGCCGTTCTTAATGTAATAACGTGCAGTTCGGAGTAATTCTCGCACAAATGTTACATCTTAAGTTGCAACCTGCACATGTTACGATGCAGTAATTATGTCAGCGGGATTCATCGCTTGAGGATTGTGTTGCTAACTAGTTTAACATACGGTGCTGAAGTTGCGATTGCGACTACTGGGAACGACTGCGACCGTGGGATTTTATTAGTGGAGTAAGTTGGGCTGGATATAATGGGGTTTTAATTGAAAATGTTACTATTTGGGTTTTTTATCATCCTATAGGCCTAAAGGAATGGCAACTGCGAATTTTGGAACAAATTTTTTTTGTATAATTTTAATAATATAATTATGCTCCAAGTTAAATTTTGGGAGAGGGTGCCAATCAAGGCCGGAGTTGTCTCTTAGTGTGTGTGTTGCTTTTTGGGTTCCATACCCCAAAGCTCAGATCAGTATATATACTTACCTAACTAGCGTTATAATTATGTTCTATTCAGACAAGAAAAACTTTTTAGAAATATTCTGAATAGAGTGTAATGTAAAGAAAAATAAACGTATATTTGCACGCTGTCGCAGACGTATGTTGAACATATAGGTTTAGCCAAACCTTTAAAGCCAACAACCATATATCTCATATATAAGGCCAGGTAGACTTTCACCGGTGGAGGTCTGCCCGGCTTGGGCGGAGCATCACCGTGTCCTCGTGGAGGCGATCGGCGGCGGTGATCTCTCGCGTCCGGCCCTGGTTCAGGCCATGGTACGGAGCGAGAGGAAATGGCAAGCCATCACCTCCTTCTGCGAAGCGGTAATGCTCGCGAAGGAGGAGGCGGAACGCGTGAGGGGGAGGCAAATTTCGCTTCCTCACGCCCCTAACCGCCGCAGGAGGAGACGCCCTGGGCGGGAATTGCGAGCCGATTACCGGCCACCGTAGGCGCGGGCTTGCGGACGGTGAGCAATGGGTAGCTCGCCGTCCGATAAGGACCAGGCCCGGGTCGACGGCGCGTTGTGTTCCACGCGCGCCTCAAAGAGATGTCAGCAGAATGGACGGGGTCCGCTAGGGCCAATGCCTGCCGGGGCTGCGAATAAGGGCCGAAAGAGACATCGGGGCCCCCGGCAACAGGGCAACCGAAGGAACACGGGCGGGTTTTAGTCAGTAAGAGTCTGACACGCCCTCCCGCTCCACCCAGAGCGGGAGAAGTTATTTAATAATTTCCCACCAAAAAAAAAAAAGGTAGACTTTCACAGGTATTACCCGAGTACATGATTGAGTGTCACCGACACACGAACATGATCGACTTCTGACGGCGTCATTTACAGTGTCATACTATACCTGCTCCGGCGCTGCGTCAGTGAATTCCGGGTGAAGCTATTAACGTTAACCCTACCAACGCACTTGAAGCGAACGCGAGTTTGACATGCAGCTATTGCTGGGTTATGGAGATATTTTTAATGGCGTTTGTATGTCAACTACCTATAGCCGATTTTATATTTAACAACAGCAGATTACCATTTACCAGCAGCAAAAATGTAGGCAGATTACGTTCTTATAAAACCGGTAACAGTCTTATGAACATTGAAATTGCTACAAGAAAGAATTGATAATCTTACAATCGAATGTATCTACTCACAATCCAATAGCCCGTGTTATCCAGATTGCCAAAAGAATGGAGATAAGATCCACAAAACAAATTCTTGGTCGCTATCCGATATAAGAAAAACAAACTAACAATAAATCCAGCGAATGAGCTCCAATATTTCTATTTACGTCCCAAACGGTATCATTTGAATAATTTCCACGATTCCGCAGATTCCTAATTTCGAGTTGTCTATAGAGATTCGCGACAATAGGGGCTCTTTCTACAGCCGGGGGGCGGCCCCCTCCCACCCAGTCACCCCCCTTACAAAGTAATGTCTAAAAGTGAATGCTTACGACGCTTTTTGTGAGAACTGCGCTACTAACCTTGTCGGTGACTTGAAGTTGGAACTCGTTTCCGATTCTCAGTAACACGGATTCTATGTTTGTGTTTGTTATGTCTGTTTCCTTTATCGGAGTACTTTAAGGTATTTCGAAGTTTTCAGAAGTCCATTTTCGTTGTTGGTTTTGCGAGCGCCCTCCCTGCATTTTCGACGTCAAAAGAACGTAAAAATTATAATATATTCGATGTGATCGGAAAACCATTTGCACGAATCTTGCTGTAAAAGTGCACAAGTGTTATAAAGTTGTTACGTTATGAACAAGTTTCTTATTTTGCATTCATTGCAGAATTAGAACGACTTTTCCGAATAGAATTTAGAAGTGGTTTTATAAAAATCCATTTGACGTTTCGTTGAAACTGGTTACGAAACAACTAGACGCAACATCCTTTTGAGAAGATATCCTCAAACCCTCAAAGTGTGAATCTATCTCGTGCAGAATCCAAGACGAGAACTTCAGTAAATCCATCACTTTAATGGATCCTGTAGAGATTATCTGTCTGAAACTGAATACAGACATGTTACGTGTAGAAACATTAGTAAGAGAGAGTCCGTATCTGCATGCTCTGATGGTCGAAGGTCTGGTCGTGTGTTACCTCAGGCGTGTTTGAGACACGACTGCGTATTGGATGTGGAAAGCTCGGAACCGAATTGAACTGTCGCTAAGATTGACTGTCTTTGTAGAAACGTTCGTAGGTTGTATACAGTGATTATAGGTTTATGTTGGTAGGCCAGTTTCCAGTAGAGATCATTTAAAACCAAAGATCATAATGTTTTTTGGACTACGATCTCGGATGTATGTTGGGATTGAAATAATTTCATGATTAGTTGAACTGAACACCAAAAGAAAAATCATCAAAAATATGAAACTCTACCGAATTAAAATCAACAGGTACTAATGTCTTGTCAAATCAAAGTGAACAGAAACAGTGATCATCATTGAAGAAAACAAAAGAAAATGCTGTTGTTCAGTCAGAATGAGACACGGGAGTGTTTAGAGCGACAATTTATTATTTTAGAGAGACAGCGTCACATGAGTCGCTCCGCATTCCATAGCTCTTCTTAGCAACACAACAATACAAAAAAAACTGTGCGTTAAATAATTCGGACTTATTTTGATCGTGCTTTGTCATACGGACGGAAATTCGAGTGTTGTTTTTAGTGGACATCACGCTGTGTAGTCTTATTTCGAGTTCCTATATCTAACTGGCCGTTGTTCTTTAAAACAACGAGTGGGAGTGTGTTGTTTTAATTAAAAGTAGCTTAGTAACCTCGAATATCTAGTAAATCCTCCAATGGTTGGTAGCTCTCGCAGAAAAAGCGTTTTTTTTGGAAACATTGACATCTTGTTTAAAAGTAATGAACTGTTTTATACCAACATTGTCGATAGTTTTTCTCTACTAGGACTGAACTGAATTAGTCCACCAACCTGCGGTTGAGCGACCGCTTTGATGTTACGACATCTTCCGCTTAAAGCCCCAGAATGGGACTCCTCTAAAGCGCGAGATTAGACACAAATCACATGGACAACACAAACAGACTGACGTCATAAGAAGGCCTTATTGCAATATTGGCAGGAACTGAACCGGTCATTGTTGGTGTAGTCTTTGACTGACCTAACGATAAACAAACACTCTTGAAAATAGCTAATAAGTTGTCAGTTTTTGTAAAAAATACGTAGTTATCTGTATATCAAGTTCTTTTTTCTGATTTAAAAGTTACAACTGTCGGCATTGTGGCTTTAAGTGAATTCTTGCAAGAGAAAGTAAATTGTAAGATCCGTGAAACTCGAAGTAAAGAGGCGCATCCTGAAAGTTGGCAACATTGGCTGTCAAATATTTCGCTGTTTTGGTTAATTTATCCATAAATGATTGCAATTCATAATCAATATTTTAATGCTCTACAAAGCGATATTTAATCAATTCATAAAACAGATAAATATTTCACAGCTATTTGCGACATTGCCAAGTGAATGCACATTAATGAGAAAGTATTTATATGCAATTTCTTAAAGACGGTAGTATGCAGACGCCAAAATATTGCGATATTGCGTTTACATAGTTAGCAAGTCTAGAAATAAAAGTTGCAGAAGAAATATGCAGTACTTAAAAATCAAAGCTTAAGTCACCACGATTCATTGCGTACCCATGTGTCTAGTTTCAAAGTAAAAGTTCCACCAGTAAACCACCTTGTTCTAAACTAAAACTTGCAAGTCAAAGTCGGTAAAATACCTGCAAGTACCTAATACTTAATACTTGCTAGTATAAGCTCCGTACTTGCGTGTATACGTCACTATTCTGTAGTGGCGTCGTTTCACACGAAGACCGCGAGCCAAGAATGTAATCCATTTAATGGATCACTGGCCGATGTATCAGTGAACGATTAAGCTTTTAATATTATTTGTATGTTTGTTTGTCACCAATAGTCCGTGTGGTGCCGGACTAGTCCGTGTGGTGCCGGACTTAAAGAATAGCACTACCCTATTTCTTCCCATGGGTGTCGTAAAAGGCGACTAAGGGACTTACTAGAGAATGGGCAGCAGCGTTCTCTATGCATTTTTAACACCATACTGCGATCGCCAACCCGCCTGCCAAGCGTGGCGATTATGGCAAACCCCCCCCAAAAATGACAAGCACCAAAACAAAATGGCCCCTAGTGCCCGGCGGCCCACCGGCCCTTGGCTACGGTAGCGGCCAAGGCCACGGTGAGGCAAGGGGTGCGAAGAATCCCCGGAAGAGATCCGGCTACCAAAATCACCGGAAACTGGACCTGGCAACATATAACACGCGTACACTTCGGACCGACGAAAAGATCATCGAACTCGAGGAAGAATTGAGCAGGTTACGATGGGGTATAGTAGGGTTATCTGAAGTCCGAAGAGAGGGGGAGGACTCGATAATCCTCAAATCCGGGAACTTGCTCTATTTCCGGGAGGGCGACCAGCAGTCCCAAGGTGGTGTCGGGTTTATCGTCCATAAGTCCCTTGTGAGCAACGTGGTGAAGATCGAGAGTGTGTCGACCAGGGTGGCGTACCTTATACTCAGAATATCCGCAAGATATTCGCTGAAGGTCATACAGGTTTACGCCCCGACCTCGTCACACCCCGACGATGAGGTGGAGACCATGTATGAGGATATTTCCAGAGCCATACATGGCTCTAAAACTCACTTCACCGTTGTCATGGGGGACTTCAACGCGAAACTGGGCAAACGAAACGATGATGAGCTGCGAGTGGGGCAATTTGGAGTTGGACGTCGGAACCACCGGGGTCACCTACTGGCCAGTTTTATGGAGAAGGAAGGCCTCTTTATGATGAATTCCTTCTTCAGAAAACGTGAGCACAGGAAGTGGACCTGGCAGAGCCCTGATGGTGCAACAAAAAATGAGATTGACTTCATTATGTCGACGAAGAAGCAAGTATTCAATGATGTCTCTGTGATCAACGCGGTGAAAACCGGCAGTGATCACCGTTTGGTAAGAGGCACATTGAACCTGAATATCAAGCTGGAAAGATCTCGACTGATGAAGTCTACGCTCCGCCCAGCACTGATCCAGGTCCAAAACCCCGAGACCTTTCAGCTCGAACTTGAGAATCGTTTCGAGTGCCTAGGGAGCTCCATCGACGATTATAACGATGGGTTCGTGGAAACTGTCCATACGGTCGGGTCCAAGATCTTCAAGACCCGCCGCACAAATCGAAACAAGAAGCTCTCTGATGCTACTTTGCAGCTCATGGAGGTGAGGCGCGAGATGATCCTGCAGTCTTCAGACGATGCACTCAAATACCGGCAGCTCAATAGACAGATCTCTAAGTCCTTGAAAAGCGACCTGCGCCTCTATAATACAAACCGTATTAAGGACGCGATAGAGCGGAACAAGGGCTCCAAGGTTTTTGCAAGAGATCTGTCTATTGGACAGAGCCAGCTTGCGAAACTGAAGACCGATGATGGCAGAATCGTATCCGCCAAACCTGAACTGTTGAGAGAGATCGAGAGTTTCTATGGACAGTTATACACGTCAACTAGTAACCCCGTTACGAATCTAGCAAACGACCCAAGAGCTAGATTGACCCGACACTATACCGAAGACATCCCGGACGTCAGCTTGTACGAGATTAGGATGGCTCTGAAGCAGCTTAAAAACAACAAGGCGCCGGGTGATGACGGAATTACGGCCGAACTCCTGAAGGTCGGTGGAAAACCCGTTCTTAAGGCCCTCCAGAAGCTTTTCGATTCCGTCATACTCGAGGGCCAAACGCCACAGGCATGGAACAGAGGTGTGGTGGTACTCTTCTTTAAAAAGGGCGACAATGCCCTGCTTAAAAATTATAGGCCCATCACACTTCTGAGCCATGTCTACAAGCTGTTTTCAAGAGTTATCACGAACCGTCTCGCGCGCAGGTTTGACGACTTCCAGCCTCCCGAACAAGCCGGATTCCGTAAAGGCTTTAGCACCGTAGACCACATACATACGCTGCGGCAGGTTATACAGAAGACCGAAGAGTATAACCTGCCTCTCTGCTTAGCGTTTGTGGACTACGAGAAAGCCTTCGATTCGATCGAGACATGGGCCGTGCTGCAGTCTCTTCAACGGTGCCAGATCGACTATCGGTACATCGAGGTGCTAAAGTGTCTGTACGAAAACGCCACTATGTCAGTCCGACTCCAGGACCAGACCTCGAAACCTATCCTTCTGCAGAGAGGTGTGAGACAGGGAGACGTTATCTCTCCGAAACTGTTCACCGCTGCACTGGAGGATGTTTTCAAGGTTCTGGATTGGAAAGGGCTAGGCATCAACATCAATGGCGAGTATATCACTAACCTTCGGTTTGCCGATGACATAGTTATCATGGCTGAGACCATGGAGGACCTCAGTACAATGCTCGATGACCTCAGTAGAGCCTCCGAAAGAGTGGGTCTTAAAATGAATATGGACAAGACAAAGGTCATGTCAAATGCCCATGTTACACCCACTCTCATGAAGATCGGAGTCACTACGCTCGAAGTTGTGGATGAGTATGTTTACCTAGGACAAACTGTCCAGCTAGGTAGGTCCAACTTCGAGAAAGAGGTCAATCGTCGAATCCGACTCGGCTGGGCAGCGTTCGGGAAGCTACGCAATATCTTTTCGTCCCACATACCACAGTGTCTCAAGACGAAAGTCTTTGACCAGTGCGTGTTGCCAGTGATGACCTATGGTACTGAAACGTGGTCGCTCACAATGGGCCTTATCAGAAGGCTAAAAGTCACCCAGAGGGCAATGGAGAGGGCTATGCTTGGAGTTTCCCTACGTGATCGAATCAGAAATGAGGAGATCCGCAGGAGAACCAAGGTAACCGACATAGCCCGAAGAATTGCGAAACTTAAGTGGCAATGGGCAGGGCACATTGCTCGTAGAACGGATGGCCGATGGGGCCGAAAGGTTCTGGAGTGGCGACCGCGTACCGGAAGACGTAGCGTTGGAAGGCCTCCCACAAGATGGACCGATGACCTTGTGAAGGCCGCAGGAATCCGCTGGATGCGGAAAGCACAGAATCGGTCGAAGTGGAGGTGCTTGGGGGAGGCCTATGTTCAGCAGTGGACGTCTTTCGGCTGAAATGATGATGATGATTGTCACCAATAAGAGGGGTAATTTCAATGTTGGTTGAAGCGTGGGTGACATTAGTGGCGTTTTCTTTGGTTTGAGTAAAATATTCTTATGTCAGTAACAGTTTTTTGTCACCACCTTACAATTCTTATTTGACATTTAGCTCTTTAAATTGAATTTATTTTAACAGAACGTTGGAAACAACTGCACTATTCTGTAAGGCAACGGTTACCTAGAACAGCAGTGGCCGCCACATAGCGTCCGCATTTTACCGCCGAATGACGTCACTGAAATGTTATTTATGAAAGTAAGTTGGTGTGTTTTACTAGAGAGCATTTTTGACACCGTCAAACCCCGGTGTCATCATTTTCATGAGGGCCGTCACTGCGACCGTTATATGGCGGCCACCGCTCTTTTCTAGGAAACCTTAGCTTAACCCAAAGTAAGTATTTATGGCAGCAGAAAAATCTTGTCACCCGAAATCGTTATTCAAATAAATTAATGATGGCAGTAAACAACGTAAATAACAAAATGCTATTTGCAATAATTATTACACGAGGACCCACTGATACATCAATTATCGGATTTATTTTAATTGAAGCGAGTCAAACAAATGTATTGTCAAGTATCCTGTTGTATTGGAAACGGCATTCCACTCCGATGCCGTCAATAATATAATTTACCTGATGCTCAGATTTAAGTACCTTGTTTGTAATTTCAGCTGTATGCGTTCAAAGTTTGGTACATACGAGTATGTAGGGTATCGAAAGTTTTGTTGTTCTAGGAATAAGCCAACGTAAAATAACAATTACGTATTCTTCGAGCGTGTGCAAAGGTCATGAACCAACCACGTACTTGAAGACTGAAAGCATACATACAAAATTACGAAAACATTTTAGGTAGGTGTTATGTTGCAAGATTTTAATATTTTTTATTATTGAATGGGCCTGCTCTTGACCTCAAGGAAAGCATTGGATGGAGTCGACGATTTTTATAGTAATTATATACAACATGTAAAAAAAAACCTGTCCGATCCGTGAGGGTGTTGCTAGGTATCGTACTGAGAGTCTATTTATGTGGTAATTTTTAGGAAAATCGAAAAAAAAAAATCGTCATTTTTTTTTTATTTAACCGGTTTATTACATGGGGCGCGGGCGGCCGTCGTTTAGCGGGTGTCTACAAGTCATAAACTTATGACCCCTATTGAAAATTAGCTCATTTTAATTAATTTGGGGTATTTTTGGTACTAAAAGTGTGATTTTTAAATAGCAATTACTTTTTATTTTCGTTAATAAATTAGATTTTTTATTACTTTTTGGTAATGTTGTTGCAGTACATATGAGCTCCTTTCGGATCGGACAAGGTTTTTTTAACATATTGTATAAATATTACTTCACTTTTCGTCTAATATTGATCTGCTATAGAAGTAACGCCCTAGGAGGCTGAAACATACTAAGTAACGCGATCCAAGTCGGTCTGATAGTACCGAGTCTTGTTGCTTGCGTTGTTGATTGTAACCAAAATCCCTTCTGTGAGTACAGCCCCTCTTTGTATATATCTACACGAATATATCTAGCAGTTGTCATAACACACATGTGTGTTTCCAGGAGAACAATTAGAAGCAAATGTTCATTAGCTTACTCACCTGTAATAGTATTTTCTGAAACTGTTGCATAATGAGGGGTATTCAAACATGAGTGTGTGTTTAAAAACCGAGCCTCACGATCACACGAATACACACTATAGAATAATATCACACGAATAGAGACTAGTATCACACCAGTGTTTTAATACCTAGTTATGTGCAGTTTCATACACTACTTTATCTACTCTCATACATTGGGATTGAACCTAATACTACATAAAAGATCAAAGTTAAAGATCAAGAACAAATTTTAAAATCCCACGAAATTCAGTACTACAAAACTTACAGCAGCACATCACCGCACATGCGCTAGACAGCGGATGCTGCTGTCCCCCACCTAAACGTTCCACTACAATAGTTGATGGAAACTCCTTGGTGATATTATCTTCTTGGATTAGCCCTGTATCGTAATAGAAAAACAATTGTTTTATATCATTATTTTGTAAGAGAAAATGTGTTATAATATGATTCTATTTTTAAATTTCGGTATTGTGTTTATAAAGTATGTCAATATAAACCCGTTTTGAAGCTTATAATTCGAGTATTATGCTATGAGAGTAGATAAAGTAAATTATCGATATGTACTCGAAAATTTTAATAACACATTAAAATGATCATTAATTTTACACCCGATAAGCAATTATACCGCTTGATTGGATAATTATGTAGCCATGTTTGATTTTACCTTTTTAATTATTGACGTAAGATTTTGATATTTTTTTGGTAAATACTGGCGATTTGTGGGAAAAAAATAAAGGGTAAAATATCTAGGTATCTCTTCTCAAAATCTTTATCGTGCTAAAATCTTAGAACTTTCAATAACATGTCTAAAAATATCAGTCCGATATTTTATAAATACCGAAAGCCTGACAATTAGTGTTGCCAAGGAGTATCGTGTTACCCAGTAACTGGGTTATGGAGTTCAGATAGGCAGTATTCAGCTGCTTCCGGTTAGACTGGAAGCCGACCCCAAAATAGCTGGGAAAAGGCAAGGCAGGTGATGATGAAAATGATGACTAAAAATTAAAACAAAATTATATTTAAATTATGTAAGTATTCTTACTTTATTTTGGTAATAGTAGATATTTCGTCTGCTCAGTAGTTTCACCAAAAATTGTCTCAAAAACTGTTTTCCTGATAATTCGTAGATGTTTTCGCAGAAACTTTAATTTTTGTTCTACCTCTGCGGAACTGCCCTAGTTTCATTGCATAAATATTTTTTAATGGAATTGTTAACATTTGGCAACGGAGCTAATTTTGTTAAAATTCTTCGTAACAGACTCAAATTGAGGGAGACAAAAGAAAAATATCTTAATTCTGAAAGAGTTCATTCAAAGGTTGATTGGGTTCACAATTTTATTGTAAGAGTTCCATTCTATTACATATTGTTCGAGTCAAGATGAGGTCTCGTAAAACAAGATGAAAGGCGTCTTCGCTAACAGAATCTTCGTAATGAGGTTTGCACAAAGAACATTCTCGAACTTACAAATATCTTCAACTTTTTATGTACCTACCTGTTGTACAGCGCAAGTCTTTACGAATACCTACTTAATTCTACTAAAGCTTTAACTTCGTATGAACATCCACGAAATATTCCAAGACTTTCAACACGTTCAAAGGAAAGTGAATTGAAATGCAATTGAATGTAAGTTCAATTTTAGTTAAGTACAATTTTTCAAAGATAAATAATTGTAAATTGCGTCATATCTAGTTACCCAGTTCCATTCTCCGTAAATCAAATGATCCTGCACCTTAATCCGTAACTAATCCGTTGTATGTTTGAAAAATTCGTCTTCTGATAACGTAAATAACGCTATGAATGTTATCGAATTGTCAAAATTAAAGGCATTGCAATTCTTAATGTGCTACTCTACCCCGTGGGACTCCATTCCAATGCAAGGCAACACGTCAAACTTACTCTACACCGATTTGACATTCAATTACAAATAGCTACACGTATTTGGTTATACCTACATTCTGCCCATTTCTCCCCTATTGGTGTGGGCAAACATGGCTCCCAGAGCGTAATGTATCGACGTAAGCAATTACTGACATGGCTATTCAGCCTATACCAGTACGACGGAACCGATAATTAACGGTGAATTTGATATGGGATTCTGTTATTATGCTCTGTTTTCCGGTATTACGGTTTTCCATTTTGGATGGCTTTTTGGTGGAAGGACAAAATGAGTATTTTACTGTATGTAGTTACTAACTTGTACCGACGACCGATGACATATAAAAGTTAGCTGGGACAGACTGGGTGCGGAAGGTGGAGGTCAGTGTTGTCGCGCAGCTTGGGAGACGCCTATTTCTAAATTGATGTCTATAATTTTTATGGTGTACATAATAAAGAATATTCTATCTATCTATTCTATCTATCTATGTCCAACAGTTAACTGCTATAGGCTAAGTTGATTGATTGTACTTAACTTTAATGTTACTTACTTAGTCAAAAGCATAATTTTTATTAAATTTATTGATTCTATGTGCCATACTAATTTTGACCCCGAAACCGTAACGAAAAGTATTTATTACATACTTCCCGTTACGTTTTTTCCAATTATTTGTTTAAAATAGGTGAATCCTTACAGTTATTTCAATTCAGTAATCGCAGTGTCCGCCGTCTAGTTACCACTGTAGTAAGCTAAGACAGTCCTCCTCTACTTACAACGTAAGTTGTAAGTGCAAATAAATGATTGTGTGTGTAAACACACAATCATTTATTTGCACTAAACACATCATAATTCCAAGAACAATCAAGATTCACATTGCAATGGATAAAAATGTATAAAAATTTGTATGACGCGGCACTTCGACATTTGTTTTTAAATGTCCGATGTCCTTTTGGCCTCGTACAGGTTTTTTTTTCTATATTAATTATTGTTTATACGTAATTATCTTCTTGTGCGAGTCGCAATAAATACTTTTTAGGGTTCCGTACTCGATAGGTGCTAAACGGAACCCTATTACAAAGCCTCCGCTTTCCTCCTGCCTGTCAGTCGGTTATGAGTTTCAAAGTGAAAGTTGTTTAGTATGACGGGTAGAATCACTCCCTTGACGGATGCAGGTCACTCGCCGAGTCACCACCCTGTATATGTCGCAGAATAATTGGAAATATACCTAGTTGTTTTTTTTTTGCGAATATTCCATGATTTTCGCAGCGGACTGGATTATTGGAAACTAACATAGATTTTCGTAATAATACGAGCTATTAATATCAAGATTTTTGCATAAAAACAAGTCTGTTTAGAACGTTATAATTATATTATTAGTCAATCAGAGTTAATTGAGTGTGAACGCTGATTGACTGATAATATATATCGTTCTAAACAGACTTGTTTTTATCAATACTTAAAGGTTGGTTGGTTGGTTGGTTGGTTGGTTGGTTGGTTGGGTTGGTTGGTTGGTTGGTGGTGGTTGTATGCAGTATATCAGTTCCGAGTCCGATGGGACATTATTACACATAAACAATGTCACTGTGAAAATTCACTAATGTATTTTTTTCTCATTACGATTCTTTCACATTGCTATCAACACAAACATTTCAGTCAACAACAACGACAAAAGCTTGGCCACGCAGGACTGCACATGTCTGTTAAATTATATTTTTAGAAAACATTATCGGCCATAATGTGTGCCAAACATATGCAAATGCGACTCATTTGTATGCTTTTCGAATACGTTAAACAATTAGTCGCGGAATATTGCGCCGGAGTTTTTAATGTTGCATTTTTTTTTTGTAATTGTTGTAATAAAATATCTGAATCCGAATTATTTTTAAAAGAGTAACTAAAGTGGAGTTTCTTGCCGGCTCTTCTCCATAGGAAACGACCAATTGACTCGTTCACCTAGCTTCTGACGTTTCATAAGTGCCCATGTAGGTTTATGTGAAATAAAATCTCATTCATTTAATTTGATTTGAATAAACTTTCTTAGCGAATGGAATTCTATGTGAATTCTGGTAGTTAATAGTTTTTCCAAGTTTTTCACACGCTAAGTATGTATCAATGTATCAAAGTTATTTTCATAGTACCTACAATGTGAAAGAAAAATAAAGCTTAGGGATACTTAGCTGCAAAGTTACCGACAATTCATATACTGTTTGTATGTAGAATCCTATTTGAATAATAAGAATACCAACACAGTGTGAACATAGGCAATAATGTAAGTGACACCCAGGAGCAATCACTAGTATTAAATTCTCTATTTTTAAATAAATAATTATTTTAAATGAATAGAACTGTATTTAATTATAATTTTATTAATTGCATGTTAATCTAAATTTTAATTATGAAATATTAGTATTTTTATACTATTGCTAATTACTAAATGTGTACTGCATGCTATAAATATAACCAAGATGTAAAATCTAAATAATGATTTGCCCGGCTAAAATACCGAATATAGTGAAACCCTAGATCTTAAGAACTTATGTTAGCTATTTATATTCTTGCAAATAAATATATCATCATCATCATTAGTTCACTTGAACCGTGCAACATGCCATTGACAAGTCACTGAGCAATAAAAAAAGTGTTAATAGCTCTAAAAATACTTTTGCTATAAAAGCTTCACCCACTGTATAAAATGTATGTTTAGAATTTGAAGTCATAGAATTGCTGAAAGAATGATAACATTAGTGTTACAAGATCATTTGGAAAATGCTGAAGAAAAACATACAATGAAACATACAACAAACATACAAATTAAACAATAACAACACAAAACATATCAATATTAAATTAACATTGTCCAAACAACCCAATTTTTCGTTATTAATTGAAATAAAACCAAAAAAATGATGTAAAGAATTAGAAAAACGAGGTCAGGGCTTCCATAGCAACCTTGATTTTGCGCTTCTCGTTACGGCCGTAAAAGTAACACCGAGTTCCCCCGCCCATAATTTAATTTAAAAAAATAAGGAAACTCTTTTGTTCCGAAATTAAGTTAGGCCTGTAATTAAAACATAATATAATTGGGCCACGTTTATGAATGGCCTATTAATTTTAAGCTGGAGTCAAAAGGATTTTAATGTAAGGGTAGGAACGTTATTTTATGGAAAGTTTGCCAACTAGCGGGTTCCGTGGTGACTTGTTTGGGATCACCTGTATTGCGATTCCGACTGCGAACGAATTAATCCCTTGCAAAAGTTCTGGTTTTCATTACTAGAGGCCGACAGGCGTTGGGTTTCGGTTGTAAAAGCCCCTAGTTATGTTACGCGTAGTTATGTTGGGAACTTGTATAGAGTTTTATTACGTTCAGCTGAATCGGTGTTTGCTGTGGTTTCATAGCTTATCTAAGATTAGAGGAAGGAGGAACAGTTTGTGCTTCTAGAGACAGGTATAATAGTTAGTGTAATTACTGACTGAATTAATCTAATTTTTTAAATATCTAAATCTAATAAGAATGTAGAACTGTCGTTTGTTTTAATTTTAGGCCTATAATTGTGTTGACCTACATGCCATTGAAATCTATTTTAACTGATATATTAGATTTCCTAGATTTTACCAGAGACATTTCAGATGAAAAGATAAAACATTACATTTTTCTCAGCCCGTCAGAAACGTTTCATAGAGAAGGATTTAGGAGAAATAATGCAGATATAATCTGACGTTCGAATATTTCGTAAATACCTAGAAGTATAAAAAATTGCTATTCTGTCAATAAGTTCCATGATAAAAGAAATTATCCAATAGTAGCGTCACTATTCCTTCTTCAAAATGAAACTGCAAAGGTGATGATTACTTTAAGGACCATTTTAATCTAAATGATAGAGAATGATAGATATTGGTGCCGATTCTCTTGTCACAAATGCCTCTAAACTAAACTAAAATTCACCAAAATTTAGTTTATTCCTGTCAAACGACGATTTCCCATTCTGAAATAGAATAAAGTGCTTAACTATATTTTAGTTTGACAGCACTAAGATGGCACTGATATATTAATTAAGTGAAAATGGCAATTTTGCTATTATGAATTTGACGTTTTTACCTAACATTTAGATTTATCTGACTATTTTTAAACGCGATTAAAAACGTGTGGAATAAAATTGGTTGTCATGAACTTTTAATTCACACCAACACCTCGACTTCAAGTGCAAAAACAGTACCGTAATTTTTTTTTTTTTGCTTATATCACAAAAATAATGAAACTTTCAACCCCCTTTATAAAACCCTTAAACCCCTAACACTCAACATGTAGGTAATAATTTTTCTTATTTTCCTTCCTCCTTTCATTGCTTTGAGATTCTCATAGTCAAAAGTAAGGAATTAAAATATGCCTGTCGCTACAATACACCTTATAATGAGAGACAGCAAGAGACCTTTTTTTTTTTTTTGGGTGGGAAATTGTCAAATAACTTCTCCCGCTCTGAGTGGAGCGGGAGGGCGTGTCAGACTCTTACTGACTAAAACCCACCCGTGTTCCTTCGGTTGCCCTGTTGCCGGGGGCCACGATGTCCCTTTCGCCCCTTATTCGCAGCCCCGGCAGGCATTGGCCCTAGCGGACCCCGTCAATTCTGCTGACATCTCTTTGAGGCGCGCGTGGAACACAACGCGCCGTCGACCCGGGCCTGGTCCTTATCGGACGGCGAGCTACCCATTGCTCACCGTCCGCAAGCCCGCGCCTACGGTGACCGGAAATCGCCTCGCGATTCCCGCCCAGGGCGTCTCCTCCTGCGGCGGTTAGGGGCGTGAGGGCGCGAAATTAGCCTCTCCCTCACGCGTTCCGCCTCCTCGTTCGCGAGCATTACCTCTTCGCAGAAGGAGGTGCACAGCAAGAGACCTACGGTGGGTAAGAGTCGAGTTTGAGTATTATATAATTCTTTAAGAAAAATAAACTTACAACCCACCGCAATGAAGTTTACACTCCAGTGAAAAAAACCGGCCAAGTGCGTGTTGGACCACGCATAATGAAGGGTTCCATAGTTAAGAAGAATTTATCCCATGGAACAAACTTAACATTGTAGTTGAAAAACATGTTCCCCCCATGCATTCCAACTGCAAATGTAAGTTTGTAGGCACAGTATTGAGAGATTTACCATGTTATTTTAAGATTATAGACTTCTTATAGGTTTTTCTGTAATCTATGAGTAAAGAACCATTCTCTGTATTTTTTTTTTTTAATTTTAGGCTCAGTATTTTAGGAGATAAGGGGGGAATAGTCAATTTTCATTGAATTTCTTAAATATCTTTAAAACTTTATTTTTAAAATTATATAACAATACTTTTAAAATCCTCGCAATAAGTTCTTTCATTTGATATGTCACACGGTACTATTAGCAAAACTTTTTTTTAATTTTCTTGTTTGCCCCCCAAAAGTGATCCCTATATTCAAAATTCATTAATTTACGTTATACGTTCGTATTTGGGTCACAGAAATACATATGTGTACCAAATTTCAACTTAATCGGTCCATTAGATTCGGAACAAATTGGCTGTGACAGACGGACATACGAGTGATCCTGTAGGGGTTCCGTTTTTTCTTTTTGAGGTACGGAACCCTAAAAATTGTGATCCTCACAACAAGCCCTTTCATTTGATATGTTACATGGTACAGTTTGTTAAACTTTTTTTTAATTTTCCAGTTTGCCCCCGAAAACTGACCCCCATATTCCAAATTCATTTATTTACGTTACACGTCTGTATTTGAGTCACAGAAATTCATATGTGTACCAAATTTCAACTTAATCTGTCCAGCAGATTCGCAGCAAATTGACTGACAGACGGACAGACACACGAGTGATCCTTTAAGGGTTCCGTTTTTCTTTTGAGGTACGTAACCCTAAAAAACTTACAACTCACCGCGACGAAAATGAATCAACGAAGGTTACACACCAATGAATAAAAAAACAACATAATTTAAAATCACGGTCGAAATGTAAATGTAAACGACACAATAATACCGTCTATAATAGACTTCATAGAACAATGCCATACGTCCATATGTCGGATATCGCTTGGCAATGCACCAACTAATGGACAAGGCAACAAACATATCGTGTTGAACGGAAATTTTATATCTCTGGTCATTAATATTCAGCCGCATGTTGGCTTTGAATATTGCTTTATTTATTTGTCGTATATGAATGATTTTGTGTCGTCGATCGTTTTTATATCGTGGCGATCCATATAGTGAGAATTTTCTTTCTGACTCATATTGGATAGCGGGTTGGTGATTGAGGAAAAAGATTTTGAATGAGTTTAACTAAATAAGTAGGCACTCAACGAGTGTTTAGTTTATAAAATACCTACATTTCTGTTATGCAGCTTTAACATAATTAATTTATCTGTCATTGCATTATTTTAAATTATTTTTACCTATTGTGAAATAGTAATTTTATTCTAGGTCAATACCTATAGGTAACCTATAGGTAATTATATAATTAATGTGTACAAAATATTGTAAATAATTTTAAAACAGCAACGGTGGAGTTTATGTGCCTATTTAAAAAAAAAAAGATTTTATTTTGACTTTAACTTTAGCATAGAAGCTATTGGCAGTTTTATTAAAATTAAACATTTAGAAAAATATATAAAAAAAAAATACAATGAAAAGTCTTAGCTATAATTCACAACCACCAAATAAACTGATAAGATAAGCGAATTCACTAGAGGAATTTGGTCTTGTATACACATAAAACTAAGAAGATAAACTCACTGAAAATGTACGTCGAGTAAGTACAGAGAGAATAAATCTATGTAGGAAAAGAAAATTGGTAGTCGCCCTACATCTTGGCAAACAAAATATACCTTTCCTGCTCCATTTTCAAGTAGGTACATATTATTATTATAAACTATGGGTTTTACATTGAACTAATAGCAAATTACTTAAGAACCTTACATGTTATTCTGACTTGTGAAAGCCACGGAATATATAAAAGAGGTAAATAAAGCAATAACTCACAAACCAGTTAAGGGGGGATGCGCTAAGGTAGCCCGCAAAATATAATTTTCTTACGTTTTTTGCAATTATTAATAAAATATGATTCGCGACCGCAAAAAAGAAACATGGCTTTAAATATAATAATAATAATTAGCCCGTATTGTCCCACTCCACCCTAATTTTAGAGAATTAGGATAATTGTTAGAATAAAGGCTCGTTCAGACCAGCGCGACACGCGACGCGACACAAAGGCACCGCTCGTCGCGCGACGCGCGGTGCCTTTGTGTCGCGTCGCATGTCGCGCTGGTCTGCACAAGCCTTAAGCAATACATCTCTTTAAGTTAGAATAATCCTAAATGTCATGATTTCATGAAATAGTCATTCAATAGGATTTTATGTATTTACAGAGTTGTATTGATGATTTTTATGATTATAATTCTGTAAATAAATATTCGATACAGCCGCGAATCATGAAGATCAACATACAACCTGATACTTACTGACTTGCAAATTGCAAAAAAACGTAAGAACATTTTAATTTCGCCAATGAATTAATAGTGCTGTGACATTCTGGCTACTCATTGGTGATTTGAGTTTGTAACTAGTTACTTTTGAGTAGCATTGTGTATGACGGGATAACACCTCTACGTATTTGTCACAATTTTTATTAACCGAAAAATAACACTTCTGTCTTATGTAAGTAGATACGAGTATGTGTTGAACGAATCAAATCATTTTAGCTGCACAAAAATACTGAAATCAATTATGTTTAATAGTTGGTATTGTTGTTAAAACGTACTAAGCATTGCGAGGCTAAAGAAGATAAATCTTCAAGCTCAACGCGAGCCAATAATTTTAATGTTGTAACGCAGAGAGGTGATTGACCTTTCCGCAATTTTATTTCTCTTGAGCCACACATTACATTGTTTTATGTTGTTTTCATATTAATACCTCGTTTCTAGGATAACTATTCAATTTCTGAAGCTCACATGACAAGATGAATAAGATATTAAGCGATCTAGATCCTAGAACCTGAAACCTCAAAGGAATAAAAGGAACGACTAAGATAAAGGGAAATTCAGTAAATTTATTACCTTTAGTTACAAAATTTACTCGACTATCTAGATTGAATATCAAATAACTGAACCTAGGAGAGTTAACCTGTAATTGGAAACCCAACTTCTGAACCACCGAAGGTTCTAAATTACGAATAGATATCGCATTATATTTTTCTTTCATGTTAGTGGGTATCCAAGTAATTGAGAATTGACGCTAGAAATCTATCAAAATATTTATTTTCAGTCAACACCTAAACTGCTAAGAAATATTTATTAAAAACCAAGTAGACATTACACAAATAATTCGCTGTTAGTTCAAACAAAAATATTCTTCAGAAAGTTAAACGTTTATCTACTACAAGAACTTGAAAACATCATATTGAAATTACTTGATTAAATTATGTAGTTACGTACCTACTTACCTAAAAAAATCTATCAAGAATATTATATTGTTTGACTTTCGTTGTACTTAGGTACCAACTTAGGTACACACGGCTACACACCAAGCTATACATTTCCAGTGTATGCTGATCTCGCATTGTATAGGATTTCCGTAGAATGCGAGGTCAGCTTATACTAGAAATGTATAGCTTGATGTGTAGGGGTGTGTACTCGTGATATAAATCGGGTTTTAAATATTAAGTAAGTCCTTTTTATTGCGTCAATGGTGGTTCGAAACTCTGAATAGTGCAATCCAGAACTCGGCTACGAGTTATTCACAATCTAGAATTAAATCGGGACGCCAATTCACGTAAAAAACGTTCAAAATCCAGTCGTAATGTTATCTCAGCGCCAATCAATGTCAAAAACTTTTAAATACGATAATTGCCCCTCAGAACGACAATAATTTGAAAGCACAAAGACTAAACAAGCTTCAGATATGACACTTGACGCTATTCAATGACTCCGAAGTGACGTGACGTGGAAACCTCACTGAGGCGGAAAACAAAAGCCTGCCGGCTGTATGAGACCCGGGGTTCCCTGTAAAGTACTAACGCTAACGTTTTACCCTTGAGCTTGTTATACCCTTGTGTACCTATATCGTTGGCTTGAGGGGTTCAAAATTATCTGAAAGGCGCATGTCACAAAGAGAGTGAAAGCGAGTCAAATAGTGATACGGATTTTGTAGCATTTTGAAATGTCTTGCCAATTTTAGCCAAGGTGGCCAGTACTTTTTTTGTAATACTAGACATTTTTAGAGTATCTAATTAGATTTAAAAAAATACCGCCACAGGCGAACATATAATCAAAGAAAATTGATAGTTCGTAAGTCAAAACCTTTTGGTAACCTCAGCTAGTATTTTCGCTTCTCTTAATAAGAAATCTTAAGACAAATTTCACAAATGGCTTTTGCTAAGCATTCCTTCTTCTGCCAGTAATTCTCGCAATTGCGATTCAATGGAGTTTCTGGAATTGGAATCGGCAAATCTCATCTATAGCGATAACACTAACTGCCTTGATCAGATCTTTTGAGCTTCATCTTGAAAATAGGCCCAGCTTACACACGATTAAGAAAAAGGAGAAAATATAATGGTGTTAATCGAGGTTATCAAACATCTTTTGGTATAAAAAAATTGGTATGTCTATAACATTCATTGAGTAGAGTAACGTCACCAGTAGTTCCAAATCATTAAACACTTCTTTCTTACTCTTGAAACTTGAGCATTACGGACTTGGAAAACTTGCACTCAATTTAGTAAAATCTTATTTAAATGATAGACAACAGCAAGTTCAAATAAACGGTATCAATTCACTAGGTTTAAAAGTAAAAATAGGTGTGCCACAAGGCTCGATATTGGGTCCATTCCTCTTCTTAGTGTATATAAATGATCTACTCCATTTATTAAAAAATCAACCACAAATGGTGTTATTTGCTGACGATACTTCTTTAATTTTTAAGGTAGATAGACGTGCTACAAATTTTAACGACGTAAATAACGCCCTACTGCAGGTCCAAAATTGGTTCACTGCTAATAATTTAGTATTAAATGGAAAAAAAACTAAGTGCATAAAATTTTCTTTACCAAATGTCAAAAGTAGTGATTGTGAGATAGTATTGAATCAAGAGAAACTAGAATTGGTCGACAAAACTGTTTTCCTAGGGATCACGCTCGACTCAAGGCTGCAATGGGGTCCTCATTTAACATCTCTTGCAGGACGGCTAAGTTCAGCAGCATATGCTGTCAGAAAAATCCGTCAATTTACTGATGTAGATACCGCGAGGCTAGTCTATTTTAGCTACTTTCATAGTATCATGTCTTACGGTATTTTACTGTGGGGACGGGCTGCAGACATCGAGTCTATTTTTATTCTGCAGAAAAGAGCGATCAGAGCCATATATTATCTCCGCAGGCGCGATTCTCTAAGGAAACTGTTTAAGGATATTAACATCATGACGGTACCTTGTCAATATATCTATGAAAACATCATGTACGTAAGAAAGAATTTACATCTTTTTAGCAAAAGAGGTGATAGACATAACTATAGTACAAGAAATAGGGACCTATTAGTTCAACCAGGTTTCAGACTGGCTAAAGTAGATTCATCTTTTATGGGATACTGTTTAAAATGTTACAATAAAATTCCTCCCCACATACTTCAACTGAATGAGACGAAATTCAAATCTTGTATAAAACGCACACTATGCAGGCAGGCATATTATACGTTGGGGGATTACATCGCTGATAAAAATGCTTGGCTCAATGCTGGTCCTGCTCCACAACTAATTGATTAACATTTGCAAATACTGTTGGAGCTGCTGAAGATTGTAAGACTATCTTTGCATTGTATAAACTCAATCTCCATTGTATTATATAATTGCATAGCACAGGTGTGAGTACTATGTACTAAAGAGTTACCATTTACCGGGTAATATGTCTTGCATTGACTTGAATCTGCCCTGGCGGCTGTGAGTATGTCATGCTCACTCAAATGTTTCGCTGATGGTGGCGCGTGTGTTGGATCATTTAGCTCCCTTCAAAATGGTTGAGCTGAATGGTGCTAATCCATGCGTCATGTTCGTGAACGGGCGCCGTCAGTTGGGACTGGTCATCTCTTAGCTGCCAGGGCTTATTTTTATTTTTATTTTTTGAATTGTTCTTTGTTTTATCTTTTTATTACGGACGCTTCTAACGTGCACGTCTTTCTACATTGTTCTCACATGTATAATTTCAACATGAATGATGTAACCAATATTTTGTAACAATTTTTTATTTAAAAGAGTGTCCGTGGAGTTTCTTGCCCGTTCTTCTCCATAGGTACCTACTACGCTTTGGAATGGGCAACTAGCTTCATACCTATTTCTGACTGACCGATTCCTTGACAATTCAAAAGTGCCTGTAAATGGTTTAATTGAAATAAATGCTTTGAGTTGAGTTGAGTTGAGTTCTTTCGAATTATGTCGTCATTCTGTTATCAATCAGCATCTATGTGGTACTTTCCTCAAAATACCATCTCAGACATTAATCTGCATGGTCGTCATATATTAAGAACCGGCTGGCCACCGCGCCGGGCCGAACTCGTTTTTAGTAAAGTTATTAATTTATTTAGTTTTATTTATTTAGTACTTATTTATCTAGTTTTTATTTATTTATTTAGATATTTATTTAGTGAAATGCACTATGATTTATTACGAAAACAAGCGCGTAAAACTTCATAAACAGACCTTTGGGCGTTTAGATATTATAGAAAAACTGCTGGATGTTTCTACTCAAAACAAAATTATTTGAACTTTTGAATAAATTATCTATGCCTGTACTGTTTTTATTTTTCCATTTTCGTTCTCCATAAGTTATTTATTTACGCCCAAAGATGAGTTAAAATTTGTGTTGAAACAAGGAAATTTCGATGCTCAAAAATTCCAAACCAATATTTTTTTTCAATTTGGCTTCCATTCAGGCCTAGATAATGACGATACAAATTGATATAATTTTAAATTTTGAACATACACCGTCAAACAGACGACTTATCACCAAACTACGTTTGTATGGAAGAGCGTAACCTAAAGCCATAGAATTATTTTTGGACTTTAAAACAGACTTTGACCCCTGAGTTTGTTTCGGTCTTTCTTCTTAGATTATTCGGATCGGAAAAACTGAACTCATCTAGTTTTAAAATATAATGTGTTTTTTTAACCAATTTACACAAATAAACATAATGAATCACAAAATCTGAAAACTTCAATTAATAAACATCAAAAAAAGCCCAAACAAAAAAATCACAGTAAACAAAACTCAAAAATTCTTGGAAACGCATTCACAATCAAGTTACAATTCAATAAATATCAAGGGTACTTATGACAGGGGCAATTACAGGACCGACGGTAACTAATCCGATACACGAAGGTAATATGGTAAAACTCTCTCCAGTTTATTTTAGCTCGCCTTCAGCACAAAATAGATGAGTAGCAGAAGGTCAGGTATACATACAATGAACGAAAACGCGCGTACACATAGACAATAGACACACTTCACGTACAGCGAGTGCAAGCGCACTCGCGTCTGGCATTTGTTTGAAGGTGGGTTTAAACCAAATTAATATAGAATCAGAACAAGCATTAGAGCGGTTACGCACTACGTTCGATCCGAATCCGAGAAATGTCGGTCCGAAGTAGCCATAGTACTATTTGTATGAGGGGTTGCGCACTAGATCCGAACTCTGTCCGTCCGAATTTAGAACATTACCAATTCGGATTGAACTCGGATCTTGAATTCGAATTCGGACCGGACGTAGTGCGTAACTGCTCTTAGAGTATTATTTTCTTGATATTTTGGTATGACCAATGAAACGCTCTTTTTTTGCTTACAATTTGGTAGAGTGGGGATAGAATATGAATTCACTCGTTTGATCTGTAAACCCACCCATATCTCTGTAAGTACAGTCACGAACACTAAAGCAACTTTTTTAGGTGATTTTGTTCTACTGTATTGATTGTAATTTTATGTTTTTACGTACACAGAATTTTGGAACCATAATAGTATGTATTATGAAATAGGTGTTATCTTAATGTTGCAATCGTTATTCCAAGAGAAAATCGCTTTTGAATTTTGCTGAGTGTATACAGAGCTCGAAAATGTACGCTTCTGCCTGTTTTCCCTCGTTGTATGGAGCTAACCTTCTGTATCTACCTCTATTGCGTATCCAGAGCCCAGTGATCCGGAATGCCAGTGATTGGATAAAGGGTGCCGCGCATTTCGTAGAGAGCGAGAGTGCACAAGACGGTCTGTACGGTAGAATTATTTAGAACGTTGTATGGGATCTAGTAATGTAGCTTGAGATGCGGATTTCACTAGGATGTTTTCAATTTTGTTGATGCATTTTGTGTCGTTTTTAAAAAGCACGACAAATGTGATTGCACTACTATATTTAATCAAACTAAGTGTTAGAGTAAATTGTATTATAGAGTAAAAGCAAAGTCACGAAATACCTTGATTTTATCAATCTAGAGACATTTATTCGACCAAGTAATGAATCCTTTTAATTTGAGAAAAGTAAGCTATCTGTTTAATACCTGTAAAAACGATATATTAAAAGATTTATTTTCAAAACTTTACTTTAAATGTTTCCACATAAAGTTCTAAATTAAAGGAGTCGCACAAAAATCAGTGCTACAAAAATGTAAAATATTTTGAGTGTGTAAATTTTATTTTTATTTTGAGTGACTGAATCTTGGGACTGAACGACATTATTCTACCCAAAGATGAGCAAAACCTGAAAACTTTCCGCGTGCAATACCTAGCATAGGTAAGATTATACAGAGTTCTTGGTAACATGTCGGAAATCCATAAAGGGGATGATGTGGGAAAGGTTATTTACAACCAAATAACTCACTAAGACCATTTTCGAGTAATTTGACTTTTTATATTTTTATTTAATTAATTTTAAAATATAAAATGTCAAATTACTCGAAAATTTTTGACATTTGCAACCAAATGACCACTCCTACATCCCCACATTGGATTGCCGACTTATAACCAATACCCTGTACATACGACTACACATCAAGCTATACAAAACAAGTTTATGTTGATTTCGCATTGTATAGCGATGCGAGGTCAGCTTATACTGGAAATGTACAGGTACTAAGTTAAAAATAAAATAAAACACTGGTCTCTTTACCTTTCATCTAAAACGCTTTGTCACAATCAATAAGATTATAGTGACGAAACTTATTGTTCCAATTAAATACTACGATTTAGCTTCTTTCCTTCCGTCAAACATTGGGCAGCTGCCAAGAAATACGTTAAAATATTGTTGTCATGTGGACTAATAGCCCTCTGAAAACAGTATATTATTATACTCATTAGGCAAGATGTAGTATTCGCTAAAACGAGGAAGAATTTAGAGGACATTTTAAAATAAAATCGTGTATTTATATTTGGCTATTTATAATTTGGATGTCATGTAACTGAATTTCTCTCTGAAAACACGTGTGCATTTGCTGAAGATTATGCAATGCGTTGCGTGAATGCTGAAATTTACTTTTCAGCCAGTGATACTTATTTCAAACACTTACATATTTTTATTTGGACCATTAACATGCTGGCACAATTAAAAACTCAATTAGTAAGAACCATATTTTAACAGCCGAAATAAAAAAGTAATAAAACCAAACTACAGTCAGACACTTTTATTTCTCTAAACAATTACCCAACAGTTTAAAATAAAGGTTAACTTAAAAATAAAATATAAAAACACTAAGAAAAATCCACGGTGTGTCATTTGACCAAACTATTCCGGTCGGAGTCGGAATGCGTTCCCAACATCTGTTGGGCACTAACTCACTCCTGACGTTAGCCGTATTATATACAACGTCAAATTGTATAACTAGGAGAATAACAATTGGGAAAACTTATGAAATAGATGTCGCTGTCCATTACGCCAGGAATCCACACTGTCTTACTATTTATACATATACAACATGTAAAAAAGCCCTGTCCGATCCGCAAGGGTGTTGATTGGTATCGTACTGCGTGGTATTTACGTGGTAAAATTGAGGAAAAAAAAATACCCACATTTTTTTTTCAATGGGTAATTTTACCGGGTTATAAACAAGGGGCGTGGGGGGCCGTCGTCAAGTCATAACTTATGACCCCTGTTGAAAATTTTCTAATTTTTTATGGATTTGGGGTAAGTTTGGGGTAAATGTGAATCTTAATTAGCAATAACTTTTTATTATGAGTCACAATAAAATAAAATAAAACTTTTTGGTAATGTTATTGCAGTACCTATGAGCCCCTTTCGGATCGGACAGGGTTTTTTTTTTACCTATTGTATTATTACTTTGTGTAATATTAAAAATGCGAAAGTACCTGTCTGTCTGTGTTCCCTTTCACACCCTAGGGGCTTAATTGATTCGGATGGCATAAGATTATCCCGATTGTACATTCCTTTGGCATAATTTTCGCCATCATGTCCATTAAGACTCGAATAAGCCATTACATTTACAATTATTTGGATAAGCTTCGTGTGAAGAAATTTAAGTTGAATGGAGTGTATCTCATACGACAAAGACTTTCGACATCGTGATAAGTGTGTGTGTAAAAAGGTACTTTTGTACACACGGCAACACATCAAGCTAACCTCGCATTGTACGGAAATCCTACACAATGCGAGATCAGCATAAACTGGAAATGTATAGCTTGATGTGTAGCCGTGTGTACAAAAGTACCTTTTTAAATTACATAATAGGTCGTTTTAATTTAATTAAGGTGAGGGAAAACACTTTGAGAAAACCTAGACTCAATGGTCAGAAATCTAGGATTGAGATTTGATACTCAATACTCGACTTTATGGCATTGACCTGGCAAAAGTGACATTTTTCAGGCATAAGAAAATACAGGTTGATATTTCATAAAATCTTCCGAGCGTGCAACATAGTCTTCTTTTCGAATCGATGGTACATACCACATTCGTCTAATTAACTAAATTACTTTGGCTCAGTAGGTGGCCACGAAGAAATTGCGATATAATACAATAGTCTCTAAAGATGCTTTACCGTAAAGGTCAAAATAAACGAGCACGTTAACAAAAGATGTCTCGAGCCGTTATTGTTGTTATTGATAGAAATAGATATCATATTATTTGTAAGCAGACCACGATGTTAGTATCTCTCTAGCTAGAGCAAAAAAAAGAATCAATGTTTTGTAAAGCCCCAGAGATGTCTGAAATATCGAGCAAAAAAGGAATGTATATGTCTTCAAAAGGCTGGCTATATACTTACATGTATAAAGTATCAGTACCTACTTAGGTATCTATCTACTTTTATTTTTTATATTATACTAAAAAGCAGAGGACCTCTGCAACAACAAAAATTATAATAAAAGTATTACAGAGATAGATATTGACAAAAAGAGCTCGTCGTGCCAAACAGATCACCCGGTTTGTTGTTCTTTCATTTCCGTTGTTAACTTTTACCTCATCTAGCAGCTTTCAGGGCAATCTTCGTTGAAGTAACAGGACTCTGAAGTAATTTGGCATAAGACTAACTGTTTTACAACAACTGTAGGTATCAACAAACTTAGTACAGTACAACTATGTTCTTAATATTCCTCGGCAAACCTCGTGTTTCGTGAGTCGTCGGATTTTTGCATTTGGTGTAGACCGGACGCTCTCAATCGACTTGGAAGTATATAGAGTTGTTAATACTCTTAATGTAATTTATTATAAAAATGTTAGGAAAGCTGCTAAAGTCGCAGGCACGACAGATAGGAAAATAGTTTTACAACTCTATTTAGTTCACAGGAAAATCAAAACAAAACAACAATAAAGTACCTACTTAGTTTTGAATTCAAATTATAATACAAGATAAATCTAATAATTGATGGACATGGAAATTAGCATTCGTTTGTATTCGGAAATGCGATGATTTCCGAGAGACATTAAGAAAATAGAAATACAGCATGTAGCTATCATCGATAACCTTGCCATCGGATTGGTTGTTTGATTCGCTCTCACTTGTGTTTGTTTGAGTACATGTCTCTTTGATCTGTTTGACAGGACCTATCGGTAATGCTAACACGGTATTGGCTGGTTTGTGCTCTCACAGTACAACCACAGATTACATATAGGTACAACGCTTATAATTCTTCTAGATGAGTATCCTTATACTGACTCAAAGAACTGATCACATAGGTTATCCTCTCTGTGAGTTAACAGGTATGTAATACAATTATTTGAAAGTACTGTACAGTTATCTTTCTAAAACTAATTCGATTTAAAATTCAACCAAACAACAGTATTATTTAGATACAATAGGTTTAATATTACTCTACAAGACTAGCCAAAATTGTTTTATTAAAGAATTTTGCTCTCGTAAACATAGACGCTTTTAATTCATCACTTATCGCTTTCATTGTGTAGATATGCATTACGAACAGACTAAATAATGAGAACCATTATAGATCGAATGTTTAGCGGTTTATGTAATGACGCACATTTATATAATGGATATTATATTTACACAAAATACGCCATCTTGCGGATTGATTTTTATTTTTAAGAACTGAGTAAATACGCAACTGACAAGTTAAGCAGTTGATCTTTACTAAAGTTTTCATCAACTGTAGTAATTAGGCTAACTAAGAATGCCTTTGGGAGATTAGCCGGAGAAGACAACACACAAGGAAGAGTGGAAAGTTGTGGACAACTTTGCCCAGCAGTGGGAATATAATTAAAGTTTAAAAAAAGAATGCTATACGTCGCGTCCTATTTAAAAGCGATCTTCGTGCGAATACACAATCATCTGAACTTATGAAGCGAAAACTTCTTTAGGCGCGTCGGGCATTTTTGAGATGGGACTAAACCATTGATTTCGCGACACCATGACAACAACTCATTTTTGTAAACGCGATTGTGCTTTTTATTTGTATTATGTTACGGATCAATGTTCTATGCAAGTATTTTTACTTTAAAGGTTTTGTAAACGCGATTGTGCTCTTTATTTATATTAAGTTACGGATCAATGTTCTATGCAAGTATTTTACTTTATAGATTTTGTAAACGCGACTGCTCTTTATTTAGATATTAAGGTTACGGACCTATATTTTTCTTCCACCGAGGCGATCTTGTTCAAGTTTTCACTTCTGTCGGCACTTTTTTTGTTCAGTGAACCCAGGACGCATGGTCGCGCGGTCATAGCGCGCTTTCCGGTTTTCCGACAAAACGTGACAAAAGCACGCGTGATCGCGTATTCCCGCGACGATTGCTTTTAAATAGGACGCGCCCTTATAATTTGAATTGCGATAGTCTCTTGTGACATAATATGAATAAAATCTTTACAATATTCAACAAGACAGTATTAAACGCACCAAGAGCCGAGACAATGGAAATCAAAGCTTTTTTTCTAAGACAACCAATGATTATGAAGGTCATCTCTCACTGTTTAACTGGCTGACGCCTTCGTGATATACATGAAAAAATTCTTAATCCAGAAACCCACACATAGGTAGCTGCTAAACAATAATATTTTTTTTTATTAAAGGTTTGTTTTGCAAGAACTCGCCACAAACACGCTTCAATAAAAACTTCAAAGTACAACAATCGTTTAAGGCACCAAACAGCATCGATTAACAATCGATTAACCTACTGATATCAAGAATAACATTGTTTACAGAAACACACGTTTAGTGCGGACTCGTAAAGGTCTTGCACTCACCGAACACTTGAAATAACTTTATTGATGGAACGGCCCATTAAAGTTTGATGGTCGCTGTCATAATGGCCGCTGTTCTGCTCATGTTTACATTGTCGCACACATAAATTTGCATAAGCAAATAGACAAACGGATTATTAATTATTTTGTACTGCTTTGTATTTATTTATAGTGTAAACGAAGACATTACATTGTTATTTCTCGAGACACCTCAAGTTATATTTATTAAACATGAGAAATAAAAAACTTTCTAAAATTAGCCCTACGTTAAAGTTTTTCAACAAAAACATTTTCAAAAAAATACATAAAGATTATTCTGATGAAAAAACATGGCTGACTGACAACACAGATACTGACACTTTGATAACGCCCAGTTCCAAATATGAAAACTACAAACAGACGTCACGTAACAGTTTGTACAATGTAACGTCAGAATCGACACATAACTTCAGCTCATAAAAGAGTTCGCATACTCGTTCATTCACTTTTATTTAATGGAAAATGTAGTCGAACTATAACTCACGTAATGCCTAGTAATGGCTTTTTGTTTGAAAAGGAGCCAAACGCATTTATACAGTCTGTCGAAATTGTTTTAACATTATTTCAAGTGTAGAACTCAATAAGTGGTCCATAGGCAATTTTACGAACCTACTTTTGCATGCGGGAAGGGGATTGTCGATCGAAATTTTCCAATACTGGAAAATTACTCATTATTTAATTAAAATATTCATTAGAAAACAAGTTCATTATTCAATTAACAAAAGGGAAAATGCAACAGCCACAACAAAACAATAACTTATTGTTTATTTTGCAAACAACAACTTTGGCGACGGACACTTCCAGATTTATGCCACAAATCGTACGACGAAATGTTAGGTTGTCTTATAAATGTTTAAACCACAACATAATATTTTACTCTATTTAATGTGATAGGATTCCTGGTAACAACAACATTATAAAGATGACGCAATTATTTCGCCTGACACTGTCCGTGGATGCTAATTTTAAAAACATTAGATCAAATGGATAAATAGATTCCATCATCATCCGGCTAGCCATTTCCCAACTACGTTGAGGTTGGCTTCCAGTCTAACCGAAAACAGCTGAATACCAGTACTTTACATGAAGCAACTGCCTATCTGATGTCCACAACCCAGTTACTGAGTAATACGATACCCCTTGCTAAGACTCGTTGTCAGACTTAATCTTCGATCGACCCGAGCGGCTGTTATTACTTAGCCACGAGGCCTTAAAAAACAAACAGTGCCACTGTTTGCACTTGTTGAGCACTTGTTTACTACGGAACCCTAAAAAGGGGTGGCACTCCGGGTGTGCCGACAGAAGTGAAAACTTGAACAAGATCGCCTTGATGGAAGAAAAATACTTGTATATAACATCGGTCCGTAATTTTATCTAAATAAAGAGCACAATCACGTGTACAAAAAAAAAAAAACTTCCAAACCTTTAAAGTAAAAATACTTGCATAGAACATTGATCCGTAACGTAATATAAATAAAGAGCACAATCGCGTTTACAAAACTGAGGTGTCGGTAACGGTGTCGCGAGTTCAATTGTTTTATCCCATCTCAAAAATGCCCAACGCACCTAAAGAAGTTTTCACTTCAAAAAGCCGATACGAGCTGATAAACATACATTCAAAGAGATATATAGGCGGATGAAGTTCCACGATAAAATCTTTATACGCACGACGGCAATTTAAATAGTTTTTATTTTAAAATTCTCAATTTCGCACCGTTAGGTCTCGAGCGTAGAGAAAGCGCGAGATTAATTGAGACTTCCTGGTTTTTTTTTTTAATTTCATGAATTTATGATTCTCTTTTCTTTTAGGTTTTTAACTGTTATTTATTTGTGCAGGGTCAGGGAATTGAACAACATATACAGATCTCAACAAAGTTTTCAAAAGGATTTTTTTTATCATTTCTCACATGATTTTAATTTTTCAGATGTAAAAGATTAAAAATAAAGTAATATCTACTGACTGACGAAAGAATACGATTATATGACTAGGCATGAAAATATTGAAGACGTCTGAGTAGCATCGTAACAGATGTTAGAACGTAGTATTGACGTGTTGACAGATTGATTAATGTGTCTTGGTACAACGTAGCCGACTTGAATTGATAGTTTAAAAAATTGAGATAAAAAAATAGGTAGGTACACTCGGAATTTTCGAAGGCACTTTAAGTGAACAATCGATATGGTAGTAACTTAAACATACCTGGTGGGCACACTGAATACTTTACGACTACTTATATCTAATACGACCGGTGCGGTGACCGATTTCGAGCAGCCTACGAGCATCATAACCTTTAAATATTATAACTTCTATAAAGTCAGCTAACCCGTCCGAGGCTGGCAACCCTGGCTCTGTTTGTTTGAATATTTTATACGAACATTTCTCGGGAACATCCTCAGACGCAGCTGGAGTGACGGTCACATGTTCAATATATTTACACGATTTTTCTTCAACGTTTGTCGTAAATCGTAATACGCCATAAAATATGACGTAGTTACTATGTTATTGTGATCGTCTATTGTTGAGAGATGTTTTCTAATCGTAGGCACAAAATTGGATAAACATAGACATTGTATGAAAACTATAGTTTCAGTTTAAAAAAAAATCGGTTCCGTAGGTATAAAATGTATGCCGTCCGATAAGGACCAGGTCGGCGCGTTGTGTTCCACGCGCGCCTCAAAGAGATATCAGCAGAATTGACGGGGTCCGCTAGGGCCGATGCCTGCCGGGGTTGCGAAGAAGTCCGAAAGGGAGATCGTGGCCCCCGGCAACATGGCAACGGAAGGAACACGGGTGGGTTTTAGTCAGTAAGAGTTTGACACGCCCTCCCGCTCCGCCCAGAGCGGGAGAAGTTATTTGATAACTTACCACCCAAAAAAAAAAGTATAAAATTTATCGCCTCCCAGAGTAGGTATAAAATAAACACTCAACAGGTGTTCATAAAATTGGTGAACAAGTACGATTAATGGAAACCTCTCAGTGGCAAAATCGGACTGTTTCACATGCAGTATTTTCAGTCTTATTTAAAGTTCTATTCAAGCTTGCCGAATGTGACAAATACATTTCAAACCATATGCTTACAGTAATAAGGATCTAAACTAAATTACGCAATACAAATTTTGAGTAAAATTCTGAATTCCAATATGTGCCCTTCGCGTTTGTTTATTACAGCCAAACACAGATTATAAATAGTAATTTATGGCAACATTGAAGCTCCAACAGACAATGAATTCCGTTATTTCATTGAGTTATTGGCGCAATTTGGTAATGATTGCTATTTCCCAGTTCCATTTATACACGATGGTTTCCAATAAGCAATGTTTAAACAGATTTTCTTATTAAGTTCATTTAGCGACTGTTTCTGCTTTGCACGCGTGCAATGGCGACAAGTCAAAGTATCGATATTTCTGTGCCATAACTAAGTTGTTGGGAATCCAACTTACAACCATAGGTTTGCAAAGCAGTCGTCAAACCGCTAATCTAATTACTTATAATAATTTATTATACAGAGACCTTTCGGAATAAATGCTCTAAATTATGGTGGAAAACGCATAGAAATCGATTGTGTGGTTTAGAAGATCTAAGCGATCATACAGACAAGCACAAAAAGTGGCTTTGTTTTATACTATGTCATCATCTGCCTAGCTTTTTCCCAACTATGTGCGGGTCAGCTTCCAATCTAACCGGATGCAGTTGAGTACTAGTAGGTATTTTACATGGAGCGACTGCCTATCTGACTTCCCAGTTACTGGGTTACACGATTCCCCTTGGCAAGACTGGTTGTCTGACTTTTGGGCTTCTAAGTACCCGTAACGACTTTTATAGATCTACAAAACTGACAATTGGGATCAACGACTTGAAATGTTTTCCGAGGCACGGAATGGATGGAATGGAATGGATTGATACAGATAATAAAATAAACACCTAATCTCGAATTATTGCTGAACTTTATATACCAACGATAATAAGTAAAACAAATTGCCAAACACGAGGCCTGAGCTCTTCAGTAAAAAAATAAAACCCCGTTGTCCCTACAGTAAGTCTGTGACGTTTTTGTTCGAATTACCAGCCGCGTCGGAGCGGTCACGTAGCGGCCGCGGATTAACGTAAAACGTAGGCTTTAAAAATTGAATACAATAAAATCTTACTTTTTCGCACTTTTTATGTCGGCGCGATGAAAACGTGAGCTGTTTTCTTTTGTTTTTATGGACATTTGCGAATGACTAATGGATTGATGTTTGATCTTAGAGAAGGGCATCCTTAAAGGTTGGTAGATAATACCTCCAGACTTAATTTTGTCCATGGCTGCCAATCTCAGCGGACACTAGCTTTCGGTACGGGAGATAATTATTATAGTGCACAAGTGTTTTCTTATTGGGTTTTTCCATTACTTTCTTAGCCCGGAGTTGCTATGTGCCTCGGAAAGCACGTTAAGAGCGTTTACACTGAAAGTGGGCAATTTCGCAAATAGCTGTCAATTATTTCGCTGTTTTAATCAATTTGGCAATATTACTGTATGAAGATAAAAAATATGGCTAACTAGTGAACTAAAATATTGATTATGACATGCACTAATATTTTAGACGTAGTAAAAGTATTTGGAAACTTTCCAAGTGCCTTTATTACACCTTAAAACGGTTACAACATCAAATTCAGTGTTATAATTGCAATTCATTATTAATATTTTAGTTCACTAATTAGCCATGTTTCTTATTTCCATACAGTAATATTGCCAAATTAATCAAAATAAGTAATTGACGGCTATTTGCGACGTTGCCAACTTTTTGGATGAACGCTCTTAAGCTATTGGTTCTGCGCCTGTTCTCTCTCCGGTCGTGTTGGATTTCCGTCCCACCGGACTATGAGAGTAGTTAAACTAAGAGAAGTATGTATGTGTGTAGATCGTGGTCCCCGGCAACAGGGCAACCGAAGGAACACGGGTGGGTTTTAGTCAGTAAGAGTCTGACACGCCCTCCCGCTCCGCGCAGAGCGGGAGAAGTTATTTGATAATTCCCAACCAAAAAAAAAAAAAGTATGTAAGTATAGTCTCTTATTATTTGTTTTAATTTATTAAGTGAATTGTTTTTAATTTTATGTATTTTACTTTCTCTCTACTCTTAGACTCTTACACACGTTGCCAACATCTCTTTATATCTACTTTCCTATCGCAGGTATGCTGAAAGAGATTTCTTTAGAAATAAGTATCACCTTTGTACGTATTTTTCTATTCTTTATTTCTTATCTGTTTATTATGTGTGTGCATAAATGGTTAAACAAATAAAACACAAATAACCATAGGTTTTATTTTATTTTTATTATGGCAATAGTTAAAGCTATAGAAAGAAAAAAATATGTATGCGCTAGCTACATGTTCGTCACAAAGCAGACAAATTAATTAAGAACAAAATGAAACTCATTCACTGAAATAAGCCATAAAAGTTTAAATACCCCTTATCTCATGTACATAAAAATACGAATGCACGAACACATTCACAGAATAAATAACTAGACACAGATAAAATAAAGGGATAGTTAGAATGCAAATGAAGTACCAAAGAGTATTCATTAAGTACCTACTATACGCAAAATTAACGCAGTAAATAGAATTTCCTCCGCATTTTATTTTAAAAAAGTGTGCCTTTAAATTCGGAATTTTCCCGCGGGCCAGTTTATTTTTTTGTGTTGGCACCTTTGATCTAAAATGTTGACTCCACTCCCATTGAATGCATGTGCCGAATATTCTAAAAAGAAAGATTAATTTCTGTTTGAAACAGTCTGTCTTTATTTTCATAAGCTTGTTTTACTTTTTGGATACCAAATGAAAATCTTTAAAATATACTTAATAAAGAAAAATATGCCAATTTAGCAGTAGATAATGCACTGCAAACTCACCAAGATAAACTACTTCAGAAAAAAAAATAAAGAAAATTAAACGTAACAAACGTTTTCTTAGAACACCGCTAAAAGCCCAAGATGAGGTAATTTTTTTATGATATTTATCATTTTTTCGTTCAAGAACTCAAACTCGCCGTCTTAATTTGCGTCCCGTAACAAATTACACACTTTTTCTTAACAAAAAGTTGTTTTATAAAGTGCCTCGAGGAAGATTGATGTCCATTAGTAGGTAATTTCCTAAACAATTTCAGCAAAGGACACAACGTTAATCGAACGAAGCATGATTATTCCATGTTTCTGTTAAATCAAAGAAAATGTTTACTTTGTTGTCAAAATGAGCGTTATTCTTTAAATCATATTCTTAAATTTCCTATAACTATGACATAGCTTCTGAAAGAAACTTTTACACAACTTCTTTTATTTTCCGCTGGATTTCTAAAATGTTATAGATATGGTTGTATGTTTACTTATCTCATCATCTGTTACGACGCCTCATTGAGGTGGATAACAATTAAAATTCTATTGTGTCTCGTTAATGACAGTTGAAAGGTATAGACAGATTATTAATTATCGATGAATAGGAATTAATACAGCAGACTTTTTGGAAGCTAAAACACTAGTAATACACCTTATGTCACTTCAAAATTCTTGGCCATATTGTTCCTGCTAGAACGCTCAACGAAAGTTATTTTTAATGACTTCAAAAAAGGAGGAGGTTCTCAGTTCCTTTTTTTTTGCTTGAATGTATACCTCAAGTTGGCCCCATTGTCATTCGGTCACAACCCGATGATGGGATCTTGCAGAAATCGAGGGAACTCTTCAAGTATTATAGGTACAGCACCATAGCGATTTGGGTATTTTTTATAGTAACTCGTGTATTTGATCTCGGAAAGCACCATTTGGGTAAAGTGGAACTGATAATGAAGATGGCCAGACAGAGATGGCCAGCGGAACTACTCAATAATATGTATTTCACGGGTTGCGATTCGATTACTTTAATATGGTTGGTAAGCAATTGATGCTCGTTTCAATTCATATGGTGCAGTGGAGCTGATGGTGAAGTGGAATCACTTTTTCCCCTAGAGCAAAAAATGCTATTTTTTCCCCGCTCTGGTACGCTATAATGACGGACTTTTTGAGCAAGAGGTGTGAAATAGTAGATTGTTATACGAGGGGCTAAAATAACCCATTGTAACGAGGTATTTTTACTCCCGAGCTTTAGCGAGGGAGTAAATAGAAACCGAGTTATAATGGGTTTTAGCGCCGTGTGTTATACTCTACTTTTCACTACGATTGCGAGAAAATAAAATAATCCAATACAATATTAATTTACCTTTTTAAAATTCAAATCTGTAAATGCGATTATCGCCATTTTGATGACAGTCGAGGTCGAGGCTAAAAACATAAAAATTGGGGATTTCGAACATCCAAACTCCACCACAGGGGCAGTGAATACTTACATCATTAATTTAATTATTTGACGAGTTCATCCATTGTTCAAGTTAAATGAGTAGTGGTAATTAAGTTTTTGGTATCCAAAGTCGAAGTTTCGCGCCAATCGTGCGAGTTTACATTTTAACTTTTCACAAATATCACACATACACATGTAGATACGATTTAAAATGTGACAAATATTATTAAAAATATTATACACTACTAGAAAATGCCCAGATCTTAACGTAATATACGAACACAGGTCCAATAACACGTAATATTCATTACCATTTTTTTTTTTTTTTTTGTAATGGTGTGCGAAAACAATTATGCCAAACGATTTTTTTTTCAATTTTGATTGACTCGATTAATTAATATGTCGAATGTCAGAAATCGAAGATTTAAATAAAATTGTTTTAAGCTATAAATTAGAGAAAAATTCTAAAGATTTCGCGCCAATGCCTTTTTTATTTCTTCTGTAGCCGCAGAGATAGCCGCATTTAGTTTCATTTTCAAAAATAAAATGTTCTTCTTTTTTTGTGAACAAGTAATAAGTCGAGTCCATACTCATGATTATTCTTTAAAAGAATAAAGACTTTTTAGTTTTTCAAGGTTCGTTGGAAAAGACAAAAATTTAAAAAAAAAATACTTTTTCCCGTAGAGCAAGAAATGCAATTTTTTCCCCGCTCTCGTACTCTACAATGACGGCCTTTTTGAGCAAGAGGAGTGAAAAAGTTATTTTTCACTTTGTAGTTTGGAGGTCGATTGCATTTTTTGTAAAAAAGTATTTAATCTTCATTTTGTACGAAATAAATCCTGTAGTTTGTTTAAATAAATACCTAGTACTTTTAAAATGTCCACTAAAGCTTCCGTAGGTGTCAGATATACAAAGTTATTTTCTCATCGCGCCGCTTGTAGGTACCAAATAGTTTGTCAATTCGGAATATTACACCGCACGGTCGTATGGGCGAAGAGCCGTGTGTTACATTACAAAGGGTGTCAGTCGACTTGTTTTTATTTGTATTGCTCTCGATTGATAGAGACCCAATTCTTTACTAGTTATTTTAAGCTGTTGGACGCGTAACTCGCGTTGTTACTGCTCAGTTTATTAAAGAGACATTTGACTTTTAAAACTGTATAGCTAAACTAATATTTTACTGCATCAGAATAAAATAATAAATATCTAAGTGTTTGATATCACTAAACAATGCCGACACCGCAGTAAGGATTATCAATGTATCTATCAGTATTGAGACTCAGCTCAATTCCCGGTCCTTTACCAAAACGATAAGTGACACAATCAATATGGCGCATTGTATTCCAAACGTTCACTCGACCCACATTCGGCAACGTTTCCTGACGATAACCCGAGCAAGCTTCGCATTGAAATTAATTTAAATAGGCACATCCTTGTCTTTCTGCTCCAATGAGCGCGATTCGATTTTCAATTCCTACACCCCAATAGTTCCATTTCGTTCACTGACTTAAAATTACTATAAAGTTTGCTACTCCACTCTCTTTTATTTTGTTTCGGAATCGCCCGCCTGCGTAAGCTGAGTTAGTATTTATTTTTTAGCTTTCAAACCTCGTGGTCGGCGATGTGGAAAAATTCCCGTCGGTGCCTCGGCTGTGATAAATTACCTGCAAATAAAGGATAGCTACTTTAATTATGTTGGTTGGGTAAATATGTAGAAGTTTTTGTCGTTTTGCTTATGTAGGAAATAATTTGATTCAATCGATAACGTTTCAATATTTGTGGTGAAATAATAAGTAATAACAACAGCACGGGTCCATCCATCAGGTTTAGCTACATTTACCGTGGAGGTCCGTGGATGGGTACATATCGAGACCTCGAAAAGCACGTTAAGCCATTGGTCCCGGCTGTCATTCGTGGATCTTTGACAGTCGTTATGGGTCGTCAGAAGCCCGAAAGTCTGACAACCAGTTTTACCAAGGGGTATCGTATTACCCAGTTATTGGGTTGTGGAGGTCAGATAGGCAGTCATTCCATGTAAAATACTGGTATTCAGCCGCATCCGGTTAGACTAGAAGCCGACCCCAATATAGTTGGGAAAAGGCTAGGCAGATTGATTCGTGGTGAAATAAAGTCAATAACAACATCAAACGTCGCAAACGCGCATGTAAATACGATTTTTTTTATATATCGTTAGGTCCCCTGAGAGCAGTTTAAAACCAAGTTTGCAACTCTGAAAACATTGTGCTACTCCCATGGTGCTCGAAAAACTGCGAAATTCTGGCACTTGTTTCAGATTTTTTTTATATACCTTATGGACGTGTTTTACATCGAAATGATTCAGTTAGAGCCATTATGGCGGGATACTTCAGCTATATTTTCAACCATTTTGGTAAAAACGTAGCTAGAATTTCGATGGATACCCATAAGATGTAGCTATGAGGAGCATTAAATCATAATTTTTCGATAATTTTTCACATTTTCTAAAAAAAATGCCCATCTTTTACTAGCTGTATCTTCGCAACCAGTGGCCAATAGGCTTAGTGTGCTTGGATTGGGCTCAGATTGTAGTTAATTTAGCTTGCTTTACAAAAATAGAAAACAAAGATAAAAACACGTCCTTAAGACGGCCCTTCCCGGTCCGTCTATCGTCAACGCGAGCATGGTCAAAAAGCTTGTTGTTTCATCCAGCGCAAGTGAGAATTGCTAACAAGCAAGTGAGAACGCGATAAAATTGTGTGTAAAATAACTTCTTTCAGGAAATACGTGTTTTTGAATACGCCTTACAAGTTTGTGAAATAAATGTTTGTTATTTAGAATCTCCATTACATGTGCGTGGTTTCCATGAAGATGTTTTCTTTAATTTTACAATTTATGAGTACATTATGAACGGTCAAAATTCAGGTAAAATTTGTGCAGAAAAGCAGATTTTTGGAGGCTTATATTGAATTTGTTTCGCAAATTTTATATTTTTTGCTTTCATAGAAACCTAGATATAGTGCACAAGATACCTATTAGTTTAAAAGAATTAAAGAAAGATGTGTTACAACGCCATAATCACGTACGAGCGTTTGTATGAAAATTATGACGGGTTGGCCGCTCTTAAGGTACATTTCGCAAAAAATCAGAAACAAGTGCCAGAATTTCGCAGTTTTTCGAGCACCATGGGAGTAGCACAAGGTTTTCAGGGTTGGAAACTTGGGTATAAACGACTCTCAGGGGACCTAACAACATATCAAAAATCGTAGTTACATGCGCGTTTGCGACATTTGCTTTTTTTGTGTCGATACTGACTGGGCTATAATAGCTAACAATCGGGAAGTTTTTCACTCAACAGATAGTGGAACATTAACTCCAATGACATCTGTACGAATGACATTTTAAATTGGTAAAAAATAAAATAAAGCACGCAATCTACTGACAAGTGGTTCTACGCACAAGTAGTGACATAAAACAAGAATAATAACTACACAGATATCATTAGTTCCACACAATGCGATACAAAAACATTCTAGAAAATCACATAAAGATGTCCCTACAAAATATTTAGATAGGCTCGTAAATCCCTGAAACAATGCTTTTGAAAGCAAACGCGTTCGTAGATACGCATAGTACAAAGTAGTCGCCAAATGTTTTTACATAATTTTCAAGGAAATGTCGAGTAAAACGGGATGTCATTTAGATGGATAGAACAAATGGAATACGTGTGTACGCTCCGAGTCTCCGAGACGACGACATTGAAAATCACATTAATTTTTGAATTTATGTTCCATGAAAAAAAAGTTGTCATCTGATTGTCATCCGGAATTCGTTCTTTGTTGTACTATGGTTCTATTTACGTATTTTTCTAAACTTTTAAGTGGCCCAGCTTTTTTAAAGCATCATAAACTACGCCGAAATTAAGAAAGAGTGACAGTTGTTGATCTATTATAAATTATTTGTTGTACAGTAAGCGCTCAAAAGTGCATGAGCACGCTAAGAGTCGTATTGCTGTGAACACGCGGTATAGCTCGTACATTTGTATGTGTAAGCAACACGATACACACACCACAGATAACGCAGTTACACGAAACAACAATATATTTCCGTCGCTTTAAACATGCTAGCACACACGCACTATGCGCGTGAACTTGACCAGTTAATGGCATTGCTAAAATTCAATAGTAGCTTACCATGTGCAGATAGCAGAAAGCGTTAAGCGTTGGTATGGAATTCAAACTGCCTCAGGTTCTAATCTCGTGAAACACAGTGCGGTTTTTTGCAAATATTATTATTTTTGTTTTCGATAATAATATTTTTAAATATTGCTGCTTTTTTATGTTGTTATTGCAATAAAGGTTTTAGAATAAAAAATGCGTGATATATGATAACAAAATTAAAAAAAATATGTTTATTCGTTATATTTATTTTACATAAGTTAATAAACTGCTACAATTATTTATCATTACTTCAGCTGAATAAGATGTGAAATAGATGTCAAGAAACTTAGAAGCAGTTTGTATTATTTTGACATATTTAAATTATGAAATATTTTAAATTTTTAATGGATTTTTTCACCATAAATATTAAGCTTTGATCATGGTCGAAGTAATTAAGTAATAAATAAGAATATTAGACTACTTAAAATGTAAAAAACTACTTACAGAATAGGTAATTTTAAGGTTAAATATGGGCAGTTTGTTTATATTTTATTTGTATTAATTATTTTACATTTTATTTGACTTTAGTAAATATTGGTTGTTATTGAGGTTAAAGCTTAAGTATTCATTTTCTTTACGAAAAGAAGATTGAAACTAAACCTCAAATTTGTATCCTAAAATAATACTATTACTAAAATAATATTAAACAATTTCGGTATATCTGCAAGAAATACGACAAACACCCTATTGAAACGTGCTTAAAAAATTCGTTAGGTACCATAAATTCATGCAATAACGAATCTGTTGTTTATTAAGTTGGTACGGTCAATATTTTAAGGTCAAAAACGGTTTTCTAGCTGGTCTTCAGTGATGCAAGCCTTCAGAGTGCACGGCGAACGGTTCATGACGTGTTTTTAATAATTCAGCAAAATGTCTCGTTGGTATGAAACCATTTGTTTCATTCACCATTTAACGTCGCTGCTACTCGATAATAAGCCCCTTCCTCATTTCTCTTAACCCTCACAGTATTTCTCTAGAACAAAGAAAAACATTGTTTTTATTACACATAATACCTTATTATTTATTATTCACTAATCGAATTAAACCTCACAATGAATTTAAAGGCATCTTCTGTCTCAACAATACCTCTGTTCTATCAACAATACCCTTGATTAAGATTTATGTTTAGTAAAATATGAAATATATTAATGATAACACTCACACTTAGTCCGGTTCCATTAGATATTCACTTCACTTTTACGCAGCGCAATAATATTCTCTGATCTGATCTGATCTCTTCAATATATTTTATGCCTGCTTTTTGATAATAATAACCACAACACTGCGCTAAATACTCGTCACCAATATTATCCACGAACCAAAAAAGTTCTATTAATTAAATACTCGTAACAAACTGCATCTACCCCACAGAAATCGAAATAATTTACTTAGTTTTTTGTGGTCTACCTGCTAAACTTTAATATTTATGTGAACAAGACGAATGAAACTAAAAACGAATGATGATTATTGAACTAGTCATTGGTTGCAGACAAAGTGAGTGTGTGTGTGTAATGTGCGTGACTACAGTATTCAACTTATAGAAGAAGGTCGTAAGTCAAACCGAAGCGTCAGTCTATTGCTTTGTGAGATTGCTCATGGACTTTTGGTCGGTACTGTACATTGATGCTCCGTTTACCCGTCCGAAACTGAAGTTTTAATGTTCAAAGAAACGTAGGTAGACAGCTGATGCTGTGAACCAAGCTTCCCTAAGATATTTGTTGTACCCGAGCGTTGCTAATGCGTTATGTCCGACATCGTGTAGACCACAGTTGAATTACTGCCGAACCGACGTGAAACACGAACTTCACCTAACAAACATATGTGCAATGTGCATGCATAATGCAGTTAACATTGTACCAACTTACCAAGTTAGCTCTAAGTCTTATCGCAAAGTTACTTGACTTTGAACTTCGGAATAAACACGTAAGCTGCAAGATGTATTTTATTTTAACTTTCGAATTTCGAACAATCGAAGTAGAAAAAACAAAAGAAGAAATAAATTAGAAATAAAATATTTTTACGCGTTGAATTGAGGGATTCTTGTCTATGAAGGCAAGAAAGCAAAATTTGTGTGTACATCAATAAAACGTGTCAATATTCACAATTCTCTAAAGAAAAGTAGGCCGCCTATAACATTACTATCCCCTATACTATAGATTGTTCTAAATATTTGACGGGCGCATAGTCACTGGCGAACTCGCGTCATCTACGAATAAACACTAGTACGCACTGAAAATAAAATATTATGCGATCGCATTTGTAACTCACGGTCAGAAATAGCCCCGTGTGTCACGACAGTGTACACCGGCCTAGTATGGCAGGAGGGACATTATTGTCTCACACATTGGTGCCGTATTCGAGACATTGCGTGCCAATTTTGACAATGATTGTAACACGAATGATGCGTAATGCGTTGTGTTTTAGTAGGTAATACTCGCGTTTAGATTTAGTTTTCTACAGCTGACAAATGCTAGCACCCAATGGACCTCACTTTAAGTGACTTCGATTTGGCCTTCATCGAAGATAGGAAATTGATTCCGCAAAGCTTATCCATAGAAAATGTGTGCTTAATAAATACTACTACTACCTACTAAAAATTTAAAGTCAAAATAAAATAACAAAGTAACACGTAATTCAAAGTAGACAATGCTATAATAACAAAATCATCATTACTCAGTGTAATAATACACAGACCATTAATTCGCTGTCTGCGACTGTACTTCTGTACTAAAGTTACATTGTAGGATTTGTAGCACAGTTGTCAACGACGGACTTCGGCGATGCCTTCCGCGAAGTACCTATTTGTGACCTAAAACACGTTCCTAAGTCGACCAGTCTGTCGGTAAATAATAGAGCAGCCGCACAGATTGCACCCATGTGTTCTACAAACTATTCGCTTTGATTAAATCCGACAACACAAGACAGTCAGTTGTATAGGGCTGACCGCTAACCAGCGCTGGGGCTCTGTCTTGCATAGGGTCGCAGCATAATGCTGAGCGATAGCCGATTTGCGTGAACCTTTTTTAATTTTTGTGTTTAAGCTCTTTTTTGCGTCATGTTTACCGCAAATATTTTTTTTTCCTTCTTTCTTTCTTTTCTTTCTTATAGGTACGCGTAGAAGAGAATTTTTGAAAAAAAACCATGTCTCTACTTCCGAAATCCCATTTTATCTTTACGCTATGACTAGCCAAAGGCCCAAATGAGTCTTTTTTTGTTAAGCTCCTCTCTCCACATCAATTTTCTGCTCGAAATTTGTCTAAGCCTCTCTCGGATTATCGCTTCTCGTACCTCAGTGAGCGCTTAATAAATGACTAGTCACAAAGTAGGTACTAATGTCGTGAAAAAGCATTATGTATTTTTAAGCTGATAACACGTTACTCGAGCACGTTCATAGAGTGTCTGAATTCTTTACGACCTCCATTGCCTTTATTAGACTTTAGTCACGAACGAAAATTGTACTTTCCGTCGAAGAGTAAATCTGCCCAAGCTGTTGTTAATATAAGCCACAGTAAGATTAGTCAATCAATAAGTACACGTGGGGTACCTTAAAAGCTTTTATACAAATTACGGCTCCCATCTATGCAACGTTGAAGCATGATGAAGCTAGTTGAAAAAATAATCATTATATCAATACTGATTATTTTTCTTCTCCTTTTTGTTGCGTCGGGGGTGAAGAAGGGGTTTAAAAGTTTGACCGCTATGTGTGTGTGTCTGTCTGTGGCCGGGTGAACCGATTTAAACGCGGTTTTTTTTAATTTGAAAGCAGGTTTTCTAGCTATGGTTCTTAGATGTGTTTTATCAAAATCGGTTCAGCCATTTCAAGGTCATGAGCTCTTTTGTGTAGGGATCTTAGAAGCATAATGGTTATTTACTTTACTTTCAAACATGTGTGTTACCTAAAATTTTAAACACCTATGTATGATTTATATAACTATGCAAGATTATGGAATTCTTGGTCTGATGCTACAGCCAGGATATCCAGCACACTAGTACACTCTTGAAAAAAAATAGCTGACATTTAAAAAGTTAAAAACTAATTTTTAACTTTTTAAATGTTCGCTTTTCTTTTCTGCGTTGAGGGTTTTTTAAATTTTCTATTTAAAACCCAACTTGTGTTACCTTTAATCGAAGTACGACGAAGCTCCATATAGATAGAAGATAAAACAATTATAATTTAAAATAGGTATTGGTATAAAATAACTCATGATACTAAAGCTGAATATAAAAATACAAGTATTTAATGATAAATCAGGTACTGCATCAAAATTAGGAACAGCTTTTTGTCCAGTAATAATTCATATACTTAACTTTTGGAGAGCTTTGTTCATCAAAAGCTCTCTATTTTTAAAACAAACTTAAGCTTACCTTCATTCATTATGCAAACCGTGGCAAGAACATTGTCCTTTTCATTGCGTCATGGTGACGTTTTTCCCAATGTGAATGAACTTTTGCCGAAAGCTAGAAAAGATTTATCAAAATTATTTAGGTTTCAGTCGCAGAAAACTGATGTCGATGTAGCTATAATCCGCAGCAGAATGTTATTAATAGAAGTATTTTAAAACATTCATCGAACATGGTTTCAATTAAACACAGCCAGGTTTATCCGAATTCCAAAACATTTTCCAATTTTACACGTAAAAATAATAAAAAAATCCCACAAAATAAAGTTGTGAATAACATTTTTGTATATTGTATTCCATGAATAGAATAAAAAATAAATTGTGTTATTATTAAAATATACTTAATCACGAAAAAAATCTGGCAAAGATTCATATTTAAACAAAAGCACTGGTTATTTATCAATGTTACATTTTAAGCCAGTTTACCTTGAGCATAAAATAAACGCTTTAAAAGTATAAATGTGTATTCAATTGCTACGATTCTTTGAAAAATATAAATCATATTATCTGATGTTCATCTCCATGCGGCCTTTGACGATAAAACCTTCTCCAATGATACTTATGTACTTACTATATACATTGATGAAAGGAATTTTCCACCGAAAAGGATCTATTTACGACTGTCTATCAAAACAGTCCCGCTTTAATCTTTTCAAATAGCGTATTTTCGAGCAAAGATTGTGTAAGTACAGAATTGCGTTCAAACATAGAATTGTGGAGGAAATTGATTTCATAAGCAGCTGTCTCTTCACATTTCCAACCTATATTTACTGAGAAATAAGAAAATGCGAGTTCAGGGCGTCATACATTCCGCGAACATCGAGTAATTAGGGTGATGCGTGGTGCGTGGAGAGAAGGTATTACGTATCGTCCTATACAAGATATATCGCAAGAAAATAATAAAACAAACGATTACTTACATAGTAGACCAAAACCCGAGTTAGTCGGAGCGGGGGCGTCCGTGACATGCATGAAGCGTTACGAAAGAGGCCTCGGGCGAACCCCTTTCACGTCATTTCTATTCAGGTCCTGTGCCAGTATCACGAAACCTAAGTGCTAATAGTGATAACGGAGAGTGTTTCAGAGTCGGCTCCACCAATAACCGAGGGCCAATTATATTCCGACCTTACTATGACTGGGGTTATTTTATCAGAGGGACCGCTGAACGATTTTAATTGGAAAACTAAACTGTGGAGGCAAAACAAAAGCTCTTTGATGAGATGTAACTACGTGAAAAACTATGGGGATTTTCTTTTTGTTTGGAAAATTGAATCATATTTCACATGACTTCGTTAATGTAGGTCTATTGGAATGTTCAAGTGCACAGAGAGTTCCTAGAATGTAAAATCAACTAGTGGTCTACCTTCGCATGCTTAGTAATTGCTTGCTTCTAACAAGCGCGGTTATATTTCACGGGGAGTTCCCCGTGAACTAAGTTTAGTTCGGCATCAATTTAATTGGTGGTTGACTACCTGAATAGTTTCTTGGAAGGAATATAGCTGGTGGAAAATTACTCGTTGCCTTCTAAGTATACGATACTCATGGACATTATGACTCTGAAAAGCTTAAGTCGCTACTTCGAGATGGTTTTTTTTTTAAATATGCACTTTAGTTATGTATGGGATTTTTTACCGAAATCCAAAATAGAAAAACTTTGTTCTGTGTTAGAATTTTTTGTGCCGATGTTCAAAGGCGCCTAAGCGGCCGTTGAATTATAAAGCTATGATCACACTGGCACGCTCGCTTACACCGACCAGTGACAGCCGTACTCATATATTTGCAGCGCGGACTCAGTGGGCGGCGCTCTATTGTGTTTACGTTAGGGTTGACCGGCTTTTTTCGTCATTAATTTTAATATTTTCAGTGTTGCGGCGAGTGTGGCTCTAACTTTTCTTGTGGAAATAATATAGAGAGCAATAAAATGTGGAACTCCAAGAATAGAATGATCTTGAGTTTGATGAGGTGTACAAGTTATATGGATGTTACTAGTTTCTCTATAATATTGGCACTGAAACTGCTATTCAATTACTCAAAATGATTCATTTATTTATTACGATAACTTCACACACACCGGAGTTACATATGAAAAAAAAAGAAAAGGAAGAAAACTTGTTTATTCTGCAAAAATAAAGCGCACATGTTAACCGAAAAACTAGACATAAAATACACACAATACAAAAGTAGCCAAAAGCCTCGTATTCAACCCAAAAAAAAAAGTTTGACATTGTTGAGAATAAATCATTTGTTTAAAAACATGTTTCACCACAATATTGCCAAATTAACGAATCAGTGAATAAACGACCACACACGAGAAAAATATATTAACCCTTACTTTGACACGAACACAACATAATCCACAAAAAAATCTTTTAAAACGATTTATGGTGAATAAATATAAATGATCAATAAAATCAGCCGTTAGTCAGCCCTGTAACCGACACTTAGTCGTAGTGTCGCCGCTGGCCGAACGCCAGAACAAATGCGGAGCTATGAGCAATCCCCTTAATAATCTGTATCGGTTAATCAACCCGATACGGCAGAGGTTGTGCAATTAGATCCGACTGTCGTGTGCAAGCTGCTGTCTCATTAATTCTGTGATTCAACATATTGACAACCATTGTATTCGTGGTCACGTTTCAAAGGTGTCCTGTTACCTTTGTTAATGACAAATGAAAGGCAGGGAAGGCCCTTTGTTTGTGAAAATTGTTGCGTGAAATACATATAGATTTCAATGAAATAATTTGGTTGAATATTTCAAGTGAAATTTAATTATCTAGCTATGCATATGGTTATAATAAAATACTTACAAAACAATTTCATGAAACTGACAGAGCAGATTTAAAATTCAAAATATTTCCAATCTCCGCTTAGATTCATCTCTCATATTGGTACTACAAAAGATGACGCAAAACAAAGTTCAAGCATTCTCATGTTTTCATAAAGGGCACCATGTTTTATTGAACAAAAATAACCAACATACACGGAACCCATCGGTACTGAAGTATTTAATCCTACCTCTCTTTGTCAATTCCGGAGAAGCGGGACTTTTCTCCATGGATGACAACAGGTTAATAAAAGCAAACAAATTGTCAAAGAGGAGTTTTTATGAAATACTCGAATCACATTTCCGATTTTACTGTTGAACTGGCATAGTAGTATGATATTCAACAAAGGTTTTATTGTACACCTATATTTCTCCAGCTATGTTTAAGTCCCATGTAGTTGACTATGGCGAGTCTGTTGCCTTTAAGAGGGCCTTAATCTGGGTTGCTCAACAATTATTGATGGAAAAACTCAAGAGCACCTTTTCCTGATTGGGGAATCAGGCCCGGGACACAAGCATAGCAATCGTGCTTTCTACCACAAGACCGACGCCGCAGACGACTAAATTCATGCTTCAAATTCGTCCTGAAAAACTGAAAATTATAATGTTTTCCGCCAGTAAGCATCAACTAATTTCCAACTAATTTCCCCCGCTTTCGGAATTATATCCTTAAAACCAACAACTCATCAGTTTTACATACAGATAGCTCAGAATTTAGTGCCACCGGCGTCGGCCAGGTAGTGTGACGTCACGTAGAAAACACACCACACGTGATACTACTGCAAATAACCCACAAAGCCTTTGGGATGTTCCACCAATCACGCTCACTGGCGCTCTAAGTACGTGCATACTAAATATTGGACGAAAAGCGAACGCGCCCCGGTACGTGATGACTATTGAAAGGGGATTCGATTTTTGCCTACCCCTTTTTACTTTTTTCGCATTCAGTGAATATGATATCGTTTTTAATAATTTATGTCTCTGTTTTCGGGTTAAGGGTACACACTCTGTTTTGTTTATACAAAGTTGGCACACGATGAATGATGTCTGTCTGCATGCAATTTTCGACACATAGTTGGCTTTCGACTCTGTTCTAATAAATGCAAACAATTTTACATGATTATGATACAATTTGCAAATTATGATACTAATAATGTGTGTGTGTTGAACGTTGACATGTCAACGTTTTTGTAGGCACCATGTGTTGTTGGAATACGTATTTTCGATGTTTTCTTTTCTTTTCCAAGTCTAGTCTTTGTACCTAATCACCAGAATAGGTCACATGTCAGAAAAAAATATACAAGGGAGCTTTCAAATTCTCTTCAATAAAAGGCAGCATACAAATGGAGCAACTGATGTAACATCAACTTGATTAATACGCTCGCAGTAAAATTACAACCGTAAACGAGAAATGTTACCAGTCAAATTACTTCGCAAGAGTGACTCGTCTCGGCATCTTCATCTGTAATTTAGTCCACGACAAACTTTTCGAAATTAATGTATTCAATTTTAAATGCGCGCCGCAAAATAAGCAAATCGAAGCCAACGCAGATAAATCTACGTCTCCTAGTCGGTGAGGGATCATAACTTTGTAAGCCACCTGTAATTGACTTGACCGTCTCGACGTAATTTTCTAATTTTGAATCGGGGAAATATAAGACCGTCCCGTTTTACTAACCCGATCCATTTATTTTAAATCGCACTCCATTTCCAGTGACGTCGCAATATGGAGGTGGCCGTACGTTCTGAAATTCAAAAATGGAATATATGAAGATTAAGCAACATTTTACTTGGAACTTGCCACATAAAAATATTGCAAGCGCAAAATGGCACGAGCGAGAATTGTAGAGAACAATCTGCGTCTCATTTTCGGTGGTTCTTTTTAGTGTCGTACTTGTTATAAAAGCAAGGCAATTTCGCTTATCGCACTTTCCTCCTAAATGGATACGAGAATATAAAATAGACTTCACTACAATGCACCTGTGCGGCGCGAACATCAAAATGTGATTTTGTTTTGTCCCACGTTCGGATGTAAGTGCCATTTTCGGTCTAATACATTACCTGTATAAAATTTGCGGTTAGAAATTCTTTCTGGGTTTTAAAATGTGGATTTCGAGGCTTTGTAGATTGCGCTGCACATTTTGCTTAGTTACTATTTATTTATTTAATTGCACGGCAAGCAAATATGTTTTACATTGTAGTGACTGGAATCGTAGTTACAATAATAATGCCTGGGTCAAAAAAAAAAAACTATTTAGTCGGTCAGTCGGATAATAAAAAATATTAGACACATATTTTTGCTATATCATAATAACAAAAAATGACTAAATCAAAATCAAATCAAATCATTTATTTCTTTCTTTGCAAAAATGGGTATAGTACATAGGTGTTTTATAATAAAGTTCTCCATATTTTACCGTCACATGGGCATGCAAAGGTTTACAATTCCAAATAAAAAAAATAGAAATATGCAGATCATTGGAATTACAAAAAAAAAAAAAAAATGTCAATGTGGTCATAGCAATAAGAAAATATAAAATAAGACTAAGTAAGCGAACCAATAATTATGTCAATTAGGGTAATAGTATACGTCACAAGTAAGTATAACATCTACATACTTGTGACGTCATGGCACATTTTAACTCAATGTATCGCCGTAATCTTTAGATAACGTAAAGAAGAAAAATACGTGTCCAATATTTTTTAATAATCTAACCGACGGAAAAAAAAATGTTTAATTCTTCTTCGACCAATGTGCTCAGTCATTTTCCAAAGAGAGGAGACCTTGGTAGGGAAAAAAAGTAAAGTAAAAATATTTAGGTCGTGTGAAGGAAGGGTTCAACCGCTAAAACATTCAGGCACGCGTGGGACGACCCCATTGTTTTTATTATAAGCAAGCATTGCACGCGTTTTGTTCTTTTCCCTTGTAGAATTATGATAATGGAACCTTTTGAACTGCGGCTGTGTTAAACGATTTAAAATAAAATGATGTATATTCTCGTGCTAACTCAAATAAAAGAACTCCTTACGGGTACGCTCATCACAGATTATTATTTGTTAAACGAAAACAGAACTCAATATTTAAGTAACCTTTTGAAAGTATCTCTCATTAAAAAGTATACCTACAATACTTTAAAAGAATAGAATTTCTTTTCACTGTTTTATTATAACTGAACAAGCTTTTAGAAAAAAGGTTTTTGCTAAGAATAACTCCGCACTAACACTACTCTGCATAATATAAAACAAAGTTACATCTTTAGTTGAATTTGTTGTGTATGCCGTCGTCTCCATCGCCGCGGGCCACAATGTCACGCAGTGCTTATGCTCTCCTTTATATTCTTTAGTGGAGCGAGCATTCCTTCAAACAGACGGCTCCATACCGCGGAACTTAAATCTCTCATACTAAAATAATAGAGTTGGGAAATAGAACGTCTTTGTTGACACTCACTGTGTGACACACGGCCGTGAAGATTCACAAATAATTATATTCTTCCTTTAACCCGACACTGCTCGTCTCAAGGTTGTGTGAGTGAGGAACAAACACAATAGTTATCGTTCCAATATTTTTTGGCCAACCACCGTAAGCCATTAGTTACGACTAACGGCATATTAATTTTGTTTTGGCGTTTTCTATAGGACAAATACGTTGTTTCAAGATACTAATAGGTCTGTTATGAAAATATAATTACAGTCAAACATTATAATGTACTACCTACCCATTTTCATTTTCAATCACATAAGAATATCAGTCTATTCAATAAAATTAATAGGTGTCAGTGACCTAATTATGGCAGTTTGACAAAAAATTTAGAAATGCTCTAACAACTCATTGTCACTTCATTAACACAGGCACTCAAAGTTCCAAGCGAGGTGACAGCGTGAAATATTTGTATTAAAGTGACTTAAAAATGCACATAAATTGCACATCATAAACTAAGACGTGAGACGTGGGTGACACTTGATATATAATACTATTTGTTTTTTTTGGCTTTGTAGACTCATAGATGCTTCTATTTGTTGACAGGTCTACACAGTCCTCCCATACATTGTAATTTGAAAACATTGTAAAAGCCAATTATTTTTAAAAGAGTAGATAACTGTGGGGTTCCTTGCCGGCTCTTCTCCATAGAAAATGACTAATTGGAACCGTGCACCTAGCTTCTGGCGTTTCTTAAGTGCCCATGTAGGTTAATGTGAAATAAAATATTTTGAATTTGAAAAAAAAGCAATTACAAATGTATTACACTGAATAATAAGAAGAGACAAGAATCCCCTGGACGGTAGTAGTTGCTAAAGAATGAAAAAAAAAAACGATAAGGTATAGTATTAGGGTTAAACTAATATTATTGTCAGTCAGCGAAGCTTAATGTAATAAACAAACGTCAAATACATGTTTGATATAAATACTATTTCTAAAGGTAATTTACATTAATACCAATAATTCTGTTTATTTTCCTATTTGCATGAATACATACATTACTTAAATAATTCACCATAATAGGCAATTAAACCGTTACTAACTACGGTAATATCAATTAGATACAGTTTGTGGTAAACCAATATCAATTAATTAATATTATTCATTATTATAACTGTTTTAATCTCACTATTATTTGTGTTGTGGTTTAGAAACATTTTAAGCTCATTAGTTAGTGGACTGATACAAACAATTTAATAAGTCTTTTTCACTAATGACTGAATACTATTATTATTCGCAGATTTTTGTTGAATATTGCAACCAAAACACCCTCACATCTCATCTCAAAATATATACTGAATGTAAATATCCCTCAACTTAACATAACCTCCAAATATTTTCTCAATCTTCGCCAGCAGCACTTAAAAGTCACTTGTCTAAGCAAACGCATACCAAGTAGGACTCACGAATACAGATTCCAGATAATATGATTGCTGCTCGCCGCTCCGACGAGCCATGAGTCACGGGTATAAGTGAATTGGCCGTTGGCGCGACGAGCCGCCATATTGGAATATGAAATCCCCACGCGCCACGCGGCTGTGGCTTTTATTGCCCGACTTTTCCCGAAAAGAGTTGCCGATATCTACCCTCTTGATAAATAGTGTTGTTTTCGCCAAACCGAGTCGTGTTTGTGCCCGTGGTTGGGCTCCACTATCGAACGTATCCACCATTACAGAACGCCACAGTTAACAAGAAAACATCGTCGGCGCCAACATCTTTGTTTATGTCTGAAAGCCACGATTGGTTTATAGCCTGCTTGATTTCAATAAAAAATGACACAAAACAAGAAATATTATTGCGCCACAAATGAATGTTTTCAGCGTTTATGTATATGACTACGATCGTAAATGGTGTTTTTATCAATACGCCATGTATGGTAAACAGTTCTGCTTTAGCTATGTAAAGAATAATATGTAAATCATTTTAAACTAATATTATAAAGAGAAAAGATTTTAGTTTTTGTATGTTTGTTTGTTTGTAATGAATAAACTCAAAAACTACTGGACCGATTAAAAAATATATTTGTCCAGTAGAATGCTATATTATCACTGAGTAACATAGGCTATAATTTATAAAGAGCGGAAGCTAGTTAGGTATAAACAGGCAGTATATACGTTACTAAGTGAAATGTGAAAAAATGAAACAAATTAAATAATTTTAAATTAGATTTGTAGCAACCCCACTCCACATGAGAAAATTACAAAATAAATTGAAAGCCTAATTTAATGATTATTTAATTATACCTCCCAAATCAAGAAAATAAAACGAGACGCCAAGAACACTTAATAAGCGCAGACTACGTTTTATCTCCTAATTACCTACGGATTACCGAAGTTCCTCCGTGTAGGCATAATAAGAAAATCTAGTTTCTTAGCTCATAACGAGAGTTGCGAAAGAAAATGTCGGAATAAAACGATAATTACGTGAACGGGTGTATAAATAATGTTTTATATTAGGTGGTAACAATAAGACGGGGTTGTGCGGGCGCTGTTGGGCGCCATAATGAATTTCATAAATTATCCGCTGCACACGCTCGACACGCTAACAGTGTTCCAATTAATCTTGCTCCTTTTGCTTTACGAGACTTATTGGAGATTTTGACAGTTCGGCACGAAGGTACGCTTACGTGTAGTAGAACAATCTACACAAATTAAAGAGGTATTTTATATGTGTTTTCCTGTGTTAGGTTAGGTTGGGTCTGTGAGAGTCAAACGGCGAGCGTGGGAACTTTGTGAAATGAATTGAGGTCAGGCTTCTTGGGCTAATGAGTAACAAGAGCTTATTGGGATAGTGAGTAACAAGGGCTAATTGGGCTAGTCAGTTAAAGTCAAATAATTTATTTCACAGTCAAATAATTTATTTCAAAGTCAAATAATTTATTTCAATAAGTCAAATCAAAGTCAAAGTCAAATAATTTATTTCAATTAGGCACATAAAATTAAGGCACTTTTGAACGTCACAATTTACAAAAAATAGAATTGACTCTCACCCCTTCCAAAAGGTAGAAGAATGGGCAACAAGAGTCAGGAAAGATTTTCACGTTAAAGGTACGATGAATCAAAAGGACGAATATAACTTCCAAGAAATACCTGATAGGTGCCTAAAAATGTCAGCTACGACCTACGACTAAGTCCTACGAAAGCTACATAGCGTACCTAAATTTTAGTAACGTGACATCTCATTTCCCGATGTTGTCTCTCACGACGTGTTAGGGTGTTGACAAGCTACGCAGACACTATGTTTTTCTTCAATTTTGAGGCTCGCCATTAAACGTGAGAATATCAAATTGGTATTCACTTTAATTATCTTCTTAGAGTACTATCTGAAATGTTAGCAATGTGCACATTAAACAAACTTCCTGATCCTTTTGGTAGAGTAAAGATAGGACGAACAAATAACTTCAAACTAAAATATTTATCTATCAACGAAAGTTCATAAGACAGCTCAACACACAGCATCCATTACATAAAGTAAAACGTCTGACTCAAATATTAATCTCGTAAACAAACTTTGCGAAAACTAAATCGTTTGTCAAGTATTCAATAATACTCGAGTATCTTTTTGTTTGTTCAGAAAACAAAAAGGGACAGATCTATAATTAAAGGCCGGCTTTAATTAAAGACAGCTTGACATTTCAAAGAAGGAGGACATAGGTTTAATTATAATCGAACACAAATATCATTGGGGCAGCGTCGGCGTCGAGGGAGTGATTGCAGGTCGATGTGGAAGCGAGACAGACATATCACACAATTCATTAGGGTTATCAAATGTCATTTTTGAGTTATGTTTTCTTAGAGTATAACGTATGCTGTATTTCAATACGATTGAGTTTTTTCAGTCAAAAAGATGAAGTAGAACACGGCAGACTGCCGACCCCTGCCTCTTAATTTATTTTTCAGCTCATATCAAAAACAGACATTAATACACCTTTCATTTCAAGAATATTTCAGTTTGTTATCTGTGTGCTAAAGTTTAAAAGCTATAAGCAAATGGTCATAATCCCCTAGCTTAGCAGCCCTACGCGCATGACAAGGAGCGATGTCGGGATTGCCCCAGTTTAGAAGCTATCAAAGCATTGTTTGTCGCGGCGGCTACGTAATGGGCACAGACGTAATGTCAAGCAGGTCGACGGAGATATCTTGTCAGACTGTCTGGAGACCAAAACTAGCGTAGTTTCGTCCTTTCGGGATAATCCGATTGAGGCGTGTGACGTTTGTGACGCCACTGTGATGAAGATCTACGGACGGCCTAAATTGACGTCATTTTTAACGCTTGAAAGATCACAAGATAAAGTTATTTTGTTTTTATTGCTTAGCTGCCAATCTTTATTTAAATTCGTGATAGAAATTCGAGAATACGTTGGCAGAATACTGAATATTTTGTGCTTAAAAATATTTTTATGTTAGATATTAGGTACCTACCTACTTTATTCAAATAAGCACTGACAAAAAAATCTACTGAGACTTAATTATTGAAGTTCTAAATCTGAGCTAAAACAAACTGAATTAATGTCGACGCATAATATATTTAAAAAATTGCACCGTAATGCAATGATATAAGGGTCATTTTCAAAATTGATGTACATTTGGTGGACATATTATTACATTGTGTCCACCAGCTTGTTGGTAAAATAAAATAAAATACAGTTCGAAATGTAAACATATAAATCAACATTCAGACTAATTAGTAATAAAATAGCAAGAATAGTTTTTTTTAATATGGAAATTGGTTCTATTGCTTTAAAAAACTAAATTTAATTCCTGTCATAATTTGTTTCCCATACAAAATTGCTATGTCCACAGTCGCGCGTATTTCAAAAATGCAGCAAATAATAAATAATGCACGCACTTTGTAACCAGATTCAACAATTTTTTGTTAGATGAAGGGGTAAGTTATTAGAAATATACTATAAAACAATGTAATTTTAATAAACCATTTATTTATTTACTCATAAACACGTGTCTCATATTCCATTCCATTGTGTGATTCCTCCTTGTAACTTTGATATTTTATAATAATAGAGTAAATTCCAAATTTAGTATGGGAAATCTATGCATCAAAATAGTTACAACGAGAGAGTGCTAGTTACTTTCAGCTGCGCCATTTTGTTTAGTAACTGTGAGTTTCGAATCGTGCACGGCGAAAAAAGGACTTTTAAGAAATTGTGTTAAAAGTGCCAAACTATGTGAATTCGGTAAGTTCTATACTTTACAGTGCAGCATGTCAGTGTAGTTAAAGGTATAATAAAGTCATATGCATGTTTCACGAGTAACTCGAGGGTGAAATAAATTTTTTTTTTTTTTGTAGGTTAGGGTAACGTTAATTTTGTTCAATTGTGTGACCATTGTGTTAATATTTTTATGTCACGTGACACTTAGGGCTTGTCTCAGTATATTCACTTAAATGTGAATAGTAATTCCATTTCCGTTTTAGAAAAGATGCCTTTAACGCCCGCTGAACGACAAAAACGTTACCGAGAGCCCTTAAAATCAAAACATCCACAAAAATTGAAGGAAGTACCTACAAGAAAAAAATTTGATTAGATTCGTCGACTTCATTGTGACTTACTCTTCATTTGTGTTACTTTTGTGTCACGATAACACTAAATAACACAAAAAAATGTACATCAATTTTGAAAACGACCCATAAAATGAAAAATCCAGAGATTCAAAAATCGAAAAGCAAGTAACCGCTCGCGGCTCATTGCATTTGACAGCAACGGATAACGGTTAATAATTTTCTTGAATACTTTGCCCCGACTCTGAACAAAGTATTCAAGGCTTCTGAAAAAATTTTAACATTAAAAATTAATTCACAAGTGCCGCAATCAGACCGCCATTGTTGTATAACTCGTAAACAACTTGTTTTTTTTTTTATATTTGCGATTATTAACTTTTGAATAACCCATTGAGTACGAAACTTTCGGCGCCGCTCCTTATTTTTAATTGCCAGAATTTCAATTTGTAGAAATTGAATTTTTGTGTTACAATTCACTAATCAAAGCTTTTATGCGTGGGTACCTTCTTTCATTCAACTTTATTAGGTATTTAAATCTCAATTGAAAGTATTGCAGACTTGACGATAGATTCTAATTCTTGAACCCTGGATTCTACCGAGGTATTTTAATGGGATACTAAAATAAAAAAAATGCTTAGAGACTAGTAAGCCATTTAAACATTCAAATGTAGCAAAAACCACAACCACAACGTTAACGTAGTGGAACAAAACTTCGTTCCAAGTGGCCCACTTCCTGCAATATCTCTGAAGCTATGCGGCACTCCGGTATCCCGCTCCAAACTAGTTCCTTACACGAACTAACTTTTATAAACTAACTTACAAACTACATACTTTCTATAACGGGATGTCGCGCCCGCAGCCATATTCCATAAATTAAATCCTTCCATAGAATAAGTGAAACTGGGAAAAGCGTACCGAAAAGAAGGCGAGCACACACAGAATTCGTCATAACGCCCGGCGAAACAAGTTGGAAACTTGCCGAAGAATATATTAAAACTTTATCAAAGCTGAAAGTTCCATTTCCTCTCCAAGTGTCGTGGGAATCCCCCTCTCCTCGAGGGCTCGGGGGTACGTCTGCCAAATGTACTCTCTGACAGGTGAAAATTAAATTAATCGGATGTCACGTTGCGTGTTTTTAATTATCTCTTAGACTTTATTATATAACTCTAGATCCAATTAAGCGCCGCGTCTGAACTTATATTATAATAGGCTTAAATTATAATTTAAGATTAACAAACTTTACGAAACTTTATGAAATTTCAAAGCCATTCCTGAAAAAAACAAGCTGCGAATATTTAAATCTAAGGAACTGACATTGATATCTAGTAAAGAGAGTCACACCACTAAACATTTTTACTATGAAAGGAAAATTCCAAAGTTATTTCATTCTACCCAGAAACTCGAACGGGACTCTCTTTGTGCTCACACTAGACTAATTAAATCGGTAATAAGGAATTCATTAATATTAAAGAATAGGTACCCTCAGCGTACATTCAAAAGCGCTTTCATATTTTAATACAGATTTTACTCGGATGGAGCAAAAAATATGATAGGAACTTACGTCCGCTCTCCTTATAAATATTCATTGTAGTATAAAGTTTCATTTCTACGTTGAATCTGAGTTATAAAACGGGGGTATCAGTAGATTAATTGCTTCCAAGTTAATTGATGTTCGGGACGTATGTTATGAGCGATTTTATGGGCATACCAATAACAGTTTTACGACTCCATCGTTCTTCGAGGAACAATCGACATAGTAAAAACGCTGATCGTTAGAAACTGGGACGTTATGGAGGAATTTTTAATCTTTCATCATTATACTTTAAACATCTCGTTCGGAAGTGGTTCATTAACTTTTATTGGACTTTTCCAAAAGCTTGAAGTGCAACTTGCAAGTTTTAATTATAATGTACCTTTTTTCTCATACAATGCAGTGTTCTTACCTGAAACAATAAAGAAAAAATATTACAAAACTTAGCAAACAGACTTAATATTTTGCATTACGTAATGTTAAATATTTCTTCGTGGGCATGAACTATCCGGAACTTTTAAAAATAGTTGGTCGCAACTGCAGCGTAGGCGTTGTTGACATAATAATGTTCATAATTGCATGTCCGATCTTCAGTGTTCTTCAGTGCAATATATGCGGCGTCTCCCAGCAGGCCATGGGCCACCTTTCGTCTTACACCGCATGTCCTGTAAGGGCTTGTCCACATCACCACGTCACGACGTCGTTAACGTGAAACTGCAAGTTTCACTCTCTCTAGTTTCACGTTAACGATGTCGTGACGTGGTGATGTGGACAAGCTCTAACCTGTACTGGAGGACTTAATGTCTGCTTCGGTGGATAGTGTTAGCGTTGTTGAGTACTGGGCCAAACAAAAAATTTTACGTCTTTTCAAACAATTTTTGCGATCAACACGCTAAGAAGACACACCTAAAACATGAAAATCTTTTACAGACGAACATTTTTGCCTGATTCCACACGAATGAACCATTTCGTACAGTAGCTAACTTTAAAAAAAAACCGGTCAAGAGCGAGTCGGACTCGCGCACCGAGGGTTCCATTTTAAATTTTCATCGGCAAGGCCTTTATTCATCAGATAATTTTAACAATGCACACTTCCGTGTAGAATATTGCAGTTTTAGGTCAGCGCCATCTCTTGACCGATAGTGGAACTAATTTAATTAAGTTGATGATTTCTGAAAATTTCAAGACATAGTTTTATTTTTCCTGTAATCTTTACTTACACGTCTATCACATATAATAATTTAAAATTTTTCTCTATGCAAACTTCGGAGATAAGGGGGAACGGTATTTTTTTTTCTTCAAAAATCGGAAAATAAGCGGCCTAACAAAAAATGTTTGAGAATATGCAAATAGCGCTCTTTCATATGATACCCCCCCACATGCCTAATAGCCCCACTTCGAATTTTTAAGAACTCCGTTCAGTCCCTGTTGCAAAAAAACAATATGTATTTTTTTTTTTTAATTCTAAAATATTTGGGCAAACGTCATCTAAAACTATTCCAATTTCAAGTTGATAGCATTAGTAGTTCTTGAGATATCCAGCTGTGACAGACAGACGGACAGACAGACTGAGTCGCACCATAAGGCGATTATCACACTGCACCGCATCACGCTGCATGTTGCGTGTCAACGAACTAAAATGAACGCGCGTGGATGCATTTTCTGTGTGTTGGACTGTGCGTGTTTTCTATACAAATGGAGATACTTACAAGCAACGTTAAAACACGCATTCACGCGCTACGCTGCGTGATGCGGTGCAGTGTGCCAATCGCCTAAGGGTTCCTTTTTACCATTTTGGTACGGAACCCTAAAAAGATACAAACCGACAGAGTTCAAGGCACCTATTAAAAATTAATTAAATGATTAATTTTATTCGTCGACATTTTGTTTACATTCTTGGAAATTATTAAAGAAAATGTGTCATCTCACAAATTCAAATGTTTTCATTTCAACAAGCGTGAATCTCTATGACACTCAATTATTCACAACGAAATATTAAATATCTTACAAAATAAATCTGTACTCATAATGATCTAATTTGATACTGTAAGATCTTACTTCTAATTTTTAAAGAGAAGTTAACTAGCTTCTCGTTTTCTACAGCTAAAAAAGAAAATGATTTGTTTTAAAAGATAGGTACTATTTTTTGATTTCACGAACATATAAGCATACCTACAGGTAACTTAATCAGTATTTTTAAAGTTTTGTAGTAAACCAGAATACTCGCAAAATTTCGTTTTTTTTTTTCGATTTTTTATTCTTATTTTTTATGGAACCGCTTTAGTTCATGAGTAGCCGAAAATCGAAAAATATTTAGCCTAGGTTTTAAGGGCGAGGTGTGAAAATTTGTACGCAACAGCGTACAAAACAATGTTTATTAGGACGTCATAGATGTCAAATATTAGGTTACAGCATGATTTCAATATGCAAAAATCATTAAATACTTTTAATTTTGACTGCCTCATTGGTCTAGTGGTCGCAAGCGCTACTGCTGAGCATGAGTTCCTGGGTTCGATTCCCGGGTCGGGCAAAGTGTTATTGGGTTTTTCTATCTTAAATTTCTCAGTAACAGCTCGGAGTCTGGATTTGTGCCCGGTTGACGGCAATAGCCTCGCCCCCTATTACATGGGACTTAAACATAACTGGCGAAACGTGGGTATACCCGCTACAGGGACACCTCTGCCCAACCCTTCGGGGAAACAAGGCGTGAGGTTATGTTACTTTTAATTTTCAGTAAAATTTCCACATTTCTACCCAACACGGCATAATTTTCAAAATGCATTTGTGTCTCAACAAACGTTCGTATAACAAGCAAACAGCATTAGTTAGAATTGTTCTACACTAGTCTAAATTATTCGCAACGCGAACGGGCAAACAGGCGTCGTGTAGTAGCAGCCTTCGTCGCCCCTCATCACACACTCGGTTGCCTCTCAAAAGAGGGGAGGAGGCTAGAAAGTTGACTTCTCGAATGTTTAATTAGACTACATAATTATTTGCTGCGAGTCGTTGTGGCGAAACACTATTACGTTCCTATTGTTAGTTTCTTAAGGTTAATGTTGGTTGTTAAAGTCTACTTTTCTTCCAAATATTTTTGTAAAGAAAAAGTACAGGAGTATATATCAGGGCTCGTGGACAGTTAGCTACACTACCTACGTCATCATTTCGTTGACATAGACATAGCTGCAGAAAAGTTTACAAATAAAACTCTTAATTACCTCATGAATCCAACTATCTGTCTGTCTGTCTGTTACATTTTCACGCCTTAACCAGTGCACCGATTGTTATGATAATTATAGGTTGTCTGCGGGACCTAGAGAAGGACTTAGGCTACTTTTCATCCTGGATATATGTATGAAAATATAATTTATTCCAAAATACACGCAGATGAAGTGACGAGCAATAGATAGCATTGAATAAAAAACCGGCCAAGTGCGTGTCGGACCACGCACAATGCAGGGTTCCGTAGTTGGGATGAATTTATCCCAAATACGAACTTAACTTTGTAGTTTAAATACATGTTCTCCCATACATTCCAACTACAAATTTAAGTTTAAACGCACAATATTGATAGATTTACCATGTTATTTTAAGACCATATACTTCTTATAGGTTTTCCTGTAATTTATGAGTAAAGAATCATTCTCTGTATTTTTTTTTTTAATTTTATGCTAGTTTCGGAGATAAGGGGGTTTATGGTCAATTTTCATCAATTTTCTTAAATATTTTATAAGCATTTTTTTTATTTGAGGTCCTCGCATTAAGCTCTTTCATTTGATATGACACACGATACAGTTTGAGAAACTTTTTTTTATTTTCTTATTTGCCAAAAGTGACCCCCATATCCAAAATTCATTTATTTGAGTTACACGTCCGTATTTGGGTCACAGAAGTACATATTTATACCAAATTTCAACTTAATCGGTTCATTAGATTCGGAGCAAATTGGCTGTGACAGACGGACAGACAGATAAGTGATCCTATAAGGGTTCCGTTTTTTTTCTTTTGAGGTACGGAACCCCAAAAACCATTTAAAACAAACGAGTCGGGAGTTTTTGTATGGAGAACATTTGGTGACCAATCAGTACCCTAATTGCGTAACTTATTTTCGTAAACAATTTTGCCTAATTTGTTTCATATTGACAGTTCAACAACATTCATTGCGTTATTTACGTTGTTGAGCAGATTTTTTTTTCCAACTTATGAAGCAATGGATTAGCAATCTGTTTCAAATCGAAACAGATTGTGATTGTGTTGTATTACGCAATTAGGTTACAGAACAATGACGAGTCGGGCATAACTCAACTTAAGTAGTGGTCGACAACAACCTTTCTACTATTTATTAAAGATTTCTACTAAAGCACTGTAACCTTACCAAATACTAACTTCTTGAGAGGGTGATATCCTAAAGCTTCAAGATTAATCGAAGCCTCTCGCTCTTCAGTTCCAGGAACATATTCAAGGTGAATCGTAAACCTTCTGTCAGAAATGTATGATGATTACATAAATACGGTTAGAAGACTCCGGCGTACTCTCACGTTCAAAAAATTATGATCCCGCTGCTCATCAACGTTGCCTCTTACGTTTACGGTTCCTTATTATGTGTTAATTATGAAGTAATTACACATCTCACAAGCCGCGTCTATCAAATCTGTTTATTTTGTTAACCAGGAGTACGTAGCAGCTTTACAGTAAATTAATTTCAGACTATATGAGTATTTCGTTTTGTGGTAGATAAGCGTAATAGGTTGTAGGAGTAAAGAAAAAACTCTCAAAAAGGTTTTATATTCTGTTGCCAATATTTATAACCTTTTTATACCGATCTGTCTTCTCAGAGTAGTCAGTTAGAAACACCGAACTTATCTAGTTTAAAAAATTTAAGCTATTTATTACGTGAAAAGTGTTTTTGATGTGAAACATCTATTGCGGCGGGTTAGACCGACTGTCGGCATGGCGACGCTTGGCGACGCGTCGCCACGCCGACAGTCGCCATATTTATTTCCTGTCGTAAACTATTCTTTTGCATATTACCTGCCCATAATCATTTCACATCTACCAGGCGACCAGCTATGGCTCATAAAAAAAAAAAAAAACGTGTGGCACTCGGGGACTGCCGCGGTAAAGCTATTGCATAGCATTTGTAACCTCCATACTTCCTATTTGTCAACGCTACACTTGGGATGATGTCGTGATGACATAAAACAAAAATTACGTTCCCATGACAACACATGACAACATCACGTTGTCATGGGAACCGTCAATACATGGTAGGTGGAGTGGGGAGTGTTAGGTTTTATTTTCGTTAAGTTACGGAATTTCTTGATTCGGTCGCCGCGCTCAAAGCCTGCGGTAAAAGCTATGCAATAGCTTAAAAAGACAGTCTACTGAAATAAGTATATTTGTCATTTACCATGAATTACAGAACGTCATGTCGCCATGCCATCTTTACAGAATCTTTTTGCACACCCTATGTATGTATGAACATTATTTTGAACAACAATTCATAACTTTAGAGAAAGTGTCGATTGCTTTATTTATTTTACAATATACATCTAACACTAATGCTGCAGCCGCATCTGCGTTTATCGTGGCGAAGCTTCGCACAGTGATACGATACACGCAGATGTGACTAACCTATATTGGCTATCGTCGCGATAGTTCGGGCTGCGTAGGTGTACATGGTGGTTTTAGCGCGCTAACGCTAATGTGACCACCGCATTAGCGCGATAACTTTTTAGAGAGCTAAACACGCATTGCTTCGTCACGATAGACGCAAATGCGGCCGCAGCATAATAATATATAAAGTAATAAAACATTTTATTTCACCCTGATAACTGTAGTCTATAGCTTCATAGTTAATGACTTTCGGCCCGCATTATCAACAAAACACAAAGATAGTTATTGTGTCCCATTCTCTCCTCATTGAAGTGTCCAATTACCCACTACTGTAATGTTTATGACATATTTTATTACAGTAATGAACCACTACGTAAACAAAGACATTATTTTGTTTTTCTTGCTGAAATAAACAGACGCTCCTAAAGTCTTTTCTACAAAGTTAAGCTAAGGGTTCAACAAAGTTAGGCCTTTCATTTACGCCACTTATTGTGTTACGTTGTTACCTAAAACAATGAGCGCGTAGTGTATCCACAAATTACTACGAGGAAAACCGAAACAAAGGGTTCATCAGGCAAATAGAACATGCCGCTGATTATACGAAAACAAACAGGAACATCTTGATCAAAGTGTAACTGTATTTCTTCTGACTCATTTCTCTCTTGATCTCCGTCGACAACCGTATCAAGTTTCGTCAAAAATACGATAAATACGAAAACTCCTGCGGTAAACGCAGGTAAACGTAATAGAAGGGACACATTACTGATGCCACACAAGATCGAACAAATAAACCCCCTGAATGAAGACGACAGCTCCTGTGAGCTTCCGAACCGTACCAAAACAATAGCTGGCAAAAAGAAAACGAACGATCCTGTTAAAACCCTCGTGACGTCACCTGAACGAATTAAAACTACCGTCCTTGTCACGCGCGATGATCCCTACACCTCTCACTCTAGCACGGGAGGCAATTGACCTATTTTCGGGCGGGCGTGCAATAATTTCACGAAGGGCGGTCTACATAGCTTTAGTTATAGATTTGCCGGCTTGCACATTCTTAGGATCGCATCGACCGAGTTATACTTTCAATTTGGCCGTAGCTTTGTAATCGTTATGGCCAATAACAGCACGGATCGCTGTTTACGAAGATTGGATACAAACTCGCCAGTAACTGCTTTTATTGCGTACGCAGTCCGCTCGTACAAATATAATGTTTTGATACAACCATTCGTATATCACACTAACCGTAATCGCTGTTGTTTGTTTAATCTGAAATTAGTTGCCGCTTATATTTCTCTACGAGAGAACTTAGCCTGTTAATATCGTTTATACTTGAGATAAAGGCGTACCTACTCTCATTTATGTATGAAAGTGCGTTTATTTCATGTTTATTGTTGAACAAGAAGTCTATATAATTATAAGGTACTGTAAGTAATGGACTTTTGGCCAAAGTTGTAGGTAGTTGAGAGTTTGTTCAGCGCGGCCTTCTCGGTTCTCGAGGGAGTCAAAGTCAAACATAAGGAAACAAATATTATGAATGTTCCACGCTCAAATTGTGAAGTGAAAAGTAAGTTGTACTCTACCAAAGAAATAACGATTTCTTTCGTTAAGTAGTTATTTCTGTTCTCGAATTTAACAAGTTGTGTACCTACCTTTATTTTCTCTTAGGCTGTGTTAAATTCCCTTTCCACACAGTTTACAGATATTATCTTACAACAACTGAGCTAATATCCAAGTCCCAGACCTACACAAACAAAACAACGGAGCCTTGTCAAAATAAATTAGAATACCCATCCTCCGCGCAACACATGAACATGAGTAATGTTCCTTTTTGAGGTATTTTATGTTACACAAAAGACCTAAAGTTTTTACAGTCAACCTTGAACTTAAAAAAAACAAAAAATGTTACGACCTTTAAAACGTGGCCTCAATACCACGAACATTTTTTCTGGAACATATTTTATAATTTATTCCCCTTACAAACTTCGACGTAAAGTAGACTAGGCTACCCAAATATCCCTTATCAATAGAGGCTGGGTACAAAACCCGTCAAAGCCGCGGTTAGGCAGGCAATATAACGTTATATTTCAAATAAAATTCCTACCCAAGGCCGTGCCATTGAGCCATTATTATATTTACATAATATACGTAATAAAAGGTAACTGACATTACCAGTGAGAAGCCGGGGCGGCAGTTACGCACGAGCGACTCTAAGCCCAGCCTGAGGCCTGAGGGCTCAGCTACCAACTAAATTGCACACTGATATTGCAAAGTATAATTGAGATCTAGGTGCTGTTTTATATAAGAAAGTGTTCTGAGTCTAGAAATGTTTTAGTCTATTATAGGAGCTCTAAGTTAAGTGTGTGTGTTTAAAAAATAATTGATAGATTAGATTTTATGGTAACATGGTTGACTTCCTTAACAAGACCGTTGCCCAATAGTGGAACATATGAGATATAAATTATTTGTGATCCAAAAATAGGAAAGGTCGAAGAAACAGCGTCTACCTACTTCAGTATAAAAGTGGGTTGGACTGGTTGACTTGTTTGACCAGTTGAATGAATAAAGTTTTACAAAAACGCATAAACAAAAAAAACAAAGCTGTTGACACCAAAGATCACTTTCATAAGATTTTAACGAATAATAACAATAAAGAATTGGCACAGCGTCACCTGTTTCTCAATTCAATTTGAAAAGAGAAGCAATGGCGCCGGTGTAGCATCCGCTTCGAATACTACACCGACGGAACGATCAGACGGAAAGGCGTAATTTGAATCTACCTCATGAAAAAAGTATAAACACACATTTTTTCAGGATACCTACCAGGATTGTCTAACAATTTAAAAAATAAACCGAATTTGTATGTCTGCCAAATTTAACTGGTTAACCGAAGTTAACTGGAACTTATCACAAAATGGTGAAACAGACTACCTAATCAAGCACACATGCTTCGTAACATTGATTTTTACGACTGATGCTTACGACGTAAGTATCTGAAGTAGAAACATTTCAAGTTTTCCTTAATTTCCGTTTCACCGTGGGTTGAGCTTCAGGCGATGCGCAACAACTCGGTACCCCGTCGCTTGTTTTGTTAGCCCTAACTAATTTTCTGTATCCGCCATATTGACAGCAAAAAAAAATGGCGGCGTGCCTGCAACTAATAAATCTTTCCACACAATAATGGCAGATCTCTTTTTACTAAATCCAGTGTGCGTTCGTGTTGTGGTTTTGCTAATGCCCTGTTATCCTCGTTTATAAATCATTCACGTCGATGCCACGTTTTCAGCTTAACCGGGTTTACGGTAACGTATAATGGTGGGCACGCTAACAATCGTACTTTTACAAGAGCCCGTAAATATTGAACGTGAGCGGTTTTATGTTTAGAGGCAATAACAGCTTATGGGATTATTAGATTTAGAGGGAAATAGTTTGTTGTGGAAATTGCTTTGAGTAGTTAATTGGATGCGAAATGGATACTATAGTAAGTGCCGAGAGGACTACGCGCACTCTCATTATATTGCCTGTGGACACTTGCATATAGCCGCCGATCCTTTTCTGGAGTATTTTTAACCCCCGACGCAAAAAGAGGGGTGTTATAAGTTTGACTGCTACGTGTGTGTCTGTCTATGGCACCGTAGCTCTTAAATGGATAAACCGATTTGAATGTGATTTTTTATTTGAAAGCATGTTTTCTAGCGATGGTTTTTAGACATATTTTATCAAAATCGGTTCAGCCGTTTGAAGATTATTAACTCTTTTCTAGTTAATGAATGGATGTGAGCGTCTTCCACAGGTCCGGTCGATTTGAAATTTGGTATTCTGTTACTTCAATGATATAAAAGTACATAGTAACCTTGAACTAATACTGCAGCATCACCTGGAATTTGCGGGATACCCAACTCCCTTAACTTACTTAAACTTTTGGAACGGTCTCAATAAATAGGTTATTGATAGATGATGAACAGGGTCTGGTGATGGAGTAGGAAAGAGAAATGAGGAAATGTTTGAATCGGGGGTTTTTTAAATTTTAATACAATGTCACTTGTGTTGTGCCTTACATATCCTGTTGAATCAACAGAATATTCAAATGTATGAATTGTGTAAGGCAAGTTAATGCAAATGTTCCAATGATGCTCACAGAACTCTAATCTGTGTTGAAGAAAATATCACGATAGAAAAATTGTGCCTACACCAACTAATAAACCAATTAAAATTCAACTTTAACAACGTGTTACTAAGTCCAAAGTCCAATAACAAACTCCTGTTTAGGCCAGTATTATCATCAATCACACGCATACAGTTTGATATCGCTAGAGATCGCTAGCGGTACACACAAATTAGCCTTGTCCTCCACCGACTGTTACGACTTCCGTCATGATAGGTATCAGATACAGTTCATGCTTCCTTCCCAGATGTAGCTACATAAATTAAGTTGATGTAAACTTTGCGGTATTTAGAAATAGAAACGATAATAAACTGAACTCTGATGGTAAGTTGAGTAAACGTTGGTGTAGATCATTGTTACGTTAATGAATTCATCTAGATATTAGACTGCCTCTTTGGTCCTTTTTTTGGGTGGGAAATTATCAAATAACTTCTCCCGCTCTAGGCGGAGCAGGAAGGCGTGTCAGACTCTTACTGACTAAAACCCACCCGTGTTCCTTCAGTTGCCTGTGTGTTGCCAGGGGCCACGGTATCCCTTTCGGACTTTCCCGCAACCACGGTAGGCGTCAGTCCTAGTAGACCCCATCATTGTGCTGACATATCTTTGAGGCGCGCGTGGAACACAATGTGTCGTCGATCCGGGCCTGTCTTTATCGGACGGCGAGCTACCCATTGCTCACCGTCCGTAAGCCTGGGATTCCCGACGCCCAGGGCGTCTCCTGCGGCTGCTAGGGAAAAATCTAGCACCTAAGGCAAGCACAATTGCTAACCTGTCCTGGGGCAGATTCCCAGCACCCTTATTACGTAACACACTATCAATCACAAGTCTAGAGTTTTCAAGAAAATTCATAATCCATTGCTTTATAGGTTTAAAAGAATCGTCTTGTCAACAACGTACATAACGCAATAAACATAGCGGTACTGTCGACAGGAAAGACAATCAATTGGCATTTTATGTGTGTTACGCCATTACCCCGCAGCGCAGGTCGGGCGAAATTCCGGTAGGAATTTCTCAACACGTTTAGTTTTCCTAGCTCTGAGGTATATATAGATAACAATATAGTATACAGGGTGGCAGGGACATCGACGTGAAAACTGTTCATGATTCTGAATCCCCCTGCGTCGAAAATTATCGTTGGTTGTTTAAAAAAAACAGCTATTTCATAGAAAAGTTCAAAATCATCTCTTGAATCCATGGTAACAGTTTTCGCGTCGATGTCCCTGCCACTCTGTATAGATAACAAGCGTGATGTTGAAAATAAAATGACTGGCATGTTAAAAAAAAATAGGTAAATTCATAATTATTTCCACAGCCAATCTAGTTGTGTTAGGTATAGAATAATTTTTTTTAAATAAAAATGGCTAGGGTTAAGGTTAGGCTAGGCCCAGTGAAATTAAATAGGGATATCTGTCTTCAAAAAGTGTAATCTGCCTCCACAGCTCTTTTAGAGATTATTCACTCAGGGGATAAAGCAGTGACTTAGGTCATGGGCGCGCTATATTGAATCTCAAGTGATTCCTGATTCAAATTACATTATTTACCAGTGGGCTATAATGAAATTCAGTACAATATTATTGCCCGGCTAGAGCCTAGGCTTTAATGACTTGCTTTAGGTTAGGTTTGCATGACATATAGATATAACCCGATATTTTTAACTGTGCGCCTGTCAACGTCAAAATATTACAGTGTATGTGGTATAAATAATAAAAATAACAAATTAATGAATAATAAGACAGAACTGTGGAGACGACACGAGTTGTGTAGACCGTATTAAGAGGCGTCGGGGCACTGAGGAGGTAACCGAGCGGGAGAATTCAATATTTAACAACCTACGATTTTGACAGCTCCAAACGCATAGTTAAAAAAAAAACAAGTTATATCTATTGACATTTTCAAGCAGGTGATGTGAAAAAATATTTCGTCCTTCTTTCAATCCATTTCATTTGTAAGGCGAAGACAGTAATTTTCTGATTCACAATCAAGTAATACGATAATAGTAATTAGCATTTAACAAAATTACAACCTATGTTGATGACAGAGACGTTTACGTCGTTAGCGTAATGTTGTTACGTTGTGATTGAATTAACTTTGCTGCCTATAATTAGTTGATGACTGATGAAAAAGAACAATCTTGAATTTTATGTTACATAAAGGCTCGTGTAGACGGCACAGCAACTACGCCGACACCGCTTCGCGTAACCATGTAGACTGAGCGCCAAAGCGCCGCCACCGCGCCGTTTCCGCAGCGTCGCCGTGCCGTATCCGCTTGATTTTGCCATAATTATCACTCTAGAATCCGCGGCGGCAGCGCGGCAGCGGGCAGCGCGGCAATGGGCTGGTAACGTTGCATATACACAGCTTAGAGCAGCTGAGCAAACTTAGACATGACTTTTAATAACCCAAAGTCTTAAAGTAGAGATAGTGCAATTTTTAAATTGATAAATTTTGTTAATTGATAAAAAATGTCTCAGTAATTAATTTACATAACATAACATCACGCTTTGTTTCCTCGAAGGGTTGGGCAGAGGTTCACCTGTACGTAACCCACATTTTGCCAGTTATGTTAAAGTCCCATGTAATAGGGTCCAATGCGTAGTAATTAATTTACCAGGCTTAAATTAGTTCACGCATGCAGTCATGTGCAATGAATGTAAACAAACAACAGATTATTTTTTCCCACTTGGATGAGGTCCAGATCACAACAAAATAAAACATTTAAGAAGAGACCTGCCTCATTGGCAAAAAACACAACCGAAACACTGGCAAAAACATTCCTCATGTAACGTAATCAAATCAGTCAAAAAGATAAGGCCACTCAAATTAACTTATAAAGGTATGTGATAAATAGGGGGGACCTTTAAAAACACGCCATCTATCTGAGAGAAGCGAAATTTCCTTGTTGACTCGTCCCCTGTAATGCAATTATTGAGTGATCAAACAATTTGCGGCTAGACTACGCCGTCGGAACCCGAAGAACTCACTTGCGTAACGTGGGTACATTTATTATGGGAGAAGCGTCTCCGAGCGACAACATAAATCATTAGCATTCCCTTGCCCCCCACCGACGTCGCATGCCCTCCCCCCTCTGTACTGATTCATCAGGTCATCGTTGGGATAGATTTAGATGCTGCTACTACAATGATATTAATGTCTGAGTATTTATTGCTTCCACGCTGTTCCGAGATTAAAAACGACGGATGTTAGATGCTTATCATTTTTGTTTTGTCATAAAAGTCATCTAAGGGAAATATCTTTTGTTTTACTCGTAGATTTATCAGACATACTCGTACATAATATAGTGAAATACTGGCACTTAATAGTGTGATTTTACCATTTTTTTTGTAAAGTGTTTTCAGATGTTTCAGTAACTTAAAGTGTCTTGCTTTTTCCTCAAGGGATCAGTTGAAACATGTTGTGACAGAAAATCACGGGTAGAAAGCCATGTTTAGGCGTAGGTTACACTAGGCTCAAGCTCATGCTTTTTAAAAATAGGTTTTAATATGATATGTTGACAAACATAATCATTGTACCTTCAAAAATAATTCTAATCCCCAACAAATACAAAAAAAAAATGCCAAAAAATTAAATTGCCTACTAAACTAATCTAGACCAGCACAATTATTTTCGTAAACCTACATCCAAGACCCCGCAACCTTCGAGTCAAATGATGAGGGTAACATGCCCAATACCCAAAGATCGATGCAAGATTTAGTAACGACCCTTATGGTCGATCAAAACGTCTGTATATTCGATCAGGGTCGTCACCTGTCATTTTATTATGGGAAATTTGAATAAGCGATTACCCAACGATAAAAGATACGATACTTGCTCCAGTTTCGTAATGGCGTTTACAGAGGGCTGGGTGAGGTAAAAAATAAATATTTTGGGGAAATAGGGTTCAGGAATGTTGTGAGAATATAGTTTGTAGGTTATAAGCCTTTGGTTTTTATTGTACTTATTGTAGGTACTGACAAAGAATAAATAGAAAAGTTTTATTTTCTTTATAATTATATTTAATAATATAAATCAACATACAAAAATAACAAACATAACATCACGCCTTGTTTCCCCGAAGGGTTATGCCAGAGGTGTCCCAGTAGCAGGTACACCCACATTTTGCCAGTTATGTTTAAGTCCCATGTAATAGGGGGCGAGCCTATTGCCATCATTCGGGCACAAATCCAGACTCCGAGCTACTACTGAGAAATTTCAGATACAAAAACCCAAAAACACTTTGCCCGACCTGGGAATCGAACCCAGAACCTCATGCTCAGCAGTAGCGCTTGCGACCACTAGACCAACGAGGCAGTCATATATACGAGTATCTACATCTATACTGCCTATAAAGAGGAAAGATTTTTATTTTTGTATGTAACGAAAACTTAAAAACTACTGGACCGATTTGATAAATCCTTTCAGCAATGGATAGGTACAATAACAGCGAGTAATATAGGCTCTATTTTATCCCCATACTCCCACGGGCACGGGAACTACGCGGGTGAAACCGCGTGACGTCCGCTAGTTATACATAAATAAGTTACTTTTAAATGACAACAACAGGAACCTAATTCTATAATTGGGGTTTCTCTGTGATTTACGCATGTTTGTTGTGTTATACCAAAAGCGAACAAGTATTGCAGTTATAAAGAACTATTGGTAAGTAGCTTTTAAGTTAAGCGACGGCCGCCAGGTTTCCGCCACAAAGGACCAAATGACACATAATTTTCCCGTAATACAATACTTTCACTTATTATTTCCATTGTAAAATAATATTGGAAAGTAACTCAAAATTAATTATCAGCCAAAAGATGGACAAGCATTAAAAACTCAAAGATATCAAGTTCCAAACTAAACAAGTCGAAATCAACTTCGTTACAAACTCGGATCGATCAAATTTCGCTCTCCCAAGTAATTAAATTACTGATCATTACAACTAACAGTTAATTAATGGATTTCAGAGTTACTTTTACACTTCAACAGAGTTTCGGAGTTCGTAAAAAGTAAATAAACGTCTCTTCTAATCTTGAGACTTTGTTGAAACGTTCTCGGTACAAATATTTACCGTTATGTGCTAGCCCAGTTTGTAACTTTATTTTATTACGCCCAAGTTTTTCGTAAGTCTATATTTTTATTACGTTATTTTTTATCGTTAGATTAACATATTTTTTTTTTGGTTTGTATTTATTTTCTACTAGCGATTTTTTTTAGAATTTGTTTAATTTTACCCTGCTGATGTTTCTTTCCACAGGTATATTAAATTATTGATACGTACGACAAAGTTTCAGATTACCACGAAGTGCTTGCATAGCTTTTGGCTTGACAGTAAGCCCAGAATCATTTAATTCTATCCAAATCAGCTACCTCCAACAATTACTCAGACCAAAAAAATATGTGCCAACTCATTCTTAAGACTTAGGCAAAGTCTATACAAATCTTTATAAAGTGCGGTGTTTCAAAGTGCAGAGGGCACCAGGACCAGCGGGCATAAATCATTGCTGTCGAACGCCTTCTATCGGGCTGACACCTAAATCGCAGGAGGCATTACTCATTGGGGACACGCTACGAATAAATCCCAGTATTTTTCCTTTTTTCCTTAACGACATTCCACTTTGCGCCTTAGAGACGGTTCCGCGTAAGCGTTGATTTTTATGTGTTGTCAAATGTAAGCAAGACGTCGAGAGCTCGTCCTTGTGAGATAATGCCCAAGTTTATTGTACGCTAAGTGTGTATTTGTCCTTCGTAAATCATTTTGTGGAGTAGTCGGTTTATTTTTTGGAAGTTCCTTGTGTCCCTTGGTAATTTACGTCATGGACAAAATAAATCTGGCCAAACTTGTATTTTATTCGTGTTGCTATTCAAAAAAATATTCAATAACAAATAAAGAATCCATAAAAGTATTTCAATACAAACTTTATGTACTTCTCATTAGCTTGCAAAGCAATTGAAAACTCAAAGCTATGCATACAGATCTCGATATAAACAAAATGCGATAAGGTGGCAGACAAACTTTTTTCATTTCAGGCATCGAGAGCCAGCGAATCCGACTCACATTTAAAATATGGTATCCTTAGAAAGGAGGCGCAAAGCCTAGAGCGATGGCCGTTTTACCGACGAAACAAGTGCTTGCTCATTTTAATATTTTCAACTTTCCTTGAGCCCTGGCGTCATTAAGCGAAAAAAGCGCTGCGGGCGAAAGTGGGCCAGCCGGGTCCTTTAAAACCTCTTCAGTCCATTGTTGTATTTTTTTCCCTTTCAGTCCGCGTGTTTTAGGAATTTAGTTACGGTGAAAATAATGTTTTCTTTTTAATTTTACCCGGTCTCGATAGGGTCTTTGTTTAGTTAGGAATAATTGGCGCCGTGTTTATGATTCGGGTTTTTATGGTCAATCATGTTGTTTAAATAGAAACTGCATGAACTCATTTTTATTGTCCATTTAAAATGGAGTCATATAGGTATAATAATTCTCTTCTCTACCGTCTTATAACTCCGTAAAAACCGTATAATGTCAGGTCGCTTCGTATTCTGAATGCACAAATCTCGTCACGTTTACCACAAACTGTCTGATGACGTCACTTATGCCTACAACTAAATAACTACCGCCAACGCCGCCGCCCCTTCATACATAATTACTTCTAATGACGCCCAACTCCGTAAAACATTCCTCTTCAAACATTTAAAAACAACGCGTCATCTTAAAAAAAAACATCAGAAAATACAACCGTGGAAACTTAATTTAGATGAGCAGTAGTAAAGCTGCGTAGTCACTAGATGACAAAATGTTGGCTAGCGATGACTACCGCCAACACGTATTCACTAAATGACAAAATGTTGGCTAGCGATGACCACCGCCAACATAGTGCCGCGCAGACATCACAAAATGTAGTAAAACAGGTGTTAAGATAGTTCTGCAACTCTGATACGTGAAATAATACGCATCAATGTCACAAAAATGTTGGCCAACATTAAAGATTTTTATCTTCTAGACTTCCGTGGTAATTGCGTTACACACTAACAACTGCAATGCCTTTAATTTTGACAATTCAACAACATTTATTGTGAGCAAACGAGGTTTTCAATCATACGAAGCAATGGATTAAGAATTTCTTTTTTTAAGAAAGTGTGTTACGCAACTTGAATGCTGGGTAAAATATGATCAACAGAGCAAGCTTATCACCCCGGACAAAGTGTTGATTTCACCCATTTTTTTACCAATGAGTACACAACTTTACACCGTCACTAAAACAAAATGGAAACTATGACGCGCATGAATACGTTCGTTTTGTTTTACGTAGAGATAACAAGAAAAGTGATTCACCTGTGCGTACGTACTATGTATTTATAATTTCAGTGAGTACATTCAGTACCTTCAGCACATTTTTGTTCCTGTGACGTTGAAATTAATGGCGTGACGAGAGAGAAGTAAACAACGAAACTGTGGAAGGTAACCGAATGGTAGTAGATATTTCGCAAATAACTAGTTCAATATATCATATCACGAATACCTTTTCGGGTTAGTTATATACGCTAATATTTGACTGTTGGTCCACAGTAAAGGTACACATTCCTACGTACAAGAATGTTTTCGGAAAAACTTTGCTTAGCTAAAAGAATTAATGAGTAAAAGTCACACAAGTTACGTGTGACTCCGGAGCCCCTTAACGTCGGAATGTCAAAACACCGCTTAATATATTATCATCCGTCCATTTCTGCTTGCTACTTACTTTCAAGATTTGCTTACTTCATAACGCTTACATGTGTGTGTGCGCACACAATTACATGCGTCATCCCTTCAACTACGACGGTCCGTTGCGTTCATAAATCAGGGTTGTCAAACAGCTTGGAACTTGCCAGATATATTGCTGTTGAGAGCTGTTACTCATTCCACTAAGCTAAAAAGTTACTGACAGTTGGTATGGTCAGATGAATAGAATATTTTTAGATAATCTAGTCAGAAGAAATTGAGATAACATGATCTGTTTATGCTGATTGTCTTTACATCATTTCTACTCTGAGTATAATTTTTAAATTAAAACTCCATTCGAGTAAAAAGCTTTCTGAAATTGAGCGTACTAGCGCCAATTTCAACTAGCGCTTATCAGCATTAGCAAAATTAGGTTTTCCAGCAAGCGTCCTCTGAATTTCATACTCAACATTTCATATTACATTCAAAAGTTCACATCACATATGAGAAAACGTCCTCTCTATAATGCTAGTCTATATTTTTGTTAGAAATATTTGTAAAGGTCATTACGAACACAAATATAATGCAAGTATATGAGTCGTCAAAAATTTGTGGCCGACATATTTTTGTCTTTCCCGCCCACAGTTAATTTTTACCAAGACATTTTATTTTTAAAACGCGTACCACTGATTCACGTTTCCTAATGCCTCTGAATATGACATTAATTAGCGAGTTCTTTTTTAAATGTTAACGCAAAAATCAAATGAAATCTTTGATAATAAACGCTTTTCAGAAACCTTGTGATGAAGAAATTTGTTTTTGCTGAAATTGCCTACAGGACTGGGGTTTTTTGACATTCGTTCAGGGGTGTATTTCTGTGTTACTGAAGAATCGTTTACCGTACTCGAATCTCGATAAAATAGGTTAAGCTATTAATAAATAAAACGGAATTATAATGAGTTGGCCGCTCTATATCCTCCTTCCCAAAACACTATAGAACGAACTATCCTAATTTCAAATACCTACTTGTATCTGGTGCTCTGCAATAAAACGAACTTCTCTAACATTTCTGCAACCAAATAAAAATGGCTGTTTTATAGCGAATTTTTGCCGTGAACCATAAAATGGATTTACGAGGCTAGAATGTAGTTAGTTAGTTATTACACACGACTCGTTCAATGTGAGAAATCAGTCTGTTTTCAAATTTCTGCATTGCGTCAAATTATAATGTCATTTTTAGACGACGAAATAAATATTTTCAAAGAACAAGAAACATGAAATATTTCTATCTTAATTTTAAACACTCACACTACGTTTTTTTTAAACAGCATTTTCTGTTGTGTTTTTTTACTTAAAATATTGTACGCACGGCTATACATCAGGCTATACATTTCGAGTTTATGTTGATCTGGCATTGTCTAGGATTTCTGTACAATGCAAGGTCAGCTTATACTGAAAATGTATAGCTTGATGTGTAGCCGTGTGTACTAATTGGCTAAGTAGCCCCCAGCTAGACTTCCATCTTTGACTGCAAGAAATGATTATCTCATTCCATTCTATCTCTTGATATGAAACAGAATAATAACTTTTATAAAGTGCTACGAAAATATTTCAACACTTAGTACTTGTCGCGTAGCAATTACTGATTTACGTAGCGCTACACCTGCTACGCCGTAGCTTATCGATGGTGATTGATAAACTGCCGTAGGCACACCTTGTGAATAGTATAAGATATGAATGAATTATTATTTCGTTTATTTATTTTCTTTCATGTTTAATTACATTTTTTAAATATTTCTTAAACTATAAAATATAAAAAAACATGTTAAAAAAAAATTGAGATCCGGCGGTGTCGGGAGCAGGGTCCAAGCTACCGGTAATTAGAGCTGCAGAAACAGAAACGTCCTCACAATGCGAGCCATATCGGGGAGTACTCCTTTCTGAATCAGGCTCAGAGCCTCGAGAGATGTTAGTCGAGGCTTTTGGCCATCAGGCCATAGGTAATACGGGTTGGTATCCGCAACTCCACATCAAAGCATGTATTTTTCAATCTGCAGCAACGCCTTGGTGTCACTGACAATCTCACTTAGGGTGCCTGGCCATCAGGCCATTGGGCGTTACGACAATTGACACAATGATAGCCGAGCTCACATTCCACTTGTCAACAACCTCGTGTTCTAAGTCGAGATATTTTATTAGTTTCTCTTTTTCAAATTTCACGAGGTTCTCTACATTTGAAATGGTAACATCGACTATCATTGCGCGGTGCACTAATCGATCTATCACCACTATATCAGGCTTATTGGCGACAATAGTCCGGTCAGTAATTATAGATCGACTATCATTACGCGGCGCGTTAATCGATCTATCACCACTATATCAGGCTTATTGGCGACAATAGTCCGGTCAGTAATGATAGATCGATCACAGTACATCGTGACAAAGTCATTGTCAAGAACTGGGTCGGGCACATACTTTTTATACGGTACCTACCTCAGAGTCCGCAAGTTTATATTTCAAAGCAAGTTGCTGGTGAATCATTTACCGGTTAAATAGTCATGGCCTCAGAGGTCAGCTATGAGAAATCAAACAGAAAAAAAAGAACTAGTGAATAATCCTGGTCCCTCCACTTGGTTATGCCTGTGTAAGTACTCGCCGTTAGCCAGACGAGAAAAATCAGAGATAATATGTCTGATGGACTCAGTCGGACGGTGGCATGCCTGACACACATCAATGAATGAATTATTTTATAATTTTTACTACAAAATAAAAAGTACCTTTGAGTTCAAATAAAATTAATTGTATTATCTGTCAAGTTTTATTACAATATTACTTTGACGTGTTAAAATATTTACAAACGTGTTAAATATTTTATTTGATTTACAGTCCAAAATAAATATTATTAAAATATAGTTTTTCATTCATACAGGCTTGCCACTATTCAATTTATGTAGTTTGCACATTATTTTTTCATTAATTGCAATGAATGAAAATTGAATTATCGTGTCTACAGTGCCTAAACGCGATAGAAATGGTAAATCGGGAAATAATCATAATTATAAACAATGAAACGACCGACGTGTGGCGTGTAACAACGTCGTAATATTAAAAGAAAAAAATTATAGAATACTATGTCTGCCTGTTTACGGTGGCTGATCTCGAAAAATGTTGGACAGTTCAAGAGCGATTGTCGCCAACTGATAGCACTTACAAAGAAAATCTTGTCCACAATATTACATTATTATTATAACTTTTGATTTCGTGCCAATAGGTGTAAAGTTTTTATTGTTTGTAGAAAATATATTTCGTTAGCGAACGTAGACCTAAAGTTTATCTTTTTTGTGAAATCTAATGGTGTAGAAATACAGGTTGTTATTTATCGGTCATAGTAAGTAGTATTTTGTCAACTCTAATGTGGATCAGTGAATTGATCCATTAACATAAAAATGTTAGTATTTAACGAGCCGACGTCGAGTGCTTCCACTAGTTTATGGAGATAAAACATTTTAACGAGGTTTTTATATGTTTTCGATTGTGGGTGTCTCAACGAAATTGTTTGTTTCAAGCTACTGAAGGTACAGTCAAACACAAATTTTTCTTTTTTCTAAGACTTGCTTTTAGCATTGGAAATGCTTTTTCAATCGCTTCAGTAGGGTACCCGTTTTCAAGGAAAGTGTGACCGGGGGCTACCATAGTCAATTAATAAGATAGGAAATGAAAATGATATCAAAAGATGGGTTATTGAAAGGACTACAATACTGAACAAATATACCTTTTTATTTAAAAAAAAAACGCAAATTTTTACAGTTTCTTTTGGAACTTTCTCAAAGAATCTTAAACTTCTCAAAAACGTAAAGAGATATCAAAAAAATAAACATCCTGGATAATTTAAAGGGTTTTAAAATGATACTATGTTGGTTTTGATAGGTAGATGTTTACCCCTTTCGGAGACACCTTTTTGGTGATTCTACATACCCATTTAGTTTAGAATCTGATCATTTGTCATGTATGTCTATCTTGGCCACATTCAAATCTATTCGCGAATGAAAATGTGGCTTTTCAGTCAGACTTTGTAATTTAATGTATACAATTTGAGGGATCTAATATACTAAGCTAAATTAATGCTGGGTTTTATAATAGTGTTTACAAATGAGAGTCTTATTTTCAGTGCCATTTATAAAATTAATTATGTTTTTGTTCAAGAAAATAAACGGTGGTTCTGTTGGCGACACTTCAACTTTATTTGATGGATTACTATTTTGATGGACTTCATGATTGGGTGCTTACTGTGTTTGTACCTACTATTGAAACGAAGCAAAATCTATTTAACCTATGCTGAAAGAAACCTATGTTAGAAGTTATGACTCCTGACCTTACGCGGCGATTTTTTGCTGTGATGCGTGAAATGAAAATCAAATTGACAAAAATATTTAAAATGATCTACTTTCACATTAGTATTGAGTAAGTATATAATTTTATACGAAATACAGAATTATTTCTGAGCAGTGGTGGCCCAGTGGTAACAGCCGCGACTTACGAATTGTAAGTCATAGGGACAGGCGCTTTGTGTAATTTTTTTCTTCTTCACTCCTCTCAAAACGGTGAAGGAAAAGAAACCAGCATGTCCTAGAACCAAAAATTCGAAGACATGTGACAACTACCAACCAGCACTGGGCCCGTGTAGTGGATTACGGCCCACTCTCTCTCTCACAGAGAGGAGGCCTGTGTCCCAGCAGTGGGAACATTAAAGGCTGATTATGCCACAATTATTTTAATTAAATGTGGTGATGTAATCGGTTGTACACTAGTTTTCAAATTAAAATATCATTTTTACACTTCGGATTGTGCCCGGTTGATGGCAATAGGCTTGCCCCCTATTAGAATAACTGGCAGAATGTGGGTGTATTATAAGTACCTACACCTCTGCCTAACTCTTCGGAAATTAAAGGCGTGATGTCAAAATCAAATCATTTATTTCAAATAGGCCCTTATAATGCCCTAATAAAAAAATATAATTGATTCTAGGTAGTCGCCCCTTCCAAAAGGTAGTTAAAGGTAGTTTGTAAGGTAGTACACCAACTGTATCCAAATAACTGTGATGTTGTATTATGTTACATCGTATTATTTTTTTTCGGGTGTCCACTGTAAATCAGCGCTGCCTGTGCTTTTTTTTTTTTTTTTTTTTTTGGGTGGGAAATTATCAAATAACTTCTCCCGCTCTGGGTGGAGCGGGAGGGCGTGTCAGACTCTTACTGACTAAAACCCACCCGTGTTCCTTCGGTTGCCCTGTTGCCGGGGGCCACGATTTCCCTATCGGTTTTCTTCGAACCCCCGGCAGGCATTGGCCCTAACGGACCCCGTCAATTCTGCTGACATCTCTTTGAGGCGCGCGTGGAACACAACGCGCCGTCGACCCGGGCTTGGTCCTTATCGGACGGCGAGCTACCCATTGCTCACCGTCCGCAAGCCCGCGCCTACGGTGGCCGGAAATCGGCTCGCGATTCCCGCCCCGGGCGTCTCCTCCTGCGGCGGTTAGGGGCGTGAGGGCGCGAAATTTGCCTCTCCCTCACGCGTTCCGCCTCCTCCTTCGCGAGCATTACCGCTTCGCAAAAGGAGGTGACGGCCTGCCATTTCCTCTCGCTCCGTACCATGGCCTGAACCAGGGCCGGACGCGAGAGATCACCGCCGCCGATCGCCTCCACGAGGACACGGCGTTGCTCCGCCCAAGCCGGGCAGACCTCCACCGTATGCTCCACCGTGTCCTCAGGCCGATCCACACAATGGTGACACCCGGGTGTTTCCTCCCGCCTTATCCTGAACAGGTACCTCCCGAAGCACCCGTGTCCGGTGAGGACCTGCGTCAGGCGGAAGGTGAGGACGCCGTGACGCCTCTCAAGCCACTCCTCAAAGAGGGGTCTTATCGCCGCAATTGTGGCGTGCCCAGCACGGGGTTGCGACAATCGCACTCTCCACCCTCATAGCACAGCATCATGCTGAGTGGAAGCCTTCTTGTCACAGTCATGTCGTGCAGCTGCCGCCTAATTTCTGTTGTATGCTCGTGATTTATTATGTACTTTTTGTTGATTTCGTTTCTTTTTTTTTTATTGTCTTTTTAGTATGCACGTGTTTCTGTGATAAATAAACCTATTTTTCTTTCTTTCCTTCTATAAGTACCTGGTTGACCGAGCTCTGCTCGGGTGAAAATAGAAATAAACATATTGTCCAGGTATACCAACGTTGTATCACATTCCCGAGGCTGTGAAAATAGAGAAAACTAATTTTCCCAGATATGAGACCTAGCTAGAGCGATTTTTCGCCCCCTATATTGCAACTTTCATCGAAATCGTTAGAGCCGATTTTGAGAAATGAGTACAAATATATATACAAACAAAAACAAATATACAAATATTGCTCGTTTAATAGTATAGGATTACACGTATCTAGCTAAGAATATAGTCAACAATCATCCATTACGAATCGTAAAAACTCGCGTGACTGCGTTACAAAACCGTATACCTACATTAAACAAAGTTTACTGACAAAATTGGCACATGTAAACACAAAATACATGATTATTGCACAAAATTCAATTTTTTCTTAGTCATAAATGACGGGTGTAAAGAAAAAATGTGACAGTAGCAAGGAACGGTGACGAATTGACTGAAAGCCGTGTCTATTTCTATTTTGCATGTTTTCAACCACAGTAGCCTTGACTCAGGCGCACAACGAACATTTAATAGAAAAATGGGCGTTTGTTCTTGGCTTAGTGAATGTGATTTCGATGTGACAGAAAATTGCGGAATGTTTTCAGGAAAAATATTGTCCTTGTTTATATGATAGCTGTTATAATTCTGTATCTTTTTTTATCATCTATTCATAATCAATGACCTATGTTCATGGCCAATGTCTCACGCTTATCCTACTTTGTACTAATATTATAAATGCGAAAGTTTGTGAGGATTGATGTATGTTTGTTACCTACTCTTTCACGAAAAACGGAACTACTGAACGGATTTGGATGAAATTTGGCACACATATAGTTTATAACCTGGATTAACACATATGATATTTTTTATCCCGATATTTTTTTGAGATCGAGACTAAAGGTGGTTTTATACCGGCGAGGCGAGGCGTGGATGGGATGGGCGAGAATTGAAATTTGTACCGCAAAATTTCTATCCACGCCCTGCCCATCTTTGGTCTAGATGCGCGAGGATGTGTGAGGCGAGAATTTAAATTTTTGGTAAACAATATTGAACTTTATTGCTGTATGAATAGAGTATTTATTTACTTTGTAAAATGGATACACACATCTTGCACCGGCTATCGAGGACCAGCACGGTCCTCTCCGTCAAGCGCTGACTCGCGATGTCTCGCGATGTCTCGCGCTGTCTCGCGCTGGCACGCGCTGGCATACCGCCCGGCTCTCTCCGACCATCGCGAGACATCTTTGCGTACTATATTCTCGGCTGGACGGGCGGCGCGTGATAGCGCGAGCCGGCGCATGACATCGCGAGCCGGCGCGAGGCAGCGCTGACCATCGCGAGACGGCGCGGTATAGCGCTGGACATTTTTCGGTGTAAAAGGGTAAGCGTGATTTCAATTCTCGCCCATCCCATCCACGCCTCGCCTCGCCGGTATAAAACCGCGGGAAACCGCGGGGTGCAGCTAGTTGGTTATAAAATGAAAAAAATTATCTTAGATACCGACTTTTTAACAAGACTAAGAAAATTAATCACTAACTTGACTTCCTAAAAATTATGGTTTATTTTGACATCATCTAACTGACTCTTCAACTAATAAGGTATAATATGGTAATACCAACCTATCCCTAATAAAATCTTCGTCTATAAAAATCAAAGGGTTTTTCATCAAACAGGCAAAATAACGTTGGAACGACTTCGTCTGTTTGCTAACTAATTCCATCGCTTTTACCATTACTCTGCTTACCAGAGTTTAGTATCTAATATTACTAAGTTTTAAAATATTCCTATTAAATCTAGGAATATTTCAATAGATACTTAGTATAATTGCCTCGGAAATGTCATGATTATTTTAATCAGCATTTTCCTTGTAACTCATTTTTTTTCGACACGATTCCATGTTAATGTCAAAGTGAGAGACGGCATTGCAACGCCTTTTCCTTTTAAATAAATTATAGGGACTGACGTAGTTATTCAGACTTATTATTTATGCGAATCTACTATATTTACTTTTAAACTAATGACAATTTTACTCATTGCTTAGGATATTAGTTTAGCTGCAGTAATGAAGGTTCAGAAAAGACTATATAAAAAAACAGTGGCACTCCGGGAGTGCCGACAGAAGTGAAAACTTGAAAAAAAATCGGCACCGCGGCAGTGAACGCGTTGATATCTTTTTAAAAGTCAAAAGCTGGTGTCGTTACAGTGTCGCAAAACCAATGGTTTAGGCCCAATTTAAAAAAATGCCCAACGCGCCTTAAGAAGTTATCACTTCAAAAATGTCTTAAAATCAATCTCTAACACTAAGAATCTTATCAACAGAACATGAATTAATGTCATACCAAACAAACTACAGCGCGAGTTGAGCCATATAAAAAAAATAATGTAAACTACGTCGATTGTCGTTACTCTACTCTAAGTTTATGGGGGTTAAAACCGTTTACCATAACGCTTTACTCCACGACTGTACCAAAGAAATGTCCCACTGTCGGAGACAATAGAAGGTCACTGGTGTATCATAGCAATAGAAATCGCCTTGGCAGTAGTAGTACATTACTCGGCCGCGATTTGGCTCGCACACAACTGTTAAAACAGGGAACGACCGGCACCGAGCAATAACAACCACTCGACGCGAGCGTACTTCCAATCATTATTCGTGTTTTGGGCATTTATTTTTTGTACAGACACGTACAGCCGTGAACTTTAAGGGCAGTCGGTGAGAATACACTTAACTCTTGTAATTTTAATGTATTCTGCAAGGTCGTGCGAGGTGTTAATGCTTTGTGATTAGTTGAGCGTAAATAATGGGTGTAGGTAGACATTATTGGGGTTTATTTTCGATTCTAGAAAGGCAGACGATACGAGTGATCTGGTGTAGATATCAGAATGTTATTTCTTATGATAATACCTAGATACCGAAATATCAACAGCTTCGGCATCTACTATGTAGGTACAAGCTTTGTATTGTGCGAGTTAAATCGCTTATAGATTGGCCTGATTTATATTTGTTGATAGAAAACTATTTTAAGATGCGGCCTGTAAATATCCAGTAATCCAAACGATCGTAGTTAGAATATCACAAAGGCCAGGCAAAGGTCAAGGTGGTTCTCTATAAATTATAATACCTTGAGACATACCATCATCCTCCAGCCCTGAGGCGGTTCAGCAGGTCTTGTTCTCCCAAACATGTCTACCAGCCGTCATCTCAGTGATAATTAGGTTTTAAGATATTTTGTCTCAAAAAAAGACACAAAGTCATGAGAACAATGCTTATAAAATCCTAACTAATATTATAAATGTGAAAGTCAGCACATGCGTAGACCATGACCCGGGTTAGGACATAGAATACTTTTTATGCTGATATTCCCACGGGATCGAGTATTATTCGGGTGAAACCGCGGGACGCAGCTAGTAAATTATAAATATATATAATAAAATTCGTCACAATCGTTACTGAAGCAATTATGATACACCTATCCAATGCATTAAGTTTTTAACAAGGGTGTTATTTGCGATTAAATATTCAGCTAAATGAATTTTGAATCAGTGAACTTTTTTATAAATGAGTACTTATATTTTGTTGTAGGATAATTTTGCTCTTTCAAAACTTAATTTTGTTTTGAAGTGAAAACTTCTTTAGGCGCGTTGGGGATTTTTGAGATGGGAAAAAACCATTGAACTCGCGACACCGTTACCGACACCTCATTTTTGTAAACGCAATTGTGCTCTTTATTTATATTACGTTACGAATCAATGTTCTGTGCAAGTATTAATACTTTAAAGGCTTTGGAAGTTTTTTTTTTTGTAATCGTGGTTGTGCTCTTTATTTAGATAAGGTTACGGACCAATGTTCTATACCAGTATTTTTCTTCCACCAAGGCGATCTTGTTCAAGTTTTCACTTCTGTCGGCACTCCCGGAGTGCTTGTGTTTTTTTTTTGCATATCTTACTTTTATCTTTGGTAAAATTAGAAAACTAGCTCGTCGAGTGCTACGTTGGGTTACTTTTTTTACTTTAGTAAACAATAAATTGGGTTGTATAATTTTGTTGAGTGTCTACGGTGATATATTGAAAAAAAAACTTTATTATGCACTTTTAGTATGACAGTTGTGCGACAGTGACAAGAATAATGCTTAGCCAAAACCCATGCTAAGTAAGTAACGTTTTCTAATTTTGGTCAGTTAATTCGCTAGTTCCACTTTTGGCTACTGATTCAGATAAGTTTGTGGCGGCCGACTACGGAAGATGGAAGCGCCGCTCCCCGCGTGCGGGGGAAATAAGCCACGCCCATCAAACTACTATTTATTTTCAAGGTAGGGGCCTTAACGAATGAAATACATGTATTGTCCATCCATCAGTTATTTCCATCCGAGCCATATTTATTATCTATCATGATCCTATCTATTCCTTATTCATATTGATCTATGCCTTGGTCAGCTGCTTTTTTAAGTCACTCGTACACACCCAGAACCACAATATCCCTTACAAAAACACGCCTATTTCATGTCACACTTCACCAACATGTGCAAAGCGTCCACAACATTTTTGTACACTCATAAATTCTTGGCCTAATATTATAATAACAAACACAACGTTCTGCTGTAATCACTCGCCACCTTAATGTGTCGTAACTCAAATAAACTAGTTTTCGATGACACATAATTATATTCAGCTGAACTGTAAATCAGAAAGGCATACTCTGCTAATCATTGCAGTTGAAAAGTATGACAGTCATAACACGTCTACGAGTTCGGAGTACAATTTGTGCCGCTATCCTATTTACATATTACTAAAGGGGTTTCAGCAAGAACCGGGTTCCTAATTTACACACTTGCAACGGAAACGGGTTTTATACAACTGTCTTATATCCAGATACTAATGATGATAGATAATAACAATGAGATACATAATTATAGAGTTTTCGAACTATTTCTCACATTTCTACAGAAAGATATAGAGAAGTGGTGGCCCAATGGTAACGGCCACGAATGACGATTTGTAGTTCGTAGGTTCGAACCCAGGCAGGTGCTTTACTTTGTGTAAATTATTTCATCAGTACTGTTCTCAAAACGGTGAGGAAACCGGCATGTCCTAGAACCAAAAATTCGAAGACACATGACATAACATCTCCCAACCCGCACTGGGCTCGCGTGGTGGTTTACGGCCCACTCCCTCTCACCGAAAGGAGGCCTGTGTTCCAGCAGTGGGAACATTATAGGTTGATTATGCTACAGAAACATAATCTACGGTGATTATACATAGCACCTGGTCGACCGAGCTCTGCTCAGGTGAAAATAGACAAACATATCGTTCAGGTATACCAACGTTGTATCACATTCCCGAGGCTGTGAAAATAGATCGATTTTTCACCCCCGTAAATCCCAATATTGCAACTTTCATGGAAATCGTTAGAGCTGTTTTCGAGAACGTGATTAAAAATATATATATAGTACCTGGGCGACCGAGCTCTGCTCTGGTGAAATAAGAGAATGCTCATTTAATAGTATAGGATAGTACATACTAATTCCATGCTGCCATGTCATTATTCTAAGGTTCTTGTTCTAAACTTTTGACGACAAAACTCTGCTCGGCTGTAAATACAGAGAAAACAAATTTTCCCACATAGTATGAGATCTAGCTAGATCGATTTTTCGCCCCCGTAAACCCCTATATTGCAACTTTCATCGAAATCGTTAGAACCGTTTTCGAGAACGTGATTAAAAAAATATATTATACAAATATTGCTCATTTAATAGTAAAGAATTAATAGTAAAGAATTAGAAGATTTACTGTCTGAGTCTGAAATATCTATCTATTCTTAAAATAACGCTGTAAAAGATATATTAGATTTGATGATTTGACATCTGTGGTATTAAGCAGATGTTTTGATGATAGTGCTAATTTGACGCATGCACGACTCGTAAAAGTCACTACCACGTCACATTTTTTTATTTCGATTGTATGCAAAGCCAACTTGTTTACTATTTAAGTATTTAATTAAAATAACAATGTCTTCATTGAAACTGAAAATGTTATAATGTATTTATAACCAAAATACGTTTTTTCAGCGGAAGGGTAATAACATATGCACACATTATTGTTAAATATGGATGTTCCTGAATGGAATGGAAATCTCACACCTCGTGCTATATTTATTTTCACAACACATTGCTATGCTAATATTACATTTTTATGGCAGACACCGACGAAAAATGGTAATGTTTTGCATAAATCTGTCACCAGTATAATCATAGGTAATAATTTGTACAACATACTGCCTAGTTTTGTTTACTCTCGTAAATATGTGCGTGGTATTATCATCTTTATGAGAAACGTGTCTGCGACTAAAATAGCGTACACTAATTTAGGGTTTAGTGGTAATATCGTGGTGTGAGTTGATACATCGAATAGAAATATAGTATTTTGTAAAGGAGGGATAATAGTGAAACGAATATTATTAATGCGGTCATTCACTGTTCTAATATTAGAAACTAAAATTTATAAACCCACAAAAATATCTTTTCACATTTATGAAAAGTTGGCATATCGACTGACTTTCATCTGTTCTTATGAGTAGGAAAACTAACTACTAAAATGCGCGTATTTTTAAGAGTCATATAAATATCATAAATTGTTTTATTTTGGTTTCAGATCAGCAAGTCAGTCACGTATGCAATTATAATTATTGGCTTCATAATAATTAATTATAACAAGAGCCTGAAAACAAACGCTAGACTCGTCCCGCCCACAAATCGGTCTAAATTTCTGACACAGGTACGCCTACCGTAGATTCAGACTTAAATATCTTTGTCATTAAAAATCTTTACATTTAATAGATATTGTGTTAAAACTAAAACGAATTTCTTCAAAATCAAAACTGACTCATAACAATGTACGCGTATGTTTGCTTTCAATCACTTGTCTTCAGCGAAATTGCAAATGTCATAAGTAACATCTTTCATAACAATGTAGGAACTGTTACGTATATTATTCGGAGAATAATTAACTGTTGCGAGTATAAATACCAGTGATTTTCGGTCGCTGTTCCATTTTTCTTCAACCAACTTCAATTCTTTCATTAGTCGGGGACTCATTTTAGTTTTTCTTTTTTGTCTTACGCTTTGGTGAGAACGGAAGTGGAAATTGATTTTCTTTCAAACTCTTTTCTATTTTCTCTTTTAATTAATTTCTTTAGTGGATGAAAGTTTAGAGTTCCACGGCATTGCTCGGTGGAGCGAGACTAGCGCTAAATCTAAATTTTTAAGAATTATAGAAGACTAATTAATTCGACGGTTTATTTATCATCATCGTAAGCAAGCAATAAAACTTTGAAATTATTTTAGTAGACAGGCAATGTATTGTATTGATAGGCCTACACTGTCTTCCCATACCTATTAAGACTGTAATTTGAAAACATTGTAGAAACCACTTATTTTGAAAGAGTAACCGTGGAGTTTCTTGCCGGCTCTTCTCCATAGGAAGCGACCAATTGGAACCGTGCACCTAGCTTCTGACGTTTCATAAGTGCCCTTGTAGTTTTATGTGAAATAAAATATTTTGAATTGAATTGAATTGAATTGGCAGCTGATTACTGAACACATTTTTATTTAGCTCAAATCATAAGCATTTCAATTACTTATTTGGAAATATTATCTCCCACGCCTTTAATATAAAGCACACCTCGTTAAGATTTCTCCTCCGGTTGACGCGTCACAAATCTAAATTTTTCAAAGTCATTACAGATAACCATGGTGTTACACAGAAAAAATACAACATCAATGGAAATGCGACGTAATTTAAATTGTCCGTTTCTTTTTTTCTACACAATTTCATCGTGCTGGGAGTTAAAATACGTGGAGCAATCAACACGCGATTCGGTTGCTCGACATCATGTACATCATTTTGTGGCACCTCCCTAGGGGTTGAGGAATTAGCGACTGTATGCTGCAGCTTTTTCATACGTGACATAAATGTGTACCGATTTGTATGTCCGTAGAGTTTTTTTATTTCACACTTGTCTACATCTTTGCAATGAGCCTCATTGACAGCTCTTTCAGGCAACCAAGTAGATAATAGGGAATTTGAATAAACAAAAATTGTAGATACAAACTACAACGTATACGATAGTCCTCATAAAAAACCAGCTTCTATGTATAAGTCGCTTCCTTCTACTTAGACGAAATTATTAAAAGTTCATAAGTAACAATAATGGAAAACTTGTTATTTTCTTGAAATACATAGAACAGATATGTCTAAATAATTAACAAAATACCAATATTCAGGTCATAATTATTTTACCCATAAATACCAAAGTGAAGATAATCCCAAAACGATTCTTCCTAGTGACATAACCCTTACAGACCGGGTTACATCTACATAGATTGTCATATCGCAAATACAGTCGTGTACGATTTACGAGAAGCGTCCCTTTGGGTTGTAGTAGATGAATATTTGACGAGTAAACACCTGTGTAGTCCTTCTAGTATACAATATACATGGATATCTATGGTGATGTTACGATGACCCGTCGGTAGAGTACCGAGAACCGGTGAAACCCATTGTGGTTTCATTACCCATCTCAACGAAATACTTCGAAAAAGAACTGTTATTTTTCAAATTCAGCATTTTATTGCTTACTTAATTTGGGTTAACAATTAAATTAGTTCAAATATATTTTTTATGAAAAGTTTTAAATTACAGAACAATAATAATGTAACGATTTTTTTTAATTAAATCGGCACGATTACTGAAAGCGTTGTAATAAAATTAAACATCACGGAACTACCCGAAGAAAATAGAACTGGAACGAACTTTGAAAGTGACTGGCGTCAGCTACGGATGTTCTAATAATTTTGATGATAATCATTATTATTTTATAACCTTAGAGCTGTATGTTTTTGTTTTTTTTATAGTAGGTATCTTACGATATTTTTTTTTTAATTTATCTAATGTATCTATTTAATATAATTTTATTTTGCCAAGTTTTTATTATAACCATAGATAACAAATCTTCTATACAATATACAATCTTACACTAAATTAAATGACTAACTAGATATGAAATTAATAATTTATACAAGTAATTAACCAATCCTATCAGTCCATCAAAATAGGTTATTCGTTTCAATTCTTCGATGTTACATTCAAATGATAATTCACTCATATAAAATACAGAAGAACAATAGACGGAAGTTTAAATAATTTCCCTCGGGCTTGAAACGAAGATTCATAAATAATAATAACTAATTTCAATGTACGCTCACATTCCACTCTACTTTTATTTACAAGGGAAATGAACATTGCGCTGTGCGGAGTCATACTTCATTTCATACAAAACCTTACGTTGGATACGAACGCCTCTGTTTGTTAGGAAAATAAGTTTTAAATAAAAACTTTAATGATAAGTGATTTTATTTCTGTAAGTAGGTTTGTACAAACACTTTTACACGTCAACCACATTTTAAAAACTAGAAGAGGTCGGCGTTTCCTATCTGACTACTCTTAGAAGAAAGGCCGGAGAATAAAAAAAATCGGAGATCAGTCTCTTTTAAAGTTGGTCAGATGATGAATGTGAAGACTATGTAGATTTGTGTCTGAAATGGTCTTTTGAGGGAAGAACAACACAGATTTGTGTGGACCTGTCCAGTCAGTGCACGTATTTATCAGCAATCTTGTAGCTCAACTCAGTTTAATGTGAATTACATAATAAATCTAAGATAAAATCAATCGACCTAGCCTTTTCCCAACTATGTTGAAGTTATCTTCCAGTCTAACCGGATGCAGTTGAATACCAGTATTTTGTGTCTGTATAATTTGTCTAAGATAAATTTCGAATATTTAGTCTACGTTTTGTTGTCTATGTTGGAAAGCATCATCTTCGGTACACGGATGCAGGTCAATCGGTGTTGGTTTATATTATTGAGTTTGTATATAACAAGAAGACTTGCATATTGTCTTTATTGTGAAAACATTTGAACAGATTCAGGTTTTGTCGATTTGACCGTGTCACCTACTTTTTGACACAATTTTGTTTGTAGAAATCAGGAAAATAGTATAAAAAGTTTATGCTTAATTAATAATTTCAGAAACAAAATAAAAATCTCTTTTCTTCAATCCACCAAAGGATCACAGCGCGAGCAACACAACGTTTAAGGGCCGATTTTTCAATCTTCAGATAATTTTTGATGAAGTACCTACAATGCGGCGGACGATATAATATTTTGTTTCTACACAAAACCTAAAAAAATTGCAATATGTATTCCGCAGATAAAAGTCATTTGTGTAGGTAAGGGCCGATTTCTCAATCGGCAGATAACTTTATCTGAGGAATAAATATGAAAGTTTGACAGCCTTTGTATAGAAAATTTTTGTCAAACTGCCCCAAAAAAAATTTGGATCTTATTTACAACTTTCATTTTATTTCTTGTTGATTTGTTTTTGAATCGTCTTGAGATGAAAATGTTAGAAATGACCCTTGCGCTACTATGTTTTTTGTTCTATGTTATGGGGTTTGGTTTCCGCACTTAGTCCGTCAGGTGGACCATTGTGCGTGGGCCATGGCGGCCATTTGGTGGTTATTCCAACCAGCCCACCTCCCTCCAGAAGTTAATTAAAATTCCTGGTCCCTTGCGCTACTTATTCGGCTACAACTTTTCGGACGTCAAAAACAGTTGAAGAACAACAACAATAGAAGAATATCCACTTTTAATGGATTCACTCAATTTAATCCAACTAATAATCATGAGTTTGGAATGTTTTTGAATTGATTAAAAACACGTTAAAAATAAACTATTTCAAGCGTTCTGTGAATGAGCCCTATGTTTAACAGGCCAGAGTGTCACTTTCCGCGCAAGCCTTATTTAGTATTTGCTGCCGACATTATTGGCCACTTAGCTTTGTGAGTGAATGGCCAATTAACTGCCATTTTGTCACTTTATTATTGTATTAATGGACCATGTTTCTTTTTTATTGTTTGACAATAATTATTCTTTAGTGTTTATTATTTCATCAAATTATAATGTGTACATGTTTGGTTTAACGATTGAGTTTGTTATAACGAAATTGTTGTGATTCAGTTTGTGTCAGAAAATTTGAAGTTTTAGATTTAGAATTTGAATATTGTTTGGTAACTTTAACTAAAAGTATACACCACATTATCGTAATAATGTGGTGCATAATTTTAGTTAGCGTTTTGATACACAATTATTTTACTAACTGTAAAAGACCGCAGGCTGTGCGATCTCTGGTTCGATTCTGTGATTCTTTGGAATAACTTTTAATTCTGGAAAACTAGTAGTTACCTACCTAAGTTATCAACTGATGGGGATAGCCTTTTCTCCTTTTACCTTATTAAGAACAGTGTTGCCCAATTAGAGAATTATTAAAACCCATCTTGAATCCCTTATTCCTTCCAAAATACAACAGCAATTGTTTTAGTAATTCATTCTTCTTTCTCGTTTCTTAAATTAAACGTTAATCATGAAGATGATTATTAAACAATAACAAACAAATAAACAACTCAAAGTAATGATGAATAAGTAAACTTAATGAAAAATGTTCAAAAAGAAATATAGAACGCAAGACAAAGGAAAAGGAAACTAATTATACTTAAAATTCGCGTCCAGCGGAGTTGGTGTTACAATTGTTAGAACAAAAGAAATGCTCCCGCTTTTTTCCGTCAGCTCCGGTTAGGCGATTATTGAATTCGAAATTGACAGAAGTAATGTAGGTCATAAAATATATTTTCTTTATCTTATTTCAGTTTTCCTACATAGAAGGTATACAATAATTTAATAAGCTGTAGATACCTAAATTAAAAAATATGGTATTTGAAAAAATACCCGCCGATTCTTGGTTACTCAATTATTGACCTTATTAAACACCACTATAAACTAATAAATTTACTAAGTATAGGTACTTCTTAATAAATAAATATAAAGTAGTTATTATCAAAAAGTAAACTTCCACAAACTATATAAATCGTACCTTGATAGAAGTCGACGCCGACGTCTGGAACTCGGCACACAAATAAGTCCAAGTACTCGCACTATATATCACTATACAACACGATGTACGGACAATCACATCTCAATGAGAGTGGAACTTCCAAGTTTTTGCTCCAGTTTTGTTTATTGTAGTAGTCACAACCTCATGGGAAATTATCCACGAATTCCCAACGACAATCTCTCAACCTTTGCAATGGAAATAGAAACGCAAACACTACAACAGGTACCAACATATGTACATAAAATACTTAATTTTCACTATTTTATTCGTACATACATAAATATATTTGCTTTCCTAGCGTTTAATCACAACTTACGGGAGTATTAACAACCAGATTATTTTTTGTAAGTCTTTTCAGGACCGTTACGAACGCACTAAGATCTTCTTCGCATTTGTTTTATCACAACCATGACACCCATCCGTCTTTAGTCTAAAAGTCCACGCTGATTCACGGCTACATTTCTTTCAAGTTCTAAACACTAATTTAATTAATCTATATTCACAACACTGAAGAGGTAAACATTGAAACACGTTAAGATTTACATCGTGTTAACTTTCGCTACCATTTCTTAATAATTCCATATTAATTCACGGAAGCATCGCAAAGTAGAAGTTTACGGAGTACTTTCATATTTACAATTGGTTTATTAGATAGTTTTTGGCACAGTTAAGTTTGACGGAGTTCATGCTGAACACGTGAAGTTTGCCACCGAAACGCGGAGACGCGCGCGTTTTCCACTAACTCCCAGCCGGCCACTGAACACACGTCGCTACGAAATATGCATTTATAAATAGTTATATGTATCCACGTCCAAGTGTCTCACTAATACGCGAACCCGCCGTAGTTCGGAGGACGACGGTGAATGTCAGGTGATGTCGGAGCTGTCAGTGAAACTGTGTTTTCAGTTTTCCAACGCGACGTGTGTTCTCGTACTGTTTGTGCTCTGTTACTAGAGGCACGCGTTCTACTGCAACTGCTGAAAGGCGAAACCTGTTGAAATAGGACGGGGGACTGTGTGCGAGCGAGACGGCACGTCTCCGCACAACTCCGTGCCTTATTTCAGGCGCTTATTTTGCTAGGTTCGTGTGTGTGCGTGAAAAGTCGCGTGCTCACGACCGGCGAATCGGTGTTAGTGAGTTGTGGAAAACTCTCTTTAGGACGCTTTCACAAACGCAAGGATTTTCATGATTCCAAACAGCGCTCCTAATAGATTGTATTGAACATCGCACACTTTATGCTCACGTTATTGTTTTTTTAACTATTAACAGGGTTTTATAAAGAATTAATTAAGTTATGTATTTCGACTACGCATTAGTTTACTTGTTGATCTAAAAATATTTTTTGCCTTAACACTTGTTTTTCGTCAGTTAAAAAACTATTTTGAAAATTGACCTAGTTCCAGCCGCTTTCATTTATAAAAATAAATGAATAGTTTTTACACTAGTAAAAACTATTCATTTATTTTTAAATGAAAGCTTACTAATTATAAAAGGAACTTTAACGAAAACAAAGTCAATGGAAAACTCTTAAATTAGGTATGCCTACTGAAACACTTAAATATATTTTGGAACAGAAAAATATATTTTATTTTGTTACTATTAAGTATTTTCTCGTATTGATAGTGAATGTTAAAAGTAATAGACATGAGAAAAAAACAATTGTCGAAAAAAAAATGTATCTGAATACATTAATCGAAATCGTTTCTAAGAATCAGAGGTGTCGTTGTAAGAATTAATCAATTTAAAGTGGCATCAAGTCCAATATAAACAAGAGGCCACACAGACGCATGTCGTAATCAAATAGCACGCAACTTGGAGGCTGTGTAGGTCGGCGAGAGAGACAAAGGAACGGCGGCGAAACGAGTCCGAGCGAGACCACGACACGCACCGTGATGCGCACGCAGCGCTCGATACACCCTACGACCACCACACTCACACCCCCGCCAAATCTATACCGAAATGGGCGACCACCTTTGACAGCTCGCTCCAATGTAGCGATGTACCCTTCATTATATCGGGAATCAATTGACAAATGGGCACCGTGCGTTTGTGGTAGCTGCCCGCACACCGCCGCACCACCACACCAGCACACCATGAAATGCATCGTCTGCATGACCACGACCACGCCGACGGCCCTTTGTTTATCTTTTTTAAAAGCCTCCTAATGGAGAGACTCGTGCCCCAAAGTCCTAAAGGACGGTCGCTTTGACGACCGTACCTAAGAATGTTTCGTCACAAATTAATTGAATGTCTTTACCTTTGAATCTCCTTGATGTTACAGAAACTCAAACACAAGTACTTTCTATTCTTTTCGTCTCGTATTCTTCGTTATTGTCTTATTCGTTTCATATTTTCAAGTCTTTTGTAGAAGGGTTTTGTCTGCGTAGTTGAAAACTAAATTGAGTTTTAAAGTTGACGTGGGCAACAAAAAAGTGAAGCCCCGCGGGGATGTACCTACAGTTGCTGGAACATTTCAAAGAGCCTGAATTTATACTAAGTATTCTACAACAGAGAATTTGAGCTCCGATGGCAAAAATAAAAACATTTTCCCGTTAGAAGCAAACTTTTCAATCAAACAAAACTAATCAAGTTTTTTCGTATCACAACATGAATCAACATTCAGAATAACAAAATTCCATTCATCAAATCGAGTACTATAAACAAAGCAATCGCTGTTCTCGAAAAACAAATCGTAAATTTTTTCATCGCACAAAACTTTTTATGACCTTTCATTGTTCTGGAAGCCTCAGTCATGCTCAATTATAAGTAATTAGGCGAACATGAAAGCGGTGCAGGTCGTGTTACGAGACGGGGGCACAGTTCCAAGGGCGCCGCGAGAAGCATTCCACTCTCCAATGAAAAAAAGCCTTTCAGAATTATTAAATTTGACCTCCGCAAGCGCTCTGATTGCTTGTTTTGAAATATCAGGGGAGGACAGATAAAATTAACATTTAGAGGATCAGTGCGTCCCTTGGTATGTCTTGAGAATTGCGTCTGAAGTTTAAATAAGAATAGTACAATTTTATGCTTAAAAATGCCACAGCGTACCCTTAGTTGAACAAATAATATAATTTCGTTTGCATCTGTGTGTTGCTTTACTTATCGTTAAAACTGTGCCATACGTAAAGAAAAATCGTGTGAACTTGAACTTTCTCCGCCCACGTGTCGTGTCGCGATCGGTAGCGCCATCTGTGGGGTATGCTGAGAACTCAAGGCACCACGTGATTTCAGGACTCCACACACAGTGATTCCACATTCCATACATAGTAGTACCTACCTACTTAGGTATAATTTACTTAACTAATCTACCTATCTTCAAACCATATTATTATACCTACAATTTAGTATTATTAATATTATATTTCGAACAATAACTCGAAATAATTTTTTTACTGTCCTGGCTCCTTTATTAACTTCAGGTTATCAACCTGTAAACGCCCACTACTAAACATGGGCCCTCTTTGTAAACCGTTTTATTAAGCGAACCTGAGGCGATAGAACTAAATAAGTAGTTCAAAATAAACATTGACAAACTGGGAAAAATAATATGGGAAATAATACCTAATGGGAAGAAAATCCACTTTTATTAAATAGGAAAGTGTTTTGTTTTCTTGTAGTAATGACAACAATCCTTCTAGGTATTTCTGTTGTGTAAATATGTACGTAGTTTTTATGAAAAAATCTTAGTTTATTTATAAAACTTTATGTTTATTTTCCTATTAATTGAACTTTATTTTTCTACTGAAAATAAGAGGATGAAAGAAAAAAATATTAAATTCGAACATAGGTAGGTACTTAACAAGCATTAAGTACCTCTGTTAAAATTTTCTTGTTTTCATTTCAGTTTTCATTTTTAACGCAAACTTCTGCAACACGACTGAAGTAAAGCCTACTATTGCTAAGTTACTAACTAAAATATAGAATACAGAAGTGAATTTAGTGATGGTATGAAAAACTAAAAATTATTAACATCAATATTTCGATAAATGACCGCAGACTTTCTTAACCTAGACAATTAGACATTTGGGGAAAAACTAAAAACATCTGCTCCCGAATATGGACACATTGAAATAACAAACCAAAGTATGTTAACCCTACCTTTTCAAACCTGAGCGAACACAGATTTCGTCCATAAAAAAATAGCTAATGACTCCGATTAATCGCGTATGCGAATAAAATAACCTCTTTTAAAAAGTTGTCACAGTGCCAGCGACGCCACAAACAGTCTGTTGAGAACCACCAAAATAATTAGTATGTCGCATTCCATTTCTATTGTTAGACTCACATTATTTCTAAATTCTTATATCTGGTAATCCTCCAATTAGTCGACTACAAGGGATTATACGCACATTTGGAGCGCTCAGTGCTTCTAATTAGAAAATCATTAACGCTGCGTGATTGTGTAGGTACCAATGGTAATAACGTTTTGTTTATATGGACGTGGTCATTCGGAGGGTTATAGAATAGATTTTTAAACACGAAGTACAGACGCCAGCACATCAGGCTACTACAATCTGTCAAATTTATTTAATAGATTTTCAACTTTATCACTGAACCATAAGGTTCTAAGTTGATTGGGAAAATTTTACAGTTTCGGGTAGCTTGATGTGCTGGCGTCTGTTCCTATCGTATTACAAGCCTCGTTGGTTTAATAGTCGCAAGCGCTAGCTGGGCATGAGGTCCTGGGTTCGATTCCCAGGTCGGGCAAAGTGTTATTGGGTTTTTGAAGTGAAAACTTCTTTAGGCGCGTTGAGTATTTTTGAGATGGGAAAAACAATTGAACTCGCGACACCGTTACCGTCACCTGATTTTTGTAAACGCGATGATGCTCTTTATTTATATTACGTTACGGATCAATGTTCTATGCAAGTATTTTTACTTTAAAGGTTTTGGAAGTATTTTTTTTTTTTTTTGTAAACGCGATTGTGCTCTTTATTTAGATAAAGTTACGGACCAATGTTCTATACAAGTCTTTTTCTTCCACCAAGGCGATCTTGTTCAAGTTTTCACTTCTGGCACTCCCGGAGTGCCACTGTTTTTTTTTTCTTTTTGGAACTTCTCAGTAGCAGCCCGGAGTGTAGATTTGTACCCAGTTGATGGCAACAGACTCGCCCCCTATTACATGGGACCTAAACATAACTGCGAAATTTGTGTGTGCTACAGGTCACCTGTGCTACACCTATGCCTAAGCCTTCGGTAGGTATTACAGACGTGATGTTATGTTATTAGCCTCGAATTCCATGACATACTTATATTAAACTAGCAGACCCGACAGACGTTGTCCTGTCCGAACAGCGCCACCTACCGGGTCCAATTGTATTTTCGAACCATCCAGGGACCCACTCAATATACACACAAAATTTCATCCAAATCGGTTCAGCCGTTTAGGAGGAGTTAGGAGACAAACACACGTACAGAAGAATTATATATAAAGATTACGTACTACTTATGAAACTCTAACTTTTTCTATAAATGGCGTACTTTTTTAGCTAAGCTACAACTTCAGAGACAGAGACGTAAAAGTTACACAAAGAAATCGAGGTAATCAGAGTGTTTTTTCAGAGGTTACTTTTCTATTTATTTTCTATTAAACATGGATTTGTCCTTAAGTGGAAGGGTCTTGTGGTAAAGGTTAATTTAAGAAGGTAGGTTGTTCAGGACATAAAGTTTAAAAAAGATAAGGACAACATCAAGGGCTAGATAACCATTATAAGATGTCTGGCAGTGAGTGTTCTGCTCAACTGATAGCTATTATAACCTTCAATAAATCTCGAGAAGCAGAAGACAAGCGTTTATATCTGTAGCATTCACTTTTTCAGGTTGCTTGTTTCAGATTACTGAAATGTGTTTGTCTTATAATGAGTTTTTATAGTATGTATAAAAACATTAGTTTCAGACAGCTTGCAAAGCTGCATGTAAAGAAAATAAATAAAAACAAATTTGAATTTGCTACAATATCCACCGAAACCCAATCCTATAGCAAGCAAAACTTATCTACCAAAAGCTCGCTATTCATCGTCAACGCTATCTCCAAAACAAAACACTGCGTATTCGAAATGCATTTACAAACATAGGTCTATCAGACGTCGTTCGTCCAGTTTTAACTCAAAGGCGCCTAAACATAGCGACCACCAACGTACAGTCCGCTCAGATAGTTTATTGAGCACATTCCGTCCATGTTCTGCTCTGTGTTTCATCTCGACACATTCATCAAGTGTTTCCGGAGGTGTGTGAAAAATTGTAGCGAGCGAAGTCTGTATGACGTGATTGTTTAGGTCGGTGATGCGTGGATGTGTGGCTATTTGTGGATTGCATTACCTCGTTTTTGGAATTACATACCTTTTTTTTTGTTTTCGGGGGGAAACCTTCAAAAGGCGCCCGGGCTTTGGGGATAAGATTGGGGAGTGTGGGATTTTTACCTTACTAAAACCACCCCGGTGGTCACCATCTGCACATGGAAGGGGCACCGATACCTCTCAAAAGACCAATCCGGAACCTCCTCTGTGCAGCGCCTATTAGGGCACATCTCTGGGGAGACTGTAAAGGGGTCTCCCCGAAACCTTACTGTACAAGTGTGCAAGGCAGCACGTGACTACAGTGTACCGTCTACCCTGAGGTCACTCAGTGGGCGGACAAAGTCCCCACTCTAAGCGCCCGTGATCCCTAATTCTCGCCTGCCCTTAAGGTTGCAGACGGGGTTTCGGCGTGTTAGGCGTCGAGGCGGTTGCCTCCCCGACGCTTACTCCTACGAGCGGGATCAACCCTCTCACGATCCCACTCGGCAGCCTCCTTCTGAACCATCACGGTCTCACAGAAGGAGGCCATTTCTCGCCAGTTCTCCGACGCCGCCCGCATAGACTCAACTACTGTTGGTAGAGACAAATCTCGCCTGATCCTGGCGACCAGGACCCATCTTTCAGCAGCCCACGCAAGGCACTCCTCAAGCGTGTGCTGCGCAGAATCTAAGCCACTTCCGAAATGATGGAAATTTGCCGTGGCCTCTCGCCCAATCTTGTTCAGGTACTCACCGAAGCAACCATGCCCGGTCAGTACCTAAGTGAGCCTATAATGGATGCGCTCCTCTCTTTTCAGCCAGGCTTCGAAGTGCGGTAGGACAGCTTCGTCAACGCGCTTACGCGAATATTGCGGCTGTTGCAGCCGTGGAATTACATACCTACCTTAAATAAGCTGAATGGTGAGTCATAGTGGTTGATGTGCAAGTCCTGATTTAACACTTTCACTATTCGTGAAACGGATACAATAGTTTAAACAATCAGAATAATTATGTGTATGGAAAGGGTTTTTAATTTTATTTTATTTTATTTATTTGGGAAAACAAACAGTGACACATTACATATTATACGAATAAATAAAAATAACAAATACGGTCAAATGTGCAACCAACAACATTTTCCACGGAATACAAATAAAAATAATAAAACTAACAAACTACAATAATTTAATTAGAAAACATTATTGTGCTAAATAGTAAAAGAAAAGTAAATTTAGCAAACAAATAAAAACTTATGAAGGCATGCAAATCTTAATAGAAATTACTAAGTTAATGAGTTAATGACTAAGTGTTTTGAGTACAATATTTTTGAATTTACCAGCAGAAAGAGCAAACATATCAATATGATGGAATTGCTTGTTGTAGTTATCAGTTAGTCGACGCAGAGGTGCCCGCATACCTGCGTTACTGCGACAAGAGGTAACAGCAAACAGTAGCCGTGCGCGCACCCCGCGGCATACTGTCGTTCTAGGAACTATGTAACTTATTTTATTACGGATATCATTACAGTCAAAAAATACCCAAATACACAAATCAAACAAAAATACCGTCTCTGGGAGAGTGCGTCTTGATTTTAGACCAAGTAATTTATACTTCTTAAGTAAATCATCATATGATAAAACTGTGTGGAAGCAACGGTAATGCATGGCTTTTAGGAACTTTCTTTGAACCTTTTCAATCTGTTCTGAATACTTATTGTAAAAGGGATTCCACACTGGCACTGCGTACTCGACCTGTGATCTGATCAGAGACTTATACAGATATAAATAGGTAGTGGGGCGCACAAATTTCTTCGCAGATCTCATCACAAAACCGTACATCCGATAGGCATTATTTACAACTTTGTTAATGTGGGCATCAAGGTGAAGTTTTGCGTCGAGGAGAATACCAAGATCACGAATAAGGGACACTCTTGATAATGTAGTAGGTATTATCCAAAGAATAAGGTTACTTGAAAACATTCTTATTCTTCGTGAAACTGATACAACAGCATTTAGACAGACTCAGTTGCAATTTATTGTACCTGCAATATGCACTGAAGCGATCCAGATCTTCCTGTAAAAATCTACAGTCTTGCAAATTTTTGATGGGCCTATAAATTTTGAGATCGTCAGCGTAAAGCAGGACTTTAGAATTTCGAAAACAAGTGTCAATGTCGCTTATATACAAGATAAATAAAAGAGGTCCCAAAATCGAACCGTGAGGTACACCGGAAGTCACTCTAATAGCTGTAGTGGAATTGAAACCGTTAACTACGACTCTTTGAGTTCTGTTCGAGACATATGAAGAGAACCATCGGAGTAAATCACCACGTATACGAAATTTTATTCAGTAGCATCTCATGATCAACCTTGTCGAATGCTTTTCGAAAGTCAGTGTAAATGGCATCCACTTGGACACGAGAATCCATATTGTTAAACAAATAATCCAAAAATGCCACCATATTTGTGGTAGTTGATCTTTTTTTTACGAATCCATGTTGTTGTTGAATTATACTGTGATGTAAAACAGGATATACTTTATCGGGGACTAATCTCTCAAAAAACTTCGGCAGGACTGACATAATGGATATAGGACGGGAGTTCTCAACATCCTGTTTCGAGCCCGATTTATAGATTGGTGTTATGTTCGCACTCTTCCATACATCGGGGAAAATTCCTTGTACCAGTGATTTGTTAAACAAAATATGTGTAGGAGTGCAAATATAGTTAGTTATAATTATTTTGTGCCGGACGGGTGTGATCGCTGAAAGCGAAGTGTTCATGGAGGGTGTATGCCTTTCCAGGTTTATCCCGGTGTGAGGGTAGGTTTCCAGTCCAGACGACGATAGGTTCCGGTATCTTCGTGAATTAGCTGGTGGCTATGTCCTGAAGTCTTGAAAGGAAGAGGTTTCTTGACGTAGAAATAATAACACCGAAATGATAAGTCTTTATAGGTGTTCAGAAAGTACTTGTGGGACTCTTCATGAGTTCTAGTTGCAGTATTAGAAGCTATAAAGTACCTTGCCAAGACAGACAGCCCTCTGTGCAGGGCATGCATGGAGGCTGAGGAAATCGTCGTGCATGTGCACTTTGAATGCACAGGCGTCACCCAAATTTGAACAAAAACCCTCGGGTCACCCAGATCTTTCACAGATGTTCTAAACAGACCAGGAGTTTTTGATTAACTTCTGGAGGGAGGTGGGCTGGTTGGAATAACCACCAAACGGCCGCCATGGCCCACGCACAATGGTCCACCTGACGGACGAAGTGCGGAAACTAAACCCCATAACATAGAACATAGTACCTTGCCAATGATTACGAATTCATCACATGCGCGCTTAAGTACCAAACACCTTAACTATTTCGGTATAGTTAAGGTGTTTGGTACTTAAGGGTATCACTTCCTTTTTAATTTAAAAGTTGATATATTTTTTTTACTGTTTACATTACATCTGACGTCTAACCACCCTGAAATATGCAGGTATACAATGCATGTTATATATTACAAGATTCCTTATAAAATTACCTATCTACTGAGGCTTCTATAACTGTATCTATTTCCGCTGAAAATATATTTCAGTGTAATTTTTAATTAAAAACTGTTCTACATGTTAAATAACTGTAAAAGTACTCAACCGATTCCTAAGTTACAAAAACAAACTTCATGCTGGTCTATTCCGCCTGACGCAGGTCCTCACCGGACATGGTTGTTGTGGGAGGTTCCGGATAAGGCGGGAGGAAACACCCCTGTATCACCATTGTGTGGATCGCCCGGAGGACACGGTGGAGCATCGCCGTGTCCTCGTGGAGGTGATTGGCGGCGGTGATCTCTCGCGTCCTGGTCCAGGCCATGGTACGGAGCGAGAGGGCATGGGAGGCCATCACCTCCTTCTGCGAAGCAGTAATGCTCGCGAAGGAGGAGGCAGAACGCGTGAGGGAGAAGCAAATTTTGCGCCCTCACGCCCCTAACCGCCGCAGGAGACGCCCTGGGCGTTGGGAATCGCAGGCCGATTTCCGGCCACCGTAGGCGTGGGCTTGTGGATGGTAAGCAATGGGTAGCTCGCCGTCCGATAAGGACCAGGCCCGGGTCGACGGTGCATTGTGTTCCACGCGCGCCGTAAAGACATGTCAGCAGAACTGACGGTGCCTGCCGGGGTGGCGGGAAAGTCCGAAAGAGATGCCGTGGCCCCTGGCAACATACAGGCAACTGAAGGAACTCGGGGGGTTTAGTCAGTTAGAGTCTGACACGCCCTCCCACTCCGCCCAGAGCGGGAGAAGTTACTTGATAATTTCCCACCCAAAAAAAAACGCTGGTCTATTGAGTTAAAGAAATCTAGTATTTAAAACGTTACAACTAGATTTTCCTGCACGTTACGTGCCTTTGAATGCCAGTTGGCCAAAACATATTTAAAAAAAAAACGAAGTAAGAATTTTACAACATTTAAACTCAATTAAATAGGCTTTTGTGAAGGATTAGATATCTAGAAGTTAGGTTCTGGGCGCAAAGAAAAAATTATAATAAATAACGGCCATATGGCCCACTTAATTGTGAATGTAAATGGTTTACTCAGGTTTTTTACGTAAAATCACTATTTGAGCATAATTTTGGTGCTAACTAGTTTATTAATAACTATCCAATATATGACTCTAATTAATACATAAACACCATATAATTTAAACTGTATGGTGACGCATCGTCGCGAACATTTTGTCATGGTAACCAATGATACAGGCTAAAAATGTTGATTGCGAACCGATTTTAATGTTTAGAGATTGAGATTCAAATGGAAAATAAATACATGACATTGACCACCCTTACATTCTGCCTTCAACCTAGTTATGAAACCACAGCCCTTATAGATTTTGCGTGTTTAAGCACTTTTGTTCAGCACGATATATGTGTGGTTGCTAAGCTTTCTAATTTTAGTTAGTTCGTTAGTTCATGACTTACATGTCAATCTGTACTCGTCTCATTATTGAGTTAATTAATAAATTCTATTTTATATTTTTTTATGTCCTTTAAGGCGCTCCCAATTCTGACTACCTTTCAATCGTAATAAGAAGTTGCCGGGTACGTGCTACAAAAAACTCAAAACAGTCCTCACATAAAAACGATTTTAAGTAAAACCGCTTTCATTTTCACGTAACAATGAGAAACACAAAACAGCGCTACATCTGTCAGAACAAAACGCGTTAGCGTGAAGGTTAGCAGATAGGTGCACGCCAAATTTGACGTTTCTGCTAATCCAATAATTCCCTGAGGCACATTTGAGTCACAACTTTTGTACTAAAGCCACCAAAATAGATAGGGGCAAAAGGCTCGATGTCGTGGTAGCTGGAAAACAAAGATTAGAATGCGCTCTCTCCGGTGAATTTGGGAAAAAAACGGCATTAAGATATTGTAGTCAAAATATTTATGCCTGGTTGATTACGCTATTCGGCTACACATCAAGCTGTACGTTTCCAGTATAAGTTGACCCCGCATTGTCCGGAAATCCAATACTATGCAAGATCAGCATAAACTGGAAATGTATAGCTTGATGTGTAGCCGTGTGTACGTACCTACTCACTTTCTTTTACATTATTCTGTTTGATTTGATCGACCGACATCGGCTGACGAGTGACGACACCGTGCATACTTCAGCCGATGACGAATTAGGTGTAGGTACGCGATCTGTTATCTGCGTGTGTGAGCCATACAGTGAGCCCTCTTCACTTTTCTGTTTAGTGCAAACGCTCTTCATGAATTCACTTACGATACTTTCTTGTATACGAAGATATTTTCCTACTTATTGTATGATAAAACCTGAACATGTATGGCACTTAAAATAATAGCGGTTTGAGTTTATAAATATTGATTGCTATGTGGATTACCGTCACCGTTATAGAATATTTTCTCTACCTCCAGATAGGGTTTTCATGCTCTTAAGCACTGCCTGTAATCTCATTTCAATCATTTAATAATGAACAACCTCGGCTGAATGGATTCTTAAATTAAACTGTTGGTATAATACCAACTTCAACTCGATACAAATGTAAAAAAATGTAAACCAAACTATACAGGTAACAAAATGTTAAGAGGGTTTATCCTAAAAGTTGGCAACGTCGTAAATAGCTGTCAAATATTTACCTGTTTTGATTAATTTGGAAATATCACTGTATGGAATTAAGAAATGTGGCTAACTAGGGAACTAAAATATTGATTATTGATAAAATAAAAAAAGTATTTGGAAACTTTCCAAATGCCTTTTATACACCTAAAACGGTTACAACATCAAATTCAGTGTTATAATAGCAATTCATTGCCAAATTAATCAAAACAGCAAAATATATGACATCTATTTGTGACGTTGCCCACTTTCAGATTAAACACTCATAAGTACACATTTAATATCCATACAATCTTAATTAAACCCTGTATTACCAATAAAAACACAATAAAACTAGCAGTAATAGGCCACATAACAAAACAAAATGAACGAAACATTTAAAACAATAGTTTTAGATCCGTCCTCGGCCACTCCACGACAAAGAAATGGGTCAGTGTCGGCAAAGAAATAAAAATACCCACTTGTGTCTATATTGAACGTTACCCTTTTCATCTCCACAAGTGTAGAACTAAGATGTCACACGAGTCGACAGCCCAGCCGCTTGTATTTATACTGACTCGTAGCGATATGTTTTATCGATAAATTCGCATATTTGTTCAATATTCTTTGCTTAGAACGTTCGGGAAAATTTAGGAAAATCTTGGAAAGCATTTTGCGACGATATATTTTGATACAGTTATTTATAATATTAAATACCTATCCATCTTTGATAACCAGAAATAATGGAGCTTTATTATAAATGTTGATGATTATCGACTGTTTTTAACCATACAGTTTTGACGTTTGAACGTCACTTGACTTTAAGCAGCGTTTATGTACCATAGTGTCTCAGACCAAATAAAAAACTAAGACAGCGCTGTCAACAGTAATGTGAAGCCGGTTGTGTAAACCATAGACTCCTATTATAAGTGGTGTAAACATGTGTGCACTTAGTGAGGTGTAGTTTGATTGTAGTTCTATTTTAAATGGTTATAATGTATGTGTGCGTGTGTATGCACAGAGTGGAGGTGTAATTTTGGCATGCTTGTTCGCAGCGCTATGTCTTGATTTTTTATTTGGTCTGAGCATGGTGTTTAAATTTTCCGAAACAATAACAGATAATGTGTGTTAGGATACCTACCCACGTAGATAAACATTTTTTCGATACCTCAGGGACGGATTCGATAAAGATCTCACTGCATATAGTAAACCTACCTCAAAAGGACACAAAGCACTTACACTCCCCCTGAATACGTGCGCCCCATGGGATATAGATTAACTATTATTTCCTGTGTAGCAATAGTGGCATTGGGGTATATAAATTGCACGCAAAAAATAATAAACATACTGATCCGAGTTTTCCTTACAAGGTCATGAGGACGAACTGAGATAATGCCAACATATTAAATTGCGGTTTCCCGATTATTTTGTCAAACATGATGAATAAATTACAGTAGTCTCCAGCTACTCATAGCGCCATCTGTGGGTGTAGCTATGAACTACAGGCGATAGAGGTTCAAGGAAAATGGAAAAGGTGGAAGGTCTTACCAACGAAGCCACAAAAACACACGATAATGTTTCTTAATTCTTTGGTAGGCTATCTACTGCGTCAACAGAGGTATGAGCAAATTACTACATAAGAAACTACATTTATTTTGATGAAAAACAAAATAGGAAAATATATATGTACATACTGTGTATATTTTCCAGGGCCATAGCTAAGGGGGGCATTGTGGGGCAATGCCCTACCTTAAAATACCAATGCCCTACCTTAAAAAAAACTATTCTAAATATCAACTAATTGTAAGCAAAGTAGGTACTGTGAAGCTGAGTTATGACATCTAAACAATTCCGAATTAACCACGGCATCTTACAATCATAGTAAAATTATTCTTTATTCGAATTCAGTTGTTTTAAGGAAGGACTTTATATTGAGTAAGTATGTTTGGACATGATTAGAGAAATAATAATTATGTCAGAATAAATTAATTTTCAATTTTATCCATATATCACCCCCGACAATTAAGTATTAACTGACACACATTACAAATGTCAGTCAAGAAAGCTAAAAATCAATTGACCAGAACAGATCAACATTTTTACTTCTGCCCTATCTGTAACAACAGCTGCCCTACCTTAAGTTGAAGTCCAGCTACGGCCCTGATATTTTCTAATTTTAGTCCACATTTTTATGGAATGGGATGGCCATTCACCACTCGAAAATGTGGACGAAAATAGGAATAATAAAAGGATTATATAGACTCTTGTGAAAAATATATGATTTGGTTTTAAAGTAGAATGCACGCATGCAAAGAAGCTAGTCGCTCATTATTTTGCTCTGTTTCATGAGAATTGAAGGAGATTGATTCTGGTAAACAACAAGGAATCATTGACCCTATTACTGTTCTTCGAGATGTCATGATGGCGTGATGGAATGGTTAAGGCCTCACCGCTCATGTACGAGATTGTGGCTTCAAATCCGGAAAAGTGACTTTTTCAATTCATATGTTCTTTCTGAGTTTATCTAGGACATTACTAACATCGGTGAAGGAAAAACATCGTGAGGAAACCTGGACTTGTAGTTAATAGAAAGAAAAGAAAGAAAATAAATTTATTTGAAAAGTCTGAAATCGCCAACCCGTCTTGAGCAAGCGTGGTGATAAATGCCGTACCTTCTCTTTATGAGAAGAGTTTTGTCCTACAAAGGGACAAAAAAAAACTGGTATTATTAATACGTTCTTCAAGAAACCTCTGATATACAGAAAGGAAAGAAAAATGACACAGCAGTCATCCATGTCCAATGTCATCACTCGTGAGGACGAGTGGCATGGAAACTTGTGAGAGGGATGGAAACTTGTGAAAGGGCATGGAAACTTGTGAAAGGGCATGGAAACTTGTGAGAGGTCGCAAGTTTCCATGCCCTTTCAATCAGCCTGACTACCACGGCGATGAAGCTATTAATGTGTTGACAAATCGCTTGTTATGACTGCGACAGTACACCGTGCCAGGTGCTCCAATTTTCATTTAGGACTGCTCATGTCTCTGTACCTGATGACATATCAATTACGATTTAAAAATAGACACTTCTGAACGGTTTTAGATGTGACAATGTGTTGATCTATTATTATTGATAAGGTAGTTACATCAGATGGATTACTTTGTGGTTTATCATTCACATTGACCATTGTAACATAATTATCTCTAAAAGGTAGTGAAAGTAGATTTTCTTTATAAGCCCATTTCTATTTTTTCTCCATTGAACTAGTTTCCTAGTCTTTCTTCGGGATATAAATACTATCCATACGATTTACAAACAAGATCCTTTATTTTTACTAATATTTGTAGAAATGCTGGCACTGCAATATTTAAATTTAAACATAATTACACCAAGTTACTGCGTTCACTGAAAACTTAAGACCGGTGAATTTCACGAATGTCTCTGCTTTAGTTCGCGTTAAAAGTGTTAGATGGCGCTGTGAATCCCTCATTTTAACATAACACATTATTTAATTATCTATTATTTATAGTTTATATATGTATGTATCTATTATAGTACTTATATTATGTCTCTAACCAGCACACATCTCCGCTCCAGTCTAGCAAGTACGCATCCCCGCACAACTTCGGTGGGTACACCCTAGCTGAAAAACATCTCTTCTCGACTCCGCTTCGTACATCTCCCCACATCTCTGCTTTGGTCGAGTCCAAGCCTTAGTCCGCCTAGCTGTCTGTCGCCATAACAACTATGTTAAAAGCATTGTTGTGTTTCGACAGTTAGAGGTAAGATAGCCAGTTCCTCTGTGGTTGAGGATCCCGGGTGAAGCTCGCTTCCACCTTAGACCTGATCATCACTTACCATCAGGTGAGATGCAGGCCAAGAGCTGCCTCGTAGTAGATACTTTTTTTTTTTAAATACTGCTGAGAATGATAGATTTTCATGACGGCCATTTATAATATGAAGGTAAGGAGCGTAAAGGTTTAATGGGGATCGGTTTTAGAAGGTTTTTGCCCGTTTACACCGACAACTAAGTGACACTACAATGAATCCATAAGTAAAAGTGCATTGTTATATTTTCAACTTTCAGCGCTGAACTTTTTTTTTTTGGGTGGGAAATTTTCAAATAACTTCTCCCGCTCTGGGCGGAATGATCAGGCAAAGTGTTATTGGGCTTTTCCGTCTGGAATTTCTCAGTAGTAGCCTGGAGTCGGGATTCATGCCCGGTTGATGGCAATAGGCTCACCCCTTATTACATGGGACTTAAACATAACTGGCGAAATGTGGGTGTACTATTATAGGTACAGCTCTGCCTAACCCTTCGGTGATTGTAGGCGTGATGGTATGTTATATAGTCAATCAGTGTGTTTGGAATAGCCCAAACATACTCATTGCCTACTTAAAACCTACATACATACTTTGGCTTCCCTTCATATACCTACAATACCTAGATAAATAGGATCAAAGCCCAATAACACCATCTCGAATATGCTTCTAAAATTTAGAATCCAAATTACAATGTATATATTAATCGCCGTGAAAGTGTACAAAGAAGATTTTATTAACATACACTTAATATCGTTCAAATACTTATCTTCCTAACTTTACCTACTAGTCGGTGTAAGAAATTTCATATTCTTCTTTTACACGAGCGAAGAAATATTGCAGATCTAGCTTTCCTATTTAGTATAATGATCGGTACCCTAATTGCGTAATACAACACAATCACAATCTGTTTCGATTTGAAACAGATTGCTAATCCATTGCTTCATAATTTGGAAAAAAAAATCTGCTCAACAACGTAAATAACGTAATGAATGTTGTTGAACTGTCAAAATGAAACAAATTAGGCATAATTGTTTACGAAAATAAGTTACGCAATTAGGGTACGGGTCTACTGATGTCCCTGAGCTGGTGGCCAAAATTGGACTTCGTGTTCCGTCTGTGTTTCTTCGGAGACCTCATCTCCTTCATAATACCTATTGTGAAAACTATCTATAGGCAAAATACATATCGCTGTCCCCGGCGAATAAAATGGTAATGTTACGATAGTTTTAACTTAATTGCATATTCGATATTTAGAGGTCCGATTACACTCTGTCAATTTTTTTCATTCATTTTCTACGGTTATTTCAGAAGTTACGAGATTTTAAGGTGTATTGTAATGAATGTAAAAAATCACTTTTCTTTTGGTATTTGAACAATTCCGCTATGTATGTTAGTTAATAAGATTTTCACAAAAATCTGTTTTTTATTTTTCCTGTAAAATTTAGTTTTTACGATTACGATTTTATTCGCCGGGGACAGATTATATTTTAAAAACACGTCGAATGTTTAATATGGTGTGCCGGGATGTTAAGCTTGATCTCGATCCCGTGGGAATATCGGGTTGAAAAGTATCCTATGTATTAATCCAGGTTATAAGCTATCTATATGCCTTTCACTCAAATCCGTTCAGTATTTTTTTCGTGAAAGAGTAACAAACATCCATCCATCCTCACAAACTTTCGTGTTCATAATATTAGTAGGATAGTGTCCAGAAATTAAAAAAAAAATCTTAAGTAACTTTTTCTTTGAAGAGTTACATTGTAGCGTAATGTTTTTATTTTTGTTTAGTCTCTTCAGTAGTTTCTATGTTTATTAACTCTCACGCTGTTTGTATCGTTTTGTCAATTTTATACATAAGTTTATATAAGTGGAAACTTGGAATTTGCTTTTTCTACATATTATTTCTGACTACTCGAATGTATTAGCTGTAAGTTTTCTTAATATTAATAAAAACAAAATAAAACACGTGGTCGTAGGTTCGAACCCAGACAGGCGCTTTACTTTGTGTAAATTATTTCATCACCACTGCTCTCAAAACGGTGAAGGAAATCATCGTGAGGAAACCGACATGTCCTAGAACCGAAAATTCGAAGACATGTGACATCTACCAACCCGCACTGGGCCCGCGTGGTGGATTAAGGCCCACTCCTTCTCAAAGAGAGGAGGCCTGTGTCCCAGCAGTGGGAACATTATAGGCTGATGATGAAAACACGTGAGGGAATTAACTACCGTTTATTAAAAACCGATTACTAACCTATATACCTTGAATAACAGTCGTATTATTATGCCAGCCAGTATTTCCTCTATAATAATATCCTACTTATTTATAATACCAATGGGCAAATCACGTCTAAATAACTCAAATCCCCCAACCGATTTACTACCTATCTCATAAATGGAATATTACAGGGATAATTGTGTAATAGGTGCGTAATTAATATTATGAATAAAACTTCCGTGTCAATAAAGGTGACTGATGTTTTCCACTATCGGTATTTCTCAACATGGAATGTTATACCTACCCAATTTTGTTATTGTTTGTTTCCCACAACAGAGCCAAGGTTTTTATTTATGACTAGCTGCTGCTCGCGGTTTCACCCGCCTGGACCCTAATTCTTTTTCTAAAATAAAAGTAGCCTAAGTTACTTCTTATAACGTCAGCTATCTTCCAGTGCAAGTTCTGTCAAAAACGGACCAGCTGTTTCGGAGATTAGCCGGAACAAACAGACAGACATTATTTTTTATTGTGTTTTGTTGTATGTACCTTATATACTTTCATATGCATTTAGTAAAAAGCTGTTATTTTGATATTACAAACAGATACTTCAATTTTGTTTTTTGTATAGATTGCCAATCAAAACTAGGCTAGCCTTTAAATAGTTAAATAGTAAGTTGAATTTCTGATGAGTCATTTGGTTTACTTAGAAAAACTAATGGAATAAATTATACACGTACGCAAGCCCGCGACAATTTCCTTAGTCAATGTCAGGGTCAATAACGTGCAAAAAAACAATTGGAGTATGTAGTACATACTATGTACCTACATTAGAGCGGCAATAAAGCAAAAACTGCGTGGTTGGTCTAGTCCCAAGCGCTAATGCAGAACATGAGGTTCTGGGTTCGATTCCCCGGTCGGGCAGTCTTATTGGGTTTTTCCATCTGGAATTTGTCAGTAGCAACCCGGAGTCTGAATTTGTGCCCGCCTGATGGCGGCAATAGGCTAGCCCCATATTAAATGGGACTTAAACATACCTGTAAAATGTAGGTGTACTTTTAAGTATACCTCTGCCTAACCCTTAGGGGAATACAGTCTTTTTATGTTATCTAATTCAGCTGTTGCGAAGATAAAGGTGGTGTAGTGGTGACTGGTTGAACAAAAGTTGGTCAAACTTCGAGTTCATTATAAACAATTTAAAAAACACGACATAATTAAAACTGAAAAGGGTATGCTGAGATGGTTTGGGCATGTTGAGAGGATGAATGAAAGGCGACTAACAAAATGTATTTACGAGGCTAATGTGAAGGGAAAGGCCGGGCGGGGACGCCCTAGGAGGACATACACTGACCTTATTGGTGAAGTTCTTCAGAAAGGCCAGGTGCGTAGTACTCGCAACCGGCGTGCGTGTATGACCAGATGTATGAACGTAAACGAGGCAAAAGAAGTATGTAAGGATCGTAGCAGGTGGCGTTCTGTAGTTTCTGCCTACCCCCATGGGAAGAAGGCGTGAGTTTATGTATGTATGTGTATAATTAAAACTCTCTCAAATCAGTTAAGGCCAGCGCTAACCGGCGCGGGCGGTTGGCATGGGACGTTGTCTAGGAGGATTTGCCGCCGGCCAGCGCATACTGATGATTTGCGATGCGGCCCGCGGCCCCGGCTCACTATTGGATACTGCGGCATGCATGCCGGCAGCATCCCGCGGTATGCCACAGGGAAAATTCAGAGTGCACCCCCGCTTGCACTGCCTCTCCCCCGTGATCCAATACTAGCGAACTTCAGCTCATACTCTCGCATGCCTTCGTATCCTGCCGCATGCCGTCGCGACCTGCCATTACCTACGCTGCATGCTGTCGCGCCCCGCCGCGGTATCCTCCAGGGTGCGCTTCAATGCCGCAGAGAGAAATCCCCTTTGATGCTCCGTGGTCGGTCTCTGAGCTTTGAAATCTATATCTTGTTACCATTAGACACGTACGAATTTGCGTTGGTAAATTTAAAATACCCTGCCCCGCCGTCCGCCGATGAAACTGAACATAATTATTAATAGGCAAAATAATAACACGCCAAAATGAATATGTACGTTTAAATCTGTTCAAAGTGAATGAAATATTTCCAATGATTGCATACAATCTCGCGATTTTACATCGTAAAGCTCCGCTTTGAATGTGAGGCCTCGATAATACTCCAAATTATTTTGTTTTAATTGTGACACACATTGAACTATTCAGGGAATGAAACATGGCGGGCACAGCATTGAGTTCGGACACGGCCATAATACCGGCAGCTATTGAATTAATACCTTTGACAAGAAGATTAAAATATGCTATTCATGCGCACTGTTATGACTGAAGCAGGCTTTACCTCAGATATTTTGGAGTATTTTTGTTCTGTTCTGGTTTCAGTGTAATTGTAATTATATTTTGGCAATTAAAGTATTTGACTTTTGGCGTGTAGGATAGTTACTGTTTACATTTCAATTCAATTTATTTAATTCAGATAAAGCACGCACATAATGATGCAACAACAGTGTGTAGCGAATTTATTTCCAGATTATTTTCGACACCCTCTTTGAATACTAACAAAGTAAAAAAAACCTTCTTCAAATATTTAATCCAGAAAGCAACGAAGTATTCTAGGCTTCTCTGAGTTCCCGAGCGAGAGCGTTAATACTAGAATCCTGAGTTATTATCTGTGCCTGAGTGCAGCGAGGGATCAAAGCTCGCGCAAGACGAAGACACCTTTATCCCCGAGGAGAACACACAAATTTCTTCTAAACAAATTAAATAATTTCATAAACATGATGCCCAAATACAACATTCGAACGCAGAGGTAGCGCCACAGCAACCGATGACATGTCGCCATAAACAAAACAGCGATTGGGAGAGTCTAATAATGCACATTAAAGAATAATTTTGCACTTGACCATTTAACAGAAAACAATTTTTTTTTATTGTTGTAATTATTTTTTATTTCATCTATTTATCAAATAACAGTAATGTAAACAGTAACAAATAAACAAAAAATAATAAACACACAGGCACAGGGACACCTCTGCCCAACCCTTCGGGGAAACAAGGCGTGATGTTATGTTATGTAAACAAATAAACAGTCAAATAACAGTAACAGTAATGAACACCACATTACTGTTACTTAATAATCCATCATAATATCTGTATTAAATTGAGTAATTTAATTATTTTCATTTCGTGGACGGGAACTAAGACCCATGAGTTGAGAACTCTTTGGTCAAGCCATTCTTTAATATATAAAAAAAAGTTATTAAATTCAGTACAACATCATTACCCGGCTAGAGACTAGGCTAGGATTTAATATTAGTGAGCAAGTGATGAAAAAAATATTAGTTACTCACTTAATACTACCTTGATTTAAAAGCTGTTAGAACTTAAAAATAACTACGAAACTAATTAAGAATAAATTAATGGACGTCGTTTTTTTGTTCTTTCATCTATCACGTAAAACTTTTACAGCACTAAAAATGTCTGACTGTAATACTAAATTTCAAAAAAAAAAATACTAACCTTCCCAAAAAAAAATACTAAGTTTCCGAAAACTCAATATGTTGTGCTACAAAAGTTAGTTACAGAAACAAATCGCTGCAAAACCGACTCCACGTAGTCTTGTCTGCCCTACACCTAGAGTGTAATTTAAGCCCGCGTAGGCGTGCAGGGGCGAGGCGGCCCGCGAGCTAAGGAGCAGGTGGTAAGCGTTAAAACCATCTGCGATGATAAGCAAGCGTGGGACCGCCGGAGCCTCGCAGCGCCGGAGCCGTGACAGAAACCATGCCTGCTGCATATTGCATGCTCGCTTGCATGCTGCATGCATGGTGTATGCTTGTTTGCATTATTTCGTTTTTTCATTTTGTCGTTTCTTTATTTATATTCGCATGAGCATCGCCGTATCCTCATGGAGGCGATCGGCGGCGGTGATCGCTCGCGTCCGGCCCTGGTTCAGGCCATGGTACGGAGCGAGAGGAAATGGCAGGCCGTCACCTCCTTCTACGAAGCGGTAATGCTCGCAAAGGAGGAGGCGGAACGCGTGAGGGAGAGGCAAATTTCGCGCCCTCGCGCCCCTAACCGCCGCAGGAGAAGACGCCCTGGGCGTTGGGAATCACAGGCAGATTTTGCGATTAGGCGCGGGCTTGTGGACGGTGAGCAATGGGTAGCTTGCCGTCCGATAAGGACCAGGCCCGGGTCGACGGTGTGTTGTGTTCCACGCGCGCCTCAAAGAGATGTCAGCAGAATTGACGGGGTCCGCTAGGGCCAATGCCTGCCGGTGGTGCGAAGAAAACCGATAGGGAAATCGTGGCCCTCGGCAACAGGGCAACCGAAGGAACACGGGTGGGTTTTAGTCAGTAAGAGTCCGACACGCTCTCCCGCTCCACCCAGAGCGGGAGAAGTTATCTGATAATTTCCCACTCAAAAAAAAAAGGGCGTTTATTTACCCTTTTAAATTCTAAACAGATAAAAACCCAAAATAAAATTGTGGTTACTAAAATTTAAATATTCAACAACTCATTAAAAATTTCAGTCAAAATAGACAAAAAATAATAAAAATTTCAGAATCGTTTAAAAGTAAAAGTTATAAAAATAAAATAATTATTTGTATCTGTTGATGAACATGTCGATGATCTGCTTGGCGGCGCGTGGGTGGTCTTCAGGCACCATGTGTCCCGCGCCGACCACCATCGCCTCCATGAAGAATAATCCACTTTTCACGAAACTGAAATAAACACGGAAACCGCCTATTAGTTGGTTGTTAAACTCAAGTGACAGTCCTTTTTCTAAAATACTGATAATCGGTTTAAAGAATTTCTTCTCATAAAGAACGCAATCAGCAGTGCCATTCTGTAAAAATCTCACCGTGAACGCTTAGGTGAAGTGAGCTTGAAAGTGAACTGTCAACAGTGTCAATCCCTAGTATTTGGTGGAATGACAGCTCACTTCAAGTTCACTTCACCTTAGCGTTCACGGTGAGATTTTTACAGAATAGCACTGCTGTTCTCTTAACTTAAAAGACACAAATAAATCATGCAGTTGTAAGGTAATATAATGACTCTGTGAGTCGATAAAAGGAAAACAGAATATTTAAAACTAGGATTCTAAAGATTTTAAATTCAATCAAAAGGTTATTATTTATCATAAACAGGGAATTATTTGTTTGTTGTAGCCTGATGTTTTTTTTTTTTTTAATATTTTCAATTTTTTGCATGTATAATCTTAGCTGGCAATTTATTGCAGGTACACACGGCTACATATCAAGCTATACATTTCCAGTATAAGCTAACCTCTCTTTATACGGAAATCCTATACAATGCGAGATCAGTTTATACTGGAAATTAGGTATAGCTTGTAAGTAGCCGTTCGTAGGTACACACAGAACCGCTCCTTCGTATAAAATATTTATTTTCCACTATTTGGTTCTAGTTGGACTAAATTCGAGTTTATTGCGATTTCTAGTGTAGTATCCGTGATTTTTTTTATTTTGAAAGTCAATTGAGAATAGGTTTCCTTTGTTTTGTATGTAGTTGTTGTAAGTTTTAGCGGCTCATCCCCATACTTCAACCAAATATTCTAGGTGTGGTTTCACAAATGCTTTATAAATCATGTTTCTAATCTTGTGTGGAAAACAACCAAAGTCTACGTAGTGCCCCGTAAAGCCGTTTGTCCGGACCGTGAACGGGACGTCAACAAGAACGAGATGCCGACGCCGAAGTAGCGACAGTACATTAAAATCCAATTTATTTAATCCAAATTTTGTACACCACTCTGATTTGAAGCAAACTCGAGTCCAGTGCTTGTGTTTGGCACCCCTATACCGCGACAACCCAAACACTGATGCTGGAAAAGTTACAGAAAACCTTCTTAAGATGCCTCTTCCAGAGGCTATACCATTTCTTTCCCTATATGTAGGTACCCAACCAACTATCTTTTAGGGACGTTGGGTTTTAATTCATTGAAAGTAAGAAGAGGCCTTGATCAGCTCACGGTAGCCTGTAAAATCTTACGGGGACGTATAGACTGCCCAGACCTCCATAGCCTTTTCTCTCTTTCGAGAACATCCAGTGGCAGGGTTTCAAAGGCAATAGTTTTCTTACCTACTACCAGTTGGATTGTTAACAATCCAACTGGTAGTAGGTAAGAAAAGGTTAACCTCTTGCCGACCAATCAACGTCAAAAGAGTATGAATGTGTTTTACTCACGAATTAATTTGAGATTTATTTTCTTCATCGTAAAGGCATTCTCTATAAGCTTCGAGGTACCCTTTTCTTCCAGACCACTGGAGGCTTCTGTACGTGCGAACTGATAGCGCGTACGGTACCATCATGTCCAACTGCCCGCTGAGAATAAAAACAAGAATATTCGGTATTCAAACCTCGAGATTCCATTGATTAAAAAACAAATACTGAATTTATAATATTACGATAGTAATTAATTGATTTAGGCGTGACCTTGCGGAAATCCATTATAAAATACAATAGACTTGGATAACTCAGAAAGAAATCGACGCGTGTTTCACCTCTCAACGAGGCATCCTCAGGATGACGATTGACTTATCGCGAACTCGAACACGGCGTGTTACCACAAAAAGCGCGTTCAGCGTAAGTCAATCGTCATCCTGAGGATGCCTCGTTGAGAGGTGAAACACGTGTCGATTTCTTTCAGAGTTTTTATGGCTCTTTAGAAATAGCTAAGCGGAACAGGTTAATAAATATATCCACGTCCATTGTATTTTATATTTACGATCTTCTTGAAACTTACTTGTAACACAGGACTCCATAATGCTCCATCAGTTCCTCCAGCCAAGGTTTGACAGTAAGGAATTCATCACTATGTAACCAATCGAACACAGTCTTATTTATTTCAGAAAACTTCTTCTTTTTGACATGAAGAACGTTTTGAACTTCTGGCTTGTTTAGAAATGTTTCTATAAAACTATCATGCGGTAAAGTTAACTTATTAACACCATTCATGTAATTATAATGATCAACGGGTGTAGTGCCAAGCATCGCTGTTATGGCTTTGAACGCATTCTGAAATTTAGAAAAAAAAATGTAGACTAGATATATACATAGATAGATACAGATATTCAGTATCTATTGCAGTAATTTGAAGCAGGGTTCGGAAACTTTTTAAAACGTTTCTGATAGTTCTCGTTCTTCTTTGTACAGACGCCAGCACATCAAGCTACTCGAAACTGTCAAAATTTCCCAATCAACTTTGAACCTTAAATTTCAGTACTAAAGTTGAAAATCTATTAAATAAATTTGACAGATTGTAGTAGCTTGATGTGCTGGCGTCTGTACAACATTTTCTTTGGAACAAAAACGAAATGAGAACGTTTTCAAAAACCGGTTTATTCCACAGAACGCAGCCGCGCTCGGGGCGTGCGCCGACATGCATGAAGCTGTTTAGTTAAATTGTACCTTATCTTCATTTCATTACATCAATAATTCTAATGCGCTTGCTGCTTACGTATTGATTAGGGTTGTGTTGCAAGTTTCCTATTGTTCAACCCAAAAATGGAAAAAAACGGTTAAAAACTTTTTAATAACCGAGAACGATTTAAATTTTGTTCTTCTTCAAAAACGTTTTTATAACGTTCCGTTCGAACGTAACCGAAACAAATCGTTTCTTAGGTTTTTAAGATGAAACCGTTTCGGAAAATATACCGTTATCCGAGGCCTGATTTGAAGTAGTACGTCATATGTACCTCTTTGTAAGCGGATAAATTGTTTTCTCTCCAGTTCCGTCTAGCTTCTGATTCCAGCTTTCTAATATCTTTCGCTTGCTTGTGGTCTATGAGACCCACTTGTAGCGCCCACTCGGAGTAGTGCAGCATCGTCGGTGGATCTATGACTCCATTTCCGATCGCCAGGCCCTACATAGCAGACAACAAGCTTATTTTAATTCATAGTTCCAATAAAATGAGTAGCTATTCGATGATTAAATAATATATTTTACTGACTCTCAAATTAATTGGATTTAAATAATCTTTATCGTGATGTATGTAATGTCCAAAAGCGGGAATATATTTGCCAGCGTACGATTCACCAGCTATGAATAGAGGCGCTTTTCTTAATTCCGGGAACACTTGAAGAAACTGCTGGATGAAGCTTAGAAGACAACGGCCCACCTGCGCATATGAAATATAAAAAAATCTTATTTAAAACTTTCGACTCCACCCATTTTTCATAGAGCTCATACACCATGCCACCATACATATTGCAAGTTGACTCCAGGAGGGTCACCGGCATTGGGTTTGAAATCTTGTTAAAATACAACGTGTAAATTTAAATGCCACTTTTTAATAAAGGTGAAATTTTTCAATTCATTAAAAACGTTGCCGTGTCTATTTATTAATAGGTCAAGCCATCATATGCGCAACAACATCATATGTAAACAAACACAAATTGTTATCGACCAATTTAAATTTTCTCATACGCGGGATAATAATAGCTTTTATTTCAATGCAAATACGAATCTTACGAACTAAAACAGCACATAAAACCTTTACAATTTTTTGAATGATTTTTTTTCTCTCTGAAATAGGTCAATTGAATTAAAAATCTGTTGGGGTGTCTGAGGTTTTGCGCATTTAACGTTACACGTTGTATACAACAATTTTTTTTTACAATTTCTAATGCTGAATTTGCTAAGAAAAACCTACATTTAATAAAAAATAGTCCTCCACGAGGGCTACTGGCATCCCATATATGACTTGATTGAACCCTCCAGGAGGTGACCCGGCACTGAACGTATTAATGTTGCTTCTTATCGAGAGTCAGAGCCCATATCCCAATTTATTTGGGATCGGTGCAACATGTCTTCTGTTACATACTTCTCTATTAGTTGTCATTTCACTAGTCCCTTTCTTGCCATATTATCCTTCTCATAGTAGGGAGTAGGGTGACGCTTAGCTCTCTTCCTCCTCTTATTTTCAATGGTACCGTCATACCTGTTACCTCTTCTGTGAAAGATCTCGGTTTGCATCTTGACTCGACGCTTAGCTGGCAACGCCAGTCTCTGGTGTTAGTCAAAGGGTCAACGGTACTCTGCGATCCCTGTATCGTCTGAGAAACTTTTTACCCGCTAAGAAGAAAACTATGCTTGTGCAGACTTTGATTTTCCATATCATCGACTATGGTGACGTGTGCTACTTTGACTTGAATTCGATTTTGCTGGATAAGCTTGACAGACTGCTCAACAATTGTATCCGGTTCATATTCAATCTCAGGAAATATGATCATGTGTCGAGCTATAGGTCTGAGCTCAAATGGATGTCCATTCGCCAAAGAAGAAGTTTGCGTGCTTTGACCACGCTTTTCTCCCTTCACAACTCTCCCACTCCTCCTTCTTATCTTTTGTCTCACTTCCAATATCTATGTTCTTCGCACACTAAGAATCTGCGTTCTTCTTACAATCTTCTCCTACTTTATCCTTCTCATACTTCTGACTTTGTTCATTCTTCCTTTCATATTAAGTCCATTCTTCTATGGAATGCGCTTCCTCTTGATAACAGGACGGCCACCAATCGGTATGCATTTAAGCGGAAATTGCAGGTTTTTTTTTTCAAAATAAATAGAGTAGAGTCATCTCAACACCTCTCTCCCTTGAATTTGTATATATGTATACATATTATAGATATATATTATACTAAATGTATGTATGTTTATTATAAGTTACAACCTATTTATGTATTGTTGTTCCTACATTTTATATCTTATGATATATTTTTAATAATTTTTTCTTTGTTCCTCTCAAACAGAGCACCTGCCATCTAATCTCTTCACCACCCTTGGTTGACTGGTAGAGAATGCCTATGGCATTAAGTCCGCCTTTGTACCTTTTTGTGTGTGAGAAGTTTAAATAAATAAATAAATAGTCCATATATCGTCCATCTATCGTTTCATATTTTACATCATGCCTGCTTAACCGGGTTTTCCTGTGGCTGCCTTAAGCTTCTACACTCAAAGCCTCCAGTCAGGGTTAAAAACGATTCTAAATTAAAACTAGGCGAACGCTCGCTGAGGGCATCCCCTGTGGGGTACGAACCTCGGCTTAGGGCGTCGCTGGGGGGAGGACAGCAAGAAGGGACAAGCTGGATCGAACTTAGATTTTCATTTTGATTATTATATGGGGTATTTATATCTAAAGCTACGTGCTCAGCTGCAACAACTGCTGGTACCTCGTTTTCCAGCAAAGGTTGGGGGGGAGTAACATTTCCTCGGGGAAACAGTCGCGATCGCGAAGGACCTCGGCAGCGGGATCGGAATGACGGGTGTCGTCTGTGTTTGTGCACTGTACCGGTGGCCCTAATCTTCTCCTGGAGGAGTGTTATGGGGTATCTGGATCGGAGAGTATCGTTTCTTCTTGATCTTCCCTTACTCTTATAGCTATCTACATTCATACTTGAAACTTTTCTCACGACCCAATACAGGTCAATCCATAAGTGGTTAATAAAATATCGCTACTTACCTCATCCTCATTGGTGGCGTATTCTCCTCCCTCGGTGAAGCTAAAGCCAGTTCCTACTGGGTTGTCAATGAAGAGAAGCGAGTAGCTGGAACCCCATGTGATAGGCATTTTTTTAACTGAAAAACATACACTTATCAATAGATGACATTGCAATTAATAGTGTCAGTTGTGTTGTGTATATCACATCTTGAGGCCTCGACTTAAGAGCAACATAATATAAAAATGATCAATAAACTTAGAATAATTTATATAGGCCGATGTGAAGGGAAAGGCCGGTCGGGGATGCCCTAGGAGGTCATATACTGACCTTATTGGTGATGTTCTTCAGAAAGACTAGGTGCGTAGTACTCGCAACCGGCGTGCGTGTAAGACCAGATGTATGATCGTAGACGAGGCAAAAGGAGTATGTAAGTATCGTAGCAGGTGGCGTTCTGTAGTTCTGCCTACCCCCATGGAAAGAAGGCGTGAGTTTATGTATGTATGTATGTAATTTTTAGGTAAAAAAAATATTGGTACCTACCTGATCCGTTGATAATTTGTAAAGGACCTATTTCTCTGAAAAGGCCATATAAAGAAGAAGCACCAGGCCCTCCTTGTAGCCAGATAACCAACGGCGTACTTTCTAGATCAACTCCCTGCGCGGGAAAATACCAGAAGAAAAGATTCCATTTACGAATTTTGTCAACAGTGAAGTATGCAGCGTGACTGTTGACGCCGGCGAACAGACTCGGGTCTACTTCAGATAGTTTCTTGGCTTTTTTAGCTTTCCCATGTTCAATTAAGGGTGTGAGGATAAGAGGACCATCTTTTTGGCTATGTCGAGTCGCAGTTGCACCGAGAACAGAACTGACTGAACACTGACTACTGAAGAAAAATCTGCAACCAAACAAAAAAATTCCTTAGTTATACAGTATCCTCACCCTCACGTATTTAAGGTGAGTTTTGGATTTATTCAGGACTCCGCAGTATCTAATGCAATGTCTTAAATAAACCCAAACGCACAATCAAAAAGTTTTACAATGGTATGGTAGTTACCTACCTAGGTAGCTAATTAAATGCAAAACTTTTTGATCAGTGACGCATCGCTGGAAATTTAAAGAATCTAATCTGTACCTTTTAAAGAATCCTAAAATGTAATTCACTATGTGACACAAAAACTCTATTGGGGTCCACATATTAAATTGTAACATATGCCTTCTTTAAGAAATCAAAACACATATATTATTACGCATTGAAGATAAACACACGGATTTTAATTTTTACTTGAAATGAGTTCATATACACACGCACCACGAGATCAATAATATAACTAGCATTTTAAAATGTCATCACCCGTATTTAATGTATAAATTTTAGGTACCTAATATACAACACATTCAACTGAAAGACCCAATTTACGCAATATTTAGAACTGATTACTACTTACACACGTTTACTCACATATTTAGGTATGAGGATGTTTCGAGATGTATAAAATAATTAGTTAAAATGTGAAGAAATGAAATAATGATGAAATAATATTTATTTTTGTCAATAAACAGGGTCAAATTAAATCAGCGAAACTCCACAAACGTGATGAAACATTACATAATTATTGTAACCATATATACCTAAACTAAGAAACTAGATTTTTTGGGTCAAGTGCGCGTTGCTTCGTGAGATAAAAATAATGTCAGTAGTTTAATTTATCTACTAGAAATATCAGTAAAAAAAACAGTGCCACTCCGGGAGTGCCGACAGAAGTAAAAAAATCGGCACCGTCGTAATCAACGCGTTGATGTCTTTTTAATGGTCAAAAGCTGGTGTCGTAACAGTGTCGCAAAATCAATGGTTTAGTCCCATTTCAAAAATGCCCAATGCGCCTAAAGAAGTTTTCACTTAAAAAATACGTTTTCGTATCGTGTACCTATACTTCACAGACGAATAGGTATCGATATGAACAAATAAACTGACTTTCGATGCTCATACTTAAAAAAAACGCATTACCTTGTACACACGGCTACACATCAAGCTACACATTTCCGGTTTATGCTGATCTCGCATTGTATAGGATTTCCGTACAATGCGAGGTCAATGTTTCATTTTTTTATTTCAACCATTTTGGCACCAGGAATTCAAAGTCGACTAGGTAAAGACTTTGAAGCTCTTTTCAGACTACGCTATAATATAATAGCACATAGTTCATAGCACAACAATATCGCACACCATACATTATTATGGACACGTTCACACTTCACTGTACGATATATTATTGGCTTACTATACGCTATAAAATTGAGCGTGTGCTGAGTTCATGCTGTGCTAAATCGCGCGCCGCCCTCTTCCTCCTCCCTCACCCCCGGCCGTCCCGCAAGCGAAACGAGTCAAGAGCTTGCCATATACTGTAAATGCTTGCGATTATATCGCGTAATGTGAACGCCATGCTATATAGTATAGCATTAGGTCCTTATTTGCCATACTATATATCACAATAGTATTGCGTAGTCTGAAAAGAGCTTGACTTACAAGCAACAAAATATTGAGAGTTTCCCTAATGCCTCTGCTTATACTTCTAGGAAATAAAGACGTGGCTTGCACAGCCTACCTACAATGCCTGCAAAGCAAATATAAACCACACACACACACGCACATATAAGCCCTAGCCGTTACAATACATATATACCAATAGTCAGTCTTTCAGCGAGTGTACTGCCCACCAAACAAGCGTTGCTGCGTGAGTACCCTCTTTGGTAGCTCTTGTCGCTGCAATAAACGAGTACTCGCCGGCGGCGGCGGTGTGAACTGCCAGCGATGAACTATTAAGTCGCCTATTAGCCCGCATTTACTTAAGTTTTTTGCGGGTTATATGAGTAACAGGCAACAGTATGTCGACTATGAGGGATACCAATCGAAGGCATACTATACTAGATCTGGTGTAAGCCAAAGTAGTAATATAGGGCCCCTTGGGTTTCTCTTAATAAATGACCTACCAAGGGTTGTACAAGATGCTAAGTGCTTACTATTTGCCGACGGCCTCAAACTTTCTCTCCCCATAACAAACATGGATGACTGTAAAAGATTGCAGAATAGTAGTAGTACTAGTAGAGTAGTAGTAGTACTAGTAGAGTAGTAGTAGTACTAGTAGAGTAGTAGTAGTACTAGTAAAGTAGTAGTAGTACTAGTAGAGTAGTAGTAGTACTAGTAGAGTAGTAGTAGTACTAGTAGAGTAGTAGTAGTACTAGTAGAGTAGTAGTAGTACTAGTAAAGTAGTAGTAGTAGTACTAGTAGAGTAGTAGTAGTACTAGTAGAGTAGTAGTAGTACTAGTAAAGTAGTAGTAGTACTAGTAAAGTAGTAGTAGTACTAGTAGAGTAGTAGTAGTACTAGTAGAGTAGTAGTAGTAGTAGTAGTACTAGTAGAGTAGTAGTAGTAGTAGTACTAGTAGAGTAGTAGTAGTAGTAGTACTAGTACTAGTAGAGTAGTAGTAGTAGTAGTACTAGTAGAGTAGTAGTAGTAGTAGTACTAGTAGTAGTAGTAGTAGTAGTACTAGTTGAGTAGTAGTAGTAGTACTAGTAGAGTAGTAGTAGTACTAGTAGAGTAGTAGTAGTACTAGTAGAGTAGTAGTAGAAGTAGTACTAGTAGAGTAGTAGTAGGTAGTAGTAGTACTAGTAGTAGTAGTAGTACTAGTAGAGTAGTAGTAGTAGTACTAGTAGAGTAGTAGTAGTTGTACTAATAGAGTATTAGTAGTAGTACTAATAGAGTAGTAGTAGTACTAATAGAGTAGTGGTAGTACTAATAGAGTAGTAGTAGTACTAATAGAGTAGTAGTAGTACTAGTAGAGTAGTAGTAATAGTACTAGTAGAGTAGTCAATCAATCTGCCTAGCCTTTTCCCAACTATATTGGGGTCGGCTTCCAGTCTAACCGGATGCAGCTGATTACCAGTATTTTACATGGAGCGACTGCCTATCTGACCTCCGCAACTCAGTAGCTGAGTAATACGATACCCCTTGATAAGGCTGGTTGTCAGACTTTCGGGCTTCTGACGACCCGTAACGACTGTCAAAGATCCACGAATGACAGCCGGGACCAACGGCTTAATGTGCTTTCCGAGGCACGGAGGAGTCTCGATATGTAAAGATGGTCACCCATCCACGGACCAACCCCGGCAAGCGTAGCTTAACCTTATGGATCGACTCGTGCGACTGTTATTACTTAGCCACGAGTTCCTCTTTTATTAAGTCAGGACTCGTAATACCTTCACTGAGCAGACTATTGCATGGAAATCTATTTTAATCATCATTAAATTTTAATTCAATTCATTTATCATTCGATTTAATCATTTTTATTAGCCTGCGAGGTAGTTACGTAACATGTTTTAGTTTAATGTTGACATAATTTTGATTTAATTTAATTTAATTCTGATTGGATGTTGATTTTTAAAATTTTAATTGTAATTTATTTTAATTTTTGGTTTTGATTGTAGTATTGATTTTTTATTTTAATGCTACTAACATATTTTTCTAAGTTCTAATACTAATACAATATGGATGTTTTCCGAAATAAATTATTTGATATTTTTAACACAAATAATATGGCAGTCGATCGCAATGCCTTCTATTTTGACATCCATTGCTTCATAGGTTTGAAAAAATCGTCTGCTCAACTACGAGTAACGCATAAACTTGCCTGAACTGTCATTTTAATATTTCAGAAATTTTATGAAACAATTTATTTTTTACTGTCGTGGTTGGTCAGTGTCATATTTTAATTTGGTATACCTAACATGTAAAGAAGGTCACTGAATGTCATTCTGCGGTGTTGACATTACGACGCAATAAATAGCTGTACAAGGATCTTTTGGCGTGGGTCCAAAATCTGAAATAACGCTGCTATCTTGTTTTTCGTACATTTCAAATTGCACAAATGTTTACCAACACCACTCCATTGTCAACATTATTCGAGCGCCAAAAGATTGTTGTACCAGTGTATAGTCACAGTATAATAAGATAACAGTATTATATCTCGGCAGTGACCTTGAAATAATCACCTAAGTCCGCTCAGTAGATAAACCTTCCGCGTCCGTACATAACTGCACCGCACTCAATACTTTTGCGTCGGTACTGATATACACTGAGATTTCGAAGCGCGTAGTTTCGGCTGTTTTCTATGAACATATAATACTGTTACTTATTTATACTGTGTGTAAAAGAGAAAGCATACTAAGAAAGAAATTCAACCAAATTAGGTCCCACTACCTATCCCAGAAAACTTGCTGATAACGCTAGAGAATGAAGCCACGGCTATTTACCATCTTAAAAATGTACAAGATAAATACAACTCATTAGAAGAAACCCTTCAGAAAGTGTCTGGACAATTGTGTATGTTAAAAAAACCAAAAGGACAAGATCGGAGACGAAGCAAGATCTCTAATGGAAACAGAAAAATCCTCTTAGAAAACAGAAAACAAAATAGAAATCAAATAACACAAATATGTAAGTAAATCAATAAAAAAATTAGAAAACAGTTAAGAAACAGGACCATCCAAAACCATATTGAAAAATCAGGATTAATCAAAAAAGCCTTAGAAGAGTTGAGGGAGAGGAATACATGTTGGATTTCATGCAGCACTTAGAGTCTGTCAAAATAAAAAGGCAGAGAAGCATTCTAAATATCAAGCTACGGGACAAAATCAAACTATCAATTATATGATGTAAGACCAAAGTTACAGATGTGACTTTGACAGTGAAAAAACTTAAATGGAACTGGATAGGCCTCATGATAAGAATCAAGAGAAATAAATGGTCTCAAGATGTCCCTCGAGATGGAAAAAGAAGCAAAGGGCATCAAAGAATGAGATGGGAGGAAGAAGATAAAAAGACGGCAGGATCGACATGGAGAAGAAAAGCCACAAATAGGAAATTATGGCAAACCCTAGGGGAGGCCTTTGCCAAAGGGCAAGCTGATGCTAATGTTACCGATGTCGATGATTAATAATAATTTAACAATAATGAATGTAACCAAATAATATACAACAATATTTATGTACCTTCAGTGAAAAGTGATGTAACTGGAAAATCATGATTTTGAGAAAATTAATGTTAAAGATTTAAAAAAATCTGACTCTTTGTCTACTTCACTAAAATGAGTATCAGTACTCATTTACTACACGACTCATTTACTACTGACATTGCTAAACAATATCTTAGAGCACGATTTAGTGTAAGAAGAACCAGATTAATTTGTACAGTTTTTTATAATTTAAAAAGAAATCCAGTTGTATCACCTAACAACATATATTAAAGTCGTTTTATGTGTAAATTAATTTAAAATGACTTGAACCATTTTACACATTATTTATTGGTTAGTGTTGGATGATTATGTATACCTAAATATTGTATAAGTTTGTACTAATTCACATAGGTCGCGTAATAAGAATCACATACATTTTGTATGAATATACATTAAGGTACTTGAAATATTTCTTCAGTTCACATTGATATTATTTAAAACGTATTTTATTACACATTAATAAATGTAAAAAAATGCTTAGTTAGAGCACTTTACACCAAAATAAGCTTGCTCAATTGTAATCTTAAAGGCCAATTAGACCAAAAAATTACTGTTAAACTTAGTGTAAGAATATTAAAACTGATATAGGTCAAGATATATCACTTTTCACTGAAGGTACAGATATTTTTTTTTAAAGCTTGATATGTGAATGAATGAAGTAATTAAAATTAAATCGGACCAAACTTGTAATAATGAAAGTAAATCACAATTTGTTTTCATATGATGGAAATTTAATTGCATGTACAGTAGCAGAAATAAAGGCCATTTGAAATTTAAATTGAAATTTATACTGTAATATAGTGCTGCTACCTAATTGCGTAACTCATTTTCATAAACAATTTCGTGAAATTTGTTTCATTTTGACATTTCAACAACATTCATTGCGTTATTTACGTTGTTGAACAGATTTTTTTTTCCAACTTATGAAGCAATGGATTAGAAATCTGTTTCAAATCGAAACAAATTGTGATTGTGTTGTATTACGCAATTAGGGTGCTGTTTTAACAGTACATCTATGTTTCCTATAAATATTGTAGCATTGTTGATGTATTGTATTGTGGTAACTATGGAAAAATAAAAGAAAACTTTGGAATGCCATTCAAAACTAGGTTATTTGTATTTTTTACATTAATCTAGTCAACTATTAATAGGAATAAGTATTTTGTATCTATCTATCTATACTATCTACATATAATATCTGTAGTTAACAAAAAATCAAGTTGAAAACGTAATTATTAAAATACCGAATAACTACACTAATTATACACACATACATATATAATCAGCCTTTACTGTTCCCACTGCTCGAATACAGGGGGCCTTGGTGTGGGAAAGAGATGAAGCTCTACAGGACGTACAGCTCCATCTCTTTCTTCCACTGAACTAATATTAAAATAATACTTCTTTTGAGCTGGTGGTATGCCCCCAGGCCTCCTCTCTGTGTGAGGGAGTGGGACGTACCCGTAATCCACCACGCGGGCCTCAGTGCGGGTTGGTGGATACACAATCATCATCATCATCATCATTTTAGCCGAAAGACATCTACTGCTGGACATAGGCCTCCCCCAAGCACCGCCACTTCGATCGATTCTATGCTTCCCGCATCCAGCGGATTCCTGCGACCTTCACAAGATCATCGGTCCATCTTGTGGGAGGCCTTCCGACGCCACGTCTTCCGGTACACGGTCGCCACATCAACAGGCATATTGCTCGCAAAACAGATGGCCGATGGGGCCGAATATATAAGTATAAAGTTTAAAGGATAAAGTTTATTTATTTTACAAAATGGGAGCATTCACAAAAATGTGTTACACAGTTAACTGACACCCAAACTAAGCCAGGGCTTGTCTTTTGGTAAAGGTTCTGGAGTGGATACACAATACTCCACTCAAATTCTAGCAAATAAAGGAAGTATCACAATACCTAATCAAAATAACATCAATCAATTCTTTATAATAATAATGTGTCACCGGTGTTTCGTAGTAACCAAACTGGTTTCATTCTAACAAGGTTGTGATTATACTATTTACATATCAACTTGATATATTTTACATACAAAAAGTTAATTAAGTACCTCTCTAATACGTTCACAAACGTTTGCTATGTCATTGATAATTAAGACTTAATTTTAATTATAATTATCATTCCTCGAAAAATAATCTAATTACAAATCCACATTACATTTACTATATTTCAAGATCATCATAATCTGCCTAGCCTTTTCCCAACTATGTTGGGGTCGGCTTCCAGTCTAACCGGATGCAGCTGAATACCAGTATAAAAACATGGAGCGACTGCCCATCTGACCTCCACAACCCAGTTACTGGGTAATATGATACCCTAGGACGGGTTTTCAGACTTTTGGGACGTCGGACTACAACATTTCAAGATAAAGAGAGTAAAAAAAAAAACTCAATGAAAAACCTGCAATGAATTTTTCTCATTTTCTCTTCAAGGCTTTTGTGGGACTTGAGTAGCCCCAAAAACAGGTTATGGGCCCAGGAAACAAAAGAACGTTGGTCTATCCTATATTCCTATAGGATATAGGATTTACAAGTCATCATCATCATCATCATCGGTCTATAGTCTCTCCAATTGCACGCCATTCAGCTTGATTCTCGGCAACTCGAATTTAGCTCGATTGTCGTGAAGTAAATATTACGACATTATTATGACATTGAAAGGAAACGTGTAGGTCGTTGGCTGTCCGTTGTAACATGCTGGCCCGCATCTTGCACGATGTACGAAGCCAGTTATAGTAACGCTTTTCAATGCTTACTGTCAGTCCTTCCTCGTGCCGCCTGTGAGTCAACTTCACACCGCGGGCATACAGCGACCTATACGTGTTCAATATAATAATACATTGAGAGTACTACTGCGGCTGCCGTGGCATTGTAGTGCGTCAGGGATGTTTGCGGTTAATAATATTAATGGGTTTGTCGCCATTATAAGAAACAAATTAAATGTGCATCCCTGATGACGCGTATTCGTGGCAGCACTCAGTGTGTTCGCAGATCGGTGGGATTCCCCGATGTTACCAAGGTGAATGCAGCTTCACGCTGAATTTTAATTTTATGATAATTCGTGTAAGTACCTACTTACCTCGTAGTCGTTAACTCCGTACACCGATTTGTCGTGAAGGTTTCAAAGTTTAGTTAGTTTAAAGAAACACGTTCCACTAAGTTGCACTAAATAGTTAAGTTTTATTTAAGTTTAAAAGTAAGTTACAGTGAGTGGAAGGCGATTATTTCTCTCTGTTGTTGATAGTTACACAGTTATAAGTTTACTCCGTTTTTATTCGTTAGTCATGTCAATATAATACGCTAAATTATGACGCGCATCGTTGGCCTAAAGTAGGTTACACAGTAAGCAGAAAAATGTACGGCAATGAGACCGTACATATTGGCAACCCCTAAAGAAGCTAAGTAGAGAGAGAAAGAAACGCCTGTACAAAGTTAAATATTTAAAGTAAAAGTAAATAGGTATACAGTTAATCAAAAGTAAAGGCAATGTTGTCTCGGTGTCCTTGAAGTTGACCGTGGCAGTCGTCCGTGGGCGCCTGCTGGTTTTCTTCTCTGGCAGTCTGCTGTCGAGAACCCATTGGTTGAAGTTCGATGTCTTCATGCGTTTGCTTTCTATTTGTCTTTCTCGGAAATCGGTTCCTGAGTAGTGTGCAGTATTTCCTTGTTATGATCCACAGGAAAGTGATGACTGCAATTGTTAGTAAGAGATAACAAATTGCATATTGGTGAACGTCATGATCCGTGATAGTGGATGGTAGTTTCGGCTCGTTCTCTTGTTGGAACCGCAGCTTTTTGTCAATTTCCTCAAAGTCGTTTTTCTTTAGAGTGAAGAGTTCGTGTGGCGCGTTATGAAGTGTGACGTTGACAATGTTGTTTATCGGCGAATTCAGGTTCGGTACATGCATGTCATAGTTCACGTTGAGGTTGCTGTTGTACTGATTGTGCGAAGTGATGGTGAGTTCTTTAGACCGCAGTACGCATCCTTGATTCAAAGTGACTATAGCCGCCGATGTGATAGTTTGCGATATTACGTCGTTTTCACAAACAGTACGTAATTCGCACCTTCCGCAACAAACAACCAGCCAGCTGTTTGGTTCTTGCAACTTGATCCATGCCTCCTCGCATGACACGCGGTGTACGTCACACGGTGACGTAGTTGTACGATGACCCAGTAACTTTGCTTCGCAAGGTGCATTTTTGTTTTGTAAGTTGAACACTGGTATGTTCGCGTTACAAATGAAGTTATCTTTTTGTCTTTTGATGCATTGCTTGAAGTCTTTATCTTTTAGTGAGATGTAAGAATTCTTCTCAAAGTTCACGGCAATGTATTCCGAAGATAACTGCATCAATTTGTAATTTGACTCCGCCTTGAATGGTATAGCGATAGCCCGATAGTAGGTGAAGTCCTCATTCGAAATTAAAGGAATGTGAACTTCGAACATAAAGTAGTTCTTTGTTATTCTTGCTTTCACGTATAGCAACTTGTAGAGTTCTTTGATATCTTCTCTGATATTTTCTGTCGGCAATGACAGAGTCCTCGGCAGTCTGCCGGATATATCTTCCAGTGTCTTTACTAGACTGACTGGTGATATCAAGTGCACGTCCATATGTCCACTGTAGACATTAGTGAGAGTATTGAGGAGCATCGTTTGAATTTCCTTAAGATTTCGTAGTAATAGCGATGCTGTTAGCGAAGCGGAGTTGAAGTAACTTGTGGCCATCATTATTTGTATTTCTGTTTCAATGCTGCCCAGATTAGTCTTAGTTTCTTCCATGAAGTGTTCTATCATCTTGCATTGAAGCTTGATATTTTCATCGTTTTTCTTCAAAACGTCATTTTGTAGTTGCATGATCGATGTTTGGTTTTTTGCGAGTTCACGCAAGTAGTTTTCATTACGTTGTATGGCATCAATGTCTTTGTGGTATTTGTCAGCAAACTTCTGGTCTAAGACCCCGAATAAACTGTTTGCTACCATGCCTACTCCGTCAATCAAGCCGCGCTTCTTGCGCATAGATAAATGCTTGTGGGGAGCCAGCAGCATTGTGTTGTAGAAGTTGAGTAGTTCCATCTCGTGGGAAAGTTGATCTGTCGTAGCTTGGCAATAACTTTGATGGATCTTCTGGCAAAGGTCATTCACACCGTTTATGTATTTTTCAATATGTTGAGCGCCTTGCCAGTAGTTAGTTAAGTTGTAGTACGTAAGCAAAGTCCATTCATCATGAATGAGTTCAATTTTGCCTATGGTGTCATAATATATCGGTCGCTCGGGTTCCAGGTTGGTAATTTGAGTGCCTGAACTTTGTTGCGAACCATATGATCCATTCACAAGTATTAACATTGTGAAAAGAAACAATAAAATGTTTGTAAGACATTTTGTTCCAGAATGTTTAGTTGTGGTAGTTTTCGCTGCTTTTTGTAAGTCCGTTTTACATTCTTCATAATTTTTGTTGCAGTTTGTGTCGATGGGTAAAGCTGATAGTTTTACTATGGGTCGTTTAATGACACCAGTTTGGGTTTTTAGGGTTGTCACTCGAACGTATCCGTCCGCGCCAGGGTGAAGTTTTAGCACCCGTCCCATGGCCCATTTTCCTGGCGGCAAATTGTCATCCCGGACTAGTACGATGTCCCCCTCGCTGAGGTTTTTCTTGGGATTGTTCCATTTGCTGCGCATTTGTAGTTGAGTAAGATAGTCGCTTGACCAATTCTTCCAAAATTGTTGGTACATATGTTCAGTTAACTGCCATCGTCGGCGTAGGTCAATGTAGTTTTCATCAGTGTAGTCAGCTCGTGGTAAAGACATTGTTGGTCCCCCTGTTAGAAAGTGACCCGGTGTCAGGTAATTATAAAATTCTTCGGGGTCTTCAGTGAGCTGGCAAAGCGGCCTGGAGTTCATGCACGCTTCTATCTTCGCAAGCAGGGTAGTAAATTCTTCGTACGTCAGTTTTTGGTCTCCTAGCACCCGACGAAGGTGATACTTCATCGACTTGACCGCTGCTTCCCATAGTCCACCAGCAGTCGGCCAAGCGGGTGCATTAAAATGCCATTGTACTCCCATGTCTGCGATGTTATTAAAGAAGTTTGGCGACAAGATTTGTTTGAAGTCTTCAAACTCTTTTTGAAGCAACCTTGATGCGCCTATGAAATTTGTACCACAGTCCGAGTAGACGTGACCTGGTGTACCGCGCCTGGAGCACATTCTCTGGAAGGCTGCTATGAAAGTTTCAGTACTTAAGTCGGATGCAAGTTCAATGTGCACAGCCTTTGTCACCATGCATACGAATATGCATATGTAACCCTTTGAAGTTCGAACCCCTCTTCCTTTGCTGAGTCTGACTTCAACGTGTCCTGTGAAGTCAACTCCTGTGTGGGTAAATGGGCGCGAAGGTGTTACTCGTTGTGGTGGCAGTTCTCCCATGAGTTGGTTCATCTCTGATGGGTTGTAGCGATGGCAGCGCACACAGCGCCGTAGTTCAGCTTTCACCGCTCTGTTCCCGCCAATAATCCAGTACCGTTGCCGGATGTACGCTAACGTTAGTCTGGCTGCTCCGTGTAAAGTTGTTATGTGAGCTTGATGGATCACCAATTCAGTAAATCGTCCACCCTTAGGTAGAATGATTGGATTCTTCATCTCAAAAGGTAAACTGGAATGGTTCAGTCGACCCCCGACTCGGATTAAGCCGTTGTTGTCCAAGTATGGTTTAAGTTTGAAAACGTTACTTTTCGTAGAAATAGTTTCTTTCTTCATAAGTTGTTTATATTCTTGCGTAATTTCCGTTTGTTGCACATATTTTATTATTTGTTCATTTGCATTGTTTAATTCGCATAAAGTGAGGCATCCGGTGTCACGTTTCGTGTTATTATGTGCGTTTCCAATAAATCGTTGTATCCATGCTACAATTCTGATCGCTTTGGTCAATGAACTGCAATTAGTTAATAAGTTATGAATACAATTGGTCTCTTTGTTCATAGAGTTCGATTTCGCTTGATAAACGCTGCCTATGTTAGTTGTAAATGTGCATGTTATGTTTTCTTCACGATTTTGTTCTTGGAAGGTATTCAGAAATGTAGGACCTTCCCACCACAGACTGAATGTTGTTAGCTTGGTTGGTAGTAATCCTCTTGATGCACAGTCTGCCGGGTTATCTTGCGACTTCACATAACGCCATTGCTCGGCTGGTATGATTTGTCTTATTTTTGCAACTCGATTGGCGACATATTTTTCTCTTCTCGATGTATCCCCCTGTATCCACGCTAAGACTACTTGGGAATCACACCAAACGCTCGTAGTTATTTGGTAACCATTCAGAGCTTCTCTGATTTTTTCGATGAGTTGCGATAGTAAGAGTGCGCCGCAAAGTTCAAGTTTCGGTAATGTGATCGTTTGTGATAACGGTGTTACTCTTGTTTTAGCAGCAAGTAATGTTATTGTTGGCTTGTTATGTTCGTTTCTAACGCAGCTGTAAACCACACATGAGTAGGCTTTTTCACTGGCGTCGCAGAATCCAAATAGTTCGATCTTCTGGTTCGTTGAACCGATCCAGCGCTTTATTTTTATGTTTTTTACATTGGGTATGTCAGCTCTTAGTTTTAGCCACTTATTTGCTATATGCAACGGTAACTGATCATCCCACTCTAGTTTGTTGACCCATACTTCTTGAAATATCATTTTTGCCGCAATAGTTATGGGTGATAGCCAACCCAGTGGATCGTAAAGTTGTGAAATTTCTGAAAGTAGCCGCCTTTTAGTTATTTCCGGTCGACATTTTTCTTCAAATTTCCAGTTAAACATAAATGTGTCAGCATGCGGATTCCAACCTAGTCCTAGGGTTTTCAAGGATTCCTCCTGCTTGAAGTCAAAAGTTATTTTGCGTGAAATCTGATCATCACTTAAGTTCTCTAGCAATGCTTGATCATTGCTGGACCACTTGCGTAAGTTCATCCCGGCTCCCTTTAACATCTCTATAAGCGATGTCTGGAGTTCTTGGGCCGCTTCCAGTGAGTTGTGGCCGCTTATGACGTCATCGACGTATGCTTCGTTCAGTAGTATTTTTGCTGCCGTGGGGTATTTATAACCATCATCGTATGCAAGTTGTTTGATGGTTCTCATGGCTAGCCACGGTGCGCACTTAGTGCCATAAGTGACAGTGCAAAGTTGATACTCTTGCAGGTTCTCTGACGGCGTAGTTCGCCAGATAATTTTCTGCAAATGTTGTTGTTCCTCAGATAGCCAGATACATCGGTACATTTTCTCGATGTCAGCTGTAAAGGCGTATCTGTAAGTTCTCCATTTTATGATAAGTTCTTGGATGTCTTTTTGTAGGTTGGGGCCCTTTTCTTGTAGGCCGTTTAGGCTGTATCCCGTCTTAGTTTTCTGAGATGCATTGAAGACAACTCTGAGTTTTGTGGTAGTAGATTCTTCACGAAGTACTCCGTGATGTGGTAGGAAACATTCAGTAGTTAAAGATGTCATGGGTTTTGCTGGTTTCATATGGCCTAACTCCAGGTATTCCCTAAGGAACTCTTTGTATAACATTTCAAGTCGGCCATTTTTTTTAAACCTTTTTTCTAGTTGCAGCAATTGTGATACTGCGATCGTTTTCGATGTTCCGATCTTATCTTCATAATTCGGACATAAAGGCATCTTCACAATGTATCTTCCATCTGAACCACGGCGAGTAGTTTCCTTATAATAAGTTTCACATTGATCCTCTTGAGATCGGTCAGTGTTTGTTTTGGTGACGTCTTCACACTCCCAAAATTTAGTTATTTCCGCCAAGTCTAGCAGTGTGACGTGACAGTTAAAAGTTTCTAATTTTCCACACAAAATCCATCCCAGCTGTGTTTGTTGCGCAACGGGTGACTTTGGTGCGCCTTTTAGTATTCCATCTTGTATTATTTCAGCGTATACGTCAGCTCCAAGCAGTATGTCAACAGACCTTGAAATATTAAAATCAGGGTCCGCTAGTTTTAAGTTTTGCAAATGCGACCAGTCTGGTCGTTCAAATGTGTTGTTCGGTAATTTATTGATCAATTTCTTCATAATCAATGCTTCAGTATTGAAAGTATATTCGGAGTGGATTGATTTGCATGTTAGGTTAAGGCGTCCTTTACAGTCACCTGATACAGTTCCAACTCCAGATATCTTCGCAGTTAGTTTGTTTCTTGGCAGCTTTAGGATTTGTGCTGCATTTTCAGTTATTAAGTTGACTTGTGAGCCTTGATCTACGAGCGCACGAAGAGTTACGTAAGTCCCATCTATCGATTTGACCTTAACTTGGACGGTTGTCAGTAAAACTTCCATCTCGCTGGCTGATAGATGATTTGAACTCGGCGTTTCAGTTTCCCTCGGAGGTCGTTGACCTGAGCGATGGTTTGCATTGCTCGTTGAAGGTGTATTTTTGTTGGAATTGTTGTAATGTAAGAGCGTATGATGCTTCATATTACATTCCTTACAAGTTTTCGTAGAGTTGCAAGTTTGGTTTTCGTGACTAAACAAACAGTTTTTGCATAGACGCAATTTTTCAACTGTGCTGTTTCGTTGCTTTGTATCCGAGTCAATAAACTGCTGTCATCGCATTAAAACATGATTGTTTTTGCAAAGAGGGCACTGACCGTATGAAGTGTGGTATGTTTTCGGAATCCATTTCTTGTTATCGAAGATTTTTCGAGGTATATGTTTTTCAGTTCCGGCTGACTTCTCTGAACTCTGTATGTCCTTCTTTGAAGTCTTCATGGTTTCAAACGCCATAAACTGGTTTTCTAAGTACATCAAAAATTCTTGTAGAGTTGGCACATCTCTATTATCGTGCAAGTTCTTTATATATTCATTGTAGGTCACACAGTCTAGTTTCTGTGACATCAGGTGGACAATCATAGGATCCCAACTGGTTATATCAAAACCAATGTTTGTTAAACCGTTTAGACATTCCGTTGTTACGTCATGCAGCTTCTTCAAGTTGTAAGCGTCTGGCTTTTGTATGACAGGCAACTGCAGCATAGTGTTCATGTATGATGAGAATTGTAGTCGACGGTTGTTAAACCGTTGATTCAGTATATCCCAACACGAACTGTAGTTGTCGGCACTGATGCTCAAGTGTTGCACCAGTCTTTCTGCTTCACCTTTCAGCCTGGTCTTCAGATGCTGCATTTTTTGAGCTTTATTCAATGTCGGGTTCTTGTGTATGGTTTCCAGGAACAGATCTTTGAAAGATATCCATTTGCTGTAGTGTCCTGAAAATTCTGGAATCTCGATTCTTGGTGATGAATGTTGGTGATGAGCGGTGGACCACATCTTGCTTTTCAGTTGTTTCCTTATTTCGTCATATTTGGTTTCCATGCTGTTGAATTTGTCATAGTATGTATATTTCGAACCTTTCAGAAAAGCTTCCAGTTCCCAATGAGTGTTGTCAACAGCTTCCCACTTCGACTTTAAGATTGACAAGTGATCGTCAAGTTCCCATTTTTCAGTTAAGACTTCATAATCAATTTTTTCCATAGCCCGATCGATGGCTTTGAAATTGCATTCCTGTTTAGTCAGCAAAGTCTTGGTCTTCTCATCAGGTTCTCCTCTCGACAAGTCTGTTAGGTCGAATTTGACAATTTCTTCATTAGTTTGCAACATTTTTGAAATGTCTGCTTTAGTTGTTTCATACATGGTCTTTGTCTTACCGTAGACATCTTCCACAAAATAGTTTATGTTCTTGTCTTCAATTTCTTGCAACAGCAATGTATGCCGTGCATTGAAATCCATCCATTGATCTTCTAACGAGGACAGCCGTTTGTTCAAGTATTCCTTTGTTTTTCTAGTTTTGCTATCCTTGTTGTAGTTGGTGCATAATGTTTTGATGTTTTCAAAACATGTTGATTGTAGAGATAGCTTATTCATCTTGATTTTAGATGATAGCTTGCTTTTAGTTCACAATATAACTTTTCAAAAAGTCCCGAAGATTCTCCTTGTAGCTGAAGACTTCTAGTTATCGTCGAAGGCTCTTCCAGTTTTTGAAAACTCTTCTAGTAGTTGTAGTTAGTTCCAGTAGTTGAAGGCTCTTCCAGTTTCTGAAGACTCTTCTAGTAATTGTAGTTAGTTCCAGTAGTTGAAGGCTCTTCTAGTAGTCGAAGGCTCTTCCAGTAGTTGTAGTTAGTTCCAATAGTTGAAGGCTCTTCTAGTAGTCGAAGGCTCTTCCAGTAGTTGTAGTTAGTTCCAATAGTTGAAGGCTCTTCTAGTAGTCGAAGGCTCTTCCAGTAGTTGTAGTTAGTTCCGGTACTCAATGTGCCTGTACTCTGGCTAGGTATTTGCGCTTTCTCAATCCAACTGGGGCGACCCTCTTCCGGGAGACCAGCTGAACCGATTCGCTACCGTAACAAGAGACACAACACACTAAGATACACGAAGGCTCGAAGGACCATAAATGTACGGGTTGTAGTCGTTAACTCCGTACACCGATTTGTCGTGAAGGTTTCAAAGTTTAGTTAGTTTAAAGAAACACGTTCCACTAAGTTGCACTAAATAGTTAAGTTTTATTTAAGTTTAAAAGTAAGTTACAGTGAGTGGAAGGCGATTATTTCTCTCTGTTGTTGATAGTTACACAGTTATAAGTTTACTCCGTTTTTATTCGTTAGTCATGTCAATATAATACGCTAAATTATGACGCGCATCGTTGGCCTAAAGTAGGTTACACAGTAAGCAGAAAAATGTACGGCAATGAGACCGTACATAAATGTTAAGTTAAATTGTTACCGTATGTACTCTGTCTGAAAATAAAAGATTTCTATTCTATTACCAATGTTGTGATTGTTCCTGTTCCTACCTACCTACATATTTAACAAAAAGAAAACAGTGCAACTGGTGATTCATAAACTGTGCGATACATAGCTATGCAATTGAATACTGTACCGTTTATTAATTACGCAGTTTATAATAGGAAATGGAAGACTGCTGAAAACTTGCAAAAATATACAGCGTGTATCAGAAAGTTGTGGTCATATTTAAAGTTGATACAGACCATCAAACTGAACAACTTTCTCCATGGGATCAACATCCTAATCGCGAAAAAATCATAAGCCGTCTCATACATTTGGGTCGAGTAGGTATTGAAGTATGGGTCAGAAGATTATTTTTTCGTGAAATTACGATGTTGGTCCCATAGAAAAAGTTGTTCAGTTGTTCAAGCCCAGGTTCACGCACTGGATTTTCAACTCACCGTATTGAGTCGAGCATCGAGAATCCAACAGAGCGCATCCCAGTGCGTCAAAAAAACACACTGTTACGAAAAAAAAGTTTACGAAAAAAAATCGCCGCGATAAAAATACGCCTGTGTTTCCAAAAATCTCGTTTATTACATTAGGTATTTACCGCTTACCTAATCGTTTTTAAAAGCAAAATAGTTGCCTATTTTCCTTATTTGGCACAACAATTCGTTCAAGGTGAAAACGCATATAGCGGTAGCGTTCTTATTTATATAAAACCCTATCATCATGACACTATCCACCGATACGATTTCACAAAAATAAAGAAAACAGGTTTTAATTTAAACAATGAGTTTTAATAAATAAATAACACTGAGGAGAGATATCACATTTCTATAAGTCTTTTAACACGGGTGAACACTAAAAAAGGGATCACGTTAGGTTAGGGTCCAGTAGCTTAGTAGTCATCATCGGGGAAACAGAATCCACCTCGTCGTGTGTAGCCCAGCGGACAGGAGCCCACTCGGATGTTATGACGGTTCCCAATGCTAGGCACAAACTCCGTTGTCGATCCACCGACGTCCACTGGCACTCCACTAGCAGGTTCTCCCATTGACATCAAAACTTTCTTGTCTTTCTCGTTGATATCAATCTTCATTGAAGACACAAGTTGCCCTTCACCCTTGTTCTTCACTGTAATTTCCAGAATCATGCCTTCCGGTGATAATGGCACTTCGAGGTGTTTGACCACATGGCTGTCGATGCAGGCGACTAATGCCAGGCACACGGCAATCTTCACGCACATATTTGTATACATTTTTGTACTATTGATGTGTTGATCGACCGCTGGCCAGATAACGAGTGATTGTGGGTCCTCAGTAGCGCGTGTTTTATATATACGTGTTAGAGCAAGTTTCTGTAGAGGCGTCTCTTATATTACGCATGCTAAGTACGACGGCCACGGATGAATCATCTGCTTTGTGAAAAACCCTTTAAGTACGATCATCGCTCGCTAAAGGTTACGTACGGTACCAGGTTGCCCGGTTGCCTATGTTTTATATTTTAGTTAATTAAACTATTTATTCCCACTAATAAAATATTTAAGTATTCTGTTATTTTCAACCAATGTTTGAAAAGTGTTCAATCTCGGAATACCTATTCAAACTGTTATTTTGAATCTGAAGGTCTTTAATGTTTTGAACTAAGGTAGTGTAAAGGGAAAAAATATTCTGTATTACCTATAATCTAATATTCCAATACACAACAACAAAGAAAACAAGTTAAACTAAATCTGTGATAATCAGATTAGACACCGAAATCCTACAGTGACGTTTTCACCCTCTGTGTCACGGAACCCTTAAAAGTGACACACGACTGGTTGGTGTATCAAATTAGACCTCCTAATAGGGACCAGGGAACACCCGTTTTATTTCCATTTTATCACCAATCAATTTATTCAATTAGTGTCTACCCAATTTTGGAAGCCAATCTAATCAATGCAAATCATTCTACAAATCACAAAGCAAGGACATACGGGTTAAAATGATTATGTCAATTTCAAGAGAAATCATAAATTTTATGTTTTATTTATGCACTTCACATTCACTTAACGTGTGTATGCATCGAAATAAATTTCCGGTATCGATATCATCTCGACGCATTTGTGACTTTGACAAATTGAAATTTTATCAACTAAGTAGGGAATGCGGTAGCAAGATGCCCGGACGATATTGTTACCATCGCAGGTAGATCCTGGATGAGGCCAGCACAGAAGCGCGGGGATTGGCACAAGAAAAAAGAAGCCTGTGCTCAGCAGTGCGTCAAGTCGGGCTGTGGATGATGCATGATGAAGTAAGTAATTTCCGAGATTAAAGATGGGCCTCTCCTTTCAGCCATGTTGCCGAAAGTGGTTGACATTGTGTAACGGTCGGAAGTCGGATTACAGAAGCTTTTGTTCACATATGCACATTGCTCGCAGAACAGATGGCCGATGGAGCCGAAAGGTTCTAGGGTGGCAACCGCGTACCGGAAGACGTAGCATTGGAAGGCCTCTCATAATGTGACCGATGACCTTGTGAAGGCCGCAGGAATTTGCTGGATGCGGGAAGCACAGAACGGTCGAAGTGGCGGTGCTTGGGGGAGGCCTGTGTCCAGCAGTGGACGTCTTACGGCTGAATGAATGAATGTAAGGATAAATGTTAAATTCTCTGAATTTGTGGTATCACAATACTAACAAAGTTTACTACGTATTGCAGAAGTAGGTAAGCACGTACGCCTTATCCTCGCAAGAAGCACAAAATCTTTATTTTATGTGTTTTAATGTTTTAAAGTCATGCAGAGATCATTTCTTTTTTCGAATTGATAGCTTTATAATAATTAATTATTTATTACAGAAAAAGTATAGTGTCTAGAAATTCATACCTAAAAACCTTTTTTAATTTTATTTTTCGAATGTGTTAAAAAAATTAATGTTTAAATGGTAAACCCTCCATATTGGTGCCCAAGATACAGGCTTGCCTAGTTTGGGGCCAATTTAACTCTGTGTAATATTTTTTGCAATTTTTTTTTTTTTATGATATTGTCCGGAGGATGTATGAGAGAAGCATTTGAAACATAGAAATATTAGGTCTAAAAACAAACTTTGACTTGAAAAAGATTACACGTGGGAAAATATCACAATGTACTAATTTTGGACAATTGAAGTTGAGTCGTAAACATGGTTGTTGAGCGTACGGTTTTAGATTCCATATTTTGGAATAAAACAATTGTAGTAAGTATCTAAAATGGTTAAATACATTTATTAAAAAATATATATATGTACGTAGTAGAAGTCACCGTCGTAATCACCAAACGCGGTTTCGTTTTGTGTTCACTTTTCTCATCAGAAACTATAGCAGTGATAATAGCAGTGATAGCCTAGTTGTGTGACCGTCAGACTGCCAAGTCATAGATCTTGAGTTCGAACCCATGGCACGCACCTCTGACTTTTCGGATTCATGTGCGTATTGTATAATTATCAGTTGCTTCAAAAACGATGAAGGAAAACATCGTGAGGAAACCGACATGCCTTTTTTTTTTTTTTCGGGTGGGAAATTATCAAATAACTTCTCTCGATCTGGGTAGAGCGGGAGGGCGTGTCAGACTCTTACTGACTAAAACCCACCCGTGTTCCTTCAGTTGCCATGTTGCCGAGGGGCCACGATTTCCCTTTCGGCCCTTATTCGCAGCCCCGGAAAAAACCGGCATGCCTGTGAGATATTTCTTGACGGCATGTCAAAAGCCCATGGGCGGCTTTAAAACTCTGACATTAGTTTAGTCACTAACCACACGAAGAGAAGAAGATTTGAAATTAGTGGCGGTTTACTGCGGTCCAGTGAACTTAGAGCGTGCATTTGGCTGGTGACTAATCTCGGTCACCAACCCATTACCCTACTATTGAGTCCTAGTCACCTAATATGTAAACTGTGGGGAAATACCGGAGACAAGTACTTCCTGGCCGGAACACACGACGTACATGATACGTTAGGGAAATAATTTAATAAACTAATTGTTAGTAGTAATAAATATGAGCAATCAATCTACCTAGCCTTTTTCCCAACAATGTTGGGGTCGGCTTCCAGTCTAACCGAATGCAGCTGAATACCAGTATTTTAAATTTAGCGACTGCCTATCTGACCTACACAACCCAATTACTGGGTAACACGGTACCCCTTGGTAAGACTGGTTGTCAGACTTTTGGGCTTCTGACTACCCGTAACGACTATCAAAGATCTACGAATGACAGCCGGGACCATCGGTTTAACATACTTTCCGAGGCACGGAGAGATCTTAATATGTAATGGTCACCCATCCACGAACTGACAGCGGCAAGCGTAGGCTTCGATCGACCTGGATAACTGTTATAATTCAGCCACGAGCTCTATCAGTGAGCAGTAATATGAGCAACTGAGGCTATTTATAGCAATGATAACGTAGGTATACAAATTTACATAATACCTTGTAGCTGTCTGATCAATGTCTATAAGTTTCCTGCTGTCTGTCGTATTACTACGTGATTCTACATCTTACCTACTTAGATAATTTTCTTGGTATAGTAGTTGTTATTAAAGGGAACTTTATAATTACAAAATATCTGTCATGAAATACCTACTCCGGGATTTCAAGCAATCAATAATAATAGAAAAAATATCTACGTCATGTGTCTAGTGATCACAAACCCCTCAGGTTTTGGGTCGGGCTATATGTGTTATTGGGTTTTTCATCAGAAATTTCTTAGTATCAGCCTTTTTTTTTTGGGTGGGAAATTATCAAATAACTTCTCCCGCTCTGGGTGGAGCGGGAGGGCGTGTCAGACTCTTACTGACTAAAACCCACCCGTGTTCCTTCGGTTGCCATATTGCCAGAGGCCACGGTATCCCTTTCGGACTTTTCCGCAATCTTAGTATCAGCCTGGAGTCTGGATTGGAACCCGGTTGATGGTAAAAGCTGGCTCGCCCCCCGTTACATGGGACCTAACGTACTATAGGTAGAGTATCTGCTTAACCCTTCAAGGATTATTAGCGTGATGTAAGGTATTATTTTGCACTCAACCTCGCCAGTTATGTGAAGTCCCAAGTAAAAGGAGGAGAGGTTAATGTTATAAACCAGGTGCAAATCTGGGACAAGAGTAGAATTTCATAATGGAAAAACCCAATAACACTAAACGGCTCGGGTCAACCCAGCAGTCGCGTTTGAGACAACTAGCCCAATAACGACGAACGAAGACGTAGGAAGGTCTTCGATATCGGAAAGCGTATTATGGAGCTCAAATGTAGTTGAGGAGGACACCTGCGGGTCTAAAACGGCAACATTAAGCAATTCTTTTAAAAGCAATAATTCATTTTCTGAATTCCCAGCAATTCCTCTATGGTGACATATTTATTTTAGCTGAATCATATTCAATTCATATTTGGTGTAGGTAAATATTGCCGCATGAAAAAATGAAGACCGTAATTTTACCGGATAATTTTTTCTATTTTTATTTTTTATTTCTACAGTTTAAATTTTATTTCTTTAAAATACAAAACTGTCAAACAGATGAATTGCGTAATATGAATGGAACGCAGATAGTATTATGAATTATCAGTTTGTGACAAATTCACACTATGATTCTGCCAAAGCGGCCGTCTTAGGCCCAGTGATGACAGGTGGAGTAAGGCTGTGGTAGAATGGCGTCCAAGGACTGGAAGATGAGATGCAGTCGGTCATCCGGCGGCCAGATAGGCAGACGACACTGTTGCCATCGAAGACACAATCTGGATGAGGCTGGCATAGGAGCGTGGAGATTGGCAAAAAAAAGAGAGGCGTATGCCAGTAGTGGGTGAAGTCGGGCTGTGAATGATGATGATGATGAGCTCAATGATGCATATAGTACAGCAGTACCTATCTACTTAAACGCTATAGTACAAAAAGAAACATCAAAGTGCCTATTATACTCAGTATATCGGCCTGTCAATATCCCACTAGAATGGAAAGGCCTTCTTACATACAGGGTGGCAGGGACATCGACGCGAAAACTGTTACCATGGATTCAGTACATGATTCTGAAAAAAATCTGCTGTTCCATACATTTTGACCGCGTAGGTATTGCACTTTTTTAACACTAAAACCTAATAACCGACGAAAAATTTCGACGCAGGGAGGGTTCAGAATTATGTACTGAATCCATGGTAACAGTTTTCACGTCGATGTCCCTGCCACCCTGTATTATGGAGAGAGAAGGATCATTAGTCACTGCCACTTGCTCAGTTTGCTCATTACGTAATGATGATTTACGAAAATATATAATATAATAAAGTCCAGTACCCTAACTGCATAATACACAATCAATCACAATCTGTTTCGATTTGAAACAGATTGCTAATCCATTGCTTCATAAGTTGGAAAAAAAAATCTTCTCAACCACGTAAATAACGCAATGAATGTTGTTGAACTGTCAAAATGAAACAAATTAGATAAAATAACATAACATAACATCACGCCTTGTTTCTCCGAAGGGTTGGGCAGAGGTGTACCTGTAGTAGGTACACCCGCATTTCGCCAGTTATGTTTAAGTCCCATGTAATAGGGGGCGAGCCTATTGCCATCAACCGGGCACAAATCCAGACTCCGGGCTGCTACTGAGAAATTCCAGATAGAAAAATCCAATAACACTTTGCCCGACGCGGGGATCGAACCCAGGACCTCAGCAGTAGCGCTTGCGACCACTAGACCAACGAGGCAGAATACGAAAAAAAAATCGATTACGAAAATAAGTTACGTCATTAGGGTACCGGTTTCCTCCTACAAATATATTACAAGACAACATAACATCACGCCTGTATTCCCCGAAGATTTAAGCAGAGGTGTACCTATAGTACACCCACATTTCGCCAGTTATGTTTAAGTCCCATGTAATACGGGGCGAGCCTATTGCCATCAACCGGGCACAAATCCAAACCTGAGAAATTCCGAATGGAGAAACCCAATAACATTCAAATTAGCAGTAGCGCTTGCGACTAGTAGACCAACGAGGTATTAGATTAAAAGTTAAGGCAGGAAAATCCCCTTAATGTAGGACAGGATGACTTCATATCTGTGTCATTTGACACAGACATGAAGTGTCTGTGTGTTTGTGTTTTTTTTTTGTTTTATCACTCAACGTCAAAATACATCAGAAATCATATGTCCTGTACTGTTTGTTTTTATCTTATTTTTGTTTTTACCCGACTACGACGAAGCAAAAAGGAGGGTTATGATTTTGACCGGTATGTATGTATGTATGTTCATCTATTACCTCATAACTTCTAAACTGCCGATCATAATTTGACAAATGAGGTATCATTGGAAGAGATTTGATTGTCCGCTGGTTATAGGCTATGTGACGTCACATTAAATGCAATATGGCGCCCTCTAGAGGACATAAAGTAACGAAATAAATGTTGGGTATCAAATGAAAGGGCTTGACGAGCACATTACAATTATGTATGTATATCATATTGTCCAAGTAAATAAATAAATTTAAATTCTTAAAAACAAGCAAAAGTGAGACTGTGTTACGTACGGCGCGGCTGTAAAATTAATACCTTTTTTATACCATAAATGCCGTGATGGTCCTGTGGTTAAGGCCTCGCCTCTCATGCACGAGGTTGTGGATTCAAATCCGGGCAAATACCAATGTAACTTTTTAAATTCAAATGTACTTTCCGAGTTGATCTTGGACATTACTAACATCGGTGATGGAAAAACATCGTGAGGAAACCTGTACCCTAATTGTGTAATACAACACAACCACAATCTTTTTCGATTTGAAATAGTTTGCTAATCCATTGATTCATAATTTGGAAAAAAAATCTACTTTACAACGTAAATAACGCAATTAATGTTGTTGAACTGTGAAAATGCATCAAATTAGGCAAAATTGTTTACGAAAATAAGTTACGCAATTAGGGTACTGGACTTATAGTTCATACTAGCTTCTGCCCGCGACTTTGTCCGCGTGGAATAGTTACTTTGGTGCTCCACTCCTATTGGTCTTAGCGTGATGATATATAGCCTATAACCTTCCTCGATAAATGGGCTATCTAAACCTGAAAGAATTTTTCACATCGGACCGGGATTAGCGCGTTCAAGCAAACAAACAAACTCTTCAGCTTTATATATTATTATACCATATATAACCCAAAAAAAATGTTTTAAGCTGATCTGCAAATACTTTGTCACGAAACTATAACCCCAAAAAAAATAAAAAAAGTAAGTTCAAAAACTAAAACCCGACTAAAAGGTATGAAACAAGAAAATATTTCAGACAGAAGTCGAAGACATAGGTACAAAAATGATCAAGGTAAAGCCGTGCTCGCATGCCATTATAATTTTGTAGGTGTACAAGCATGACTTCTGTCTGTAATATTTTCTTGTTTCATACCTTTTAATCGGGTTTTAGTTTTTGAACTTATATCCATTGCAGAAATATTGTGCTGTGGTCAGACCGTTACTCGTAGTAGTAAGAAGGTTGTTATACGGATATGGGTGACAGAGACGTCGCTCTTCAACGTCGAACTTTTTCTAACTTACTTATTTCGCAACAAGTCTGATTCAAAGGGAGTTTTCCTTAATGACTCTGTTCAATTTATTGAATGACGTCTGATCCATGAGCCGCCTTTTTATTTTCACGAGGATGACTCTACATTGCCACGTAATTATGAGGAAGAGCCATAATACAATAAACAAAAGATAGTACTGAACTTGAGTACTAATGAAATGAGTACTAAGTACTGAACTTGAGTACTAAACTAAACTACTTTAAAAAGAAACTCAAGAAATGGCTCTATAATACTATGTTCTATACAATAAGTGAGTTCTTATATTATAAGCAAAGTTCGAAATATGATCTCACTAGTAATTTAATTAAATAACATTATTTTAAGGATTTTTAGTTTTCAAATAGTATATAAGATATTTTTTGCATGCTGAAATATGTAAGTAAGCAAAATATGTGGAACTTCTTATATTTAAAACCTTTTATGTACCTTATTTTATGCAAAATAAAGAAATTCTAATTCTAATGTAAAACTACATCTACGTCTTTCTTACATTAGAATTAGAATTTCTTTTTCATAAGTAGCCAAGCTACTAAAGTATATATAAGTATGTGTGTGTATTAAGTGTTTAAATAAATATAAATTTAGATAGATTCAAGAAAAATTCTGAGCAATTATTAATTTATATCAGCATCCATAAGTTACAAACCACTAAAAGCAAAAGATTCCGCATAGTCGACACGAAACATGAGGAAGAGGCATACTTGTTGAGGCAACAAACAAAAAACAGTTGTATTTCACAATTAAGTTTTATTAATCAACAAAACAGAAGCACATTTCACAGTATTTTGAAGAGAGTGAGGTTGTTTTAAAGTCCTTCGTGTTCTACCGTCACATGGGCATGCAAATCATGTTAATTTACACAAATTTAAAGACATTATAAATTCAAATAACAATTAGGAAATTATAACAATGTAATACATTATAAGAAATTATGTCAAATTGTTTGATTACAGTAAATTATTATATTCTATTCTAATGTCAAATTAATACAAAAATGTCAAATGTCAACTAGGTTGCAGTAATAAAAAATGTCAAATGGATTATTAGCATGTCAATCAGTCAGTGATTCATAGTCGTCATTAAGGAAGTCATCGGGGACACAGTAATTACCCCAATGGGTGTACCCCGCAGAACACTTTCCGACTTTAATGTCGTAACGGCTTTCCAGAGTCGGCACGCTGTTGTTTTTCTTGAAGAGATGTTTCAGCACTCCTGATGGAGCTTCGGCCATTGACATCTCCACTTTCTTGTCCTTTTCGTTGATATCGATCTTCATTATCGAGAGTGGGTGACGTGGGTCTTCTTTGGGTCTCACTGTAATCTCCACAGTCATGCCTTCCGCTGACAGAGGCAATGTGCGATGTTTCAACACGTTACCGTCGATGCTGACGATCAGAGCCAGGCACAAAGCGATCTTCACGCACATATTTGAATACATGATTGTATTTATTGATGTGGTGAACGACCGCTGGCCAGTTGAGGAGTGTGCTTGGTCCTGCTAAAGCAGGACTTTATATACCGTTTAATGATGTAAGCTGGAAATACTTTGTAAAATTTTATCCTTTATTGCTCATATACCTAGTTCTACTTTCGTCACAGCGATTGAGTCGGAAGCGCCCTCGATTGGACCCGAACACACGAACCACCGCCGGCTCGGTAGTGGATCCCATTAGACCCGAGAATGACGACATACGACACACCAAATTGATCATGTAAATATTATTATGTTACACATCAAATCTTATGAATGTGCGTTAGTTAAAAAAGCTCATAATTATGTCAACGCGATTAAATATGTCAATATTATATATTATATACCTTTATAAAATGTTATAATTTGTTTATTAATACCTTTATAAAATGCAAGTGTGTAAATGCGTTTTGAAGTTTTTTGATATTAAAAGTCAAAGTTTCGCGCCAATCGTGCGTTTCCATTTGTATGTTTCACAATCATTACACAATAATACATGTAGATACAACTTAAAATATTCAAAATATTTTAAACAACAGGAAAATGTCCAGATCTTAACGTAAGTAATATTTATTACCATTATTCAATGTTTGTCCAAAATCGCCGACGATAGTAAAATTGTTGAAGTGAAAGCTTATTTAGGCGCGTTGGGCATTTTTGAGATAGGACTAAACCATTGATTTCACGACACTATTACGACACCAGCTTTTGACCATTAAAAGACATCAACGCGTTGACTACCGCGGTGCCGAATTTTTTTCAAGTTTTCACTTCTGTCGGCACTCCCGGAGTGCCACTGTTTTAGGGTTCCGTACCTAAAGGGTAAAAACGGGACCTTATTACTAAGACTTCGCTGTCTGTCTGTCCGTCTATCTGTCACCAGGCTGTATCTAAAGAACCGCGATAGCTAGACAATTGAAATTTTCACAAATTATGTACTTCTGTTGCCGCTATAACAACAAATACTAAAAACAAAATAAAATAAATATTTAAGTCGGCTTCCATACAACAAACGCGATTGTTTGCCCTTTTTGCTCGATATCAATAATGGCAACAGGTAGGCACTTAAAATATTCACAAAATACTCAGCTGTATTTTTACTTTAATAATAAAATTAAAATAAAATTAATATTTAAGGGGGGGAACAAACGTGATTTTTTTGCCGTTTTTATAGATAATGGTACGGAACCCTTCGTACGCGAGTCCGACTCGCACTCAGCCGGTTTTTTTTTTTAAATTGTAATTATGTCAGAATGCGATTATGCCGTACGATCTTTTTTAATCCTTTCCCCACACCCCATCTTCATAGGTCTTTCATACTCAGTAAATAACCAGTAACCATTCTTAAATGGATATCAATACTTACACATGTCGTACAGTTTACATCCACTTCCTAACAAACTCATTATCCTAGACAATGATTAGCTGGTCTATTCTGTAACAATCTCACCATGCAAATTTAGGTATAGATCGGCTATTGTTCTGATATAATTTGATTTGATTTTATTTATTTTTTTAGTAGTTTATGTACACTTATATTTAAACAAACAAGAAGAAAGAAACAGAAAAAAAGTCGAGTAGGGCCACTTGAGTATCTTGCGAAAGTTAGAAACGTAATTTTTAAGGTTAAAAACAAATTGAATACAGATGTTTTGCAAACGCTCAAGTTTATTTAAATATATCAATCAAATGATTCTCATTAACACAATCCTACTTCCTACTGTAGCGGTTACACCGCCACATACAAAACTACGCATCATAGACATGACGTCATACAAATCCTGCATCGCGCTATTAGAGTTTACCGAGCGATCGACATATATACAAGATTTCAACTTCAAACCGATGGGCAGTTGCCCGCCAGACACAACACCCGTCTGGTCGGAGGATCCTCCCTTTTCTATGGTGGATGAGTGAACTTTACACCCTGTTCCTCATACCCCTAAACTACTAATATTATTAAATGACCATAAAAACGAATGTTATAAATATGATAACAGACTATAATATAATATTATAAACGTAAAAGTTTGTATGTTTGTGTGTTTGAATGTTTGTTACTCAATCACGCAGAATGGCGGAACGAATTTTATGAAATTTGGCTCACAGATAGTTTATAACCTGGATTACCATATATAATACTTTTTATCCCGGTAGTACGTTCCCGTGGGATAATTTCCGACATGCACGCGGGCGAAGATGCGGGCGAAAACTAGTATTCAATAAAGTGAATAACTACGTCATAATCTGCCTAACCCCTTTTCCCAACCATGGGGTTGGCTTCCAGTCTAACCGGATGCAGCTGAATACCAGTATTTTACAAAGAGCGACTACCTATAGCTAAAGTGAATACTCCGTCTTGATTCAACTTAAAGGCTCCTTCAAACAGGCGCGACACGCGACGCGACACAAAGACACCGCTCGTCGCGCGACGAGCGGTGTCTTTGTATCGCGCGACTTGTCGCGCTGGTCTGCACAAGCCTTAATGCAATCCACGAAACGTTCGTTTACCTGTCAATTTGACGGCCTAGACAAGTGGCAATCGCTTTCAAAGCGTTACTTATTTTTACAACAAGTTTTAACAGGATTGTCATAACATTTTAGCCTATGTCAATTCAATACATTTTGACTTTTCCATCATCGTTATCGCTGATAGAATGTTACTTTGTCTAGGCCAGGAATTCCCAAACGGGTGGGGCGCGGCCCCCCTCGGGGAGCGTAGAGAGGGGAGAGGGGGCGCGGTGGCTCCAATAATAAAGTACGGATTTACAAAATTTTATATTATTGGTATTAAAAAAGGTTAAGACTAGTTTCCAAAACCCAAACGTTTCATAATACTTACTTACTTAGGTGCTGTAAAATGAGGTTCAGCTTTCCTGCCTATGTCGACAAAATAAGTTTTTCTATTTTTGTATGAATAGTCAAAAGAAACATGTAACGAATTTGAAATTATACAACATTTTTCGCTCGCTTTGCTCGCTGTTACATTATGCATTTTCATAATTCTTGAGTTTTTCTGCAAAGCTTGACAAAGTAACTTCAATTACTGTTTGAATGATCTTTATCCAAGGGGGTGCAATCATTTTCGACCTCACTTTCGCTTGCTTTACATTCTTATGCTTTTCTGCTTATGTCGACAAAGTACCTCAGGGGCGTGGGCGTAGTGATTTTAAAAGAAAGTTAGGGGGGCGCGTATGTTAAAAGGTTGGGAACCCCTGGTCTAGGCTCTAGGCCCTCTGGGCTCGCGTCGCACAACTCCGACAAGTGACGCTCAACCGGCGGCGTCCGGCATCTGACGAGACGAGTCACATTAGATGGCGTAAATTGTAGTGGGATACCGAATATCATAATATATTTGTCACTTTTATCTCTTGGCGGTATAGGTAAGTTTTAATTTTTTTCCCGGAACCAACCCCGCCCTCCAAACTTACAAACATTCACAGTAATAACGCGCGAAAACTATTTTTCGGGACTATCCTTCTTTTGAGTCGAGTAAAAGCCTACCGTTCTATTTTTATCCTCAACAGAACGTCATCTGCCTTGCTTTTTCTCAACTACGTTGGAGTCGGCTTCCAGTCTAACCAAATAAAGTATTTTACATGGAGCGACTGCCTATCTGACCTCCACAACTCGGTAAGACTGGTTGTCAGACTTTCGGGCTTCTGACGACACGTAACAACTTTCAAAGATGTTCAAAATAACAGCCGGGACCAACGGCTTAACGTGCTTTCCAAGGCTCGGAGAGGTCTTGGTATGTAAAGATGAATCCCATCCACGGACCAATCGTAGCAAGCGTAGCTTAACCTGATCGATCGACTCGTGCGGATGTTATTACTAAGCCACAAGCAAGGGCAAGGCATCCTATCCAATTATTAACCTCAACAGAACAAATGTGGTATATGCGTATGGGGTGAGATGTGTTTTGTGTTCTTGGTGTGTGATTTTTTTTAACCTGTATTGTCTCACGGCAAGGCCAAGATTTAGAATATAGTTCTACGGTCATTATAGAGTACATCGTTGTTTTTTTTCTAATAAACTACATCCATAACTACGGAAAGCTAGGAGGAAAATCCAGGCTTACAAATTATGAAGAAGAGTCACACAAAAAAAATCAAACCAAAGGCAGTCTCATTCACAATTAAGTTTTATTTATCAACAAAACTGAAGCGCGTATCACAGTATTTGTCAGACAGTTTGGGTAGTTCTTAATCTAATAGTCGTTGGGTACACAGAAACGACCTTTACGAGTGAAGCCCCTAGCGCACGATCCGACCACCACACTGGCACGGCTTTCCAGAGTTGGCACGTTGTTGTTTGCTTCGGTTGTTGTTGTTGTTATATGTTTCATCACTCCTGATGGAGCTTCAGCCATCGACATCTCCACTTTCTTGTCCTTTTCGTTGATATCGATCTTCATTGTCCACAGAGGGTGACGAGGGTCTTCCTTGCTTCTCACTGTAATCTCTACAGTCATGCCTTCTGCTGACAGAGGCAGTGCGCGACGCTTCAACACGGAACCGTCGATGCTGACGATCAGAGCCAGGCACAGAGCGATCTTCACACACATATTTGAATACATGATTGTATTTATTAATGTGGTGAACGACCGCTGGCCAGTTGAGGAGTGTGCTTAGTCCAGCTAAATCAGGACTTTATATACCGTTTAATGACGCAAGCTGGAAAACCTTTGTCAAGATTTTTACCCTTTGTTACGCATAAACCTAGTTCTAGTATCGTCATACTTCACAGCGGTTGAGTGAATCACTATGTTTGTAATTAAGTCATTATTGTATACAGAGGATTAGTGACAAGTGTTTTACAATTATTTAATCGTTTATGTATGTCGATATCCTATACCATTTACGCAGTGTATCTCGTCAATTTTACATATCGTCTCTGGAAAGGAGAAAATGCTAAAGCGCCATTTGGGCAAATGACGCTTTAGCATTTTTGCCTTTCCAGTGACGATATGATTTTTATATCTATACCAGTATTATAAAGAGGTAAAATTTGTTTGTTTATTTGTTTGCTTGTATGTTTGTTTGTATGAAGGGGGTAATCTCCGGAACTCCTAGTCGGATTTGAAAAATTATTTTTGCATTGGATAGCCCAATTCTTGAGATAGGTTATAGGCCATGTTACATCACGCAACGACCCTTGAGAACCGAGCACAAAGAACGCTAAGTGAAAACGAAGGGGATGGGCGATGGGATGTGACACGGTGGGTCGTAGGCCTAAATTTCACGCGGACGAAGTCATGGGTGAAAGTTAGTTGCCCATTTATACGGGAAATGTTCCACATCGCGACCTGCACCAAATCGTAGCTCTTTTTTTCGGACGCCTTACTATTCTCAATCACTGCAATTCCTGAAAGCCAGAGTCTTCAATGGCGACCACCCAAAAAATTGCCGAGATAAGTAAAAAGGAGAAATGATTCAATGGGTTTAGAACTGGCAACGTAATTTATCAGAATAGAACATAGAGGATTGAGAAAAACCATGTTTACATAAACATAATATTCAGATGTAATGCCCCGTCGAGTCGAGTAGCATGAGAAGTAGTGAGGAAAGTAGCAGACGTAGTGTGGCAACGTTACTCGTCATGCCATACGTCATGCTCCTCGTCATGCCCACTGCTTTTGTCGGTGCGAAGCGTTGCGATTAATTGCGCGAGTAGAGCAGTGTGTGGGCAGACAGTGCAACATCGCGACAGTGCGAGGAACAGCGATGAGCAGCGGGAGGAACAAAGTGTGGCAGGGCAATTAAATGTTATAAGGAAGCGTTGTTTAAAGCCTAGGTGCAAGTTACTAATTAAGTTACATAATCAGTATCTTTTTAGGGTTCCGTAGCCAAATGGCAAAAACGGAACCCTTATAATTTCGTCATGTCCGTCTGTCCATACGGATGTCATACAGCCATTTTAGTCACAAGAGACTATTTGCAACATATCGATGAAAATTTATTGAAAAGAAGTTGTATTCTGTGCACCGCTAAATAATAGTGCAATGAAATTACACTAAACACAATTAAGGGTGGCTCTCCCCTTTTCCCCATACATGTAATCGAGGGATAAAAAAATATTTCAATGCACTTAAAGAAAGAAGAAAATATATTTATTTGCGTTTATAATACGGCAATTTGGTAAAAGCCAGACACAGGCCAGGTTAGAATGCATCGGCGGCGGTGATCTCTCGCGTCCGACACTGGTTCGTGCCATGGTACGGAGCCAGAGAAATTGGGAAGCCGTCACCTCCTTCTGCGAAGCAGTAATACTCGCGAAGGAGGAGGCGGAAGGCGTGAGGGAGAGGAAAATTTGGCGCCCTCGCGCCCCTAACCGCCGCAGGAGAAGACGCCCTGGGCGTTGGAAATCACAGGCAGATTTCCGGCCACCGTAGGCGCGGGCTTGCGAACGGTAAGCAATGGGTAGGTCGCCGTCCGATAAGGACCAAGCCCGGGTTGACGGCGCGTTGTGTTCCACGCGCGCCTCAAAGAGATGTCAGCAGAATTGACGGGGTCCGCTAGGGCCGATGCCTGTCGGGGTTGCGAATAAGGCTGAAAGGGAAATCGTGGCCCCCCGGCAACATGGCAACTGAAGGAACACGGGTGGGTTTCAGTCAGTAAGAGTCTGACACGCCCTCCCGCTCCACCCAGAGCAGGAGAAGTTATATGATAATTTCCCACTCAAAAAAAAAAAAAGTTTTGAATGCATAGGCATATTAGCCGTTGCATAATCAGTAAAAAAAACATTTTTAATTTTGTATATCAATGTACGATGCACGAATAATAATCTCCTTTACTTTTTTTTACAACCTACCGTCTTACCAAAGTACCCCCGACATACGAGTATTAACGATACCTCAATCATCATCTCTTTCATCAAGGGCATTCAACTCTACCAATTCTTTCAATCCGTTTGTTATTGGGTGGCTAGGACATGGCTGGAGGTGGATAGTGAAATTGGGCAACACAGTGGTGTTGCCCAATTTCTCATGGGTCATAGCAACTTTAAGGTAAATAATTTTCTTTCAAGCTTATTGCCTAGCTATTGCGTCAGTGTTCAACATCATACTAACGTAACGTTTTTCCCATTAGTAAACGTACTTTTGTGTCTATTGGCCCAGCTCTTTTCTGTCTCCTGCTTTGTTAGGGAGGGACGTGGAAATTATGGTCTATCATAATGCTACACGGTTCGTTTTTGATTAATTTCGTTGCGGGATCCAGGACAGTAGAATCGTTTTTCCTGGACCCGTCGTGCTTCATTGCATCGGCGATTTTCTAGTGCTGATTCAGGAGTTTCAGTGGTGGGGTAGGCTAATTCCATATTCAATGTTTATTATTATAAAGAACTCCACACACAGAATATTCTTGCGAGCGTTAATATATCCCTTCGCGCTCTGAAAAGACACAGACTGACACACACGAATGAAAGACACGATGCTACAAACCGAACTTTTTCTAAAATTCGATGTGCAATGTTGGAGCGGTTACGCACTACATCCGATCCGAATCCGAATTCAAGATCTGAGTTCAATCCGAATTGGTAATGTTCTAAATTCGGACGGACAGAGTTCGGATCTAGTGCACAACCCCTCATACAAATAATACTATGGCTACTTCGGACCGACATTTCTCGGATTCGGATTGGACATAGTGCGTAGCCACTCTCACCAACCGCTTACTATACAGTGTAATAAACGCGCGAAAAACATAATGTTTCGCTAGTATCCTTCTTTGCAATCGACTAAGGGTCTATCGTTCTATATTTATCCTCAACGGAATAACAGAGCTAGTAGGTACCTATATGCGTTCGAGGTAAAATGTTTTTGGTGTTGGTGTGTGTTTTTGGTGTGTCATTTTATTTTAACCTATTTGATCTCACGGCAGGGCAAAGGCTAAGGTAATAATGCTACACAAATTTTTGAGCAGGTTTGTCATTGTTTTTGTATTAACTATATCCATAATCCATAACTACGGAAAGCTAGGAGGAAAATCTACGTAGCCAGGTCTACAAATTATAAGGAATAGGCCATACTGACACATTAAGTGTCACTGTCACTGTCACTAACACATTAAGTGCGTCGCAAATGTTTGTAAATGCGCGCGTTGACGGCTATCACGCTATAGTGTGTAAGAAAGTAGCGTCATTATTCCAAAGACTGCGCGGTAGCACCAACACTATTTTGCAAATTATTGCATCCCGACAAGACTGGCCCATACAGGCACACTGGGTGGGAATAGTTACAGGGAAATAGTAATAGAAATTTTAAAATTAATACCTTATTAGATTATGTACCTACTAACATAGATCGTAACAAAATTGTTACCAACACATATATGGATTCCGAAATAAATGAATAGTATTAATAATAATTAAACAATGAACAAAAGACAGTCGTATTTCACATTCACAATGAATTTTTATTAATCAACAAAGCAGAAGCAGTATCACAGTGTTTGTCAGACAGGAGTTCTTAGTCTAGTAGGTGATTTTCTATACAAAAACCTCTGACACTTGTGAAGCCCTCAGGGCACAATCCAGCCACTATAACACCGTCACGGCTTTCCAGAGTCGGCACGCTGTTGTCTGCCTTGGAGAGATGTGTCAGCACTCCTGATGGAGCTTCAGCCAGCGACATCTCCACTTTCTTGTCCTTTTCGTTGATATCGATCTTCATTGTCGACAGAGGGTGACGAGGGTCTTCCTTGCTTCTCACTGTAATCTCCACAGTCATGCCTTCCGCTGACAGAGGCAGTGCGCGACGCTTCAACACGGAACCGTCGATGCTGACGATCAGAGCCAGGCACAGAGCGATCTTCACACACATATTTGAATACATGATTGTATTTATTAATGTGGTGAACGACCGCTGGCCAGTTGAGGAGTGTGGTTGGTCTTACTCAAGTAGGTCTTTTTATAGGTCCTTTTAATGACGCAAACTGAGTATTATTTGTAATACTTTAAAATAAGTATATTATGCATATTTACGTAGTTAAGGAAAATAAAAACAAAGGCTTTAACTTTCCTCATATTGCACCACTGTTGAGTGAATAATTTACAATTGAAGTGATAAATGTTAAAATCTATATCTATACTAATAATATAAAAGGTAAAAGTTTGTTTATTTGTAAGTTTCTCCGGAACTACCAGGTGGATTTGAAAAATTAAATTAAATTTGACGAGTTATGCGAACATAATTGTAGGGAATAGCGGACTTTTTTTCGCGATTTCAGGTTTGGTCCCATAGTAAAAGTTGTTCATAATGATGAGTAAAGTCACGTGTTTGTGTATCGGTCACTAATTACCAGTCACCCTACATACGGGAAACGTCTCTTTAAACATTTCACACAGTGCCTTGTTAATTTTAGTTAGAGCATTTAGGTATTTTGATTTCCAATGACGATTTCAGCACAATATACGAAAATTAAAATTTAGGTTTGTAAAAATGTTGCTGAGCCGTGTGTTTATAGACAGCAAAAGATTTAGGAAAACTCTTTTTAAGCCCACCCTGTGTACGTGAACGATATTCATTTCTATGGAAGAGCATATTAAGTAAGTATATCAGAAATTGCAGACTTGAAATAGCTGTTATTTTATAACAGGGGACCTAAAACGGCCACATTAAGCAATTCCTTTAAAAGCAATTCATTTTCTGAATTACCAGCCATTCCTCTATGGTGACACATATTTTAGCTGAATCATATTCAATTCAATTCATATCAGAATCATATTTGGTGTAGGTAAATATTGCCGCATGAGAAAATTAAGACCGAAATTTTAACGGATAATTTTTCTTTACAGTTTTTGTTAATCAAATGAGATTTTTAATTTTTATTTCTACAGTTTAAATGTTATTTCATTAAAATACAAAACTGTCAAACAGATGAATTGCATAACATTAATTGAACGCAGATAATAAATATTAAGAATTGTCAGTTTGTGTGATTCATAATATTATCATATTAAGATTCTGCCAAAGCGGCCGTTTTAAGCTCCCAGTTTTGTTTGTGAACCTTTTGACACGTTGATCACGCTGCTGATTACTTACCTACATGGCATTTTTTCATGAGAAATATAAATGTTGGACATCTCAATTGGTTGGTGCTTGACCACACCGTAAGGACGTCAAAAGTATTATTGCAGCTACATTTATTACAATTCTGGCTTCTTGTGGCTAAGTAATAAAAGCCGCACGGATCAATCCATCATGTTAAGCTACGCTTGCCGAGTTTAGTCTGTGGATGGGTGACCATCTTCACATACCGAGACTCCTCCGTGCCTCGGAAAGCACGTTAAGCTGTTGGTCCCGGCTGTTATTCGTGAATCTTTGACAGTCGTTAAACTTCAAAAACATTCACAGAACATGAAAAGAAACCTACTAAAATCAGCCAGTTTTAAAGTCTCTATGCAGTACTTATACTTATAATCCTGACTAATATTAAAAATGCGATAGTGAGTTTGGTTGTTTATTTATTTGTTACGCTTTCACGCTAAAATGGCTGAACGGATTTGGATGAAATTTGGCACATGACATAGGATACTTTTTATTCAGAAATTTCCATGGGATCGAGACTTAAGTGGGTGAAACCGCGGGGCGCAGCTAATATAATATTATAAAGAGGTAAGTGGTGAGTTTGTATGTAGGAGGTAATCTTCGAAAAAATCGATCTGATTTAAAAGATTCTGTCACTTAGAAATCTACGCTATTTCCAAGTGCCACAGGACATGTTGTGTGTTTAACAATTAGAAAGTCACGGACAGAAACAATTATGGAATAAACAGGTTATTCGATATTGCAGTGTTAGATATTTGTTCAGTCTTCAGCTCTAACTTGTAGCAATTTACCACTGAGTGAGAAGCAGTTATGAAAATAAAGTATATCGTGTATTAGCTACTTACATAAATGCATTATTCGGTCAACGCTTGATATTTTATTACGTTCAGAATACCTACATTCGGAATACCATAGCTGCTATGAAGTGGCTGCTACAGAGTAAAGAATTTCTTTACTCTGTGACCATAGTAACCTCTTTCCTGGATTAATTTAGATATTAGGCAAAATATTTTTTCAAATCCGACAGGTAGTTCCAGAGATTAGTGCGTTCAAACAACAAAAAAAACAAACTAATCAGCTTTATTATTTTTGTATAGATCAGAATAGAGTTCAAGAGAGTAGCTAGGATTTAATTTGATACCTACTTAAACTCGTACAACACACTACAATCTATTTTATGGGAATTTACAAAACAAAGTACCTATGTAAGAACTTCTCAATAAAGTTGAATCATGTCACATTTGGGGTTTTCCTTTGGATGGTTCATTTTTGGAGCTCCATTTTCCCCGGTGAACGTTGACTGCGTGTAATTGAGCATTTGTGAAACTATCAAATACAAACTACTTAGTCAACATACTAGCCAATACTATTTATTTTCACAATATAAATCAATAAGTGATTAGTAGTAGGTACAAATCATTCGTTGTTTTAAAAATACGGAGGCTGAAGTTGTTCAATTCAAACTATAACTTAAGTAATGAATTGTATTCATGTGAAAGGCTCTGTAATTGGTACAGTTAACAAAATTACATTTATTCCAATCAAAATACATTTTTAAGCACGAGCCATAAAACTAATGTCAATCACAACATTGTGGTCGTCAAGTGGTACAAGTAAAAGAATGTAAAGAGAGTAGGTTTTAAAAAGTATTTTAATTACTAAATAACAGTGGAAGTAAGTTCTATCACAGAGTTTCAAGGCATCGAAGAAAGAGTCCATTTGTTTAAGCATCGTCCGTGGGGAAGCAGAATCCAGCACGACCCACAGTTCCCAGTGGGCAGGAGCCTACCAGGATCCCGGAGCGGTCTTCCAAACTCGGCACAGCATGGCCTGCAGTGTTGCGGGATTGTGTTGACGCTCCTGATGGAGCATTAGCCGTTGCAATCACCACTGTCTTGTCCTTTTCGTTGATGTCCACCCTCATTGTCCACAGAGGGTGACGCGGGACGTCCTTGCTTCTCACTGTAATGTCCACAGTCATGCCTTCCGCTGACAGAGGCAGTGTGAGATGTTTCAACATGGAACCGTCGATACTGACGATCAGAGCCAGGCACAGAGCGATTTTAACGCACATATTTGAATACATGATTGTGTATTTTTTAATGTCTTTAAGGACCGCTGGCCTGTTGAAGAATATACATTTTCCCGTCGAAATGAATCTTTATATACTAACTGTTTCTGCATGAGTGGAATTCCCTTCAGTGCGTATACTGTGTACAAACAATGCCCTGAAATAGATCGTTACGTATTTCAGTGAATCATTTAACAACTAATTGCGTAATGCGTGTTATGTCTCTATATAAATTAATGTTATTATTTTGTAATGCTTTTTGTGCTTAATTTTGGAAAATACACGCATTGCACTGTTAAAACCTACACTAAGAGAAAACTGATTTTAGTGCTGGTAAAGGGCCTTTTGAGAGCTGTCTTGTCTGCTTATTTTGATAAGGAACGAGTTTTTGGTTTTATTTCTTCAGATAGTTAATTGATTTAGGCGTGGCTTTGCGGAAATCCATTATAAAATACAATAGACGTGGATATGTTTAGTAACCTGTTCCGCTTAGCTATTTCTATTTTAAATCGACACGTGTTTTACCTCTCAGCGAGGCATCCTCAGGATGACAATGGACTTGTTGTGAACCCGACAACACGCCGTGTTCGGATTCGCAACAAGTCCATCGTTATCGTCGTCATTATGGCTCTTTAGAAATAGCTAAGCGGAACAGGTTACTAAATATATCCACGTCTATTGTGTTTTATTTCATCAATCCGAAAAGCCTATCTAGATACCTAATTAGGTTGAAAAACTATAGTCCGTTTTACACATAACGAATAGAACAACATTGTGGAGGACAACAGTTACTTGACACAAAACATTTATCGATGGAAACGTCAAAAGATAGTTGTCAATAGAAATAGCAAAAATTCGTACAAACGTTACGAATTTCCTACCTACGTCGACGTCGCTGCAAAGCAGGTTCTACCAATGTTTCTACCTAGTTCAAATGAATATTGGAGCTCTTTTTAGGGTTCCGTAGTAAACAAGGAACCCTTATAGTTTCGTCATGTCCGTCTGTCTGTCTGTCTGTCTGTCCGCGGTCTAGCTCTAAGACTGTTAGTACTAGAAGGTTGTAATTTGGCATGGGCATACATATTAATCATGCCGACAAAGTGGTAAAATAAAATAATGAAAAACATTTTTTTTAGGGTACCTCCCCTACACGTAAAGTGGGGTTTTTTTTTTTTTTTCTTTCCCTTGTAGTGGGGTATCGTTGGAAAGGTCTTTCAAAAACATTGTGAGTGTGCTAAAACCATTTTTGAATTCAGAGATCCGTTTGCGAAATATTAAGCTTTAAAGTGCAAATTGTTGTTCGAGTCAAGTGTGGGGGGGACACTTGACCCTGCCAGCTAAATGGTTGGTTTTAGATATGTGAAAAAATTCACGGCAGTAGCTTATATAACGAATTTAAAAGGAAAACTATCACAGCTGAGTAGGCTTTACAAGTTAACGAGTAATAATCGACCAACTTAAATTTGCGGTTGTAAAAACATGTTCACCCATACATTCTGTATAAAAGATTTTTTTTTTTCAACTACTAAGTTAAGTTTGTTCTTGGGATAAATTCATCCCAACTACAGAACCCTACATTGTGCGTGGTCCGACATGCACTTGCCCGGTTTTTATTCTAATTTACTCTTGACATTTAGGAATTCCAAATAACAAAAGTTAAATTAAGTAGGTATGACTGGCCCAGAATACTAATAATTTTCCTTCACGATTAACATAACAGGTTCTGTGCCTCGCAAAAAACGTTGGCTGTGATTCGTACATCTTTGACAGTCGTTACGGGTAGGTAGAAGCCTGAAAGTCTAACAACTAATCTTACCTGAACAGACCGCTGTGCTGCCGGGGAGTTTGTTGCGCCACTTCTTCTTCCCCGCTAAAGTACTAGGAAGTGGTGAAGGTTGGGCGTTTTTGGGGGACTGTCTTATGTAATTTTGATGTTCGAAAAGTGCTAATTCCCAGCCTAGTTTGAATAAATGACTTTGAGTATATTTTTTTTAGCAAGGCTATCTTGTACCCAGTATCTGGGTTGTGGAGGTCGTCAGATAGGCAGTCGCTCCATGTAAAATCCTATTCTGAAAGCCAATCCCAACATAGTTAGGAAAAGGCTTGCTTGTAAAAGTATGTGTCAAGGTTGATTAGTTGCAAGATCCTTTTTAGGGTTCCGTAGTAAATAAAGAACCCTTATAGTTTCGTCATGACATGTCTGCTTGTCTGTCTGTCTGTCTGTCCGCGGTACAGCTTCGAGAATCTTGCCACTAGAAAGCTGTAATTTGGCATAGTCCTGTCAAATTAATCAGCGCTTGACGTAAATTGACGTAATTTTAGTAGGCAAGTTTTTAATCACGTCTAAACTTGCATGGAGTAGTGACAGGCGCTGATTAATTTGACAGGACTAAACCAAAATTTATCTTCAGTCCTTTTCTTAATGAAATAGAAAGAAAAAGCATTTAGTTTGTGAACAAAGGAATCGGCACCAATGTATATTGTATCTAAACTAATATTATAAAGAGAAAAGATTTGATTTTTTGTATGTTTTTTGTGTGTTTTTGTATGATTTTGATGAAATTTGGTATGGGGATACTTTAAACCCTGGGAAAGGACATAGGCTACTTTTTATCGATATAAAACGCGGGCCAAGCCGCGGGTGGAAGCTAGTAAACATACTTATGTTTGACACATAAATAAGATTTATTAAATATTTATTTACATACTTATGTAAATAAATATTTAATAAATCTTATTCATGTGTGTTAGATGCAGAGAAATTGGCATCTTATTATATGGTAGGTACCTATGTAATATTAATTTATATTATGTAGGTTTAGATATAGACTAGTTACGTCATGAAACTTACGATGTACGTAAATAAACAAGATATGTACAGTCATAATAGGATAAATAATGTAAACAATATTTAATCAATTCTGGTTGAACATAATCCAGGATGTTGTTTTCCTTACTTTTAGCCAGAATCAGGTCATAAGTACCATTCTGAATTTACCCACCTAATAATAGATTAAATTTTTTTAAGTAGGTACTCGTAAGTACATGACATCTGACAATGGAATATTGAGGGCCATATACGAGGTTAATTATTTCTTCGTATATGGCAATTAATTTTCCAGCTAAAATAATACTTTTCTATTATTTTTTTGTAATATTGATTGTTTTATAATAATGTTGTAATAATTTATAAATTGTATTAATTAATTGAATTTGTAATCTGTCGTGAATTTCATATGGGTATTCCTGAAATAAATTATTTTGAATTTTGAATTTGAATTTGAATAACATACTCAAATGCAAACTCATTTCACTCAAACCCATTCAAGAGCATAGTAGAAGCCATCGAAGAAACGCATAACTATACACCGTAAGGACTATTTCTGCTTGCAACGCTCGGCCGATATAGTATCGCTTACCTACGAAAAAAATAGGGTCGTGTGCACGGGATTTTGTTTTCAAACTGCTTAGGTATGCGTTTCTTCGATGGTACCTATGGAGAAGAACAAGAAGAAGATAGGAACTACAGGGTGGCAGGGACATCGACGCGAAAACTGAAACCATGGATTCAGTACATGATTCTGAACCACCCATTTTTTTTTTTTTTTGTGGGAAATTATCAAATAACTTCTCCCGCTTTGTGTGGAGCGGGAAGGCGTGTCAGACTCTTACTGACTAAAACCCACCCGTGTTCCTTCGGTTGCCCTGTTGCCGGGGGCCATGATTTCCCTATCGGTTTTCTTCGAACCCCCGGCAGGCATTGGCCCTAGCGGACCCCGTCAATTCTGCTGACATCTCTTTGAGGCGCGCGTGGAACACAACGCGCCGTCGACCCGGGCTTGGTCCTTATCGGACGGCGAGCTACCCATTGCTCACCGTCCGCAAGCCCGCGCCTACGGTGGCCGGAAATCTGCCTGTGATTCCCGACGCCCAGGGTGTCTCCTCCTGCGGCGGTTAGGGGCGCGAGGGCGCGAAATTTGCCTCTCCCTCACGCGCTCCGTCTCCTCCTTCGCGAGCATTACTGCTTCGCAGAAGGAGATGACGGCCTCCCATTTCCTCTCGCTCCGTAGCATGGCCCGAATCAGGGCCGGACGCGAGAGATCACCGCCGCCGATCGCTTCCACGAGGACACGGCGATGCCCTGCCCAAGCCGGGCAGACCTCCACCGTAATTCTGAACCCCCCTGCGTTGAAAATTTTCGTCGGTTATTTTAAAAAAAATCAGCTGTTTCATAGAAAAGTGCAATACCTACGCGGTCAAAATGTATGGAACAGCAGATTTTTTTTTAAATAACCGACGAAAATTTTCAACGCAGGGGTTTCAGAATTATGTACTGAATCCATGGTTTCAGTTTTCGCGTCGATGTCCCTGCCACCCAGTATAGGTAGGTGTCTACTACTACCTACCTACCTACCTACTACCGAACATAAGATTATGATTTTTCTAGTCGACTTTCTTAAGACTCTTAATAACTTACCAAAGTGGAAGTTGTTGTTGTTTGTTAAAGCGATGCCCACCCCTACGAGTTTAAGTTTTTTCTACATTTAATTCAATTGAGCAGATATTTTCCAAACTTGCTTTTATTTTTGTTGACTCATACCATACGGGAAAACTTGCATCCTCTTAGGTATGCGGCGTGTTTACTTGCCTTAACAAATACACTTTACTGCAATAACAATAAATAAACATTGTTTGCAAAATATTATGTTTATCCTTACGAACTGAGCAGTGTTATATTTCTTTTTTAAATTCAAATAAATTTCATCACAGTCAAATAGACTGCCCAGTTGTTAAGTAAGTTTAATTTTAATTTACATTATAAAATATCCGCGTCACCCTTTCAAACTGTTTCGTCCCCCATTCCGCAAAATTGTTTCATGGTCTAGCTCCCCAGTCCAAGACTTTTAAAACGTCTAAATAATTTTAATGAAGGGTTTGATATTTTTGGCACTTCACTTCAAAATTTTAAGCGCCAAGTCCACCGAAATATTATGTAACTAACTACTACGTAACGCACGTAATCGTGCGCTAACACGACAATAATTGTCAATTAGTTGGGGTAATCCCCAACTATTATTGTCAATTATTGTCGAGTTAAAATTGTGTGTCATTTCTGTACTTAAATTGTTATTGTTTTTTTCTGTGATATAATAATGTTTTTGCATGCTGTTTCTATCGCATAATACTTTTTGCGCACTTGGCTTGTATGTTGGCTTGTGTTATTATGTTTTTTGAACAATAAAAAACAAAACAGTGGAACTCCGGGAGTGCCGACAGAAGTGAAAACTTGAAAAAAAATCGGCACCGCGGTAAACTACGCGTTGATGTCTTATACTCCATGCACCGCGGTAATCAACGCGTTTATGTCTTTTTAATGGTCAAAAGCTGGTGTCGTCACAGTGTCGCGATTTCGCGACACTGTGACGACACCAGCTTTTGACCTTGGCTTTGACTTTTGACCTTTGACCTTGGCTTTGAAATGGTTTAGATCTCAAAAATGCCCAACGTGCCTAAAGAAGTTTTCACTTCAATAAAATTATAATAGTGTTGCTATTGTTAAGCTAATACCTAGCTAGGAGCGTGCAAATACGTTATCGTCATTTAAATTACCTATCAGTTTTAATTACTAGGTAATACGTCTAGGTTTTACTTGAGTCATCGTAGTTGCCTTAGATTAACATGGCGAGAAACAATTGTTAAATATTTATAGAATATGATGTAACTAACAGTATTACCCCGGAGGAAATATTTCCACATGCCATTGCGAGGATATCCCCGCCACCGTTAGTGTACTTGGAAGTCTACTTAACGTTGTATTACACGTACACACCCCTACACATCAAGCTACACATTTCCAGTTTATGCTGATCTCGCATTGTATAGGATTACCGTACAATGCGAGGTCAGCTTATACTGGAAATTCACAGCTTGACATGTAGCCGTATGTACAGCATTTTTATGACATGAAGTTAAATTTTTTTTTTATTCCACCACATTTTAAAACCAGCGACAAGCGATACAGTAACGTCACCGAACCCCCAGACAAGTGCTGCCTACTGAGAAATTAAAGGTGTTATAGAAGTTGTTGGTTAGGGATCTGCTTACATTGGACATTATTTACCTTATTAGGCTAGTTTAAAGCCTCACCAAACAAACGTCCCACGCAAAAACCTTACCTACCGTAATGTTGTTTTTCCCCAAGCTATAAGCCATGTGTCACATCCTGGGTTCTCAACTAGACTGTACCTATATTTTTCAAGGGAAAAACTAAATATTCTATTACATTTTGTTAAAACAAAAGAACGTTTAGAGTATGTGGAACATCGATTCCACGTGGGTTCGATCGGGTCCCCAGTAGTCTCGATAAAGATGAAATACGGCCGGGTTACTCAGATTATAGCAATAAATATTGCTGAAAATATGCTGCGTATCATAATAGCCACTCGACCTACGATCCCCGAAGATTGCCTTTATATATACTCGAATCATGTTGTAAAACTTACTCTTAATATAGAGCGGGACGAGTACGGGGACTCTCTCATATTTTATGTACAGGACTCTTTGTGAATCTGATATTGTTTTTCGAATTAACTTACCTACCTACTTACTTGTACAAAAATATTTTTTGTTATATGAATGTACCTACAGGATATTATCTATTCTGTGCTTCAGGGTTTTGTAACCAGGAGCGACGGGACTGTACCTACCGTGGGTAGGGTTACCAACTTTTTTTATAACAAATATAATATTTTTGAAGCCATTGCCTGAAAATTATAGAAGATAGGATAAAAATTAAAAAATATGTATTATAAAAATCCATCTTTTTTGCTACTTTGAGCCTTTATTAGGTTACTTACTTATTTTTTATTTTCTATTATCAAATCATTATTACACTCAAAATACCATTCGGCTTTTATGACATTAATACTGGACGTATGGCGGTCATCTCGCCGTTTTGTATTGAAATGAAAATATACTAGTTTCGCGTACTATATTTTTGTTTTTATAAATATATGAAATGAAATTATTTATTCTATAAATAGGATATCGGAATCACTTTTACGCGTCTTTTTATTTTTTAAATTAGCTAGATGAGTTCGATGTTACAACTCTGAGAATAAAGGCCGAAACAAACTCAGAGGTCACAGTCTCTTTTAAAGTCCAGACATGATCTTGGTCAGACCATATGCGAACCATGTAGATTTGTGTCTGAAATGGTCTGGGTTTATTATTTAGGCCTCTAATATAGCAGGATTCTATATTATACAGGGTGGCAGGGACATCGACGCGAAAACTGAAACCATGGGTTCAGTACATGATTCTGAAAGCCCCTGTGTTGAAATTTTGCGTCGGTTATTTAAAAAAAAATATTTTCTATGAAACAGCAGATTTTTTTTTTAAATAACCGACGAAAAATTTCAACGCAGGGGGTTCAGAATCATGTACTGAATCCCATGGTTTCAGTTTTCGCGTCGATGTCCCTGCCACCTTGTATAGTAGGGTTGGTAACCCTAACCGAGGGTAAAAAGGGTGAGATTATTCTATTTTTGTAATGGGATTTTCTATTATTGCAGGTATTTCTTTGGAAAATGATGTAAAATCAGCTAGCCTACATTGTAAGAGCAGCTTCAGTAGGTACTTATTTTATATAAATAACAGCCAATATGCTTGGTACAATACATGTACCTACATTATTCATGCTACTTCAATTGATAATGAAACCAGACTGCATGACTGCATGCTAGTATCTACAACTCAATATCTTTTCCTCTGACGACACTTTGGTGCGATTTGCGTATGCAGTGTGCGTGTTACAGTTATTTATAGTTTTTTATTATTCGCTTCGGAAAGCACGTTAAGACGTTGGTCCCGGCTGTCATTTGTAGATCTTTGACAGTTGTTATGGGTAGTTAGAAGCCCAAAAAATCTGACAACCAGTCTTACCAAGGGGTATCGTGTTACCTAATAACTAGGTTGTGGAGGTCAGATAGGCAGTCGCTCCATGTAAAATACTGGTATTCAGCTGCATCCGGTTAGACTAGAAGCCGACCCCAACACAGTTGGGAAAAGGCTACGTAGATGATGAGTTTATAAAACTTAAACACAACTAGCGATCCACCCCAACTTGGCACGGTGTTTTTGACTTGACTAAACATCGAGATTTCTTTATTATAATTATGTACGTTTAATCGTATACTATTAAATGAGCAATATTTGTATATATTTGTATATATTTTAATATATTTGTAATCACGTTCTTGAAAACAGCTCTAACGATTTGGATGAAAGTTGCATTATAGGGGTTTACGGGGGCGAAAAATCAATCTAGCTAGGTCTCACATCTGGGAAAATTCGTTTTCTCTATTTTTACAGCCTCAGGAATGTGATACAACAATGGTATACCTGGACGACATGTTTATCTATTTTCAAACAAACAGAGCTCGGTCGACCAAGTACTATCAATAAAAAATACACATAAAATTTTGGGAACAAATTCTTTAAGTGATGGTGATAGCCGCATCAAAATCCATTGCGTAGTTTAAAAGACACACGAGAAGCGATTTTAGTTTATAATACGGTACTCTGAGGATATGTCTGGTACCCGCGCTTTGGGTAATCTTTAGGTCTGATCTTTAGCAGCGAAGTAGTCTGTCTATCATTTTGATATGTAGAAATTCAATATCATAATTAAGTAATTCTATTCTTATTAGGTAAGCACTGTCCTGGGGCCCAAGTCTGCTATTTTTATAAATTCATCATTCCAACACGATCCCATTGTCATTTTGCTAAAAGTCCGTAATCTGCTAAATTCATAATGGTCGATCATTGGTCGGTCAATGGTCTCGTAATAGAATTGTGTTATAATGGTATTGTCGTACAATACGACCAATAATACCGCCTAAGTCAGTCATTCATTTGTCATTATGTACGAGATTACCAATAAGTGCCATTTCTTTCAATGGAGTGTCGGTGGCTGACCATTGGAAAGTCATAATGACGCCATTATATTAGTGGATTACCAAACTTGTCAAAATCAACAATTATGAAATCAATGATAGACCATTCTGATACTATTGTAATAGCAGACTTGAGGCCCTGCTAAGCCGAAAGGCGCTATCTCTGAGATACACCCTTTTAGTTTTTTGATACTATTCAATAGCTATAACAATTTCACATCTAATGGTTTATGCCAAATAGCGCTATCAAACTTAAAACATTTAAAAGAACGAAAGTAAATTTTGTCAAAACTTACTCCGATTGAGATAGCGCCTTTCGGCTTAGCAGGGAAGAGCACTACCACTAGCTCAAAAGCAGTATTAGGTATTTTAATATTACTTCAGTGCGAGAAAGAGATGGAGCTATAGGTACGTCCTGTAGAGCTTCATCTCTTTCCCACACTGAAGTAATATTAAAATAATACTGCTTTATGACCTTGTGGTAGGCCCCCAAATGCCTAGCTATGCGCTGTAGCACAGATTAGCTGTAGTCTACACTAATATTATGAAGAGAAGAGGTTTGAAAATTTGTATTTTTTTGTTTGATGAATAAACTCAAAAACTACTGGACCCATAAAAAAAAACTGAATGCTATATTATCACTAAGTAACATAGGCTAATTTATAAATATATCACGCGGACGAAGTCGTGTGCGAAAGCTAGTGTCCGTATGATATGTACGTGCTTACAGTTGGGCAAAAAAATTTAAGTAGGTAGGTACTGGTAGGTATTGTTCGTTCAGCGTAGGTCAGCGAATATTTCTTTGTAGGCCTTTTCCTTTATGTAAATGTTCTATTTTACCGTTTAACTTTGTATGACGCGTAACTTGTGAAAAGCTTTCATAATGTTTTGTCATTACTTGCCTCTACATGACAAATTTTGACTTGTGACGCACGATGGGTCATGCGGCAATCCTTCCCTTATATGGTATGGTATTCATTGGCATTATGTAAAGTTTTAATTTGACATTTCAAATCTGTGCTATTTGTCTTTTCAATTCGAAGTTTGACATTTGCGGCTGTCAAATTAATATCTGGGATTCAAAAACGAAATAGTTGTGTAACGCATAGGTACCTACAATTTATACAATATGTAGTACCTACCTACCTACCTAATGTTTATTTTCCTGATATTTACTATGATTTATATCGCCTATCAATCATGAATGAATTTATTTTTATATTACCTAGTATCGAATTATCCTTGGTGATTAATTTTACGTTTCATTTGATCTGCGATGCTCGATCGATTTAAGCCAAAATACCTACTTAGGTTTGGTCTAGATTTACTTTCCTCAAATGTATTGCTGTGTAACGTACCTATATTTTTCTACGATGATGATATTATGAAGTTTTGTAAAAGATAGAATCTTCTGACTGACTAATTAATAATTATTAGATAGACAGTTTTAGCGACGGTACAGGAGATGCGATAGATTTCTGATCTTCACATTACCTTCTCCCTCGGCAATATTATTAATAGATGCTTATCGTAACGTAATCGCTGAACCATGAGACGGCGTTTGACAGGAGGTGCTGGGCAGTCCCAGCACCTCCTGTCAAACGCCGTCTCATGGTGTTTCAATAGAAGACTTTTACAGTCAGTTCCATACTAACGAATTTGATCCCCAGTAGTACTAGAAATTGTCCTACTGACAGGTGTCAGGAATGCATTCTCTCGACTCTCGACGGCCGAACTGTAGCTGTCAAGCTTGCTAAAGTTAAGTGTTGTAGTATAGGCACAGGGGTTTTTGTCATACCGTACCGACGGCCACAAGCAAGTAGCCGTATTTTAAAAGATAAGGGTTTGAATGGTGTATCTCCTGTCTCTTAAGATAGATAGGTACCTACTTCCTTAATTTTCCGAAGCAACTTACGTGAAGTCATCTATGTAATAATAGAAACCATCGTCCTTTAGTTAGGTTCAGCCACAAAATTTCCCAACCACAGTCAGTCATGAAACAGTAGGAATTTAAGCCTCGGGACTGTAGCGAACGGTCTTATGCAAATCTGACCATATACTTACATACATACGTAGGTCCTTAAGTACTTTGGTATTACGCAAAAATGATTACAATGACGCATTATGTCATTGTTCTTTTACATGCCTCCGCAAAGTAGCGCGAAACTTTGGCGTTTTTGCAAAAATATACGCGAAATTTTCCCACATTGAGGACGATTTACGGCATCCATGGTACCTACCTACCAATTGTAATGGGACCTAATAGTTTTATAGGTTAAATTAGACGAACAAACAACAAATAAGTAGAAGGACAATGCCATCATTGTCATACTACTAATTTGGTGTTTGTTCGCCTAATTAAACCTATTGAGATTTTTGGTTGCTTTTATCCGCGTAAAAGCATAATCAGCCTATAATGTTCCCACTGCTGGGACACAGGCCTCCTCTCTGTGCGAGGGAGTGGGCCGTAATCCACCACGCGGGGCCAGTGCGGGTTGGTAGATGTCACATGTCTTCGAATTTTTGGTTCTAAGACATCCCGTTTTTCTCACGATGTTTTCTTTCACCGTTGTGAGGTCCAGTGGTGATGAAATAATTTACACAAAGTAAAGCGCCTGTCTGAGTTCGAACCTACGACCTACAACTCGTAAGTCAAGGCCGTTACCACTAGGCCACCACTGCTGTTCGCGTAAAAGCAACCAATCTCAATAAGACTTTATTTTTGGGGCATATTTTATCTTTGTAAAAAAAATTGGTGTTAAAATTTGGAGGCATCATGGCATCATGACTGGAGGTGGGTTGGAGGCACCATAGCTGAAACGTATGACATCAAATCACCTGCCTTTTTGCAAATTGTTTCTTTAAGGCTCCGTGCACGAAAACACCCTCTTTTGTTCTTTACTTATCTAATTGTGAGAAAGCTAGAAATAATTGAAAAATTAAGTCTGTCTAACTAAAAAGTACAGTTTTCTTGGTGCTAAACTATTCGTGTCGGTCACAGCAACTGATAATAGTTGCACTTTTGCGCTCTCTAAAATATGGTATATAATCATAAAATAAAAATTTGATTTTATCTCAAGGATAGCTGAAGACTAAATTCTGATTTTAAATTTCTTGATATGGTTTGCTAAATAATAGGAAAAAATACATTATAGACTGGGTTTTTAAAAAATAGGTTTTTTCAACATTATTTTCCTGCTACATTTTGTATATAAGTTGAAAAAAGTGATTCAACCACATGCAAATAGACCATAATGATTTTGCGGATATTTTTTAATTTTTAAAATCAAAAGCAGTTTCTTGTAACAAAATGATCAAACGTCAGTCTCGCGTCATTTTTAGGAAAACTTGTTGTGAGTATTAGTAATTTTCCTTGAACACTTAATTTATTTGAAAATTCCCTTTCAGCCACATGCAAAATAAAGAACTCAATTTTTTTAATCACAAATAGTTTTGTTTAAATTCTTTTCCCTTTCTCACAACCAATGAACAAAATTGATCAAAATCAGTCGATTTCGTGCACGGTGACCGCTCTGACCGCTCTTTGTGTTGTTTAATTCTAACAATACAGTGGCAATAAGTGGGTGGATATCACTGGATACACAAAAGTTTCACGCATATTTTGTTCGTTTATTTCGATTTAGCATTTTTCTATATCTAGGCTAAAACAGAATTGCCGCTAGGGCCAATGCCTGCTGGGGCTGCGAATATGGGCCGAAAGGGACATCGTGGCCCCCGGCAAAAGGGCAACCGACGGAAAACGGGTGGGTTTTAGTCAGTAAGAGTCTGACACGCCCTCCCGCTCCACCCAGAGCGAGAGAACTTATTTGATGATTTCCCACCCAAAAAAAAAAAAAAATGCTAGGTTATTTCTTTAGGTGGGTAGGTATAGTGATAAGTGCCTCGATGAGCTGTCAGCGTTACACTGCACCGTAACACTAACATTTAAAGTCAATGACCTCACATGACGTGGTAACTTGGATTTTTCCAGTGACGTGAAACCTTTACACCTAAGATGATTATAAACAATAAGGGCAATTTATCGGCGGCTATTTTAAATAATATTCTGAAAGAAGTCGAGTTTAACATTGTCAACTGCTGGACCACTACGTACCACTAATTTGAGTATACCTATGTGATATGTTGCGGCAGGGGCAGCTGACCAATGTTATGTATTTTGGTGATGATGATGATTTTCATAGCACCGAATTACATCAATCTGTTTAGCCAGGCTTCCAGTCTATCCAGATGCCTAAATACCAGTATTTTACATGCAGCGAACTCCACAAACCAGTTACTGGGTAACACGATACACCTTGGTCAGACTGCTGGTTGTCAGACTTTTGGGCTTTTCACTAACCGTAACGACTGACCCATGCAGATACTATCATTTAGCCATGAGACTTTCAAAGCATTGAATTACATTAAAGCCGTTAACCCTAAAATTGCCAATTTTTACTTTTTAAGTGAAAGTGATAGAGTTCAAAATTTTCTATCTTTCTGTCTAAGAATTTTTTTACAGTGTAAATAGTTCCAGAGATATGAAAAATTTTGTAGGCCGTTAAGTAACACAATTTATGATGATTCCATCACTAGAAAGCTTGTAGCCCACACTTCTTCTTTAAGAATTTCTGGACAGAAAGGATTCTTTAGGATAAATAGAAAAGAATATCAATTGATGTGTCCAACAATCATAGTTTTAAAAAAACAACGATTCCCGCGTTTTTTGTTTTTTGCCATTTTCTCGGAAATAACTTTTTGGGCTTAACTGCTTTCTAGCTAAAGGACGGTAGCATACTTACCCATTATTTTTCAGGGAATGCGTGCTGACTCCTACGGTTTCAAGCGTTAGTACCTACTCCCTTCCACTTCGAGCTGTCTTTGAATTTTTGAAGTATAGACTTGTCAACACTCTCCTCTGCCTTAGACACGTTACTAGTGGCGGCGCAACCATAGTCGCACTGCCACAAAATCTATGGTTGGTTGCGCAACCGATCGGACGCCTGGCGAGATACCCACCGTAAAGCTGTGTATATTTTGCTGGCAGCGCGACCATGCTTGTACTATCATGGTGTCCTATTGAGATTTACAATTAAAAAAAACCTGTCCGATCCGAAAGGGGCACATAGGTACCTACTGCAATAACATTACCAAAAACGACGGCCGCCCGCGCCTAATGTAATAACCCGGTAAAATTCCCCAATGAAAGTGGTGATTTTTTATTTTCCTAAAATTTTCACATAAATAAACTCTCAGTACGAAACCTAACAATACACTCACGGATCAGACAGGATTTTTTTTAGGTACTTGTTGTATAAGCATTAGATATCGACCCTTGCGAGGAATCTTTGAAGAACTATTAAGCGCAATAAAACTTAATAACTGCAGCTATTAATCATTAATTTCGTAATACCTACGAGTGCGTAAGCTAGTGCTAAATGTTGACGTCACAATCTTAGCAATGACATTATAACCATAGTCAATTATGTAGCAAGCGACGTGTTCAAGGAAAATTGGGATAAAAATTACACTATGTAAATTGATTTATTAGCTTATTCCGAGAATAGAAACCTACTACAGTAGTTAAAGGGAAACAATTTGCGTAATTAATGTAGGTATAGTCGACATCGTAATTGGCTTTCCATCCTAAGATTGAACATCACTTGCATGTTACAAAACGACAAGGGGACCTCTACAAAGTGACATTATAGCAGCGATAAAGTTATCAATCCTGTTTCGTAAAAGTCGTTGTCTAAATATTTCGTATTTCTACAAAGATTTTCAACAGGATTCACTCTTTGAAAGCGATTGCCATTTGTGCAAGCCCTCCTTGCCTCCGTGAAAGTTACGTAGTTTCAGCCTAAAGTGCTACAAGGATCTTTTGGCTCCTGAATGACATTCACAGGGGGGCCTTATTGGTGAACATTTGTTGAGTCTGTGTGTTGGGTGAGTCAGAAGTGGTATTGACAAAACAAGATAGCTGCGTTAGTTCCGATTTTGGCCACGTGCAAAACAAACTTGTAGCGTTGTAAATGAAGTTACAATTTACTGTGAATTGTTGTTGTATAAAGTTATTACGTGATCAACTATACCCAGGTACTGTGCGATCTTGAACATGTACTTACCAATCTTCTTCGTTTTATGTGATATGTGACTATCCTGGTGTCAGAGTTTTAAAGCCGCCCATGGGCCTTCGACTTGGCTTCACATGCCGTCAAGAAATTTCTCCTTCACCGGTTTTGAATCAAGTGATAATTACACAATACGCACATGAATCCGAAAAATCAGAGTTGCGTGCCTTGGGTTCGAACCCGAGACCTATGACTTGGTAGTCTGATGGTCACAGCACCAGGCTATCACTGCTACTTACCAATCAATATGGCAGACGATTTATATTATAACGTATTTTTTTTAGAAATTCACCTTCATCTTTAGAATGAACAAAAACTTCTATCAACGCAATTTTTGACATCAAACCTTCCTTAATTCCCTCAAAATTTGGGTACGTATACTACACATATATAAGTACACCGATATTGTGCTAGTTAAGTGAACCTATCTAACAAATTAACTTATAGATTAAGATGATGTCCGGCTCCTACTTCGCAAACAAAGAGTCATCTAACCAGGCACACGAGATCTTGCCTGGCAGGCCTCATCACAACGGTTGCTGTCAAGTATCATGCCGGCAAGAATCTTTTTCACATTCTGCAGTGCAGTTTCAACAACTGTGCTTTATTAAAAATTATATTATCACTGATAATTATACAAATATTTTACCTTGTAAATATTTAACTGGAAACAATGTCATCATTTGAGGAAACGTACGTAAAATGAGTTATGAACAAACCTTATTTGCGTAAAATAGAAATGAATTCTTTCCTTAAAATTTGGTTTTCATAACTGTTCTAATTTTCCTGTAGGTATTAATAGTAAATAATTAATTAAATAAGGTTGATATTATAAATATTTGGTAGTTTCAGTATGGATCCCGTAGTGAGTGTATTGTGTTTTGGTACCAACCAATTTCAAATTTACATTAAAGTCCGTGTGTCTCTCTTCGAAAGTGTAGCAGCAGAAGTTTCAGTTCAACATGATGAACAAAACAGGGCTTTTTTGCCTCATAGTGAACTTTATTTTAGGATACCTTAATAGGTACCAATTTGATTTCTTTCTTCTTTATTTCATGACACAAATTTTGCTTTCTATTGATGAAACATAATATCTTGTGTTCAACAAACAAAAATTAGTTGATTAAGGAATCTGTGTTAGGGAGTGATGTTTTTGTAATGCTTTCTGTTCTTTTTCATATTTTGCTCCAGTGGTCAGTGTTCAGTTCTCGAAACAACTTCGACTCGTGGTGGTCAACAAGATGGTCACCTTATCCTAACACCCTTTATTGAACATGGAAGAGCTAGAACAGCCAAGAAACTATCTGAAGTAGACCCGAGTCTGTTCGCCGGCGTCAACAGTCACGCAGCATACTTCACTGTTGACAAAATTCGTAAATGGAATCTTTTCTTCTGGTATTTTCCCGCGCAGGGAGTTGATCTAGAAAGTACGCCGTTGGTTATCTGGCTACAAGGAGGGCCTGGTGCCTCTTCTTTATTTGGCCTGTTCGGAGAAATAGGACCTTTACAACTTATCAATGGATCAGGTAGTTACATATATTTAGTAACTTATTTTCTCCTATCATGTCTCTACTGTAATGAGCGGCCACCTGTTGCTCAATATTTAGGCCGAGACATAAGGATGTCTTATATCTGGATAACACTCTAGCATTATGACTTACAATCAACAGTGAATCAACCAGTAATTGTAGTTGTTTGTTTTTTAAAGTTCAAAAAATGGATATCACATGGGGTTCCAGCTATTCGCTTCTTTTTATTGACCATCCCGTCGGAACTGGCTTTAGCTTCAGCGAGGGAGGAGAATACGCCACCAATGAGCATGCAGTAAGTCCTAACGATATTTTGATCTATGTTCTAATAACCTATGGACAATATTAAACAATAATTGCTCATCTTCCCTAAACGCAGGTGGGCCGGTGTCTTCTAAGCTTCATCCAACAGTTTCTTCAAGTGTTCCCGGAATTAAGAAAAGCACCTTTATTCATAGCTGGTGAATCGTACGCTGGCAAATACATTCCCGCTTTTGGACATTATATACATCACAGCAAAAATGATTCAAAGCCGATTAATTTGAGAGTCAGTGAAATGACAATATTATTGAATTTTTGTGCTCATTTTATGTGAACTAAGGATTAACCAGTCCGTCTGCTATATAGGGCCTAGTGATTGGCGATGGGTGGATAGATCCACCAACAATGCTGCACTTCTCTAAGTGGGCGCTACAAGTCGGCCTCATAGACCACAAGCAAGCGAAAGATATTAACAAACTGGAATCAGAAGCTAGACGGAACTGGAGAGAACATAATTTCTCCGCTTATATAGAGGTCAGTAGAGTTTAAATAAAGTTATTCACGATTCACGATATGACGGTTTGCATTAAAATTGGTACAAAGTGTGCAAAATCAAAAAAATTTATTAAAATCACCTTCTTGGGTTTACTGAGGATATTGTTTTTTTCATTAACTTAATCATTACTTTTTGAAATAACGTTTCGCATCTGATTTTTAGGGTTCCGTATCCGAAGGGTGCCAAACGGAAACTAAGCCTCCGCTGTTCGTTTGTCTGTCTGCGACCTGTATCTCATGAACAGTAATAGGTAGACAGTTGAAAAGTTCACAGAAAAAAAATAAGGGGTCTCTATACAATAAACTAATGATTTTGAAAAAAAAAACGAACCCTGTCATTGTCTAGATCTCATCAAGTATAGAACAATTTTTTTTCCTCAAAAATTATGAAATAGGGGCCCGTAAAAGTTATCAGTTTTAGATCATTTTTGTACGAGCTCGATCTCAACATCTTATTAAGTTAGGAATTTGAAACTTCTGTATATCATGTATCATATACTGTATATAATCAACAAATACTAAAAACGCATTCATAAGGTATTTTATATAAATATGGGCAATTTTCTGCTACTACAAAAATAACTTTGTAATTCATAGTATAATTATGAAATACAAATTTATCTTTGCGATTTAAAAAATTTAAGATGAAAAATAATAATTAATTTCGTTTAGTATTTTCATTTATTTGCTAAATAATGTACGGTGGTACAGAACCCTTCGTGTGCGAGTCCGACTCGGTTTTTTATTTTATATTCCAGAGTTTTTGCTACTTACCTATATTTCCTAACGTTCTTGATTACAGAATGCATCAAAAGTTTTAGATATGCTTTTTACTATGGCACCCGTTGATATGTATAATTATATGAAAGGTGAGCCTACCACGTTCAACTCGCCACTTATTAGTTCAGTAGAAACATTTTTAAACAAGCCAGAAGTTCAAAACGCACTTCATGTCAAAGAGAAGTTTTCTATATTAACAAATATTGTATACGATTCGTTACAAAGTGATGAATATCTGACTATCAAACCTTGGCTAGAGGAATTGGTGGAGCATTATGGAGTCATGTGTTACAAGTAAGTGTCGATAAGATACTGTAGATGTTCATTAATCAGTAAGATCGAGTCTCATGGTCTGAAAACCATACTGAATCCAATTCTTTTTGATCTCCAGCGGACAGCTGGATATGATAGTACCCTACGCGCTGTCAGTTCGTACGTACAGAAGCCTGAAGTGGTCCGGAAGACAAAACTACCTCGACGCTCACAGAGAATATATCTACGACGAAGAAAATAGTTCGAAAATTAATTCGTGAGTTAAGCGCATACATACATATATTATTATAAGGCATGGATCGGCAAGGAATCAATCACCCGACTAAAACGTTGGAACAGTATAAATATTTTCTTAATGTCCCTCGGCAAACTTCGTGTTTCGTCAGTCGTCGGGTTTGGATTAGTATCAATTGCGTTTTGCACTTGTTGTTGACCGGACGCTCTCAATCGACTTGGAAGTAAATAGAGTTGTTACTACTCTTTTACCTTAATGTAATTTATTTTAAAAATGGGAGGAAAGCTACTAAAGTCGCAGGCACGAAAATAGTTTAACAGCTCTATATAGTTCACATGGAAATCAAAATAAAACAACAAGTACTTAGTTCTGACATGGAAATTAGCATTCGTTTGTATTCGGAAATGCGATGATTCCCGAGGGACATTAAGAAAATAGTCAGACTTTACCTAAATGAAAATATTTGGACTTTGGGAGCACAACTGCAACTGATAATGTCCGAATCTTTTCTGAATTTGAATTTAAAGACAAGACAAGTAGGTACTTGTCTTTAATTTTACCGCCAGCCATATGCTTAAAATCGTAAAATGGTAGTGTTGCTTGGCTGTATGAACAGGTAAATACTGCTTTTACAAAGACTAGACCTCTCTTAGCTACTGGTAATGAATAGGTAAAAAGTATTTTAGACGAGACTGGGGAAGGGGAAAGGGACTGCGACTAGCTAAGCTAAGCCACTTAATGAGTGACATCGGTCTGTTTTAGTTTCGTGAAGACGAGCGGTAACTTCATGGAGGCGATGGTGGTCGGCGCGGGACACATGGTGCCCGCAGACGAGCCACGCGCCGCCAAGCAGATCATCGATAAGTTTATCAACAGCCACAAATGAATCAATACGACTGTGGAAAGAAGAAAACCAGGCATTTAATGTTAAGTAAAATCTTTATTTGTGTTAGAAGAAAAGTATTCCACACTATATAAGTAATTCACTCATAATTAATTTTAAGAGAATATTACAAAATGATGCATAAATTGGAAACTAGTCTACTTATTCTCATCCAAATGTGCCTTATTAAACATGTTTTGAAATATTTTTTATTATTATTATTATTTTAACCGTGCTTGTATTCAAACTTGAGTCTAAAATCGTCTAAATATTAATTCGCGACACACTGTTGTTGCATCATTCGATGTTTCCTCGTACATTGCGTTGCGACCCATCCCAAACCTCGTAAACAAACATTAATATAGACAAACAGTAACCGCCGAAAAGTATCATAAATACATAATAAAAATTTGCCAGTGGCAGTGGCACGTCCTCAGGTCGGTAGTGAGATTTACACCTCAACCACTCTCGGAAATATAAATCACTAGCGTACTTCTTCATGACGCCTGTTGTTAATAACTGAAGGGTAAACTGATCCAAATATGGAATCAAAACTGAGCCACGACGTAAATATATGGTTCTGTATATGCTAACATAAGGTTCCTTCAACCGGTATATTGCCATTTCGCATTGGTTGTCGGTTAGTTGCCATTTATAAACCTCATAATGAGAATCTGAAATAATGGTATAGAGAAACTTGTGTGGACAGTTTTTGACCTCCATTAAACAATCAAGTCTACTTCCACAATAGCTGTGCCCAACAAATTCACTGCGATCCTGCCAGTCACTATATAAAACTGGGTGATGATCCTCTAAATCCTCTGGTTCTTTCGGTTCATAACCACGGACCGGCTGAGTTGTCACACTGCACAAGTTTGCCTGGATTGCGTAAGGAATGATAAACGCTGCAAACAATAGACTTGAGAAAATTAGTGTCTGTGGCCATCCAGATTCTGTACGCTTAACAAAATTTTTATTCAATAAATATCCAAATACAACAAGAATGTTGTAGGAAATGTCTTTTCGAGTACGAAATATTGACGTAAATATAGCCGCCACACTGAAAATTACGAACAGGAGGCTGACTACAATACAGGTCTGAGAAGACTGATATAACACTGCAACCCATTGCTCTAAATAATTGGAGTGAGCAACTATATAAACCATGTGATCTATTAACATTGGGTAACTGTATGAAACGTTTCCATAATACTTCTCCGGGTGAATCGCGTATCCTCCCACAGTTCCTTCAAATTCGTTGTTCGTGACTTTTTGTACCATGATCAGTGTCGAGTTATTCATGAGATTTCCATATTTATCAATTTTTCTAAATTCCTGTAAATCAATTCTTATTCCGAATTGCTTCTCAAACAATGTAATGAAATATTGTTCAGTTCCTTTAGTGCTTGTGTCGAAGTTCATGAACGGCCACAGGTTCCGTGTGATGAATTTATATCGGCAGTTGCGAATACTTCCCTTGTTTAAGAAAGGTAAATTCTTCTCAGTGCGGTAATCAGAACACCAAGACCAAAACGTTAGGTGACCAGATTTAAAACAATAACCAGGTTTTGTAAAATTGTACTTGTATATAGCGTAGTCTCCACCATCACGTGATATTAACGAAACTTTATAATAAATATTGTATGCATGAAGTAGATCGGTAATGTCATGTAAACTGTAATTCTCGTAGCTTTGCAGGACAACGATGAATCTTGCTGATGGATTCCAAAATTTATCTGAGATGACTTTACTTAGTCCATGCTGTAACTCTTGATAATCTTTACTCATCACGATATAAATAACATTGCTAATATTTCCGGCCTCCCAAAAGAATTTTCTTGAAACAAATCGTGCGCCTTCCACATTATGGAGAGCTGATAATTTTAAATCATCATTCATATTCACGACAGTAATGTCCATTAAGTGATAATACTTCTTGTAATCAATATCTTCTACCATTTTTGCGACACAACTGGTGACAATTTTTGCATTATCTTGCTGAGTTTTAAAAAAAGCTCTAGCACTAACCAAAAGGCAGAAAATGTTAAAAATTACTGTTTTCATTTTTAGACGCGAATTAGTCGAACAGCCTGTTTGTAGTTTATTCCTTCATTTTCTGATTCCCTGTATGGAATAAACGAAATGGAGGCACCATTCTGATTTTATTGTATCATTGAAAACATTAATCATATTGGTTCTTTTTACCAGCAGGCAATGAATCATCGTTGTTAAAACCCTTAGTGCTTTCAATTCATCGAATGAAATATGGAAACACTGTCTGCTGAATTAAACACAATAGGCACATAATATTGCTATTAAAACGATCATCAGTTAATAAATTGACCCCTTTTTTGTTGGTTAAATTTCAGGATTTTCACCCAAATTAAACACACATTTTTATAACAATGACTCACATACCTCATTGAAATATACTAGATACATTATATACAACGTGTTTCTTTTGATATCCCATAACTCCCATGCATGTCAAAGAATCAACTGGAATTACGTTTTTTTTTTTTTTTTTCATTTTTCGCACAAACGTAGTTCGACAAACGGAACGAATAATAACGACCTGTGCGAGGCTAAATGACTCCTATGTCAGCATATGCTACGATATTTAAAAAATAAGTACCCCAGCGCTGGTATACTGATAGGACCCGCTGTTATGCCACGGACACACCTACGGACCAGAAATCCCATTAAAGGATTACAAAATAAAAAAATACATAACAATAATTTTTAATAAAATGAAAATGATAAGTCAATCAGGTCGACCAAAATCTTCTAAAGCTCCATTAACATTTTACGGTACAAGGTTATTGCCTGTGGCATACCATAAAATTGAAGCAACAATTAATTAGCACCATCTAAACAACACGTTCAATTGTTGCACGATACGGGCAAGCTTACCGTTCAGAACTTGTGTTGGTGTAAACAGTACGTACAATTAAATTGCACGTACAATAAAATCGCATTCAATTCTGGCAAGAAAATTTTCTATCCTTCAAACATCAGTGCGAAGTCACATCATAACATCATCGTGCGAACATCAGTCTCATCGTGAGTGAGGATGTGTTAATTAAACAAACCCAATCACAACTTTCGTGCATAGTTGAGGAATTCCTATGGCCTTCTTCCAGCTCCATCATTAGACCCTGGACTCTGCCTTGCGCTATATAGTAGTTGTCGAGATAAATCAAACAAGACCAAACACGATGGGGCTATCTTGTTTATTTATTTATTTTTTAAGGATTACCAACGAGTTACATTACAATTATTATCTTTTACAATAATAAAACTTAGTTGAAGAGTTCCTGTGGCCACCTTCGGGCTCCATTTCTCTGGACTCCACCTTGGGCTATATATAGCACTTGTCGAGACAGATCCAACGAGAACAAACACGATAGGGCTTTTTTGTTTAGTTGTTCTTGTGTAGTTGAGGTGTTCTTGCTTGAAATATTTGGTAGCGCAAATACGGGCAACACGAGAATCAACACGTCATAAAACGACGTGTTGATTCTCGTGCAACTCTGTGTTCAGAAGAGCCAAAACTTGTATGCAATAATCGCCTTGCAATAGTTGCATAACAATGGTGTAAACAGAAGCCGCATGCAATTATTGAATTGCTACTTAGCCCTCTTCCTCTCTCCTAATTTTGATGTGCCTGACAGGGTCCATATTGATCTTTTACTTTGTTATACCATCTATGTAATACCTTTGTTATATGTCTATGAAATACAATAAACAATTGAGTAATGAGTAAATATACGATTGAATGGCAAAACTTGCGTTTCATCACTGTACGCCAAAACCAGAAAGCGAAAACTAGATTTATTCTCAGTCCTTGAGACTTTGACCTCAAAATGGTTGAAGGCCTTAAACTACTAAGTGCCTACTTATGTATCGAGATTTGTTACAATATCTGCTTTTTCTTAACGCCTTATTAAGATAGCAGAACTTTTCTAACTAGTAGTTGTCTCTGAGAAAAGGTCGTTGTGAAATCCTAACTAATATTATAAATGAGATAATGAGTTTGTTTGTTTGTTACTCAATCACGCTAAAATGGCTAGACGGATTTGGATGAAATTTGGCACATACATAGACCGTGACCTGGGTAAGGACAAGCTTTTTATCCTGGATCGCAGACGAAGACGCGGGCAACAGCTAGTACTTATATAAGTATGTAGTAATTGTAACCTACTTAACTCAGTATTTAAGTAGTTTACTAAAAACTGTTGACTGCCCTGGATTGCAGGAAGACCTCAGCCCTTTGAGTTGGGTTTTCGGGATGCTCGTAGTTTTACGGTAAGTATGACATTGTGGAGAAGAAAATAATAGACATTTGTCGTGGTGCAAAATCTTTATTGGTTAAAGAAGTTACAGAAGTGTATCACAATAATCATTCATCTATAATTATTAGTGCCAGCAGATATCACAATGTACATAATACTTAATTAGTTCACCTAATCACTTATTCCCAAGAAAAATCGAGGCATAGTGCATTTTCATGTGTTTAAAATATTTCTAAATAATGAAAAAGTTTTTAAGTAGTTTTGAAGCTGACACAATTTGAAAAAGAGAAGGATATCTGAGTTTAGTAGCAACAAACTTTGATTATAGCATCTAGTTATTTCGTTATTTGTTTTGTTTTACATAAAGAGAGTATCAAAATTGTTTTTGCTTATATTTTAATTCATTCTGTTGTTCAAATTATGGATACTGCACCTGAAGTAGCCGCGCAGTCTGTGGCACTTCTTCAGTCTGGCCATAGTCAGCGAAGGAAGTGCACAACTTCATGTAAGTCGTTTTGCCGTTCAACGAATTTACCATCGATACCTGGAGACTGGCAGCTTCATGCGCCGCCAGGAGGACCACGAAACCGAGTCACTACAGCACAACAAGATCGGTTTATATTTATCACCAGCCTGCGTAATCGTCACATGACCTCAGTACAGGTCCAAGAACAGCTTCGAAATTTCCATACACTATTTGGGATCAAACTGTTAGAAGGAATCTTGAAGAACATACATAACATCACGCCTTGTTTCCCCGAAAGGTTGGGCAGAGGTGTCCCTGTAGCAGGTACACCCACATTTCGCCAGTTATGTTTTAAGTCCCATGTAATAGGGGGCGAGCCTATTGCCATCAACCGGGCACAAATCCAGACTCCGAGCTGCTACTGAGAAATTTCAGATAGAAAAACCCAATAACACTTTGCCCGACCCGGGAATCGAACCCAGGACCTCATGCTCAGCAGTAGCGCTTGCGACCACTAGACCAACGAGGCTTGCGAGACGAATCTTGAAGAACATGGCCTAAAACCTCATAAGCCAGCCACTAATACGAGCTCACAGAATGACGCGCCAACAGTTTGCACGCGAGCCGGTACCCTAATTGCGTAATGCAACACAATCACAATTTGTTTCGATTTGAAACGGATTGCCAATCCATTGCTTAATAAGTTGGAAAACTCAACTGCAAACTCAACAGCAACTGCAACTGCTGCTCAACAACGTAAATAACACAATGAATGTTGTTGAACTGTCAAAATGAAACAAATAAGGCAAAATTGTTTACGAAAAAAAAATACGCAATTAGGGTACTGGTTCTTTTTATGGATGAAACCAAGATAATGCTGTATGGCAATGATGGACGTAGGAAAGTCTACCGAAGACAGGGATAATGTTTTCAGCAATGTTGCATTGAACAAAAGGTGGCGGTGGGTCATAGACACTGTAGTCTAGGGCGATATTTCCACCGAAGAAAAAACTGGCCTTGAGGTTGTGAAGGGAGGGACTACGGTTGCCACCACTAAATAGCGACCGATACATTCGTTAATGCCTAAAGGCTCATGTGATGCCACATGCTGAGTTTGTGGGCCAGGACTTCACTAATAGGTACAATAATGCAGAGCACCTTGCAAGAACTGTTCACTAATTTGACCACTAAGAAACGCGAAAAAACTACTTATCTAAACTGTTTTGTTTTAGTATCATGATTTCAATTTTGGAACAATGACAAACGGAAATAATATTGAGTGGCTCCAAAACCTCTTTTTTTACTTTTTACTGTTTTTATTTAAAAAGATAAGTAGAGACCTTTAAACAAAAATATGCAGGGTGGTTCGATTCAGGTGTCCGGGAGTATTTAATTAGGTCACCTAGTCTACTTATTCCCATGAAAAGGTGCGTAAGTACCTTATCAATTAGTGTTTAAAGTTGGTGTTTTTATTAAAACTGTGCGTTAATCCCCAACACGCACGCTGTTGTGGATTAATAATTAAGGGTTTCCTCGTGTGAGTACCTTGCGTTGTGATCCATCCCAAATCTCGTAAATAAAAATGACTAAAGAAAAACAATAACCACCAATAAGTATCATAAAAACATAATAAAAATTTGACAGTGGCAGTGGCACGTGTTCAGGGCGGTTATAAGATTTACACCTCAACCACTCTCGGAAATCTATATCATTAGCATACTTTTTCATGACGCCTGTTGTTAATAACTGAAGAGTAAACTGATCCAAATAAGGAATCAAAACTGAGCCACGACGTAAATATACGGTTCTGTATATGCTACTAAAAGGTTCCTTCAATTGATACATTGCCATTTCACATTGGTCGTCGGTTAGCTGCCATTGAAATACTTTATAATGAATATCTGAAATTAAAGTATAAAGTGACTTTTGTGGACAATTTTTAACCTCCATTAAACAATTAAGTCTAGTTCCACAATCACTGTGCCCAATAAATTCACTGCGCTGCTGCCAGTCACTACATAAAACTGCGTGATGATCCTCTAAATCCTCTGGGTCTTTCGGTTCATAACCACGGACCGGCTGAGTTGTCACACTGCACAAGTTTGCCTGGATTGCGTAAGGAATGATAAACGCTGTAAACAATAGACTTGAGAAAATGAGTGTCTGTGGCCATCCAGATTCTGTACGCTTAACAGAATTTTTATTCAATAAATATCCAAATACAATAAGAATATTGTAGGAAACGTCTTTTCGCGTACGAAATATTGACATAAATATAGCCGCCACACTGAAAATTACGAACAGGAGGCTGACTACAATACAGGTCTGAGAAGACTGATATAACACTGCAACCCATTGCTCTACATAATTGGAGTGAGCAACTATATAAACCATGTGATCTATTAACATTGGGTAACTGTATGAAACGTTTCCATAATACTTCTCCGGGTGAATCGCGTATCCTCCCACAGTTCCTTCAAATTCGTTGTTCGCGACTTTTTGTAACATGATCAGTGTCGAGTTACTCATGGGTTTTCCATATTTGTCAACTTTTCCAAATTCGTGTAAATCAATTCTCATTTCGAATTGCTTCTCAAACAATGTAAAGAAATATTGTTCAATTCCTTTAGTGCTTGTGTCGAAGTTCATGAACGGCCATAAGTTACTTGTGATGAATTTATATCGGCAGTTCCGTATACTTCCCTTGTTTAAAACAGATAAATTCTTCTCAGTGCGGTAATCAGAGCACCGTGACCAAAACGTTAGGTGACCAGATTTCAAACAATAACCAGGTTCTGTAAAATTGTACTTGTATATAGCGTAGTCTTCACCATCACGTGATATTAACGAAACTTTATAAATAATATTGTATGCATGAAGTAGATCGGTAATGTCATGTAAACTGTAATTCTCGTAGCTTTGCAGGACAATGACAAATCTTGCTGAAGGATTCCAAAATTCATCTGTGATGACTTTACTTAGCCCATGCTGTAACTCTTGATAATCTTTACTCATCACGATATAAACAACATTGCTAATATTTCCGGGCTCCCAAAAGAATCTTCTTGAAACAAATCGTGCACCTTGCACGTTATGGAGGGCTGATAATTTTAAATCATTTTTCATATTCATGACTGTTATGTCCATGTAGTTGTTGTATTTCTTATAATCAATATCTTCCACCAATTTTACAACACAACTGGTGAGACTTACATCATGATCTTGCTTAGATTTTAATAAGGCACTTACACTAACGAAAATGCAGAAAATATTAAATATTATTGTTTTCATTTTAGGCTACAAATTAATCGAACAGTTTGTTTGTAGATTTTACCTTCTTTTTCAGAGACCAAGTTCTGAGTGAAAGAAATAGAGGGACTATTATGAATTTTATTGTAGGTCATATAAAACATTAATCACATTAGTTCCTTTTACCAACAGTCAATGAATTATCATTGTTAAAACCCTTAATGGCCTCAGTTCTTCGAATAAAATATTGAAACAGCGTTTTACGAGTTAGGTACAATAGGCACATATTGCTGTTAAAACGATCACGTAATAAATTGATTTATTTTAATTAGCACACAAACTTACCTATATTTTCCTTACATATTATAAAACAAAGTCCCTCGCCGCGTCTGTCTGTCTGTCTGTCTGAACGCGATAAACTCAAAAACTACCGACCGGATTTTCAAACGGTTTTCACCAATGGATGGGGTGATTCATGTGGAAGGTTTTAGTGTATAATTCATTAAGGTTTTGTGTAAATTGGCTGAAATTTGACGATTATTGTTGAAGATGTTGGAAAAAATCATGCGGACTGGGAACTTTATTGGCATGCGCCGCGGATATCGTAAAAGTTACATAAAATTTATGTTCTACAGTATTGTTCATCTTTAAAAGTTCAACAAAAAATCCGCGATGGCATAAGTCTATCTTCTAAGGATGACCCACAATAACCATTTTATGTTTCAGAATTTGATAACAATTTCATTGTTATTTCCGAAGCTATTTTGACTGGTATTATATTAATCCTTATCTAATAAACTATGTTACTTAAATTTAACATTTAATTTAGATTTAAATATGCCTCGATATCATTTCATTTAAATGAACGGTTTAAAAGATATCACAGATTCAAAATTAAAATAATTATGGTTGACGGCAACGCGGACACAGCGGTAGAAGTCAAAGACCTTTTCCTCGGCTATTAGGTATGTAATCCCAGTATCGGTAGTACGTTCCCGTGGGATATTTTCCGACCTCCACCCGGGCGATATAATAATTTAAGAATTTTGTTTATTCTCTCATTGGTTTTACTTAATACCCAATACATAAATGATGGTTAACTAAGCACCTCTTATTTTATCTGTCGAAGAGTGTAGACATTCAGACGATCATTGGGTGGTATCCACCGTAAGCCCCGTAAACCCCTTGGCGCAAGTGGTAATTTTTTTTTTATTTTTTTTTATTAGGGCATCTCGCAGATGATCTATGAGGACATGGCTGCTTAACCGGACTTTCCTGTGGCTGCCTTAAGCTTCTACACTTAAAGCCTCCAGCCAGGGGCAAAGGCAGGTGGTAAGGGCATTCCGAAACTAATATTTTCGAGCTCGCTTTGCTCGTTCTTGCATCTTTTATTTAAACCCTTCATCTTTTATTTGAAACCTTTACAATAATTACCAGTTTTATTTATAATTTATGCTTCGATCAAAAACCTGTTGATCGAAGAATTTATGTTACACTTATTACAATAGAACGGACACTTCTTATTTTCGAAAAAAAATTAAAAAGTAATTCACTTCGGTCTTATTTCCCAGCGCCATTATTTTTTGTTTAAATTTGACATTTCGAATAGGCTCTCTCAGCACTTGATCTTATAAATAAGGTTTCTTATTTATAAGATCAAGTGCTGAAGAAGTAACAAGGACTACCCTTGGAAATGATCTGCCAATCAAATCGACCAAAATCTTTTAAATTACAATCAACAGTTTCTCAAAATCCGAACTGAAGGATAGCAACTGTGTTTATTGCTGTCTGACGATGATGATGATGATTGATGGTTCAAATTGTAGGATCGAACAAAATTAATAAGTGACATATAAAATAATGGATTTCTCTTGTGTTGCGGTCCACGAAAACCAAAAGCAGATATTCTCAGCCCTTGAGATCTTCACCGCAAAATGGTTGAAGACCCAATTAGTAGTTTTCTCTGAGAAGCCGTTGTGAAATAGGTACTTATTATATAAGTAGTAATTTTAACCTACCTAGTCAGTATTAATGTGGTTTTGTAAAAACTGTCGACAGCCTTGGATTGCAGAAAGACCCTTTGGGACAGGTTTTCGGGAAGTTCGTAGTTTTGTGGTTAGTATGACATTGTGATGAAGAAAATAGATATTTGTCGAGGGGAAAAATCTTTATTGGTAATATGTCATTGCTTCGTTTTTAATAATTTTTACCTATTGTGGTATAGTAATCTAATTCCAGGTGCATCGGCTTCACATTATAATTATATGATTAATGTATACAAAATATTGTAAAACATTTTACCCATTCTTCTCCATACGAAAACTACCTTCTGGAAGGGGCGACCAGACACAATTTTATTTTTTGTAAATTTTGACGTTTAAAGTGAATTTTATGTGCCTAATTTAAATAAATTATTTGACTTTGAATAGTAATTTTCATCTAACTACTCAATATTTATGTATTTTTACTAAAAACTGTCAACAGCCCTGGATTGCAGGAAGACCACAGCCTTTTGGTACAGGTTTTCGGAAAGTTCAGGAAGGTTGGTATGACATTGTGGAGAAGAAAATAATAGATATTTGTCGTGGTGCAAAATCTTTATTGGTGAAAGAAGCTACAAAAGTGAATCACATTAATCATTCATCTATAATTAGTGCCAACAAATATCACAATGTACAGACGCCAGTGCACATCAAGCTATTACAATCTGTCAAATTTATTTAATAGATTTTCAACTTTACCATCGAAGTATAAGGTTCAAAGTTGATTGGGAAAATTTGACAGTTTCGGGTAGCTTGATGTGCTGGCGACTGTACATAATACATAATAAGGTCACCTAGTCTACTTATTCCCATAAAAAGGTGCGTACAGGTACGCACCACTCATAAGTAGACAGGTGCCATTGATAAACATGATAATGAGTATCTGAAATGAAAGTATAAAGAGACTTGTGTGAACAATTTTCAAAATCAAACAATAAAGTCTAGAGTCACAATAGTAAACAAAAGGAATAATTGATTAGGTAGGTACCTAATCAATTATTCCTTTTGTTTACTATTGTGTTTTAAGTTGGTATACTAGTGTTTTAAGTTGGTGTTTTTAATAAAACTGTGCTTGTATTGAAGCAGGTGAAGGAAATAATCAGAATATTAACCCACAACACGCACGCTGTTGTTGCATACCTAATTAAGGGTTTCCTCGTGTGAGTACCTTGCGTTGTGATCCAGACCAAACTTCGTAAATAAAAATGACTAAAGACAAACAGTAACCACCAATAAGTATCATAAAAACATAATGAAAATTTGACAGTCGCAGTGGCACGTGTTCAGGTCGGTTATGAGATTTACACCTCAACCACTCTCGGAAATTTATTTCATTCGCGAACTTTTTCATGATACCTGTAGTCGATAACTGAAGTGTAAAGTGATCCAAATGTGGAATCAAAGCAGAGCCACGACGTAAAAATATAGTTCTGTATATGCTACTATAAGGTTCCTTCAACCGATATGTTGCCATTTTGCATTGATCGTCGGTCAGGTGCCATTGATAAACGTGATAATGAGTACCTGAAATTAAAGTATAAAGAGACTTTTGTGGACAATTTTTAACCTCCAATAAACAATCAAGTCTAGTTCCACAGTCGCTGTGCCCATCAAATTTACTGCGATCCTGCCAGTCACTATATAAAACTGCGTGATACCTCTCTAAATCCTCTGGTGCTTTCGGTTCATAACCACGGACCGGCTGAGTTGTCACACTGCACAAGTTTGCCTGGATTGCGTAAGGAATGATAAACGCTGCAAACAATAGACTTGAGAAAATTAGTGTCTGTGGCCATCCAGATTCTGTACGCCTGACAGAATTTTTATTCAATAAATATCCAAATACAATAAGAATATTGTATGAAACATCTTTTCGAGTACGAAATATTGACATAAATATAGCCGTCACACTGAAAATTACGAACAGGAAGCTGACTACAAAACAGGTCTGAGAAGACTGATATAACACTGCAATCCATTGCTCTACATAGTTAGAGTGAGCCACTATATAGAACATGTGATCTATTAAGAATGGATAAGAGTGTGAAATGTTTCCATGATTCTCCCGCGAGTTAATAGCGAATCCTGCCGCAGCTCCTTCAAATTCGTTGTTTGCGACTTTTTGTACCATGACCATTGTTGAGTTATTCATGAGTTCCCCATATTTGTTAACTTTGCCAAATTCTTGTAACTCAATTTTCACTCCGAATTGTTTCTCAAACAATGAAATGTAATGTTGTTCAGATCCTTTGATGCTTGTGTCGAAGTTCGTGAACGGCCAAAAATTACGTGTTATGAATTTATATCGGCAGTTACGAATACTTCCCTTGTATATGAGAGGTAAACTCTTCTCAGAGTGGTAATCAGAGCACCAAGACAAAAACGTTAGATGACCGGATTTCAAACAATAACCAGGTTTTGTAAAATTGTACTTGTATATAGCGTAGTCTTCACTATCACGTGATATTAATGAAACTTGATAAAAAATATTGTACGCATGAAGTAGATCGGTAATGTCATGTAAACTGTAATTCTCGTAGCTTTGCAGGACAACGATGAATCTTGCTGATGGATTCCAAAATTTATCTGAGATGACTTTACTTAGCCCATTCTGTAACTCTTGAAAATCTTTACTCATCACGATATAAATAACATTGTTAATATTTCCGGGCTCCCAAAAGAATCTTCTTGAAACAAATCGTGTACCTTGCACGTTATGGAGGGCTGATAATTTTAAATCATCTTTCATATTCATGACTGTTATGTCCATGTAGTTGCTGTATTTCTTGTAATCAATATCTTCCACCAATTTTACGACACAACTGGTGAGACTTATATCATGATCTTGCTTAGATTTTAATAAGGCACTAACACTAACGAAAATGAAGAAAATATTTAAAAAAATTGTTTTCATTTTAGACCACAAATTAATCGAGCAGTTTGTTTGTAGTTTTTACCTTCTTATTCTGAGACCAAATTTTGAGTGAAAGAAATGTAGGCACTATTATGATTTTTATTGGATCATTGAAAACATTAATCAAATTGGTTCCTTTTACCAGCAGTCAATGAATTACCATTGTTGAAGCCCTTAATGCCCCTCTTAATTCACCGAATGAAATATTGAAACACCGTTATATGAGTTAGACACAATAGGCACAGCTATTGATTGCTATTAAATCGATCAGTTAATAAATCGACTCCTATTTTTCTTGGCAGACGCACATATACCTATCTAATTATTTAACGGTTTTGGTTATAAACACACATTTTATACACAAGTTGAGACGACATGAGAAGCTTAAAATATGACCTATAGCTAGTGTGATTGTCTGCCATTTGCTTCTATTTAATAACAAAATATTATATTTATTTGAAAACCGTCACATATGGGCCAGTTTGGGCTTTCTAGAAATACATTGTATCTCTATTTTATGGTCTGACAGTTCGACACGTAACAAAATATCCTTTTTCTTTAAAATTGTGAAACTATATTGAACCTAACCTAACATAACTGGCGAAATGTGGGTTTACCTACAACAGGTACACCTCTGCCCAACCCTTCGGGGAAACAAGGCGTGATGTTAATAAATTGCACCTCTTTTTTTTTCCTTTTTTTTTTCTTTAGGGCATCTCATAGCTGACCTGTGACTGAGGCCATGACTATTTAACAGGTCAATCCTGTGGGTGCCTTAAGCTGCTACACTTTAAACCTCCAGCCAGGGGTTATTGAACTAAGCTAATTAAAACTAGGTGAACGCTCGCTAAGGGCCCACTGTAGGGTACGAACCTCGGCTTAGGGCGTTTACCGGAGGGAAGACATCAAGGATGGGACGGGCTGGATCAAAGTTTTGATCATGATTATTAATCGGGGAATTTAAAGCTACGTGCACAGCTGCAACAACTGCTGGCACCTCGTTTTCGAACAAGAGTCGGGGAGAAGTATCATTTACTCGGGGACGCGGTCGCGATCGCAATGGACCTCGGCGGGAGATATTTAGCTCGCTTCTCCCAAGGGATCGGCTTGCCGAACATGGTGATTGGTCGGGGGAGGGGGTCTCTATGCCTTGTACGCAGTTTCGAAAAGAGAACCCTTGTCTTGTATCTTGGTTTACTTCTATTCGCCACTTTGTAAACCAGGCAGCCAGTCTATCGACTGCGCCTTGGAGAGTGTGGCGAATTATAGCGGGGGATCTAGATTTGAAGTAGATGGCAGTGTCGTCTGCGAACAGTCCCAACTGCGACCTACTACTACCTTTACGGATATTGCTTGTGAATAGCATGAACATGAGGGGGGAGATCACAGAGCGCGGATGGGACGGGGAGTGGATAGCGCTCCTTCGATACGATAACGGAAGACGCGATTCGATAAAAAGTCTCGCAAGATGAGCACGAGACGATCTGGCACACCGAATTGGTACAGCTTGTATAATAAGCCGTTGTGCCAGACTTTATCGAACGCTTTCGCTACGTCGAAGAATACTGCACCGGTGATAGAACCGCGTTGGAAACCAGCGCTTATGAATTCTACGATGCAGTGGGTCTGATGCACGCTAGATTGCTCAGTTCGAAAGCCGAACTGTTCGTTGGAAATGAGGCCCTTAGTCTCGGCGAAATCTATGAGACGCTTATAAATAAGCCTCTCATAGATTTTTCCGAGAACCTCGAGCAAACTAATGGGACGGTAGCTAGAGGCCTCGGTTTTGGGCTTACTGGGCTTAGGGATACCGATGACAGTGGCTTCTTTCCACGACTAAGGGAAGATATTGTTGCTCAAGGCACCATTAAGATGGTGGTCAAAAGCATTATTAGGTGGGCAGGGAATAGTTGGACCACCCTATTGGTGATACCATCTGATCCGCGGGCTTTACGGGCTTTAATACCTTTGATGATGTCATGCACTTCGTCCGGGAGGAGTGGAGGCAGCGGACAGTCAGGGTCATCAACGGGAGGGAGGGAGACTCTACGTTCGACTTCAGCGTCGACCATTAATAGGTAAGCTTGGTCTACTGGTAGGGAACTGGGAGTGCATTGGGCCTCGAGGCTGTCTGCAAGGCATTCAGCCTTTTCGGCATCATCGAATGCAACGGATTTATCAAGGCGGGTCAGGGGGGGCATGGATGAAAATTGGGGAGCCCTGAGTTTCCTCTGGAGCTCCCAGAATGCCTGATGGGTGGGCTCTAGTTCGCCGCGTAACTTATCCCAGCCCGCGTTCCGCAGCTCCGCTACATGTGTCTTTACAGATATCTGTTATAGTCCGTGCAATCCACGAAGACGCGCCCCACTCCGCTCCGCGCCGTACTAGAGTTCAGCTTACAGTACAGTATAATCGCGGAGTGGGGCGCGTCTTCGTGGATTGCACGGACTATAATAGCGCATATGGGCTTTGTTGGCGGGACAGGGAAAGTTATCGTAGGCACGCATGGCCGCGTTTTTCTCAGTCAGTAATGCACGTACGTCATCCGGCAAGCTCCAGCGACGGACGACCGTACTTCCCTTGAACAATCGTTCAGGACGGTTTGTACGTGATCAGTGAGTGAGTCGATCGCGGACGTCGTGTCAGCGATAGAGTCGAAAAGATCGCGGATTGAGTCTAATTGAGGGGAAGTGTTGGATTTCAGCTGTGTGCTTACTTTCTTCCAGTCCGTGAACCTCTTAGTGATAGGGGGGGGCGTTTGGGTCGGGGAGACCTATGCGGTATAGTCTCATGACTACCGGGCGGTGATCAGAGTCGAGCTCGTCTACTGTTTCTATTGATTCTAATTTTAGATTGACGTTCTTAAGGAGCGCCACGTCTAAGATATCGGGGGCATAATTGGAATTTTGGGCCGGAAAATGAGTGGGATTCATCGGAGCGAACAGGTGTCGACCTCTGGTAGTGGTTACCGAACTATTCCAAGAGGATTGTAGACCGATACGAGAGTGATCGGCTCATGACCTGACATGCCTAAGCGGCAAGCGGAAACTTCTAATCGCAAGAGGGGAGGAGGGTCGAGTGGGATGCAGTGAAGCTGCTTTTTATAATAGATCAGGGTGCCACCCTTGTGACAGCGCGACCTGTCATTGCGAACTATCCGGTAGTTGGCAATTGACGGGCTACGATTGCAAGGCTTAAGGAAGGTCTCTTGGATTAAGAGTACGTCTATTTGAGATCGCGGAGGAAGAGCTCTATCTCTTCCCGTTGGGATTTTAAACCGTTCGCGTTAAAGTAAGCTATTATTAGGGATCGGGGTTTGAACCTAGCTAAGACTGTATTATCCATTAAAGGTTTTAATTGTGATAGCTAGGGTATTCAGGGTTTGCGTAATGTCCGGATACGCATTGAAAATGGATTGGATCCGCGGGAGATCGCCTTGAGTAGAGAGGATAAGGTTTGCCATTGTCTTAGCGCGCGGGGAGACAAATGACATATAGGTCAAGGTTATGATATTGAATTAATCAAGACCTGGTTGTTGCGCGGTCGCAGGACCGGCTGTTAGGGGAGAGGGAAGCGAAGCTTTAGGAGTGGGCGTGGGTTTTACGGGGGGCGCGGCGGGCACTTGGGGCGCAAAGTGCGCGGGAGGCGCGGAGGGCGCGGGTGGCGAGGCGACGTGAATACGGGGGTCCCTAAGGTTGGGGAGTAGGGGGGGAGGGGGAGGGGGAGAGAAATTATTAAAAGAGGGCACCAAGGTAGGGAAAGACTGCTGGTGGTGGAGATAACTCCACTGACTAGGCCTCTGAGGACTTAGTCGTTGAGGCATTAGGGAGGAGGGAATCCTATAAGAGGAGGTAGGGAGCTTCCCTTTGCTGGTGGGCGCCGAAACGCTTCGCCTGCTTGGGAGAAGAGTCCTTAGGGGCTTTTGTGCAACCGCGGTAGTTAGCCGAGTGGCCCTCTTTGCCGCATAAAACGCAGCTAGGAGGTTCGGTACATAAGGTACGGTCTTTGGGGCGGGAGCAGTTGGAAGTGCTATGCTCGCCCAGGCACTTTACGCACCTGAGTGTAGCATGGCAATTCTCCTGGAAGTGGCCGTAAAGTTGGCAACGGTGGCATTGTCCAACAATGCCACTCTTAAGGGGCTTTTCAATTTCCGACCTTATAAATCGGGTGAATATATAAGTATAAGCGAATTTTATAAATCGGGTGGTGGCCGAATTGGGCGGGCAAATGACCAGGATCATGTCGTATAATTCACCGCCTCTAGAGCGGTGCATACGATGAACCTCGTTTACGGGGACATTCTGCGACTGAAGGTCGGCAAGAATTTCGGACGGTAGGATTTCGCGAGGGATACGTTTCATCACCACGCGGACTTGTTTTTCCTCTGGGAGGGAGCAGGTGTGGTATGACACACCTCTCGCTCTCAAAGTCGGGTTAGGTCCCTATAATCGCGCGAGATAGGGACGGAGACTTTAATACCCTGTTGGGTGTTGCGGGCACTGGTGAAACCAATTTTTTGATCGGCACACCATTTAGAAATGTCCGTCCACTTCCCTTTGTCCTGAATGAACATTTGAGGTGGAGGGGGGATCTTTTTAGCAGGGGACGCGGGGGAATCCTGCGCGGAGGATGACGCGGTTGGAGGGGCAGGGGGCGCAGGGGTATCCTTCGCGGAGGATGACGACGCGGTCGGAGGGGCGGTGGAGGGAGAAGCTACGGTAGCGCAAGTCGCTGGTTTTAGGGTGACTACAGACGAAGAGGAGTCAGAGTCCTCCACTGCGGTGACCTTACTGGCCTGAGCGGAACTCTGCCTCCTATTCTTCCTCTTCCTCCCTTTTCCTTAGATGGCTATGTAGCCGTCGTCGGAGTGGGAGGAAGAGGTAGAGGAGGCAGCGGACTTTTCCTCGTCTTCCTCCGAATCATAGGGGTACGGGGTAGTGGGACGCTTTAAAGAAGCGGGGGTGGTGATGGGAGCGTCAGGGCTCTAAGGCCGGGGGGTATCTAATGCATCGCTAAAGTTAGTGACGCTGGTGACAGAAGGACCTAGAAGGTCAGTCTGAAGTGCGGCGAACCGAACTCCATACTTCTCCTTAAGCACTGGCTCCTTATCAAGGATGCCCTGAATGAACTTTATGAAGAGCTGAAGGCATCTTTTATAATTAATCATATTTAGGGAGGAGGTACTCAGTATTTATGTGGTTTTGTAAAAATTGTCCACAGCCCTGGATTGCAGGAAGACCTCAGCCCTTTAGGACAGGTTTTCGGGAAGTTCGTAGTTTTGTGGTTAGTATGACATTGTGATGAAGAAAATAATAGATATTTGTCGTGGTGCAAAATCTTTATTGGTGAAAGAAGCTACAGAAGTGTATCACATTAATCATTCATCTATAATTAGTGCCAACAGATATCACAACCACAATGTACATAATTAGGTCACCTAGTCTACTTATTCCCATGGAAAGGTGCGTACAGGTACGTACAAATCATAAGTAGACAGGTGCCATTGATAAACTTGATAATGAGTATCTGAAATGAAAGTATACAGAGACTCGTGTGGTTTTTTTTAACATTAAACAATTAAGTCTAGAATCACAATAGTAAACAAAAGGAATAATTGATTAGGTACCTTTTTATGGGAGCGAAATTATCAAATAACTTCTCCCGCTCTGGGTGAAGCGGGAGGGTGTGTCAGACTTTTACTGACTAAAACCCACCCGTGTTCCTTCAGTTGCCTGTATGTTGCCAGGGGCCACGGTATCCCTTTCGGACTTTCCCGCGACCCCGGCAGGCATCCCCTTCAGTTGTGCTGACATCTTTTTGAGGCGCGCGTGGAACACAACGCGCCGTCGACACGGGCCTGGTCCTTATCGGACGGCGAGCTATCCAATGCTGACTGTTCGGAAGCCCGCGCCTACGGTGGCCGGGAATTGATCTGCAATTCCTGACGCCCAGGGCGTCTCCTACGGCGGCTAGGAGCGTGAGAGCACGAAGTTTGCGTCTCCCTCACGCGTTCCGCCTCCTCCTTCGCAAGCATTACTGCTTCGCAGAAAAGTGATGGCTTCCCGTGCCCTCTCGCTCCGTACCAAGGCCTGAACCAGAGCCGGACGCAAGAGATCACAGCCGCCGATCGCTTCCACGAGGACACGGTGGTGCTCCGCCCAAGCCAGGTAGACCGCCACCGAATGCTCCACCGTGTCACAAAATCGTGACACCCGGGCATTTTCTCCCTCTTTATCCGGAACAGGAACCTCCCAAAACAACCGTGTCCGGTGAGGACCTGCGTCAGGCGGAAGGTGAGGACGCCGTGGTGCCTCTCTAGCCACTCCTCAAAGAGGGGACTTATCGCCGCAATTGTGGCGTTCCCAAATTGATTAGGTACCTACCTAATCAATTAGTGTTTTAAGTTGGTGTTTTTAATAAAACTGTGCTTGGATTGAAGCAGGTGAAGGAAATAATCAGAATCCACAACACGCACGCTGTTGTTGCATAATTAAGGGTATCCTCGTATGAGTACCTTGCGTTGTGATCCCGCCCAAACCTCGTAAATAAAAATGACTAAAGACAAACAGTAACCACCAATAAGTATCATAAAAACATAATGAAAATTTGACAGTGGCAGTGGCACGTGTTCAGGGCGGTTATGAGATTTACAACTCAACCACTCTCCGAAATATATTTCTTTTGCGAACTTTTTCATGATACCTGTAGTCGATAACTGAAGTGTAAAGTGATCCAAATATGGAATCAAAACAGAGCCACGACGTAAAAATATAGTTCTGTATATGCTACTATAAGGTTCCTTCAACCGATATGTTGCCATTTTGCATTGATCGTCGGTCAAGTGCCATTGATAAACGTAATAATGAGTATCTGAAATCAAAGTATACACAGACTTTTCTGGACAATTTTTAACCTCCATTAAACAATCAAGTCTAGTTCCACAATCGCTGTGCCCATAAAATTCACTGCGATGCTGCCAGTCACTATATAAAACTGCGTGATAACTCTCTAAATCCTCTGGTTCTTTCGGTTCATAACCACGGACCGGCTGAGTTGTCACACTGCACAAGTTTGCCTGGATTGCGTAAGGAATGATAAACGCTGCAAACAATAGACTTGAGAAAATTAGTGTCTGTGACCATCCAGATTCTGTACGCTTAACAGAATTTTTATTCAATAAATAACCAAATACAATAAGAATATTGTATGAAACATCTTTTCCTGTACGAAATATTGATAAATATGTAGCCGCCACACTGAAAATCACAAACAGGAGGCTAATTACAATACAAGTCTTATGAGACTGATATAAAAATGCGACCCATTGCTCTACATAGTTAGAGTGAGCAACTATGTACAACATGTGATCTATAAACAACGGGTAACAGTATGAAATATTCCCATGTTTCTCCCGCGAGTTAATCGCGAATCCTGCCGCAGCTCCTTCAAATTCGTTGTTCGCGACTTTTTGTACCATGATCATTGTTGAGTTATTCATGAGTTTCCCATATTTATCAACTTTGCCAAATTCTTGTAACTCAATTTTCACTCCGAATTGCTTCTCAAACAATGAAATGAAAAGTTGTTCAGATCCTTTGGTGCTTGTGTCGAAGTTCGTGAACGGCCATAAATTACGTGTTATGAATTTATATCGGCAGTTACGAATACTTCCCTTGTATATGAGAGGTAAATTCTTCTCAGAGCGGTAATCAGAGCACCAAGACCAAAACGTTAGATGACCGGATTTCAAACAATAATCAGGTTTTGTAAAATTGTACTTGTATATAGCGTAGTCTTCACCATCACGTGATATTAACGAAACTTTATTAATAATATTGTATGCATGAAGTAGATCGGTAATGTCATGTAAACTGTAATTCTCGTAGCTTTGCAGGACAACGATGAATCTTGCTGAAGGATTCCAAAATTTATCTGAGATGACTTTACTTAGCCCATGCTGTAACTCTTGATAATCTTTACTCATCACGATATAAACAACATTGCTAATATTTCCGGGCTCCCAAAAGAATCTTCTTGAAACAAATCGTGTACCTTGCACGTTATGGAGGGCTGATAATTTTAAATCATTTTTCATATTCATGACTGTTATGTCCATGTAGTTGTTGTATTTCTTGTAATCAATATCTTCCACCAATTTAACCACACAACTGGTGAGACTTATATCATGATCTTGCTTAGATTTCAATAAGGCACTAACACTAACTAAAATGCAGAAAATATTAAAAAAAATTGTTTTCATTTTAGACCACAAATTAATCGAGCAGTTTGTTTGTAGTTTTTACCTTCTCATTCTGAGATCAAGTTTTGAGTGAAAGAAATGGAGGCGCTATTATGATTTTTATTGGATCATTGAAAACATTAATCAAATTGGTTCCTTTTACCAGCAGTCAATGAATTACCATTGTTGAAGCCCTTAATGCTCTCAATTCACCGAATGAAATATTAAAACACCGTTAAGTATATGAGTTAGACACAATAGGCACAGCTATTGATTGCTATTAAATCGATCAGTTAATAAATCGACTCCTATTTTTGTTGGCAGACGCACATAGGTACAGACGGCTATACATCAAGCTGTACATTTCCAGTTTATGCTGATCTCGCATTGTATAGGATTTCCGTGCAATGCGAGGTCAGCTTATACTGGAAATGTATAGCTTGATGTGTAGCCGTGTGTTCCATCGGGTTAACGCATATCTAACTAATTTGATAACAAGTTCCCATGCACAACGACCCTTTTTAGGGTTCCGTACCTCAAAAGGAAAAACAGAACCATAAAGGATCACTCGTGTGTCTGTCTGTCTGCCCGTCTGTCACAGCCAATTTGCTCCGAATCTAATGAACCGATTAAGTCGAAATTTGGTACACATATGTATTTCTGTGACCCAAACACGGACGTGTAACGTATATAAATGAATTTTGAATATAGGGGTAATTTTTAGGGGGCAAATATGAAAATTAAAAAAAGTTTTGTTAACAGTACCGTGTGATATTTCAAATGAAAATGAAGAAATTCGATGAAAATTTACCATTCTCCCCCCCCCCCCTTATCTCCGAAACAACCGGACCTAAAATTTTGAAAAAAAATACATAGTATGGCTCTTTACTCATAGATTACAGGAAAACCTATAAGAAGTCGTAAAATAACATGGTAAATCTGTCAATATTGTGCGTACAAACTTACATTTGCAGTTGGAATGTATGGGAGAACATGTTTTTCAACTACAATGTTAAATTTGTTCTTGGGATAAATAAATTTATCTTAACTACGGAACGACGATCGTTGGGTAGTATCTACCTGTTCGACAATTGTATTAAATGTTATGGCCACTGGCGGACTAAGTGACATTCATTTTAATCAAATCCCAAACAAGGCCAAAGCGTATTCAATAAGAAGTACTTTGGATTTAAAGGCTCCGCACGTGCAAAATATAAATGAATGGTGCTAAAATTTTCAAGATCGCTTCGCTCGCTTTTGCATTTTATGTTCTTCAGACCCTTAAACTTTATGCAAAAATTTTCGAGCTCGCTATGCTCGCTCTTGCATTCTTTTTTTTTTTTTCAGACTCTTATTGACTAAAACCCACCCGAGTTCTTTCATTCTAAGTCGACAGAGCAACTCCTATTTCCTTAGGAATGTACAAAGAACACAACTGAGAATTCCGAGATGGGAAGCAAAAAATTCTTGCTTGCCTCACTCGCTCTTTTATGTCCTACATTCTGAAAATGTTTCTTGAAATGCTACCGTTATAGGAAAAATACAATAAACGTGGATATATTTAGTAACTTGTTCCGCTTAGCTATTTCTAAAGAGCCATAAAAAACTCCTGAAAGAAATCGACACGTGTTTCACCTCTCAACGAGGCATCCTCAGGATGACGATGGACTTGTTGCGAACTCGAGCACGGCGTGTTGCCACAGCAAGCGCTGAGTGCAGACCCACGCCGCACACGCCGTGTTCGAGTTCGCAACAAGTCCATCGTCATCCTGAGGATGCCTCGTTGAGAGGTGAAACACGTGTCGATTTCTTTCAGGAGTTTTTTATGGCTCTTTAGAAATAGCTAAGCGGAACAAGTTACTAAATATATCCACGTCTATTGTATTTTATAATGGATTTCCGCAAGGTCACGCCTGAATCAATTAATTACCGTTATAGGAGATATTAACAAAAAAGGGATCGTACTGATGAGTACTGGAAATTATTCAAGGCTGCAAGAAATAGATGCAATCAGATGAAACGCAATGCTACACGTCCGCCACGTTCTGGATACTAACAATTCTTCCTCTTCTGCCAATATTTGAAAATTTCTTGGAACTTTTTGTATCGGCAAACCTCGACATTTACGCCTTCCTAATTAAATTTACTTAGACGATCTCAACCGTCATTTCTCTACCATGGACCGTCTAACCAAGCAACAAACTCTTTCTCTAATCTCTGGTCTAACGCTTCCTCATAATTAGTACTTTCAGTTTCATTATAGTTGAACCAGGAGAGATCAGAAAGATCATTCTCTGCATCAAATCGAAAGCGGTGGGATATGACAATATCACCCGTGGTATGATCATAACTACTAGATCATCTCCTACCCGCAATTACCCACACTGTACACCCTTCGTTGTACACGGGAGTATTCCCGACCTTGTGTCGCAAAACCGATGTTTAATTGGTCATCCACTACCTAAGGTTTCTAATCCCCCTCTTCCTACCGCCTTCCATCCAATTCCTATACTTCCCTTTCTATTCAAAGTGCTCGAGGCCTGTGTTTACAAACAATTCTCCAATTTTATTCATCGTAACTCACTAATTAGCCCTCTTCAAACTGGGTTCAGGGCTGGGGACAGCCCTGTTTCCGCCCTCCTTAAAGTGACTGACGATAAGAGCAGGACTGGAAGACACCAAGATTACTGCTCTTGTGTTGGTAAATTTCTTGAATGCCTTTAATAATTATAATAATAACGTCATGCGCGCATATTATGGGTCTACAGAGGGAGGAACTAACCTCACTGCGTACCGTGTTAGGATGATGTCTCTATTTCAGGAACCATCCGTCAACGTCTCGGCCCAACGACTGTTGGATCAGGTGCATGTCATTCAACGCAATCATAGGTTGGACGATGCCGCACTTGATAGGCTGCGCTCAGAGGCACTCCAACCGAACTTAGACCCCGATTACCACGCCTACCCATGCACAAAAAAAAATAGGGCGCTGGTGTGTGCCTTGGACTCGCAGCTTACGAATTTTTTCGAGAGAAGCGAGGATCTCATTGATACACACCCGATCCTGTATTGCGCGGCTGTTGCGGCATATCGTTTAGCTAACGTCAAGTTCCCAAACTGTGACGCTACTCGACTAAAACCAACCGTACCAGCCTGGCAGTGCAGGATCGAGTGACGTATCGATGGGACCAGGGTACTCATCGGCAAACTATACTGCTTCAGGGAGGGCAATACACGACCACGAGTGATGCGCTTTGTAAGGCATTCTCGGGGACTGGAAACAGCCCTCGAGAATAGATGTCGCGTATCACAGAGTGCCTCGACTTCTGCAGAAAGTTTGTGCATGGGCGAGCCGTATTCGGTGGTATAAGCGGCGGGTTGATCGATACACGCAGAATCGCATGTTCCAGAGCGATGAGAGGTGGATATATAGAGCTTGGGATCGACCTGAAAAAAATGTGACAGACGTGTGCCGCCCGGATGATGCCGCCACAAGTGCATTCTGGCGCAGCATATGGTCGGTGCCCGTCTGTCATGCTGAGGCTGACTGGATGCAGGATAACGAGCGAGTGTGTGAAACTATACCAAAAATGGAAAAAATTTAAATCACGCCATTAGATGTCGCCAAAGCAGTCAGTCCGTTACCGAATTGGAAGTCACAGGGACCGGATAGGCTGCACAACTTTTGGCTAAAATAGTTAATTAGTTCACACACTTGCCTGGCATCTCAGCTCCAGACATCCTTAGAGTCTGGGTCGCTTCCACAGTTCCTAACAACAGGCGTTACCCACCTGCTCCATAAGTCAGGTTGTCCCGCGGAACCCAAGAATTATAGACCGATCACATGTTTGTCGACGGTTTATAAACTTCTTACATCCATTTTGAGAGTGAAAATTAACACACACATTGACAATAACTCAATTATGTCTGCCTCTCAAAATGGATGTAGGAATGGGTCCCGCGGTACTAAGGAGCTACTCCTCATCCAAATGGCCGTAAGCCAACAGGTTCGTCGATCCCGCAAGTATCTGTCGACATGCTGGATAGACTATAAGAAGGCCTACGACTCGGTGCCACATACATGGCTCATGAGGGTGCTAGTTATACAAGATAGATACAACTCTGCGCACCTTCCTGATGTTGTGTATGAGGCAATGGAGGACGGTCCTTCGCTATCTAGGAGGTCGACAGATCCAGGGGAATGATGAGCCTGTATGGATTAAACGGGGAATATTCCAGGGCGACAGTTTGAGTCCACTTTGGTTCTGCTTAACCCTGAATCCTCTAAGCACACTGCTGGAAGATTCAGGTCTAGGCAATTGGTTGAGGAGAGGTGGTCCAGTCATATCTCACCTCCTTCCTCTACATGGATGACTTGAAACTCTTTGCCCCCAACAAATTGCGACTGATGGAGCTACTGAAGGTAATTGAAACATTCAGTAACGCCATCAGGATGGAATTTGGTGTGGACAAATGTGCAGTCATGCATGTAAAGCGAGGGGAGATTATGGAATCCGAGGGAACTCAACTCTCGGACCCTATACACCTAAGATCCCTCTCTTCAACCGAAAGCTATAAGTATTTGGGTATGTCGGAAGCGTTAGGCATCAACGTTGCTGACATGAAGCAATCGCTGAAAGAACGCTTCTTTGGTCGCCTGAAGAAGGTCTTAATTAGTAAGGTGCGCGCCTTCAACGGGGGTTGAGTTGGGTCATGCCGGTTTTGAAGTACTCTTTCGGTATACTCAAATGGACTCAGACCGAACTCGATGCTCTGGATAGAAGGGTCCGTACACTGTTGACCGCAAACCGGATGCATCACCCACGATCATCGGTGATGAGATTGTACATTCCGCGGAAGTGCGGGGGTCGAGGCTTCTTAAATGCGAAAACCCTCCACAACCGCGAGGTGTGCAATCTCAGAGAATATTTTCTTAAAACCGAAGTGGGTATGCACCGTGATGTGGTAGCAGTGAACAAGGGGCTTACCCCGCTCTCTATGGCTAAAGAGAACTGGCACAAACCTGTGGTACTTATTACAGATGACCGCAAGGAGGTATGGCAAAGCAAGGAACTTCACGGGCGCTTCTATCGGGCTCTTCATGAGCCCGGTGTAGATTTCCTAGCGTCCGTATCCTGGCTACGTCCGTATCTTGGTGACCTTTTCGGGGAAACTGAAGGTTTCATCTGTGCAATTATGGACGAAGTTATCTTGACGAATAACTAACGGAAACATATTATGAAGGACGGGACGCCACATACGAACTACGCGTCATACAAAGAGTTCATAGACATGACGTCACACAAATCCTGCATCGCTCAGTTAAAGATTACCGAGCGATCGACATACATACAAGATTTCAACTTCAAACCGATGGGCAGTTGCCAACCAGACACAACACCCGTCTGGTCGGAGGATCCTCCCTTTTCTATGGTGGATGAGTGAACTTTACACCCTGTTCCTCATACACCTAAATTGGTGACCCCGAGTATGAACTTCAACGCAGCCTTCGTGCAATTACTTCGGCGTGACGTCATCATCATCATCACTCCCGCAAGCTTTCGTGAGGCGAGTCACACAGCCAGCCAGCACCCACGGCTTCAACGGGTATCCTGACCACCAGCATGCAGCGAACGCGCATTCCTGGTCATCACCCTCAGCCTCATCACCCCGACTCACTGGGAAATCAACGCTATCAGCCTCATCACCCCGACTCACTGGGGAATCAACGCTATCAGCCTCATCACCCCGACTCACTGGGGAATCGCCACAATCACCACAGACAGTTCCGACTCACCGCGAACTATGTGGCACCCGGTTCCGACTCACTGGAACTGTGTGAAGCATCGCAAGATTCAGCCCACTATCGACCTCCGGTCTCCGGAGGGGAGTGATGTAGCGGTTACACCGCCATAACTAACGGAAACATATTATGAAGGACGGGACGCCACATACGAACTACGCGTCATAGACATGACGTCACACAAATCCTGCATCGCGCAGTTAGAGGTAACCGAGCGATCGACATACATACAAGATTTCAACTTCAAACCGATGGGCAGTTGCCCACCAGACACAACACCCGTCTGGTCGGAGGATCCTCCCTTTTCTATGGTGGATGAGTAAACTTTACACCCTGTTCCTCATACACCTAAAAGTCCATCAGACATATCATCTCGGGTTGTTCTCGTCTGGCTAACGGCGAGTACTTGCACAGACATAACCAAGTGGCCAGGATTATCCACTAACAGCTTGCTTTGAAATATAAACTTGTAGATTCTGAGGTACCGTATTAAAAGTATGTGTCCGACCCAGTTCTTGAAAATGACCATGTCACGTTGTACTGGGATCGGTCTATCATTACTGACAGGACTATTGTTGCTAATAAGCCTGATATAGTGGTGATAGATCAATTAGCGCGCCGCGAAATGATAGTCGATGTTACCATTCCACATGACGCGAACCTCGTGAAAGCTGAGAAAGAGAAACAAATAAAATATCTCGACTTAGCACACGAGGTTGTCAACATGAGGAGTGTGCAGTGTAGCTCGGCTACCATTGTGCCGATTGTCGTACCTAACGGCCAACAGCCTGATGGCCGAAAGCCTCGACCAACATCTCTTGAGGCTCTCGTTAAGCAGTTGGATCAAGGGCCTGATCCAGAAAGCAGTACTCCTCGATACGGCTCGCATTGTGAGGTTTGTCTCTGCAGCCCTAACCACCGGTAGCTTAGACCCTGCTCCCGACACCGGCGGACCTCTATTTTTTTTATTTTTTTAAATGTTTATTTTATTCTGTTTATTTTAATAAATATTTAAAAATGTAAATTAATAAGAAACTACATGAATAAACGAAATAATAATAACCCCACCGCCATATCTCTACGTTGACGTCGTTGTGGGGCTTGCGCGCTCCGAATTCTAAGTCTGTGCCGTTAGAGTTTAATTTGGCAGAACGGGCCTAGGATGAAGAGCCAGACCAAGAGAGATAAAGAAACCCGCAGGGCAGCATGTGGCGAGCTGTTGGGCAGTAGCGACCCCACGGACCCTATCTCCTGGAAGAAGTCTTGTTCCTCACCTCTGCCTTTATTGGCCGGCTGGAGTGAACACTGCCGTGGAACGGAGCTCTCACCTCTTTCTTGCCTTTATTGGCCGGCTTGAGTGGAGATTCGCAAGAGCAAATGTACTCGGAGGAAGGAAGTATTCCAGTAAGATGCTGGTAGGGATCTTGACTGTACTTTCGGGATTGTCCTGATAGCCGTGGAATACCACTCCACTCCTCATAAGCACCTCAAGACATGTTGCCCCCTTGTCGCTACGACACTTTGTGCTAACGACTGTTTTCGGAGGCCCATTATTGAGTGTGCAAGTCACCCCCTGCCATTTTATCCGTGTACATATAACATTGATCAGGCAGGGGCCATAGTCCTTCCATAGTTCCAGGTAACCAGTCCAATTTAGCCACCCAAACCCACAGTCCAATATCATTGTTTCCATATCCTGCAATAGTCCTACACCAACCGGGGGTTGTCCTTGGGTGCCCTTGCATAGTGCGAACAGGGATAATCGTCGGTTGGTGCCTCATTCCATATAAATTTGTATAAGGGGCCTGTACGAGTTGGCTTCGGGTTATTTATATTTTATGTCGGCAATCCGTTAAGGGGATTTAGGAGAGGTCATTTACAACCAAATGACCCCTTTTGACTCCTATGCAAATGTCAACAATTTTCGAGTCATTTCACATTTTATATTTTTACTAGTTTCTGCCCGCGGCTTCGCACGCGTAAAGGTCAGAAAATATCCCACAGGAACGTACTACCGGGACTCAGAGGTAACAAACAGATAATAAATCTGTTTTAGGGTTCCATACCTCAATATGAAAAATGGAAACCCTTAAAGGATGACTTTGTTGTCTTTTTTTTTTTCTTACTTCCAATCGTTATGGAGTTTGTTTCATCGCGATAGTTTAAAAGTTACACCGATTTGTTACTAAAATTTGATTTGACTTTTTTATTAAAATTTATTTGCTTGTGGCTAAGTAACAACAAGCTGCACGGGTCTATCGATCAGGTTACGCTACGCTTGCCGCGGTTGGTCTGTGGATGGGTGACCATCTTTACATACCAAGACCCCTCCGTGCTTCGGAAAGCACGTTAAGCTGTTGGTCCCGGCTGTCATTTGTAAATCTTTGACAGTCGTTACGGGTAGTTAAAAGCCCAAAAAGTCTGACAACCAGTCTTACCGGTATCGTGTTACCTAGTAACTAGATTGTGGAGGTCAGATAGGCAGTCGCTCCATGTAAAATACTGGTATTCAGCTGCATCCGGTTAGACTGGAAGCCGACCCCAACATAGTTGGGAAAAGGCTAGGCAGATGATGATTAAAATTTCTTTGGCATGCTGAAATTTAAAATACGAAATGACGGAAATTAAAATTAGTGGCATCTTACTCATTAGATAAATCACCACAAATGACAAATGGGCCGACGATCGCAATTTGAAAAAATCGAAGTTTATTATTGTAACAATCACCATAAAGCACATTGCAAATTTTGTTAATCACCACACTCACCAAAAGGACTGTCGCTCAGATAAATTGGCAGCTGGAGTTGATTCCGCTATTATAACCATAAAACACTAAACGGTGTTAATCACCACCCTTTTTTTTTTTTTTTTTTGGGTGGGAAATTATCAAATAACTTCTCCCGCTCTGGGTGGAGCGGGAGGGCGTGTCAGACTCTTACTGACTAAAACCCACCCGTGTTCCTTCGGTTGCCCTGTTGCCGGGGGCCACGATTTCCCTATCGGTTTTCTTCGAACCCCCGGCAGGCATTGGCCCTAACGGACCCCGTCAATTCTGCTGACATCTCTTTGAGGCGCGCGTGGAACACAACGCGCCGTCGACCCGGGCTTGGTCCTTATCGGACGGCGAGCTACCCATTGCTCACCGTCTGCAAGCCCGCGCCTACGGTGGCCGGAAATCGGCTCGCGATTCCCGCCCCGGGCGTCTCCTCCTGCGGCGGTTAGGGGCGTGAGGGCGCGAAATTTGCCTCTCCCTCACGCGTTCCGCCTCCTCCTTCGCGAGCATTACCGCTTCGCAGAAGGAGGTGACGGCCTGCCATTTCCTCTCGCTCCGTACCATGGCCTGAACCAGGGCCGGACGCGAGAGATCACCGCCGCCGATCGCCTCTACGAGGACACGGCGTTGCTCCGCCCAAGCCGGGCAGACCTCCACCGTATGCTCCACCGTGTCCTCAGGCCGATCCACACAATGGTGACACCCGGGTGTTTCCTCCCGCCTTATCCTAAACAGGAACCTCCCGAAGCAGCCGTGTCCGGTGAGGACCTGCGTCAGGCGGAAGGTGAGGACACCGCGCCGTGGCGTCTCTCAAGCCACTCCTCAAAGAGGGGTCTTATCGCCGCAATTGTGGCGTGCCCAGCACGGGGTTGCGACAATCGCACTCTCCATGACGCCATGAGATCCCGCCAGAGCTCTGTCCGTTGTGCCGCGATTTCTTGCGGCATCGGAGTTAAGCCCCGGCGTTTCGCCTCCTCGCGCCACTCCCAGATGTGCGCGAGGACCTTTGCCTCCAGGTCCCATGGCGGTAATCCGGCAAGGAGGCTCGCCGCCTCGCAGGAGACCGTGCGGTATCCTCGGGCCAGCCGAATGGCCATGACCCTCTGGGACGCGTTCAACCGGCGGGCTGGCCGCAGCCTCAATGAACGCGCCCACACCGGCGCCCCGTAAAGGGCCATGGACCGCACGATCCCCGCGTAGAGCCTCCGGCAGGAGGCGTTTGGATCCCCTAGATTGAGCAGGAGCCGCTTCAAGGCAGCCCCGTTTTTTTTTTTAACTTCTGTTTTTTTCATCTTCTAAACTTGAGGTAGAACTAGGAGTCTAGGACTAACCAAGGGCCCTTTAATAGAATTTCCTACAGACCCCGCGCTAGCTTAATCTGGCACTGCATAAAACTACCAATATTTTTTGTCTTTAGGCATCAAACAAATAATAAATAAAGCCTGCCTCCCTGACGTCTTGATTTTCGTCCATCTGGATCATAGACATATTATTTCTATTTCAATGATCTGGATTTCAGACTTGGCGTTTAGCAATCAAAAATTGCGCCATTTTTTTGTTCATTTCACTTTCACGAAGTTTGATAAATGTAATGTTTTATCAAAAGATAAATAAATTCGTAACAAATTTATACATAAAATAAGAGCATATAGTAGGTACTGCAAAAATATCAAATAGTATATTCTAATAGTATAGGCTCTTACTCTGTTTAAATAATTACATATGCCAATATATTTATGGTTTCGTCTGAACCAAAGATAAATATAAAGCGTACCTTAAAAAAGTCTTCTTGAATTTTGACGATTTTGACAGCCGAACCTGCCCAATGCCCAATCAAAAGTCCATCGATCAGTTTTCTGAAATAATTTGTCACATTTTGACCATAGAACTCAAAATGATATCTCTTTCCCTCGCGTTCTAAGCTCATCATTCTATCCTGTTGTCAATGAACCGCTTCATACTGAAACGCGACGTGAATCGAAATGTTCCCGAAAATCAAATAAAAACTATGATCTCATATTAGTTAAATGTGATTATTACTATTTCCTATTCTATTCTATTTTTTAATCGTTTTAATGTTACCTACTTAAAGTTGTACCGTGCAATTCTAAAACATCGAAGGAGCAATGCAGCAGTCGCCTTTCGAAAATATATTCAATATTATAGGTGGAATAACGGAAGGCAACGAGAAACCCATGAAACATGGGTTCTATAACGCCTTTGCCTTATTTATATTAGCAGTATGTTGTGTCGCAGTGTATGTACTGTTTCTTATTTTAGAGCCCTTCTTTAAGCCTCTGTTTTGGGCCCTGCTAGTGGGCTCTTTACTCCATCCATTTAAATATAAACTCTCTAAGAAGCTGAAATCATGGTTCGAAGATCTAGAGAAGTCCAACACATCTGTGATAGTTGGTTTGATGGTGATACCTGTGAATGTGGTTAACTTTGCTTCGGATACCGTTGGACAACAGTTCATAGATCACTATAAAGTAAGTTTTATTATTTTACTAGCCCAGGCATTGGCTGCTCGAAATGAGCTGCTGTGTGTTATACATGGTTGTGGTTCTATAAGAGATAATATTGATGTAATATGTGATTATATCTCAGTATTTCAAAGAAAAACTGATTCAGGGGTTATCTACTCTCCTACTTGTGTGTTTCACTATTAGCAGCCTTTTGAGCCATTTTTATTATTGGCCAAGCTCAATGATAAACTGTCTACTGACATACACCTGTCACAGATCACTAAATACTGTGTTATCAAATTTACACAAAGTAAAGCGCCAGTTGGCATTCGAACCTATGACCTAGAACTCGTAAGTCGTTGCCATTACTACTGGGCTACCGCTGCTCACTGTAAATCTTATATATTTATTTATCTTCTGGTTTGTTTTTTTTTAATTGCCAAAAAAATGAAGGGGCAAAAATTAATAATATATAATACAAACTTGTTTTTAAATTACTTAACTATTTTTATATTTTTACCTGGGATCTTTCTAGAGAATTTCTTGCTATAGGTACCTAGTCACATTATGGCATCATTGACCTTGAGTGGATTTATACCAGTATTGTTGAAATTGCAATCACCATGACAAATCTGATTAAGTAGGTAAACAATGAATCACATTGGATAAATGTCAACTTGTGCATTTCTAACATCAAATGATTCTCTTCATTATTAGACACACAGATTAGTTTGCTTTCGAGAACAAATAAATTAATGGAATCAAAAATGGTTAAGTCATGTGGCCTCTCAGTAAAATATAACATTTCCTGGGGAAACAACATAACGTAACATCACGCCTGTAATCCTGAAGGGTTAAGCAGAGGTGTACACCCACATATTGCCAGCTCCGCTCCATTCGCAACACGGTGATCTTATATACGACCCAAACATTCAATGGAAACGTAGAAAACATGCAGTATGCAAACGTACATAATTATGTTCCCAAAATATCTTTTATTAAGATATTCTTCATTTTCCTTGGTCCTTACCTATACGACAAATCAACAAAATTATAAATATATACCCACTTAATAAAACACACTGTAAAAAGAAAATACAGGAGTACCTACTAAAACTTTCTTATGATGAAACAGAAGCGATTTTGAACATTCTCAAATAGACAAGCTACTACTTTACTCACTCATATTTAACAATCATCCCATTCACATCACACAAGCATACACATGAACGCACACATACACGCACACATACAAGCACACACACAAACCCACACACATAGACTCTCACATCACACATACTTTTTATTTTATTTTTTCATACTTTCCACATAAATTCTTCATGGCAATCTAATTATGTTTACAATTTTAAATATGGCTACTAAATATTCACAATTTATATAAGGACATCAAATGTAATCCGAGATACAGCTTTACCACCTAGTTCGGATGCAGATAGTCCTAGACTTTGAATATTACAAACTTTAAGCCATTATTTACTGTATATTATCAAATATTCAATTTAATATGTGTTCTCATTTTGGTGAATAAATTAAAGTATTATTATTATTTTGTACGTCTGACATTTCTCGAGACACTTTATTATTATTTGCTTGTTTCTGGTGAAACAAGAAGGAACTAAAAAAAAAACTGGCACTCCAGGAATGCCGCCAGAAGTGAAAACTTGAACAATTTTATTGTGCAGGAAATACTTTTCTTTTTGAAGTTGGTAAAAAAAAAAGAGAAATGTCAATCATGTTGTTGTCATGTCTCAATATTTGGAATGTCATTAATCCCAAAGAAAATGTATCGCGCGTTGATGTCTTTTTAATGGTCAAAAGCTGATGTCGGTAACAGTGTCGCAAGTTCAATTGTTTTTTCCCATATCAAAAAAGCCCAACACGCCTAAAGAAATGTTGACTTCAAAAAGTTGTATCAATAATTAGATATTACTAAAATCTTTCACATTACTTTTTTTCTAATTCCAGACTGTGATAGGCTTGTTGTCTGCAATATTTGTCTTACCATGGATGTACAACTCGGTTCCAAGGAGTTTTGTCTGCCTTTTCTGGCAGCTAAGCAGTTTCATCAGTTTCTCTACCACCTTGCTAATCAGTGTCTGCAGCTCCTATATTGTAAGTGGATAATAATTCAATAGCTTTTCATTAATTTCTCAATTACTAAATACACTCACTTTTTTTTAATTCTGTTAATAATCTGCCAATTAATACAAATTGGATCGACATTCCCTTATACCTCCAATTATGCTAGTTAAAATCAGGTTTCTTACATAACAAAGTAGTTTGAGCTGTGCTAACATTCACGGCGCACAAAACACTCATGGTTTTCAACAAATTCTTGTTTAATTTTAATACTTATGGTGTTCATTCCAGACATTAACAATATTCTTAGCATACGTCATCAGCGTATACATCCTGTGGACGCCACAGAGGGAGACTGCCTTCCGATTGACGTCACAGCTCCTATGGCTGGTCATCTCAAGCTTTATAGCAAGCCTCACAGGATCCCTGCAAGTGTATACTTTTGTATTCCTCCAAGCAATCTGCATCACTGGCTTTGCTTTAGAAGTGGTTGATGTCCATAAGAAACTATTGGAGAAAGGTAAGTTTCTATGTCTGCAGATGATGATACTACTCATAGGACAATTTGCTGATAGGACATTTTGCTGAATTGTCATTTTGCTATTAAGACATTTTGAAGTGTTGTTTTGCTATTAGGACCTTGCTTTTAGGAATTTTTGATATGGAGGGGTTAAAACATTAGAGTTAAGCATATTAAAAGTTCAGTCAATAAAAGGGTTGGAATCTTCAAAATAATTAAAACTACCGTTCCTAATTCATATTATATTACAGACCCAGAAGCTTCAATGTTATTAGCATTACATAAAGCCATTAAAAATGAGCAAGAAACTGACAAGAAGGTAGAAGATAAACCTGAAGAGGAAACCCACATAGAATCCAGTGAACAAGAAAGTACTCCAGAAAAAGACACTCCGTCCCCCGTCACTCCTGAAACGACAGTGAAAAGGGGAAGCTGGGCAGCCAACGAGCCCATCCAAAGCTCCCCACGACACCCGAAAATGTTATTCAAAACGAGAACATTATCCGCTTTACCTTTATCGAATCCGAAAATTAAATGCGATACCCGATTCTTAGCTGCCTTCAAGCAAAGGTCGCTCGACGAGAACTACATGAAGAATAACTTCGACAATGATGAGGAAACTGCCTTATATTTCAAGCTGTTATTCTTCGGATGCCTGTGTATGCTCGTTTGGAAGCATATCTGGTTGTTGCCCGTGACTTTGTTCTTCTTGGCCATACATGTGGTGAAGAGGCTGTTAGACTACTTCGGTGTTTGGCTGTTCTTTGAGAACCATTATAACAATCTCATGGGAAAAGTGAAGAGCTGGTGGAGAACCAGGTAAGTGACATAATACAGAGTTTGAATAAATAAATTAAATAAAAAAATAAACAGTGGCACTCCGGGAGTGCCGACAGAAGTGAAAAAAAAACCGGCACCGCGGTAATCAATGCGTTGATGTCTTTTACTACACGTACCGCGGTAATCAACGTGTTGATGTCTTACTCCACGGTGTCGGTAGATTGCGTTACAGTGTCGCGAAATCAATGGTTTAGTCCCATCTCAAAATTGCCCAACGCGCCTAAAGAAGTATTCACTTAAAAAAAACTAAGACTAAGTTTAGTGATTTCATAATGTTCACTGAGTCTTGGTTCTTGAAAGGCAGACGAAGTTTCTTATTAACTGTAGCAGATTTTTCGATTGCAATTTACGAAATGCAGACGATATTAACCCTTATAAACCAGGATTTTAATTACTCTTTTGTACTTATCAGCTATTATTTACCAGGCAATCAGCATTGCTCCCGGCACACGTCCGCGGTCTAGGCAAGATGGCCTCCCTCTGCAACGCAAGCTTCAGGGACATGGCTTACAGCTCCGTGGACACGGTGTCCAGCTGCATCGTCATCGTGGGACTAATACTCTTCCTGACCGTCGCTATTGTCTTTATATTTATCCAGGTAATTTATTGAACATTCCATAGATACAGATGAGGCATTTCAGGAACGCGCAGCAATAATTTCAATTTATTCCTTATTACATAGACGTAAGAGTCACATGACGTGCGCTCATGAATTGCATTATCTATAGCCAACTATGCCAAAGGATTGTGAGATATTAACATTTTATTGTTTGGCGCAACATTAATTATAATTGATTCTTGTAGTTGGGTAGCTTGATATTTTGGCTTAAAAAGTAAAAGGATTAATGAAATTAAATTCATTTAATTCAGACTAATTGATATGTCCATAAATTGTTAGTTACAAAGGTCTTAAAACTATGTTAGTGATCATTGATAAATACAAATAATTAAAAACAAACGTCAAAAAAAAAAAATGATCCTGCTCACCTATTATCCATAAAGTTGTGTTAGCTCAGCATTATGGTAAGTATCTTGAAATGTCTTGTTTCTTATTGTGTTCTAATATATATTTTTCTATCATTCCAGATATACTCAGAAGCGATAGTGGTAGTCCAGTTAAGTGGTAGTCTGTTGAACAGTACGTACGTACAGAACAGTGAGTTGCACGCGTACCTCCCTGAAGGATGGGAGGAGAAACTCGACTCACTCATCGATAACGCTTACACTTATGGGAGGGAAGGAATCTCGACAGCGGTCAGTATGTTACTCAACTATCTACAATTTCAACCAGTCCACTGTTGGGAAAAGCATCCTACACAAAATGAACCACAAATTAATGTTCCAAAGTTTTTTGCAGACAAATGTAAACTAATCATAAAATAATTATGTTTTTTTAATTTACATAATTTCCTTTTCTGCTTCCATACGGATTTAATAAAGATTGATCAAATTGTAAGTGTCCATTTGATAAAAACTATACAGTTATAGAGAGAGAAAAGCACGGATTAGTTTTGATCATGCAAATAATTAAATACTGCTTATCTCATCATCATTTTCAATAGTTCTTTGACACATTGATTTATGAAATCTCTTCTTGAAATAGCGGTCTAGCATGAAAACCAAAAAACGTATCACTACTATTATTTTATTACGGTCTTAAATATTCCACCAAACATTTTGCACCACGCTGAAAACACAACAAAATTATCTTATTGTTGTAAATCTTTCTTGGTATTAAAAACAGGTGAAAAGCATCCTAAAAGAAGGTGACCCGGAGAAGATATTCCGCGTAGAACAACAACTATTAGAGTTGTGGGACCGAGTGTACCAGAGCTGGGTGTCGGGCCACTTCAACTCTGTGGGACCGCAGGTGGACGGCTCAGCCATACAAGACTCGTGGGACAACCTTGTCAACGACGTGTCCAATACTCCCGGTAATACTTAGTAACAATTATAGAGTTGTGGGAACGAGTGTACGAGAGTTAGAAGTCGAGCCATTTTGTTTTATTCATTGATAAACAGCTCTGTTTCAAAATTATTAGGGGTTTTTGGGACCGAGTGTACCTACCAGAGCTAAAAGTCAAGCCGCTTTGTTCAACCACCACTGTCCCGCGTTCTTTACCTTTTTGTCGCGTTCTGACCTTATAAGAAAACCATAATCTAGTTATTTGGAATTGCTAACTTATTTGTCTTCGTTCTCTCAGGCATGTTCGATTATTCCGGCATAGTGACGTGGGTGCAGGCAAATGTTGGTACTTTGAGTGCCATCGCGACTAGCATCTGGGCTCCTCTGGCAAGCAACGTGTCGCTATTGGCTGGCTCGGTCGGCGCGTTCACGTCGCTGCTACTTTGCGGTGGCAGCGCAATTATCAACATGTTCATTAACTTGGTAAGATATCAACCGTTTAAAGATTAATTTAATGGCCTTATAATTGCAAGCGTGATAGCTGAGCAGGGGTTCTTGGGTTCGGTCCCTAGAAAGAGCAAAGTTTTATTGAAAGAAAGAAAGAAAAATATTTGGAAACAATGTTGGGGTCGGCTTCCAGTCTAACCAGATGCAGCTGAATACCAGTATTTTACATGGAGCGACTGCACATCTGACCTCCACAACCCAGTAGCTAGGTACTACGATACCCCTTGGTAAGACAGGCTCTCAGACTTTCGGGCTTCTGACGACCCGTAACGACTGTCAAAGATCTACGAATGACAGCCGAGACCAACGGCTTACCTTGCTTTCCGAGGCACGGAGGAGTCTCGGTATGTAAAAACGGTCACCCATCCACGGACCAAATCCGCCAAGCGTAGCTTAACCTGGTGAATCTACCCGCGTGGCTGTTATTACTTAGCCACAAGCTCCTCCACTATGGTACTTAAATCATGACTGGGGAAAAAATGTGGGTGAACTCCACCTCTGCAGACCCCCTTGGGGATTACAGGCGTGATGTTAAATCTATACATATTACAACTTAAAGTCGGTTTTCGTGTTTGTCTGTGTGTCCGCGTTGTTCTTCTAAACCACGCAACAGATTTTGATGAGGTTTTCACCATCGTTCAGAGAATTTATTCCGGAAGTAGTACGTTACATAAAACTAAGAAATCTCGATGTTTTGTCAAGTTGTAAAAACCGTGCGAATCATGAGCGAGTCGCTAGTTATTATATATTTTAAATTTTTCCCATCAGGTGGTGTTTTTCACGACACTGTTCTATCTGCTGGCGTCTAGCAACGCACTATACAAACCAGTGGAAGTGATCACTCAGGTCCAACCTAACTTCGGACCAAGACTCGGCATCGCTCTCTCCGTGGCTATCAATCAGGTAAGATTTTTAAATACATCGAACTTGTGTAATATTCAAAGATGATAGCAGAAAGAGAAAATAAAATCTTTGATTGTAGCGTTTTATTTTCGTCCTTATGTAAATCGTTAAAGCTTGATTTTGCATCATGGAGGTCGAGTCAAAATCCGAGAGCGGGGTCGAGTCGGGGGCTGCATTGAAGAGTGCTTAAGTGCCCCCTCGGCCCCCGGTGCTAGTGTGTGAGGGAACACGGGGTGGTTTTAGTCAGTAGATGCCTGACAGACCCCTCCGTCCGCCCCAGGACGGAGGACATCCATGAGGATTTCCACCACGTTACGACAAAAATAAAAGAATCCTAGTTAGTGCAAAATTGTGTCAGACAAAGACATGTTCTAACGACGCAATTCTTCAATTGTTTAATATTTTTGGTTGTTATCAATAAGGTTATCAGTTTAGGACTCAAATTACTAAAAAAGTAGCCCGGCGATAGTAAAATAGTTTTACTACCCTAATTTGATAATAAAAACTGCGTATGATATTACAATATATTTATTAATTAATCACATTTTTTTAAACGAAGTACTGGTATAAATATTACAAATCCTAAAAGCCTAATAACCTTAAACGAAACCAAGGCCCTGCTTAATTCATCAGGATGGGGCAACAGAAGCTACGACTAGGTATTTTTTAAAAGTAAAGTATAAATCGTTTATTTCAATATTCGTATTTGCTAAGTCATTAATTTGTTTGTCTTTGTGTGTTATTTCCTTAGCTTACACATGCCAACTGATTTATTGCCATACACGGACACAGTTACGTACAGTTTCAATATACGAGAAAAGATCCATACACACACACGCTGCACACACAAACACAGTGTGTCTAATTGTCTGTCCCTCATCCAACTCTCCTGTCGCAGGTCTGCTGGAAGTTTCTAATTAAATAAGCAGTACCTTTGGGCTCTCCTATTTTTTTGTATTTTTACTATTAAGTTTTTTGTGTGTACATACTGTACACACGGCTACATATCAAGCTATCCATTTCCAGTAAAAGCTAATCTCGCAATGTATAGGATTTCCGTACAATGCGAGGTCAGCTCAATAAATAGTTAAATTATAGAGTAACAAAACTAGAACAGCAGTGGCCTTAATGTATCGGTTCCTTCCAGGTGTTCAGAGCATCATTCAAGATGGCGTTATTCTACGGTCTCTGGACGTGGCTCGTACACAACCTGTTTGGGGCCAAAGTTGTGTACTTACCTTCAGGTAAGACCACCACTTCGAACGAATCTAGTACTAATTCGGTCCGGGTTCGATACCCAGCGGGAGATGATTTTTTGTTCTAAGTCCGCCTGGCTAGCTACCACCTTCTTATCTGTCTGTCGCCATAACAACAATGTTAACAGCATTGTTGTGTTTCGGCAGTTAGAGGGTAAGATAACCAGTTCCTCTGTGGTTGAGGATTCCGGGTGAAGCTCGCTTCCACCTTCGGCCTGATCATCACTTACTATCAAGTGAGATAAAAGCCAAGAGCTTTGCCATTGTGGTAAAAAAACAGAGTAAAACGAGTTTTGTTTTTTGTGTATCCTTATTTATTTATCTTGCCTTGAACTTTTTGTCGATGTTGAAGTTTATCAAACAAAGTAAAGAAGTGCCTGTAGAGCTACGGTTTACTACGACAGCGGTGACCGCCACATAACGGCCGCAATGACGGCCGTCATGAAAATGATGGGAACGGGGTTTGACATTACGGTGTCAAAAAACGCTCTCTAGGGAAACACTACTTACTTTCATTATATTACGGTTTCAGTGACGTCATTTGACGGTAAATTGCGAATGCTATGTTGCGGTCACCGTAGTCTTAAGAAACCGTAGCTTTAATAGCTTACATTATAAAAATATAGTGCCATCTAATTAAAATTCATCATCAAGCGATCACGACATAAGCTGGTATTAATCATTCCAAACATTGATAAAAATGTTTTGCTTAATATTTTTTTACTATGATTTTCCTTATGTGGCAAGAACTTACGACGTGATGAGGTCATGACTAAGATCTCTGTTGGAATGAGGTGGATGAGGTCAAAACTAACTGGGTCAACCTCGAAATAAATATGTGGTAGTGCAGGTAAAACCGTAAACATTAATATATATATATATATATACATATAATAAAATAGTAAATTGTGTGTTTTTCTGGATGTATGTTCCGAATTGCTGAAAAATAGCTGAAATATTTGCATAAAATTTGCCATACAGATAGTTTATAACCTGGATTAACACATAGGGTACTTTTAATCCCGGTAGTACGTTCCCGGGCGAAGCCTCTGGCCAAAGTTAGTGTTTGTATAATAATATAAAAATTTCCGAAGGATCTGGATTTAATGAAAAAAAAGAGAACTAGGAACCGCTAACAGAGCTAAGAATCAGAGGCTTAAAAGATAAAGGATACACCTATACGATACACTGGATAGAAGGCTCTAATCTGCATTAAAATGGTACATACAAAAATAACCCTTAAAGTGTGGAGTTCCTTTTGAAACATGATCCTTTTAACATGTCCTTGTTCTCTAAAGGACAGAGACAACGTACAATTTAATTTAAGGTGCATGAAGCAGATTGATCAACAAACATGACCTTAGTATAAAATTACAAGAGCCGATAAAACTCGCAGGCATTTAGTTACTGATTCTCGTTATGTACGTTTAACATCGTTGCAAATTAAGTTATCGACAACATCAGTCTGTATTGTGGTGTCGGTCTTCTAAAATTTTATTGGTAGACTGCTACAATTTTAAGACTTAGGTATACGTGTACCATTACATCTCAGCCATCTCGCAGAAAAACAAAAATTAGTCAATAGTCTCTGAGTTATTACATAAAGATGTTTTCTTCAAAATACGTATGTAGTAATATTGATAATAATAATTTTAAAAAATAACCCAGGCAAGTCAATAAACTATCTGATAAAAAATCATGAATGTGTGTACGTCACATTAGCGGAGAATTATCTCGGGATGATGTTCACTTGCGAACGTGTATTTACTGCGCGCGCCTTTTTGTGTAAATCGGTGATTGTGAGGGAAAACATGTGTTTGTGATGGCCCACGGGAACATTGTGCTGTTCGTTGTGTTGGTGCATTCCGCTTTTAGTGTCAGGATCAACTTTACGAGCTGCCAAGACCCGGAGTGGGCCTGCGCCAATAACTTGCCCAATGAATTGGTGTATAGCTGTAGCATAAAAAGCTATGTGAGTATTTTTTGCTTTGTTTTTTAATTTTATTTAAAACGGCTTGTGAAACTGAGTGGGCTGACTTATTAGAACTCTGTTAAATATCAAAAAGTTTCCAAAAACTCTTCTCAATCAGCCTATTCCGAACCTATGACCCGAAATAGCTAAGAAATCCTAAGATTCAATCTGTAAAACCTAATCTAGCCATTTATTTTGTTCTAGGACTACATAATCCATCTGAAGGACTACTACACTGACCATATAACAAGCCTCACTGTTCAAAACTGCAAAGATTTACGCGTAGTCCTCGACTGTCCGATACTGCAGCGAACTTCACAACTACAACGATTCAAAGTCAAAGACTGCGATAGACTCGAGTTCGTGTCGTTGGCACCCACCTCACTGCTCCAAACGCCTCCCGAAGTCACCATAGACAATGTCAAAGAAGTGATCTCCTTACCAAGAAAGCTTTTCAAGTCCCCAAGTACTGCAACAGAACTAAAATGCCTGGGAGCCGCAACATTGAAAAATATCCGAGTGACTAACAGTAAAATAAACTCAATACACGATAAAGCGATTTATAATGTGACTGGTATAAAAAGTATAGAATTTGATAATGTTACAATAACAGACGTACGTAATCAAGCCATCGAAGCAATTATGGGCACTGACTCGATATTCACTATCACTAACAGTAGGATTGAAAACTTAGAACTTAAAGGAATCACAGTACAGACCACATCAGCTACGGTATCCGGAAGTATATTCAAAGATATTATAGGCGGTGCAGTAAACATAACTGCAGATAATTTACACATTATTGGCAACAAATTCAAAGAAATAAGCGCAAATGGTCTTTTACTTAAGTCTGTCAACACAGATATAACACAAAATGAGATCATTAAACTCAAAACCAATGCCCTAAACAGCGTCAAGTGTCTCAGTAAAAGAAGCAATAAGAAACAATTCAATTTCCTCAGGAACAGAATTGAAAACGTCGAGCCACACTCCACAACTTTCGACTACACTAGTTGCAAAACTGCAGGAACTTCAGTCGCCTTTGCCAGCAACAAAATGGACTGTAAATGCCGAAATATTGTTTTTCTGAACACCAACAATGAACTGAACGACATGATTTTGGACACTTCGAATAACAATACTTGTTTATTCGCTCCTTGTACGCTGCCCCTCGACGTCGTGAAGATTCTACAAGAGAGTGACATGTGTCAGCTGAGTCTCGATGCGCAAGTGATGTGTCTGTTGTACAGTGACAAACATAACAACGAGGTGACGACAGATGACGACGTCACGGAGCCAGCTCCCACGTTCTACTTGATACGTCACGCCAACTCGCCGAACGGTGACGCGAGCGCTGCCCTGACGGCAGTAGACAAGGACGACCTTCTCAAAGACACACGCTTGAACATGACTAACAGAACCGCTATCAAGGTTGTGTTCGATTCCTCTAAAGATTTTGTAGAGACTCTTCGAAGTACGAGCTCGTCACGGAAAAGGCCTGCAGAGGAACCAAAGTCGCCTCCGGAAGAATATGTAAACCGCTGCGTTGGAGCGCAGTGCCGAAACAACGTCGCTTATGACAAACAAAAAGCTTTAGACTTCTACAAATATGTGTACGCACAATTGCGGCCGCCGAGGCAAAATGATAATAAGAAAAAGAAGACTTAATTGTTTTAATCATGTAGTTTATTAATAAATATTATTTCACAACTTATCGTTTCAATTGACCTGTGTGACTAGTATCTCCAGATATTATAACATTGTATTTATGCGTGCATTCCGTTTTATACCTGATTGTGGTATGACCCAACTTTTAGAGTATGTTATTCATCTGATAGTATGAATCATAACTCTTACATAATAATATTATCATTGAGTTGAATCTCATCAATCGCAGTTCCGTTATAGGATTTATAAATAACTTTAACCAGCATCTCGATGAAACGTCTAAAAGAATGTATTATAGATGTCGTGGCCAGATCTTAGAATTGATCATTTCATGAAATGATCGACCATTTCATAAAATGGCCAGCTAAAATTGAATCGTTTAAACGTCAACGTTTAATGATATGTCTGTCAGTCGACGTCGTTTGGCCATATCATTAAGTAGGGGTGTCCATGCAAATATTACTGGCATTCATTAACTTTTAGTAACCTGGGTCAATGGATAAATAAAACATTTTAAATAGCTTTCATTCCAGAAGAAAAATAATAATTAATAAGATTTGAATAGTTAAATACTAACCTGTGAAATACGTTCCAAACTCCGTGGTTTTTTAACGTTGCAATAATTTTTCATAAAAGTCACGTAGCTTGGTAAAACAAAGATACTTCACTGCACTTTTATCTTCCATTTGCATATTTATAATTGCTTTTCCAATCGAATTATCTGCCGCCGCCATGATGCACAACAAAATAAAGCAACATCAACGCCTCTACCGGTGGATAATCTAACTATTTTACGATATAATCACAAATGTTTGGCCACATCATGAAGTAGTCGTGCATTTAATTAAGCTACCCGAAACTGTCAAATTTTCCCAATCAACTTTGAACCTTAAACGTCAGCAATAAAGTTGAAAATCTATTAAATACATTTGACAGATTGTGGTAGCTTGATGTGCTGGCGTCTGTACATATCGTCAAACGTTAAGTGTTCAATGATCTGGCCGGACCACATCATGATGTGGCCTGCGGTCGATGTTCTATTTCATGAAATGCAACCATTTCATGAAATGGTAGATCATTTCATGAAATGATAAATTCTAAGATCTGGCCACGACATAGACATCGTTCTGATTCGTTCGTTCTGTACTTATCTCTGTTTAAAACACCATGTTGATTCTGCGAGCATTGTTGCAGTATTAGCAGCGGTGTTAGGCGCGGCTCCTTTCCTGGGTCCCTACTTAGCTGGCATACCGGCTGCATTGGACGTGTGGCTACAGGGCCGGCCAATGGCAGCATTACTGCTACCCATAGCACAGGCTGCGCCTATAGCCTTCCTAGATGCCGCCGTCTACGCTGAGATTAAAGAGTGAGTGTACTTTGTATTAGTTACTTTTTACTGATAAGAAGGTGATTTGCGCCACATGTAATTAACGTTTTTCTTTTTGTACGTTTGAATTTATTAATGAACCACCTTCAAGGATGGTAAAATTTACTGATACTGAAGCGACTGCTCTATTTTTATTTTAAATATGCTGTTGCGTCATTTTTGACATATTTCTAGATCATTTTCCTTGACATGGATAAACGACAGCAATCCTATAAGATAAACATTATTTCATTTATTTTCAGTGGTGGACACCCCTACGTGACCGGTCTCGCCATAGCCGGCGGTATATTCTACCTGGGCCCCGAGGGCGCCATCCTGGGCCCTCTGCTACTCTGCTGCCTCATGGTGGTCCTCAACCTGTCCTCCACATTCCTGAGGGACACGCCTTCCGAGGAGAGGGCGGCCCTGCACTCGCGCGTCAGGTAAATCTGCGGTTTGTACGAGGAATCAGTCTTGTGCTTGTCCATGATAGAACAATTTATTTATTTTAATCTTAAAAATGTAGGTCATAGGATTTCAAACATAATGCAGCCACTGTTTTCCATAACTAACTGAGCTATCTCTGCCTACTCTACTATACTGCATAAACCGCAAACATATTACTGTTTTGCCAAATCCAATGCATAAATCTAGGAAAATATACTTTAATTTTGTTCTATCGTGGATGTTGCTCTTGTATAAACTTATTTTCATTCAATGTGTGTACCGAATGAGAACTGATTCCTTCGTTCATTGAGTTTTGAATGCGTTATGCTATCCCCCATTTTGGATTTTGAGATTTTGTCAATAAATTGTAATCAACTGCAGACTGACGAGTGGTTGTTATAAAATATACTGCTGAACTTATTTCCAACATAAATAAATATAAATAATTGGTCGTGTACCTATTTGAAAGTATATCATGCCTTATAAAATTATGGACCTCCACACTTGCCAAGTAAAACTAAGCCTTTGGGCATAGCCCACGAATACAGAAGTGATAATATTTGTGCCTATTCTCATAGATAAAATTTAAGCAATTTACTTTGAAAAGATCGTAGGTTCAGCAGTACATTAACAGCTAAGCTGTTCCCTACATTTAAATTGTGTGTAAAACCATTATAATTATCCCTTTTAAAGTGTGCTAGTTAAATTCCTTATTTAAATTCTTAATATTCCTCTATTTTGTATGTATTTTCACACAAAATACTTAATTACTCTTGTATGTGTTAATAATTAGTGGATCGTTAAGTAGTACTGTCCACTTATGACTTTCTCTGATGTTTTGTTAATTTAGGTCGTTATTGGGATGTTTTTAAGATAAGGTGTGTATTCTATCGCTAAAGTGGTTGCTTACTATTATTTTCGTTTGTGCACCGTACTTTTTATAGTCTTTAAAGCACCATTAGTAATTGAAAGTGATACACGTTATTATAAAATATTTTAATAAATCTATAGTTAATTTTAAAAAGAACTAAAAAAATGCTAAGGGAAATAAATGCTTGCTTTGTATGCTTGTGTGGTATCTACTGAATTATGCACGTTTAAAACCATTTTTTAGATGTTTTGGTAGCATGCAATCGTATTTTTCTATTTTATTAACATATGAGGCACTAGTCCACCAGAATATCCGCATAAAACGGAATCGATCAAATTTCATTTTCATCCGTCGTTTTTTTTACCATGGAGGACAGGTGCCTCTTTACCTATTATTATACTTTATATTTATGGACTTTATCATCTATTCTACTCTATGCCACTCTCTGTCTAGTCTATCTAAATACTTTATTTATATATTTGTGGTGGATGTCAATTATTATTAATAACCTTTAACAAATTAGGTACAAGTCACTATTTTTACACAGTATATGTTTAACCCACCGAATTATAAATAGGAATGATGCCAAAATTTTTTTTGTCTGTCAGATTATTAAATAATATTGGACACGTATTTTTTTTACGTGATCAAAAAATTACGGCGATATCGATACATTGAGTTAAAATGTGCCATGACAATTTTACACTTACTTGTGAAGTAGTGACATGAAAATGGCTTGGATAAAACGCATTAAAGTTGGGGAGTGGGTCCCCAACTTTAATGCGTTTTATCCAAGCCATGTTTTTTTACTAATATGATAAAGCAAAAAATACTTGTCTTGTCTTGTCTTGTTTTACTATCGACTGACGAAATATATATTTTTTATTAACCCAGGCATCATCCCTACTATCTACTAACTTATATACTTCTCTTCTTGTCTATATATTAATATAATGGTACCTGCTATAATAAATGGATGTTTGTTTACAGGTTCGGTGCTTATCTCTGATGGGCTTGCATGGACCACTAATTTGTAACGAGGTCATCCCATTTGTCAATTGATATAAGCAATATAACGAGTGTAAAAAGACCCTTGACGAAGCCAAGAGTTACATTTATAATGTTCCCATTAATGCAATTTTTTCTTGTCCTTGCCTGGGAACCGACTGATTATGGAGGTATTAAAGGTCAAATCCCACTTAACTTTTTGTTTTGAAAACGTAAGTCGAAATGAAAAAAAAACCTCAACGTCCCACGTCCCGTGCTATGCACACGTAGGCACAGTCTGTTGCGTGCTTTACATTTCGCGTTTAAATCAACAGCAATTTCTCATACAAAAAATTAAAGTCGTTCCAGCTTTAAGTCTGCTCAATATTACTTGGTCAGATAAACAGTATGCATAGGTTTCGTGTTGGGGATCTTTTTACACCCTGTATGTAACAGTTGAACACCAAATGTCAAGAATAACATCATACACTCATTTTATACTACGGGAGAAATTAAATGTACACCGAAATCAATACTAAATTAAAATATACTGAAAGTAAATACACCGTTATTAGAAACACCAACTTTTTTAAATCTAGATTGAACGACGAAATGTCATTTTGCAATGCATAATGACTGTTGTCTATGGTTCTTGAAGTTTATTCGCTCGTTAAGCTTATAAACACACTTAGAAGCTTCGCTTAATCCACGTAGAAAAAGGGCGAAGATACAAGAAAGGTGTTCAATTTAATTTGTCAACTCGTGTATAATTTCTAATAGTAATTTTATTATCATTAACTAGCGACAAACATTGCACGCTAATATTATTATTATTAGCCACTCACTAAGGCGGCGTTCGCACCAAAATGTATAGTCGGCCGCTGCTTGTGAGCGTCTATACTCCATTTGAAATAAGATTTGACATTTAAATAAACCTTTTTTACAGTTCGTTCAACCGATTTTGACTTCTATTGCCAACGCAATAGAAGTCAAAATCGGTTGAACGAACTGTAAAAAAGGTTTGTTTAAATATCTAATCTTATTTCAAATCGAGTATAGGTCGAAATGGATGAAAAAACAACTTCTGGCGCAAACAGAGGGATAAGTCCCGTAATTTTAAGAACTTTCGCGCTACTGCTGAGCATGAACTCCTGGGTTCGATTCCCAGATTGGGCAAAGTGTTATTGGGTCTTTCCGTCTGGAATTTCTCAGTAGCAGCCCGGGCTCGTCCCCTATTACATGGGACTTAAAACATACACACATTCAAGTCGCAATCTGTCAAACTTGTCAAAAATGTTGGTAAATTGATTGCGACTAGATTTTGAACGTTTTTTATTACAGAAATTGGCCTTCTGATTGTCCGTTGTTTTTCATACATTCTCACTGTTGGCGATGATACTTTTGGTGTGAACGCGACCAAAAAGCTGTGTCAATACAAATGCCAAAGAGAAGCTAATGACAATCTCTCTAGGAACAATTACTGCATGATACAAAGTGCCGCTAAGTGTGCTGTTATACTATATGTAATATTGTGTATGTATTTAAATACTATGCCATAGGCAACACAACCCTCCGCTTTCTGAAAGCCCGATCAAGTCCCTGACGAGTTAATCTTACGTCAGCTGAACCATTGCTAAAAACACGAGATTTAACAACAGATACAATTTTATGGGCTTTCAAAAACCGAATATAAGGATAAGCTCGTATAATACCGGGCCGTTACTAGTGCAGGCTCCATAAGTCACATGTCGATAAGATGCAGCTGTAATGTCCCGGTATCCTGGGTGCTTGCCATTAATAAATTTAAAAATATTATTATTTTAATGTCAATATTTATTACTGTTTTTTTTATTTAGTTGTGTGTCATCTTTATCAGTGTTTATTTTTGGCTTTGTGTTTATTTACATAATTATTCCTATATGTCTAAAAAGCAAACTAAGTATTTTCCTGTAAATTGTGACGTTTTACATAAAAAGTTCTAAACACTTTTATTATTATTTTAGATATTTTGTCCGCCTCATTTTCTTTGACGACATCAATGCAATGCAGTTCAAATAAATTGACCACTTCGAAAGTGGAACTGTATTAGTCAGTAGGTATGTATTCAGAGATGTTTAATATATTATACATATATATTGATGTATGTTTATGAAGTGATAGTGTTAGAAGTCTCTAAGCATTAACTTATATTTACTGCAACAACGATTAAATTGTTAAATAAATAAAACTAATTCATACTTGAGTTGTAAATGTTCTAAACTAGCAAAATATTTGTATTTCTTGCTAAGAGAGGGTAATAAAAATGTTTTTTTCATTATTATTATTTTATTCTGATTCCGTTTGTAATATTTTTTGAGATTTGTATTACATCGATGTTAAAAATATAAATATTGTTGAATAGAATAAAATGATGTCAAAACCAGCTTTTAATTATTATAATATTATAGTGACTGAAATAAAATTCTCTTTCCTAGTCGTTATATTTATTGTTACTTGTGCTTGTTAAATGGTGAAATTGAAAGGATAAAAATATGCTCAACATAACTGTGCTGAAATAAAAGGTCTTCCGTTCAATACTTGCACGACAGTGCAATAGCCAAATGGAATATAATTTGTTTATATTCTATAAAGTTATATTAATTTCAATTTCACAGTGAACGCTTTGTATGTGAGCGTGTTTCACCACTGTCTTAGAAATCTCACTACTATTCGCTTAGAAATACTTAATTTAAAAATATGTTTATTTATTATAACATGTAGGTATAGATCTTTACTTTCGCACTTAACTTTCTTTAAATATTTAAAAGTAAAAAACTTAAGAAAACTTTTACGATAAACAATTCTATTCAATTTCAATTTTTTGTAATTCCAATGATCTGCATATTTCTAAATTATTTTAACGCATATTTCTAAACGGTAAAATATGCAGAACTTTATTATAAAAACACCTAAGTATTATACCCATTTTTTGCAAAGAAATAAATGATTTGATTTTCTCTTTTGAAAGAAAATGCTTCAAGCTATCATGAAAAACCTACATAAAATATGATACAAAAAGTATTAATATTAATAACGCAAACAAGGAAATCAATTAAAATTAAGCAAAAGTGGTGACACAGGCCCCAAATGTGATGGTTGATTTGTAAAAATGGTGCTTTTTGGAGTATACTAGGTGTTATCTCGAAACGAGTCTCCGTTTGCAATAAGTTTTGAAATGGCCTTGTATAGGGTAAGAGCCCTAATTTTATTGTAACGCTAAAGCTGTTTATAGTAAACTTTTTCTATTAATTAGGTCTCAAATTTTTGTATATTTTGTATGGTTTTAATGTTAGCAGCAGTGTTTCGTTGGCTGGGAGGTATTTACTCATGCTATTTATACGCCTGGACGGTCATAACGGAATGTATGCAATATGAGGGTAGCTTTAATTTTGTCATAAGCACTGTTAGATATTCATACGTTTTCTAATAAAGAGCTCAGTACAAATACTTCAATAAAGGCGTGGTTCCTAATAAACAAAAGATCCAATTTTGTCTTAGCAAAAGGTTTCCATTAGAATCCCAATTGTATATGAATCCAGTGTTATAACCCAGTGTTCATAAACTTAATGATATTATTTCTACTACTATCATCTCCACTGAAATTCTAGCTACCCATTTCAACTTTTAATATAAATCTATAAACTATGCTACAGACTATAATATAAATATAAAAAATAATAGTTGTAAAGTATTAATACTTAAAAGAATATCAGCAAAGCCCTTACCAGTTCGTGAAGAATCGTCCAAAGATTAATTTAGATGCATCATTGTACTATATTGTATTGCAGGTATTTATAATTAGTTTGTAATTACCGCACGCATATTCGCATTGTTAACTAAAAACTTATATTATAATATATTTATTTGCTTTTTTAATCAATCTTTTATTTAATATACCTACCGTCTTACATAAATGGATTATAAGCTAAAATACATGCAGAATAAAAGGGCCTTGGAAACTACGCCTTACTAACTAACAGGACTAGCGGCCCGAAGCACCGAGCTGTTACATATTTTATTTTATTAAAATCAGCCTTATTCTGAAGTGACTAAGGTTGAATCGCTTCACTGCCAAACGTTTTTTATTTAATTTTGTAATAATTAATTATAATAAAACAGCGTAAAACAGTTTCCTTATATTATGTATTTGGGTTAGGTACCTACTTGATAATGAGTTTTGAATGTGCAAAAGGTGGTTCTTGATACTGCTGACACAGATTAGTACAGATGATTCACTCCGTAAAATCTTATAAATAAAAAGCAACTCTTGCTACGACACAATAAAGTGCAATTCAGGTCGCACATTACTAATTACCTACAGTTATATTCACCTAGAAGTTGCCTCTTTCTATTGCGTAACTCTTAGATCTTCTGACTACGTCACACTCACTGAATTGGCCCGACAAGTCGAGCCCGCCGCGTACTTGTAGCTTCATACCTAAAACGTGGAGTGAACCATCTGTACCTATTAATCTGTGCCTATACCTACTACCCGTGCGCGATAAGTTGGGACCTGGAGGCCTACCACAAGCTCATAAAGCAGTATTATTTTAATATAACTTCAGTGTGGGAAAGAGATGAAGCTCTACAGGACGTATAGCTCCATCTCTTTCTCCCACTGAAGTAATATTAAAATAATAATTGGCCCTGCTTGGAATTCGACGTCACCGCGCTCAGGTCCCAACTTATCGCGCACGGGTAGTACTTCATAATGAGATTTTAATGTGCAAAAGGTTAAGGTTAGTACTGATCAGTTGTAGTAATATTGGGCTTTGATTGACTTCTGTAAAACTTGTGTTGGCACGTGTTTCTCACATACGAATTTAATGACCCTTTGTGATTCTGTTACAATGACTCCATTTTCTTCGAATTGACCTTCAATGTCAGTTTCCAGCCATAAAAACATCACTACGGTATCAACTCGGATATTTATAGTATATTCTAGATTTTCATGCTGTCTTCTCATAACTATATTTGCCACTGTTATCTGGAAAAAAGAAAGATAATCGTTCACTTCACAAAGTCATACACACACACACCACCACCATCACACATCTTAGAATAGACAAGCATTTACGTCTTTAAGACAACAAAAAACCGGCCAAGTGCGAGTCGGACTCGTGCACGAAGGGTTCCGTACCATTATCTACTTACTAGATCTCGTTTAAACCAATTTTCGGTGGAAGTTTACATGGTAATGTACATCATATATTTTTTTTGTTTTATCATTCTCTTATTTTAGAAGTTACAGGGGGGAGACACACATTTTACCACTTTGGAAGTGTCTCTCGCGCAAACTATTCAGTTTAGAAAAAAATTAAATTAGAAACCTCAATATCATTTTTGAAGACCTATCCATAGATACCACGTAGGGGTTTGATGAAAAAAAAAAATTGCGTTTCAGTTCTAAGTATAGGTTGGGAACCCCCAAAATTTATTGTTTTTTTTTTTTTCTTTTTTTGTGTGATAATCTTAATGCGGTTCACAGAATACTTCTACTTACCAAGTTTCAACAGCATAGTTCTTATAGTTTCGGAAAAAAGTGGCTGTGACATACGGACGGACAGACAGACATGACGAATCCATAAGGGTTCCGTTTTTTGCCATTTGGCTACGGAACCCTAAAGAAGTGCTTTTTGTTAGATGTTGCGAGCAGAAAGTACCAATAAGGTACTATCGAAGAAACGCATATTTGTACACTGTAAGGACTATTCTTGCTTGCAGCGCTCGGCCGCTATAGTCACGCATAATTCCTACGAAAAACAAGGGTCGTGTGCACGGGATTTTGTTTCCAAATTGGTTAGATATGCGTTACCCCGATGGTACCTCTACTACTCAATAAAACTAACCTGAATATTAGGTTTTCTCAAACCCACCACTGACTTCAAAGGCACCGGAAAGATATAGTTTGGCGGCGACTTTATACCACCTGCTTGCAAAGAGAACTTAATAAATATTTGTTCTTTTCTGTAGTCCAAAAAGTTAATTTCAATATTCTTTTGTAATATCGAGCTCAATGGTTCTGCATTCGCAGAAAATTGTTTGGTACTGATTGGTGCGGGGCTAGTCCAATTATAAATGTCTACAGTAATCATGGCGTCGATTATCGGCTCGAATCTATCGTTTATGAGGTATACATCTACGAGTATGTCATCGGCTAGGAGTAGGCGAGGTGACACAAGAACTGGCGCGAAGAATGATTTTGCGAAGTAGTGCAGCATTTTCCATTTGCCACCGTATTCTGAAAAAGTATAAAATTGACAAGGTTGAGATTTTTGTAGCGTATTGTAGTATATCCTGGACGACCGAGCTCAGCTCTGGTGAAAATAGAGAATGCTCATTTAATAGTATACTAATCCATGTATAGTAGGTACCTATTTATTCCATGCTGCCATGGTAGTAGGTATTTACTAATTCCATACTGCCATGATCATTATTCTAATGTCATTATTCATTATCTTGTTCTAAACTGGGCGACCGAGCCTAGATGAGACCTAGCTAGATCGATTTTCCGCCCCCGAGCCGATTTCGAGAACGTGAGCACAAATCTATGTATATACAAACAAATAAAAATACAAATATTGCTCGTTTAATAGTATAGGATAGGATATATGTAACAGTCAACAACAAGGTACTTTATCGTTCTGGTTGGTTAAATTCTTTATGTTGTATGCAATTACAAATGGTTGTAGTTCTAACTCACCAATCCCAGACCACGAGGGCGCTTGCCACACGTCGTTTAATTGCCAGTACAGGGCGCCCATTGTGTACCAGTTAGCTTGATCTTGTCGATACAACTCGGTCTCAGCCTTTATCGCCATCGCTTGGGATATCTAGAAATTATTTTGAGGATATAGCGAGCAAACAAATAAGCTAGGCGGTAAATCCAGAGCTTCCTGGGACAGTTACTCCTTGTTTTCTTCCCAAAAGATGATGAATAGTAAAGTTAAATAGGTGGCTCCATAAGTGGAAGTTATAAATCTAAGAGCAAAAACTAATTACCTGGCTATAAAACACGAACTTCTCAAAATACTTCGGATCGTCTGCATCCAATTTCAAGTGACTTGCCATTTGCGTGTGTATGAAAGTGTAGCCGTTTGGGCTATGCTGTCTATGTTTAGAATATTCACTCTGCAAACTGAAATCTTCTTCATTGTTCGTCGCAGTTTTCATGGTTTTGAGCGATGGTAGTGATTGGAAGCCGTACTCAGACGCGAACCTCGTTTTGGGGTACGTCAGCATGTTCCAGTTGTCGGCTAAGTAATTATAGTAGTGAGTATCTCCGTAATGAGGATCGTACGGATTGGCAGCTATGTAGTCCTCTTTTTCCGATTCCAAGCCATTCGATGGACTGGAAACCAAGTAACGCCTCCCCGGGTCCAAGTCTTCGACGATAGGTTTTATTGTTTCCACGTACAGTTTGATATACTCAGCTTTGTATTTTTCAAAAGAGTGACTAGTGTCGTACCAGTTACCTCTTAGCGCGACTTCGTTTTCGTTGTTACCAGCCCAGACAGCTATGGAGGGATGATGCTGGAGGCGCAATACATTTTGCTCTATTTCAGTCTCAACTGTGCTGGAATTTGAAAATGTGTATAATTGTGATTGACAAAATAGGTACTCTGTTTTGCGTTAAACTAGGTACGTCTCCACGAATAGTGTACCGATACTGCCTACCTGTAGGGCCTTTCGGAACTTCTAGACAATTTGATGTTCTAAAGTCAAGGGCCATCAGAGTTAGCTCACCTAATAAATTCACTATCAGTAGGATACATGGAGCACGCGAAGAGGAAGTCTTGCCAGATGAGAATACCGAGTTCATCGCACTTCTCGTAAAAGTAGTCAGACTCGTAGACGCCTCCCCCCCACACACGTAGCATCCCCATGTGTGTGTCACGAGCAGCCGTTAACAGGTTGTCAACTAGAACAAACAATACTACTTTTAACTTGGGGAGTCCGTGTTTCCGTAGTAAGACAGTGGTCAGGGGCAGGGCTGTTTTACATCGCCCCTACATTGATTTGAGGCTTATTGTGTGTACTATGTGTATTCGAAGTAAGACCCAACGTATTCGTTTAGGTCCTGTTGACGATTTAATGTGTACCTAAACCTTAACTAACTTCAGAAGGCGTAAGCCAAGACACTCTTAAGTAAACACATCGCTAAACTTGTCAACGTCGTTCCAACGTAGGTGTATATTTTGACGAAGATTAGATTACGTAAGTATAGATATAGAAATTGTTATTGATCTTGTTACATACCAACATCTCTCTGACTTTCACCCAGTTCCGGGAGAATGTTGGACGGTATCCAGTTTGAGCCCTTCATGAACAGAGGATAGCCGTTGATCTTAAAATAAAATGTGAGTCCTTTTCCTGCGATATCGTCACCTGCAAATTACTTTGATTTGTTAGTAAGTTTTTAACAATGTTAGAGCAAGGCTTATAAAATCTTCCATACGACTTTGGTATTTAGGGAAAAACATAATCTTTTTTTTCGTCTCTTAATTTGTCTTTTGTCTCTTCGTGTAATTTGTCGTCTTACCGAAAGAGTAAAATATATATATAGTCCTCCAGACTGTGTTTTGGCTATGGCGGCCAATCTCAACGGAGACTAGCCTTCGGCGCGGGAGATATTATAGTGCACAAGTGTATATAGCTAGGTAAACACATGCAAAGCCATCAAATACTCGTTCTCACCAAAAATCTCTGAGGCATCAGATTCAATCAGCTGCACAGTTCGGAATCCCACCATGAGGGTTTTATGAGACGGCTCATCCTGGTGTTCGTCTGGAGTCAAGAGTATATTCAACTCGTACAGAGGCTGCTCTCCATAACCATTCGGCCACCAAAGTCTGATTTTGTTCTGCGATATAAAAAATAAGCAAGGGTTGAACTTACCCGATTGATAAAACGTTTTCCAAAAAATAAAAAACGAAATCATCAAAAGAAAAATTCAAGATTGTAAAACATTGTTGCGTCTGGCAAATCAATTAATCAGGAAATTGAGCTAGATCGTTTCATTTAAGGTGGCATCATTTCATTGTCAGAAGCAGGTAGGCACTGGTGCAGGTTAAAGCGACATTTAAAAACCGGCCAAGAGCGTGTCGGACCAAGCGCAATGAAAGGTTCCATAGTTGGGATGAATTTATCCCAAGGACAAACACATAATACAGAACATTGTAGATATTACACAACATATTCTCCCAAACATTCCAACTGCAAATGTAAGTTTGTACGCACAATATTGAGAGATTTACCATGTTATTTTAACTAGACATAGACTTGTTATAAGGTTTTCCTGTAATCTAGAAGTAAAGAACCATTCTCTGTATGTTTTTTTAAATTTTAGGCTCAGTAATTATTAGGAGATAAGGGCCCTCTCTTATAGATAGATGAAAATTGACAATTCCCCAATTGTCAATTTTCATCTATTTTATATCTTTGATCGTAATTATTTTAAAATTATATTATATCTTTGATCGTAATTATTTTAAAATTATAAAAAAATTACATTTGGAACTCGCAACAAACCCTTTATAACATTTTTATTTTTCTTATTTGCCGCCCTTAAGTGACCTCATATTCAAAATTCATTTATTTCCGTGACACGTCCGTGTTTGGATCACAGAAATACAAATGTGTACCAAATTTCAACTTATCGGTCCATTAGATTCGGAGTAAATTGGCTGTAACAAACGGACAGTGTACGGAACCCTAAAAAATGGCTTAATGATTATTTGTATTTCTTAGAAATGGATGCTTTGACAGAAATAAGATTAGAAGACAGGTACATAGGTCAGGTTCCTTACATCATTTCCTTACCTCACTGACATTCATGCTGATCTCTACGACAAGAGTTCCGTCTCCTTCGCTGGTTCCATTAACATGCGTCCATGTCTTCAGGGTCTGTTTCCCTTCCACTTGTAGCGAAGCACTCAACACTCCAGTAATTTGTGTTTTTTTCTGGTTCGTCTCTAAGTATACTTTTATGTCTAACTTCCAATCGGTTCCTACTTTGGTAGTGTGTGTTGTGACTGATCTTATAATCGCTCCATTGTACAGTTCGATGTAGACTGGCTTCCTGAAAGACATCGAACATCATACAATTGTTTCAAAGTAAAATTAAACAATTTTTGTGTATCCTATTCCTAACTATACGTGGGGCACTCAGAAAGTTTTATATACCTACTATAAAAATAAAAAATCTACAGGTTATAATTTTTTATTATATCTTTTCAAAGAACTCTCCATTGGCGTCTATACACAGTTTCATACGTCTAAACCAATTTTCATAACACATTTTCCAGTCCGCATCAGACACCTCTTCAATCTCCTTGTCAAATAATGATCCGAAATGATGTTTTCCGGTGATGAAAACTGTTTTCTTTTGAGTTGTTTTTTTTATTTTGGGGAACAAGAAAAAGTCTCACGGAGCCAAATCGGGATTATAAGGAGGATGACCTATAAATTTGACCGGTGTACTGTGCAGAAAGTGCTTTGTTTTGAGCGCCGAGTGAGACGGCGCGTTGTCGTGGTGAAGCAGTAGCCCACGGAGGCCAGTGTTCGGTCGCTTGCTGCTTGCAGCAGTAAAAACTTCTGGCAAACATTTGGTAACATACCATTCAGCATTGATGCTCCTTTGATCTCGTAAGGGTACTGACACCAGATAACCCGTCAAAGAAAAAAAACTTGCGATCAAAATTTTGCCTCGCTTCACTTTGGTAGGGTTCATTTTGAAACAGCCACACGGTCGACTAACGCTTGGTTTCTGGATCATACTGATAAATCCAAGATTCATCACCCGTAATGATATCATAAACGCGCGGCAGACGAGCCTGCTTCAAATTTTGTTATCATGTCTCAGCACCATTCTACCCGAACCTCCTTCTGAGCCTGCGTTAGATTGTGCGGTACCCAGCGTGAAACTATCTTCCTTACCCGAAGATGCCAGGATTTTATGCACACTTCCCGATCCAATCTGCAGGATATGCTGAATCTCTTCATATGTAATTCGCCTATTTTCTCGAATTAAATTTTTCACAGCCATCACGTTTTCATCTGTAACAGCCGTCATAGGGCGGCCACTTCTATCTTCGTCCGCCAAAGTTACTCGACCACGCTTAAATTCGCTGAACTAGTAGCTTTAGAAGGGTTTCTGTCAATTAACGCCATTCGAAGTCTTTCAAACGATTCTTCTGGTTTTAGACGACATTTGAAATTGTACAAAATCATCGCGCGAATATGTTCTCGTTGTAAATCCATTTTTCAGTGAGACAGAGTACTTTGATTTTGCTCGTAAAAAAATGTGGAGGGAATTACGAATTTGGAATGTTGTGTTTTTTGTAATAACTAGTCATAGTTTTAATTAACATCAAAACCAGCCAGTGTCCCATAGACAAAAACTGTTAGTCGCAAAACTTTCTGAGTGACCTGTGTATATTATAAATAGCTTTTGCCCGCGGCTTCGCCCGCGTGGATGTCGGAAAATATCCCATAGGAACGTACTACCGAGATTTCATACCTAACAACAGAGGAAAACGTCATTGACTCCTACCGCTGCGCCCGCGTTGCTCCGCGTAATTTTGAAACTGTGATATCTTTTAAACTATTCATTTAAATGATATGATTGAAGACATATTTTAATCTAAATTAAATACCCAATTTAAATAACACATTTTTTTGGATAAGGATTAATACTATACCGGTCAAAAAAGCTTCGGAAATAACATTTAAATTTTTATCAAATTCTGAAAGATAAAAATCGTCATCTTTAGAAGATAGACATATGCCATCGCGGACTTTTTTGTTAAACTTTTTAAGATGAACAAAACCGTAGAACATAAATTTGATGTATCTTTTCCGATTAACGCAGCGCACGCCAGTAAAGCTCCCAGTCGGCATGATTTTTTCCGACTTCTTCAACAATAAACGTCATATTTCAGCCAATTTACACAAAACCTTAATGAATTATACACTAAAACCTTCCACATGAATCACTCCGTCCATTGGTGAAAACCGTTTGAAAATCCGTTCGGTAGTTTTTGAGTTTTTCGCGTTCAGACAGATAAGGATGCAAAAGTGAGTTTGTTTGTTTGGTTACGCTTTCACGCTAAAACGGCTAAACGGATATGGATGAAATTAGACCATGACATGGGTTAGGAAATATGGTACATACTTTTTATCTCGGTAATACGTTTCCGTGGGATAATTTCCGACCTCCAAGCGGGCGAAGCCGCGGGCAAAAGCTAGTCTCTTATATTATTGTGTGCTCTTAGATTCTAAGAATTTGCTCTATTGGTAGGTATGATCGACCTCTAAATTGCTTTAACCCTTAGGTTGAATTTCACTTGCAAGTTAAAAACAACTACCTATATGTAGACTGATTGTCTATGTGACAGTTAAATAGTTTCAACCATAGTGAAGTTTTAACGCGATCTCACCAAAAGGTCAGACTAACAGATCGGGCCCACATGCGGTTGGCGTGTCCCCGTCATTGAAAATAACCCGGAACCTAAAATCTTCCACGCCCATAACATTGTGTAATAAGAAACCTTAACATCTCACATAACAAAATTATCACAAGTTGCTAAAAATGCAGTGACAGAAAGATCCGATTATTTTTGCAATAAGTACCTAGATAATATTGATACCTTTAATATTGTGATAAAAAAGACATCCTCAAGTGGTAAAATAAAGAGCGGGCTTATCATGTTTGTGTAACCACACAACTAGATGTTTACAAATAACTTATTCTTACATAACATCACACCTGAAGGGTAAGGCAGAGGTGCACTTATAGTACACCCACATTTCACCAGTTATGTTTAAGTCCCATGTAATAGGGGGCGAGCCAATTGCCATCAACCGGGCACAATTTCAGACTCCGGGCTGCTACTGAGACATTTCAAATGGAAAACCTCAATAACACTGCCCGACCCGAGAATCGAAGACAGGACCTCATGGTCAGCAGTAGCGCTTGCGGCCACTAGACCAACGAGGGAGCCTATAGTTTAGTCGAGGCAGATAACTTATTCTTATGCCCTTTTTCGCCGACAGCTAAGTAACACTTAAATGAATCCCTAAATAAAAGTGCATTGTTGGATTTTCAACTCTCAGCGCTGAGCCTAGCGTTGAAAATCCAGCAATGCACTTTTATTTAGGGATTCATTTGAGTGTCAGTTAGTGAAGGTAAAATCGAGCATTAGCCTACTTTAATCTATTACGAGGCTTGAAGCAAAAGTTTTACCAAATGCCAACTGATGGGAAGGCGGGTCCCCAGTCCCAGCTGAAGGAAGCCTGCATCTTCCTTATCTGGTTCACGTGGCACTCTCCGTTGTACACCTCGGGCACACACGTGGGTGCCGCGAACACTTTCTTAGAGCGGATATTCGCTGTTACCACCGGCGATAAGAAAGACACTTTCAATTCGTTCTCTCCTGCCTGCAACGTGATAGGAAGCTGTGTGGTAACTAGTAACACAGATATATTACAGCAAAACTGTTATTTCTTTGAATTTTTACTTGGCTTGAATGGCAAACTACTGGCTGGACGCAATTAAAGACGCTCTAAAACTCATGCCTGATACGTGTTGAGTACCTATTCCTCATTTAATAATGTATGCAACATAAAAAGGTATACAAAGCTGGACGTGAACTATGTCCAATTTGTCCAAAACTCGAACTCGATGGTCCTAGGAGCAGACGGTTTTTTGAGAAATAGTGACCATCAAAATTTACTTTCTAAACCAACATGAAATTGCAAGCCGAACGCTGTGGTTCAAATCAAAGGAAATGAAGTACATCTTTTTAGGTAGGCACCTAAATCTTACCTGAAGTTTATCTTTGACGTTGTAAACGTATCGTACGAACATATTATTGACTGCCCCTATAGGTTGGTGGTCGTTCAGCATTATGTACGCTACTGTGTCCAACCCCTCGAACACCAAGTGTATAACTCTGGCCTCCAAGTCTTCACGTGACACTGAAAATTATATTTATTTTTGTATCTCATCTCACTCACCCCACGTGACCGAATCCTTATGAAGCGCTACAGTAAGTATCAGAGCAGATACCTACTTATTTTTAGTAGGTACATAGTTTTACCTACATATCGCCGCCCCGCAGAATAAACGCGCAAGTGTAAAAAGTCAATTTTACAGAAAAAATAAGAAACCTAAATTGATCCATAACTTTATGATTACACCGAATAGAAGTTTGTTTTTAAGTCGTTTAAAAGATTATTTTTTTACCTACATATCGTTTTACCTACATATCGCCGCCCCGCAGAATAAACGCGCAAGTGTAAAAAGTCAATTTTACAGAAAAAATAAGAAACCTAAATTGATTCATAACTTTATGATTACACCGAATAGAAGTTTGTTTTTAAGTCGTTTAAAAGATTATTTTTCATTGCCAACTTTTAGTATAAACCCTCATAACTGGATGTTTTGGCGCAACTTGGAAGAGAGACATATGTCCAACAGTAGACTTCGGAGGTGGTCAGGGTGGTAAAAGATGGATAAAAATATCATGTAGATACCATTAAACTTGGCTCTGTATTCCCATGTGTCGTAAGCCACCCACCGCGTGCGAACGTCATTGTCTTCTAACAGGATGTCTCCAATAAAGCCGTTCGCCAGCAAGTCCGAGTACACACCGCCCGGTACTGTCGCGTTGCCCGCTACAGCTGTAAAACAACAACATTGGAATTTAAAATGTTATTTTTGTGGTTATAAATTGTGACTTTCCTGTTATATTTGGGACAACATGTAGAGAGAGGTCCATGATTAGTGCAACGGTCGAGTTTAGGATAACAAGTTTGTTATCTTTGTTACTACAAGAAAGGAGGAATATGAGGAAGGTGGTAATAAAGGTACCTCAATACCATGAATACAACAGCGCATTCTCCATGTGCGGGTGGAAATGGCTTGGTCAAAAATTTAAAAGTAGATATTTATTATAGCCCAGTCAAAATCGACACAAAAAAGGCAAACGTCGCAAACGCGCATGTAACTACGATTTTTTATATTATGTTGTTAGGTCCCCTGAGAGTAGTTTATACCCAAGTTGCAACCCTGAAAACCTTGTGCTACTCCCATGGTGCTCGTAAAACTGAAATTCTAGCACTTGTTGAAAATATACCTTAAGGACGCGTTTTAGGTATCTTTGTTCTGCATGCATATTCTTGTAAAGCAAGCTAAATTTGCTACAATTTGAGCCCAACCCAAACACTAGACCTATCTATGGGTTACGAAGATACAGCTAGTCAAAGATGGGCACTTTTTTTCCAAAAGAGAAAAATTATTCGATAATTTTTGTAAACTTGGGTATAAACTACTCACAGGGGACCTAACAACATAAAAAATGGTAAGTAGTTACGTACGCATTTGCGACGGTTGATGTTGTTATTGACTTGGCTATTATTATTTATTCAAGTTGAATATTGTATATCATTAGTGAAGATTGTGGTATTTTTAAACTTGATTTTACTTTGATATAAATTATATAATACCTACCTTAGTATTATATTATATAGTTTCCTTATGGTGACATCATTAAACAAATGAATGACCTGTTTTGGTCACAGTTGTTATGAAAACATTTGTGTTAAATAATACCAACGGGCAACATTACAAATCAACAAAACCATGGATAAATAATGTAACTTACTGTCATTCATGTTCACAAAAGTCCACGAGACATTTTCACTGGACGATAAATCAATATTTTTTGCGTTTACTATCGTTAACACGGAGCACAACAAAATAAACGTCTTCATGATTCAAATAAATGTTTGTACTGTTTTGACACTGCGAGATAAATATTAAGTTCAGCGCTAATCACTATCGATCGCTTGTGGCTGTCTCCATTGTAATGATGTGTCCCGTTTACTGAACGGCTATCATCGACAACAACAATAAACTATACGTATTAGTAGTAGGTAATATACCTGACTGACGCGGTACATACAACCATTACAAATATTTATTGTATGAGTTTTCCTATAATAGCTGATTGATAGGTATGCAAGCGTAACGAAACATATTATTTTCACTTAGTTAGTTTACCGTTGATGAATAGGTTTCTTTTAATCAGCGTGAACATAAGACTCACATTTTCATTACCTATTAAGTTTTAATAGATTTATTATTTCACTGGAGACTGGCTGTGCTTAGAGGTACAGTCCGTGCAATCCACGAAGACGCGCCCCACTCCGCTCCGCGCCGTACTAGAGTTCAGCTTACAGTACAGTAATCGCGGAGTGGGGCGCGTCTGCGATCTGCGTGGATTGCACGGACTATACCTATAGATGATTTAGTATGTACTTTGTGTTGTTTTCTGATTACTCTTGTCTTTTATGTATGCACGTGTTTCTGTGACAAATACCTAAACCTATTTTTCTTTACCCACTTTCTGCTTACGCGTAACAAACGGCTGAGCGGATTTGGGTTAAATTTGGTACCTTGGTAAGACACCGATAGACCATGTTCTGGCTGGGATAATAGAAGGAATATTTTTTGGCCAGCAAGGATGATTGCGTACACAATAATTGGGTACAATCGCAATACCATTTTGACAGTTCAACAACGTTGCGCTAAGTATTTACGTAGTCGAGCAGACAATTTTTTTAGGTATGTAGCAATAGTTTAGGAACTTCCTTCAAAATCCTTCGGATTGTAATTGAAAATGTGGGTACTTTTGAAGTAATTCCTCTAGGATGCAATAATTAAGTACTTGGAACTATAATTAAAATTGTAAATCGAACAGTGGACATCACTAAACGCGATTATAATCTATGATCGCGATGGCATCGACTGCCCCGTTGTTTGTGCATCAATAATCTCAAGTTTCATCACATGACATGCCTTACCTACTGTACACACTATACTCACGTTATCATCATTGATATGAATGACACAGACCACACAATACGACTTTCGTATTTTTACTGCACACATCCGAATGTGGGTTTCGTGAAAGAAGCAGTAGAAATATGCTAAGATGAAGAAATGCACGTGCCTTTTTGTACATAGTAACCACAGCAGGTAACGTTCCCTGTTCCCATATGAAAGAAGCATAAACAGGAGCGTAGCTACCGCCATATCAGCCGTATCAATGATACGGGGCCCCCAAGCTACTGGGGCCGCCAGATGTGTAAGCAAAAGTTCGTACAATATTATCCATAACCTCAAATTCTTATTGATGAGGAGCCCGTAATTAATGAATACCTACCTAATGAAAATTAACGTAATGTTTATGGCTTACTAAGGCTTCTTGTCCAACTCTCAAGCTTTTACATTCATTTAATCAAATCACACAGTAAATCTAAACTACGAGTCACGATGCTCAAATTTTCCAGCTCGCTTCGCTCGCTCTTACATTATCTTAGTTAAATGACAATGACAGCTTAACCTCTAACTACTTAATTCTCCAAATTTCTAGCTGGCTTGGCTCGCTCTTGCATTTTCTTAGTAAAATTCTAATGAAGTCTTCACCAATCCCGGTTCAGAATGCTTCTATTTTCTACAGCCAGATAAAAGGGCCCCGAATATATTTTGATACAGGGCCCCTTTTCTACTAGCTACGTCTCTGAGCATAAAGTTTATGTGTCATTGCTGCTTACCTTCAAAGGGAACTAAGACGCTATAATATGTACTTACGTACTGAGTACTGACGGTGTCAAGTTCTCCCATTGCTTCACATTATAAGGACTAGGCACCACCTCTTTAATTTCACAGTGAATGCGTCGTTGCGAAATATGCTATAGCTATAGCTTCATCTCTCTCTCACACTCGAAAAAATACAGTTTTTCGGTCTTCTTCTCCAGTGCGGCATCTAAAACGTGACGATTGGAAATCGAGCTTATGAAAAATTTGGCGCGGTCTCCGTTACATTTCCAGATACATTCTGCTTTAATATGGCTATGTGGAAGGCATTCATAGCGCCTCTAAAGAATGACTGAGCAATATGACTTGTCCCTTCGCTGCCGTTCAAATACAATCGTCTAACAATCCCAATTCGCAAGTCTTCCAACCTAAGTAGGACAGACCCTGTACCCTAATTGCGTAATTTATTTTCGTAAACGATTATGACTAATTTGTTTCATTTTGACAGTTCAACAACATTCATTGCGTTATTTACGTTGTTGATTGAGTAGATTTTTTTCCAACTTATGAAGCAATGGATTAGCAATCTGTTTCAAATTGAAACAGATCAAACAGATTGTGATTGATCGTGTATTACGCAATTAGAGTACCTACGGGGCTGGTTGACTAACTTTTCACTTATTGGTCTACATTTCTTGTTTTAATATTTACATGTAAAAAAAACTATAGGTATTTGATAATTACACTTTGAGCCCTCAGACCAAATAAAAAACCAAGACAGCGCTGCGAACAATACAGTCAAGCATGCCAAAACTACACCTCCGCTCTGTGCTTACACGCTCACACGCACACATTTACAATCAAACTACACCTCACTAAGTGCACACATGTTTACGAAACCGGCCTCACATCACTGTTGACTGCGCTCTGTCTTTGGTTCTTACCCGACTACGGCAAAGGCAAAAGGAAGGGTTATGATTTTAGCAGTCTATGTATGTATGTTTATATGTATGTATGTTTGTATGTTTGCTTTTACGTGTGTTCCACTGTAGCGCCTAAACTACTGAACCGATTTTGATGAATGAGGTATCAATAGATTTGTGATAATAGTCCGGGTGACATAGGTTATACACCGTGAAATTTGAATCACAGTTTTGCTAGAACAAACGTTGTTCAGACCATGGTCTACTACCATTCTACAGCATCCAATAAAAAAAAACATAATTGTTTTTGAAAAAACACAAAAAAGACAAAGTTTAAAATGTCAAGATTATCGTTACTCCCTACAACACAGACACCACGCACGGGGACACAGCATTGTCTACAGAGAAATGTACCTCCATAAACGAAATTTAGTAAGCAGTAGATAATCTTGACATTTTAAACTTTGTCTTTTTTGTGTTTTTTCAAAAACCAATTATGTTTTTTTTTTTATTGTATGCTGTAGAATGATAGTAGACCACGGTCTGAATAACGTTTGTTCTAGCAAAACTGTGATTCAAATTTCACAGTGTATAAATTTTCCCTAAATTTTATATGGTGGACATTACACGTAAATTTCCAACCTCGAAAAAAATTAAAATGAGATGATCATGACATGTTAAAAAAGGTCTTGACGAGCAAATTACAAATATGTATATAATATCATATACCTACTCAAAGTAAATAAATAAATTTAAATTGTTAAAAACAAGCAAAAGTGAGACTGTGCTACGTAGTATTGCAAGATGATACCAACGTGCAGTTAATCAAATCTTAATAAATAGTAACGAATTGTAATCCACTCTTATGAAGAAAAACAAGTATAACGAAATATTTTTATTAAATATTTTGGATTTCTTCGAAGCTCGATATATGGTGTCGACGTCGAAATAAATCGCGCCATGGTTTCGTCCAAAGCACTATGCACTGCTATTGGTACCATGATAAGGAAACCAGGATCTGATGATGGCATCCCAGAGAAATCGAGGGAACTCTTCAAATATTGTAGGCAAACCTATAGTGATTTGGGTATTTTTATAGTAACTCGTACAGTTGCTCTTGGAAAGCACCATTTGGTTAAGTGGAACTGATGATCAAGACCATAAATAGCCACTGGAACTACTCAATAACAAGTATTTCACGGGTTGCGATTCGATTACTTTAATATGGTTGCAATGCAATTTATGCTCGTCACAATGCATATGGAGAAGTAGAGCTGATGGTGAAGTACCAGGAGAACTCCTCAACGATGAACGTCCTTGCATCGGGAAAAGCAATATTTTGTAAAAGATGATGAGCAGTTGGCATTAGGCTAATGTAACTTAGATAAATTACAAATTGACCCACTAAAAAGTGAGAAATAAAAACTTTTTTACAAAAAAAAAACAACCGGCTTCCAAAAAACTACTACAAAGTGAAAAATAACTTAAAGGGGTTTGAAGATTTTTGTATGGAGGGTGGCCCTAACGTCGGCCGCCATTTTGATTTTTTTTCAAAATCGCGGTGCACTACGTAAGTTATATATTTAATTAGAGGACACTTATACAAACAAAAAAAATCATGAAACATAATATCCTAAAACGTCAGATTTTGGAGTTATTCACCGAAATACCTATGAGTCGAAAACTGAACCTTGAAGAAACAGGATTTTTTTTGTTTTTTTCCTTCAGGTAAGCATATTGAACTATGAAAACATAATTGCATCATGTGTAGGTAATATTTTAGTTATGTGCGAAAGAGACAAAAGTATACCCCCCGCCGAATGAGGACACCCCGATTTTTTTTATTGAATTGTGCGAAAAAGTTGCCATCGATTATGACTTGAGTCAATACAACATTGTCGTTTCTGATCCTTGGCTTTTAAGAGCCCGAATCCACTCAAGACACCAAAACAATCGAATTTTATTTTGTCTACATCTTGCTCGATAATACTTTACAAGGCAGGAATAAAATAGCTACTATTGTAATTGCATTGTAGGACAACGGACACTTGGATGTTGCTCCCATGTTAAGGTACCTACATGGCTTGGGCGCGACATCAAGAATATCCTATTCAGCCTCCCGCTGCCTTCTTGGATGATACTATTTATACAGAATATGATTAATAAATCTTATGTTTTATCCACTAAGGTATTCAATTATTTCATGTTTACCTACAAAAATATCATTGTAATTCGACACATTATATTCTTATGTTCCGATTGCTTTAAAAAAGATTTTAATTATCAAAATACTTAGATGATTAGTATTGTAATATTTGTTTTATTTCTCTGTCTGGTTCAGATAACAGTAAATAACTTAATCGACATGAATTAACTACAAGATAAATACATAAATTACTTAGTTATAACAATTGTTATTTTTATCTTTGAATATCTCAGAAACGTGACGCTTTATGATGTTATGTTAAGTGACGTTTTATGTTTGTTTATGTGTATATCCCCCCCCAAATACTTATATGAAATTTTTTGTGCACCGCGATTTTCAAAAAAAATCAAAATGGTTGCTGATGTTTAGGGCCAAAACCTTCAAAGCCCTAGCTTTCGGAAGTCGGTGGCAAATAACGAAAATACAAAACCAAAGACACAGACTTCCGAAATTTAAGTTATTTTTCACTTTGTAGTAGTTTTTTGGAAGTCGGTTGTTTTTTTTCTTAGTTGTGAAACACAATTGACGAGATTTTGCATGGAATAAGTATCAGGACTATCCAGTTTGAGTAACTTAAGTTCAAATTCTCAAATTGAAGAAAACTTAAATCTGAAAGTGAAAATAAAAAGTAATGTTTAGGTACAGTTTGACAAGTGATCTACATAAAATTCAGTAAAATTCTAAATTCAGAAACCCGCTGTTAATCTTAATAATATTTTTATAAAACCGGCCAAGTGCGTGTCGGACCACGCACAATGAAGGGTTCCGTAGTTGGGGTGAATTTATTCCAAAAACAAACTTAACTTTATAGTTGATAAACATGTTCTCCCATACGAAATGTATGGGAAAACATGCTTTTGCAACTGCAAAGTTAAGTTGGTCGATTATTACTCGTTAACTTGTAAAGCCCACTTAGCTGTGATAGTTTTCCTTTTAATTTCGTTATATAAACTAGGTACTACTGTGATTTTTTTCACCCATCCAAAACCAACCATTTAGCTGGCAGGGGGAGGACACTTGACTCTAACAAAAATTAGCACTTTAAAGCTTAAAAAACATCACCACTTTACGACTAGGGGAGGTACCTGAAAAAAAATATTTATCATAATTTTGTTTTACCACTTTGTCGGCGTAATTAATATGTATACCTATGCCAAATTACAGCTTTCTAGTACTAAGGGTCTTGGAGCTAGACCGCGGACAGACAGACAGACATACAGACAGACAGACAGACGGACATGACGAAACTATAAGAGTTCCTTGTTTACCTACTACGGAACCCTAAAAAGATCGTATTTACTTACATAGATGTTATTGGTTTTTAAATTCAGCTTGCAACAGAATCAATATAAACCTTTTCTCAGCCACAGACACAGAGTACTAAAAGTACTCTACACAGGTACTCTGTGTCTGTGGTTGAGAAAATGTTGTTCTCAAAGTGCTGTCATTCGTGACAGAATATTATCTAGAATAAAGGTACACTTTCCCGATATATATTACTTTCCTCTATGGGTACACTTAAACATAACTGGCGAAATTTGAGTGATATAGAAAAACATTACATTTAAAAGACATATAATACGATATATCTGTCTATCGAGGTATTAAATCATGCAAAAAAGTGAAATTACGCAAAGAGAAAATTTATTTAGAAGAGTCCCGTTGTTTGAAGAATACCGATTGATTGAGAGATGTGAAACCGAAATCAATGGAGCGTGGAAGGGTATCGAATTTTATTCAAAAACACTAGTGCCGAGACCAAGCTCTGTATTATCTATGACCAAGATCAAAGATGAGGCTTCGGCACCTGTCCCACCGCCGAAGATTTGCGAGAAGCAAGTAGAGCTAGCAACTAGAAACGAGCTTACGAGCAACGAGCGACGAGTGTGTAGTTCGGATAGTTTTGTCGCTGGGCTATGAGCGAGTACGCGAGTGCGACCAGTAGAATGACTACCCAATCATTTGCTGGTATGCGTACCTATGTAGGTAGTAAGCGAAAGACTCTCAACGAGTGTTCTGCCCGCCAAGCGAGCGTCTCGGAGCAAGTATTTTATTTGATAGCTATTGTCGCTGCGACAAACTAGTGGAGAGTTCTTGCCGGCAGTGTGAATAGTCAGCGATCAACTATTAATATATATCTCTTTTACTGACCCGACTCTTTTTCTTTTACATTTATTGTACGTTTCTTGAGCGAGATAATAGTCGATAGCTAGTCGCTTCCTCGTCGGCGGCGGCGCGGCGGAGGGACACGTGCCTTACGCAGCGTCCTATGCCTATTGATGTGAACAACATTATGGCGTCTAATTAAAAACCCCACGTGGGATCATTGGAAGACTTTGGCCTGATAAAGCCTTGGATAAGTAGCATGGCAAAGATGTCCACAGCTGGACATAGGCCCAAACGTTACCATGATGTGGGACCAGCTAAATGGATCGACGTCCTCAAAAAGGCGGCTGGGCTGGACTGGACAAAACCCGATTCTCCGCGCGCCGCATCACTGGATGCGGTGCGCGCAGAATCGGGATTTGTGGCACAACTTGGGAGAGGCCTATGTCCACGACTGCGATAGGCTTAATTGATTTGACTGACTGAGTTGAGCACCATATCCTAACGCGAAGATAACACAATATTTTTTCAGGTGTCCATCTGCTTCTCTTCTTCCTGGCGTTCGTGTTTGGTTCATTCTGCACATTTTGCTTCCACATGCTGATGTACTTGTTTGACGAGAAATGTGTGCTGTTCCCGAAGCTCCTGTCCCTCACGACGCTCAAACACAACGTCATCTATGAGTTCTTACCTTCTAACAAGGAAATCGGAGATAGTAAGGGTTAATTATCAGGGCCGTCTTTACCCGGGGGTGCAAGGGGTGCGTAGCAACCGGGCGCAAGGTCTATGGGGCGCAAGCCGATCGAGTCAATCGATTTCGATTTTTCGATCGTTTCGTGTGTTTTGAAATCTACGTTCGATTTCAAAACACACGACACAATATCATTAAAAAGTTTTTCAACTTAAAAGCCAGAACAAAAAAAAACACTACAAAGTGAAACATAACTTTGATTTCAGAAGTCGGTGTCTTTGGTTTTGAATTTTCGTTTTTTGCCACCGACTTCCAAAATTAAAGGTATTTTTCACTTTGGTGTGTTTGTTTTTTGAAAGTCGGTTGTTTTTAGGGTTCCGTTGCCACATGGCAAAAAACGGAACCCTTATAGATTCGTCATGTCTGTCTGTCTGTCTGTCCGTCCGTATGTCACAGCCACTTTTTTCCGAAACTCTAAGAGCTGTGCTGTTGAAACTTGGTAAGTAGATGTATTCTGTGAACCGCATTAAGATTTTCACACAAAAATAGAAAAAAAACAAATAATTTTGGGGTTCCCCATACTTAGAACTGAAACTCAAAAAAATGTTTTTCACCAAATCCATACGTGTGGGGTATTTATGGATAGGTATTTAAAAATGATATTTAGGTTTCTAATATAATTTTTTTCTAAACTGAATAGTTTGCGCGAGAGACACTTCCAAAGTGGTAAAATGTGTGTGTGTCCACAGGGACACACACACATTTTACCACTTTGGAAGTGTCTCTTCTAACTTCTAAAATAAGAGAATGATAAAACTAAAAAAAATATATGATGTACATTACCATGTAAACTTGCACCGAAAATTGGTTTGAACGAGATGTAGCAAGTAGTTTTTTTTTTAATACGTCATAAATCGTAAACCGCAATTTACCTTTCATTCAATGTTACCTACTTGCTGCTACGGAACCCTTCATGGGCGAGTCCGACTCGCACTTGGCCGCTTTTTTTTTTTTTGTAAAAGCTTTTTATTTTTCACTTTTTTGTTGAGGTACCTACCCCACACAAATTCAAATACTACCTGTTAAGTAAATAACAGTGACAGGAACTTATCATATCATCCACATACTAAGTGGGAAAAAATACGTAGGTATCTATTATTGAAGCTAACTCAAAAAGTACCCAAGCAAAGTTAATAAAATTTATAGATAGTGCAATCCACGAAGACGCGCCCCACTCCGCGATTACTGTACTGTAAACTGAACTCTAGTACGGCGCGGAGCGGAGTGGGGCGCGTCTTCGTGGATTGCACTATCTATATATGGTACAGACCCCAGCACATCTGGCTACTACAATCTGTCAAATGTATTTAATAGATTTTAAACTTTATCGCTGATACATAAGGTTCAAAGTTGATTGGGAAAATTTGACAGTTCTGTAGTAGTGAACCAAACAAAAAAAGAATCATCAAATCAATTCATAATTGGCGGAGTAATCATACAAAAAAAACAACATACAGTTGAATTGAGAACCTCCTCCTTTTTAAAGTCTGTTAAAAATTGTGTTTGAAAATAACCTCATTTGATTGTGGAGTGTTACTTTAAAAAAAAAATTACACAAAAGTTTCGTTGTTTTTTCGTTGGCAAGGGGAGCGTAGGCTGACTTTCGCACCCTGGCGCTCAATATAGTTAAGACGACCCTATAAGTCGATATTACTTAGCCTGTATGTAGGTCTTTTATCCAGTGTAGATGAAGATGGTTGTCTGACTTCAGATTATGCTAGTGCGAGTAATATAATACTTTAGGTTGTTGTATCATAATTGTTCATATCACTGAAAATACAAATGCGAAAGGAGACATTTAGAAGAAACAACCCTTAAAGGGAGTAGTTATGTGCAACAACTAGAAAGATACTTTATTTTTTTTAGGTTGGACATAAAGGTTACCGATTCGGGCTTTTTTCAGTGCCGGTTGACTTCCTCAGCACTCAGTGGGTTGAGAAGAGCACGTGTGCTCTCCCGACGTATGTACCGCTGGTGTCTGGCATCTTCGGCCTCGTATGGACCACCATGTTTCTCATGTGTTCCACCGGGAGCAGGACTCTCACCGGGTGATGTATTACTTCTATTTTTTACATAAGCAGAAGTTTACACCAGTTGTGTTGAAGTCATGTAGGTCATCTATCTAATACCTTTAAACGAGCAATTCTTGTATACAGGGCGTCTCAAAATTATGGGACATGAAGGGAAAGTACCTTAAATATCGTAGATAGGGTATTTTGCTGAAAGAAGACTTTATGTTATTTTTAAAAGTTAGTAATTCTGCATTCAAAGATTTTCTAAAAATTACTTGCCTCGTCTGGGAATCGAACCGACTTAAATGTAAAAAAAAAACACCCCTACTTTTATGATGCCAATCGAAAGAATGACCAAAAACTAATAACTCTTCTTAAGTAACATAGTATTTTAAACGAAAGGAACTGCGTGAATGATGATGATGATAAATCGAGATGATGTATTTCTATCAGGATATCTTTCGCGGTGCCATTGTAAGGCTAATGTTATGTTTTTGTGGTTCAAAAAATATGCTTCCATTAAATCAAAATTATTTTGATACGCCATGGTTATGTAAAAAATTCACAATACCTACAATGCAAAAATCCACAAAACAGAAAAAGCAGTAGAAGTCGTAAGTAGGCGGGGCCCGCGTACCCCGAGTTTTGCAGCGTTTGTGCACTACAAGGAATTTTACTGATGTTTTGAAAATAAAACGCAATGTCGTTAAATAAGTCAACGACTGCTACATCCATAGAAGAGGACGAATAGTAATGACCTCATTACGGAAATATCAATCTTAAGTCCAATGAAATACAGCTTTAAATTGCATGCATTTATTATAGTGACATCTAGCGGTGGGTAGCGGAACTTGAACATTAAACTATTCCGTGGTGCTTTAAACTGAAAAAGTAGTAAATACTTAAAAAGAGTATACAATAAACAACTCTTTTGTCATATTTATGTGGTTTATTTTCAAATAAGGGACAACTGACAAATTTCCTACTTTAATTCAATATTAAACTACCAATCACACCAAGAATTTCTTAGTATTACGAAATACAATTAATCTGTGTAAACCCAGATTCACACGGACGTAATAAAATCGCGGCGGAATAAAATCGCCTAGCGCGATTTTTCTCGCCGTCAAACAAAAGAGCGTTAAAAAATCACTTGGAACTGACTCTTCGTGCAATGCGGACGTACCATGGACTCCGTAAAATTATTAGCGGTAGCTTTTTGTGTGGCCAGGAGACGACAAAAAAGCAGAAATTATTTTGGGTGCATCCCTTTTTTTTTACGAGTAACAAGAAGGTAACTTTTGCTATCAAGGGTAGATTAAAAAAAAAAACAAAATTCAAAAGTCATGTATTCTATTAGGCTGAGAGTCAGCCCTTTTCGAATGTCAAAATTACATAAAACAGTCCCCCAAAACGCTCAAAAAATCTTTTTAATTTTAATGAAAATATCCTGTGTAGGAATAATTAAATAGGTATTCGGTAGGGTTGCACTTGCAACGAATATTCGGCTACTATTCCACCATTTTTTGACTAGTCAGCTAAATATGATCATCCATCCATAAACCTAAGTACCCCATGCCCAGAACTATTTTAGTATTCCATTATTAAAGGTAGGTATATAGGTACCTAATATTGAAATTGAAAACATCGAAGGCTTTGGGAACAAAACAACGGGCAAATATCCGAATCTTTTATGTAAATCTATGGTAATCTATCTATCTCTATCTTTACTAATTTAAATCTGTTGTTTTATTATATTGTTCTCTTCTTTTATGCACGTGTTTCTGTGACAAACTTTTTTTTTTTATATAAAACCTTGGTATTACGTGGGGTAAATCCTTGTTTCCAATTGATGTTATTTCCACTTAAACAAACATCAACTTTATGTCAGTGTAAATAAAGTTGATTTTAGACTGACTAGTACTGTTGATAAATGTAAAAAAATATGAAGTAGCGCAAACTGATCCTTATATATAGGCTTTACAGTTGTTTTTCCTAAACCTTGTGTTTATTGACATGTTTGGCAAATAAATTGCGAACGCAGATTAAGTAGGTATTTTATCTTGTTTCTTTTTCTGGGCATAAAAATGTATAGATTTAATTAAAAACTTTGGAAGGAATTAATAATAGTTTAGTCAGGCCATTCGTGTGTATTCCAGGAAAGGCTAAGCAAATGTGCACCATATAGATACAGTGATAAAGTTCCGAGTTTCTATGTCCCTGACGAGCGCATGATAATGATAATAACGATGTAGGTATGTAATCATCACTGTAATCACAGAATAGTAACTACTGTAGTGTAGGTAACAAATAAAAATACGCGTTGAAAACTTTTAACAACAATAAAAGCCAATAAAATTATAAGCCCTTACATCGATCATTTCTTATTTTAGGACAGCGGCATTCCCAGTCGGTTGCCAAAATCTAACAAATTTCTTCCCACCAATATTTTTTTTTCTGTTTGACGGCGTAGTCTTTATTGTTTTATTAAACAACAAAGGTCTCCTCTCGACCTCTAAAAGTAAAAGTTCGGGGTCCAAATCCCAAAAGACAATTTTATCCTTTCACACTTGCGGCACATCTACACTCTACGAGCGGAGCCCCGTACTGACCATCGCGCGCGATTTTTCGCGTCCGTGGAAACACAAGTACAGAACTTCGTATGTTGTATTCATACACTCAACGCCGAGCGTTGAAAACCGAACACCGCGCGATTAAAAATCTCGGCGGGGAAAAATCACGGCCGTGCGAACAGATGTACCGCTTTCTAATTTTGTTCCATTCCAAGTGCAGCACGCGATTTTATCCCGCGCGATTTTATTACGTCCGTGAAAACATGGGCTGTGAGTTTGGGTACGCTGGTTCCGATACTAATAAAGCGCTATGCGACTTCTACTGTTTTTTCTGTTCTGTGCAAAAATCCTACAATCAAAATCACATAAACAAAAGAATAAAAGTTTGAAAATGGAACACATTTTTGAATTATTTCTTTTTAATCAGCCAGCCGCATTGCGATGGACAAAATAATACGCGTCTTTCGGCTCAGGATACGGCTTGACTGGTTGCATACAACCAGGTACCTACTAATTACGTATCTCTTTAAATTCAGGGCTTTACATACCGGTAAAATTTTCATAACGTTACCCTTATTTGACAGAGTTACCGTTAAAATTAAAATAACGTTAGTAGATTTAACGGTATTTATGCAAATTTTTATCGTTAATCTATAATAACGTTAATTCTATCTTAACGTTAATTTTATCGTTATTATTAAACGGTTAAAGTTGTGGAATTAAGGCTCGTGCAGACCCGACACGCGACGTGACACAAAGGCAGCGCTCGAGCCTTTAGCGGGGCCTGAGGCGCTAAGATAGATCATAATAAAGGTACACGTAACTTACCTTTAATATTTTTCCACATTCTGTAACTAAACATTTAGATGTTTTATTTTCGTTGAGTTCAAAATAACTATAAACCTTATTTCGTTTATTCCGTCCCATCTTGTAAGCGTCTCCAACAAACCAATTCACTATAAGTACTGCGACACGACTACCGTCCGGTTATCTTTAAATCATCTCCCGCATAGGTCCCTCTGACCCCAACCACCCCCTCCCCATTAAAAAGGTGACGGACTAGAAGAAAGTAAGCGTTCAGCTGAAATCCAAGACGTCCCCCTTACTAGACGCTATCCCAGGCCAATTTGACTCAATCGCTGACACGACAGCCGCGATCGACTCACTCACGGAGCACGTACAAACCGTCCTGAGCGACTGCTCAAGGAAGGTTCCAGCAACAGATCCCTGTTACTTGAAACTCCCCGACGATGTGCGTGCCCTGATGACTGAGAAGAAGAACGCGGCTACTCGTGCCTACAGCGTCTTTCCCTGTGCCGCCAACAAAGCCCACATGCGCTACTTTCAGAGAACTGTAAGGACACGCATTGTGGAGTTGCGTGACGCGGGTTGGGACAAGATGCTGGGCGATCTTGAGCCTTCTCATCTAGCCTTCTGGGAACTCCAGAGGAAACTTAGGTCCCCTTAGTCAGCTCCACTGTCCCCATTAGTCCGCCCCGATAAAACGATTGCCTTCGACGACATTGGCAAAGCAGAGTGCCTAGCCGATAGTCTAGAAGCCCAATGCTCTCCCAGTTCCCTACCAGTAGACAAAGCTCACCTCGATAAGGTCGACGCTGAAGTTGAACGTAGAGCCTCCCTTCCTCCCGTTGATGACCCTGACTTTCCCTTGCCCCCCATCGTACCAGATGAGGTACACGAGATAATCAAAGGTCTTAAAACTCGTAAAGCCCCCGGCTCAGACGGACTCACCAACAGGGTGGTCCAGCTCTTCCCAGCTTACTTGATCATGCTATTGACCACCATCTTCAATGGTGTTCTAAGTAATAATATCTTTCCCCAGACGTGGAAGGAGGCCACAGTCATAGGTACCCCAAAGCCCGGCAAGCCTAAAAACGAGCCCTCTAGCTACCGCCCTATCAGTCTGCTCAAAGTCCTCGGTAAAATCTATGAGAGGCTTATTTATAAGCGTCTCAGAGACTAAGGGCCTCATTCCTAACGAGCAGTTCGGTTTTAGAACTCAGCACTCTAGCGTGCATCAGGTCCACCGTATCGTCGAGCTGGTCAAATGTGGTTTCACCCACGGCCGGCAGACATGTGCGGTTTTCTTCGATATAGCGAAAGCCTTCGACAAAGTCTGGCACAACGGCTTATTATATAAGCTTTACAAACTCGGTGTGCCAGATCGTCTCGTGCTCATCTTACGAGACTACCTGTCGAACCGCACCTTCCGCTACCGTATCGAAGGAACCCTATCCTCCCCCCGCCCCATAAGGGCAGGAGTCCTTCAGGGCTCAGTGATAGCTCGCATTCACGCTATATACTAGCGATATCCCCAAACACAGTAGGACGCAGCTCGCTCTGTTCGCAGACGATACTGCGATCATCTGTTAAGGTAATTCCCCTTCGTCTCTCCTAAATCTACAAAGGGCTGTCAATAACCTTGGCGCCTGGTTTATACGGTGGAGAATCGAAGTAAATCCCGACAAAAGTCAAGCGGTTTTATTCTAAAAACCGAAATCCAGATCCCTCCCCCTCCCCCGACCAACCACCTTGTTCGGCAAGCCTATCCCTTGGGAGAAGCGAGCCAAATACCTCGGTGTGATCCTAGACCATCATCTCTCCTTTTCAGAGCACATAAAGACGGTTCGTTCGCGAGCCGCTTTCGCTCTAGGTAGACTTCACTTCATTCTAAATGCACGCAGCAAATTGTCACTTAAGTGCAAATTGCGTACCTATACAGCGTGCATTCGTCCCATCATGACTTATGCGGGAGCAGTCTTTGCCCACGCCAAACCCCGTTCCATCCATTGGATGCAGACCCTACAGAACCGATTCCTTCGCAAGGCCACGTTAGCCCCCTGGTTCGTCAGAAACGAGATCCTCCATCTCGACTGTAAAATGCCAACCATTCACCAGTTTCTTAAACGCATGACCAAGTGTTACTTTGACTCCGCTCTCAGACATCGCAACCCTCTGGTTGTCGAGGCAGCCGATTATATCCCATCCCGAATTAGTCAGACCCGCCGCCCAATGCATGTACTCTCCGACCCAGATGACCCCATTACACTCCTCCAGGAGCAGAATAGGGCCACCAGTACAGTGCACAAAAACAGACGCCTCCCGTCATTCCGACCTCGCCGCCAAGGTCCTTTGAGATCGCGACCGAATCCCTGAGTAAATGAAACTCCCCCCGACCCTTGCTCGAAAACGAGGTGCCAGCAGTTGTTGAGCTGAGCACGTAGCTTTAAATACCCCGCATAATAATCATGATGAAAATATAAACTTGATCCAGCCTGTCCCTTCTTGCTGTCCTCCCATCAGCGATGCCCTAAGCCGAGGTTCGTACCCCACAGGGGGTGCCCTTAGCGAGCATTCGCTTAATTTAAATTTAGAATAAGTTCAAAAAGTTCCTGGCTGGAGGCTCTAAGTGTAGAAGCTTATGGCACCCGGGAAATCCGGTTAAGCAGCCAAGACCTTAGTGGTCAGTATTGCGAGATGCCATTAAAAAAAAAAAATCCTTGGACACGACTGTGAAGGCTCATTTATAAATATTAGTCTATGTGTGAAGGCGCGGCGCAGCCGGCGCGGTCGGCGCGCGGCGGAGCGGCAACAGTGTATCTAAAGTAATCCAATGCTAAGTAAGCGAGCGCACACAATGTTGACCTACAGAACGGCAACGCAGCTAAATTAACGATAAAATTAACGTTAGCTATCGTATTTTTCGTTAATGTTAATTAACGTTATATTACTGGTAATGTTATCAAGTATCGTTAACTTTTTTGTAACGTTAGTAAGGTATCGCATTGAAATTAACGTTACGTAACGGTTATTATTTTGTTATTTGGTAACGTTACCAAGCCCCGCTTTATCATTTTATCATGCACTTCAATTATAATAGGGAAATGATGCGTACTTCTCAAGTGGGTACATTTATTAGTAATAGCCACTTATGATAATGTCAGTTGTACTTATGTCCTTACGGAAATGTCAGCTTTTCATTTTCTGAACATTTCACATCAAATGTTAAAATTCATGGTCTTCCTTTTATTTGTGACACTATGTTATTTAACAAAAAATAATCCTTATGTTCCTTATGTGTCCTTTCGATCGGTATGATAAAGCTACAGGATGATTATTTTTGTCGTGTAACGGGTTCGATTCCCGGTTCAACCATGTAATTATTTAAATATCTATGAATGCAGTTTAAATTGTTTTTTAAATTCAAATAATGTATTCTTTCAGTAAAATGTTCCATCTACAATATTCAAGGTACTTTCTCTCCATGTGGCATATCCGTGGGACGCCCTGTATAATCTGAATTTCGCAAACGGCTCCAACGATTTTCATGAAATTTAGTATGCAGGGGGTTTCGGGGTCGATAAATCGATCTAGCTAGGTTTCATTTTTAGAATACGTCGTTAAAAAAAAACCGAGATAAGCTCGATCATCCAGATATTAATATTAATTATGGTAGGTACTAAGGAGCTGCTCCTTATAGACATGATCATCAGCCAACAGGTTCGTAGATCCCGGAAGGATTTGTCGACTTGTTGGATAGATTATAAGTAGGCTTATGTATGATTCGGTGCCACATACATGGCTCATAAGGGTGCTGGAGTTGTACAAGATAGATGCAACACTGCGCACCTTCCTGATATCATGTATGGGGCAATGGAGGACGGTCCTTCTCTATGCAGGATGTCGACAGATCCCGGGGATTCGATGAACCGATCTGAATTGACCGGGGAATATTTCAGGGCGATAGTTTGAGTCCGCTTTGGTTTTGCTTATCCTCTAAGCACTCTGCTGGAGAATTCAGGTCTAGGCTACCAGTTTAGAAAGGGTGGTCAGGTGATATCTCACCTCCTTT